>CM050890.1:13735000-15115000 GCA_027726005.1 Juncus effusus | reverse complement strand
CCCATTCTCATCTCAAAAAGAAAGAACTTCACAATGGATCACAATTGTAGCAAAATCCTCTTCTTTTTAGTCCTAATAGTACCCTCTCTCTTGCTTATGGGCCCCACATCAGTCACCTTTGCGCGGCTTTCGATGCAAAGTTTTGGGCGAGAATTAGGGTTTGAGATGCTACCAAAAGGCGGCGGCCCAGGATCCGGCCATTCAGGTTGCGGTAGTGAAGGCGGTTGCCCAACGCGTCCAAACGACGGTCCGCCCAACTAGTTTCTATTTTCTAAATATTCTTGTTATATTGATTTTTCTTTCTTTTTATATCTTTTTTATACTTTGTTTGATATTGTTTTTCTTTTACTTTTTTTATCTGTTTTGAGAAAAATGAGAGAAGTTGTGTTGTGTTGTGTTGTGTTGCTATGGAGATGTGATATTTATTATGTGTGAATCAAAATTTATAATTTGATAATTAGTCTCTCTTTGTATTATTATTCATTCGTTGTTGCCGGTTCTTTTTCTATATTGTCGGTTCTTTGGGTCTATACTATTTTTTCCCATCTCTTTATATTATGTTTTTCATATCAGAAAAATATATACAACCAAGATTAAAAATGTATGATATACTGATGTCGACATGCTTTATCATAATTCTAAGTAATACCGTTGAGCTCCGATAATGTTGGTCGGGATCCTTCCCAATGGCTCAGATATAAATTATGAATTGATATAGAAAAACATTATGTAAATTAGGTTTGACTGGAAAACTTGGAAATGGAGTTATTAGAGAAAATGACATAACACCTAAGGTTTAAATTTTCTCATTTACCGTTACAGCACGGGACTTAAAAATGACTATAAATAACCCGCAACCTCATAACAATCTCATCTCAAAAGAGAAGGCCGAAACTTCAGAATGAATAATAATTAATTAATGGCCAAATTTCATATGTACCCCTGCAAGACCTCATAATTTCATAAGTACCCCTATAAAAGGTGAAATATCACCAATACCCCTAAAAAATCACTCAAATATCATGCATACCCCTACAAAATCACACATATATCATGAATACCCCTACAAAACTCTTAAAATATCACAAATATCCTTATCGTTAATATGTCATCAAAATTTGTCAATCAAGTAACACTGTATTGATTGAATTATTATTAATTACTTTATTAAAAATATAAAATGACTATTGTATACTGATTTTTAAATAATTGTTAGTTTCTTTTAGAAAATTGTAATTTTTTCTCTCAAACATATTCATCTTGTTTAATCAAAAAAACATATTCATCTTGAACTTACCATATATAAATATATAAATTAAAAAGTATATAAGATGACTTAATATAAATCCTTATCATATTTACATAGAGGAAAAAAACAGAAAAATAATAAAATAATGTTATCATAGGGGCATCCATGATATTTGAGTGATTTATAGGGGTATTGATGATATTTCACTTTTTATAGGGATATACATGAAATTATGATGTTTTTGTAGAGGTACACGTGAAATTTGGCGTTAATTAATTGTAGAAAAAAGGTCTTCATTTTAGTCTTAATAGTTCCCTCTCTTATGCTTCAGGGTCCAGTCTCGACCACCTTCGCACGGGCTTCGATTGGAACTTTTGGGCGAGAATTAGGATTTGAGATACTGCCAAAAGGCCCCACCACAGGAGGTGGTGGCGACGGTTGTCCAACCCGTCCCCCCAATTAGTTTCTATTTTCTATATTCTTATTAGTTTGCTTTCAAGTTATTTTTTATTCTTTTTTTTTCTTTTGTATATACTTTTTTTTTTCTTTTAAATACGGCACACTATTACGTTATGCGCGCAATCTTCATTAATCAAATCAAGTTACAATTGCAACCATTTTCGGATGGAGTTCGAAATAAGAAAAAGAAAAAAATAACTAGAAAACAAAGTAAGAAAAAGCGAAAGAAAAAATCGGACCAAGGCATTTCCTAAACCTAGATAATTACAAAAAAATGAATGAAATAAGAAAGAAAAATGCAACAGCAAAAAAAATTAGAACAACACTTAAGAAGATCCAACATTAAGTTCATTCAGTAGCTTCATATATCCCTATTCCGATTGTTGCTCTATCAGGCAGCCTCCTCTCTCGCCCAACGGTAGTGTTCCATATCTTCAATTGCTTTTCGTAACACCCGTTGTGGCGTCTCCACATGATCCCGAAAGGTTCGGCTGCAGCTTTCCCTCCACACCGAGGAAAATACAGTTAGGGTAATCTCAAGTTCATTTTCTCTGTGCTTCGAACGTACCACATCGCGTAAACTCCTTAGTGTACCAACGGTACCGGTACTGTCCGCCCCACACACTGACGCAATGAATGTACAGTCCGTGGTTCTCCCCGAAATGCGTTGAGGCGCAGCAGTTTCGGATTCTTTGGCCCGGCAATAGAGAATACACACATTTGCTATTATACATCATTTCTTTTGCAAAACGTCTAAGGTCGGCAAAGCATTACGCAATAATTTCCATCCAAACAATCTCAGTTTTGGTGTCGTTTTTGCCTTCCAAGCCGCATAAATTTCACAGTCTTTGATTCCTGAAAAAGTTAGCAAATTAAATGCCGTTTTTGTCGAGAAATTGCCGTCTTTCGTCCACCTCCACTTAATAACATCATTACGGTCTGATAATGATAGGTTGACCATCAAGCTATTTAATTTATCGAACTGTTGAGTTGCGATTTCGGACAACGGTTGTCGGAATAGGTCGATGCTTAGATTGCTTGCTGCCTGTTGTACGCTTATCATGTCAGAATTGAAAAAGATATAAAGGTGCGGGAATTCATTTTTTTGGTTCAATCCGTTCCAGGTCACTTCCCAGAAAAGTGTTCGGTCTCCCCTTTGCACATATACTTTTCTATATACTTTGTCTGATACTTTTATAATAATTAATTTCGGGGAGCTTTGGTATTGTTTTTTTTGTTTTCGGTTATGAGAAAAGTGAGAGAAGTTATGTTGTGTTGTTCCTGGAGATGTGAATGTGATCTTTATGTATGAATATTATTCAATACGTTCTTTTTCTATGTCAGTTTTATGTTCTATAAACTATTTTTCTAGTTTTATTATTTTATATACTATATTTTCTAAATCAGAAAAAGATGCGGAGCCAAAATTAAAATGTTACAAAATGATGTGTTAAACTTTCATGATTCGACATTATTCTAAGTACTATCTTTGAGCTCCAGCCACTTGGGTAGCACAGACTCACCGACTGAATCCTCCCCATTTTTCAAAATATAAACTATTAATTCGATTCATCGGTTGAGTCTTGATTCATGAACAAGACATAAAATTTAGGTGGAACCAAATTTTCCCACAAATTGGAGCTAAATCACTTACTAATTTGCTAACAATTCTGCTGATTTTTTGGCTCTACAAATCCAATTCACAAATCATGCGGGACCCAAAATTCAGCGAAAAAGGTAGTGAATGGTAGCTTTACTTATATGACTAGTGTAAACTAGTACCAGATTTTCTTAAAGCAACCAGGTTTAGATTTTCTTTAAAAAAATGATTTATTTATTTGCTCATTCAGAAACTTCCACTCAACATCCTTAAACTTGCTGCTCAAGTCCTCTCAAGCTTATATCCTTTCACAACCCAACAACAACAGTCTAATTAATTTAAGAAAAACTTAACCTGGTCCATTACAATGAGACTCCTCTTTTCAGTATGCTTCATCTCCTTTCTCTTATTTCTAAGCTCTCAACACTGCGCCCTTGCAAGGCCTTTGAAAGTGTATGCTGGACAAGGATTAGGGATGGAGATGAAACCGAGAGGCACCGGACCTCGGCCGGGAAGTGGAAGTTCCAGTTGCTTTGTTGCTTGCCCTAGTCCGCATCGCCCATGATTAATTTAGAAATGTTTAATTTTATGGCGCCAAAATGTAAATTTTTTAGTTCAATTTACTTTTTTGTCTGTTTTAGTTTTGAGGTGTGGCCGTTTCTCCTAAATTAAAGATTAGAGGTTGGTCGAATTTCAGTATTTTTTGTTGATAGATTAATTTTGTATGTTTATTTTGCTGCAGATATGAATTATTTGCTGCTGACATGGCAAATGATTTTTTTTATGAAATCCAGCTTTTTACCTTTTTAATCAATTGAACAGTGCTGTTTTTCTTTTTCTTTTTGATAAAACTGAGCGAAGGTTTTGATTGCAAGATGATTCCAAATATTTTCCGAGCCATGGTTTAAAAAGACTTGTTCCTCATTTTGGTTACTTACAACAGTCTTATTCACGGCCTTAATTGGGTTTTCATATCACTTGATCAACATGCTTTGAAATATTTTGAATAAATTAATGGCTGCTGCAAACAAGGTAGCTTTGGTCGAAGTGAATGGCCTTATTCAATCTTCAGTACAAATTTCCACTTTTTATGTTTTTTTTCCACCTATGAGGGAATGCAACTTGCAATCCTCTCAGTTCAAATTTTTTTTTTGTTTTTTTGAAAAAGGCAACATGTTCTAAAATAGTCTTTAGATTTGACTGGAAGAACACTTGGAACTGACTAACTAGAGCAGATATGATTGTCCTCTTTTACCGTTACAACATGAACTATGTAAAAATCAATAAATAACCCACAACCTTACATCTCCTTAATCTCACTCTAAACCCAAAATGGCACCTTCATGAGAAAAACAAAAAACTTGTTTTTGCAATCTTCTTTTCTCTTCTATTCCTCCTTCTGAACGCAAATCGAGTTGATGGATCACGGCCTCTTGTCAGGATTTCGGATCCGTCTACTGGGCCAGAGAGACCGTCAGGTCGGTCTGATCGTTTTGTGCAATAATTATGGTTTGAGATGCTGTCGAGAGACGGCGGGCCAGGATCCGGCCCGTCAGGTTGCTACACCCATGATCCTAACTGTCCAACCCGCCCACCCAATTAGTTTCTAAGTTTGAAGAGTTCTTATTAGTTTTTCGTTATTTTTTCATTTTTAATACTTCGGCTGATATTGTTATGGTATTTTTATAAATAACGTTTCTGGTGGTGCATCAGTATTGCTCTTGCTTTTTTTCTATTTTGAGAAATGTAAGAGTTATGTTGCTAGTGTGATATGTATGAGTCAAGTGTCATAATTTGGTAATTACGCTCTCTGTATCTGTATCAACATTAATTCAGTATCAAACATACCTCTTCTTTTTCTATGTAAGTTCCAATTCTATGTAGTAAGTTATCCGAATCAGAAAAATAAAATATATGAATAGAAATAAATGAGTCAAAAATATGTCTCTCCTGATTAAAATGTGCAAATTTTTTTTTTACTTGGCTTCATTTCATCTAATGTCTAGTTCAAAGTAACTACTTGAGCCTAACCAGAACCACAAGTCCAAAATACTTCAACTGTAAAAGCAACTAGTTTTTGTAATTAATCTTATTTCTACGAATAACTTAACATGAAATTAGTATTTTTTTTCTCTCTCATATTTGTTAGTGTAACAAAGTCACTTCAAAAGTCTACTACTGGCTTTCAGTTTCAACGCCTACACCGAAGTATTAGACTTAAATTTAGGCCTTGACTCATTACATATTTTTCCAAGTTTTAGTCAATCATTGAAGTTTGAATTTGAAAATTGGGCTCAACCTACCCTATTTTTTTTTTTGCCAAAAGGAAAATTTCACCACAACGATTTTGTCTATAAGTAATAGACTTCAAAATTTCAAATCCTCCACATCCTCATCTCAAAAGAGAAGACCAAAACTTAAAATGTATCACAATTGTAGAAAAATCATCTTCTTTTTAGTCATAATATTACCCTCACTCTTGCTTATGGGGCCTGTACCTACCACCTCAGCACGGATGCAAAATTTCCGCCCAGAATTAGGGTTTGAGATGCTACCAAAAGGCGGCGGACCAGGATCAGGCCCATCTGGTTGCGGTCCCGGCTCTGACGGCAGTGGATGTCCAGCTCGGCCCTAATAGTTTCTAAGACTTCTTATTAGATTGCTTGTCCTTCTTCTCTTAATCTCTATTATACTTTGGCTAATATTGTATCTCAGTGGGAGAAGGGCCTCTTAGCCCAGTGGTCTTACCACTTATTCTCATAGGGAGGTCCCCAGTTCGAAACCCGGATTCCTTCCCCTTCAAAAAAAAAAAAATATTGTATCTCAGTGTTGTTTTCTGTTTTGAGAAAAGTGAGATGAGCTATGTTGCTACTGGAGGTGTAATTAATCTTTATGTGTGAGTCAAAATTTGAAATTTGGTAATTAGGCTATATCAGTTTTTTTGTTTTTATACTATTGATATTTTATTGTACTATTTTTTCTCGAATCAGAAAAATATACTTCGAGACATGGGATATTAATGATATATTGAATCAGTAAAAAGGAATTATCTAGTAGTTTCATAATTTCAATTTTCATAAAATTCAACTCGATTTTGTGTCTAATACTGAAGCAACCATGATTAAAAATAATATATGGACATAATTCTAAGTAATATATTTGAGCTCCGGTCCAGCCAGTCATATATGTTGAGAAAATTGCGCATATTTTCTCTCTAGGGAATTTTCTCGAACAGCTTGTGTGCGGCTTTTATGGTTAACTCACGTGATCAGTTCAATGCCACGACTACAACCAGATTTACACAATAATGCAAGGGGTAAAACACAAACAAACAAAAGATTCGAGTTTTGAAAAAGAAAACTTCTTTATACTATTACTTCGGTACTATATCGGTTACTGTACAAAGAACAAAAACCTTCTTCTAGAGTTTTCAATCTAATTCTAGATTCACTTATCACCTTACGGTGGATCATTTATACATAAAAGGGTCTTGCCAGTAAGGAAAAAGCTAACATACTTGAGAAATTGAAGAACACTTACACCGTACCGATTGTACCCAACTAGTGATGAGAGCTCTCCAACACGATCCACGTGTTTCTTTGAGAAGAGCGGAGATGAGAGCGTTGTGATCTCTCACTCTCCTCTCCTCTTCTTTTTCTCTTCCTTTCCCTCCCACACACACACAATATTTTCGCAAACCCGATTTCAAGCTCCGCCACTTAATGTGGGTGTTTTTGTTTGGTGAGTTTTGTTATTGCATATTGTGTCCTGTGTGCATGTAATATCTCTGTTGAAATGTCAATAGAATAAAAATCGCCCCTACTGTTAGTACTATTGAAAGTCCGTGTTGGAAAAGCAAGCAATTAGAATTGACTGAAAGAGTTGGAATTGACCCACCGGAGAAATCGCATTCCATTCTAAGGTTTGAGGTTACAGCATGAACTACGTAGAAATGACTATAAATAGCCATCAACCTTACAACTCCTAAACCAACAATGTCACTTCATGAGAAAAACAAAGAACTTGTTTTCGCACTCTCCCTTTTTGTTCTATTCCTCCTCCTGAACCCAAATCGAGTAGATGGATCAAGGCTTCTCGATAGTATTTCGGATCCGACTATCGGGCCAGAGAGGCCGTCAGGTCTGTCTGGTCATTTTGTGCAAGAATTAGGATTTGAGATGCTGCCGAGAGGTGGTGGGCCAGGATCCGGCCCGTCAAGTTGCGCCCGCGCCCCTGACGGCCCTAATTGTCCACACCGTCCCCTCAATTAGTTTCTACTTTCTGAGTGTTCTTATTAGTTTGCTTTTCGTTATTTTCTTTTTCTTTTTTGTACTTCAGCCGATATTCCGTGTGAGTTTTTTTTTAAACTAGTGTTTTCAGTAGGGAAATTATATGTATTGTTCTTTTCTTTTCTTCTTTGTCCTGTTTTGACAAAGGTGAGACGAGATATGTTGTACTGTTGAGAAGCTAGGTTTAACATGAATCAACCTAGTTTGTGATATGTTGATTGGACCTAAATGGCTAAATTATTGATCAACGAGCTGTAACGTTTTTGCCGGATTCTTAGAAAAATGAGGTAGTTTTATCTTGGGTCAAAATTTAGACTTAACTAGGACAATGCTCGCGCTTCGCGACGAGTAGTTCAATTTTAATAGTTATTTCAATATAATAATGTTTAACTTGCAAATACGGAAATTCAAAATTAAAGTTTGTAAATCCATAATACATAAATAATACATGAGAATTTAAAATTGTTGTCTTTGATTTTTTTATGTCATTATGTCCTGACATATTATATTAGAAAAATAAATTAAATATTAATCAGGCCTAGATGAATGAGATCAGAAAAAATAAATACAAGATGCTCATTAACTTATATCTTATACCTTATTTTTATATCTTTTTGTGGATTCTCAAGAGATCTAATGTCAATTTTATCTCGGCCGCTGGATCAAATTTTTTTGAAATCTTAGTTTTTCATTTAAATTATTACCACAATATCACATAAAAATATATTGTTATGATTCTAATTTCAATTTTTCTTGATAAAATATGTGAATATAGACTATATAAAAGAACATATAATAAAATGATAAGCTCATTTACTTTTATCATATTTTTTTTACCCCTCTTTGAAAATTCTCAAGAGAATTATTATCAATTTTCTCTCCGCCTTCGAATCAAATTTTTTTATCAAATCTTAGCTTTTAATTTAAATTATTATCATAATATCACATGATTAGTTAGATTAATGTTCAGTGTTATATCTCCGTTATACGAGAACTATCATCTCAAATAAAATTTTAGTATATTGAAAGCTATATTATATTACTTAATGTATTACGGGTTTCAAAATAACATATTTGTTCTCCATACCATTTTAACATCTAAAAAATAAAGAAAAATAGCGGTGACAAATTTTTGAAGAAAATGAGTAATGTTACATTTTCGTATGTAGTATACATATTTTTCCCATATATATATATAATATGTACATCTTCATTCATATAGTCTATATTGACATATTTTAGCAAGGAAAATAAATTGGAACCATAACAATATGAAACTTAAAATAAAGAGAAAATTCCGACAAATTTATATTTGATGATTTTAACATGAGAAATAAAATATTACATTAAGAATTATAATTTTTTAAAAAAGAAAAGAAAATTATTTATATTTTAATGAGTAAACTCGTCATTAACTATTGGTACATGTGATATTGTGGTAATAATTTAAATAAAATTCTAAGATTTAAAAAAAATTGATCAAACGACCGAGATAAAATTGACAATAGATCTCTTGAGAATGCTCAAAGAGAGATGAAAAATAAGGTATAAGGTATAAGTTAAGGAGTATACCATTTTTGTACATCTTCTTTTATAGAGTTTATATTCACATACTTTAGTAAGAAAAAAAAATTGAAACCATAACAATATGGAACTCAAAATATAGAGAAAATTCCAATAAATTTATATTTGATGATTTAACATTAGAAATAAAATATTTCATTAAGAATTATAATTTTTTAAAGAATAAAAGAAAAATTATTTATTGTTTAATGAGTAAACTTTTCATTAACTATTGGTATTAATATTTGAACATAAATTTGTACCATGATTCATTGAAACTATCTGATGGTCACAAACAAACTCACAACGGTTCTCATTAAATCGGATGTGGAATACAAAATACCAATTCAACCAATCATATGCTTATGTTTTAATAATCACACACATATTGTCATAAAATATTAATAAATTTGAGAAAATGAATGGTTAAGATTCGACAAAAAAATTGATCTAACGGTTGAGATAAAAGTGATGATGTGTCTTTTTGAAGAGACTCAAAAATACTCCTATGAAGATTTGGAAAATTCAAGTCAAACAAGAATAAAAAATCAAAATGTTTGCCTATATAAACATGTTCAAATCCACCTAACTTCTCGTCAAGAAAAGAGAAAAAAACTGAAGGAAAATAACTAAGAGAGACCCAATTAAATTTCCCTAAATGGGTCATAATTACAAAAGCACCCTCTTCTTTGTACTTGCATGTTTTCTTATCTCTTATTGTTTCTAAATCTGGCGCCTTATGATTTTCCACTGGAATCATGGCTGGAGATGCTGCCGAAAGGCGGCGGGTCTGGATCCGTCCCTTCCCACTACGAAGATCCAGAAAGATGTCCGATTCCATAGAAAAGTTTAGAAAATTCGAATAATATGATATTAGTACCTCATTTGTAATATTGTTTGAAATCAGGGAATTGGAGAAAGTGGTATGTCTATGAATATATTTCAACTTGTTTGTAAACTATATGTAGTTGCTAATAGGATTAGTTTTGTTTCTTTCTTTTTACACTACTCTCCGCACCTTCAAAAGTGTTTTGTATTCATGTTGTGTGAGCAGGATAAAAGATATATTTATATATATTGGGTAAAAATGTCATTGTATATTTTTTTCAAAAAGAAGTTCAAATTTTTCAACCAGTCAACATTCAAATCATACCTAAATGATTTTGTTTAAAAAGAATGGTAGCCCTATCCTTTTGAGTATTCCTTCTATCTACAGGCCCTGTCTGGATGGATAAGGAAGGTATAAACCTTACTATTCCTTTATTCCTTGCCAAACGCCACCAAAATTTTTAGAAATAAGGTGTAGTGGGTATAACCTTAATAACTACCTTTTGGTGGTATAAATTTACACCTTTCTTATTCCTCAATCTTTTTACCATAATAATCTTATTTATTTATGGGTCTTGCTACAGTGTCATAAAATTACCTCCCACTCATTACTATGTGGGGCTCACGTATCACTTATATTCACTGCATGTAGGTCTCACTTACCATTAAAACTCAATATTTTTTTTTCTGATGTGGATCCCACTTACCACTACAGTCCAAATTTACTAACTGTATAGTGGTAAGTGGGGACAATTTTATGACATTTTAGAGTTTTTCTTTATTATTATTATTATTATTATTATTATTATTATTATTATTATTATTATTATTATTATTATTATTTAATATTTAATAATAAAATATTATTTAAATAATTATAATATAATTGTTATATTATAGTTAATCATAACATAAATAAATATTATTTTATTTATAATATATAAAAGATATTATAAATAGTATTATTGTATGATTAATTATAATATCATTAATATATAATTAGTTATATAATATTAGTAATACAATATAGTTTAATTACTAATAATATCGATAAATAAATTAAAAAATAACTAAAGAATAAAATATTTAATTTTAAATAATATTAATAATTAAGTATATCTAAATTTAATTAAAACAATTTTGAATAAATTCATATTATATTAAAATAATATAAAAATTAATTATTTTCTAATATATAATAATTTAATATAAGAATAAATAATTTAATATAATTACATACAAATATATAAATGAAACATAATATAATATAATTAATAATTTAATATACATCTTTGATTTTAACTATATTACAAAATACAAGGATATTTTGGTAATTGTAAATTATTTATTTTTTTAATTCAATAAATATCCCTAGTTTTGTTTCAATTATCTTGCCAAACACCATTTCAAAATAGATGTATAAGAGGATGTAGCTTCTCATACCTAGATAAGATTATACCCATCTTTATCTTCCATCCAAACGAAGACACAGGTAGAATGGGCTATGCATTAAAAAAAAATTCGGATAATTTAGTTATATGAAAATTGATTAGCATAATTATTTTGATAATGGGCCTTCTCGACCGATTTTCAGAATTACTCCTCTCTCGTTTTTCTCACTTTTTCGACAATAAATCAAGTTACTATGGCATATAGCCGTATTGGCAAGCGCTTGACTTTCGTGCCATGATAAGATCTAAACACGCAAAGTCGGTCAAAAACTCAAAATTACCAAAACACAATCAACTCCTAACTACACTAATTCACATAGAAGCCATCATATTGACTCTTAATAGCACGTGTGTTCACATCTACATTCTCTCTATTTATAACCTCTCCAATCCCTCTTAAGTCATTCAAAAGGGAATTAAGAAGGCTTTTGAAATTCGCAAAAATGACTCATAGTAATATGACGAAATTCGCCATCGTGATAATTTTTGTTTCTTTCCTCTTGCTTCTGATCTCTCAACCAGGAGTCGACGCGAGACCTTTAAAAGTCTCTGTTGAGTCGAGATTTTGGGGCCGAATGCTCCGAGTGAGCAACTTAATACCATCCGGTCCATCTAGTTGTTCCGTTTCTTGTCCTAGTCCGAATCGCCCTTGAGTAAATGTCTTATATAATTTTGTGAGAATAAATGATGCGTTTATAATTGTTTATTTTTATTTTGTTGTTTTGATTGTGTTTTCTTTGTGGTTTCTTTTCGATTATTTAATATATAAGTCAGAAATTTGATCTGGGAGAATTATAAACTGTAAAAATGCCATTAAGTATTTATTTGTGAGTTTCTAATAAAAAAACATTATGACAGGAGCTAAACAAGCTGCAAATTAGCTTCAAGCGAATCATAAGCTCACATGACAATTAATCTTCATTCCCAAGTGAAATAGTAAGTTTGGTCGTAGTAATTTTTACATGCACTATCAAAAGATTAAAATATAAAGATTTTTCAGTCTCCACCAACTTGACTCTTCCATGAATCCTCAACTATAAGCTCCCCCACAGGCCACCCCCCCTAACTGTCAAACAATTTAATAAATAATTTCATTTGCATAATTTAGAGAGAGGAACAAACCCCATATCCATATCAATGTTGTTCTAGTCATCGTCGGCCATCTCCGCGCCTAAACCCTATCACTCCGTTCGGGTCGCCGCTGGCCGTAGCGTAGAGTCTTCTCTTTCTACGGCTCCCACGATAAACCTCCACCACCTTGGCTGCTTCTGTTGTGCTGTGCGTGTCTTTACGACCCATATAAATGCAGATGAAAGATAATTAATTCGGTCTCAACTGATTGGGCTGTGTCTATTTGTTCTAGCCGAAATGTTTTTATAGAAGATTTCTGCAACATGATATCTGGTTGGGTTGGGACTTGGGTTCTTGTTCATAGGATAATTTGTGAATATTTAAAATACGTTTACATAATGTATGTGTCTTCTTATATGTTTAACATATATCTTTAATGTAAATTTATATCTTTATGTATGAGTCAAAATTTGAAAATTTGTAGGCTATTTCAGTTTTTTTTTGTTTTATATAATATTGAGATTTTATGTACTATTTTTTCTCGAATCAGAAAAAAGTACTTGGAGACTTGAGATATTAATGATATCTTGAATTAGCAAAAAAGGATTATCTAGTAGTTCCATTTTTCACATAATTCAACTCGATTTAGTGTCTAATACTGATGCAACCATGATTAAAAATGATCATGATTGGACATAATTCTTAGTAATATATTTGTGCTCCAGCCCGTCATACAGCACTGGCTCAATCCTTTCCAATGATTCAAAAATATAAACTATGGATTGATATATTCATCGATCCATGAACATGATAAATGTGAGTGTTTTTGTTTTGGTAACTTTTGTTATTATGATGTGTGCATGCAATCTGTTCGATGAAACGTCGATAGAATAATATCTCACCTACACTGTTAGTACTATTGAATGTTTGATCATTCATATTGTGTCGTGAAGTACGTGATGGAAAAGCAAGCATTTATATTTGAGTGGAAGACTTGGAAGTTGACCCACTAGAGAAAATGGCATTCCATTCTTAGGTTTGAATTTCCTCTTTTACTGCTACAACATGAATTATGAAAAACTAACTATAAACAACCCATAACCTTACAACTCCTTAATCTCATTCTAAACCAACAATGGCACTTCATGAGAAAAACAAAGAACTTGTTTTCGCACTCTCCCTTTTTGTTCTATTCCTCCTTCTGAACCCAAATCGAGTAGATGGATCAAGGCATCTCGTTAGTATTTCGGATCCGACTAGAGGGCCAGCGAGGCTGTCAGGTCTGTTTGATCGTTTTGTGCGAGGATTAGGATTTGAAATGCTTCCGAGAGGCGGGGGGCCAGGATCCGGCCCGTCAGGTTGCGAGCCATTAGTTTCTACTTTCTAAGTATTCTTATTAGTTTGATTTTCGTTGTTTTCTTTTTCTTTTTTGTACTTCGGCTGATACTCCGTGAGGGTATTTTTTTTTTTTTGAAACTAGTGTTTACAGTATTGTTTGTTCTTTTTCTTCTTTTCTTTGTAATGTAATGAGTAAGGTGAGACAAGATATGTTGTACTCCTGTTGAGAAGCTAGGTTTAACATGAAACAGCCTAGTTTTTGATATGAACATTGGACTTGAATGGTTAAATTATTTTATTGGACTGATCAACGAGCTGTAACGTTTTTGCTGGTACGTGGTTATGTTGGGTCAAAAATTAGACATAATTAATAATTAATTAGGTTGTATAATTTGACATCTGTGCTACAAGATAAGTTTTCTTGCATCATACTCCTATAAAGACTTGGAAAATTCAAGTCAAACAAGAATAAAAAATCAAAATGTTTGCATATATAAACATGTTCAAATCCACCTAACTTCTCGTCAAGAAAAGAGAGAAAAACTGAAGGAAAATAACTAAGAGAGACCCAACTAAATTTACCTAAATGGATCATAATTACAAAACCCTCTTCTTTGAACTTTGTATGATTTCTTATGACTTGCTTATTGGCTCTCAATCTGGCGTCTTTGCACGGACTTTAAAGCATGATTTTGTGCTGGAATCATGGCTGGAAATGCTGCCGAAAGGTGGAGGGCGAGGATCAGGCCGTTCCCACTGTGAAGATCCAGAAAGATGTCCAATTATTCCTTAGAAAAATCGACTATAAGTTTAATAATACCTAGTACTTTCATTGTAATATTGCTTGAAAAGGGGGGAATGTATAACCGAATGATATATATCTAATAAATAAAATTCAATTTATGTAATCTATATATGTGGATTGGCTATAGCATTATTGTCTTATTATCATCCTTTTTTACTTTTGTTAATTTTTTTGTACCACTTGAACCTTCAAAAGTGATCTGTATTCAGTGTGGATGACCTTGAATTTATTCAATACAAAAAATATACTCTTATATTATATGCTCTCTCTTTCCACCTACAGAAGAAAAAGAAAACAAGTCACCTGATCTGTTCTTCATCCAATAATCTCTAATAAATATTCAAATAGATGATTTAATTGAAAATTTTGATACATCTGTTTTTAGAGAAAGTCACGAGTAATCTCAATTTCTTATTTATTTTAATTGATTTGTGGTTACTTTTGGAAATATAGGTCACCTTTTTTTTTTTTTTGAATGGGGGCTTGAGGGTTAATATAGGTCCCCTTTTTGGTAGCCTGGGCTATTTTAGAAAAATAAGTATATTTTTATATGAAAAAGAGTAGTTTAAATATTCTGATAATGGACCTTTTGGGCCCAATTTCAGGTCCAATAAAGCATATATCAATATATATATATATTTGTTTTTTTGCGATTACAAAACATATATTAATATTAATATTAATATACTATTTACTAACACATGATTTTTCATGCCTAACACGCTCAGTCAGTCAATTCAAAAGTACAAAAGCGTTACGTCAAATGAATCGAAGTTCACTGTATTCAAACTTCAATGCCATCATCATTGACTCCTGATCGCACTTATTTTCTGATTTTCACACCTCCAAATTAAAATTGCCTCTATATAATACAAACCCTCTCCAATCCCTCACAGGTCAAGTCAGTTGAGTGAGAACTAGAAAGGCTTCAAAGTTCATAAAAATGACTCCTAGTAATTTAAGAAACTTGTCGTAGTCACGATATGTTTCGTTTCATTTCTTTTGCTTCTGAGCTCTCAAATTGGAGTTGAAGCGAGACCTTTAAAAGGCTCATTTGAGGCGAAATTTTGGGGCCAGATGCTCCGAGTGGCTGGCTTAAAACCATCTGGTCCATCTAGTTGTACTGTCAATTGTCCTAGTCCGAATCGCCCTTGAATGAATGTGTTATGTGATTTTGCAAGAATGAGAGGAAGTGTCATATTGGCTTATTTCTGTTTTTATTGGCTTAGTTTCAGACTTTATTGTGATTCGACTATTCATTATTATATGCTAGGAATTGGTTCTGTCGAAACTATAAACTGTAAATTACTAATAACACAATCGAACAAGATTTATAACATTAGCAACAATCAAGTTGCAAATAAGTTGATGAATTATGGTCGTGAAAATAGATCTAACTTTGTTAAGTCATTTCTAATTTTTCCTTGTTAATGATTTTTACCGGTAGGTTTCATTATCACACAAAGCTCCCCTTGTTAACGATCATTTATAAAGATATATATGGAATATATTTCGTTAGAGACTAGATGAGATATTTCATTATAAATGAGTTTTTAGTTTGATAGTTGAGTATTTTGATTAAAATATAAAAAGTTGAGGGTTCAAAATGGAAGTTAAAAAAGATTACAACGTATATAACATAGCTCACACTAGCGAGCCATTCCGCTCATTGTTATGCCCAAGACAGGCTTGTGGTTTATAAAAGGTCAATTAAAATGTGGTTTAGCTTTTTCACCGTTAAAACTTCAACTGATTTGAGTTCCATCTATATATGGTTCACCAAACCCTCAATCTTTCGTCTCATAGAACACCAAACCAAAGATAAGCCGAATCAACATGCTTTTGGTTCACAAAATGAATCGCGGTTACAAGAACCGAGTCATTTTCACAATATTTCTTGTTCTATTTCTCTTGATATTGAGATCTAATTTAGTCGCCTTTTCGAGACCCATAAGTGGGTCATTCCTATCAAAACTTTGGGCCAATATGCTGCCAAAGGTCCCAACAAATCCGTCAGATTGTGATTGTCATTGTCCGAATCCTTAAGTGTAACATGCAATGACGATTAGTTGTAATTATAAGTTTGTTTTAATTAACAATTGTTTGGTTTTTTTAATAATCTTGATTTATGTACTTTCAATGAGGATGTATTATCATAAAAAAAGTTTTGATTGGCTTGGTTGGTCTTGAAATTCTTTATGACGACAATAGCTAGCACCCAAGTGAAATACTAAGTTTGGTCATAAATAATATATCTTTTTTTTTTTTGAGAAATTGCTCATAAATAATATTTTTTACATGCATTATCAAAATATTAGAGATATAAGTATTGTAAAGATTTTTCAGTCCCCACCAACTTGTCTCTTCCATGAATCCTCCACTATAAGCTCATCCACTCCCCAATCTTCATAACTGTCAAACAATTGAACAATTAAAAAAACTGTCAAACAATTTAATAATAATTTGAAATTTCATTCATAAAACTTAGCTTCATCTTTTTGGGGTAGAAATAATAACACTAATAATAATATTGTTTTATATTTACAAGTAAACTAAGTGAAAAGAAAGTTTAGAGAGAGAACTATATACCTTCCAATTCCATCAGGCAGGTATCTGCGAATGGTGAAGGGAATCTTGCGCTCCCTCAATTCCTCCACTACAATCTTAAATTTCAAAAATCATATCTATGCACAGAATTGCAGTAAGAAAAGTAGAACTAAGATCAAATCGTAAAGAACTGGAGAGAGAGAGAGAGAGAGAGAGGAACAAACCCCATATCCATGTCGTTGTAATCATAGTCGGCCATCTCCATGCCTAACCCTAAAACTCCGGCGGGTCGCCGCTAGCCGTAGCCAGGAGTCTTCTCTTTCTACGACTCCGACGATCAACCTCCACCACCTCGGCTGCTTCTGTTGTGTTTTGCGTGTGTTACAGTACGGCCCATATGAATGGCAGAAGAAAGATAATTAATTTGGTTTTAACTAATTGGGTTGGGTCTATTTGTTCTAGCCCAAATGTTTTTATAGAATTCGATAATTAATTAGGTCTTAATTAATTGGGCTGGGTCGATTTGTTCTAGCCCAAATGACTTTATAGAATTCGATAATTAATTAGGTCTTATTATATGTTTAACATATATCTTTAATGTGAATATATATCAATGTCGAAAAGAAAAAAATGTTCCACTTGTCAAAGTCAAACTTACGACTACTTATCTTCCAGCCGTCTATAGCTTGACCTATTCACTGCTCAGATTTCAAATTGGGCCCCTTTCAAAACTTCCAAAATGTCAACCCTGAATTAAAGAGCATAAGTTTGCCAGTTGCCACTACACTTATATATAACCATCTGAAAGTCCTCCACACAATCAAGACAGAAAAAATCTAGCAACAAAAACAAAGAAGAGATTTATTCAATTACGATGACAAAATCAGGTCGTAATTTCATGAAGATGAAGAGGCTCCTGTTTGTAATCTGCTTTGTTTTCTTCGTCAGCTTTCAACCAGTTGTTTCAGCAAGAACTCTGATTACTTACTATGGGCCTTTTGGGCCTAAATTGGGCTTTGAAATGCTTCCGAAAGGCCGAACCAGTCCATATGGGCCTTCACAATGTGGTGGCAATCCTGGTAATTGTCCTTCTGGGTCCAGCAGTCCTCACATCGGTTAGCATAAACCTGGTGTACAGTTTGTACTTATATTGCTTGTGTTGTGGTTCATTGTAATTTTTATTTTGGAAATTTAATGTAAGAAGAGGTGTGTGTGGTAGTACTGTTGGCTTTATTTTAATGTAAGAATCGAATAGTTTGTTTCGAGACACGGTATGGTTACAAGTTCTACATGAAAGTAATATATGTGTTCAATATCAATATATCAGGTCATAGACTCAGCGGAACACGTCTGCCCATAGTCCGATCGAAAGGAACTGATCATGGGACAGGTATGACATTGATCTGTGATGAGTCCTCTTTTGCTTTCGCAGGTCTATCTTTGTCGACAGAAATTAAAGACCGATGCATCGACGTAACTTTTGACGAGGTCATAAGGAGCCGTAAGTAAAGAACAAAACACTTCAAGGATACACTATTAGTGGCGGAGCTTGAGTGAAATTTCTGAGGGGATCAAAAAAAATTTCCTTACAGATTAGCACTACATAAAAAAATTGGAGAGCCCAAATACACAAATATATATGTATTTGAAAATTCTATTCACTAAACGTTAGGAGTTTTAAGATATTTGGGTTGAAAAAGAATGTAATAAATGAGATGGTAGTGGAGAGTTATTCCTCCATGAAATGGTCAGAACAAGATACCATTGTGACTTATAAAACGCATAGTTAAAATAAAACTCCTAATTAAATCTATTAATGTACTAATATTCACTCCATGACTGGTCAATGAAATACTAAACTTTTTATGCGCCTAGACAAGTTAACCATGCAATTAAAACAATTGATATTTTTCAATAACATTATTATTATTATTATTATTATTATTATTATTATTATTATTATTATTATTATAGCAAATAAAATGCCAGTAAAAATGCATTGTATGTAGAAATATAAAATAAATAGATAAATAGTTCATGAAGAGTTTTCAAAAAGTGAGTAATTACCAAAATACCCTTGAATGAAAAATTGGAAAATTTCGGGTTATAACAAAATCCAGTTAAGAAATTGTAAATATAGAAAGTGCTCTAATTATTTTAGCTAACCTCCATGTATCATTACGAAATATTATACTTCTAATTTTTGTTTTTCTTGTTAGTGGTGGTATGTCTCGGTTTTTCACCATGTGGATTTTTCTTGATATGCTGACAGGCGTCAAACTTGATTACATAATTTATAAAGTGTTTTTTACATACTTTATATTCTTTTTAATATGTCTTCTTATATGTTTAACATGTCTTTTTACATATTTAAGGATTTTGAAAAGTAGTAGTTAATTCATGGAAATGGAGAGGTTTTTATTCCTCTTAAATGGAGAGAGCATTTAGCGTTAAGAATCCTATTTCCATGCACGTGGAGTGAATTTCCATACGCCTGATCAGGTTTTACTGAGGTATATATATTCTTAAATTTTGAAGCTCCCACCATAAAAAAAATATTTTGAAGATTCTTCATTAAAAAAAGTATGTTTTTTTCAGCAAATTAAAATAAAGAAATACGTTTCGTTGTCTAGTGAGACTTCTTTCATATTCTTTACAGGTTAAATATGCTCTCATTACTATACCAAATAATGGAGGTTTCTCTATTTTATATTTTCATTTATAAAGAAATTATGAGATCCGAAAGTATCAAGCTACAAAATAGAAAAAGAAAATTAAGGTAAAACATAAACGATAAGTAGAGATAAAACTTTCATGAGGAAAGCTATAAAACAATAAACAGTACAATAATGCGTAAACTTAGTGGAATTAATTTCACTCTGCAAAAATAAGGTGTAAATAGTTACTGAAGTAGCAATGGCTTCTCCTTAACAAAAGAGAAAGATGCTATTATATATCGGCAAGGAAAAAATGAGATAATGAAGTGAATTTGGTCACTCTATAAAAATACACTATTAATTAAAACAAAATTATACTTCCCTCAAAAACGAAAGATTAATCTTTCTGTAATGGCTGGTATACCTACTCAATACTGCATAAGGGGCAGGGGCAGCTTGATTTTTTTGTGCCTTGTGGTAAACTGGATACTGGTAATACCAAAAACTTCTCCAATTTAGTCGAGATAAGAATTTCAAGATCATGCAACTTGGATATTTAAAGTCTAGTAAGATTTCCAGAATAAGGCTATTTTTTTTTGAAGGAATAGTTGCAAAATGCAACTATTCAGAATTGTATTAAAAAAGAAGAAGTAATTTACAGTAGATTGGTAGAATCAAAACTTGGTGGACCTAATATTTTATCGGAGCCACTAATCCTAACAGAAGAGACTTGATTAGCAATCTGCTATCCAGAGATTTGCATCTTCTAAAGCCTTCTTTGCAACAACTAGCGGCGGTCTCTTTAGGTTGTTAAAAATGCGATTATTGCGCTCTTTCCATATGTGCCAGGTTATAGCGGCCCACAGAGCTTCCCACTTCTTCCTAGCTTCTTTCGAAAGAAGTTTCCTTTTAGACAGCCAGCTTGCAATGAAGTCCGGTCCGGCAGTAGTAGCTATGTCTATTGATGCATATCGTTGAGCCAACCTGCGCGTTGCATTCGTGAATGAACAATCCATGAAGAGGTGATCTCTTGTCTCCAATGTTACATTACATAGGCTACATTTATCATTATGTGGCCATCCCTTTTTCCTGAGGATATCGGTTGTATTGGCTCTGTTGTGGCAACAAAGCCAAAGAAAGAACTTAATATTTGGTGGGGCTTTGATTGTCCAAAGTGCTCTTTGCCACTCGTATTTTTTTCCGGGATTAATTAGAAAATTGTAGGCCGATTTAGATGAGAAAGTGTCTTTGTTGTCCCATCTCCAGGTGACCTCGTTTGGTGTCCTACGAGAGGTACTTGTGTTATAAGCGGGCAGTAAGTCTCGAATCTCAGTCATGAAAAACGAAAGTCTCTGCGGATGCACTTCCTCCAGCTGAGCGACATTGCTTGTCCTATATAATAAGCGAATGAAGTAGCTCCAGAGGCTATCTTCGTCATTATCCAGCTTCCACAGATTCTTCAATAGGAGGGCATCATTTTGGGTTTGGATATTTTTGATCCCGAGTCCCCCATTAGCTGTTGGGAGTGCAGCTTTCCTCCAGCTGATCTGACAGCTACCCGGCTTGCATTCAGATTGGCCTTTCCACAGAAAAGCTCTTAGAAGACGTTCTAATTGCAGGATGACCCATTTAGGTAGCTTCATTGCCTGCATTGTAAAAACCGGCAATGCATTGAGTGTAGCGTTAATGAGAGTTATTCGGCCTGCTTTTGAGAGGAAACGACCTTGCCAGGAAGCAATCCGTCCCTTTACTTTGTTGATTAGAGGCAAGTATGTAAATTTCTTTGGCTTCTTCAGCGAAAGGGGAAAACCTAAGTACGTGCTCGGAAGCGTCATTTTATTGCACCGCAATATTGATGCTATCGTTGGGTGTAGATGCTGGGGTAACGCAATAGGAAAAAATGCAGATTTATCCCAGTTTATGGACAATCCCGTTATCTCACAAAGCAGATCTAGCGTGAAGGAGACAAATTTGAGATTGTCAGTGTGAGCTTCTACAAAGATGACCGTATCATCAGCATATTGCACTACCTGAGGACCTAGCGATGACACCGATACGAATAGGTGACTTATTTTTTTAAAAATTTGTTGGATAACATTAATCGCTAGATTAAAAAGAAGAGGAGAAAGCGGATCTCCTTGTCTTACGCCTCTATGGTGAAAGAAGAACGGGGAGTTCAATCCATTGGTCTTAACTTGGGAGGATGAAGAGAGAAATAGCATATGAATCCACCTTATCCATTTCTTCGGAAATCCTGTTTGTCTCAATAACTCAATAAGAAACATCCATGAGATATTGTCGAAAGCCTTAGCAATGTCAAGTTTGATCATCACAGATGGGATGTTTCTTATTTTGTGAAAGTGCAAAAGCTCCCTTGTGACTAAGAAAGCATCAACAATCGACCTATGCTTAATAAATGCCATCTGATTGAGATGTACAAGGCTCGGCATAAGCGGTTGTAATCTGTTGGCAAGAAGTTTGGAAATAATTTTTATTGGAGCCGATATGATACTTATCGGTCTAAAGTCCTTAACTATCGATGGAGTATCCTTCTTTGGAAGTAGAGTTATCGTTTCCTTGTTAAGTCTCCAAAGATCAAGGCTGTGCGAATAGAAAGCTTGCACTATGCTTGTAATATCATTCTTGAACGTGGGCCATAGCTGCTGTAGGTATTCTATCGGGAGGACCGTGTTTTTAATTTCTTCATCTGAGAACGGGTTAGCCAGTGAGGACAGATCCATCTGTGGTCTCTCAATGATGGAAGGCCAGCACGCATCAGTTACATTATTATTTTCTGAGCCGAAAGTATTCACAAAATGCTCATAGAACACTCTATTTATCATTTCTGGGTCATTGGTTGTGTTGGAGCCTTGTGTAATTGACGGGATAAGATTCCTATTCCTTCTTGCCGAAGCAAAGGCGTGAAAATATGCCGTGTTTTTATCTCCAAGTTTTAGCCAAGTGCAAGCTGATCTTTGCTGCCATTTAGATTCCAGTCTATTGGCCATGAGATGAATATTTTCTTTGAGGTCGATGCATAGTTGTCTCTCATCTTTTGTTAGAATCCGTTTTTCTTCTATCTGATCAATTATTTGAACAAAAAACTTGGACTTTTTTAAGAATGTATCATCGTTCTTCGTGTTGGATGTAGCCCATTCATGTAGGTTGAGACGTAACTGTCTTAACTTAGTGAGGAAAATCTTTGCTGGGTTGTTTGTGGGGGGAACCATATTCCATGTTTGCGAAATTATTTCCCTAGCCTCTTGACATTGAAGCCAAGATCTTTCAAGGTTCCATGCTCTTTTCACCCTATTTGCCTCATAGCTTAGAGTGAATTTTAAAGGTGCATGGTCCGAAGTACTCTGAGGGAGGTCAACTAGGTATGAGATTACATTGAGAGGGATGAAGTGGTGCGAGTAAAAGACTCTATCTAATTTGGATAGAGTTGGCATAGGTCTAGCATTCGACCATGTGTAAGTTCTTCCATAAAGATTGGCCTCCTGAAGGGCGAGAGTATTAATCATGTTAAAATTAAGTATGGAAGAAAGTGAGTGCACATTCCCTGTTGATTCGGACAAGTTCCGGATATGGTTAAAATCCCCGGCAAGGATCCACGGTAAATCGTTTGAGTAATTGATCTGAGCTAGTTCATTTAAGAAGTCAAACTTCAATGCCTCATCTGTTGGGCCGTAAATGTTTGAAAGAATGAACTTGAACCCTGAGTTTGCCGATAGAACTACGTTGACGGAGTAGTCTAAAACATACACGTTGATGACAGAAAAAATATCTGTCCAAGCTATCAGGAGGCCGCCCTTAGAGCCATCCGCTTCTTTGCTTGCAAAATGTTTAAAATTGGAGGGGCACACACGTTTCATATCAAAATAAGTAGTGGAATCCCATTTCGTTTCTTGCATACAGATAAGATTGCAATAAGAGTCCCTAATGGATTCTTTGACTACATTGTATTTCTTGGCCTTCCCAAGACCTCTAACATTCCACGAAAGTATCGAAATAGAATTAAATAGTTTTTCTACCATGATAAAAAAGCAAAATACTACAAAAAATAAAATATCATAAGTGCATTAGCTTGCACAAACAAACTACTATCCTTATCAGATTTCATCCTCGTCACGGTAATCTACCTGATCGAGGTCATCTTCAAAATCAAATTTGCCCTTATACTCCCCATTGTCCACTGAAGAAATAAAACCACAATAATTAGTTGTGGCAATTTTATTGTTTGTATTGTTGTTTTGGTTAATATTTAGGGCGCATGAGCCTATTAAAGTTTTTCTATTTTTTCTTGATTTCGACTTTTCACGAGTCTCTAATAACTTAGACCCATGTTTGGGGTCCGTTTTATTATAGTTACTCAGGCCAGCTTCGATAAGCTTTGCATGGCCCAAAGAGGAAGAGGGAATGTCATTAGGTGTCATTACCTTTTGTACATTCTTATTGGGCTGACAATGGGCTATTTGGGTAATAGAAATGTTAGCAATCTTTTTTTTCACACCACATAGAGTTCTGACATTGTCACATTTAGTGGGGTCAAGAGCTTTTGGGTTATCATATTCAAGTTCAAGGCTTTCTAAAATACCACTTTCTTTTATGGCTTTATTTAAGTTTTTGGTCATTTTGTTTGTGGTATTATTTTTTGATTTGTTTTTTTTGAGGGGGACTACTTTTGAGCCATCAAAAAAAGTAACTATTTTTTTTTTCTGTTTGACCTTCTTAGACCGAGACTAGCAAATTTTAAAATGGGTGGAATTCCCAAGAAAGGCTTACTTTTTGCTCTTTTAAAAAGTGAATTGGAAGAGAGAGAGCTTGTTTTACCTTTCTCTTTGTCTTGCTCAGAAGCAGTCTGTCCCTCTGCATTTCGGACAGTGGTCCTTTCCCATTTTCCTTTCTCCTGTCTACTGAATTTCCTCCTGGGTGCTCTCTCTTCCATCGAGCTATACTCCATTCCATTTCTAGCTTTCTTTCTATTTCCTGCACGATGCTCAACCTGAGCCTCTTCTCCGCTGTCAGTGCCTCCGTCAGGCAGAGGACTCCCCCTTGGAAGTATCCTACGTGGAGCAGAGTTGACAGAGTTCGTACCCTGTCTTGTGTGGTTCTCCATACCATGGTCCGAGGAATGCTGAATTATCTCGAGATTCCCCCCATTGTTACTCAACGGTTGAGATAGATTAGTTGGAGGTTGATTGTGATTGGATTGGACCACGGCCTCGAGGTCTAGCGCCGGAGCTGTCATGTCCGGCAGTGGCTCTATCGGGTTGAAAGGGTTCCTTTGGAAACCCAGGGCTGAGAAGACAAGCGGCGCGAGTAGATCCTTCGTGCGAGATGGGTTGGCGAGGTTCCACAGATTGAGAAGAGATGATTGTAACAGCTTTTCGTTTAATGGAACCGTTGTGGACGGCATCATGACCGTCGATGGTGGTTCCTGACGCATTTCTCGTACAATCTTTTCCCTCATAGTTATTTCTCTTCTCTCAAAAGAGTCAGAACCAGATGAGTCTTCTACCGGCCTGCGATTTGTGGCAGGCGGATCGGTGTGTAGCCCAAAATACTCTGTTTCCATTTGAGCCGCGCGAGTATTGGCAATTTCTTCAAAGAACTCTTCCGCCGGAGTTGGGTCCAGTGGTACCGGAAACAGAGTTTGCTCTTGGCTGACGCTTAGGACCTTAACACCGATATCCGATGCCAACCCCGCCAAGAATACTCCGAGAGAGGATGTGGGAACGGCCGATAAATCATTAGTGGCGACCACCACTCTCAGTTTCTCCATTGATCGGAGCTTTGTAAGTGGCCCATGATCTGTTACCACTCCTATAGAGCTAAAGATCGATGCCAAATCATTTTCACACCAATTGACTATTGGTAAATCGAATAAATCAAACCAGATTTTGTGCGTGAGAACCATTACCTTCGCATCAATGGCTGCTGACCATGCAAAGCATATGAAACCCGCTCTCTGAAGGGGTAGAGTCTGGTCATTTAGGAAGGCCTCCCTGTCGCAATCCTCCGGTAGAGTGAGGAGGTATCGTTCCCTCCCCCAATACATCAATTCCCATGGCTTTGTCCATCTGACAGTGTTGTGAATGAGAATCTTGATGGTGTTGAGTTCATGTGCACCAACAAAACGAGCATCAAGCACAACAGCACGTGTAAGATCAAAGAGAGCTTGTTCATGGTGCGCTGTCTTGGGGAGGTAAACTGTAGTCTTTTCCGGCCGGCCAGCCGGCAATGCCGCATCTCCCATTATTCCTCTAGGGGCCAGGGGACTGTTTAAGGCCGGCGGATTTGGGCAATGTCGGTATAAGTGCCCAGAGCTGAAACAGTTCAGGCATAACTTTGGTTGTAGACAGTCCACTGTGGGATGGTCATAGGAGGTACAACGCAGGCAGCGTCCCTCCCATAACGGATGAGTTGAGTCTGGAGGAAAGCTTACCGGGTTAGCGGGCACTGTAGCCCTTTGAGTTTCAGTTTCTGGTAGCCGTTGCCTTGAACCGCCAGGCATCCTACTTGAGGAGGCTCCACCAGCTCTTTGGGTCCAGTGGTTTGGAGGGTTGAAAGCGCGTCGCGGAAAGCCTGGCGGTGGAGGGGAGTTAGGTTGGGGTCGCCTTGCCTGTGTGTTGTGTGGGAGCCGGGACTGACGCTGGTTGTTGGGGTAGCGACGGTTCTGTTGAGGCCTTCGGTGAAGGTGGTTACCTCTTCTCGCAATGGTATTATTTGGGGTATGGTAGCCATTGTGGTTGAAAGGTCTTTGGGAATTCATCGTTTTTAGAGTTGAGTTGAGTTTTCTGTAGCTGTAATGGTTGGGAGAGATGGGTTTTCTTAGTGGGTAAAGTCTCTTATAGGGAGAGAAGGGTTTACAAAGCGGTGAGTTTCTTCTGACGATTTGTTTCCACCCCTCTCCAGTGAAAATCGCCTTCAGATTCGCCATCTTCCTCCAAAAAAAAAATAAGAGGTTAATGGATCCAGAATAAGGCTATTACAGGATGTTTTACTATTGTGCGCTTTGAAATATATATTAGTTCAAATTAAACCTGCTAAAATGAGATAATATAGTGGATTTCGCGGAAATCATGGACGGAGATAGGGGGTGGCTAGCAGTGGCCCAAGCCCCCCCCTCCTATGCCCAATAGATTTCCTTAGGAGTCATGAGTTAATCACCAATATTTGGTGTATGCTAATTATTTTATTCCTTACATGATAGTGACAAAATAACAAAGTTTGACTTGGGATCTTGATTTTGGTGTATACATAAGTAAATTATGCTCCAAAAGTGCACAAACCTTTGTGCCGAAGACATCAATCATACTTTATAGAAATTTCCTTGGAATAATATCATACAATGAGTTAATAATATCTCAAATAATCACTTACTACACAAAATTATTCATATACTGAGCAAAAGTAAATCAATAATGTTACCGTGCACAAAAATCATTAATAATTTTCTTGTCTTGAGAAATGATACATTACATACGTGTATAAAAAAAATCTTAGGAGTTAACTATATTATAATTTTTGCATTAAACATTTATCTTCCCAATAGTGTATATAAAAATGTATATTACTTGTATTTTAGATACATTATTTCGTAAATATACAATGGTACATTATTTCGTAAATATACAATGGTCAATTTTGTGCTAAAATATCCATTTTATAATATGCATGAAATTTTTTTTGGGTGAAGCTAGGTTTCATTTAACATATAATATTTTTTTTATTTGTAGGCAAGCGTAATTTTTCTGAAATAATTAATTTCTATTTATACTCGATATCATATGTTTATCAGAATTATCTTTGACTTAAATATAATAAAGAGGTTGGAAAAAATAGATTACAAGCTTTGTATGTATCATTTTGGAACAATTAAGAACTTTCATTACAAAAGAAGATTAGTTATATTTCTTTTGAGAGATTATGTATACGATCCGGCGCCCCCTTAACATTAAATCCTGGTTCCTGGTTCCGTCACTGGCGGAAACGGCCACATTATACAGAGCACGGATCTGGTACTACATCCACTAAATTCCTCTCTTCTTTTTAATTCAATTTAATCACTTAAACATATATTGGCTCTAACCTATAATTATTTTTTAATCGAGAGAAAAGTCTTCTTTTTTGTCAAGTCACATTGGATTCATGACTCATGTGCAGCACATCCAATAGCATGCTCCAAGTATTTACTCAAAGGAGATAATTGACTAGGTAGACTATGGTTAATTTGTCTTTTGGTGAAAAGACAAATAGTTCGAGGGATGAAAAAGACAAGAGAAGATGGATGCTATCTATAGTATTCAAAAACCATGTGTGGGTAGTTTATCAAGTTAAAAATATGTTACTATTAGTTCAAATTGGGATCTAGATTTTGGTTTGAACTTCAAATAAAAATTAAGAAAAATAAAGGAAAGGAAAAAAAAAATGCATGACTCAGTTACTATGTAACCTCGCCCGTCCGTACAATGTATCATATAATTTACTCCGTTTACTAACTATCCTATGGAAATCTAAAGCTGCGGTAAGATCATATTAAATAATTAACAATGGACCATGTGGTTTGACTTGATGAAGATTTTGCAGACTTAATAAGATTTTGCAGATTTAATTGAAGAAAATGGTAGTATAAAGAAATATGGCAAGTAGTCTCCGAGTCAAGGGTCCCATACATGCATGTGCATGCATGCTTGTTTGTTAAGAACAATTTATAAACAAATCGTTCTTTACATTTATTTTATCAAATTCGTACAAGGATTATAAAGGTATAAAATGGCTCTTGATTTTGGTAACAGACATATCACACTCACACATATACAGACATATCATCTCTACAGCTCTTGATATATATGTAATTGCTATAATGAACCAAATATGGGCTAAGAGTAATAAGACTCCTCTTTATTTTGTTAAAACTGAACTCAGTCGGAACTTCGTTACTAACTATACGGTGATCTGCTTCCTTAAAAAAAATGGTACAGGCATAATTGTACATACATGGGAATTAATAGATCACTATATTTGTAAATGTATATTCTGATAGAACTATAAATATATAGGCTTGTGTTTTCTTTTGTGCACTTTTAATTTGTATAATGTAGATAGCCTAATTACTGAAAGTTATGTAGCCACTACATACCAAAATTGAAGGTGCAATGTCACAACCAACATACATGGACTTGCACATGTTTATACCAACAGGCTTTTCAAAAAAATATTGCATTTATGTTGGTTGGTTTTACAAAGAGTGGCTACATCTGATTCAAGTTGGAGATATATTCGTATTCGGAGTAAAAAAAAGAGTGGGAAATATATTAACATAATTTCCTCTCTTTTATTTGATTTACACAGTTGGCAAACTCGCTGACTTTCAAAGATTTTAGGGTTGAAAACCACGTGATTTCTGTCTTCTTCTGGTCAATGGTCATGCACTAATTTTTTTATTAACTTCTTCTATATGATGCCACGTTCGCATGATATTTTATGTCCACGGTTTTATTAAAACATGAAAAAGTTTTATAAGAACAACAATGAATTTCAAAATAAGCTAAAAATAGGTACAGGCATGAATGTCCTATTAAAAATAGCAATAAACTATGAGAAAAAAATAAGACAAATTAACACAGTAAAAAGTCATCAAAAAATGACTCATGTTATAAAAAATAAAAATAAAAAGTGATCAAAATTGAGAAACGTGGTACAAAAATTGGACTTGCAGGCGTCAGATAATTGAAAAGGAAAAGAAAAAGCAAAAGAAATTAACAAAAGGAGAATTATTTTTTTGAGTCTCGGCTGGCGATTTGCCTGCCGAGTACTTTCATTTAAATAAAATAAAAAAGAGGAACAGTCATTACAAACATACAAATAAGAAGAGAGCAAGAATTAAAGCTGACTAGTGGTCATGGTACTAACCTACCTATCCATAGGTGAGGGGTTCGAATCTTGCGTCTAGCAAGATTGATTTAAAAATTTAGATGAAGGCATATGCGTCTAGCAAGATAGTTTATACATTTAGTCTTGACTAACAGCGTTAGATTAAAACAACTAAAAACATATATTGATCCTATTATTATTTTTTATTGTCAACTAATTTTTATTTGTATATATCAATTTCATATATTTTAAAAATAGTTAGATTAGTTCTTTGTTGATTTAATTATTAATCGTATAAACCTATCTTTATCTTTTTTTCTTTTTTTTGGAAATTTTCAAAAGGCGATTGCCTACTTAAATCTATCTTTATCATTTATATATTGTTAATATAAACCCATATTCTAGTTATGGTATGTATGGATCGTTTTAAGTTTAGCATCGGCTAGGGCAACCATATATTTTTCATTTCCACTGCTCATAGGAAGCATATCAAGACTCAAGATCCTCTTTTCCTGTAATTTTCTTGCATACTTCATCGTATCAAGAATAAGAACCTCCTGTTTTTCTTGTAATTTTCTTACATACTTCTTTTTTTTCAGTTTCGGGAAGCGAAATGTCTATCTGAAATTCTATTAATTAAAAAAAATAAAAAAATTAATTTACAATCAGTCATGGATCGAATAATTACAAAATATAAGAGCGAACACCCAAACATCAAAAGAAAATAAAAACAGCAGGCAATAATGTTCATACATATTTCATCGTATTTAGAATAAGAACCGCTCTTTTACTATAATTTTCTTACATATTTCATCCTATGAAGAATAAGAAACATCCTCTTTTTTGGTAAATTTTCTTTCATATTTCATCGTATTAAGAATAAGACCCTCCTCTTTTAATAAATCACATCTCAAAGTTTGTGCTCATTATGAAAACATGAATCCGAATGCAAATCCAGTTCAGAAATTGTAAATATAGAAAGTGCTCTAATTATTTTAGCTAACCTCCATGTATCATTACGAAATAATACTTCTAATTTTTGTTTTTCTTGTTAGTGGTACACTATTAGTATGTCTCGGTTTTTCACCATGTGGATTTTTCTTGATATGCTGACAGGAGTCAAACTTGAATACATAATTTATAAAGTGTTTTTTACATACTTTATATTCTTTTTAATATGTCTTCTTATATGTTTAACATGTCTTTTTACATATTTAAAGATTTTGAAAAGAAGTAGTTAATTCATGGAAATGGAGAGGTTTTTATTCCTCTAAAATGGAGAGAGCATTTAGCGTTAAGAATCCTATTTCCATGCACGTGGAGTGAATTTCCATACGCCTGATCAGGTTTTTACTGAGGTATATATATTCTTAAATTTTGAAGCTTCGACCATAAAAAAATATATTTTGAAGATTCTTCATTAAAAAAAAGTATGTTTTTTCAACAAATTAAAATAAAGAAACACTTTTCATTGTCTTGTGAGACTTCTTTCATATTCTTTACAGGTTAAATATGCGTTTTCTCATTACTATACCAAATAATGGAGGTTTCTCTATTTTATATTTTCATTTATAAAGAAATGATGAGATCCGAGAGTATCAAGCTACAAAATAGAAGAAGAAAATTAGGGTAAAACATACACGATAAGTAGAGATAGAACTTTCATGAGGAAAGCTATAAAACAATAAACAGTACAATAATGCGAAATAAATATATGAAATACAAAAGAACAAGCAAACAAACACCTGAAGACAAAACGAAACGAAATAAACACAAACTGGATACATGAGATCATGAAAGCTCCTCTTAACAATTTGTTAAAACCAAAATTAAAAAAAAAATGTACTAAACTTAGCACATTTTCCAGAATGTAATATGTGCAGCGCTAGTTTAGGCCCTCAAATGTGAACTCAATACAACAGAGTGAGCACGCGCGCATTCATAAACCAAACTAAAGGTTGTAAAGGATGCTTAATTTTGGACAGCAATGTAGGCATAGCATATGTTTAGTTTGACTCGTTTGTCAGTACAGTAGACAAACCCCGATTTTACGGCAAAACAGAAAAATGGAATATATATATTCTTCAAAAACTACCTACTGCATTTTGACCATTTATTGTTCTTGTGTTTTGTGTTACTTATATATAAAAAAAATGAAAATCGAGTCATCGAGTCATCTAACGTAACTATGTAAAATAATATTTTTCTTTTTTCTTCAAATGCCCTTAGGCTACTATGTACAAGTGATATTAGACCCTGAGATTCTGCATATTTTATCTTTTTCATTTTCATTTATATTTTGTTTGTTAGCTCAAAATATCACTCATTGATCTTTATGAATGCTTTTATTAAATATGAAATAATAAATAACTAACATTTTATAATACAATGTCTCACAATATTCTATTATTATATTCTATGAAACTACTTTACGAATACAATATTCTATTTTTATAAACCCTAGACAAACGCCCCAGTTTCACAATATTCATAATTCTTCTCCTGGAGAAAAAATTGCATTAATCACCAAACCATTCATTACTTATATCCATAAAATGCCCCACTTCCAAAATTCTTGATTCAAAGTTCAAATCGCTATACTAAGTCATCAGATCCTAAACTTGTTACCTAAGTAACTTCTGTTTTTTTGCTTGAGTTACCTAAGTAACTTCACCAAAATAGCATGATGGCCTTCCTTCAATGAATTTGTTTATTTAGAGAGTCTAACAAGTCCAATAAATAATGAAAGAAACATAGTTAGAATTTCAAATAGTAAAACGAAATCTCCTGTTCAAACTCACAGGAATAGAATTGAATAGTTGTCTGTGTTGACTTGTCCTCTCCAGTAATTACAGCAATTAAAAGAGATATAATATTTGCTTTTGTACAATTGTTAGTGTAATGTTGTAAGGGAATTGCCGGTTAATTAAGAGATATTCTTGCTTTTGCTTTATATGTTCTCTGTGCGTGTTTATAAATCTTAAATATATTATTACAAAAGAAATAAATGATCAATGATTCTGAAAGTAATATATAACTTATAAGGAGAATAAGAGATATAGTTTATTCATGGAAATAGTGTGTTTTTTGTTGTCTTTGAAATGAAGGGCACGAATCCTTTAAAATATGCATGTGCACGTGGAATGACCAGATCATATGTAATTTGCTAGTGAAGTTCTGTTCTGTTTATTTATTTTTAAACTTCTTCACATAAAAACACAAATTATAATAAATAAAAATACTTTGTCTTTGACTCTTAACGAGATTTTGAACTTCTTCAGGTCAATGCGTACTCTTCTCATTATTATATCAATTGGTGATTTTCTTTAATCTCTTTTATATTTTTTTCATTATATTCAATCCACAAAATGGGAAAAGAAAAATAGGATTAAACAAAACATTATAACAGAGGATAAAACTCTCATCAGGAAAACTCAAATACACAATAATTATAACAATGAGAAATAAATAAATATGAGATACAAAAGAACAAAGTAACACATCCAAATGAAACGAAACAAACAAACATACATGAGATGAATTTCCTCTCCACAACGTGCTAAAAAACAACCAACAATTTCTTAATAATCAACCAAAGATCTGCATAAACCACTAGAAAGTAAGAACTGTAATTCTTATAATTTGTTACATAGGAGTTGGAGGGCAAGGACCATTGCTCTTTTGGGAGTTGGAGCAGCCAGAACCCGAGCTGTGGTGTGGATCTTTTTTTGTCGTCACCACAACAGAAGGGCTGAGGTAGCCGGTGCTGCTATTCTTCTCTGTTTCATTCATCACATCACAATGCATTGTGGGGATCAGAATAAGAGCAAGGATCAAGAGAGGTTTTAGACTAAGATCCATTTTAGGGTTTTGCAAGAAAGAGAGGGGATGTAGCAGCTCCTTTTAAAGAGCGAGATCTAGAGCTAGCTGGCTCTATGATTTTCGGTGCATTGGAGATTCTGACTTTGTGTACTTGAAGGGTACTTTAAGTTAATGTTAGACCATCTTATGTGAAGTCAGAATTATAATTAGTGATTACGTGTCCATGATAAGCTAGCTGTCTGTTGGTTGTCGGTGACTTGGAAAGTACGGGTTAATGCCGACTCTGCCACCATGCATGGTACTGTAGTACATGCTAATTTGTGTCAAATTATCTCACTCTAGTCTAAGATCGCCCACATTTCTCGCTCTAAGCTTGGTTTATATGAAGGGAGTGGCTAAAAAACATACGAATGTTTTTGGGATGAAAAACATACGAATGTTTTTGGGATGAAAAACATACGGTCCAAAATACGTATTAAATCATCAAAAATTCTAATTTCAACCGTACGGATAAAATATATATGTTTTGAATATATTGTAGATTAATTTTCATAAGAGTCAGAATATTATATCATTGACATCATATAACATCAATATATATATATATATATATATATATATATATATATATATATATATATATACATATATATATATATGCGATTATGTGATTTTTGATAATATAATATTCTGATTCTTGTGAAAATTAATCTACAACATATTCAAAACATATATATTTCATCCGTACGGTTGAAATTTGAATTTTTGATGATTTAATACGTATTTTGGACCGTATATTTTTTAGCCACACTCTTATATGAATATGAATTATTATTATTATTATTATTATTATTATTATTATTATTATTATTATTATTATATATATATACCTTCAATAGAAAAAAAATGTAATCAACTTAGTTACACTTACACAGCTAAACTGAAAGGAAAATAAAAATAAAAAGGGGAAAGTGGAAATTACGATGGGGTACTGTAACGACCATGTAGCGACCGTTTCATCTATATACTGTTTCTTCCGCATTTCTATATTTTTTTTGTTTTCTATATAATATTTTATTTTTTCACGTATATACAGTTTTACGGCCTCTAAAAAATGGATATTTATATATTGTTTGTGTTTTCTATATACTGTTTTTATTTTTTCACGTATATACTGTTTAAAAAAATGAATTTTTATATATTGTTTGTTTTCAGTTTATATAGTTTTTTTCAATTTTATATACCGTCGTTACAGGGTCGCTACAGTACCCATCACGCAGTATTAGCTCCCAATAAAAAGAGAACATAAATTAACAAAAAGATAAGAAAAAATTACAATTTCAAAAGAGATAAAAGACGGGGCATTATTTCTTGTAAGATAAACTAAATAATGCAGTAACTACATCGTTGTATAAAGGATGTCTTTGTCATGTTCTATTTAAAAAAAAAAAAAAATCAATTTACGAATTACGATTTTTTTCCCTCAGAAGAAAATTTTTCGCATATCAGATCAGAGCCAACGTTGCACTTGGTTACGATTGAAATAGGACTCTTGGGCCTAGCCCAATAATAGGATTTACTGATATTCTATGGGCCAGGCCGGAAATCTGACTGACGATACCTCTTAACAATATGAATCATTCTGGCATATACCTATTGCATCTTTCTTCTTTCCAAGTTTCTTTATCACTAAATTCATTTAATTTTTTTATCAATCCATGAACTTCCAGGAAACTTTCAATCAACCAATTAAGTCTTCTTGCTGGAGAACTTGTTTCGTCACCAAATATTATATGTACTCTACGCAATTATCTACTAGTTGATTAAAAAAAATAACTTTTTACCATTTCATAACTCGTAGTTCAAAGTTCAAACCATGCTACCAAGTCATTAACTAAACTCTTTTTTTATGAAATCAAATTATGCACTAAACTTGTTAGCAAAGTAATATTGCGCCTATATAAACAGCAAAGCCTCAAGTTAATCAAACATAAAATTCTTCAATCTTCACTAACAACAATCAAAATGGCCTTTCATGATAAAAGAAGTATTCTATTTGCAGTCATTTCCATTGTATGCATCCTTTTACTCTTGAGCTCGTCTCCAGTCTCGTGTGCCCCGTCCATTGGACCGGGTCCATGGCTGCAAAGGTTACCAAAGGGCCCAACACCACCATCTGGACCCTCCGGTTGTGCAACAAACTGCCCGATTCCTTCTTCTAGTTCATAGTAGAAGAGATTGTTGGCTCTAAGTTTTGATGAGTGTTACACTTTTCATGATTTGAAGTATGATATGTTCTACTATAATCATTCTGTATTTTTTATATAGTAATTTGTATCGTTCAGTAGTAGATAAATCATATTTGGGGTGTAAAAGTATGATCAGTATGTATTTTGTCGTAATTTATATAGGACCATATGCTATTGTTTTTATCAGGTTGGGACATTACTGTTGTAGAAAGACATTAGTAAGATTTAGGAAATAAATATTTCTATCATATTTTCTTTTTTGAGGCAAGCTCGAGGTTCTTTCATATTTTATTATTTTCTTTTAACACTATTAGTTGGATTATTCACCATTAAAAAGAAAGAGAAAACTATCACATAATTTATATATTTTTTAAATTAACTTATGATAGTTTAGAAAATAACGGTGATAACTTATAGGCTATTATGACAAACAATGTTGGATATTACGTACTATAGTAAAAGAAAACTCAGATCAATATAATACCTTTTCTTCTTGTCAGTAATTTTTTTTAATAAATTGAGGAGGGTTTATAAAACTCCTCATCCAATGATTAGATCCGATAAAATAAATTCATTAGTATAAAACAATGGTCATTTTGGAAAGAACATAAAAAAACCCATTTACAGAGACCTAACCGAATCGGAGCGAGATGTCTCTGTTAACCCCTCCTCTCTAGAAACCAAAGTTCATACAAAATCCAAGAAGTGACCAAATAAATGAATAATAAAAAGGAAAGAGAAAAGGAAAAAAAAAGCGTGATCTCAATTAAGCAGAGTTTTTTCTTTCCCAATAATTAAATTCAGTTAGGGCCCGGACTACTATCAGGTAAGGTGATGCAACGATAAGAGGATAACTCAAAAAGAAAGAAGATAAGAGGCGGTACTTCTGGTCCTTTAAAGATTCTTCTTTGTACCATCATGATATCACCAAATTCTCCTGCATTTTTCCAATGATTCCATGCTAGAGTTGCAACCGGACAGTGGATTAAAATGTGATTAACGGTCTCCTGATTCTTCCTGTCAGTAATGTTAAAATAAATAATTTAATAAAATATTAATCTCATTTATCGTGTTTAATAATAGAATAAACTGAAAATAATTGACGAAATTTTTGTTATGATGACATAATTCCAATTTGTTAAGACGTGCAAATATTATAAAAATAATAACTGGCTAAACTCATCAGTTATAATGTTTGGGTCATATCAGGGCCCGTGCATCAACATGTTAGTATTGAAGTAGGATTATTGGGCCGGCACAATAATATAATTTATTCATATTATTTCTATGGGCCAGGCCGAAAATCTGACTCATGAAAAAAACTAACAATATGAATCTTTCTGCATCCCGGAATTCTTTAGCCTTGTTCCAGTTATATACTGTCAAGAATTTCTGACTATTGCATGGGAATAGTAACTTTTACGCATCGTTCTTTTTTTTCTGGAAATTTATTTATCACTAGATATTTAATTTTATCAACCCATGAACTTCCGGGAAGTTTCCAATCACCTTCTGCTGGAGATTTTTTTCAATCACCAAATAATTATATATCTACAACTGGGTCTACTAGTTGATTAAAAAAATACTCATCACCAAATATCACAAAATCTATGTACAAATGTGTCTACTAGTTGATGGAGAAAAAAAACAGTACTATTTCAAAACTAGTTGTTCAGAGTTCAAACCACACGCTACGTACTAACTCATGGATCAGACTTTCTTTCTGTATGAAACCATGCACTGAACCATGGCCCTATATAAATCTCAACAACCAACCAACACCCAACCATAAAGTCTAATCAAAACCTTCAAGATCACCAAAGCTGATCAGCAAATCAGCATACAGTAATTCAATTGAATCACAAATGGCCCTTCAAAAAAGAAATTTCCCATTTGCAATTATCTCCATTTTATGCATTATTTTAACCTTGGGCTCATCTCCAGTCTTCTGGGCCCTGTCCAAAGGGTGATACAACCCCATCTGTTTCCGTAGTATAACCTGCCACATTCCTTGATCTAGTCCTTAGCACAGACACAGAATGTTGCAATCTTATAAGGGGTGTTGTACTTTTTTTTACGAGTGTTATACTTTTCATGATCTGATGTATGATATATGATATATGCTACTACTAATGGTGTGTTTTTTTATTGTAATTTGTTCAGAAATAAATAAATTATATTCTGTCAAACCAAATGCAAAATCCTGACAAAAAACACCCAACTCTGTTATTTGTAATTGGTCAACTGCTCGTGCAAAAATACTTCTTGGTTAGTAAAAACAAAAAAAAAAAGAAAGATACAAGAGAAAAAAAAATATACTAAACTTCTACATGAGTTAACACTCATGCAAATATTAGATTTCGCACCAACTAATTTAAATCTCATGCAAAAAATATATAGTAACATCGGCCATGCATACAATAATTATATCACATTAGCCAAAACCATATAAACAATAATATTTTATCTCAGTTAAATATTTAAATTGCACATTGATTTAAAAATTTAGTAGAATTGATTTAAAAATTTAGGTAACGACATATAAACCCATCTTAAACGAGAACGTAACAAACGAGCTCTCACTCATTATATTGCACCATTTTGTTTCAGCCCAACCAATCTTAAAATGATCAGTAACGACTTGACCGATATATATATATATATATATATATATATATATATATATATATATATATATATATATATATATATATATATAGAGAGAGAGAGAGAGAGAGAGAGAGAGATTATTTTCTTTTACGTGAACAAAGTAGATTCATATGCATGTTAAGATTGTCTCAAAAAAAAAAGATTCATATGCATGTGCTATCCACCTTGCTTTATCATATTTTCCTTTAGACAAAACTTCATGTGTGGCGGTGCTTTGCCTACTAATTTGAAAAGGAAATGAAGTAGAATCTTAAATAAATAAATAAATGAAGTTCCAATCTAACATGAAAAAAGGTTCTACTTCCGAAAATATAATATTCGTGGAGAGAAAAGTGCCTCATAAAAAAATGATCAAGTTGGGTTGGATGGCCTATAAGAAATAAATGCAACACAAAGAAAGCATCAAGTAAGACGAAAAATTATAAGCTGAACAGATGGCATCAAGTTGACACAAGTGCAATGTTAATCTCGAGTCTAAAGCTCAAATATCTTATATATATATAAGATAACAGACCTAACCTATATCTAGTTTTTACTTTAAAAAACATAGGCTGGTAGGCAAAGCTTACGATAATTTATATTAATAAAAAAAAGAAAATATTCGCATAATTCATTTAAACAATGTTTAAACAACGTCATCATATATTTATAGTTTTTTAGTTGTCCACTACTTGAGCTAATCGAAAAATAATATTATTTGTATATTAATGTATCTTTATATGTGTTCATTCTACCTTTCTTGTTTCTTAATATACATTTTTGTAATTGTGTTATAATTTTCTGAATTCCGACGATTCTAGATGGCAAATAAGCCGGCCGTGCATATCAGGTCTCAATAAAAAAAAAAATACTAAAATAGTATTACAAAAAATATTTATAGTACATTTCCGCCGTCAGTATCATTAGTGAGGCTATCCATCTGTCATTCTACATTTTTATTAACATATCATCCAATTAATCATATGTTAGCATACAATCAGGCCACTCGCATGATTCCCTAATATATGAATGATTCTTCAATAATATTCTTGGTTTGACTTCATTATAATCTCCATATTTGCGGACACTTTGTGTATGTCAATTAGTTATTACGTATTAGTAATCGGTGGTGACTTATTTTCAAAGGGACATGATACTACATGATGAGATTTTCCGACGTGAAGCGCAAATAGACAAATATTTATTATTAAACAAACAATATGTAAAGTTTATTTATTTTAGACAGTATATAGAGATAATAAAGAGTATATATGTAAAACAGTGAAAAATAATATATAGAAAATGAAAAGTATATTGAAAATTGGAAAGAATATTATACCATCATGTTTTATACGTGCTAAGTCCGTTGTGTTTTCAGATTTTCCTCGTAAGAATACATTTTTTTTACAATTCTTACTTAATAATGTAAGTTCTTTCTTTTTCCAAAGAAAATAATCGAATTAATCTAGCTCCATATGCCATCTATAGAGCGGTGACGCCGTTATAAAACTACACAAAAAAACCTCTAATTCTATCATAAAATATAATAGTATAATCATATACAAATATACTACTTTAAAATCTAAGAGAAGCTTGTATATATTATTTCTAACTGTATCAGAAAATTCAATATATTACCATAACCATATATATACTACTAATTGTTTCAAAATATATTTTTCTGTGTTTTAATTGAAGTTCTAAATTTTTTTCCTTCAAAAATTGTTTTTCACTCTTTCCTTTGGCTATTCTTATCAATACTAGCGTTTCATTCCTATTTTGTTAAAGTGAAAGCATTGGAGAGAAAAAGTTTTCCAATTTCCAAAGAAATATATTTTTATTCTTTTTACCTTTTTATGAATATCACAATCTATCATGTAGAAGGATTATTTCTGTCAATATTCTATTTGTCTTAACCAAACATTCACTACTAACTTATTTTAGAACTTTTGCATTTAATATACCCAAATGGAATGGACCTTTGGCTTTGGAATCCTTTCGTCAGTTAAACAAAGACCTTCGAGATACAAGGGATTAAAATAAGCGGAAAACTGATTTTTTTTTTTGATGATTTGATTTGAATAGTGGAACAAACTCTCTTATTTTTTAGCCCAAAGAAGATTATTTTCACATAAAAACACAAAAAAAAAATCGCAATTATATGTTTACATAAAAGTACATGTTTATATAATAAAAAAAAATATTATGAAAATTTCTTATATATACTTTTAAAAGTGTATGCAAAGGTGCATAAAATTAAGAACATATACCTGTACAAAAATAGTATAAAGTACAAAAGTATATATATTCTTTCAAAAAAGAATATATCAGACGGAAAGTTATATAATAGTAAAATATATAACTATAGTATAAATTTTCGTGTATACGCATAGTAAACTGCAGTAGATGCGATTTGATCATACAAGAACAATACAAATAGAAACATTTTTATCCCTCAATTTTTTTTCCTCACAGAAAATATAGAATATAGGTTACGTGCTGAATTAATACTTAATAACAGTTGACCGACTAAATATGTAAATTCCAACGGTTAATTGCCTTTGGATTTCTAGTTTTTTAGGTTGTTCTCTTCATGTTTTGTTTCTTCTTTATTTTTAAATTTTTTATTTTCTTTTGTATCCTGCGGATTCAATTCGCTGTAATGATATGATACTACTGCTTTAATTAATTGAATACTGCTTTAATTCTTTGAAACAACAATATGGAAAAAAATAAATATATGATCGCCTGTTGAATATTCTAAAAAAAGTGGTACTTCCAATGGCGGCCGTGTCCAGTAACAGAAGGATGTTCATGTAATTCCCCTTTCGAATAAAGATGACCAAATTAACTATCGACCCCAAATTTAATGGACAAGGATCAGATCAATATATTTTACAGATCCCTTAGTCATGAAAGCGAAAGAAAGTAAGAATCACCCTGAGCCGTGTAAAATTATTAGCACGGCCACGATCACCCCCACCAAGTTAATTAAGTTGACACTCGTTATAGTGTGGCTAAATTTATTTAATGTAAGAAATACTAGGAAAGAATTTGGAAACATAAAACTGACTGGTAAATGAAAATGGGAAATATGACTTACTTTTAAGTCAATGGATACTTTTCCTGATCAATTAAATATCATATATGGAATGGTGGTAGTTAACCGTTATGATATGTTCAAAAGTTGTCTGGTACTAAATATAATTAATTAATCGCGTACATGACGTATTTTGCCACCAACATATGTTTTCCACTCATGCATGCCTCCCAAGTTTTTCATGCTATTCTTTACTCGCAGGAATAACAGAAGTGAAATAATACACAAAAAGGATTTGCCTGTTAAGATAATGACAAATCAACTTTACCAAATTAACATGCAAAGAACTAGTAACATAACAGATATTTACATATTTTAGGTCAATCGTTTATTTATATAATTCAGTTCAATAACAACCAGTAATTCGTCAACCCTAACTGATCTTAGCTATATATATGCAAGGCTGCCTCCAACATTTGCCATCCTAAAAGATGCCATCATACTGCAGTTATTTTGGAAGCTATGCTTTTTTGTGGATGCAGATTTTTCCTGGAATGTTGGGGCTAAAAGTGCAGTCAGAAGAACTTGACGGCGGAACATTTCTGCCCTTGCTCTGTGGCGAGTCATCACCTTCTATTTTACTGGCACGTCCATCTTGGCCGGCAGGAGTTAAGGACCGACGCATGGACATGACATTTGATGAGCTAACAAGGATCAGGAAGTAAAGAACAACACACTTAATGTAAAGAGCAGACATTTTGTCAAGATGAGATGGTATTATTGTGTTTCGTTGATTTTGAGGGCGTGGCCAATGATATAGGAGGTTTCTAACTTATTTGTAGGATGGAGATTTATGGAATGGTGGCAGTTACCCGTTATGTGATATGATCGAAAGGTGGAAATTTATAGTGGTGGCTCATCATTTTTTTAGTAAGAAATATTTAATTACTATCCACCAGCCATATTGCACTTGGCTAAATAAAATATAATTAATTATGAACGTCGCACGTGCACTCTAGCTCGTATAAAATCTCTCTCTCTCTCTCTCTCTCTCTCTCTCTCTCTCTCTCTTACTATCCACCAGCCATATTGCACTTGGCTAAATAAAATATAATTAATTATGAACGTCGCACGTGCACTCTAGCTCGTATAAAATCTCTCTCTCTCTCTCTCTCCTCTCTCTCTCTCTCTCTCTATATATATATATATATATATTTTTTTTTTTTTTTTTTTTTCCCCCAATTTCCACTTCCATTTCCATTTCCATTTCCAATGGGTCATATGACTCATATTGAGCCTTGTGAGTCAATGGTCATCTTTTTCTGTAATCTTCTTGTATATTTCATCATAGTAAGACTTTTTTTGTAAGATAATGTTGTATACACTCCTTGTATATTTCATCATAGTGGATTGAACCATTGGCATTGCATGGCTGTAGTTCATCTGTCAAAGATGAGTCATCCAAGTCCAGTCGCGGAGGTTGTCCAGAAATTTCGGGCGGGGGTTAGGGGGCAGAAAAAAAATTCCTACTGATTAATATTGTACACAATTTTTGGGAAGATCGAATACACAGAAATACATGAATTTTCTTCACTAAAACACGACCGCTATATATACTACTCGGCAAAAATGTTGAGGCCATGTCCTCCTCCGGCCTCTAGAAAGCTCCGTCATTGCATCTAACCTAACATTTTGTTTGTCTTGATTTACTCATTCATTTTATTAATTTAAGAGTACAAAGAGTAAGAAGTCCTCTATTTATAATTAGGATATTGGAGAAACTTTTCTCAAGAAAAGAATAATACGTGGAGGACTACTCACAGCCGTTCATTTTGTTAATTATTAGTGTGATGACTGCTATCTGTAAACTAAAAGGAAAAGAAAAATAAAACAAAAGAAACTGACAAAACGTATTTTTTTTAAAAAAACTGACAGAAAGTAAGAAAAATGTACAATTTCAAAAATATCAAATAAAAGACGAGAATTAGCCAAACCTTAGTAGGTTAAGCGGTTAGGCACCCGAAAAATTTGAGGAAAGGTCTCAAGTTTAAATTCCAATAAATGCATTTAACATTAGTTAGTAAGTTTTTCAACATATTGATAGTGGGTTTGAATCTCAAAAAAAGTACGGGAATTATTACCTTTAAAATAATCCAGATATATGCTTTACAGTCAGGTATGTTCTAAAAAGATCGGTTTGTTTATAACTTTGTGTCTTGAAAAAAATATTCAACAAAGAACAAAGAATTTCACATATCAAAAAGCTAATGTTTCACTTGGTTACGTTACCGATTGAAGCAGGATTCTTAGGCCTAGCTCAATAATGAAACCTCCGACAAATATGAATCTTCAATATTATCAACCCATCAACTTCCAGGAAGTTTTCAATCAACCGAAGTCTTCTGCTGGAGAATTTTTCATCACCAAATATCACCAAATAATTATATAACTACAACTCTGGCTATTAGTTGATAAAAAAAGTTGTATCTACTATTTCAAAACTCGTAATTCAAAGTTCAAACACATGCTACTAACTCATGGACCAAACTTTCTTTCTGTATGAAACCATGCACTAAACTCGTTTCCAAAGAACTATTGTGCCTATATAAATCTCAACCCTCCTAAAGTTAATCAAACAGAAAGCCTCCAAATCAAAAGCTTCAAAACAACAAATCAGATCATACAATAATACACAATAACAAATGGCCCTTCATAAAAGAAGTATCCTATTTGGAATCATCTCCATCATATGCATCATGTTAGTCCTTTGCTCATCTCCAGTCTCGTGTGCCCGGTCCATTAGACCAGGTCCATGGCTCCAAAAGTTACCAATGGGCACCACAACTCCATCTGGGCCGTCCAAATGTTCTTCCCGTAGCATAACCTGCCCCATTCATTGATAACAGAATGTTGGATCTTAAGAGTGTTATACTTTTCATGATTTGAAGTATGATATATGATATATTGTACTACTAATCGTGTATTTTTCGTTGTTATTTGTTCAGTAAGAACTAAATCATATTCGGCTGTAAAAGGAGCATGCATTTTGTTGCAATTTAGTTATATGAAACAGCATAGTTATTGTTTTATCAGGCTGCCAAGTTATTGCTGGGGAGCGGAGAGGCTCTTAATGAAATTTACCAGTTCAAACGAGAACACGATAAGATATAACTTGAAAAACAACAAACAAAGGCGCACTCGCCTGATTATAACTAACGAAAATACATATAATTTACATGATATATAATTTTTCTCCCTATTTCTCTCACTAAATAAAAAGATTACAACCACAATAACTGTTACAAATGCCTCCTCTCCTCTCCTCTCTCTTTCAGGTCATTTTCTCTCTCTCTGGTCATTTTCTCTCACTCACTCTGATCATTCTCTCTCTCTCTCAACTCTCAACGCCCATTGTCATACGGATACCTAAACCGATTCTGCAAATTCGAATAGTCTCCAATTCCATACCCATTACTCAAATCACTACCCAAATTCAAATTCAGATTCAAATTCATCCCCAAATCACTAGCGTAATCATAATGTCCGTTATTCAAGTGATAAGATGGCACATTATTATACACTGAATTATTCCCCACATCCCTCAAGCCAGAACCGGAACTCGAACCATAAACCCTCGAATTCAAAACCCCCATGTCATATAACGGGTCAATCCGTCCCGACCCGTTAGACGAACCCATATCCCTTAACGGGTCAATCCGTCCCGACCCGTTAGACAAACCCATATCCCTTAATGGGTCGATCCGAACGGACCCGCTAGACAACCCCAAATCTCTTAACGGGTCAACCCGACCCAATCCGCCAGTCAATCCCATATCCCTTAATGAGTCAACCCGGCTCGACCCGCTAGACAATCCCATATCCATTAACGGGTCATACCAGCCCGACCCGTTAGCCAACCCAATATCCCCTAACGGGTCAACCCGACCCGGCCCATTAGACAACCCCGTGTCCCTTAACGGGTCATTCCGTCCCGACCCGTTAGACAGCCCCATATCCCTTAACGGGTCGACCCGGCCAGACCCGCTACGCGGAAAATTGCGGTACGGAGCCCTAGCCGTACCATGAGGCCAGTTCAGTTCCGCATCCTCAAACAAGCCGTTTATCATATCCATGTGCGGAAATTCTTCCGCTATAGTCCGCGAATCGGGTTTCAAAATATCCGACCCGTTATCCTTTTGCCCGTTCCATCCGCCTGGAGATGACGAGAAAAAGGACAGATTCGATTCTGACGCATCGGCATTAAGTCGGGCCGTTAACAATGCCGATTGAGTGGCAAAACCGATCGGGTTTGGATGCGGGTGAGGACCCGTTAGACCCGTTAAGGGGTTAGTAATATTGCTACCGTTACTGCCTGTGATAGCATTACGGTAGGATTGAGGAACGAAGCTCGGAGCGGTAGGAGAGGGAACCGGGTCGGTTCCGACCCAGCCCGATACGCTGCTCACAGACCTCGCGAGATACGGCGAGGCTTGAACCTGTGTGGCCATCGGTGTGGCGGGTCTCGGCGCAACAGGAGGCAAAGTAGGTGCGCTTAAAGGCCTTGACACGACGGCTCTTGGACTAGTATTATTGTTCTTTACCGGGTTAACGGGTTCAGTTCTGGATACAGATTCAGGTTTGGTGAGTATAACGGGTTTAGGAGCAGTCTTAACGGGTTCGGGTTTGGGAGAAGGAGGCGGGTACACGGGTACAAAGGGAAGAACGGTGGGAATAGCGGGGCGGGAAGGAGTAGGATTGGTGGGAATTGAAGGGGGAGCTGGACGGACTGCACCAAAGACCGCAGAGTTGGGGGATGTAGCGGATGAGGGGGATTTGAAGAAGATGGAAGGTCTGATGAGAGTGGGTGATGGCTTTTCGGGGGGATTTGGTGTGGAGGAGACTGGTGCAACCTTTGGTGTGGCTGATTTGGAAGGACTGTTGATTTGAGGCTGGGGTTGGGGTTTGATTTCTGGCTTCTTTTGCACGGTCTGAAAAAAATTTAAAAAAAATTTAGGATTTCTATACAACAAAAGTAAATAAATAAAAAAAAACAAATAAATAAATAAGTAAAAAGGACCTCAATTATGTGCTGCTCTATTTTCTGTTTGGGCTGAGGGGTAGGAGCTCTGCTCCCATTGGAAGAAGCACCGGAGACGACCGAATCGCCCGAACCGCCAGGTATCGCGCTGCTATTGGCTACAAGACTCGGCCCTGTCTGTTCGTTAAACACTCTAGTCACAACATGAGTGGGACCCACTTTTTCACTGGTGTTGGCTATAACAACAGGTAGAGGAATTGGCTTCTCATTCTTGCTCCGTTGGGCTTTCCCCCTGCAATTATTTTACAATTGTTGTTAGGATTTCAGAAAAGAATAAAATGATTAAATAATATGATATGAATTATGAAATATACCTGTTAGGAGAAGTCTGATTTTTGTAACTTGAAGAGTTTTTGTTTGTGGAGCCGACCGGGACCCAGTCGTCATTGGCAGAAGAAGAAACAACGTAGTTTTTCTTTCCAGTCCATTCATCTTTCATAATTACTTCCTGCTCAGTAACTGGATTATTATTCTCCTGTACTTCCAGATCCGCTGACTCAAACTCTCCATTTGAAGCATCCTCTCCATTTTCAGAAATATCCTCGTTTAAATCCTCAGTTAAATTCTCGTTTTCTTCAGGCTTCTCTTCTTTCTCCTTTTCTTTGCCTTTCTTGTTATTCTTCTTCTGCTTCCCCTGTATTAAAATAAATAAAATAAAATATTATAAAGTAAAAGAAAATTAGCAATTTTATATTTTGAAGACTGAATTTTAACCTGTTTTTTCTTTGATTTTTTGTCCTTGTTTTCGCGTTTCGATTTGGAGTCAGGCTCGTTCATCCAAGCTTCTTCTTCTTCACGGATTAACTCCTCTTGTCTCTTCAAAGCCACCGCTTCTTGATAAGCAACCTCTATTGTACTGTTTTACACAAAAAAATATATTAAAAAATATCGAAAATAAAATAATATTTTAATTATTATTTACCTGTAAATGTGGGCCAAAGTGAAAATCTCAAGAATTCTACGGCCAATCTCTGTTAAGCGCCGCTCGTCTCGTTCGATCGTGTCTCTACTCATCTCTTCGATCGTAGTTCCATCCTAAAAAAAATAAAAAAATAAAAATATTTATTTAGTTAATAAAATTGAAATCGATTAATACTGAATTACTTCCAAATTTAAACAAGATAGAATAGATTAACAGTTGAATAAGCCAATATAGGCAAGGAATCAAGACAGATCTAAGATTAACACATGATTTATCAAGATAAAAGCAAAATCAGCACCGATTTTACCAACCAAACCCTAATTTTGAATCAATAATTTCCAATTTTTGCCCAAACGCCCTAATTTCCTAATTTACTTACGAACGCTAATGTGAAATATTCTAAATTGAAACCGAGCGGATCAAACTTTAAGAGCGGGCCCACTGTGTTAGACATTGAAAAAATAGATTAAAAAGATAAAGAAAGAGCGATTTTGAGAAGGAAATGGGGGAAGAGGAAAGAAGAAGGGGAAAGTGAAAGATGAAATGATTTAATTAATATTTAATTTAATAAAATGTGGTTTATTAGCTGTAAAGGTGGTGACTGATTGGCGCTTTCTGAAAAGGTAACGGATCACCGAAAGTAACTCTCGATACTTCCGAGGCAAAAAAAAAAAAAATTTACTGGGCCAAATTAGTGGTTTTAATCAGTATTTCAGGCCTTAATTTATTACTGAACTATTACACGGGCCTCATTAAGAAAATTAAAAAAATTAGAAAAGAGAAATATATTTACTGGACCAATTTATTACTTACTAGTGGGTTTAATTACCATTTCTGGCCTTTATTCATTACTAAATTATACATATCACATAATTACACAGCCCTTGTAAGAAAAAAATAATAATAATAAAATAAAACAAAAAACCTTAGTGGCACAATTTTGCGAGACTTTATCATCCTTAATTATTACTTATTACTGGGTTTAATTAGCGTCTAATACCTTTCTATAACTAAACTATATGCACACCACACAACTACACAAGCCTTATTCAAAAAAAAAAAAAGTAACCAAATAAACTACCTTAGTGGTACGATTTTGCGAGTCTTTATCATCCTTAACACTCGGCACCGGCTCCAAATTAAAATAACCAAATAAACTACCTTGGTTGAGGGTTAACGCCTTTTTATTACTAAACTATATGCATACACACCACATAACCAACCACACAAGCCTTCTTAAAACAAAAACAAAAAACAAAAAATAACCAAACAAACTACCTTTATGGTGCGATTCTTAGTGGTATGATTTTGCAAGACTTTATCATCCTTAATCGGCAGTATGGGCTCCAAAAAATATACTCACTGGACCTTACTTATTACTTATTAGTTAGTGGGTTTAACTTTCATTCGCATTTCAGGCCTTTCTTTACACAATTACATGGTTCTCGTCAAAAAACAAACAACCAACCAAACAGACAAAGTACCTTAGTTGTCCGATTCTGCGAGACTCTACCCTCGTCCTCCTTCCCAGTCCCGCCCGCCTCTCCCACCAGCACGGCCCGCTCAAGCAGCACCACGACATCATCCGCGAGCACAAAGAGATCCCTCTCCACGCGCACGACGGGGGCCTCGCTGCCCCCCTTCCTCCCCTTGGAACCGCTCTGCAGCTCCAGCGCGCGCAGGCCGGAGTAGAGCGAGTCCATCACCAAGGTCGAGGTCACCTCCTTTTCGATGAAGAAGTGCTTTATGATCTGCTTGAGGATCGTGTCGGATTTCTCGCGCGACATCGAGCAGCGGGCCGCGGGGCTCGTGGATCGCCAGAACGCGTGGAAGCTGGAGAAAAATGCGAATAGGTTGAGTTTGAGTTTTGTTTTTGGGGGGGGGTGTGTGTGTGTGTAAAAGTTTGAAAGGGGGAATGGGAGGTTTTTGTAGGAATTTGAAAGGAAAAATGGGAATTTTATGAGTTAGGAGGGCGAAAATGCGAGTTTTTGGAGTTTGGAGGGTGTATTTGTAAAAATTTGGAGTACCTGGACCATCTGGATTTATCGTCGATTAGTTTGCTTAAACGGTTTCGTTTTTCTTCGACGAATCGACGGTAAATGTTTTCTATGTTTGTCATGTAGATCCGTACCAGTTCGCGCCGGTACAGTCTATCAAGACACCTGAAATATGAAGAAAAAAAAGAATTAGAAAAAGAATTAATAATTAAAAAATATTAAGAAAATAATCATGTATATTCGTACCTAAAAGGACGATCAGATTTCTCCCTGAAATAATAAAAAATAATAATAGTTAATAATAAAGCAATGAGAAAGTAATTAATAATTAATAATGAGATTTTGGAAGGAAATTAAGTAATGAAAGATTACCTAATGACTTGGACTTGAGCTTTAATTACAAGAACGCCATCTGCTAAAAAGCCGTCTTGAACTTTTGATAATTCCATGAATTTCTTCCAGCCCCAATCGTGCTCTTTTTTCCAAAATCTGTGCAACGTATCTGTAAATATTTAACTAATAAATATTATATCTGTATCAAACAGTGGTTTGTATGAAATTAATTAAACTGACCTGAGTATTTTGATTTCTTGGGATCTTTGTTTACTACAGCTATAGTAAACTGTGCGAAATGACTCCATCCTGAAAATTATAAAATTAAATACGCATAATTAAGATTTTTTTTAAATCTTTTTTTTCAGATAAATTAATAAATTATTTAGGGTTATAAATAGAAATATTTAACTTACCAGGTAGAAGTTTATCATGATTTGCGACACAAAGAAATAACGAGATGTGATTGTGCACATCGCACCCTTGCGGATATATCAAAATATACCTACACAAAAATTCAAAAAAACCCAATTTTTTAAAATAATTACTACTACTTAACCAAAATAAATGCTCAAAAATCCAAATAATATATTTAACTTTACTTACCATTTATAACCACCGGCATCAAATGGATCGCTCCGTAATTCTCGCTTCGAAATTTTTGAAAAATTCTCGATTTTCCATGTATGTTTCCCATACAACTCAGCCGGCTTTTGTCCTATCATAAAAAATTAAAAATAAATACCCAAAATTCAAAGTAACAAAAAAAATTAAAAAAAAATATTATACCTTCTTCATCGGTATCAGTATCCCAAAAAGGGGAAGTTGAAGGAGTTCCGTTTTCAACTTGCTCGCAAGATCTCCATTCCACGTTTGAACTGGACTCTCCAGTTTCATTATAATCTCCTGCGTCCCTGTTATATTCTTCATTTGATGAATCGGCCATAAACTTAATTTATTCGCTTCCACCTGTTTATATTAATAAGTGAATATTTGTTAATGATTTGATACGTATTTGGCGTGAGAGTAATTATTATTATTGCCGTGTGATTTTAGTATTTGTAAGTACTTTTTGAAGGTTTAAATTTGGTAACGGTGACGTGAAAGTGAGTATATATTTTATATGCGCTTTTGGTCTAGGTGTTAAATAATAAATGAGCTTTATATTTCTAGAGCGCCAGGTTTTTGTACAGATGATAATCATTGGAAAAATATATGTATTACTAAGCACTGTAACATACTAACTAGAAACTGGAAATTACTTGGTGCTGGAAGTATAATTAAGGGTTTTAGGGTCACTAATTGCATCAAATTAAGTGAATTGGTGAAGTTATTAGAAGGTTTTTTGGCCTTAGCTCGCAAATTCATTGGATACAATACAAGGTAATACGACTCTCCATATAACACAATTAAGAGCAAACAAAACCCCAAAAAAATTCCCAAAAATACTAAAAAAACTGATAAATCGAATTAAAAACGCAGATAAAAATCGAGACTAATTCCGCCCAAATGAGGAACACGGGAAAAAAAAACATTCGTAAACAAACACTCAGATTCGTAAGGGTCAAACTTCGGACCTGAAAGGGGAAAATCTCAGGCGAGAAGAGGCAGTGAATGGAAGTGGAATTCACAAAACAGAGATTAGTAATAACAGGGATCTTTGTTTGAAAGGGTATTTATCAGTTTATGTTACCTTATTAGTGAGATGCAAGGCAAAGAGGGCAGAAGCAAAAGAGAGGAGAGAATAAAAGATCAGAATGAAATTTTCCTTTTAAGAGAGGAGAAAAATAAAAATGATAGGCTTTTGTATAAAAAGCCTCCATTGGCGTATATTTACGTAATAGACCCTAGTGAATAAAATAAGAGGGACAGAGGGAGTTGTTTTGTATGTTAGTTTTGTGTAGCAATTTATGTTGTGTGTGTGTGCAGTATTACTTATATTTATCTAGTTCTAATGGCTATATTTATTATGTTGTTATTATTTATTATTTTTTCTTAATAATACAATTAGTTTAATGTATGGTTTTTTGGATAATGTTAGAATTAATATTATGATATTGACAAAGTGAGTTTTTAATTATAATTATTGCATGTTAATAAATTTGAAATGATGAGTAACACATAGCATAATTACAATAACTTATCGAACATGCTACTGTTATAATACATAAATGAAATTTTACTATATATATTGCTCATAATAATATAAATTTATATAATTATTTGTTCAATAAAAACATATGATCACATATTTAGTAGAATTTTGATGATTACAACAATAAAACCATGATAATTTGTTTCTCTATTCCATGCAAGCCCAACAACAGTCTGAAGGCACGTAGAGTCATATAATGGAGGCCACAATATATCGAAACCAATAATCTTATGCATTGCATAAAGGTCCTTAAGAAGGGTAAAAACAAAAATAAACACTAAGTTGCAGGTTATTATATGAACTTTTCTACCTCTTTTTCACTAATTTCTCACGTGACATGCACGAGAAAGATGGAAAATTATTGCAATAAATGAAAATAACGCATTTATTTATTTAGAAAGAAACCTAATCGGAACTGAGATTCACTTCATTTATAAATTTGAATGGAATTCAATGTATCATAGACTATAGAACCAAGTTCATTTGGTTCGGGAAATCATTTTTTTTTTAGAAAATTGGGAATCATTTAATTACTAATTCTTTTTTATGATTTACTGATCTAATATGATTTTGACCAAACAAAACCAAAACAAATTGCTCCAAAACACAATCCTTAATTAGCCTAAAAACAAAATCAAAAGAAATTAGCCCAAAAAAGCCTCAATTAAGCTTAATTAGCCCAAAAGAAAATCAAAAGAAATTGCCCCAAACTGAGTCCAGTCAATACTTCCTCAAAACGGGCATGCAAGCGACCTGACGACCACCGACATTAATCATATTCTGAGAGCCTAATTCTTATTCTCAGAGCCATGATATATATTTTTAAGCATCTTTATTTCATACTCTCAGCTCTCATAATAAGAAATACGCTCTCAAAATAGCATCAACCCATTTCAATCTCGTTATTCCCCATTTTAATCTCTTTTCTTTTTCTTTTTCCCGATGCTCGGCAAAAGCTTCTCCTCTCTTTTAGCCAAGTGTCATTTAGAGTTCCTTCATAGACTGTAGACTTGCGCTAAAACCCTCACAAAAGAGAAAAGAGCAAGGCTAAGATCCAACAATGGGTAAGTTTTCAAGTGCTCTGAAGATTTTATTTCTGTTGTAAAGAGTCTAAAATTTCAATTTTAAGCTGTTTTAGCTGCGATTTTGGACATTTATAAGTGTAAGCGAGTATTTCTGCAGAAATTCGATGTGTTTTGTTGGATATTTTGTTTGGATTACTTGCGCGATCTTACCAATGTGGATATTTTGTGTTTTTTTTCGATTTTGATGCATAAATTTCTGTTCTGATTTTTTTTCTTCTAGTTCTTGTTTCCTATTTTCTGAAAATGTGAGGCATTGTGAATCTCTTGTTTACATACATGTCAGGGTGTTGATTTTTCATACAAGTCTTGAAATATGAGTAAGACTAAATTGTGGAATTAGAAAAAAAAAATGCTACATTTCAAAACTGGTACAAACCAGCTGGTACCATAACTATTTTCTCTAACTAACCTGTATTGTGAATGTTTTTTCACTCAATTTACAGGTAGAAAGAGGAAAAACCAAGACCTGAACCCTACTCAAAACGAAGGTCAAGCATTAGATTCCAGCATGATTAACAGAATGGATTCACCAAAATACGGAAGCGCTACAAAAGAAATTGAAGCCTTAACAGCTGAAAAACACAGAGTTGCGAGTTTCCTCGCAAAATTGAACCCAAACATACCTATTTCCTCCCCAAACCCTAACCCTGATGGATTATCTCCTGTTTTGAACTCTTATAATAGAAATAATCCTTTTGGAAAGTCCAGCGGCTCAAAATGTTCTATCTCTATAAACCTAGATGACGATGATGATGAAGAAGAAGAGAGAGAAGAAAAAATATTAAATGGAAAAACCGAAAAAGAATTGGAAATAAAAAAGGAAATTATTATGGAAGAAAAGAACAAAGGGGCGATTATAGTTTTAGATTCTGACGATGAAAATGAAACGGAAAATGATTATACAAATGGAATGGAAAATGAGAACACTCCAATTTCTGCACAAAATGTGGCTGGTTTTGATATGAACTCTTTAGTACAGAGTTCTGATTTGAATTTAGCCCGGAATCAATTTATGAGTCCTACTACTGAAGTGCAAAATCAATTCATGAGTTCTAATTTGAACTTTAGCCAGAACCAATTTATGAGTCCTTATACTGAAGCGCAAAGTCAATTTACTCCACCATTAAAGCAATTAAGCCCAAGCCCAAGGACCAATCCGCAATTATTCCGAAACGGCTCTTTTCAAACACCCCAAGTTCAATATTCCAAGGTCTTTTTGCGAGATTACACAAAAGAAGAGAGAGAGAAAGATCGGCAGGTGAATATTTCCTTTTCAGTCGCTATTTCTTCCTTTTTTTACCCTTTCCAGCAAGTAAATTTCATCATTTTAAAAAGATATATTATTTATTATTTTTACTACTGTTTACTACTATTTCTAATTAAAAAAATAAAAAATATTTAAAAATATTAAAAATCTTTTTTCTATCATTTTTACAACTTTTTTTTACTTAAAAAATAATAAAATAATAATTTCCAGGTGGCGGAGAGTGTGGAGAAAAGAGCGGAAGCAGAGCCTCAAGTGAACAGCATATCGAAAACCTACGAGCGTAAAAAGCGAAAAACAAGATCGGATTTAGGCAGAACGAAACCGAGAAAACCTGACGAGTCGAGTCCAAAGAGCCAGCTGGAGTCTCCGGCCGAGTTGGACGATGAGGATGAGAGGGTGAGTGAGAAGGAAGTGGATGAGGATGATGATGATGGGTTGGAGGATTTGTGGAAGGATATGTCTCTTGCAATGGAGTATTCTAAGGTCCGTTTTGCAATTAGGTCCTTTTATTTTGTTGATATTTATTTATAAGATAATTTGTCATACTCAAGGATTGATATTTTGCAATTATTAAGATGTTGTAATTAACAATTGTGGAAAGATATGTCTTTAGCTATGGAATATTCTAAGGTAATCTTTTGGAATGTTTGAAAAGAAAAAAGTCATTTTATAACGCTTCCTGAGTTTTAAACTTTAAAGTACTGAAAAACTCGTCGTGTTAACTTTTTGTTTTGAAAAACCACCCCTGATCTTTATGTTTTAGTTTGAGAAAAGAACTAACTCATCTTGAAATAATAGAGAAGTGAAAGGTAAATGCCTTAAATTTAAATTTAAATAATAAATAGATAATTTGCAAAATATGTTTATATTTTATTTCTTATTATTTATATATTATTTCAATATTTATTTAGAGGGGCTTTGTGAAAATAAAAGGTGAAGTTAAGGGTTTTCGTTATATACCTTTAAAAGGTAGCCTTTATTTTCATAATAAAAAAGTTAAAAGTAAGGGGTTCATGAATGTTCCAAAAGTTACAGGGTTTTTTGATCAATTTGAGAAAATGTAATGAGTTTTTGAAAAACAAAAATCCCTGATTTGTCATACTTAAGCTTAAGGATTGTGATGTTTTTGTGATTATGTCCTTTTAATTTCTTGCTATTTATTTTTACAGGCAGAAGAGAAAAAGGAAGAGGAAGAAAAAGAGGAGGAAGAAGAAGAGGAAGGAGATGATGATGTGTGCAGCCATGTTTTCCTATTAAAAGATGATGTCGGCCTCGTTTGTCGCGTTTGTGGCGTAATTCAGAAGAAAATTGAGCAGATTTTCGAATTTACGTTCAAAAAGGTCAACTCTTTTATTCTCTCACTCTTTTTGACTTACAAATGACAAAACGTTCCATTCTAAATCTAAAAATGGTATCAAATTTACTCTTGTACTGTCTCAAAATATCAATCGCACTTGGCCTTCTCTCTGTAACTCCTTCCATCAGGGTACGAGTTTCCAAGATGAAATGTCTAAGGCCAAAAACCTCTTAATTACTTCACAATTTCACTTCAACCCGAACAGTCAGTGGCCCTAAAACCCTTAATTATACTTTAAACAATAATTATCTTCCAGTTCCTAGTTTGAAAGTTAAGAATCTTTTAGTAATAGATATACTCTTTGAATAATAGATATACTCAAAATATCAACCTTACCCTTTTTCTATACATGCAAATTTCAAATACACCCTTCTCAAACACCCTATTTCCCATCATCTTTTTTTTTACTAACCCACCCCTCACTTTCCTTCCTCTCACAATCAGAGCAAGAGGGCAGGACGGTCATTCTACGACCCCAACAAACCCCGCCAAGAATCAGATAAAACCTCCGATTTCAAAACCCTAAATCTGCCTCAAGACGACTTCTCAGTCTCCGAAATCTTCCTCCATCCGAGACACAACAGAAACATAAAGCCGCACCAAAAGGAGGGCTTTGACTTTTTAGTGAAGAATTTAGTGTGTGAGAATCCGGGCGGGTGTATATTGGCTCACGCACCCGGTTCAGGCAAGACTTTTATGTTGATTGCGTTTATTCAGAGCTTCTTGGCCAAGTATCCGAACGCGAGGCCGATGGTTGTGCTGCCTAAGGGGATTTTATCTACTTGGAAGAAAGAGTTTCAGAGGTAAGTTTTTTAAGTAAATAATGGAATTTAATTGATTGAAAGGCTAATAAGTAAACACAATGGAATATTATTGAAGACCCTTGTATTGTATTTCCCCCCATTTCCTCCCTTCAGTTACAGGTGGTAAGCGAAATGTGTATTGGTGACAAGTGACTTTTGAGCATTTCCGTTTACTGCCAGTCGCATTTAGCTTACCGGCACGACACATTTTGCTTACCGCCTGTTGCTGGAGGCAGAAAAAGGGGGACAAATAGTTACGAGGGTCGGTTCAGTATCTAATAAACGCCAACGTAAACACTAATAGTTAATTTATTATTATTTTTATTAATAACAGGTGGCAGGTGGAGGACATACTCCTCCTCGACTTCTACTCTTCAAAAGCCGAAAAACGCTCGGAACAGCTCAAGATTCTCGACGAGTGGAAGGACAACCGAAGCATCCTCTTCTTAGGCTACCAGCAGTTCGCGAGCATAATCTGCGACAGCAAGAACGGCAGCGTGGGGTCCGCCTGTCAGGAGAGACTTTTGAAAGTCCCCGGACTGCTCATCATCGACGAGGGCCACACGCCGAGGAACGAGGATACCAACGTCTTGGGTTCGCTCGCCAAGGTACCAAAATTGACGTTTTAATATGCAAAAAAGTGCCTTATTAATTTGAAATTGCAAAGAAGTCCCTGCATTGTTGGGGTTGGAAAAAGAAGTCGTAGGGTATTGCTGGAATTGTGAAGGAACCAGCCCCGACTGTTGGTTTATGGGGGGTTTTAGGAAGGTACGGATTTGTTTGGTTATATTTTTGTTTGTGGGGAATTTGCAGAAGAGACTTTATTATGGGGTGATTGCAGAAAAGAAAACGTGTATTATTCGAAAGGTATAGATGCACGGTTAGTCCCCCTGTACTTTAGTTTGATCGCAGTTTAGTCCCTGTACTATTGATTTGAATTTTAGTTGGATTGCAATTCTAAAAAGTGCATGGACTCAGTTGCAATCAAATTAAAGTACAGGGTATAACAGTGCTATCATCCTTATTCAAAATTGCAAAAAGTCCCTTCCATTCATTAAAATATATTTGTGATTGACTGTTAATGTTAAGCAAAAAAATGTAATTGATTGTTAATTCGCTTTTATTTCTTTCCAATTTATTTCAGGTTCAAACGAAACGAAAAGTTGTCCTTTCCGGAACCCTCTTTCAAAACCACGTGCATGAAGTTTTCAACATACTGAACCTCGTCAGACCAAAATTCCTCAAAACCGAAACCGCACAGTGCATCGTAAAGCGGATTTTATCCCGCGTCTCGATTTCCGGATCCCGCCGGCTGAACGAAAATGGGTTTTACGACCTGGTCGAAGAAACCCTAAGAAGCGTTGACAGCTTCAACCGAAAAATTAGGGTTATACAAGATTTGAGAGAATTGACGCATAACGTGTTGCATTATTATAAAGGGGATTTCTTGGATGAATTACCAGGATTGGTTGATTTGACTGTTATGCTGAAAATGACGAAGAAGCAAGAGGAAAATTTGAGGAAAATTGCGAATTATGACAAGTTTAAGATGAGTTCGGTCAGCACGGCGATTTATATGCACCCAAAATTGTCGGAAATATCGGAAATTTCTTTCACGGAACGGGCCGCCAATTGCACGGATTCCAAAATGGATAACTTAGTTGAAGATATTAACGTAAAGGAAGGGGCCAAAATGAAATTCTTTTTGAATATTTTAAACCTCGCTGAGTCAGCAGGTGAGAAATGCTTGGCCTTCAGTCAGTATATCGTCCCGCTAAAATTTCTAGAGAGATATTTAGTGCACACAAAAGGGTGGCGAGTTGGAAAAGAAATTTTCGTAATTTCCGGCGATTCAAGCTCTGACGACCGTGAGAGATCAATGGAACAATTCAACAAATCGTCAGAAGCAAAAGTTTTGTTCGGATCAATCAAAGCGTGTGGTGAGGGAATTTCACTAGTTGGAGCCTCAAGAGTTATTATATTAGACGTGCACATTAACCCGTCAGTGACCCGCCAGGCGATCGGCCGCGCGTTCAGGCCGGGACAAGAGAAAAAGGTTTTCATTTACCGGTTGGTAGCGGTTGATTCGTCAGAAGAAAAAGTGCATCAGACTTCTTTTAGGAAAGAGTTAATTAGCAAGATGTGGTTTGAATGGAGCGAGTTTAGTAGGGATCAGGAGTTTGAACTTGATGAGGTGGCAGTTGAGAAATCGGGGGATTTGTTCTTGGAGAGTTCGGCTGTGAGAGAGGATATTGAGAGTCTGTATAAAAGGTTAGTTATTTGTTTATTTATTTATTGTTGTTGGTTTATTTATTTATATTATGTGTTGATATATGTTGTATTTTTGCAGGTGATGGTCATATTAGTTTCAGTGAAGACAGAAGAAAGGAAGAGCTTACATATGCATTCTAGTTTAGTATCTAAGTTTAGACTTTGGTTTATTAGTATTAGTCTATATGGTTTTTAACTTTATTGCCAGGTTTAGTCCTAACTTTATTTGCCAGCTGATGCTTTTTTTGTTAGTTTGTTGTGCTTGAGTGAATTATGTGGCTGCCAGTATTTGGTGCAAGAAATTTGTTATTTTGTTTTGGCTGCTTGTAAATAGTTATTAAGTATTTAGTTGCACTTGTTTTGATTAAACAGATGTGGTTGTTGATACAGTAAGAATAGTTAATTATTTGTTGTGCATCTTTTATTCTGGAATGTTAAAACGTTTGCTAGTAAAATACTTCAAGTTGAATCTTTTATTCATACAAGAGGAAGCTCGCGCTTTGCGCAAAGTATTCATAGAATGGTAATACTTGTCAGTTGCTTAATAAGTAACAAAGATAAAAGGAATGAAAAAACACAAATAACAATGTAATAAACTTAATTGAAATAAGAAAAAAAAAATAAAAGGATGAAGAAACACAAACTTAATTTGCCAACTTTCTATATGAACAAATAAACATGAAAAAAACTTTTAGTAACAAATATACATATACAACAAAACTCAAATAAAAAATGACTGCAAGCATTTCTGTAGGTTGAGCATTAATGCACATGGTTCAACAATAGTTATTTGAACCTAATAATACAATTACTACTTTAGTTCTATTGGTATACCATGAATAGCATGAACCATACATACTCAAACTAAAGTCATACTAATATAAAGAAAAGAAATTACAGCCTTGTGATGTATATGGGAGAGCAGATATCTTTTTGATGACGTGGAACATTGAGGTGATTTTACTGTAGAAAAAGTCTTTTAAAATTATAATATATAATATAAAGTGTTAATGTTAATATTTGGTAGGAAAATAGGTCAATTTCACTTTTAAGTAGAAATTACGAAAATATCTCTCTAGAAATAGGTCAATTCCCTCACCACATTAACGGTACTATGCATTGTGATAATTACCGCGAAATCACATAATTTTATCACAATCCATAGTACCGTTTTCTTATTTTAGTTAAAATAGATCCAGCACCGTATTACAAACATCAAACCAGCAACATACATAGAATCACACAACAAGCCTTGATAAATAAATTCTCACAAGTAAACAAACTTAAAATAGTTCCCTATAGTATGGACTCATGCGAGGATCGGCAGCCAGAGTTTCGATTTGTTCTGCAATTCTTCCTTTTAGGCCCCTACAATCTTATGAATCATGCCCCCCCCCCCCCCCCCCCCTCCTTCAAAAACAGAAATGTCGGCATTGCATCCACCTCCCAATGCTTGGAAACACTCTGTAAGAACAATAAAATTATGTTAGAGCATAGCTAAAATGTTAGTTCAAAAGGTCATGTTTGTTATTGCAAGGTTTTGCAGGGGCATAAAATGAAAATTTACTTCCAGCTATCAACATCAACTCTGAGGAAACGAACTAAATACTGGTGCGATTTTACGGGCGTAACCTGAAGTAGTAAAGTCAACCACAACCTAAAAATATACGAAAATGAGAAAAAGATTAATATTTGTTTGTTGATCGATAATAGCATGCAATAAATTTCTTTCAAATTAGTTCAAAAAAAAAAATCTTTCAAATTATGTCTTAAAAATTGAAAAAATAAATAAAAAGATACATCACCAGCCCTCTTGTTCCATTGAGCTGTCTGTTCCACTCTTCTACGGAACGGCACGCGATCACTGATACTTCTTCTGCCATTCCTCTCTCTCTGTTTCTTTCTTTGAAATTGTGTCGTTTTTTGTTGGAAGACGAAGCACAAGAGTGCTATAAATATATGTAGACTCAAAAAGTCAAAATGCCCTTAATTTGATCAACAAGGGCCAAGACTCTGTGATTGTCAACGTTTTTAGATAGAAGATGAAAATGCCCTTAATTCGATTGCCATAGATGACGTAAGACTACTGAAGACGTTCAGTCTTCTGCGACGGTCATTTATGTGCTCCTTTGTGCATCTGAAAAAAAATGATGTTAAGATCTCTTTACTAATTTAAGAAGGAAATTAATATTGATTCCATTATAAATGTAAACAGTAAATATCATACGAATAAGTCATTCGTTTGTTTACTAAAAAAATTCACTTTTGATGACAGTTGCAAAGTTTTTGCTATAATTTTCTTAGCTTTTTTATTTGATTTTTTGCGGTAAAAGTTTATGTATGCAGCATTTTTTTAAATTATTGTATGCAACATTTTATATTATTCATTGTAGTAATTGAGTTGTCACACAAGATATGTAATTAATTGTCATAAGCAAGCTGCGGACAAATATTATTAAAAGAAGTATATATTCTCTGCTTAATTTTATATTATTCATTTGAAATAATTGAGTTGAAAATCAATAATTTTATGTAATTAATCGTAATAAGCATACTGTTTCAAATATTATTAAAAAAGACGTATATATTCTCTGCTTTCCCTGTCAATTTTAAACGGAAAACTTCTCTTGCATAAGAAGATATAAAAATTTTGCAATAAAAAAAAGATATAAAATTACTCCTCAACGTTCTTTCGAGATGAGTTAATTTCGGCCGAGAAAATTTGAGCCATAAAGTCTTACAAATATTACAGCCCAAATTATTCAAGCCTAATAAAATTATATAATGGCCTCATTCGTTTATATCTTTACTACCAAAGAAACATTTATTTTATAACAATTCAAAGAATTGTTAAAAGTATGTTCTATTTTATTTTGAATTGTTAAAAAAATTTGGTAGAAAAACAATTCAAAGAATTCACTTCAATTTGAGATTATATATCAAACTAAATCATAACCACTAGAAAACATATTTTTCTCACAATCCATAATACCATTTTCTTATATTAGTTAAATTCATTCATCACCACAAACACCAAACCAGCAACATAAGATACAGTCACATATAACAAGCCTTAACAAACTTCACAATCAAACTTAATTTTTTTTCTTTTTTTCGAAAGATCACAATCAAACTTATTAAAAGTCCCCTACACTACGAAATTACTGGGAAGCTTGGGCAACAAGAAAGGTTTCGATTTTCTTCTGCAATTCTTCCTTTTTGGCCCCTACAACCTTATCAATTATGCTTCCCTCCTTCACAAACATAAATGTTGGCATCGCTTCCACCGCCCAATCCTGTGCAACAGTCTGTAATAATTACAATAACATTATGTTAGAAAACAAAAATAAATAAATAATTATAATAACATTTTGTAGGGGAAAAAGATGAAAATTTACGTTAAGCTCATCGACATCAACTTTGAGGAAAAGAACAGTAGGGAATTTCTTCGCGAAGTCATTAAATGCTGGCGCGATTGTACGGCACGGCCCACACCATGAGGCAGTGAAATCAATCACAACCTAAAAATATACAAAAAAAAGAAAAATATTAATATTTGTTGATATAATTAAACTATAGCGGCACACAATAAATTTCTTACAAATTATGTCTTAAATAGAAAGCAAAATGATCCGAAAATTGCTAGAATGTGATCAGATTAGTCGAATAAACCAAAACTAGATCAGAATCTACCAATTCAAAATACCTAAACCCCAATTGTAATAAATTGTAATGGCAACTTTCAATTCAAAATTCAAATAGAATCCTTAATCATCAATCAAAATTCCCTGCAACAGACAATCAATTCCAGTCAAGACCTCTCAATTTCCCCAACACAAACCCAATCAAACCCTAAACATCATATCAATCAAACTGCAAACACACTCTTTCCCAACTAATCAGATCAAAGGGGCAGATAAAGAACGTCAATAATATAAAAACATAAATTACCAGCTTCTTAGACTCGTTGGCCTGCTCGAGCTGCCTGGTCCATTCGTCCACAGAATGGCACGCGATCACTGATCCTTCTTCCGCCATTTCTCTTCTTCTCCTTCTTGTTTCGATTTCTTTCTCTGAGTTTGAAACGCTTTTTTTTGTTACACGACGAAGAACAAAGAGCGGTATAAATATCATTAGGAATAGTGGAAATTACGAAACTGCCCTTCATTTTGATCACCATCGATGACGTCACAGTAGTTAACTTGGCGAGTTATCATGTGACGGTGATTTATGTGACCTTTTGTACATCTGAAGAGTTTGATATTATTATTTTTATTTTTTATTTTTTTGAGATTGAAGAGATTGAGAAGATCTATGTATGAATTTAAGAAGTATATTAGTATTATGGTTACTCTATATATGTGTCTAACTGATAAATTATTCCTGCAATGATAGTTGCAGAGTTGTTTATTTGTAACTTTCTCTTTTTATATGTCGGTATTTGTGTATTATTATTTCTTGTAATAATTGAGTTGCCACGTAAAATCAATAAATTTGTGTAATTAATCGTCATAAACAAGCTAAGGTTCAAATATGAAAAGAATATGTTCTCTGCTTTTCCCCATTAATTTCACACGGAACTTTTCTTGTACAGGAAGATATAAAGTTATTCCGGAACCTTCTTTTGTATTTTTAGCCCAAATAGGTCCTAAAGGCTTATAAATTGTTTAAAGCCCAAATAGGTCCTAAAGGCTTATAAATTGTTTAAAGCCGAAATTGTCCAAGCCCAATAAAAATTGTATTAGGCCTCTATCGTCTAAATTTTAACTACCAAATACATATTTTTGTTATAACTGAAGGCATGAAACAACATGTAATAAAGAAATATATATATTTTTGCGGATGATTTAATTAGGTATGTGCAACTTGATTTTACATCTGTTTTAGAGATCTTCTGATCGTGAACTGTGTAGGTCCACACTTTTTCTTCTTTTCTTTTTTAAATTGATTGGTCTTGACCTAATGTTTGGTCAGGTCAGGTATCATCCATTAAATATAAAAAAGGAAACATTTTAGGGAGATCTAAAATCAATAATAACATAATCCTTTCATATGCACAGTTAATCAACATCTAATATAATACATCTTCTTATAGAAAAATAATAAAGTTAATTTCTGCTATCTAAATTCTAAATATTCTACAATGAATGAACTAGTCTTCTCTCTTTCATGAGGAGAATAAAGAGGAGGATTGAGATCCAATGGGTTGGAAAATCCCTTGACCGACACCTAAAATGAACTTCGGGTCGAACTCCGACTTGAGTTTGACGAACCGGTCCCACTTGGGCCCGAAATGTTGGACCCATTCTGATCGAGTCTCGTAGTGAGGCAAATATTGCTTCACTTTGATGTTTGATTGAGCGCAAAAGTCGAGTATTTTCTCATTTTGTTGGGTCAAGTAGTCTAGAGTTTGAGTCGGTTCAGTCGAGTCAGTTATAGCTGATCGTAAAAATGCGACCAAGTAGAATATATCTTCATTTGGTGTGACTGCAGAGCTTCTTTCATCCCATCTGCAGTTATTATCAATTTGAAAGTATATTAGTTAAGAAAATCCTTTTTATTATTAGAGAATATGGTTTGGAAAAGGGGGAAATATAGCTTGAATAAAGTATGAAAACTTGTGGTTTGTATGATTCACTTTGATTCCTCCAAAACTTTTCATGTTCCGTTGAAAGCAACAATTAAAGGCTATAAAAAGCAAGGGAATCACTTTTTTGAGTCCCCAATTAGCACCCCACAAAGGACGACAAGACGCAAGAATAATTTGACTATTTATGAAAATGATATATTGGAAACAGACCAGACAAAATATTCGGATTTTTGACTGCTTAGTTTAAAGGGTTCAAAAGAAAAGCAGACTAGACCTAAATTGTTTGTTGGTTTAACAATTGGCAACAAGATTCAAGTTGGAAAAAGAAATTGTTTGGTCGGCACTAACTGAGAAATTAAGTAATTCTAATTTTGCATGCAAGGCCCCTCCCCCTAATACTAGGTCGGTTCATAGTGGGTTTGCCATCTTTTTCATATCACAAAATATTTTCTTAATTGTAAATTATATTATTCATTCATGAAAAAAACGTATTGTAAGATATCAATATATACTTTACATGATATTAACATAATTTGAATTAAATATTTTTCACTGTTGATTTGATCCGATTAGTTATATTGACTCGATCAAGAAGTCATTTTGAATATAACAAATTTATAAGTCCTTTTCAGCAATATTTCAGACATTTTTCATTTCTATAAATATGGGGCAACGATTGAACATTAGTTGATTTGATTACCGACAACCATAGATATGAGTATCTATGAGGTAACTTTCCAACAGATTTGGTTTGAATAATATTAGACTGAAAAAATCAATTGACATGTATGTTGTTTGACCATGTTATGTATGGTGTGTTTCAGTGTTTGGCATGTTGAGAATGTGGTTTTCATGCTTCTATTGAAGGATGGTTACGTGTGAACTCATGAGGCTGCTACCAAGTACCAAATTTGACTAAGATAATTAAAAAATAATAATTTTATATAATTACTTATATTCTAAAAAAATTAGATAATTACTTGTGTTTATTCATAGGATAAATAAGGATGGGCCCACTTGTTCGGTTGCCAAGGATTCCATGAAAAACTCCTCGATCAAACTCCGCAATTTGAGATGCCGGTACGAAGAGATTCAGCCATGGATGTGGAACTTCCCATAGATTTTTAGCGCGCATCTTCAGTTCCGCCTTGTGGACCCGGTCTAGGAAATCTACATATGGTAGATCCGTTGTGAACACAGTTCCAGGAATAAACTCGAGCTTTTTAAGTAACGCCTCGACTTCCTGAAAAATAAATCATCAGATTAAACTATATTTCACTTAGAAGATAAGTTTATTTTTCATCATGAGATGAAAAATTGAGTAGTTTTATTAGTGTGACATACTGGGTTGGTGATAATATAGATACTATATTATTGGGTCTTAAAATGGAGGTCAGTATGATAGATAAGTAAATTCTTCTTATTTTCCGACAAGCTAATATTTTATTTTAAGAGGTTGAGAGCCGAATCATGTTTTGGTGAAGAAAAATGATATGGTGGTTTAAACAATTAATATGAAAAAGAACAAAATCTAGCATGTAGATCTCTGATCTCCATCCCATGTTCATCATGTGATTCCATATATTGTTTTGAAACTAACAAGGATTAATTATTAATTAAGTACAACTACAATCCCTAATCATTGGCCAATTTAGGTATATATGAGGTAGAACATATAGAAATTAATATTATTGTTATTTTCTGAAGGAAAAAAAATGATAAGTCTTCAAAAAGGACTAAACTGAACATGATCCAGATGCATGGATGTATTTCATTTAACAACTGAAAAGAAATAGTCAAATCTATCATGACCAACTAGTAACAATTAGCTCACCAGATAGAATAATTTCCTTCTACATGCAAAGATTCTAATTTCTAAATTGCTATTATAAATCAATTACCACCAAAACAAGTATTGAATTATTACCTGATCAATCGTTCCGGCGGTAGATTCATCATAATTTCTAGTCAACTCTAAGCAGTACAAAACTTGGGATCCGAGCGAGCTGATCTTAATAGGATTTCGTGGTGAGAAAAATGAAGATCTCCAATTATTTATCAGTCTGTCGTCAGTTATCACAAAGCCCTCAACATAGTCGAACCTCTCGCTCTGATCGGCACCGTGGAGTGAGATCAGGCGCTCTTGGTCCACGGTGAACTTGGTGAAGTTTGAATACAACACTCTGATCCAACGGACCTGAATGAACAAACCAAAATTTTTTATAAACAGTTGAATTAGACATGCAGTGAAATAACCTTTCAATTTTCAAACTAATAAAGTTGAATAAATATCTGATTAATGCTGCAGTACGACTCTTCTAACTATGGAGTTAGAGAGTCATAATCTATGGACCATATTTGAAATCATAATCTATGGACCATATTTGAAATTTTGTAAGTGTGATAGCTGTTCTAGAAATGAGTTTCTTCCTTTCTTGTACAAAGAAGAGCTTGACACGTAAATGTAACATTAATTATTTATTTATTACAATCTGTGGACCATTTAAGAAAGCTGGATTTGCAAACAACATCACTTTTTTTGGTACAGCATGAGATTGACTTTCAACAACATTAAACTTGACCAATCCCAAATACCCTCAACACGTGTTGGTATTTCTCATTTTCAGAATTTCTTCCCTATATCCAAACTAGTAAGTATTTTAAAATTTTGGTTTATCAGTAAACTATATTTTATTTATCACTAAATTATATATTTCGTTGGGAAGAGAAATATACCCTCTTTGGAGCATGCTCAAGTGCAATCCTCGCCCTTGTTATGACGCCAAACTGGCCCAAACCACCAAGCACACCATAGAAAAGCTCCTCATTTTTCTTCTCTGAACAAGTCACAACCTCCCCTTTACCTTCACAAACCAAAAAAAAATCAAACATGTCATCATTACAACACACACACACACACACAAAAAAAAAATAACATATTAATTCAAACCAACCTGTCACAACATCAAGCTCATAAACATTACTAATCTGAGGCCCGTGATGAAACGCCTGGCCGCTAATTCCGGCATTTGAAAGCGTACCACCCACAGACAGATACAGATAATCCGTCCAAGACTTGGGCGCCAAGCCACCGTTTTCTAAAGTCCAGTTCAAAACGTCGATCCATAATTCCCCGCCCCAAACGTCTATGTAATACCCCTCAAGTTCTGATGAGTAAACCGGTACCGGTCTTGATACGTGGCGAGCTGCTGGACTGTGACTCATTTCAATCACAACTCCTCCTGGCGCTTGAGCCTAGAAAAAATATTTTGTTAAAGGAATAATATTTTTCGAAATGTTTGGTTAAAATATATATTGTTGTTATTTATTACCTGGCCATTGATGGAATGGCCGTGGCCCCTGGCTGAGACAGGGAAGCCCTCGGTTGATCTGTATGCTGCCTGGACAAGGTTCGCCACGTCAGATGGCGAACTCGGACGCATCACAGCCATCGGATCGAGTTGTGGGGATAAACCTCCAAAATCAACGGTGGTTTTAGCTATGTCAGTAGGGTCCATGCTGAGCTGGACACCTCCACTGCTGAGTTTTAATAGCTTGTCAGGGTCGACTGTCAGACCGACAGTGGAGATCAATCTGTATATAACGAAGATTAAGACTACTATCTTTTGAGCCATGTTTGTAATTATCTCCATTTTTCTAGTTTAGAGAGAAAAAAGAGTGTATTTATGGATGTATATATATTGTGTTTGATTTTGATTTTCTATTTTTGGTCGAGTCAAGAAAGGGAGGCAGAGAGAAAAGAGGTGGAAAGGAGAGGGAAGATGAAGAGATGAAGGAGAAGAGGGATTTAAATAGGGGAGAGACGTTTGTGGGGTAAGGCAAAGATTGAGAGGGACAAGAGGATTCGTATCACCCCATTGTTCCCTACTATTCAATCCTTTGTTGGTTTGAATTAGTAAATTATTTTAATCCAGTGAATTGGAAACAATGAAAGATTTAGTTTTGTTGTTTATTGATAGAGATAAGTGAACTTTTTGTATTTTATTATGTTCAATTAACGTGATTTGAGGTGTTATTATCTTTGTTTTTGAGAATCAGTAGTCGGGATGTCTGCTGGATTTTATTGAACTAATGAAAAATATAATAATAAAAAAATTATAAAACAAAAGGAAATGAAATCAAAAGATTTGTCTATATTATAATAAAGTAATTACTAATTTCTCATCTAGTTAGTAGATTGAGAGTATATAAAGTTGAGTCTGCTGCTGAAATTTTACTCATTCTTTAAAGTCCAAAATTAATCCCGTGACGAGAAAAATACGGTTAACTCATGCTTGATTAATGTATATTTGATGGGTTGAGAAAATTTGTTAAATATATATTATAAAAATTTGTGTTTGTCGAAATTTAATTCATAATTTCTTGCTATAAATACGATATGCTCAATCAATTAACATTTTGGGTAGACAAATTATGGATCAATTTCCCCGGTAAAAGTACGAGCGAATTGACAGTTCAGTATTTCAGTACAATTATGCAATGTATTTATTAAACAACTGTTGACTATATGACTGAGAGATTATGGGGCCAACGTTGTTTCTTAAATTTGTCAATAAGTAGTAATTTTTCTTTTTTTAATATGCAGTAGTAATTTGTTTTATATATACTATATGGTCATATAAACACTGTAGCCTATAGGTCTATAGTGATATTTTTCGAGTCTCCAAGTCAATTCATATGAGAAACTGTATATTTTTATTAATTTAGAAGACAACAAACCAATTGACCAACTTTAATAGTTGACTGACTTCATGTAATTTGCAACACGTTGTAGTCAATAATTACGGCATCTGAGTGAAGGCCGAAAAGAAATAGAAAATGCATTCTATCTATCTTTTGCCTTTCTGTTAGGCTGTTTGCCATGAAACCTATTAATTAAAACACGAGGAAAACATCCATCATTAATTAATCATTTGTTATATTGATGCATTGTGCATCATATAATCAAATACAAAATTGAAATTTTACAAATACACAAGCCCTTGTATACTTGTATTTCAGTTACTCTTGTGAGGCTATTTAAAAATGTGCAATAGTAAATAAAAATAAAGCAAAACAAAGTAAAGAAAGATAAAATAAAAATAAAAGAGTGAAAATGCAGGGAAATTACTCAATTGAGGGAGAGATCTTGTGGCAGTAGCGTGGGAACTCGTGGGTGGAAGAGTGACGACGTAAGCTGAGATACACAACAGTACAACACACACAACTCAGACATCCAATTTGCGTCATAAAGTCTTTGTCTGTGCAATTAGATCACTGTGCCACGCCAATCACCTCACCTTTTTACACATCATCAATTTTTTATTATAATTGCACATTTTTTGAATGTCTTGATTCATGAATCAAGTTTATAGTTCAGTGAGTTGTCAATACATGGAGGTCCAGTCCAGGGTGTTTGGCTGGCCACAACAAGTTGGAAATTGAAAAAAGGAAAGAAGAAAAAAAAGGAAAAGAGATGAGCGAGTTGCATGTGATGAGTGATAGAGGAGCAATCAAAAGATCTTGGCCCGGCCTACCTCCATCATCATTCATCCCCCAAGATTCTGCTTATGTAACCCATCACAATTGCCCCAATTTTTTATTTCATTTTTCCATTATATTACAATATTATATTTTAACATTTAAGTGGCATATTGATTATATAGAAATCATGTATAATATCATTGATATGATAATGATTTGACGTGGTCTAACATAGTTTCTAAATAGCAGAGAATCCGCTCTAGGATTTGAATACTGTTCTATTAAAAAGGAGGATGGAGGCTGTACCTAAACTAGATACACTTTACCTGAAATCATACTACCATTCTTCAACCACTGGTTTCATCACAATCAGCTCAATTCCTCTCCAGTTTCACAAATTAATGAAATAAAAGAAAATATATATATAAATTGCATAATCAATCATCTGATTACTGTCTATACTTTTATTTCTATACTTTTATGCACTTTAAATGGCATTATTATGAAAAAAAAAAGGAAAAGGCTGAGTCAATGAATCTTGCTGACTCATCCAACTCGAATATATAGTTTATCTTTTCTTTTAGCAAATTGTTAATGGCCCCATTTTTGACAAATTGGCTCTTCAATAAAATATAATCAAGGGGAAAAAGCAAAAGTTTATTGGAGATCGTGTTGTTCCTTCAGAACTCGGCAGTCAGATTTGTGACATTTTTTTACACTAACTTTATCAAGATATCTTTGTCTCAAGATATCATCTATAGGATATAATTTAATCCTTACTGTCTGGTTCAATTCAATACTGTCTGATTCAATTCAATAAAACTATTTGAGACAATAACCAAAATTTTTTTTTTTTTTTTTTTTAGGGCGGCAAGCAAATTACTTACCGCATTTTCATTAAACAAATAAAAATCCATTACAACCTTCAGAAAATAAAAAATAAAAATAAAAGAAAAAAGAAAATAAAATTAGGCCAATTTCCGTCATTGTCAACTTTGCCAATGCCGCACCAACAAGGAAGAGAAGACGATCGTCATTGCTTGCCGTCTCGTCCAAAGAGAAGAGACAATAACTATTAAGACAATCAATAAATTCAAAATGTATAATTCATATATTGTACTAATTCCATATAATAAACTATTTACCATATTAATTTTATAACTAGGATATACAAAATTTATCTCCTCTAGTAGCCATCAACCATTGTAATGTCATAAACTGTTCAGTTATTTTATGTCATAAATGAAATATCATAGCTTAATCTCCTCCACAAATCATTGATGACAGATATATTTTTTTTATACAAAACTTTTGATCCCAAAAAAGGGAATAAATTAATTACCAAATCTTTGAAAGCGATAAAGAAAAAGAAGGGGATCTGTTTGGTTACAAAGTGGTGGAGATGTGAGTGAGTGAGTGTGAGTGGGTGTGTTTTGATTGGCACCCACTTAAGGAGGCATGCATGAGGCATTGTCTATTCTATTTACAACACTTTATTTGTCTAATTTTGAATGAAACTTTTATATTTCTGTCTAGTGTAATAACTTTTTGTCACTCATGTGTGACACATTATGTCTAGATGCTTAGTCCCCAACCATCAATTATCCCAATTATTTACCCCCCGACAGGGATTAATTAGAGTTTTATGTGGCAGTTGGTAGAATAAGTTGACTAATATTTAATTCAATAAGTATATACATTTAATTAACAATTTAAAATACTTTAACTCAAATTATGGATAGTATAGCATGCTCTTTGGATATGTGAATTATTCAAGCTAAATATTGTGTAACAATTACAAAATAACATGATTTTCGACTTATTTCTCTCACTAACTGAAATCCGAGTTTCGCATCTTACCTCTGATTAAAAGACAAGATCAAATTTTGTTTCATGCAGGTTTGATCTAGATAATTCAATATGCTTACATTATATGAGAATCTAAGCAAATAATGAGGATAGTTTTTTCATGAAGATATGATATGATTACAAGCAACAGAATCAAATATATTCACATAAACTATACATGATTACATAAGATCACATTTGAGTGGAGTAAAGTTTTAAAACTAAAGTGGTCTTAAACCTATGTGGCTAACTTGATATTCTTGGGGCCCAAGAATATTTGTTCTTTTTAGGATATCGAGGAAGATTTGATATTCATTTTAAAAACAAAAATAAAAGAGTAGATGCTATTGGTGCATGTGGTAGTATTGGCTTTAAGGAGGCAAGATGTTATGTTATATTGTTGGTGTATATCAAATAAGAACCGCGAATTCTGTTTCCCTTTTGCTTTACTTTATCCTCCCATTCTTAAAAGGGCAAATCATAACAGGCCACATTGTCATAATGACTCATACTAAGTTGTATCTTCAGAAAATAAAGAAATGAGCAAAAAAAAACATAAATTTTTTCTTGAATTTAATTTTGTATATTATCAACTTTCTGAATCTTTGCCTCTTTGGGCTATATATTTTGGTACTTTCTAAACTAAACAAACCTCAGAGTTAGAGCTATGAAATTAAAAAAAAAAAAAACAGTTCTGTAAAATAGTATAATCTCACTCTATTCCACTAGTTTTACTTATCAAATGAATTTTTAATGTCAGAAAACCTTACCAAAAAAAGATAAAATTATTTCGAACATTATTTCTACATCAAGGCCTTGAGCATATACAAGTCGGGCTTCGTCTCTATCATCTAGGCCCTATTCAAAGACTCAAATGTATCATCTACTATTTAAGTTTATTAAAAATCAAATGGCAAAAGAGAATTCTATGTTATATATTTATGAGAGCCCGCTTGGCCCAATATCTTTATCAAAATTCACAATCCTATCTAGTCTTCTTCTTCTTCTCAAATCACACTCTCTTTCAATTCGCCTTCTTTTTCTGGTTTTTTTTCAACACAACGGAACAGATATCAAAGAGTCCAACAAATACAATGGCTTCTCTTTTAGGAAGGAATCTCAGCTCCGTCCTTCTCTCTTCTCGTTCTCGCAGGAATAATAGATCGATTTTGACCCCTCTTTTCCATTTCTCAACCCAAACCCAACAAAAGGAAGACCTTCCTTTCATTCGGCTTCTCTGAGGACCGAGCTCTCAAAGTCGCAGCTGATAGGAACCTCGCCCCGATCAAAACCCCAGACCGGCCTGAATGAATCAGTGATTGGTTTCCTTAAAGATACCGGCCTAACTGATGCACAGATCAAGAGAGTCATTTCCTCAGCACCTCAACTGCTCTCTAAAAGTATGAGCAAGACTCTTGAACCGTGGGCCCATGAGGTGATTAATGGTGGATTCACAAGGGATACTCTCATCCATTTGATTCGGTATAGTCCTACCAGTTGTACTTGCAGTAACCCACTTCCATGGCTTAAATTCTGGAGAAATTTTGCTGGTAGTGATATGGCATTTAGGAAGTTAATCAGGAGCTGGATGGTCATTAGTGTCGACATTGATAGAGTAGACAATAAACTCAAGTTTTTAAAAAAGACATGTGGTTGGTCGGAAGAAGAGATGCAAAATATTTTTAAGAAATATCCGACAGTACTTGTGCTTTCTGAGGAGAATGTGAAGACCAAGATGAATTTTCTCGTTGATAAGGCTGGAATTAACTCGAAGTGCCTAGTTGGCCAACCTGCTTTGCTGGCATTTAGCCTTGAGAAAAGATTGGTGCCAAGGCATTATGTGCTTCGTTTGTTGAAATCTAAGGGGTTGATAAAAAAGTGTGATCTTGTTGCCGTGGTATCAATTAGTGAGAAGGATTTTATTAAGAGGTTTATAGAGCGGTATGAGAAAGAGAAACCTGACTTGGCAAAGGTGTATGCTGCTGTCCTTGCTGGGAAAAATGCATGATTAATATTTGATTTATGAGTTACACTGTTTTGTTGACTTACTTTTAGATTGATAAGGTCAGTGTGAGGTTTTAGGAAACTGAAACGTATATTGGGGGTTGGGGATTCTTATGTGGCCTTTTATGATTGGATAAACTTTTTGTTGTGTGTTTCATTATTATTTGTAACTTGTGAGACATTAAGTTTATCTTTTCATAGGGGACTTGTAATGTAACAGTCATATTCAGTTAGATGAATTGTTCACTTTACTATGTATTTTTTTTGTTGTTATCATGTTGATCAAGGTATTTAACTTTTTCTAATCCAGCCCAAAGATAATATATTTTGAGAATCTGTTGTACGCTTCCTTAAGGATACCAGTCTGACTGATATCCAAATCAAGAATGTTGTATCTTGGGCACATCAAATGCTCGCAAAAAGTGCGAGCAAGACTCTCGAACTGAACGCCCGTGCGGTAATCACGGCTGGATTCACCGAGAAGACTCTCCTCCAATTGATTCGTTATAATCCTATGGCACTTAACACATACACTTGCTCCCACGGCTTCAATTTTGGAAACAATTTGTGGGTCACAATTAGGAGCTTTTGCTGAAGCTTCTCACGAGCCAGATGCTCCTCAATTGGGACATTGATAACTGATAAGAGGGTTATTCCTCAAATAAACTTATTAAGAAATTACGGCTTATCTGATCAAGAGATATCAAAGGTAGTAATGCGTGCGTATATATTACATCAAAGTCTGGATTCTCTGAAGTCAAATTTTAAGCAAGTAGAGAAGCTTGGGTTCCGTCGTGGATCTAAAATGTTTTTGGAAGGTCTAATAGCATTAGGTTTTATGAAGAACGATACATCGGACAAGAAAGTAGCATTCTTTAAATTAACTTACGGCTGGTCTGAATAAGACATAAATATGGCTTTAAGAAAGTGCCCTAGAATATTGGGTTGTTCTCAGGAGAAAGTAAGTTTCACCATGGATTTCCTTATAAGGAAGGTGGTGCTAAATCCAAGGAGTATAGCTTTCTGCCCTGTACTACTTGTCTATAGTTTAGAGAGGAGATTAATTCCAAGGCATTATGTGCTTACTACGTTGAAATTGAAATCAAAAGGTTTGAAAAATAACTGGGCTTTTCATAGTGTAGCGATCATGTCCGAAAAGCAATTCATTGAGAAATTCATACGGAAATCAAGTCTTTAGTCTCATGGGGCCCTCAGATACTCGGTAGCAATGTGGAGAAAACCCTCAAACCACGGGCCAATGAGCTGATTACAGCCGGTTTTGGTGGTAATACTTTTATCCAATTGATTAAATTCAATCCGATGGTCCTTAATCTTACAAACACTTTGTCAGTGCTCCAATTCTGGTGAAGTTTTCTCAACAACGATGAGAAAGCTTTGTTGAAGGTTATCAAGAGCCATAACAAGATGCTCATTAATTTGAACATTGATAAGAGGATTATTCCTCGAATAAACTTGTTACGCCAGTACGGATTATCTGATCAACAGATAGCAAAGCTAACAATGCGCACGACTTATTTTTGAGACCCAAGCCCAGATTCGATAAAGTCGAGTTTGGAGCAAATCGAGAAGGTTGGCTTCACTCGCGGATCTAAAATGTTTTTGGAAGGGCTACTAATATTTGGTTCTATAAGGAAGGATACGTTGGACAAGAAAATAGTGTTCTTTAAAATAACTCTCGGCTGGTCTGAAGAAGACATAAATTTGGCTTTAAAAAAGTACCCTACAATATTGGGTTATTCTCAGGAGAAATTAAGTTCCACGATGGATTTCCTTATTAGGAAGGCAGGGCTTAATCCAAAGAGTATAGCTTTGAGGCCTAGACTTCTCGGTTGTAGTTTAGAGAGAAGATTAATTACTAGGCATTATGTTCTTAGTATGTTGAAATTGAAATCAAGGTTTGAAAAATAATCGGGCTTTTTATACTGCGGCTATCATGTCTGAAAAGCTATTTGTTGAGAAATTTATATTGCCATATAAGGAGGAGTTGCCCAATCTGGAGGAGGAATATGCCGCTGCTTGTGCTGGAAAGCTCTTTCCTGTTTTCTAAGATTTTGGTAGAGAAATTTTAGTATTAACCAATTGTAATGTGGCATTATGAGTGACATTCTAATTTGCTAAATGTTTTTTTTTTCATTTTTAAATTTTCAATGTGCTTTGCTTTTCTTTCTGTTATTTTTCTTTAGTAAGAAATCAAAACCTAAATTTAGTAAAGATTGTTCATCGTCCTTTTTACTCTTTAATCTGGTATTTTTTATTTACACAATTTAATTATTTTTATAAAATTATTCATCAAACAATATCACCATCTTTCTTGTTGACAAACTTTTTTAGATATCTCATAGATTTTTTTTTAATAGCATTCTTATTTTTCCCAGAGCAAAATAGAAAACTGCTTTAAATTCAGTATTTGGACCTGAATTTAATTGGGCTTATCTTGACTGAAACTTAATCAAACTCCAATTAGGCTAAGCTAGAAAACTGGGCCTTAATCAACTAAATTCTGGACTTTTTGAGAAAGTTGTAGAATTCTCCCTCTTCATCTGATCGCAGTAGAACAGAACATGCATGAAAGGCCGAATGTACGAGAACAGCTAGAATCCTCTCGTCCTCTCCTCCTCTCATCCCCCCTCTATAAATACCAATTCAATCTCCTTCTAATACATCAAAATCGAATTGACAAAGCGAATTACCAATTACAAACTTGCCCACTTATTGCTAATTATCATTCATTTCAATTTCAACACAACCGATTGAGTAAAAATGTCGCTGATTAGGAGAAGCAACAACATCTTTGATCCGTTCTCCCTTGATCTTTGGGACCCCTTCAATGCCTTCCCTCGCCTCTCTTCCTCTCTCTCCTTCCCATCTGAAACCTCTGCTTTTGCCTCAGCAAGAATTGACTGGAAAGAGACACCTGAAGCTCACATTTTCAAAGCCGATCTGCCTGGGATCAAGAAAGAGGAGGTGAAAGTTGAGGTGGAAGAGGGAAATATTCTTCAGATAAGTGGCGAGCGGACCAAGGAGAAGGAAGAGAAGAATGACACTTGGCACCGTGTTGAGCGGAGCAGCGGCAAGTTCATGAGGAGGTTCCGCCTGCCTGAGAATGTGAAGATGGATCAGATCAAGGCTGCCATGGAAAAGGGTGTTCTGACTGTGACTGTGCCAAAGGAAGAAATCAAGAAGCCAGATGTTAAATCCATTGATATATCTGGATAATTAACTTAATTTTCAGTGGAATTGAGTTATCTGCACTGGATCTATGCTCAAGACTCAAAGAGTGATATGAAATGTTGATTTCGTGTTTTTTGTGTGTGTAGTATGTGTTGGTAACGTCTCTTCTGTTGCCTGTTGGTTTACTGTATTTAGTGTGAGGTCATACCGTATCCTATGTTAATAAAATCATAATTATTATATTAATGAAATTATGGTTCTTGTATATAGCAGTTAATAGTTCTCTGTTATCTGGTTAGTTTTAGGAGAGGCAACAGATGCCTTTCAGAGGTTCAGTAATGTTGGCTAATCTTGATACGCGGAAAGGTTGTTAATGAAAGACAAGTTTGCTATTATGTATCGAGCCTGAGTTCCTGAATGAAAGATTCGGCTGTAATTCATTACTTTTAGTTGTTTATATCTTGCTAATTTTTCATTTATTTTCTCATTTTCATCCCTATCAAAGAATAATAAAAGCAGCAGCTAAATTGAAAGTCCAAAATAGTTTTTGCTGCGATATAAAAACAAAATAGTACTTAAGGAGGTTTCCGTGCCGAAATCAGGTTATATGAATCAAATACGGCCCATATTTCATGTAATATCAGCCCAGTTGGCCCGATAAATTCATCCATATGAAACAAGACGTGGAGAGGTCACCGAACTGACTCACCTTGTAGGGATTTTCAATCAATCAACGCTGCCCCCCGCTCGTTCACTCACTCGCCATTGCTCCGCCTGAATCTCACTCGCAAGTAAAATAAAGGACCATCAAATCGAACTGAAGCACGGCGTCTCTCCCCGGAGCTCGTATCAATGAGCTGGTCAGAGCTGGCTTCTCAGGAAATATCCTCACCCAATTGATTAAAGACAATCCTTTGGCCCTTAACCGTAAAACCACTCTTTCTGTGCTCCAATTCTGGAGAAGTTTTGTCAACAATAGTGAGAAAGATTTGTTAAAAGTTATCAATAACAACAGTGAGCTCCTTAATATGGACATTAGCAAAAAGATCATGCCAAGAATGAATCTTTTACGTGAGTATGGCTTATCTGATCAGCAAATTGCTATGGTGGTAATGGGAGCACGCCGTTTCATACGCAGAGACCTAGATAGCATGAAACAGCTTCTTGAGCGGACTGAGAATCTTGGATTCCAACGGGGATCAAGAATGTTCGTTCATGGACTGATATTGATTGGATCTTTAAATGAAGATACAATTGAAAGAAAAATCGAGTTCTTTAAGAGCACTTATAATTGGTCTGATGAAGAGGTAAATAGGACTATTAACAAATGTCCTTATATATTAAAGTTTTCTGAGGAGAATGTGAAATCCACTATGGATTTCCTTATTACGAAAGTTGGGTTTGATGTGAGGAGCGTAGCTTTGCGACCATCTTTTCTCAATTATAGCTTGAAGAAAAGATTAATACCAAGAGATTACGTGATAAATATGTTAAAATCGAAGGGGCTGAAAATAAATTGCAGTTCTCGTACCGTGATTATGATGTCAGAAAAGAAGTTTGTTGATAAGTTTATTGTGCCTTATCAGATGGAGTTACCAGAACTTGGGGATTCTTACGCAGCTTTACGTGATGGTCACTGATGGGTATATTGCCTAGCTGGTTTTTATAATTATTTGGTGAAAATTAACAATGTAGCTCGATTATAACTAAACTACAATTTGTTGCGGAAGTCTCTACTCGTTACGGAATTTCAGGTGTCAAAGTTGAATATACCAATTCTCATTTCTCATTTTTCATTTTTAATGCATATGAAAGGATAGGAATTAATCCCAGCTTATCCAGATTACAACGGAAAAAATAATCAGTGGCTATTATTTTCTTTTCCAGAATAAAAATCATAGAAATATCAGCCCACTAGGACTATATAATCAGGCCATTATTTTCTTTTCCAGAATAAAAATAAAATTCATGTCCAATCATAAAAATATGACGTGTGTGACTGAGCCAGGATGTGCAAAGGTTGCTGATGCGGCTGAACCCCTTCTTGTAGGGTTTTCTCAGTCAAATCTCAAATCCCGTCTGCCACTCGTTCACTCACTGACGCGCCGTAATCCACTCGCGAGTAGAAGAAAGGACGATCGAATTGAAGTTAAGCACTGCGTCTCTCCCCAAAGCTCTCATCATAATTAACAAGAAGAACTCTTCTTATAAAGAAACTCACTTCTGTGAACTCCATCATTCCCTCTCGTCGCCACCATAATCTGACCTTTTTGGCTCCTCTTCCTCGTTTCTCGACCCAATTCCAAGGAAAAGAGGATCTGTCTTTCATGGCGCAGTACCTCATCTCCTCCTTCGGCTTCTCTGAGGAACGAGCGATCAAGGTCGCATGTCATCGTAGTCTCGCTGGAATCAAAACCCAAGATCGACCTGCCTCTGTCATTCGCGTCTTTAAAGATTACGGATTAACAGATACAGAAACCAAGTCTCTAATCTCATGGAACCCTTATTTACTTTGTAGCAATGTGGAGAAGACTCTTAAACCACAGGCCAATGAGCTGATTACAGCTGGATTCAGTGGTAATACTTTTACCCAATTGATTAAATTCATCCCGTGGGCCCTTATTCTTAAGAACACTCTTTCAGTGCTCCAATTCTGGCGAAGTTTTCTCAACAATGATGAGAACGCTTTGTTGAAGGTTATCAAGAGCCATAATCTGATGCTCTTTAATTTGAACATTGATAAGAGGATTATTCCTCGAATAAACTTGCTACGTGAGTACGGATTATCTGATCAACAGATAGCAAAGTTAACAATGCAAACGAGTTATTTCTTACATCAAAGCCCAGATTACATGAAGTCGAACTTTCAGCAGCTCGAGAAGCTTGGGTTCACTCACGGCTCTAAAATGTTGTTGGAAGGGCTAATAGTATTTGGTTCAATAAATAGGGATATGTTGGACAAGAAAGTAATCTTCTTTAAAAGAAACTTACGGCTGGTCTGAAGAAGACATAAATTTGGCTTTTAGAAAACACCCTAGAATATTGAGTTATTCTCAGGAGAAAGTAAGTTCCACCATGGATTTCCTTATTTATTAAGGCCGGGCTTAATCCAAGGAGTATAGCTTTGTGCCCTGTAATACTTTCATATAGTTTAGAGAGAAGATTAATTCCAAGGCATTATGTGCTTACTACATTGAAATTGAAATCAAAGGGTTTGAAACATAATTGGGCTTTTCATAGTGTTGCTATCATGTCCGAAATGCAATTCATTGAGAAATTCATATTGCCATATAAGGAGGACTTGCCCGATCTTGGGAAGGAATATACAGCTGCTTGTGCTGGAAAGTTGCCTCTTTCATGATTTATAGATTCTTAGTAAAGAAATTTTAGCATTTAACCAATTGTAATGTGCTTGAAGTTTTATGATATTTTATTGTGCTACTTACTTTTTTTCATGCGTTTTCATATGGTTGTAGTGGAGAATAATTAACTGATTATTTTGTATTGCTAAAAGTTGGTAATGTCTATTGTGGTGATTAATTGATTGATGGAATGTGAAGTGATATTTTTGTTGATTTACTTTGTGGGACTAAGCTGTGAATATGAAATTCCATCTCATCCTATGTTTAATCAAGTGTTTAATCAAACAAATAGTTTTTGTGCTTTTTTTGATATGTTCATTTCTGAGTCTGACAGTTAGTTTTTGTGCTTTTTTTAATATGTTCATTTCTGAGTCTGACAGTTAATTACAATTTTGCTTATTAATGAATTATAGTTAATTAGATTTCCCATTCTGCATTTATTAAGTTGGGGTACTGGTATTGTTATTCTAGTTTCTTCAGTGTGGATTGATTGGGATATAAGAAATGAGCCCACTTTTCCATCGAAAAAAAAACGAAATGAGCCCACTTATTATTCTGATTAATAGGCCATGGGCCTTAACCAAATTCCAATTTGAGCTAGGCCTAAAAATCCAATGTTCGGGTCTAGATTTATTTCTAGACTTGTTATGTTAATTGCTTTTGACTGTTATTCTCGGATTTCAGGATTTTTTTTTTATATACTATTTTTTTTCAAAAATAAAATAATACTTGCCACTGTTTTGAAAATAATGGGGTAACTACCATTTCCACCACTAGTAATGGCGGAACATGTGGATTTTTAATTTTTTCAAAAATTTCTCATTTGGCTGGTTAAATAGGGTTAATTAGTGTAAAAAAATGTTGTTCCGCCACATGTAGCGGCGGAACATGAAAGAATTTTTTTTTCCTGTTCCGCCAGTGGCAGTGGCGGAACACGTTTTTTTCACTAATTAACCTCATTTTTGAAAAATTATAAAATCCACATGTTCCGCCACTAGTAGTGGCGGAAATGGTAGATACCACATTATTTTGAAATAAGTGGTATTTGCTGGTTTATTTTTGAAAAAAATTGTATAAAAAAAAATCGGATTTCAGAACGTGTAATTAAACTGCATGTCTGCATTGCTATCATTTTACTTGATATGAAATGTTAACATAGCAAGTTGTTTTTCTACTTAAAACTTGCCTTTTATTACTCCCACCCCTTTATTTTTTAAACATTCTCAAGAGGTTACATTATCTCAATTATTTCAACTATCGGATGATGAGATGTGCACAAATCTAAACCATTGATTGACTATTGATTTTTAACGGCTATATCATTTTTGTAGACTTTTATGTGTTGTTTATTTTACAAGCACTTTTATGGATTTTTAGGAAGTCACATCATCTTTTGTTGATGACATGTATTATTGTCATTCGTTAGATTCATGATAGATCAATTCCATTTAATTAAATATCACATGAGATCAAATATTTTTGTAGACTTTTATGTGTCATTATTTTACATCTAGTTTACCGCATTTTTAGAAGCCACATCACTTTATATTAATGACATGTATTGTTATCATTCGTTGGTTCATGAATCGATTTCACCCAATTAAATATTTATCATTTGTAATTAAATGTAAATAAAAGATGAAGAGTTCACATATATATCAAAACACAAATATATTTTTTCTAAAAAGTAGTAATTCTTAATCAAATATCCTATTTCTCATGTTAAAAATATTATATATAAATAAATTCGTTTGAATTTTTTCTTTATTTTGAACTCCATAATAATATGGCTCCAAATTAATTTTTCTCTTACTTAAGTATATGTATATGGACTATGATGAAAATATCCAAAAAAATTATGTAAGAGAATATATGTATTTATAATATTGATATTAAATAAATAAACTGTAATAAATGATTTTTTTTATTTTTAAATAATAATAAATTATAAATGCCGCGTCATATAGTAGGCTTATCATAGAATATTTTTTTTTATAAAAGATATTTCTTCATTTAATAAATATTATAAATTATATCTAATATTATTAAAACTTGGCACGCTTTTTTATATTAAAAATTTATCAAAGACACAACAAACCATACAATTCTTTTTAAATAAATGAAAACAAGAGATTATTCAATTAAAATAAATTAATTTAAAGTACTTTTTCGTATTTCTTTTCTTTCCATTCTTCTCTTACACAAGAAATTTTTAATAATAATTATTTGAATAATTTTTTTCTTATTAAAACTTGTATATTTAAATTTGTTTAAATTGTGTATTGTATTGAGTCCCTTATCAGTATAGTTTCTTATTTATTTATTTATTTTATTCAATTGAATGTGTGAAGAACTATGATAAATATGTTCATAAAAAATATTATGTAAGATAATGACCATTTACATAATTAGTTTGTTATGACATATTTTAAACGAATAAACAAATTTTCTTGAGTACGTCATAAGTGAAAGATAATATATTGTATGAATATTTTTTTTTTATCAACGAGATCTTCATTATAAAAAAAATAGAATATTGCAATTATTTTTTTAATGAAGAGATTATTCGTGACACTTTCATTCTCTACAAATAAAAATTTAATTTACGATAACAAATTGTAAAACTTGCAAGTAGCACGAGTTGTTCTTAGCTTAGTCTTTATTTGCAATTATCTCTACAAGTTTATGATGTGTCACGTGTTTAATTAGAAGCTTTTATATAAACTTTTCTCATTTTATAAGTTTATATTATTTTACATATGTTAACATATATTCTGCATATGTATATATACATATGTGATCACATATTCCGCATATGTGATCACACATGACAATTATTATTCAAAAATTTGATATTAGAATTAAGATGGAAAACCTTACAAGTAACATTCAAAAATTTTGTGATTAGAAATAAGATTATACACAAAACCTTCCGTCAAAAGGAAAAACACATCTACTATGCAACTTGAGTAAAAAAATGAATAGTAAGATTCAACATGTCGAAAGAAAAATACATGTACTGAAAAACTCGAGTAAAAGTATGACAAAATAAGATTCAATTTTTTTAATTAGAATTAAGATTATACCCGAAAGGAGATAAACCTTCTAGCCAAATTTTCGTACCAATCTTTCAGAATTGAAAACATACGAATAACCGCCCCCAATGAAGCCCTAACAAACCCTCTTTCTCTCTCCTTCAAAGGCAATTTTCTTATCAATTCTTCCAATTTTACAATTAAGCCCCCCAAATCTGACGAATTTACAAATCCATTCTCCAATTCCTTCAATTCTTGAAACAAACAAAAAGATTTTGTTTCAAACCGACACCTGTCACATTTGCACTCAAACTCCCATCTTTTGACGGACCTCTAAATTTCGATAATAATGCAATTATATTTCCATAATTTTATAATTGAAAGAGATGATAAAAAAAGTGCCATGGCGAGGTTAAAGTAAACTCTATTTTAGATTAAAGGAAGTAACATAAAAAGAGATTGAATTATTCATACTTATGAAAGTTTCCGTTAGCGCACATAATTATACCAAATACATTTGCTACACAAAAAAAGACAAATATCTTCAACAAACAAGTGCTCATAAGATCCACAATACAAGACATCTGTTATACAAAAGAAGTCAAATATCTTCTACACATAGCACTAGAATTCATAACATACCACACAAAAGGAGTCAAATATCTTCTACACATAAAACATACATAACCAAACTACAATAGTCAAGGAAAGTAGTAATAATCTTTCCAAAGAATTATAATAATAATATTAATAGATTAGAATAAAACCAATTATCAAGTAGCCACTGTTGATCTTGGAACATATTTGCGAGCCCATAACTGCCTTCCATGGATATTGAACTTGACCACCCTTTCACCATTTAAAACCAGACCGATAAATGACTCGGTCTTAAACATGATCCGTCCGTACATTGGCGTCCCGCCTGGCGGAGTTCGCTCCATCATCACCTTGTCAATACAGTCTTCCCATCTCCTAAAAGATGAAATTTAATAAACTAAAAATGTTTCCTGAACATTAATCATGCAATATGATATTAATTAACTTAGGCACCGTGTTTAGTTATTAAATATAGAACTAACTGAAGAATTTAGGACTTAGTGTTTGTTAATTTTACCTAATTAATTAATGAATTCTGGACTTCAACCGAGCAAAAACACATGACAATTATTATTCAAAAATTTGATACCAGAATTAAAATGGGAGACCTGACAAGTAACATTCAAAATTTTTGTGATTAGAAATAAGATTATACACAAAACCTTACACTGTCAAAAGGAAAAACACGTGTACTATGCACTCGAGTAGAAAAATGAATAGAATGATTCAACAGTGATGAGAATTAACATAATACACAAAACATTAATACTGTCGAAAGAAAAATACATGTACTGAAAAACTCGAGTAAAAGCATGACAAAAAAAGATTCAATTTTTTCAATTAGAATTAAGATTATACACGAAAGAAGATGAACCTTCCACTGTAAAAAGAAAAAATATCGTACATTTAAAGGAATGAAATAAAGAATCTAAAACAACGTCATGCAACTCTAAGAAATGTACTTACTCGGTGAAATAGTCGTTAATTTGCTCCCTTTTGATAGGGAACCCTTTAGAAAAAGTGATGAACATTGACCGAACATCCTCGGCAGAAGGAACAACGACTCTAGGGTTGTAAACAGCAGCCAACTCAGACGGAACGACTGGTCTCCCCTCTCTCAACCCTCTTCTCGCCGTCTCCTGTTCCACTTCAAAAGCACGCAGCAACTCATATAAATTATCATCAAATAGCACTTTCCCTACTCCATCAATTATGTTCGCCAACCCTCTTAGTATCACGTCTTTATGAAAGTTGAAGTACCGTATGTCAATGGCGTTTTGAGTGAGAGAAGAGATGAGAGGAATCTCAACACAACTGTTCAGGGCATCATCCTCTTGTCTCAGACAGTGCATCACTGCCTCTACTTCGGCCATGAGGGTAAAGATAACAGATGGGTTGTTGACTGTTATGATTTGAGTTATCACGTCGACTCCTATCTGTTCTATCCACATGAATAGAGAGACAGCGTTGCGAGCCACGCTGGGGTCTGAACCATGAGCGACGAGAGTTTCATAAACTCTTCTATCGATAGTATGGAAGGCCATGATGTCTCTCACAGTTGGAGGCGCCATTGTTAGAATGAAGGAGAAGATGATTCAAAATTGAGTGAAATGAAAAAGCGAGTCAAATTGGAGGGAAGGGGTTTATGTAAGATTTATGGTGTCTGTTGGGAGAGACGCGAATGTTTAAGGCGACTGTTCGTTGCATGGGAGTCGTGCACTTTAAAATTCGTGCAGATGAATGCATGCAATTGCCAGCTTGGCGATATTAACATGCGTCTGTCCAGTGATAATATCACTGGTGCGTCCCTTGCGTTAAATCTAGTGGAGTGTATTCAGTAACAAATGTTCCAGTGGATATAGAACGGAGATCTGATAAAATAATTCAGTCAAAGTCAAAGAATGATTAGGAATATATATCTATTGTCCATACAACGCTGCTCTTGGGCTTGGGCTTAATCTATAAAAGCACAATGGGCTTTTAAATTAAATCTGTTGAAATGAATTATCTAATTAACAAAGAAAGAATTACAACAAACCAGGAGAACTTCATGACTGAAGAAGCCATTAAAATATTGTCTTATATAGAAATGTCTAAAATAATAATGTTGATACAAGCAATACAACTATTAATTATCAGACACTGGAAGCACTAATTTGTTTCTTCTTCTTTCCTTCATATAATTCTTTAGCAGATGCAAGTGTTTGAATGATTTGAATCACCATAAGAAGGCAAGCATACAAAACATGTATAATGGTCCAAGGATGCTTGAAATAATAATGCACAACCCTTGATCTGAATTGCCGATAAGGCGAGTTACAAAAATCCGTCACGTCTTTCACAACCGGCACGAGGTAATGCTTATCATAATCCAAACTCGCACATTCGCTTATCTGATTAAAAAATGCTGCTGCCTCGTCAGCACTTGCAACCATATTGTTAATTATGCCACATCGCTCAAGAATTTCCACATCGTCAGGCGTGTTTATCAGCATATCCATGAATTTAACGAAACTCGTGAGGTTCTTATCGATTCCTGAATTGTTGCTTTGTTCAAATGCAACAAGATTCAAGAGAAGTCGCTTTCGGTTGTAACTGATCAGAGTGAAAGGTATTTCTAATACGCCATCTTTAAAAGTTATGTCGAATAAATTGCGCGGCGATTTTTTCTTTACGAACTTGACACCAGCTTCTTTTAAGGCTGTAACAGGTTGAATCACCATAGGTGGTTCGGTTGTGTTTAACTCCAAATCACTTGAGTTGGACAAATATTTTTCAAAAATTGTGGGGGAATATTCGATATGTTTTTTTGGATCTTGTTTTGGCACGAACCAGTTGTAATAAAGATGAGTTAGGTTTTGGACCTCAATGGTATTTATACTACTTATAGTTTCTGGCCTAGATCGTGTATGAACATCAATTTTCTTCATATGTTTGGCAAGGAGATCAAGGAAGAATCCATGTTTTGATTCTCCAAAAACCAGGTCATACAACTCCTGGATTATAAAAAACGGGATTTGATTTTCCATTAAAAACAAGTCGGACTTCCCAACAGAAAGACCCCAACCACCATACAAATAACCAACTTCCTTTTCATTCCATTTCAATAGGAACTCGATTATAAAACAACCATCAAGCACCATCATCTCTACAAACTCATCGGAACTGAGTGACACTTGTTCACTGTAGGCCGATCGTGCTTTTTCTTCCAGGCTCCTCATCTTTTGGACAATTACGTCTAGCGAGTTCAAGACGCCATCTCGTGCGAGCAAGTCTTGAAGGTACCGCCATTTTTGTCGGTCGATTGCTTGAAGTCTCTTGGCTCCTTTATGGTACGGACCGATTGAGACCGTTTGGGGCTCAAAACTACAGTTCTTTCTGTTGCGGACATATTCTGGTACACGAAATATGGTGTATGGCTCTCTCGTACCAGTCTTTTTGGAGAGTGTGTCTAGATTTTGTCGAATGGAATTTAATAATAAGCTTTCTTTGGGTACCTTTGCAAATTCGTCCAATGTGGATATTTGAATTTCTGTCTTTGTTGTGAGTGCTGTAGCTATTGTTGTAAACCGTTTGATACCTGTATTTAGTGAAGAAATTATTAGTAAAGATGACAAATTGAAATTGCTCTGTATGAATACAAATTTCCTTTAATTTTTTACAAAAAGAAAATATGGAAATGAATAGACGAACCTTTAATTGAAGCTCGTAAAAGTGCCATCGTTCTGCACTTTTGTACTTGGATTATAAGCAGTTTGATTTGTTCAAAAGAAAATGCCGTCTAGGAGAGATTTAAAAGAAAACTAAACGGATTTGGATGTCAACTCTATTAATGAAACGGGAAACCTGATACGTCAGCCCTCACTCTCTTGATGAGGTAATATTGCGTGTATTTCTAGCATTTGACTTTAAGAAATAAAAAAAGACGGAGACTTGAAAGAAATAAATGATTGAATTGAATTGAATGATTGGGTGTAGTGAAAAAGTCCCTCAGATAATAAAAAATGAAATGAAAATGTGAAAAGAGAAGACTCATAAAGACAGAGTGAGTGAGATGTGATCTGTAATAATTAATAGGGGCCCCTAATTCATAAATGGAGATATTTCGATTTTAAAACATGGAGATATTTGACTTTAAAACATGTCACTTGAAGGAGTGTAAACTAGTCTCCTGAAAATATAAGATATATTAAGTATATTTTTATATTTGTAAGAATGATTAATTTCATGTTTACAAAATTCTTCATAGCTCTATACTGCAAATTTGAAATAACTATTCTCAAATCTAAATAAAGAAACAATTCGTATTCAACGAATCACCATGAAAAGAACTTTCATCTATTATTAATTATATTTGACATTATAAAATATAAAAATATATAGTTATTTTTTATTTTGCTTGGTACAAATCACACAACGATCCATACAAACAAGTCATTTCCACGTCACTTCCATACAAACCCTCAAATTTCAAATTTATACTTATCACATAAACACAAATTTTAATCATGCAAAATACTTATATATCTTGGATTTAGTAGGTAATTTTCTCTCGCCAAGCCAATGCTGCATATGGACTCCAATGGCATCAAGATACAAACCGCTCCGGCCATGAAAACCGACCACTTTTCCTTGAGTTGTAGTGGAAGTAAAATAAGTTCCTGTTTCTTCACCAAACGGCCCGTATTTTCCTCGACTCGTATGAAGAGAAATAGATCTCAAAGCACTGGGTCCTTCATCCAAATTTGTGTTGTAATAGCCGGTAATACAATTTAGTACTTCATTTGGGTACGTAAATTTTATCTGTAATTAATATACACAGCAAATTAGTAATTCATACAGCTATAATAGAGTATCACATTTACATAAAAGACCCCAAAAAATATAAAATTTCTTTGATACTTACTCTGTGAGTTAACTCGCCAGCACCACCATGTCTAGCGGACCAAACAGACTGGCCGCCCCTATCATACTCAATTTGAATAGAATGTATAAATTTCCCCCTTGAAATTAAAATCTGCTTAATTCCTGAGTAAACTCCGTCATCCCACGGTCTACCACCGTCTCCTCCCCACGGACCCGGTCCACACGGCACCGGTTCTTTCAACACTCCATAAGTTACCACCTCGTCTCCATTGCTTCTCTTTGCTAAAACTAGCTGATTAGATTCACCATTAGAATTATAATCACTTGTATTTGAGAGTCTTCTTTGATTCGTGTCCCCAAGTTTTTGCACCGAAACCTTCCCTTCGAGAACATGTACGCCAAGTCCATCTATAAACCACCCTTCCCTCCCATGAAAACCAACGACTCTTCCCTCGGTCAAACAAGACGAGAAAAACGTCCCCAATTCGTCCCCGAACGGTCCGTGCACTCTTTTAGTAGTGTGAAATGTCAGCGATTTTATCACTATAGGACCCATTATCATTGTGGGCCCAAAATAACCCGTTATATGCGTCAGAATCTCAGTTGGAAAATCGAATGTTATTTTATCGGTCAATCCGAGCCCTGTATTGTATCCATGTTTGTTTCCCCAAACCGCTTGGCCGTTTCGGTCGTATAAAACCTTGATTGAGCTTATGCCAGCTGCACGAATTAAGTTGATCTGTCTGACGCCTGTATACATTCCATCATCAAATATCGTACCCCCACTTCCGCCCCATGGACCGTATGTAATTGGAGTCGATATACTCACAGATCCTCGTTCTCCCACATAATTATGAAATGAAATCATCTGAAAATAGCAAAACTTCCGAATTTCTTAACGTTTTGTTTGTTGTGATTAAATTCCTATTTAAGTATAATATATCATACCTTTTCCTGTAAATTGGCGTGTTTATAATCTTCACTTGAATGACCATTGGTCACAATTGTACAATTGTCATACATGTTTTTTATATTACTACGCAAAATTCCATTTAAAGAGTGCAAGTCTTTTGAATTGGATGATTGTTTAACTGACGTGTGGACCACATCGTCTCTTGAATTGCCACTTTGGCCTCCCCATGGGATTTTCTCCTTCCATTCCTTCAAACTCTATTTATTACACATCAAATTGAAATTGATCTTAACAAATGAGAATTTCATTGTTAAAATAAACGAAACCAGCATGTGAATTTGATCATACAAAGGAGACTATAGAAAGATTAAGAAAATATACCATTTTTCCTTCTTCAGAATTTAGTTTTTACTTCAGGAGGAGCTGGATTGTTATGATTTGAGGGGTGGTTTATATACATACAAAAAGCTGGAATTTTACATCACAATCAATCCAAAACAATATGCGAAATTGGTTCGACAGGAATATTGACAAAAAATTAACCTATTATTTCTTGCATTAAGAACGTATCAAAATGCATAAAGAAAGCACCAGGTGTATTGAAGTAACAGTCAGTGGCACTCGTTTATTATTTTTCTACAAAAAGGAAAATATTCCATGAATTCACGATGGAAATTAAAAGTGCCTTCATTCTCCAGGAGAATATGATTCGTCAAAATTGCTCTTTCTTTTCAAATTAAAAAAAAGGACAGAATTCTCAAGGAATTTCTTACCGTTCCTGGCTTCTTATCAAATCTAGAAATTCTTATCACATTATATTTTGACAAGATATTTCATATTCTCATTTTGACAAGATATTTCATATTCTCATTGAGCATTTCATTTTCGGATCCAGGAATTAACCACATTAAAAACAAATAAAATGCAAAAAGAAAAAAAATCAAATGCAACAGACCTTCAACAGACTCAATACCAGTTCAAAGACACGAATTTCCATAAAGACATAATACACAAATTCTAGGAATAAAAATAATAAACTAAATCTCCTTATTTACAAAAATCATTTCCGTCCATACAAAAAAAAAACAGAGTAAAGAAATAATAAAAGCCTACAAATGTAACAAATCTTTAATGATATGCAGTTTCTCAAAGGAACCAACCAATGCTAGATTTCTCTAAACTTGAAAAATTACGCAACCCCAAATCGTACCAGAATTTGACAACATATAAACAGAATTGGCTTAGAAATATCGCCCAATTTTTCCTTTCAATCATTTGCTAATAAATGATTTCAATGTAAATTGAGGATACTTATCCTGTTAATATAAAGAAAAATAATAATTAAATAAATGAAATAAGTTAAGTGTAGAACAAAAATGTGTAAACAAAATAAAATAAAGAAATAAATAAATAAAAAGGGAACATAGCATTGTTACCTTGTCAAACTCATTTAAGTACCGTCTAACCACAGTAGTTTGCTGTAATAATCTTTCCAATGAAGAATAAGCCGGCATATTAGCATGTTCTGATGAAAAACAATTAATTAAATTTCCATATATAAAAAAAGCCTAATTAAAATAACATATAAGACAAAATTGAAGTACCCAATATAGCTTGATTAAGACCATCAGCAACATATTGTCTATATTCTGAGCTTAATAAATGAAACATTGGTGATTTTTCCGGATCTTCATATGCCATTAAAGCCATCACATCCTAAATTAAATTAATATTTTAGTAATATTTCAACAATATATTTATCTCATTTGTTTATTTACAAAAAATGTACCTCTATTTTCTCAACATATTTATGGACTTTCCCAAAAGCAATGAGTTTCTTCTGACCAAACTCTAGAGCTTCACCACTACAAATGTAAGAAATCAAATTAAAGCTCTGAAATTCTTTAATTGTAAAATCGTAGAATTAGGATATTTATTCTGACCAATTTCTCGCACGGATAAGGTCGATAAAATGGAGGGTCAAAAGGTCAAAATGCAAATCCATGTTTGACTCCAGTAATTTAGGAGCTAATTGTTCTGTTAATTCTATTGCTTTTAGTGCTTTTCCTTCTTGCACAAATTGCAAAATCACTGAAAAAAAGAAACAAATTAGTAAAATTACTGAAACAAAGAACCCAATATAGAATAATTAAGTTAAAAAAATAATAAAAGATTACTTTTGCGAGCTTCCATGTCTAGAGCTGGTACAGTAGGGTTTTTCATACCAGTGGTATGAAGAAATGTTTCAGCTGTTTCCTTGAAGCAATTATGCACCAAATATGACCATACTATATTTCTTAAATCATCATCATTTACGGCCTGAAATAATTTAATAAAAATAAAATCTCAGTTTCAGTCTATATTGTATGTTATAGAATAAAAGGTATTTGACTTTATAGTAGGGGGAAATAATGAAATTGATCATTTTTGCTTCAATTCAAAAAGGAAATGTTCCTAATCGTAATAACAGATCCTAATAGTTAGTCTAAACTAAAACTCTGATAAATTATGCCAAAATAATCGTCAAACGATTGCTCTTTTTCTAAAATCAAACACGAGAAGCGCAAAACCAACGAAGTAATTGGTTTCTTTTCTCAAATAGGAGCCAGAAATTTAACCATAATGAAAGAAAAAACTAAACTAATTAACGCATTTAAGTTCGATTTTCCAAAAACGATAGTTATCAAGCCTCAATTAAGCAGCCTGAGCACAGATTTTGTGCGCGTGCTTTGCAATAAATAGGGGGAAAAACGAAGGAAATTTACCACTTTGTCGTAAAGCTTGGGATCCAAATCCATCGGCGAGAAATCTATCAAAAAAATTGGAGAGAGAAAGAATTGGAGAAGACTTGAGATCTTTAGTTCTTTGTTTTCTTTCGCTCTCAGTAGTGTCCTTTGTAAAAGAGGGGGGTAATTAGATGGATTACGCTTTCTAAGTAAAAACCCTAGTGAAAACGAAATCACTTCTAAGCAAAGTTATTACTTGTTTGAGTTTGCATCGAATATCGATGGAAATCATTTTCCTGAGTGGCAAATTGAAAAAGAATGATATATATTTTTCTTCAACTGCTGATTTGGTAAAAAAAAAAATGTTACAGATGACTTGGTTGATTAGGACAAGAAGTGTGTTGAAATCTGATGACAATGTTTACCATGGAAAAACCTTATAAAAAAAAATAACAAATAATAATATAAAAAGAAAATAATGACTATACCTAAGAAAAATATATCTATTGTAAGCTGCAATTTTATTTTAACAAGAAATACAATCTACATACAAAAATAAACCAACTGATGCATACAAAAAAAATGGAAAAAATAAAAAAAAATAAACAACCAAATAAATTACAATGAACAAAGAAAAAGTAAGACAATCCAACTTCCTTTCTGATTTTCTCTTTAATCATGATCACATTAAACTTTTTATTCCTTTACAATTTTATTTTCTATACCCTTTATAATAAATTTTATTTTGAACGTTTCCATACAATAACCATTCCATCTGAATCGGACGAAGCCAAAAAATTCTCACCATGATTCCATGCAATTCCTATTACTGGTGCCCCATGTCCCTAAATTCACAAAAAAAATGATTGTCAAAATTAGAAAATAAAAATAAAAATATATGAATAGAGAAAAACATTTGTACTCACTTGCAATTTATTTACGCAAGAATGCTTGGGTCGAGTCAGATCATAGAAATAAACATTCGAATCCTCACTGCCAGACACTTCATAATTCAAAAAAATTACAATAATTTATTAAATCTCTTTTTCCACCAACTAAAAATATAAATAAATAAATACATTTTTATTAGAAATTACCAATAAATTCGCCTTTCTCAAGAGAAAGAAGGGGGCAAAATGATGCACAAAATCTAAACATGCGAGGTGCTAATTTCAAAGAGCAAACTTGTGTGAGATAACCTTTTACCTCCATTGCAACACTGCACAGGACACATCCAGTTAAATTCCCACCCACCTTTTATGCAAAAAAGTCCCTCTCATTTACAAAATCACAAGAAGGGCTTCTTCGCAATTTTATTAAAAACTTGACAAAGTACCTAAAAAAGGAAAGATTTCCGTCTTGGGCGCACACAAGAAGTACTGGACAGCGAGCAACAAGAGAAAAAGTACGGTACTGTACGGTCGTAATTACGGATTTGCCCCTCATGCTTTTGTTCTTGTGAGTTCTTGATAGGGACCCTGTGCGTAAATTCACACTCACTGTGTACACACATCCCTGCATTTTACTCAATTATTATACATGCTAAATGATAGGGGAAATTTGCAAACTAGCCCAAAAAGAATTGAAAGAGTACTTGTGCATCGCCAGCAAAAATGATTTGGCCTGTGTGATCATTGTCTATAGCTGTTATTTCATCGTCTAAATGGAGTTTGTTAATTACTCTTCCTGTGCTGAAATTAATCACCTGGATCCATATATATTACAAAAATTAAATAAATAAATAAGTTGCTGAGAAATTATTAATTAAAATGGAAGGGAAAGAGTAATTACGGTAATTTCCTTATTGGAATTCCCCACCAGCAGGAAGTTATTGTTGACCTGTACAACATTTCAAATTCCAAAAGAATGTTAAAAACACTCAAATTATCAGAAAAAAGAAGATTCAAATAAATGAAATTATTTATTATAAATGTACATACTGGATGAAACCGTATACATAATTGAGAGGAAACGCCATAAACAACTCTTATACAAGTCCCTTTAGAAACATCCCAAACCCTAACTGTCTTATCCATCGACGATGAAGCGATGTACTGATTGTTCGATGAAAAATCAAAATCTGTACCATCATTTCACTATTAAATATTAATATAAATGAATAAACGGCAAAAAAAGGTTTATGAGAGTCTGACCTGTAATATCTTTTGTATGTCCAGTCAAATTTTGAAGAATAGTTGAAGGTTCAGAGACCTGACAGATCGTCAGATTTCCGTCTGACGCGCCATACGCAAGTAAATCTGAACTCATGTGTCCAAATTTTAATATTGTCACTGAAACCACAAAACAAATATTATTATCCAGCCTTTTTAATACTAATAATTAATTAAATAATTAATTAATTAACTGACCTGAGGATTTAGATGAGTCAAAGATGCAATGCATGCCAACAAAGGAATAAGCAGGTTCAGGAATTCGGATCTGACGGTCAGAATCGCTAAGAGTTGAGCTGAAACTCATCCTTCGGCCTACACCTGTACTATTATTACTCCTTTCCTAAAAAATAAAACAAAATAATCATTATGTAAAGTAAAGTAAAATTATGGTTAAATTGAAGTGAAGTGAAGTGAAGACAGAGAGAGATACTAACTCTGCTTGAACCGAAACTGTCTGTCTCGAACAAATTTCGACTGCTGCAAAATATCATGAGAAATTTGTGTTAGAAGATTTCCAGAAGAAAATAAATATATATACAATTGATAAATTTCTATAATTTGAAGTGGTTTTTTAATGAAAAATTGAAGAGGCGGTACAGTACCTGTGACCTGGCGTGCTAGGCTGGCTGGTACGACCGTCCCCAGGCCGTCTGATGAAATTCCGATACGCCACATAACCCTTGCCATTGCATCTCCAATCCTTTATTTCACATAAATGTCACGAATTTGGTTCAATCATCAAATCACAACCAATGCACGGCATTCATACCAATTTAATCCTTCGATGTTTTTCACATCAATTTTGCATTTGAACCCCAATAGATGAAAGAAAGAGACCAGAGAAGGGTCGTGATACCTTTCGGTGAGTAATGGCGGACGGATTGGATCTGGCCTTGCGGAGCAGCAAGAACCGGCGCACGGCGACGTAATTGGGATCGTTCTGGGGGATCGGAGGCTGAAGCAGGCAGCTCACGAACTCCGGGTCCATCGCTGCCGCCTCTGATGCGATCGCATGCGGAGGAGATGAAGTGGAGGTTGAGTCGGGTTCTTCTTCTTTTAGCTTCTCCATTGGAATGGCTGTTTTAAGTTTTTAACTGGATCCGAGCTGAGCTGAAACAGAAATGTCTAAAATTTGGAGTTTTTACCAATAAACCATCGTGATAGAGGAAATTCTTTTAGAAGCCTTGTCAACTGTTTCCCTTTTATTTTGGAGAACGGGCTGGATGGCCCATTTCAGGTCGTGAGGCCCAAATTATTAGTTGGACCATCTCTGTCAAACCCAAAAGATTAAATAATATTTAATTAAGATATTTATGAGTTAGCTGCATATCTAATTTGAACTCTTCTGTTTAAAATTGAAATATACTAGGGCATAGCTCGCTCCGCTTCAAATTGTAAAAAATAATTTCCTCATTGAGTGATGTGATGAAAAAAATGAAATCTTATTATGAAAATAATGTTGGTCATTTATATGTAATGAAGAACAAAATGTAGTCAGCTTTTTTGTACTTGTATGTACTTATTGTAAGATTTTGGTATTCTTGATATTTCTCAATTTGTATGAATATATACACATTATTTATTTTTCAAGGCCTAACGATCAAATATCCATCTTAACTTTTTTTTCTAGATTTGTTGCAATATCTCTTTCTATATGGTGGCTTGAAAAAACAATATAATAATTTATCTATTCATATTAGATTGTATAAAATATGGATATAAAATAGCAATTTATAAATTTTAAATTGTGGAAGGGAAGGATAATGTTGTATAATGAGTTAATATTTGTATTTATTTCACTCATTATATATATTTTTCTAAACAAATTGCCATATAAAATCTAAGAAGTCACATTAAATATTATTGGGCTGTGTCATTAAAATTGTTAGTGTATTAACCCCAACCCCTTATTTTTCACCTACTTTTGAGCCTCCTCAAGATACCACATCATCACTTTTATCTCCACCGTTCGATCAATTTTTTTGTCAAATCTTAGCCATTCATTCTCTCAAATTTATTGATATTTTATGGCAGCATATTTGTGGTTATTAAAACATAATCATATGATTGGTTGAATTGGTGTTTTGTGTTCCATTCCTGATTTAGTGAGAACCGTTGTAAATTTGTTTATGACCATCAGATCTTAATCAGATGGCTTAAATGAATCATAGTTCAAAGTTATGTTCAATTATTAATACTAATAGTTAATGAAGAATTCACTCATTAAAATATAAATAATTTTTCTTTTCTTCTTTAAAAAATTATAATTCTTAATGAAATATTTTATTTCTCATGTTAAAATCATCAAATATAAATTTGTTGGAATTTTCTCTTTATTTTGAGTTCCATATTGTTATGGTTCTAATTTAATTATTTTCTTGCTAAAATATGTGAATAAAAACTATATAAAAGAACAAGTAAAAAAATAATATGCTCATTAAGTTATACCTTATACCTTATTTTTCATCTCCATTTAAGCATTCTCAAGAGACCTATAATCAATTTTCTCTCGGCCGTTAGATCAATTTTTTTTTCAAATCTTAGTTTTTCATTTAAATTATTACCAAAATATCACATGGTCAGTTAGATTGATGTTTTGTGTTATATCTCCAATTACATGAAAACTATCATATAAATTTGTTGGAATTTTCTCTTTATTTTGAGTTTCATATTGTTATGGTTCCAGTTTTTTTTTCCGCTAAATATGTGAATATAGACTATATAAATGAAGATGTACAAAAATGATATGCTCATTAACTTATACCTTATATCTTATTTTTTTTTATCTCTCTTTGAGCATTCTTAAGATATCTATTGTCAATTTTATCTCGGCCGTTGGATCAAAGTTTTTTGAAATCTTAGCTTTTCATTTAAATTATTACCATAATATCACATGTACCAATAGTTAATGAAGAGTTTACTCATTAAAATATAAATAATTTTTTTTCTTCTTTAAAAAATTATAATTCTTAATGAAATATTTTATTTCTCATGTTAAAATCATCAAATATAAATTTGTTGGATTTTTCTTTTTATTTTGAGTTCCATATTGTTATGGTTCCAATTTTTCACGCTAAAATATGTGAATATAAACTATATAAATGAAGATGTACAAAAATGATATGCTCATTAACTTATACCTTATATCCTATTTTTTCATCTCTCTTTGAGCATTCTCAAGAGACCTATTTGAAATCTTAGCTTTTCATTTAAATTATTAACACAATATCACATAATGACATATTGTTATGATTCTAATTTCATTTTTTCTTGATAAAATATATGAATATAGACTATCTAAAAGAACATGTAATAAAATGATAAGCTCATTTACTCTTATCATATTCTTTTACCCCTCTATGAAAATTCTCAAGAGAACTATTATCAATTTTCTCTCCGACGTCGAATCAAAATATTGATCAAATATTAGCTTTTAATTTAAATTATTATCATAATATCACATGATTAGTTAGGTTAATGTTCAGTGTTATATCTCCGTTATGTGAGAACTATCATCTCAAACAAAATTTCAGAATATTGAAAACTATATTATATTACTTAATGTATTAATGGTTTCATAATAACATATTTGTAATCCATACAATTTTAACATATAAAAAAATAAGAAAAATAGTCGTGACAATTTTTTTAAGAAAATGAGTAATATTATATTTTTCTATGTAGTATACATGTTTTTTCCATATATATAATATTAAATATAATTATTATTTTTTATTTTTTTAAAGTTAATAATCTATAATTTAATTTTATGCAGTTTCAACTAAAATATTCGAAATAAATTATCTTACATTTTTTTTTATCTCATTCAACTAAGCCTGATTAATACTTAATTTATTTTTCTAATATAATATGTCAAAACATAATGACATAAGAAAATCAAAGACAACAATTTTGAATTCTCATATATTATTATGTATTATGGATTCACAAACATTAATTTTGAGTTTTCATAATTGCAATTTATACATTATTAGATTGAAATAATTATTAAAATTAAAATACCCGCCGTGAAGCGCGAGCATTATCCTAGTTAATATGAAATTATGGACCATGTTGAAGCGTTTTTTTTCTCTCTCTTGAAAACGGAATTCACAAGTGCCGCATTAGCGCGTTGGTCTTCCTCTCGCGCTCCACAACAGAGGACGTGGGTTCGAAACCTGCCTCCGCTCATTTATTTTCAATTTTGCCAATTTTATTATTTCACGTGTCCGGCATAGATAAATATATTAAGAATCGTTCATCAAACACTTATTGTTTCTAGCACAGGTGGTTGTTGATACAGACTTCCAACTTGAAGGTTGCCAGTTTAAACCCGGATGGGTTCATTTTATAGCCATATTTTTCATTGACATCAATTTGCATAAAAAAACATTCAAATCCAACCTGTTACCTGACAATAAATTTTTCTTCCATCCTCTCATAATTAATAGTGTTTAAAAAATTATATTCTCAATCTTATCCCAATAAATTTTTAAAAGATCACATATTTAACATCAAAGTATCATAAAATAAATATTAGAAGTATTTTATGAAGACCATTAAAACATGATACGATAAAATACAAGATTTTAAAAAATTATCTTATTATTCAATCATTCATAATTTTTTTTTTGTAACATTGCATTATATCAAGTATATCTATTATGATGAGAAATAAAGCATCACACTATGAAATGATTCAAAGCCCTTCAAATATTGAAAATATCAAAATTTAGCATTGAGATTCAAATTGATCATATCATATTTATCATATTGAAAAAGTCAAAAATAAACATCCAAACATTGCAAATATCATATTTATACGTTTAGAACTCAAAATTAGTGCAATTTAGATATTATGTTTACCACTCTAAAATGTTAATATATCATATTGACTCCCTCAAAATTGCAAATATCAATATTATACTTTTAAATAACTCTCTATGACTTAAATTTTACTTTCCCATAACTTTTATATCTATTTTCTTTTCAAAACTCAAAATTATAAATTTTTATCATAGTTGTATTTTGTGAAATTTATATGTTTTACAACTCCGAAGCGGAGCGAGGTGGCCTATATTGGCCTTAAAGAGAAGTAAGAATCTGTTAAATAGAAGTAATAGCCTTAAATGGAAGGTGAAGGATGATGATGAGAGGATTTTCACTATCATGCTTTCTATCCAGCAAACCTTAGTGCAAGCCAAAACAAAAGAACAACGCCTAAAGGACCTTATTATTAATCAAATATATAGCTTTTTCCCTTTCCCACCAGGGAATAAAATAATAACTCTGGTTCATTCCTGTAAGGAAGACATCTGGAGAATAGAGATCTAATCCTTTTGGAAACAATATAATTACATCAAAGGACAATGCACAACTATTGGATTCATCTAATCAGGAGATCAAATTTTACTTAATATGTGAGATATGAATATAATATTGTTGGATTTCATAATCCCTCCTAAATAAAAGTAGCTAGGGACTCCACATTTCCTATCCCTAGTTTTTCCCTCTGCATATGGCCATTGTAATATAATTATTTCCCTTTTCCAAGAGGAAAAAAGCTTCCCTTCCCTGTTCACCACCCTTATATAACATTAACATGCATGAAATCCATATGCATATGACGATATTCTGAACTCGCAAAACCAAATTACCGGTTAAGATGTTACCCTTAATGCATAATCCTACGGATGAAGATATTCCGTGGCCACCAGCACGATGACTGCAATCCTTATATCTGCCCCCTAAAAATATCTACGGTGTGTATGTATTTATATTGGTAAATAACAATTACACAATTACATGAAAGTTAATGTGCAAATGCGATGATTTGATTTTTCTTTTTCTAGTGAATGCTCAAGGAAAGGCATACTTTTACTTGGAATATGTTGAAGAACAAGAAAACATGTCAGGAACCGGTTGGATGAAGAACGGTCCAGCATCAATTGTACGTGATGTGAGCCAGATTTGCGGGTACGTGACAACATTTCTGTATTTTGAAAATGGTCGAGCAACAAGTTGGATCTTGAACAGGTATTTCCTTCACAAGAAAAATAGCAGAACAAATAAGGTATATTATTTGTTTCTTTATTGGTTTCTCTTCAATTCCACTCGTGGTTATTAAAGTTTTCATACGTGGTAAAAGTAGTAATTATTTTTATTGTTCGCTTCACAGAATGTGATTTATGTGCTCAGGTAGCTAGTATAATCAGAGAGGTCTTGCTCTTCTATATATCAGAGATTGGATATTCTGCTATACATAATATTTTTTGTTACACTTAGGAATAGAAGTATCATAATATTTATAATTTGATCAAAAATTTATATACGAGCTCTGAGTAAAATATATAACTAGAGTATATTTCAAAGAAGTATATAACTAGAGCAGCTTATACGATGAACTATATAATTAAATACTATGAATTGATCATTGTGATGGAACAGAGTCCAATCTCAATTTAACTATTTTCGTCATAACAAAGTGCATAAAGATAGAAGACAGAAAATTCAATTGCTCAGATTATTGTGATGGAACAGAGTTCTATTCCAACAAAATCATAGTAAAACCGCTTCTTGTAATGCGTATTTTTATACATATTTTTAGGATTTTTATCATATAAAATTCAACATTAAATCACATAAAATATTGGAAAAATGTTTAAAATTACTAAAAAATTATTTTTGAAACTCTTAATGTATTTTTGTGTGATTTTTCAGGTTAAAAGACCAAGAAAACAATATTTGGATGACTTGGTGAAAAGTCAACTTCAAATGAAGAGCCGATTTGCAAATCCTGGACCAAAGACGGTCTAATTCTTTTCAAGTCTCCGCGAAAACCCTACACAAGCCTCTCCAAAATTCTTAAAATTCTTATCCGTCAACAATCCAAGCCAAAACTGACATAATCCACAAAAAGACGAAAAGTCAACCCCGAAAAATCGCCAATTTGACCAAAAGTCAATTACCTCAAAAGGGGTCAAACTGGGTACCAAATCGAAGAGCTCGACGAGATGAATCCAACGGCGTAAACCTCGCAAAAAAAGACCTTCTAGAACTTTTAGAAAATGCAATAAAAGATCTGGTCAACCTTGGTCAAAGTTAACCTCTGACCAGTCACGTCTCTTTCAACCAATCCGAACAAGCCACATGTCCATTCCTCTCATCCTTAATTTCCTCAGAATTCTTCCTTGACCAATCCGGCAATGACACATGGCAAAAAAGTGTGCACCGGAATTATACCAAACAGACACGTGGCACCTTTCTACTGGACCAGCAATTCTTCAGCTCAGTACAAACTCAGAACGAGCTAGGAACGTGGTCGAATCGTCGCGCGCCACGCGTTGAAATGCGTATGATAAAACGCGTTTTCTTCAGATGCCAGAACTCTTCCCTCCGTTTCCCGAGAGACTGCACGTCTCCGTTGCTGGATTAACGAACGAATGAGAAAATACTGGTCCGTCCAGTGAAGCTGACGGGAGATCATTCGGTACGTGTTTTTTGCAGGTGTCAGCAGCATGGTACGGGCTTTTTATTTGGCCAATGAGAGTATGACACATGGCACCTCTATCTCAGAATTTGTAGTGCGTCAGTACGAGGATTCTATTCTCCGCCTATCACTCGTCGCCACGTGTCTAAACGCGTTTTTACAGATGCTTTGACTTGGATACGTGGCAAACTCTGATTCATTGGGATGGATTCAAGAAATTAGTATGGGCAAATCAGGATAATCCACGTGTGCAGTCTGTTAAACGTGGATGAGATGGGGGAATATTGTTAAAAGCACCCAGAAAATTGCACCCAAGCAGAATTTGAATAGAAAGGAAAGAAAAAGAGTGCTACACATCTACCAAATTACTACTCAAAATCAAATCCGGATCAAGCTCAATCTTTAGTCCCACCACCTTTGTTTCCAATTTTGCAAGGCAAACTCTCCTATAAATAAACATCCATTCATACAACCATTACACATCTATTATCACACTCATTTTCTTCTTCCATTTCCATCATTCCTCATTCTTTTTCTTTTCTTTTCCACCATTAATGTCTACAAAGCTTCAAGCTTAAATTCTTGAGAGTAAAAAGAGAGAGCACCAAATCTAGAAGGAGCAAGTGTGAAGATCAACCATGAAGGAGGAAAAATTCGAGAACGGTTGTCATCTTTAGGGTTTGATCTATTTTCTCTTTATTTTCTTCATTTTCTTTCTTTTCTTGGATGAACAATATGACTCAAGGACTTGTAAATTTGATGTTTGTGGACATGAGTGAGTAGATTCATAGTAGGGAAAGACTTTTCATGTGACATATGTTAATGGAACTTTAAGTAAAATTTTGCATTTATTATGATATTTGAAGGATTAAATTTTGACACTTTTTTTTAAGATCTAAAGTTAAGTTGTTTGGAAGAATGATTTAAATTAAAATATTTGTGAGAAGTGTTGAGATTTGTTTGAGTAATAATAACTTGGAAAGGTTGTTCTTTTATTCAAATAAGGGATTAAATCGGGTATTTGTGATGCTTAAAGATAGAAGTTTTTGAGTAAAATTAATATTTGAGTTATTTGTTGATTAATTTGTGGAAATAAATTGATCAAACCTTGCTTTTAGATCTAGTAATAAATTGCTATGTATTATGATGAAATATTAACATGTCATATGAATAGTCGGCATATTCCTACTTTTTCTCTTTTGATCTTTTAAAAAAAAATTATTTCTATTATTTTCTCTTGCATTTTTCTTTTATAAACAACAACAACAACATCTTGATCAACAACTTGCACTTAATAAACACGAGATTAAAAGTTAAAAATTTAAGACCTTGTTTCTTTGTGGACCGACATCCTAAACTCGCATACCACATATACATTGAATTGCATTAGAGGACTTATAAATATCTTTGTTAAGTTGTGAATTAAAACGACAAATTCACGTTCTTACACTTCTTTATTCCTAATTTGCTCTTAAATTACAACAAAATACAAAGCTATATATATAATAAAATTAAATAGAAAAAGATGAATCATCTGTAGGGTGCCAGTATCTATTCGTAAACCACATCGAATCAGCCATGACTTTAGCTCCATCTTGATTCCTATGCCACGAATAATATGCATGTGTTTTATTCTTTATTTCAAACATGGCATGACCGAAACTTGCCTCTCTAAAAGCCGAGTAACTCGGTTGCGGTTCAGTCATACTGCATTCATCGAAAAATGAAACAAAAATGTTAATAAAAAAGCGAAATGTATATTTAAATAGGATAAGAAGGAAGAAAAATACTTATTTGCGAGTCCTTCAATATTTCCACCATCTCCTATTGTTATATAAACTGGAGCTTGTTGATTCTTGACTGGCGTGCATTTCCCGTTTACTATGTTATACATTGTGTTCGATATCCTATGCTGCAAATCAAAATCAGAATAAATATAAATTTTAGTAACTTTTCCAAGTGAAGATTAATCAAAACAAGAACTTTCCAATTTTAAAAAAAAAAAAATACTTACACTACGTTCGTAAGCATGGACATGTCCAGAAAAAACTACATCGACCTTGTATTGAACGAACCACGATTCGAACATAACACGCATGGATTCACCTTCCATAAAATGATAATTATAACTATTATACAACGGCGAATGCACCATAACAATCAGCCATGGAGTCTCGCTTCTGTTCACTTTCGGTAGCTCTGCTTCCAGCCAGTTATATTGAGGAGTATATTTTCCTGAATTAAAACAAAAAATCGAATGAATTCACGTAATTATATCAAACTTTCAAGTAAAAGTAAAATAAAATGTCCTTAATTTTTTTATACCATAAGCAGAATAAGCTGCCAAGACGATTATATAAGCAGAAGCTCGTTTAACAGAGTACCAAAATGGAGCGGTACTGCCTGAAGCTTTATATGGAGTAGGGTACCGGTGTGAAAATGGTTTAAATGGTTGGTTCTCATCCTATATATAAATACACAAAAACATTAATTAAGAATTTCATAATTAAAAAAAAACTATATAAATATAACAAAAAATGAAAAGATAAAGATTATTTGCTTACAATTTCAGGTGCGAAATCAATTTCGTGATTTCCAGCGGTCCAAATCCAAGGCTGATAAGCAGTGCTTCTCTCCACAAAACGAGCCCACGTGTCCCACCTCACATTATCATGATTAGGGTAATTATCAGCGTAAGATAAATCACCTACATAAAGAACTGCCTCTCCATTTCCATTTGATTCGTAGTGAGACAGTGTTCTGTTCGAATCATAGGTCTGACCAAGATCACCTACACATTATTTCAAAAAAAAATGTTTGAACATATGTCTGACTATTAATGTCATATGTATATATTTACTATGTTTCGTGTGGCATTAAATGTTACGACCTAGCATCATAGATCTCGGCATGACTTTAAATTCAAAATTGAATACATAGAGAAAAGATATTATTTATTACCAATGAGGCCAAAAGTGTAGGGCACATCTGGACCAACTTGAGGAGGTGTCTTGAACCAGAACTGCCTAACGGTCTGTCTCTGACCAATACCAACCGCATAATAATACTTGGTATCATACTGCAATAAAAAAATAATACAATTTATTAACTTATTACTAAAAATATCTGAGCTTGTGAGAATTGCAATAAATTTACGGTTTAATTAGGTGTCTGTAATGAAAATAAAAAAGTAAAAATACATAATTGTACTATGAAGGAAAGTAAAGAATTTTTACCTTGAGATGTCTGATGGTGCAGTGATGAATATAACCAGAAGTATAGTTATAATACTTGTATTGTGTGTACTTTCCTTCTGCCTTACGATCAAGTTTCTTTGGACTCGTGCCGTACAAAACGGTGCTAGAACCTGGTTCAGTTGGTGTAACCCATGATATGATCATGGCTGTTCCATTGTGGTCTCCTTGTGTTATATGCACCTTTCAAAACAATACATCAAAAAACTTTAGGGAAGATAAAAATATATTAAAAATATCCAACTAACTCCTAGTTAAGTTATTTTTCTGATTCGGTCAAATTTGAACAAAATCATTACTAAATTTAAGAAATTAACTGACAAGACGTTGTTGCCAACGTGACAGTTTTTGTGTGATGTTTTGATTAAAACAACACGGCCATAATCACAAAATGTGTTTTTTGAAGGGTTTACATGTAAAGTAAAGATAATCATTATTGTACTGTTGTTGTATCAATACCAGGAAAAAATATTAGAAATTTATAGGCCAGATTCACCCATTCAATGCATGAATTAATCTGTACCATTTTCTTGTCCAATACCAAGTACCTTGTACCATCTCTCTCAATACAAAAACCCGGTACCATAAGAATCGATTGGTACCGGTACAGTAAACAACCAAACCAGTACCTGTTGAGGAGCATTAAATCCGGCCGGTACGCGAAACATGTCACTATCAAGAGGCATATCCACACTCGCCTCCAGCTTTCTCACAAATCTACTCGTAACTCCTCCTTCACATCTTGATGCTAATCCAAAAACCAAAATAGCAAGGGCGAAATTGTAAAAACTCATTCTGATCCTTTCCATCTCTCTTCTCCCCCGTCTTCCCCTTTTTGGGTTTGTCTCAGTTTTTCCGCTGTTCAAATAAACAGTTTAAATGGATAGGTTTGATGTTTAAAAATAGGGGGGAAGAGTAAGAATGGTTGGAATAGCGTGGGAATACGGTTGGAATAACGGGAATATTCCGATGAGGTGCTGGACTAGAAGATGAACCGATATGAATGGAATTAAATAGGCGAGAAGGAGAATTGAGATGTGTGAGTGCCAAATTATTGTGTTGACTTTGACTCGTTTAGTTTTTTTTCTGATAGGGATGGGTCCACGGTTTTTGTTATTATTTTGGAAATTTCTATCGTCACGGAATCCTACTTAATTGGATATTCTGTACCATATTTCTCTTGTAAATCACATATCAATGTATATACGTTCGTGTGGAAAATATAAGAATAATGAAGTAAAGTTTAAAGATGAAAGTTGTTTACTAGATAATGAAATTGACCTGTAATATATGTGGCTACACAGATGTACGAGATTAAATATGGTCATTTTTTATGAGTCGGCAATTAATTATAGGAGGGACACCACAGTCTTCTCTTTTTGTAGTTTGCCCTATGGGCTATGGACTGGGGAGAGCTTTGTCTTTGCTAGGACATAGACATCTGTACAAGAACATTGCTGTAAGTCCAAATAAATGTACCTAATCTTGTAGGTGCTTCTGATTTGAGGAGATTCTATCAGGTTATCTTTTTTGAGAAATCTATCTGTATAGTTTTAGTGCAAAAAAACATATCTAAATAACAAGAGTTCCATAATTTCAAATTGAAATATTTTGAAAGTTCAACTAAAATTTACAAACAAAAAGTTCTTGCAATAAATATCAAACACCTACAAATCAAGATTCATTTAAAATTTTAGAATAGAAGAAGAGAGAAAAGAACTTGAACACTTTGGGGAGATGATTAAAAATTTGTCTAAGAATCTTGGACCAAAGAAAAGATGACACATTGACATCCTACCTCCCCAATTGGATCAATTGCGCCTGATTTAGGCTCCAATGTTGATATGTGAGCTCAAACTAACCATGTATATAAAAGCTAAACATCTTTTCTTCTTTTCTTTTTTTTTTTTTTTGAGGCAAACTTGTTTTCTTTTTGTTTTTTAATTAATACTTTTTTCTAGTCAACTCTTTAGGACTTGCATACATGATCATTTCTAACTTTATTAATAAATCATAATCAAGAATGCTTGGAAAATCGTTCCCCAAATATTTAATGAGATAAGAAATCCACAACAATCACGCCTGATTTGGGCGTGATTGGGCACAATCAAAATGCAACAAGTGGCAGTTATATAAAGAAGAGAGATGTGTTGACTAAATTAGTTTATATATATTATACACTGTTTTCTTATACTTTGTTTTCCCTATCCATTTATATACTATATTAGTAGTTTATATAATATAGATTTTTTTCATATATTTATGTACTATTTTTTTTTATATAACGTGGTTCAATAGCATATCCTGAGATGAGATAATAATACTATCCACCAATAAAATTAGGGGTGGTCCATCTTGAATATAGTGAATTATATAAAGGCCTGACTTCAACGTATGGTCTTCGGCCCAAATTTAAGATGTTAGAAACTATTATAACACTAACATGATATTATAAGTTTGATTTTAAGCAAATAAAAATATCATTTCTATAATTATATTACAAACAGGATAGTTACATTACAATACACCCATTTATTTACTAAACCGTGATTTTTACATGATATATCGTATCTTCAGCTTGTGCAACTGAACTCTCGTAAAAAGAAAACTGAACCGCAAGTATGAGCATATTTTAAAAACTGTTATACCACTTGATATTCTACCTTTCTTCAATTGTAGAAGCTTTCATAATATTGTTAGATGCTGAATCCATGAACTGCACCCAAAAAAATAAAATGCCTTATCTCAAATTTTGCATAAATGGATTAAATTTGTGTCAATTTGAGAGTAAATCATATTCCATATGATAAAATTACCTTTCCAATAGATGCCACGGGTTCCATGAATTTCAAATTCAAATCAATAGGCCACACCTGCACAGAATCAACATTAATTTTTAATACACCAATCAAATCCAAATTAATTTCACAAACATTAACTTAGAAAGGCTTAAATTATTATGGAAAATAATTTGGGATAAATAGTTTAAAAATTGGCACCTTCAAACCGAGAAGCTTCACCGGAGCAGTCTGACCCGGCACAATACAGTCCGGCCCTGCTGATTCAAGCCTCGCCTCCATAGCTAACCCTTCTCTTATTGGATTTGGATGCTGATCATCAAAAGATAAGATAATTACGATCCATTAAAACAACTATAGAGCAGTCAATCACACACTCACACTCACACAGAACGCTATATCGCAAAGATACCTTCATGACTTGGAGGGCATAGGCGGAGCTAGGGTTAAGAGGTACGCGTAGCACGGGGCTCTGGTGGATGAGCGGCAACGGTTTGTTTCCCGCCGGAATCGCCCTCCAAGGCGCATCGTCGGCGAGAAGCCGGCGGTTGGAGGAGGCGGGGGCGGAGGCGGGGGCTCCGGTGGCCAGAGACATAGATTAGTAGTAGTAGTAGTAGTAGTAGTAGGTGAGATAGAATGTAGATAAAGAGTATTTGGTGGATAAGTACGTTTATTGTGTTTGATTTTTATTTTTATTTTTATGTTTTTGATCTGGGGTGGGATGGTTGGGGTTTGTTTTGCGCGGGGGAAATGAAACGCGATTGGATAAGAAAGAAAGAGAAACTATAACTATTTAACTGGAGGCTTTCTTTGTAGTTCTATTCTGGCATTTTCTTTTTCTGAAGAGTATAATACTGTAGAATAGAATCTTCTTGTGAGAAATTCTGAAATGCCTTTTGGATAAGAAAGAAAGAGTATAATATGTTAAATATCACAATGGTTTGTTGGATTGAATTTTCTTTTTTCATTTCAACGAAATAAAAAGCACATTATTATCCAAAAAATTTCAATATGTTAAATATCACAATGGTTTGTTGGATTGAATTTTCTTTTCTCATTTCAACGAAATAAAAAGCACTTTATTATCCAAAAACTAAATAAATAAAATAAGGAAAAATATTTGGACCTCCCATCTTATTTAGCTCCTATTGACTTCTAATATGATGGAAGCCAATACATACACTTGAATTTTTTTATTAGCTCCTAATGGCTCCAATATATTTCAACCCAAAGTTTCAACCAGCCCATATCTTTCAGCCTAAAATTTCGTAGTTTTATTTTGAATTCTATTATACCTTTATATTTACAATAATATACCTTGGATTCTAAATATTATATCTTTATATTACCAACAATATATCTTATGTTCTAAGCATTATACTTTTATATTCACAACGATAGACCTTTTATCTCACATTATGATTTTTTGTGTGATAAGATATCAACCCAGACCTAGAGGATGAGACTGGTGAAGATATTTCTCCGCAAAAAATAGACAATATACCTTTATATCAAAATAATATACCTTAGATTCTAAATATTATATCTTTATATTCTCAATAATATACCTTACATGAGAAATTCAATGGGATCCACAGGGAGCTACTAAAGAAAACAACAAGAAGTTGAATTTTATGAGAGTTATTTGAAGCTCTTAATCTTTTCAGGTAAATGTGGGAGCTCGGGAGTGCATAAAATTGAGAACTCTAAGTGAATTTAAATGACTCTCAATTTTATGGACACGTGACGTCTTTTCATTGCACGGGAGCTAGGGAGTCACATATTGCGGAAGGTAATTAGCCGGTCCCATAAAATAAAAACAAGAAACGTAAGCAAAAGATGAGTAATCCAATCCATAAACTAGCAGCTAAAAGGGCTTTAAATTATATCCTTTCATAGTTCATAATTCTCAATACACTGTAGAAACTAAACAAAAAGAAAGAAAAAAATAAACTTATAAAAGAGAGAAAAAAAAAAAAAAAGTAAAATCTCACTTGCTCTTTACAACTGAATCTGCTCAACACATATCTCCCACTAATCACCTCACCTCACCTCCTCAAAAAAAAAAAAAAAATTCAATATATTTAATTTTACTCATATAACATAACAATACACCCTCAATCGCCATGTCGGCATTTAAGAGTCAAAGCGGGCCCCAGACGTCAGAGAAGAGAATATTCCAGAACCAGGCAAAATATCTCCGAAAGAAGATAAAGACCTGTCCTTAAGCCTGCTGACCTGTCCACCATCCGAAAGCATCGATCCCAACCTTGACGTGCTCTCCCCGAATTTGCTACCCACCTGTTAATTCAAACACTCGCACGTGTTAAACGATTTCAAAAGTTAAAAGAACACATTTTAATTTTAACATTGATTTTAGTGTATAGTTACCTGAGTCATGAAAGACATGAGAGATGGAGCTGCAAAACTCTCACTATCATCAAAATCGGATTTGGGTGATCTGTCCCCAGTAGAAAATGATCTGTACGGGCTTCTAGAAGATGCTTCATCGGACGCCACCTGTCCAGCTGATTTATTCTGTGCAGCTCTTGTAGACAAAGCAGGTGCACTGAAAAATATTCCCAAAAAATTAAAATATTAATTTTCATCCCTTTTTTACCAATTATTTAGCCAGAAAGAAAAATAAAATTTTGACGAGTGTACCTGATGGGTAAGTACTTGAATCTCGGAACTTGAGAGCACCTCATTATATTCAGATCAGTATTTGATGTTTTTGGAGATTTTTGAACCACGTCTGTGTATAATCGGTTTAATTGCACCAAAAATCCGAACAAAACCACATATGACATGTACGATTGTTTCTCATTCTCCCACAAATACGGCTCATACCTGTTTCACAAAAATACCTAATTATCAACATAAACATTCAAAACATAATACAAGTTATTATTATATGACTAATGTTTTATATGAGCTTACGTGGCCCAATCAATCGGGTCGAGTCTGGCTGAGAATTTACTGATCAAATTTGTAACTGGAATAATAACTGGAGAGGATTCAGACTGGAGATGATGCGATTGCCTTCTCCTAAATGCAGATTTTGTTGTGACTTGAGATAATTGATCTGATTTTGGGTTGGATTCAGAACCGTCTGATTTAGGGTTTTTGCTTCCTGATAATACATCTCCAATGAAACGTAGGTCTAGTAGTATTTGTAACAGTCCCTTTTCTGAAACCCTAGATTTACCAGATTCGGTTTTCGCAAAGAAATTCTCATAGATTTTAACAACCTGTTTTTTAATTATTCTTTTAAGTTAGACATGCATCGATATAATAAAGTATCGTGTTCTCATTAATTAGTTAAAAATTGATATGAAAAATACCTTGTCAAGTAGCTGATAAGCGAAATTTTGCAATATAATTCTGTCAAGAATATGGCCTCCGATTCTGTGAATTTCCAAGCAAGCTTGATAAAAGAAAGATATTACATAAACAGAAGGCATTGAAGGAAGCGCGATTTGCAATTCTAGCGGACCCTCACTTGATTCTTGCTTTATCATTGTCACATCCCAACCCTAAAAAAAAAATCACAAAAAAATAAATAAAAATAAAAATTGATGCCTAAAATAAATAATTATAAAAGATATTTCTTTTTAATAAAATAAAAATGTAGCCTACCCTTAAAGGAGTAGAAGCGGACAAAGAATCGTCTTTGTCAAGATCATGAGAGAGAATAATTGACAGTTCATTAGAAACCCAATTAATCCAAACATTATGAGCTTTAATACAAAGCGATTGTAATGTTTTATTAAGCTCATCGAGTCTCGGATTCGATCTGTAATCCGATCCGAATAGAGCTGCAGCTGCTGCTAGGGTTTGCCTTCTGAAATTAGGGTTTTCGCCAAAAACCCTATTTGGGCTTCTAGGGCTCTCAAACGAGTATCTTTTAGGTGTAAATGAAGAGCTTTTAGGCGTATTATTATTATTTATATTACTATCTCTTATCCATTGTCTTGGAGTGCCAAGAATGAGAGGAATATTGCTTGAATGGTATCTCAAAGCGAATAAAATTCGACCGATAAAAAGAGATCTTTCAACAATTAATGCTGGTTTTAATGGATCCCCTTCTTTGTAGTTTTCTAACAAAGATGCGAGTTTTACAAGCTCACCCTCAAGATCTTTCAAAATCGCGGAAATAGTATTGTAGCATTTCTCTTGAAGGAAAGGCACTAAATCTTTTAATCTAGAGCTGGAATTATTCGATTCTATGAAGCTCAACACATCTTCTAATATACCCTTGCATTTATTATCAATTTCGTCTCTTATTTTAGTCACCTCAGGACCGAAATACAAATTCAAACAACTCTTAAAATCACTCTCATCTGAAATAATCTTCAAATTCAAATTCGCCAAAATTCCGCCTCTACTTTGCTTGATTTCCGAAAACCAAACCCCACCATCCACAAAACCCTTTTTCAAATAGACCCTAAAATCATCACTCATCTCACCATCTTTTGTACCGATTCCCTCAATCAAATCTCTCAAATCGACAGATTTACTCAAATTCTCAAATTCCAAATCGACAATCTCTTTCATCCTCTTAACAAGCGCCTCTTCCAATTTTCCCTCAAAAATATCCTTCTCTTCCTTCAAAATCAAACCTCTAATTTGATCCCACGGCGATTCATTATCACTACCAAATCCAAAAACACTCTTCAACCAACTCTCCAAACTCTCTTCCAAATCCTCTCTCCCATCCAAAACACCCTTCAAAAGCCTCTCACTCTTACCCAAACCCTCACCGTTCAAAACACCATTAATAAGCTTCACACCACCTCCAAAAATCTCTTTACAACATTCTTTCAGCCATGAAGCGCAAGAGCTCGCGACTAATTCATGCTCAAGCAACACCATTGTTGATTCCAAAGCTTCCATGTGTTCTTTCCAGAGCCGAACCTCTTCTTCAGGATTCGGAATGCCACCAAAATATTGAGCGCCAGGTGACGAGCCAAGAACGGTCTTATAAAAGAGAGGAGTTTCATTCAGAGCTGTGAGAAACATCTGACCCGCTTGCCCTAAGCTCATTCTGATCACCTTCGCCACGTCGCAAAGCACGGCTGAGCACTTCAGGTCCGGATCCGACGAAATTTTCGAAATCTTTTGCGAGATCCATGATTTTCTGGAGTCCAGAAAGATTGACAGAACCTTCTTAGGGTTCAGATCGTCTATCACAGCAACGGCGGCAAGTGCATCGGCGTAAGATGCGAGATTAAGTCCCTGATCTGACAATCTCTCACGGCTTCTCTGCGAGATCTGAGACCGAAAGCTCCTCACGATCTGCCATTGATGCCTCAGTAGCGGGAATTTATCGAGATCCGGAGATTTCTGCAGCAGAGAATGCACTTGCCTGGCGCGGAGGTACCTTCCGGAAGCTTCCAGAAGCATGGACGACTCGGGATCGTCCAAACAGCCCCAGATGTGCTCCGGCGTGTCCACCACGTACTTGACGCGAGCAGCGATGGAGTAGAGGCGAGATCGGTTGGGGTTTTTGGGGAGGGAGTGGTGAGATTTGGGCGGGCCGGAGAGGGACTGGAGGGACGAGGAGATTGAAGTGAGCGTGGAGGAGATGGACTGGCTGGAGGAATGAATGAGGAGGATTGAGTCGGCGGAGTCGATCAAGTCGCGGTAGCTCCGGCCGACGAGGAGGCGGAGCTCGTCGGTTTTCCGGTCGATTTCGTGCAGGGTGGATTTGTGGATGGAGCGGATCTCGGGGATTTTTTTGGCGCGGAAGAGAGATTCGGCATCGTTGGAGGGAACTGCAGCGGCGGAGGCCATTGGAAGGAGAAGAGAGAGATCGCGCGTTGATATGACAGCACGTTGGAATGGAAGACTGGTAGTGGTAGTCTTGCAAGTTGTATTGTAATTGTAAGTAGTGTTTGTTAGAAGCAAGAACTAGAACTAGAAGGGATGCTCTTTTTGCATACCTGATAACCTGACTTTCGAGTCTGTTCTGTTCTCTGTGATTCCCCTCTCTTTGTAGACTTTCGAGTCTGTTCTGTTCTAATTGGTAAGAGTAAAAAATGAACTTATTCCTGTTTTGCTTAACTTTCGTACGACGTATTTTACAAATTTCTTAATTATGAAGTTCCAAAGTCGGAAATACACACTGGCTTTATTATCAAAGTTCCAAAATGGGTCATAGGACGTGGAGGATGTTTTACACTCGTTCTTAATTATGAAGTTACACTCATTCTTAATGCTTTTGATGTTTCAACGACCTCTCAAACACTCGAAACAAACCGTAGGATGAGAAGTTTCGAGCTACACTATGATCGTCTAAAATTTGTAGTTAATTAAAAATAAAACCATTCACTGATAAGTGATAACAGACTTTGGACAATAAAGATCTACATAATACTAGCTGTTAATATTCCCCATAAACAAAGCAATAGCAAAGTAGAAGTCATGTCAAAATAATAACTTGCTCAAAAGAGCCAACAGACAAGTCTCCAAAACAAAACATTAGCAACTACTACTACCGGCCCATATATAATCCAAGGACCCCCGCGCGAAAACACACGATCTTTTTACATAAAACATCTACCACTTACCATCCACATCCATCATAGCGGTTTTATTTACATAAACAAAAAACTAAACTCATTCATTAATATTAGTATGACTAATTACCAGCCACCAGTACTACTACCTCCATCTCCTCCACTCAGCTTATTATCCCATGTATCATTCGCTCCCTCATTCTTCCCCTTTTCTTCTTCTCTGCCCCAAGCACTTCCCTTGTCTTTCTCATCCAGCCCACCTTCACCCCAACCAGAACCACTTCCTTTCTCTCTCTCATTAGACCCTTGATTCAAATCAATTTTCTTGTCTTTCTCATCAGAATCTTGATTCCAACCGGCCGCACTTCCTTTGTCTTTCTCATCTGACCCTTGATTCCAAGTAGATGCGCTTCCTTTGTCTTTCCCATCAGACCCTCCATTCCAAGCAGAGACACTTCCTTTGTCTTTCTCATTATCCCAACCATTATTATTATTATTATTTCCCTTCTCTTTGTCTCCTCCTTCTGAGGAGTTTTTCTCGGTTCCCCAGCTCGAGCCGCCCCAATCAGTCGATTTCTTCTCATTCCAACCCCCACCACCATTATTATTATTATTATTACCATTATTTTTCTCACCACCGTCTGATTTACCCCAGCTCGATCCTTGACCCGCTGCCCAACTGCTACTACCACCACCACTATTCCAACTCCCGCCCCCAAAAGACGACTTATTCTCATCCCTATTCCAACTGCCGCCCCCAAAAGAAGAACTATTCTCATCCCTATTCCAACTCCCACCACCTCCATCCCTGCCTCCGCCACCTCTCCCGCCGCCAAACCGCCCGCCGCCTCTTCCTCTCCAGTTACCTCTACCTCCATTACTATCCCTATCCCCTCCTCTCCAATTCTCACTATTCCCGCCGTCTCTATCCCCGTAATTCCTCCCTCTTCCCCTGCCCCTTCCTCTGCCTCCGCCGTCAGAGTTATTCCACCTTGGCCTGTAACCTGACTCTTCATTGTTGTTGTTGTTATCCCCTCCAGTCAGATCGAATCTAGGTTTGCTCCAGTCAGAATCGTTGCCTGATTTTCCCCAAGTGTCGGTTTGAGACTGGCTTGAGGAGCCGACAGTGTTCCATCCTCCAGTTTGAGTCTCAGTTTCGGTAGTTTTAGCAGCGCCCCATGGATTGGACTCTTTGGATTCAGTTGTGGCTACAAAGGAAATTTGGTGTGATGTTAGTTACAAGAAAAAATTAATGTAAAATAGGTTGAACCAAGGTAAAATGAATACCTTTAGCACCCCATGCATCAGCTTTGTCGCCGGTTCCATCGCCAGATGTCGGCTTGCTGCCCCAAGTATCACTCTCTTTTGTTTTATCTGTTTCAATAGATGATTATATCAGCATCTAAGGAACAGCTCACTATCACTTAAATCAAATTATTTGAGTCTACAAAACATGAAGATTTGGAAGAAAAAGCTACAACACCAGGTCACCTTCAGCCTTGGTGCCCCATGTGTCATTTTTCGTATCAGTCCCTGTGGCAGAACCCAGCTTATCTCCCCACGGATCAGCACCCCCTTGTGTTCCATCTGAATAAACGAGATCCAAAAAATCAAATTTCATGACATACCATTTAACTATTGCATATATTCCTTACTTTCTTCTTTTAACAAAAATGAAACCCTGAATAAAAAATAAAAATAAAAATATTACCAGCAGCAGCTGGAGCAGGAGTGCTCCAACTGGAAGAACCCCAATCAGTCTTCTTCTCACCACCACCACTACTATTACTCCATCCCCCCGAATTCCTACCCCAAGTACTATCTTCTCCCCCTTTATCCCCATTCCAGCTCGAACCTCCAAACTTATCACTATCTCTATCACCTCTGCCACCTCGGCCCCCAAACCGTCCCCCACCGCGTCCCCTAAAAGATCCCCCGCTCTCTCCCCCATCTCTATCTCTCCATCTCCCTCCTCCTCTTCCTCCTCCCCTTCCTCTCCCTCTCCCGCCTTCAAACCCTCCTCCACTATTCCAGCTATTCCTCTGATTGTTATTATTATTATTATCCCCTTCGTCTCCTCCGCCCTTATTCCAACTCGAAGAGTTAGGTTTATCCCAGCTCGCATTTCCTCCTCCGCTACCCCAGCCTCCATTTCCACCACCTTCAGTCTGCTCTTTTGTTTTGCCCCATGCATTATCGTCAGATTTAGAGCCCCATGCATTATCTGTTTCTTGATTTTTATGAGTATTGGTAAGCTTGCCCCATGCACTATTATCTTCATCGTTTTGCGTAGACGCCCCTGTAGTTTTACTGCCCCAACCTCCAGTCTCACCACCTTCTGTCTTCTCTTTCGCTTGGCCCCACGCATCAGCCTCATTACTAGTAGCAATTCCCTTTCCTTTAGTATCCCAAGAATCCGTCTTAACACTCGGTAATTCATCAGAAACCACAATTTTTCCTTTGCTCCCCCATGCATCAGATTCCACAGGATCCTTCGAAACTGCAGAACCCCACGGATCATTATCAACCTGCACACTTTTCACAGTTTCAGTAGTATTTCCCCATCCGCTCGATTCCTCTGAAACAACAGCTTTCCCCTTGTCATTATTCCCCCAAGGATCGTCAGTTTCAGTATTTTTCACAGTATTTCCCCAGCCGCTCGGTTCTTCAGAAACTATAGTTTTGCCCTTGTCAATACTGCCCCAAGGATCGTCAGTTGTGGTTCTGTTTGAATCGTCGTCTCTTTGCCAGGTGGCGGTTTGAGTGCTGGCAACAGTTGGTTGGGCCCACGCGTCAGAGGGCTTGTCAGTGTTCCATGGATCTGCTGCTGATGTGGACGGTAACTTGCTTCCCCATGGGTCATCACCACCTGAATAAAAGCGATTCAAAGAAGATTAATATGATATGGTTGATTTTTTTAATTGAATCCTCTAGAAACATGTGAATGAGAATGATAAAAACAGATGTTGATTATGAAAAAGGTATATATATATGTACCTGCTGTGTTTTCAGTGGTTTGAGTGGCGGATGAACCAAAGGGTTGCCATGTGTCACTGCATTATTATGATTGCATCATAGTCAGTTTTCTTTTATTTGTTTTTAATTTTTTATTATTTTTGTTGAGATAATTTGAAAAGGACAGACCTAGTTATGGATGGCAATCCAGTATCCCACGAACTACCACCGTCTTGTGCCCCTACAAAATCATTAAAAGAGAAACAATATAATTTTATGTTACACAATTACACAATATAAAATGTAGAAAATGAGATATTAATAAATCTCCAACTAATAACAAAGGTTTTTAAGTATGTGTGAACCTTGATCGCCAAATAGATCAGTTGTTGCAGCGGCACCAGACCCATCAGTTTGCCTAACGCAAAAAAAAATAAAGAAAAAATAATCAATAAACAACAAAACATGATAACAACAGCCATAATTTAGAAAAAAAAAGGAAAATTAAAACTTACCCTTTCTTTGTGGGGACAGATAGATGCTCAACATTCACTACATCAAGAGATACCAACATCAAACATCAAACTTAATCAATAGTAACAAAAAAAAATGGTTCCAAAACGGAAACAAACAAACGAACAAACAAACCTGTGATGGTTTTAACAAGAGAATCCAACTTAACAGTGACATCATTACGCCACATGCGCACCACTCTGCAAAGATACCCTTTCAACGGTCCTTTCCTTATCCTTAGTGTTTGCCCTATAGAAAACGGTGATTCTCTCTCTGGCCGCCTTCTCTCACCTGAACATTCACAAATAAATTAAATCAAATTAAGAATATAAAAAAAAATGAATTTAAGGTACATACGTGGATTATTGTCTTGTTGGTCAAACGACTGGAATGGACTTGGAGAAGGCGGAGGAAAAAATGGCGCTGAATTATCATCCTAAAAAATACACATAAATAAGAAAATCAAACTTGATTATACTCCAATTAAACAAAATAAGGTTAATACTAATAAAGCTCAAGTTCAAGTTAAATAATGTACCATATTTTCACCGAAGGATTGTTCAGGAAGTTCCTTAGGTTTTTTGGTGCTTTCACAATGCTCAGATTTTGCACAGAAATAACCGCTATTCTCAGTTTCATCTTCACTATGGATAAACAAAACTCCTCTATACATGTGTTTCACAACTCCTTTCTTGCCCTGATAAAATCAAATAAAAAAGCAAGTATTTTTTAAACTCCATTTATTTCATAAAAATAAGGATTAATTAATAAAAAGTTTGTATTACTTCAGTGGGTCCCACAGAAACATCGACAGGGTCATTTATGGAAATATTCTTCTTATTCTTATCCAAAGCTGTGAACATCTTGTCTGAGCAAACCTTTTTTATCTCACTCCTCTTAACTGCCACCACTGTAGATTTTTCCGTATCGCCTTTCAATATCTGAAATCAAATAATTATTATTACAAAATAATTAATAAAAAAAAATTGCATCACAAGTGTTAACATTCAGATTTAAGCTCTACCTTACAAGAACCATCTTTCTCTTTTCCTAAGAAAACACCAAAATCCTTTTTCCTGCACCATCAAAACAAACAAACAAAAACAATTAAACAAATAAATAAACACAATCAAACTATTAACATAAACCATATTATAACTTTAAGCAACCAACTAACTCACCCAAACAAGACAAGATCATGGACTCCAAACCCCTCATCCTCATCATCATCATCCACCTGCGCTGAGCTGGACGCTTTGAGATCCGCGCCAGCAGATCCAGATCCAGATCCACCTGTCTCCCTCATTTTCTTCTTCTTCTTCCTATCATACAAATTATCGACCCAGCCTTCTAATTCCGCTCCCTCTTCACTCTCAATATCCCTGAATTTATTCTTCTCGGATTCAGTGGGCTCCACGCCCCAATAAATTAATGAGGTCAGCGCGACTCGTTTGAATAAATATCCGTTTTTTAGCATGTTTCCATCGAGCACCTCGAATACTTCGCCGGTCTCGCGGTCCCGTTTCGGCTCTATGTGAGGACGAAATACCCTGATTTTGAGAAAGAGAGAGAAAATTAGGGTTTGGGATTGAAATGGTAGAATAATAATGTTTAGGAATGAATTACTTACTCGAGCTCGCGAGGGTTGATCAGGCGTGCGTGAGGGATTTCGGCGTTTTTCAAGGATATAGCGCCGCCCTATGAACAACATTATTAAATATATTTGTATTTTTAATATATAAAATTATAAATAGTTGTTTTTTATTAATGAAAAAATATGGGCCTGACGAATTTTTTGGAAATGGCGTGAAGATCGATTCTGGGAACCAGCTTTATCATTACTTTCTTCTTTGCATCATCAACACTCACAACCTATAAACACACAATTAAACCATCATGTTAAGAACCAAAAGGAAAAAGGGAAAAAAAACAAAAAAAAAATATAAAATAATTAAGATAATTAGATACCTGTGCAATATCGCCTTTGTAATTGCCGGTTTTCAAGCGGACCCAAGTGCCTTTAGATAATAAATTAGGTTTATTACGAACTGCAAGCAATAGAGGCGCCTCATTTGTAGGTACAGCTGTAATTCTACTTGGATAAACATAGGTAAATCCTTTGCATGCCTGCATTAAATCAATATAACACTCAAGGAAGGAAATGAATTAAAAAAAAAAAAGGATTAAAGACCATCTGTTTAAATATTATAATACCTCCATGACATCAGATACTTTGTCAGCTTCAACATAAACAAAGCCCTTCACATGATCGAGCGAAAACGCAGAGAATATTTGGAGCTTATTTCCTCTGTTATGAAAATCAACATATTTTTGCATGAAGCAAAAAACCACCTGTCTCTCTCTCCCCACCTGTCAAACAAAAAATAATCATAATTAATACCAAATTACATAAATTAGGGTTATGAACATACATAATTAACCCTAATTAACATACTCCGGTTTTGAGTCTCCAGACGGTAGGATCTTTAGTCGGATCGGGCCCACCAATATCATGATCTTCATAATCCGCATGTCTCAAACCCGATCCGCGACCATATCTTTCTCTAATTAGCTCCTCTAATTCATCACCGCTCAATTCCTCTTCTTTCACTATAAAGGGGATGAATGATTTTTCCTTTGGTTTCGGATCGTCTATTACAGCTTTCCCCTTTTCTTTGGTTTCGTTTACTGCATCTCTTCCTTCATTTGCAATCTCTGAAATGGCACAAAAAGAAAGATCATTTAAGAAGGTTCATAATGAGGACCTATTCTGAGCTACAGGAAGAAATCAATGCAAAAATAAACATAGAATGGACATCTTATCACTAAACCCTAACCCTAATAACAATGCCGTACAGAAACAAAACAAAAAACAACAATCTAAAACGAAATCCGTGAAATTTAGAAGTAAAATTAGGGTTTCATTCCATCCTACCCTCCCAGAAATCAGCGTAGTCTTCTTCATCGTCCAGATCGTCCTCTTCCTCGTCGTCCTCAGCCACATATGCCGCGTCGTCGACGAACTTGAGCGCGCCGGAGCGACGCTTCTTCTTGCCGGCGGCAGCTGAGGAAGAGGATCCCCCGGCGGGGCCGTTTCTGGGCCGCTTGGATGAGGAAGGGTTGGAGGCGACCTCCTTGCCCTTCCCCTTCACCGCCATTGCTAGGGTTTTGGGTGGGAATGTGAGCTGAAGTGAAGGATTTACTCTTGGAAAGAAGAAGAAATGGGAATAAACGATTAAATCGATGAACGTTTAAGTTGGGCTTTTGTGATGAAGACAGAATGGAGAGAGGAGTGGAATTTCAAGTGCTCTCAGTCAGTTCTCTGGATATTTTTTGTTCTCAACCCTGATAAAATATTAATTCCTGTATTTAATTGTTCAAAAGCACTTTATTTAATGAGTTGAAATATGCTTGTATTATGATATTTATTTTTAGAAAATTTGGAGAAGGCATTGATAACCCCTTCCAAATATAAATTTTCTGTATGCTTTTTCTAAAATTACATGAACATTTTATATTGCTTGTATGATATTGAAAATTAAATATTTGTAATAAAATTGAAGTATGATGAAGTTAAATTGTTGTAAATAACCAAATCAGGGAGAAATACTTCAGATGGGTTGCATCTATAATTAGTGTTGGCCTTGGATAAATTACTAACTTGCAGATGGGCGGATAATGCATATGTTTATGACTTTAGTGAAGAATTTACACATCAATATTGTGTTTATGTGATTATTTAAGGTGGATCATTTAAGTTTGAATGCATGTCAGATCCAATGGATTTGCTTACAATTGTGGGTCGGGCCGAAAATTGTTATGTACACACAAAAAAACGGAACGTTGGTTTTGCATATATCCAGCGGTTATCACTAAATCTGCGCAAAGAAAGCAGAACTACAACAATTATCACTTAAACTGAAATTAGTTAAAAATTGGAGACAACAGTCAAATAATATCATTTTCTTTTACAATCAAATGACAAAATCTGGCATGCAAGTAGTTAGGAATTTAATTGGTTTATTAACAATATGCTTCGTCAACACATTGATTATATAGTGGTATTAATAAAATGATGCGACACATTTTTTTGTGCAAAGAACTTGGTAAAACATTATTTGAAGGACCACTCTCAAATGCATTAAACGCATTTTTTGGTTAGTTGAATCATTCTATAGGAATGACAAGATGATAGGAGAACACATATTTAGCTGTATATATATATATGTCTAATCAATGCATAACTTTAACTAAAAAATGTTATGAAATTACAATTTACATATTGAATTATTATAGGTGATTTATTTATCATGAGAGATACGAGATATTGGAGAAAACAAAAAGCAATCAACACTAGTGTGAGATATTTTTATGAGGAGTTCTTTTTGTTATTAGCGACAAACAATTGACATATCTTTTATCACAAACTGCAAAAATAACATGAACACAGATTATATCTTTGCCATCACCATTATATTAATAACAACCACTGCAAGTTCGAGGTCTCTCTTGTGTGTCAATCAACTCAAATGATATCAGCCGAATTTGATCTAAGTTTAAGATAAGTTTTGGGCTTAGGCTTAGCAGATTGATTATATCTTAATGTTGCGTTGATCAATGACAAATGTATTGATCACTCTCAACATAAGGGTCAAGGTTCTAAGCCAGTGTTGTTAAAACACTTAAGTCTTTAAGAGGAAGTGGTTTAGGGGTCGAGACTCAAGAGATTAAGGGGAGGACAACGTACTCAAACTAATGAAGGATTCAAGTTTTACTCAAAATAGATAATCCAAAATAATAAAGACAAACAATATAAAACAAATAACTGAAATACCATACATTCAATTTTATACGTGTAGCAGAAATAGTTGATTTAATTTATGAACTGTTTTTATTTATATAGAGGCAATCTTATTGCTCCTAATCCATAAGATATAAATATCATGTATATTTTTCATTATCAATGAATGATTTTTTTTTTAATTTCCATTCAATTATATAACTTTTAACTGAAGTTATATATCCTGTAGCACCTGACTGAAGCAAGGATAATTAATTTTTTGCATTAGTTTTTAAAATAGCCTACAACTAACTTACAAAAATAACATTCAGATGATTTGTATAAATAGCCTACAATAAATTGATGATATAGTTATTATGTGATAAATAAGATATTTGAGAAAACTAGAAAGTTATTTTGAACTTGATTAATAGCATGACTCTCACGATGCATATATATCAATATTATTTGTAAATCTTGAGTTCTTTGACTATTCAACAAAAGTAATCATAATACATGTAGCCGAGTGAATTAAACTGTGGTGAATTCATATGAACAATCAAAACGAAAATTCAATGCTGCATGAATGATAAATTTTGGTTCAAACACATTACTTTGAAAAATTATAAATTATTAAATATGTCTCTAAACTTTTAAATGTCGCATGAATGATAAATTTTGGTTCAAACACATTACTTTGAAAAATTATTAAATATGTGAATAAACTTTCAAATTTCAGAAATGATCAAATGAGTCACTCAATTAATTTTTCATCTATTTATGACGGATGACTTATTTGATCATATTTTAAAATTAAGAGACATCTAGGGAACGATTAAAAGTTCACTGACGTATATGATAGTTTTTGAAAATTGAGTGCGCTTAGGGGAAATTAAAAACTGAGTGCCTTATTTGGTATTTTTTTTTAAAAGTTGAGTGACATACGGTGAAATTTACTCAAATATTTAACATTAAATACAATAATCTGTTATGACTTTTAAGTTTTTTTTTTTTTTTTTCAAAAATATCATTTATAGGCCAAAATGGAGATGATTGTAACATGCTACATTTCAAAAGATTTGTCCCTGTTAGTGTTAGGGAAAAGGGGGGTTAATCGAATAATTTTCTCTTATCTCCGATTAAAGGAATTTCCTTGAACACGTTGCCTGCAAAAAGTGCAGCTAACTCTTAACACTCAAATAAACACTACAAATACAATTGCGTGCAATAATTTCAGCTAACTCCAACACTCAAATTAACACACAAGTTCGACCCTATTAACAATACATGCAAGGAAATAAAGCACAAATTACAAAGAGACACAACAAGGAAAGCTTATTCATATATTAGATAAATCAGTGTATCGTGACCATTTCAATACATAATTGCGACTTAAATTTTGAAAAAATCGGACTTTTTTTTAAGTTTACTTGTACATGATCTTATACATTCTCATCCTAGTAGAAACATTTGCATACAGATTCTCAATACTCTTTAGAGATGAATCATGCATGAGGTCTTTTACTATTAAACCAAATTAGTTACTGCCTGCTGCTTAAATTTAGTTAGTTGAAACATAAGATGCTCAATAGAGTTAATTAACTAATTTGATCGGCAAAATAATTTCAACAAATCAAATTAATAGTTTTTCTTTTTCACAATAAAACCTACAAATCAAAACCACTTCACATAACAAAGAAAATCACCAACAAAAGAAGCATCAAAATAGTTCCAACCACACTAAAGAACGCTCTCAACTTGAAGGCCGCACTGTGATGAGGTTTCGGTGCCGGAACCACTGGAGAATAAGCAGGGCTCGGAAAAGGACTCCAATCAGGTTCATATGGACCCGGTGCATACGCACCAGGACTCAGAGCAGGAGCGGTCGACGGGCTCATGGACTCTGGATCTGGGTGCACCATGACTCGCACGATCATCTTCTGTCCAGCAATGCAGTGACCTGGCTCGCCGCTAATGAAGAAATAGAACCCGAACCGGTCGAACCTGAACTGAGTTTGGCCGTCCCTAAAGACCAGAATCGGGTTGGATACATTGCATTGTGTGTAGTCATCACGAGTTACCACCAGCACTGAGTCGCTCTCGTATTCAAAATCTACAAGAATTTCAAATCAAGAAAAAAAAGATCAACACACAAGAATGGAAGAGAAGTTATTTTTTTGAGAATTGTGTAAAATGCAGGGACTTACATAGGGAATCGCCGATGTGGAAGCGGTTCTCGGACGCCCAGAGATTGTAAAAGTCGACGGAGTCTTGGCCGGCAGGGATGGTCCAGTGGGTGGGTCCTCCGACGGTGAACTGGTGGGCGGAGGTGGTGGCGGAGAGGAGCACGAGAGGGATGGTGAGGGAGAGTATGAGGACGGAGCATCTAATTCTGCCGAGAGAAGCCATTGATTGATTGAGCGAAGGAAAAACAGGGGAGTGAAGAGTTCTCTGTTTTTGTTGAGAAGGGTGTAAAGAGAGTTTGTGCGATTGTGATTTGAGAATGGTGGTGACGGGTCTGTTTTATAATAGGAAAAGAGTGGGGGGGTTATAAGTGAAGTGGACAGAGTGGGAACTGCGGTTAGTTATAAGAAGATATAGCACCTAGTCTCGGTGTTCATGAACCTGTGAAACTGACAGTGGGCCTTGTATAATAACCGTTCGGTGTAATTGAAATGTTTTGGCTGAAGGATGAAGAACGTGGGAGACGTGGCATGTTATGAGCGGTCCGATGAGATGAACGGATGATTTGGATCGTCAGATTAAGGTCCGGCGGATTGAACGGAAGTTAGTTTTTTTTTTTTTTTATCTTGTAGAATGAACACATACATAACATAACTGCCGTTATTGGATCGGATTTTATTCTTGAATAAATTGTTTAGAAAATTACACGTTTGAATAAAGTGAAATTGAGATTCAAAATTTAAATTTAAAAAGCTGAAATGGGATCAATCACATTGATCAATGTTCAGTATATCTAGCCAATAACTAAACAAGTGAATATTACAATAATGAAGAAACAGAAGATGAAGCTCAAAAAAATACTTATTTTTCCCTATGAATTATTCTTTCTTCTTCTTAGTAATTACCCTCAAAGAAAATACAGAAATCCGAAAAAGAAAGAAATAAAGATAGAAGTCATCACATAATTCACAGAATCATTAATAAAGATAGAAGTCATCACATAATTCATAGAATCATTAATAAAGATAGAAGCCATCACATAATTCAAAGAATCATTAAGTAAACGTATTCATTTATATATATCGCAAAGAATTTACAACAGGGAACAAAAATTGGGCCTAGATATAACAAGAAAATTATGAATAGGCGTCCTGTCTGACTTTGACTTTTGACTACATCAATCAATAAAGAATCAAATCGTCGAATCGTGTCATATATATGTATAATCGCTATCTATGCAGTGAGGCCCCTAAAAGAATAACCGTAATAATCATAGTAACAATTATTTTATTCACAACAAAAATTCCGAATCTGTGTGATGATGCGTTGTTCACATCAAACTGACCCGAATTTAGATACTCGTTTTTTCCTGATGACATTGAAACATTCACTGATTGTGAACCTGAAAAGCAAACCACAGAAATTATAAGTTCAACCAATTGGAAAATTATTTTTAAATTAAATCTGTATATTTTAATTTAAATTCTGACTTACAATCATAATCTGCCCAGCCGATCCGCTGGTTGGCCAAGTCATAAACAAATACTTTATCCTTCAATACCATATCTGTCCAGAAATATCAAAATAAATAAAAATAATAAAAGGTGAAAAGATAATATCACAAATAAATTAGACAAAATGAAATATTAAAAATAAATAAAAAAGGAAAAAAAAATTATACAAACCTCCTAAAATACTTATCCCCTGGCCCTGGTTCTTCTGCCAGCCAATGCACCATATAATAGCACCGTCCTGTACATTGAAACACATACAATTTTAAATCTTAAAATAATATAAAAAATTAAATAAACAAAAAATAATTAATAAAAAGATTTGTTAACAAACTTACAACAGTGCCTTGTTGCAAAAGATAGTCCTCAGGTTTCAATAACAGGACGGCCCCACCCTTGAAAGTCAGACCCACTTTCGGAAATACTGTATCAACACTGCAATAATCAAAACAACACACAACTTTATCAATCACCAATTCATTATTAAAATTTAAAATAATCCATTTCAAATATTACTATTTCAACGAAAAATTATTCTAACCTGCTTCCTGTCAAAAAACACTGGTTTCCCTTGCTCGCAAAAGCATGCACTGAGTCATCCACAGACGCAACTATCTGTTACAAAAATAATAACACTTATCCAAATAATAAAAAAGCAAAGGGACTAAATCAGAAAATATCCAAATATCTAAAGAAGTAATCCTACGGCTTCAACAAAGGGATCGTAAGCTTGGTCAGCAAGATAAGCCAAAGTCGTGCCAGAATCAATAATAGTCCCCTGTGTAGTAGACGTAGCAAAAACCGACGAGTCAATGGACAATGTGAGACCATTGACCGCTATGCTCTCCAGATTCAGATTATAATGCGGCCTGCACAACATTCAGGGGCAAAACCGTAAATATCCAAACAACCAACCAACCAAAGAAAATAAACTTTAATAATTAATTATAGGGAAATTTGCAAACGAAAGCCCCTGCATTATGCCTAAATTGCAAAAAAGCCAACATTATTGGAAATTGCAAAAAAGCCCCTGCATTATTGCTAAAACTGTAATGAACTAGTTGTGTAGGCATAATGCAGGGGCTTTCGTTTGCATTATGCCTAAATATTTTTTTTAAAACAAATATTTTTTTTTAAAAAAAGTATTTTTCTTACAAAAAAATATTTTTCCTTCAAAAAATATTTTTCTAAAAGACTTTCTTCTTAAAAATATTTTTGTAAAAAATAATGTAGGGGCTTTTTCACAATTTCCAATAATGCAAGAGCTTTTATGCAATTTTGGCATAATGCAGGGGCTTTTCTGCAAATTTCCCAACTTACTGTGAAGGGACGAGAGGGGTGTAGACAAGCCCAGGCTCGACGACTTGGCCAAGGACCAAAATGCCCCCGCCATTCCCAGAGCCTTTTAAGCAATGAGAGAAGACCTTAGGGGCGACTCCGGAAGAGGAAAGTTGGGACACGACCGACAGGTCGTGCTGACCGAACCCGAATATCCCGTCGACCGCCCGGTCCGCCTTTGTCAAATCTCCTGACTGTGAATTACTACACCTGAAACAATATAAACAAAACAAAACAAATTAGTATATTAACACAAATAAAAAACGGAATACTACTTAATTAAGTATTTTTTTTGAGAAATTTGTAAAAACACCCCTGCATTATGCTGAAAATGCGAAAAAGCCCCTGCATTATTGGAATTTGGAAAAAAGGCCCTACATAATTTTTTTTATTTTTTTAAGAATTTTTTTAATTAAACTTTAGAATATTGTTTTCAAGAGAGAGACAGAGATAAATTAAATTTCTTTTTCAAATAATTAGAATAGAAAACTAACATCAGGGACTTTTTTTCAATTTTGGCATAATACAGTTTTTTTTTCCAATTTCAGCATAACACAGGGTTCTTTCCACACTCCCCCATTTTCATTATATATTTCCAGACTCACCCAAAGACTATCGTGGCAGAGGAATTCGCAGTGCTTCCTGCATCCAAGACGGTGTCGAAATAGAGAGAATCCGACACGTAATACCCGGAGGTGCCGCTGCCGTCGCCGTACTGGAAGGTGTAGTCACAGAGCGAGCCGGAGCCGTCCGACGCCGTGCACAGCGCCTCGCCCGTCTGCATTGCCGCGGTGCACGTGTCGTCCGCGCAGCTTATTTTGGAAGATGTCGTCGACTTTTCCGCCTCGTAAAACTCCAACTTTATCTGTTGAAAATAAAATAGATGAATGAATGAAATGGTTATAGTATTGATTTTATTATTTTATTTATGGTTTTTTGTTACGTTGAGGCCGCTGGAAGTGGGGCAGCCGGAGCAGGGATTGCAGGTGACCCATAGGATGTCGCTGCCTGTGTCGATCTGGACGTAGAATTCTTTGGGTGGGTTTCCGAGTTGTACGCGTGTGTAGTATAAGCTGTATAAATTGGGAGAAATAAGTTACATGTGTTATGTATAGAAAAGTAGATATGTATATGTGGTCAAATTGTAATGCAAGGAAATTGTAGTAAAAATAGTGTTACGTTTCTAATTTGGGAAATTCAAATAAACATCTCCAACCAAAGACTTTTTCCCCTCTTTTTGTATTTGCATAATATAAATTGTATTTTTTTTATCTTGAGACATGATCAAATGAAACGAGCATTTCAGCTCAGCAAAATTCACGGAAACAAAATGAATTTTTTAACCACCGTGGTATATTTCTAATTTGGGAAAGTCAATTAAACATCTCTAACCAAAAACTTGTTTCCTCTTTTATATTCAAAAAATCAAAATTGTATTCCCTCTTGAAAAATGATAAAACGAGTCTTAAACTCATCAAAATTCACCGATAAAAAACAAATATAAAAAATAAAAGAAAATAAATCAAATCATTTCGATTAAGATATTATTATCCAAAAATACGAAAAATTGGGCAATCATACCCAACAGTGAAGGGATTGTCAGAGCCTTCAACAGGAAAATCCACCACGCCGGCCGGCGAAGATCCCGCCAACAACCTCCTCACATTCTTTCTCCGCCCCCTGTCACGCGCCATGTCACGCGCTTTCAGCTGTTCAATTCCCACCCCTTTCGTAGGCAGGCTTCTCTCAAGCGTTAAACTCGTAGGAAATTTCTCCACGGCGACCCGCTCCGCCGCCTCCGCCTCAGATGATAATACAATGAGGATTAGCGCCGCCGCCGCCGCCGCAGCCGCCGCCAGAGGCGGCATCATGCTGTAGTGAGTCTGGCTGGATTTGGAGTAATAGCGCGTGGGATAAAAATATACAGATAAAGAGATGAATAAGAATTGGAATGGCGAAGGGGAATAATGGGAATGGAAGGGATTAGTATATTAATTATCTGTCGGCTGATTGTTGTTTAATCTATCTAATCCTGCGTGTATTGTAATTCTATTCTTCTTTGTTCTTGGTACCTTCTCTCTCCCTATTATTATAAGAGAGAGAAAACTCAGAAAAGGATGATTGAGAATGACAAGAGAGGGATGAAGGAAACACGAATATATCGGATACACCTGGTCCGTGCATTCCTTTTGAGAAAAGTGGTCAGATGTTTTGTATATTATATGGAACGGGCACCTGGTCCGTGCATTTCTTTTGAGAAAAGTGGTCAGATGTTATGTGTATTAGATGGAACGGGTGTAGGGAAGGGGAAAGGGGACGCAACAAACGGGGCAAGGGATTACGTGAGACAGCGTGCCGTCTTGTGTGCAGCTCATACGTCTCCATTAGCTTTCTCACTCTGCGTAGCTTTCTTATTGGGCTAATTGACTTGAATCGTCCCCTTTTTTTGAATTAGACCCCTCCCTGCTACTTAATTAATTTTATTTTCTCCAGTATTTATAAATGCAGGGTATGTCCATTATGGTTATGTACTATGTAATTTGTAGAAAATAAATAAAAGAGATGTACATTTGTTTTGAAATGGAGGTGCGTAGAACCCCTGTGATAAATCAGTCGTGGCAGCGTTGATCGTCATTTGTAGAAATAATACAGGTCACAGGTCAGTCAACTAGTGACAAATCCCCAAATGATATGTTATCCCCTCATACTGAATTAGTACTATACTAATAACAATATGACAGCAAAAAAAGGGTATTAGCCGTGAAGCCGCCATAATTTGCTCAAAGAAAAAACACTTAAACAGCATCAACTGTATTAGTATTAATAGTAAATTTGATATTTGTAGTTTTGGAAGGGCCAATTTTATATTTTTAAAGTTTAGAAGGATATACCTGAAATTACCCAATTAATATGATAACAATTGATTATTTGTTAAGAAAATGACATTTTGATTTGGTAGGACACGCCGGATCCCCTGTTTTGAGTTGTATACAATAAAATTGTAAGAACTTTGTGCTATAGCCTATTTGAATTTAATATACTTTATTAGTAATAACTATATTGTCAGTGCCACAAAACCAAGGCAAGGCTTTGAATTTGATAGTTGCACTGATGGCCACAAATGAAACTCCACATTGGATCCAGAATGATTTTTGGATGTTTTCAAATGAAACTCCAGATTTTGTGATAATAATAACATTAATTTAAAATATATTATATAAAAAAGGAGGGTTCTTTTGACAACGGACTTATTCGGCCAACACATGACAGCATTGGTTATAAAAAGCGAAAATTCAAATTCAACCGTACGGATGGAATATATATGTTTTGAATATGTTGTGGATCAATTTTCACAAGAATCGGAATATTATATCATTGCCATCATGTATCATCAAAATAAGAAGCAGAATTTGTAAAAACTATGTATACATATTTTGATAATTTTTGATAATGCATGATGGTAATGATAAATATTTTCAATTCTTTTGAAAATTGGAGTATAATATATTTAAACCATATATATTACATCCGTACGGTTAGAATTTGAAATAGCAATTAAAATTTTGATATTTAGCACGTGTTGGCCAAAAGAACCCCACTCTATATAAAATTGACTCGATTGTTGTTTAGTATTGTTTATTATTGAAAGAATCTAGAAAGATAGGATTTTTTTATAATATTAAGAAAAGTTAGGGGGGTTTTGAAAAATGTCCCTCGATAATTTCATTACTTGTGTCTAGATCAGTACCGACCAATAATAAACAATATAATGATACCATCTCAGAATAGATAAGGCAATTATATTAGTGTGCCCCTCTTTTTTATTTCATGATTTGTTGTGATCCTGATACCCCAAATTTTGGTCCATATTGCCTCTTTGTTTGAACTCCGAACCAAGAAATTGTTGTTGTACCAAATCTTTATTAACTTAAAAGTCTAAATTATAATTGCAAATATTATAAAGAGAATGTTATTTATTAGAACAGAGGGAATGTTTTTTTTACATTAAACAGAAAATTATAGGGATTAGCCCAAAATCTTAAAATTATAGGGATTCTTTTATTTATATCCCCTGAGAATCTTAAAATATATTATATATTTAGCAAATGGTCGATAAAAGCATATTGTTTTTTTTAATGTCATAAAAGATATTAGTTAGTTAATTATAGGCATTATTTTATTATCCCCTAAAATAATCTTGGATTATATATGCAAAAAATGGCCCATTTCAGGAGGTCAGTCATTTTATTTAAATGTTTTCTAGGGGTGGTTGTCTAATTATTCCTTCATTGTATCTTATTTTGCTGCCAAAAAAAGTTTCCACGGCTTCTATTTCCCAGTGGTGGTTGTGGAGCCTCTTACTCTCCTCTCTTCACATTCTTCTATTGCTTTTCTTTTTCAACTTTCTGTTTGATTTATTAATACATTATATAAATGGAGTTTAGGTAAGGTGGGATAATTAAAAGGGGGGTAATATGTGATCTCTCTTTAATTATAAGATTATTATTACCTAATGGGACTCTGGTCATATTTTTTAATGCGAGTGTGAAATCTTTTTGTTCAACTTTTGAAGTTAAGAAAGAACCAATTAAATTGACTCAATTGTTATGAAGTAGTTGTCTTGTTTATTTCTGTTGAAAAAATCTTCGTTCCTTTTTGACGAGTTAGATGGAAAATTGGATAGCTTATGATTGTTATTATGAAATTGCATGTACAGTTTGGCTTAATTATTTTGATGAATGATTATTTTGGGCTAATCCCTCTCAAGTAAAAGTGAGAATTAAAGTACGAACTTGTTTATAAAGTACCTTTACTGAGTAGGCTAGGCTACTTGTTCCCAGTAAATAAACCTAATGTAATATTTTTTTTCTTGAAATTGAACCTAATGTAATAAATACAAAACTATCCTTTTTTAATTTTCCTTTTCCCCCTTTTCACATGTTAACTCCAAATACTTATACTTGGTACACCAAAAAGAGAACTCTTTCTTTTTTTAAACTTGCAAAGAAACAAATAAATCTTGTGATTTGCACAATGGCGCCAAAAAAAAAAATACAGGAGAAAAATGGTGGAGACTGTACTTATGTACCTCAAATAGGGATTCCTTCACCTGTTCAACAAATAATGAAGCTTCTCTTTCGACATGTTTGTAATTCTCTTTCGATATGTTTATGATTCCATTTGGAAAAAAGAGATAAAAAAAGTGAAAGTGTTTTGGAAAATAAAGTTGTCAAAAAGGAAAAACAAGATCCAGCTTTGTTTAGGTCCGTTGAGCGGCCACTTTGACCTCCACAGGTTTCATTTAAAGTCTCACTAAAGTGAGTGCTTATGTAATGTAATGCTTCTTCTTTTCCCCCTTTTTCCAAACTTCATTTTCTCACCTCTTGTTTTGTTATTCGATTGCAAGAAATGAAAAAAAAAAGGCAAGAAAAAAGAGAAAAGAACATGTTATGGGCTATTGACGAAAAGTTTATTTTGGTTTTCTGAGTTGGACTGTGTGGGCCTTCTGGGCCTTTTATTTCTTATATCCAGCTGCATTTTTGGTCTTCTGGGCCTTTTATTTCTTATATCCAACTGCATTTTTATACATCTTGAAAAGTATAAGGGTGCGGCTATTCTGAGCGACCTTTTTCTTATATTGAGCGGAAAGAGAAAATTTTATGAAATTAGACCTAGTTTAACTTTGTGATTGCCATAATTAAAATAATCATTAAATAAGAGATTTATTTCTTACTATAAATAAACACAATCTTTTTGAATAGCATTCAAGCTGTGTGAAAAAGGAAAACAAAGAAAAATTAATGTCAAATTTGGGTTAAAATGCCCCATATTGCACATAATGATTTGTCATATATTGATGTGCGTGTGCATTTTTTTATTTCTAAACCCTCAACAGAGGTATTATACATGACTACAAATACTTTTTACTTCATAAAATATAATATACAGTTGATATGCACATTATGAAAATGTTATGTGCTTATAACAAAAATATACTGGAGCATTTTTAATCAAATGCTTCTTAGCCTGTAAATATAGGCCATATGCATCACATAGTCCAGAAATTAATGTTGAAGTTTTATATTTAAATTAATCCTTATGAGCATTCGTGTAAGTACATGAGCATATATCTTAAATTAGTCCTTATGAGCATTCGTGCTACCTTCATATTCAGTGTATACATGCATGTACATGAGCATTCGTGCTAAGTGTTTTTTGTTTTTAATTTAATCAAAGTTTGCAAAGAATGGAAGAAATATTAATAAGTAATAACATCATATATCTTAAATCAATGAAATAAATTATAACGTAATTGGTTTGGTTGTATTATTTTGTTATTCAAAAATATTATTTTTTTACTATTTTGTTATTCAATAGTTTTACATGAATCGTTATGTGCATATCTAGATGCATTTAAATAAAAAATTTGGCATTAATTTGTTTCTTTTTTTGTTTTTCATACGGCTTGAATGCTATTGTGAAAGATGATTATTTATAGCAAGAAATAAATTTCTTATTTAATGCTTATTTTAAGTATGATAATCATAAGGGCAAAATGCGTATAATTTAATAAATTTTTTTCTCTCCGTTCAATATAAGAAAAACATTGCTCAGAATAGCCGCACCCAAAGTATAATAACTAGTCTTCTCATCAGTCAAAAAAAAAAATCAAATCCATCTTTTCCTGGCAAGTTATATGTAGTATGTATACAGTCACTGTTTCAAGTCATTTATTAAGAACTACTACAGTCCTTCAGGAAACATGTTTTAAAAGTCAAAGCATCTCCATTTCGGGATCAAGATATTCAAAATATTATTTATTAAGAACTACTACAGTCCTTCAGGAAACATGTTTTAAAAGTCAAAGCATCTCCATTTGGGGATCTAGATTAAATTGAAAATATATTTTTATATTTAACAATCGAACGATTAAGTCATTTCTTAATAATTACAGCTCATAATTCACTGTCTATCTCTCTGTTTGAGTCTTCTCTCTTCACATTTTCACCAACACCAATCATCCAATCATATACTTCTTTCAAGTCTGTCTTTTTTATTTTTTTCTGTAAGTCAAATGCTAGAAATTTGGAAAAACACGCATGATTAGCTCATCAAGAGAGTGAGTGCGGACGAATCAGGTTTGATTTTTGACATTCATACCCGTTAAACTTCTATTTAAATCTCTCTTAAACAGAGCATCGCCTTTTGAACAAATCAAACTGTCTACAAACCAAGTACATATTTTGTTTCTCAAAGGGAAGAACAATGGCACTTGGACGAGCTTCAATTAAAGGTTCTTATATTCATTCCCATATTCCCTTTCTCCATCATTTGATAGAAGTTTAAGAAAACTTTGTACTTATGCAAAGTCATTTCAATTTGTAATTTTGTACTAATAATCTATTAATTAAATGCAGGGATCAGACGATTTACTACAACGGCTGCACAACTCACAACAAAGACAGCAATTCAAATATCCAAATCGGCTGAATTGGCAAAGGTACCCAAAGAAACTTTATTATTAAATTCCATTCGACAAAATCTTGACACTCTCTCCAAAAAGACTGGTATGAGAGAGCCATGTACCATCTTTCGCGTACCAGAATATGTCCGCAACAGAAACAGCTGTATTTTCAAACCCCAAACAGTCTCAATCGGCCCATACCATCACGGTGCAAAAAGATTTCAAGCAATCGACCGACAAAAATGGCGGTACCTTCAAGACTTGCTCGCACGAGACGGCGTTTCGGTCTCTCTGGACGTAATTGTCCTAAAGATGAGGGACCTAGAAGAAAAGGTGCGCTCAGCCTATAGTGAACACGTGTCACTCAGTTCTGATGAGTTTGTAGAGATGATGGTGCTTGATGGTTGTTTTATAATCGAGTTTCTATTGAAATGGCATGAAAAGAAAGTTGGTTCTTTATATGGTGGTTGGGGACTTTCTGTTGGGAAGTCCGACTTGTTTTTAATGGAAAACCAAATCCCGTTTTTTGTAATTCAGGAGTTGTATGGCCTCGTTTTTCGATATTCTGAACATGGATTACTCCTTGATCTCCTTGCCAAACATATGAAGAAAATTGATGTTCATACGCCACTTAGGCCAGAAACCACGCATAATAACAGTAATACCATTGAGGTCCAAAATCTAACTCATCTTTATTACAACTGGTTTGTGCCAAAACAAGTTCAAACAAAACATGTCGGATATTCCCCAACAATTTTTGAAAGATATTTGTCCAACTCAAATGATTTGGAGTTAAACACGACCGAACCACCTAAGGTGATTCAACCAGTCTCAGCTTTAAAAGAGGCCGGTGTCAAGTTCGTCAAGAAAAAATCACCGCGCGACTTTTTGGACATAACTTTTAAAGATGGTGTATTAGAAATACCTTTTACTCTGATCAGCTACAATCGAAAGCGAGTCCTCTTGAATCTCGTCGCGTTTGAACAAAGCAACAATTCAGGAACCGATAAGAACCTCACGAGCTTCGTTAAGTTCATGGATATGCTGATAAACACACCTCATGATGTGGAAATTCTCGAGCGATGCGATATAATTAACAACATGGTTGCCAGTGCTGACGAGGCGGCAGCCTTCTTTAATCAAATAAGCGAATGCGTGAACTTGGATTATGATAAGCATTATCTCGCACCGGTTGTGAAAGACGTGACGGATTTTTGTAACTCGCCGTATCGGCGATTCAGATCAAGGGTTGTGCATTATTATTTCAAGCATCCTTGGACCATTATACATGTTTTGTATGCTTGCCTTCTTATGGTGATTCAAATCATTCAAGCACTTGCATCCGCTAAAGAACTATACGAAGGAAAGAAGAAAGAAAAGAATTAGTGTTTCTAGTGTCTGATTAATTTATAGTTGTATTGCTTGTATCAACATTTTTCTTTTTGTAATTTTAGGCATTTCTTAAATTCGTTTCGTTGTAACCATATATATTAGACATTATTTTAATGGATTATTCAAATATGCAGTTTATCCCTGGTTTGTTGTAATTATTATTATTACTTTTTTTTTTAATGCAAGCTTGATAATTATTTCTTTGTGTTATAAAATAAAAGAGCAAATAACTATAAAACAGAGAATTGGAAAAAGAGAATTATGTATTGAATTGTGAATTAAAGAATACAATAGTCACTACCCCCTTTATATAGTAGAGGGTGAGTGCTGGCCAAGAAATCTCTTGCCTGATTCAGGATTACAATAAAGGAATAATTTGATACAGAAAATATACTAATTAATACCCTATAATATCTCTTTCCATCTTTACAAGAATCTCCCAATTTATTGTTGCTTAAGGGCTAAGTAACAGACATCCATATCAATTATATTCATAACACTCCCCCTTGGATGTCCGTATTTCATTACGCATTAGAAGCTGCCTCATTAAAAACCTTGCTAGGAAAAACCCGATGGGATAAAAACCGCAGCAAGGGAAAAAGAGTGCAGCGCGTATTATTTCTCCCCCTCATGTGTACAAATATCTCTAAAGTGACGGAGTCCAATCTTGTGTCTTAATTGCCTGAAAGTTTTAGTTGGTAATGACTTGGTGAAGAAATCTGCAAGATTATTACTTGAGCGAATTCGATGAATATCAATTTTACCGCTCTTCTGGAGCTCGTGTGTGGAGAAGAACTTTGGAGAAATATGTTTTGTTCTATCTCCTTTAATGTAACCCTCCTTTATTTGGGTAATACACGCAGCATTATCTTCGTATATCACTGTTGGACTCTCTTTGATTGTTTTGATGCCACATGATTCTTGAATATGTTGAATCATTGACCTCAGCCATACACACTCTCTACTTGCCTCATGAAGTGCTATGATTTCAGAATGATTTGATGATGTGGCTACCAAGCTTTGTTTGGTTGAGCGCCATGATATGGCAGTATTACCATATGTGAATAAATATCCAGTTTGAGACCGGGCTTTATGTGGGTCTGACATATATCCAGCATCTGCATATCCAACTAATTTGGATTCTGAGGTCTTTAGATACAATAATCCCATATCTGTTGTTCCTCGAAGATAACGAAGTATGTGTTTAATACCATTCCAATGCCTTCGTGTTGGCGCAGAACTATATCTTGCTAACAAATTAACAGAGAATGATATGTCAGGCCTGATATTATTAGCTAGGTACATTAATGCACCAATCGCACTTAAATATGGTACTTCTTGACCAAGAATTTCTTCATTATCTTCTTTTGGACGAAAACAATCCTTCTTTATATCAAGAGATCGAACTACCATTGGCGAACTTAATGGATGCGCTTTATCCATGTTAAATCGCTTTAGGACATTTACTACATAAGTAGATTGATGAAGAAATATCCCATTTCTCAAATGTTCGATTTGCAATCCGAGACAAAACTTTGTTTTCCCAAGATCTTTCATTTCAAATTCACTTTTCAAATATGCAGCAGTACTTTCAATCTCTTCAGGAGTTCCGATGATATTTAGATCATCAACATATACTGCAATAATTACAAATCCTGATTTTGATCTCTTAATAAAAACACATGGACAAATAGGATTGTTATGATATCCTCTTTGTGTAAGGTATTCATTTAGACGGTTATACCACATCCTTCCAGATTGTTTCAACCCATACAAAGATCTCTTTAATTTTATGGAATACATTCCACGAGACTTTGTGTTATATGCTTCAGGCACTTTTAATCCTTCAGGGACTTTCATGTAAATATCACTATCAAGTGATCCATATAAATAAGCTGTTACAACATCCATGAGATGCATATTCAGCCCTTCAGAGACTGCCAAGCTAATTAAAAATCTAAATGTAATTGCATCTAATACAGGGGAATAAGTTTCTTCATAATCAATTCCCGGTTTTTGTGTAAATCCTTGTGCAACAAGTCTTGCTTTGTATCTTACAATTTCATTTTTCTCATTACGTTTTCTCACAAATACCCACTTGTATCCTACGGGTTGTACACCATCAGGTGTTCGGACTACAGGTCCAAAAACTTCACGTTTCTCAAGAGAATGTAATTCTGCTTGAATTGCATCTCTCCATTTTGGCCAATCTTTCCTATGTCGACATTCTTCAATTGTTTTTGGTTCTTGATCCTCATTTTCATTAATTATATCAATCGCGATTTCATATGCAAACTTCTTGTCAATAATAGTTTTATTTCGGTTTCATCTCTTTCCAGTAGAGACATAATTTATTGAGATCTCATTATTATCAATATTTTCAATATTGTCAGGTACCTGAACCTCTACAGGGGTTATTTGCTCATTCATGTCTTCTACTATTTTATCATCAATATTCTTTTCAGAAGAATTTATTTCTTCAGAAGTATTGATAACTTCAGTTATGCCAACTTTCTTATCGTGCTCTCTTTTCTTCCTTAGATTTTTATCTTTGGAACCGATTGGTCGACCACGCTTCTGACGTATATCACATTTAGAATTATCCAAGGGAATTTCAATACGAGCCGCAACATTTTCTGCTGGAATATACGATTTAGTTACTCTTTTTGTATCAATAAATGCATCTGGTAGTTGATTTGCAATTTGTTGCAAATGAATAATTTTCTGGACTTCTAGCTCAGATTGATTTGTGCGAGGATCAAAATGATACATTGATGATGCATTCCATACAATTTCTTGTTTTTCCAGCGTTCGTTTCTCTCCCCCTAATGCTGGGAACATAGCTTCATCAAACTTACAGTCAGCAAATCTTGCTGTAAATAGATTTCCAGTTAATGGTTCAAGATATTTAATAATTGATGGAGATTCGAAACCAACATAGATTCCCAACCTTCTTTGAGGTCCCATCTTTGTGCGTTGCGGTGGAGCTACCGGAACATATACAGCACATCCAAAGGTTCTTAAATGGGATATATTTGGCTGCAGGCCAGTTACAAGTTGTATGGGGGAGTACTTATGATAAGCAGTTGGTCTTAATCTAATTAGTGCTGCAGCGTGTAATATTGCATGGCCCCATATAGATGACGATAATTTTGATTTCATAATTAAGGGCCTTGCGATTAACTGTAATCGCTTAATAAGAGATTCTGCTAGACCATTTTGCGTGTGTACATGGGCCACTGGATGCTCAACTTTAATCCCAATTGACATACAATAGTCATTAAATGCTTGAGATGTGAATTCACCGGCATTATCAAGACGAATTGTCTTAATTGTATAATCCGGAAATTGTGCTCTTAATCTAATTATTTGAGCAAGTAATCTCGCAAATGCAACATTCCGAGAAGATAATAGGCATACATGTGACCATCTAGTAGATGCATCTATTAATACCATAAAATATCTAAACGGTCCACATGATGGGGTAATAGGCCCACATATATCACCTTGAATACGCTCAAGGAAATTGGGTGATTCAATCCCAACCCTAGTTTGTGAAGGTCTAACGATTAGTTTTCCTTTATAACATGCAGCACATGATATTTCATTTGATAAAAGAATCTTCTGGTTCTTTAATTGATGCCCATTTGAATTTTCTACAATTCTTCGCATCATTATTGCTCCAGGATGACCTAGACGTTCATGCCAAACCATAAAATTACTTTGAGAGTTATTAAACTCATTTTTCATTATAGCATGATGTGCTTCAATTGTACTAATACGTGTATAATATAAGCCTATTGACAAAGCATGCAATCTTTCTAATATACGTTTGTTACCACAAACAATATTTGTTATGTGAAGGTACTCAATATTATCTTCATTCATTGTTTCAACATGATATCCATTTCGGCGGATATCTTTAAAACTTAGCAAATTTCTTTTTGATTTAGTAGATAATAAAACATCATCTATTACAAATTTTGTTCCTCTAGGCAATAAAATAATGGCTCTTCCAGAGCCTTCAATCAAGTTTGAGGTGCCTGATATTGTATTGACATTTGCTTTCATCTTTGTCAAATTAACGAAATATTTTATGTTCTTAAGTATAGTGTGTGTGGTTGCACTATCCGCTAGGCATATATCACCGTCATCAATTATTGTAATATTCAAAAGAAACAAGACCTCCAAGTCTCTTCATTTATTAAATAAAACAAAAACAAATACAAGATAAGATAATGATAACATGAAAATAAACATGCTAAAGAAAATACTCTTAATAAAGTTAACGTACTAGAAAATAAGACATTATTGATGCATAAAGAAAAATTATTTTAGTCTTGAACATCTTCACTAGCAAGGGAATATTCATTATCTCCATTTGGGGTGTTAAGATAGTCCTCTACATCCAAGCGTGTATTAACCAAGGGCACATTCAACGGGTCTTCATTATCTTGATAGACCAAATTAACCTCCTTAGTATTTTCTTTCTCCTTCAGGGAGGCTTGATAAAGTTCAACGAGATGCCTTGGCATACGACATGTACGCGACCAATGCCCTTTCACACCGCATCTAAAACATGGATCCCCAGTTCCCTTGAGAGTGACACTTTGCGGCTTATTTCTCCTTTCTAGTGCGGGTTTCTTAACTTGGCTATTACGGTTCCAAGAATGATTTTGACCACGGCCTCTTCCACGCTCGCGTCCACGACCGGGGCCACGACCGCGATTACGACCGTTAAATGCAGCAGCATTCGCTTCTGGGAATGGCCTAGAACCTGTCGGGCGAGACTCATGATTTTTGAGTAATAATTTGTTATTCTGTTCCGCCACGAGTAGGCACAAAATTAACTCAGAATCGATGCCTTGTTTCCCGCTTTGATGGTGTCTCCCAGACCCATGGCATCAAGGTGGATCTCAGCGTCGAGGATCCATGACAGGTAATTGTTGCCCGATATGTCAAGGGCAACAAACTCAAGCTTCGTTAAATTTGCCATGTCGAAGCTATATTAATGGGATAAATTAAATTAGACCCTCGCAATTTAATATTGAAACTTCAGGTTTCAATAAGAATTAATTTCAAACTTTATGTGCATCAATAAACTGAATTGCAACTACAGGTGCATAAATAAATAAAATAAATGTACGAAAAATAAATGTGCGAAAAATAAATGTGCGAAAAAATAAATGTGCGAAAAAATAAATGTGCGGAAAAAATAAATGTGCAAAAAAAATAAATGTGCGGAAAATAAACGTACATAAAAATAAATGAAAATAAATATACGTGCAGCTTCTGGTACATGATTTAAACAAGCAACTTCTGGTGCTTTAATATAATAAACATGCAACTTCTGGTTGCAAAAATAAAAATAATTAAACAAGCAACTTCTGGTGCATAAGTAAAAATAAACATGCAACTTCTGGTTGCGTAAATAAAATTAAACAAGCATCTTCTGGTGCGTAGTTAAAATAAACGTGCAACTTCTGGTTGTATAAATAAAAACTAAACAAGCAACTTCTGGTGCATAAAAAGAAATGATAAGCAACTTCTGGTGCTTAAAAATAAACATGTATTAATAATAACATGTTATCTAATGTTCAAATAAATAAATAAAAGAAAATTCGAATAAAGGAAGAAAAAGAATCCGAATAAAATTATTGGAATATAAGAAATAATTATGGTTCCTACCTCGCTTACTTTGGGTCAGAGTCGTGCTGATAACGTGTTATAAAATAAAAGAGCAAATAACTATAAAACAGAGAATTGGAAAAAGAGAATTATGTATTGAATTGTAAATTAAAGAATACAATAGTCACTACCCCCTTTATATAGTAGAGGGTGAGTGCTGGCCAAGAAATCTCTTGCCTGATTCAGGATTACAATAAAGGAATAATTTGATACAGAAAATATACTAATTAATACCCTATAATATCTCTTTCCATCTTTACAAGAATCTCCCAATTTATTGTTGCTTAAGGACTAAGTAACGGACATCCATATCAATTATATTCATAACACTTTGTTAATTAGAAATTTTTATTTCAACAGATTTAATTTAAAAGCCCATTATGATTTGAAAGACTTAATTAAAGAAAGCCCATTCTGATTAGGCCTAAGCCCAAAGAAGCGTTGTATTGTATTGTATTGTATTGTATGGATATATCCGCCTAATCATTTTTTTGACTTTGACTGAATTATTTTATCAGATCTCCGTTCTATATCCACTGGAACATTTGTTACTGAATACACTCCACTAGATTTAACGCAAGGGACGCACCAGTGATATTATCACTGGACAGACGCATGTTAATATTGCCAAGCTGGCAATTGCATGCATTCATCTGCACGAATTTTAAAGTGCATGACTCCCATGCAACGAACAGTCGCCTTAAACATTCGCGTCTCTCCCAACAGACACCATAAACCTTACATAAACCCCTTCCCTCCAATTTGACTCGCTTTTTCATTTCACTCAATTTTGAATCATTTTCTCCTTCATTCTAACAATGGCGCCTCCAACTGTGAGAGACATCATGGCCTTCCATACAATCGATAGAAGAGTTTATGAAACTCTCGTCGCTCATGGTTCAGACCCTAGCGTGGCTCGCAACGCTGTCTCTCTATTCATGTGGATAGAACAGATAGGAGTCGACGTGATAACTCAAATCATAACAGTCAACAACCCATCTGTTATCTTTACCCTCATGGCCGAAGTAGAGGCAGTGATGCACTGTCTGAGACAAGAGGATGATGCCCTGAACAGTTATGTTGAGATTCCTCTCATCTCTTCTCTCACTCAAAACGCCATTGACATACGGTTCTTCAACTTTCATAAAGACGTGATACTAAGAGGGTTGGCGAACATAATTGATGGAGTAGGGAAAGTGATATTTGATGATAATTTATATGAGTTGCTGCGTGCTTTTGAAGTGGAACAGGAGAGGGCGAGAAGAGGGTTGAGAGAGGGGAGACCAGTCGTTCCGTCTGAGTTGGCTGCTGTTTACAACCCTAGAGTCGTTGTTCCTTCTGCCGAGGATGTTCGGTCAATGTTCATCACTTTTTCTAAAGGGTTCCCTATCAAAAGGGAGCAAATTAACGACTATTTCACCGAGTAAGTTTTTTTTTTTTTTTGTCTTTTGAAGAGACTCTGAGTTATAGTTGGTATATTTGAATTTGCATGATGTTGATTTAGATTCTTTAATTTGTTCTTTTATTCGTATGATATTTTTTGCTCTTCACAGTGGAAAGTTTCGTACGTGTATAATCTTAATTATAGTTAAAAAAACATTGAATCCTACTGTCATATATATTTTTACTCGAGTTGCACATCACAGTACATATACTTTATGTGTATAAACTAATTAAATCAAATCACAATTTTTTTTGTTGAAAAAAATCACAAAATTTTGAATCTTGTCGTGTTTTTATTGAGTTGCATATATAGTACATATGTTTTTTTTGATAGTGTAAGGTTTTTGTGTATGACATTATTTCTAATCACAATTTTTTTACTCGTCATGTTTTTACTCGAGTTGCATAGTTCACATGTTTTCTTTTGACAGTGGAAGTTTTGTGTATAATCTTAATTGTGATCACAAAATGTTGAATAATACTTGTCATGTTTTTACACTCAACTTGCATAGACAGAGTGATTGGAGTATCCTGAATTATTTAATTGGCTAGGTAAAACTAATAAGGTCCAAATACTAAATCTTTGGCTGGTGTTACGTTGTAAATAATGATCTTGTAGATAGTGACTCTTGTAATGATAGAAACACATAAAGTGATTTCGTAGTTAATAATATTGTCAAAAGTTTTTGTATTGAACATCTAAACATAGTAACTAGGTTAATTAATATCATAATGCATGATTAATGTTAATGAAATATTTTTTAATTATTATATTGCATTTTTTAGGAGATGGGGGGATTGCATAGACAGAGTGATGATGGAGCGAACTCCATTAGGCGGGTCGCCAATGTACGGACGGATCGTGTTCAAGACCGAGTCATTTATCGGTCTAATTTTAAATGGTGAAAGAGTGGTCAAGTTCAATATCAATGGAAGACAATTGTGGGCTCGCAAATATGTTCCAAGATCAGCCGTGGCAACTTGATGATTGGTTTTCTGCTAATCTGTTAATTATTTGGAAAGATTATTAATGTTTTCCTTGCGTGTGGTAGTTTGGTTGTGTGTGTAGAAGATATTTGACTTCGGTATAAATACTAGTTTTGTGTGTAGAAGATATCTGACTTCTTTTGTGTAATTCATGTATTGTGTATCGTGTGTGGTGTCGTGGGTTGTTTAAGATATTTGATATTTTCTGTTTGACAAATTTATTGATGATGATTGATGTGTGTTGTGTAAGTATTCGTGCTAAGAGAAATGCTGGGAAATATGAATGATTGAATTCTCTCTATATTTTTGTTGATTGATTTGATCTAAAATAGTCTAATCGCTTCGTAGATATGATCGCATTATTATGGAAACTTTATGATATCCCCTCATTTTCGCACAAAAATACCATATAAATTATCATGACATCATATGAAGTATAAATACAAAAAACATAACATCATAAAAGAGAGTAAATACAAAAACCATAACATCATAAAAGAATATAATTACAAAAATCATAATATCATAGGATCTAATAATGATATATATAACGTTTTTTGTGGGGAAATGAGGAGGCAAGTTATAGTTTTCCTATTTTTTGTGATACAGTGATAAAGTGTGGTAGGAGGAAATAAATAGAAATAAATTGGCATCCTAAATGATTTTTTTTGAAGTTCGGCATCCTAAATGATAAAAGATGATGAAAAAAATTAATTGATACATACTTATGAGCACTTGCTTTATAACGACAAAAGCCAAGTTTAGAGTAGAAAAATAACTTGATCAAGTAAAATGATATAAATGCAGTTTAATTACACGTTCCATGCTTTATTTCTGCTTACTTTCTTGTAATCTCATTTGCTAAATTTTCTATAGCATAGGAATTTAGGTTTTTTTTTTGGAATTATAATATGGGGGCTTTAATAAGTTAACATATTGGAATCTGAGAATAACAGTCAAGAGCAATTAACATAATTAATAATAAGATTTACATAAATTCAAATTCACACCTTAATGCAACAAACAACTAACAACAAAAGTAACACCACACCACACCACACCACACCCCACCACACATCAAATATGTAATCAAACTCACGCCATAACCACAGCCATCACATCCTGAAATTCACCAACTAATTTTAATCCGCAATTAATTAACCAGAGATATCAATTGACTTAACCTCAGGCTTCTTCATCTCCTCTTTAGGCACAGTCACAGTCAGAACACCATTCTCCATGGCAGCTTTGATCTGATCCATCTTCACATTCTCAGGCAGTCTGAACCTCCTCATGAATTTGCCGCTGCTCCTCTCAACACGGTGCCACGTGTCATTCTTCTCCTCCTTCTCCTTGGTGCGCTCGCCACTTATCTGAAGAACATTCCCCTCTTCCACCTCAACTTTCACCTCCTCTTTCTTGATTCCAGGCAGATCGGCTTTGAAAATGTGCGCTTCAGGAGTCTCCTTCCAGTCAATTCGTGCTGAGGCAAAAGCAGAGGTTTCAGACGGAAAGGAGAGAGAGGAAGAGAGCCGAGGGAAGGCATTGAAGGGGTCCCAAAGTTCAAGGGAGAACGGGTCGAAGATGTTGTTGCTCCTCCTAATCAGCGACATTTTCCCTCAATCGAGTTGCAATTGAAATGAATGATGATTAGCAAAAGTTTGTGATTCGTAATTCGCTTTGTCAATTCAATTTTAATGTATTTGCAGGAGATTGAAATGACTATTTATAGAGGGGGGAGGAGAGGAGGGAGAGGACGAGAGATTTCTAGCATTTTTCATACTTTCAGCCTTTTTGGGATATTCTGTTGATCAGATGAAGCGGGAGAGTTCTATAACTTTCTCAAAAAATCCAGAATTTACTTGATCAAGGCCCAGTTTTCTAGCTCAGTCCAATTTGAGTCCGATAAAGTTTCAGTTTATATAAGCCCAATCGAATTCAGGTCCAGTTACTGATTAATACAGTTTTCTATTTTGCTTGAGAAAAAAAGCAAGAGATTATATCAAAAAAAGTTCGTCAAGAGCCAATATGGTGATACTGATGTCATGACTAATTTTATACAAAATAATTAAAATGTGTAAATAAACAACATCAGATCAAAGGGTAAAGAGAATGATTAACAACCTTTGCTAAATTTAGCATTTGATTTCTTGCTAAAGAAAAATGACAGAAACGAAAAGCAGAGCACATGAAAAGTTAAAATATCTTTCCAAGAGACTTCAAAATATGAAACTATAAAAGAAGCAAACTTGCAAATTGCATTTTTTCATACCTCACAGCGACAACCATTTGCTTTTCATACCTTTTGATTTCACACAGTGATCACCACAATAGACATTACCAACTCATATCAATATACAAATTAATATTTCAGAATAATCAAAGATCTCGAATCCACTGACAAAAATAAATTTTGACCTGATATCTAGCTAACTCTACTCCACAAAGAAAAAGAAAAATGAGAAAAAAAAATTAGCGCGGAATGTCACTCATAATGCCACACCACACACTACAATTGGTTAATACTACAATTTCTCCACCAAAAACTTAGAAATCACGAAAGAGGCAACTTTCCAGCACAAGCAGCGGCATATTCCTCACCAAGATTCGGCAACTCCTCCTTATATGGCAATATGAATTTCTCAATGAATTGCTTTTCGGACATGACAGCTACACTATGAAAAGACCAATTATTTTTCAAACCCTTTGATTTCAATTTCAACACATCTAGCACGTAATGCCTAAGAATTAATCTTCTCTCCAAACTACATCCAAATAGTCTAGGCCTCAAAGCTATACTCCTAGTATTAAGCCCCCCCTTCCTAATAAGGAAATCCATCGTGGAACTTAATTTCTCCTAATAACCCAATATTGTAGGGTACTTTTTTAAAGCCAAATTCATGACTTCTTCAGACCAAGGGTAAGTGATTTTAAAGAACGCTATTTTCTTGTCCAATGTATCCTTCTTGAAAGAACCAATCACTATTAGCCCTTGCAAAAACATTTTGGATCCGGGAGGGAACCCGAGCTTCTCTACCATCTCAAAAAGTAACTTTATGGTTTCCGGTTTTTGGAGTAATAAATAATCCATGTTCATTATCATCTTTGCAATTTGTTGATCAGACAAGCCGTACTCTCTCAATAAGTTTATTCTAGGAACGACCCTCTTGTCAATGTCCCAATTAAGGAGCATCCATTTTTTTAAGAAGCTTCAACAAGGCCTCCTCATCACCTCCGACAAAATTTCTCCAAAATTGAAGCCGTGAGACCAGGGCTTTGTAATTAAGTGCCAAAGGATTATAACGAATCAATTGGAGGAGTGTTTTCTTAGTGAATCCAGCTACAATGACCGCACGGGCGCTCGGTTCAATGCGCAAGATACGACATTCTTGATTTGGATATCAGTCAGACCGGTATCCTTAAGGAAGCGTACGACAGATTCTGGTTGATCTGGTGTTTTGATCGGGGTGAAGTTGGTATCAGCTGCGACTTTGAGAGCTCGGTCCTTGGAGAAGCCGAATGAGGAGATGAGGTATTGGGCTAAGAAAGGAAGGTCTTCCTTCTGTTGGGTTTGGGTTGAGAAATGGAAGAGAGGGGTCAAAATTGTTAGATTGGGCTGAAGAGAAGAGAGAAAGAGGGAACTCACGGAGCTGAGATTCCTTCTTAATAATAGACCAGCCATTGTTGGATTGTTTGAGCTCTGTTGACTGAAAAACCCTAGAAAAAAGAATGCGAATTGAGAGAGAGGGCAGAGTGAGGGTCGTTAGTCAGGTAATCGGATTATCCATTTTATGCGGGTTAACCCGTTAAGTCAATGGATCTCGATATTAACAGATGTTATTAGGCCTAGATACTATAATTGCATGAGGCACAAGTTGTATTAGCTCAACTGCTCGAGGCATTGATCTGTGGGAAATAATGTTAATAAAAAGTTTTAAGAATAATGAATGAGTTTATTACTTCTCAAATTGTCTTGTTTATTTTCATTTTACTGCATGCATTTTCATTGTTTTAGTACAAGCACAGTTCATTTTCAATTCTATTGGGATGATGAGTACTGACAAAATATGATTTACCAATAAGCAAAATTGTAATAACTACCAGACTGATAAATGATTAATAGCACAACAACTATCTATGTGATTATTACTGATGCTATCATATACCAAAGCAGAATCTAACAACAAAGAATATCGCATTTTATTCAATCGACTAACTGCCATATCAAGTTTCACGATCAAGAATCCACTGAATTTGATTTCAAAAATAAAAAATAAAAATAAATAATGATAAGTAAATAAATAAACAAATAAAGTATCAGAACCTAAACAAAATAAATGCAGAACTGGAATCTTGTTAACACCAAAGAGTCTATCTACCAAACCAATCTTATAATCAATAAACAATACACTACCCTTCACTCTTAGCATAAATCAAATTCTCAAACCCGCAATATTTCCCCAGAAAAAGCAGCATTATACAACTTTGCCAGCTTCGGTACTTTATCCTCATAAGGCTCTATAAAGCTCTGTACAAAATCCTTGGGACTAGTTGTAGATAAGACTGAAGGGGCATAGCCCTTTATCACCCTTTTTGATTTCAACAGACTCAGCACACAATACCTTGGCAGCAATCTTTTCTCAAGGCTATACGCCAGCAAATACGGATGGTCGACTATGTATTTGAGGTCGAGCCCAGCCTTTTCAACAAGAAAATTCATCTTGGACTTAAATTTCTCCTCTGGAAGCGTAACAATGTTAGGATATGATTTAACAATATTTTGTATCCCTTCCTCTGACCAACCGTACTCTCTCAATAATTTTATTAGAGGAATATTCCTCTTATCAATATCCATAGAAATGAGAAGCCGGTTCTGAAGAAGCTTCAACAAAGCCTCCTCACTATTTCCCACAAAATTCCTCCAAAATTGAAACCGTGAGAGGAGATTAGGGATCGGATCGAATCAATTGGAGGAGTATTTTCTCAGTGAATCCAGCAGCAAGCACCTCACGGCGGCGCGGTTCAAGGGTTCCGCTCACATTTACACATAGCAGTTGAGGTCCATAAGAGATGACGCTCTTGATTTGATGATCGCTCCGACCGGTATCCTTAAGGAAGCGGATTACAGATTCAGGTTGATCTGGGGTTTTGAATCGGGTGAGGTTCGTATGAGCTGCTACCTTGAGTGCTCGGTCCTTGGAGAAGCCGAATGAGGAGATGAGGTACTGGGCTATGAAGGGCAGCGTTTTCTTTTCGTTGGATTTGGGGTGAGATATGGAGGATACAGGCCGAAATTGAAAGTTTTGGGTAGCGAGATTGAGAAGAGAGATAGAGTGAACTGACGGAGGTGAGCTTCTTTGCTGACGAATGAGTGACGACCAGTGGAGATGAGTTTGTTAGAAGAGAAGCCATTGTTAGTAGTGTCTGCTCGTGCTTTGTTTGTTCGGCTGAAAAAACCTTGAGCTGAAGGAGATGGCGAATTGGGGTAACTGGACTAGTTAATGAAATGGATTTTGTATGTTGTTCAGTAACAGTCCAAATAACGGACCAGATTGTTAACTAGAGATTTATCTTTCCGGACCATATATTATATTTGGGCTGGATTAGAAAAAGTATATGAATTAGAAAAAGTTGAATGACTTGATCAACATGATAACAATTAATTGAGTTTATGAATGACAGTGATAAATGCAGAGTTGAGTGAACAATTCATCTAACTGAATATGACTGTTATAAGTCCCCTATGAAAAGATGAAATATAACTTAAATGTATCAGATATTACAAATAATAATGAAACAAACTACACAAAATTAATCCCATCATACCTCCTAAATCAAATATTAATCACGCATGTTTTCCCAGCACGAGCAGCAGCATACACTTTTGCCAAGTCAGGCACCTCTTTCTCATACCTCTCTATAAACCTCTTAACGAAATCCTTCTCACTAATTGATGCTATGCTAACAAGATCACACTTTTTTATCAACCCCTTAGATTTCAACAAACTAAGCACAAAATGCCTTGGCACCAATCTTTTCTCAAGGCTAAATGCCAGCAAAGCAGGTTGCCTAACTAAGCACTTTGGATTAACTCCAGCCTTATCAACGAGAAAATTCATCTTGGTCTTCACATTCTCCTCAGAAAGCACAACTACTGTAGGATATTTCTTAAAAATCTGTTGCATCTCTTCTTCCGACCAACCACATGTCTTTTTCAAAAACTTGAGTTTATTGTCTACTCTATTAATGTCCATATTAATGACCATTCGGCTCCTGATTAACTTCATAAAGGCCTGCTCGCTACCAACAAAATTTCTCCAAAATTGAAGTCGTGGAATTGGGTTACTATAAGTACAACCCATAGGACTATACAGAATCAAATGGATGAGAGTATCCCTTGTGAATCCACCATTAATCACCTGACTTGCCCACGGTTCAAGAGTCTTGATCACACTTTTAGAGAGCAGTTGAGGTGTTGAGGAAATGACCCTCTTGATCTGTGTATCAGTTAGACCGGTATCTTTAAGGAAAGAAACCACCGATTCAGGCCGGACTGGCGTTTTGATTGGGGCGAGGTTCCTATCAGCTGAGAGCCTGATCGCTCGGTCCTTGGAGAATTCGAAAGAGGAGATGAGGTATTGGGCTATGAAAGGAAGCTCTTCTTTTTGTTGGGTTTGGGTTGAGAAATGGAAGAGAGGGGTCAAAATTGATAGATTATGGTGGTGAGAAGAGAGAAAGAGGGAGCTAACGGAGTTAATTCTTTTTGTTAGAAGAAAAGCCATTGGAGGGGGAAGTCAGTGACTGTGGTAGTGTGGTGTTTTGTTGGATTGAAAAAACCTACAAAGAGACGGCTGATCGGAAGAGAAAGGTTAGAGAGAGGAAGTCATTCGGTCAAAGGATTATCAATTTATCGTTTAGCCTGACTTTTCTATTGGGCCTACTATAATTAATGTTGGGCTGGATATTGACTAATTTTAGCAGGCCTAATGGGCTGATGATTCTCTGCCTGAGATCTTTCTGCACTTGTTTCGGAAAGATTAACAAAAAAAAAAAAATGAATTCAAAAAAAGGGAAATTTTTCAAAAACCCCCTAACTTTTATGGATATTATCAAAAAACCCCTATATTCTTGAATTCCTTCTTTTAGTCCCTATAAAGAGTAGTTAATTTTTTTTAGGCCCCTATGTTAACTTTTCCATCTTATATTGGGTTAAATTTTCAAAAAGGACAATTTTGCCCTCATGGTTTAAAATAACTTTTTATTTTTTTGCAGTACATATCAAGTTGAAACAAAATAACCTGCCATAAATAAATTTAATATTTTTTCCTTAATAAATGGTCGAAAACCTAAAATAAAATTAAGCAACAAACAAGAACTATATAATTCAATCATAAAACAGTTAAAGAAAAGAATGAATAAAATATAACGAAAACAGAAATATATCTTTTTTCATTAAACACACAACATACTTCATAAATTTTCATAAAGATAATTAATAAAATCAGTCCATCATAATTTCAAATTTCATTAACTACTTGAGAACATTAGTACATCATAATTCCAATAAAAACCAAAATACAACACCCTAACCCTAATTACAGGTTACCACAAAAAAAAGTAATCGTAACCAATACAATATAACTTATAAACTACAAGTGTAGAGGTTTGGACAAAACACAAAATATCCCTATCTATTACATACAAAATGTTGTCTATTACATACAAAATGACAACTATGGATTAGTAGCATGTCTTCACCTTAATGTTGAAATCTGCAAAAAGATAATTTATTAGACAAGGTGAAATCTAAAAAAGAAAAGAAAAAATATCAAACAAGTTCCAAATTTTTAATCTACTTTACATTATATATATATATATATATATATATATATATATATATATATATATATATATATATATATATATATATATCCTAAAACCCTAACAGAAAAAGGAAAAACTTTATTAATAGCAGAAAATCAAGTCAGCAAGTATCAAAATTTCCAACAACACAACACTAATACCTACTGCACTCAATTACACATTAACCGACCCCTTTGTTGTTATTTCTAATTACCCATAAATTTACAGAGGCATAAAATGAGAATGATGCAATAAGAAAATAGACTTGATGGCAAAAAGAAAATTAATATTTCAAATTTTTTTTTTAATATGATACCAAAACAATCAATGTTGAGTTGATGAAGTAGAGGGTCCTTCAGAACTTGCACCACGCCCCTCACTATATCCTTGACCTCGAGCTCTTCCACGCATTGAATCATGTCCCCGACCCCGACCTCTTGCACGTCCGGTATCTAAGATAGCCCGATTTAATGGCACCTTACAAGTCTTTCTGTTATGACCATGACCTTTGCATCGCTTGCATTGCACGGTCCTCCCTGTACGGTCTTCATCGGTGCCTCTCTGACGCTTCTTCTTAGGGCGACCTGGTGCTTTTCTTTCATGAGGAGGGTTTAGAGTCTTTGGCACAAGACTCAGCCAACTTCCTTTATCTGGCAAAGGGTTAATTGGATACGAGTAACATGATCGGTACATATCCACACGATAGAAATCATGCACATAGTCCTCTATAGGAAGACGGAAATCGTACAAGGCTGCAATCGCATGAGAACATGGAACTCCACTAACTTGCCAATCATTACACGAGCAACTTCTTGTTTCGATATCAACCGCCCAAGTACGCTCTTCATGCATCACTTCAGCTCTCAATCTCAAAGACTTCTTAACACGGTAACTCCTTATTTTCTCCATTTCCTTCTTCAAATGCCGCATCACTCTAGGCACCAATGGATCTGTCCATGTTAATCCTATTTTATGTCTTTTAAATATATCCGTCATTAATTTTTGTCGGATACCATCAACGAGATTGTAGACGGTGAGATGCCTGACATCGAGTATCTTGCTATTAAATGATTCAGCACAATTGTTAGTGAAATGATTGCATTTAATCTCATGGTTGTACAAAGATCTTCTCCAACACTTGCCTTCTCCATTTCTCAAAAACCAATTATATGCATCAGGCTTATTTTGCTCTAATTCTTTCAACATTCTTTCAACCGGAATAGGAGCAAATGTTTTAGTAATATTCCAAAATGCACCCTCAAGTTCTGGGCCCCAATTCTTTTTTAAATAATTTTTGAACAAATGTTGCAAGCATAGCCTATGCTCGGCCCAAGGAAAAACTCTCTTAAGAGCTCCTTCTAAACCTTTTTGACCATCTGACATAATGGCAAGCCGAGGGATATCTCCGATAGCTTCATTTAAACATTCAAAAAACCACTGCCATGATTCACCATTCTCAATTTCTACGACCGCAAATGCCACCGGAAAGAGTCCGCTATTTCCATCTAATGCTATAGCGGTAAGCAAACAACCACGATATTTACCCGCCAAATGACAACCATCAACTCCTAAAAATGGCCTACACCCACTCATAAAACCCCCCTTACAACCATTGAAACATACAAAGAGGCGCTCAAAGGAATTATCAATTGAGCGTTTCAACTTGATCACACTACCGGGGTTTGAGGCAAGCAATGCATCCGCATAATCTGGGATAAGATTATATGCCTCTTCATGAGAACCGTAAATTGAAGCCATTGCAATCTCTCGTGCTTTCCAAGCCTTTTGATAAGATATCTCAACTCCATGATCATCTCTAATCTTACCAATTATATCACAAATTTTACTTTTCGGGTTGTGGCGCAACCAATTTTGTATCATGGTGGCCGCCCAATTTGATGTGGCCATTCTCGAGTCATCATGACCTTTGCCGGTGCACGAGTGTTTATCGTTAAGTGTTTTAATCCGAAAAGTTACACCATCTTGCAATCTAGAAGCATGTATGCGCCATGGACACCCGACATCACTACATTTTGCCGTGACTCTAGCACTTTCATTTTTCAAGTAAGTTCTGTCGAATCTTTTTGCTATAGCATAATGACTTAGAGCTAAACGAAAAGTTTCTACATCCTTAAAATCTTGACCAACAACAAGCACAAGATCTCTCTCATGTGTAAACAAAGACACTTCTTCTTCATCAGACAGAATTTCCTCCTCATCAACAGGTTCGAACTCGCCGTCTGTATCCATTTCCTCTAGTACATCCCCCACTAAGATATTTAACAGACTTTCATTTACTACACCCGGCATCCCCTCATCCGGGCGCTCTATCGAAACAACCTTAGTTGACATAAATAAATGAAGAGGTGGGGACAATTGCCCAAGTGCCATCATCATACTTACATCATTATCACAATTTAAAATCCTTTTATCCCTTTCACCATCAACACGAAATGATAATTCACAATCCTTAGCAACCTTCAAACCACAACCATCTTCAATATCTTGATTAATTGTAACAAAAGATACTCGATCGGGATCTAGAAACATTGTCTTCGTCTCCCCCGCATAGTGAACAATTACCTCCAGTTCTATATCCATCTAAAATAAATAAAACAAAAAAAATTAGAACACATGATTTTTTTAAGAATTTTTCTTTATTTTACGAACACTTGATTTTTCAAGGAATTTCCTTTATTTTTTTGTACAGAGGATAGAATGTATATTCACAAAATAATGTACTCAATAATATTTTCACAAAACTAGAAAGTATATTCAGAAAACTAGAAATAAATCCATCAAAAATAGACAGTAGTTATTCACTAGAATTTTTGAAAATTATATCAATACCTGTTTGGTAAATAAATAAAAAAGAAAAACAGTAGAAGAAAAATCATAAGAAAATACATATCAAATTAATTTCATGACATAATAATATCTTACCACAAAAGAGGAAAAGAATGCCATAGCTTTCAACTCTAGATATTTTTGTCTCATGACAAGTCAAAGAGGAAGATTTGTCTCAGGATAAGTCAAAAAGGCACTCCTAAATTAGTTAGTATAATAGTCACTGCTTTCAATTTTGAGATAAAGAATCAATAGATAAAGGATTGACTAGTCTTTTGTCATTGATTCATGACCATACGAATAGAAAAAACTCAAACCTGAAGCTATTCTTGAAGCCCAATTTACACACGTGTGGGGGAGGCGAGTTAGGACAAAGTAGAAATGCAAATTACATGACTGCTCCTATATTAAGGCATGATTTTGCTGGCAATATTGTCTTCAATGATAGAGAGATGAGATATGTCGGCAGCTTAATGAGGCTAGGGTTTGGCTAATTTGGGGAGATAAGTTGAAAAATATTGGAAGGTTTAGTAAAGAGTTCTCTGGAACATTCTGGTATCTTTAATTTTTCACGAGTGAAGAAGGGTTTTAGAAGGGTAATTTGGTATTTCTCTAAAATAGAGCATTCCATTAGACGGAAGCCGTGACGGTAGGGGGTGGAAAAAAAATTCAGCTAGTGTCAGGGGGGCTGAAACAGGGAATATGAAAAGTCAGGGGTTTTTTGATAATATCCATAAAAGTTAGGGGGTTTTTGAAAAATTTCCCAAAAAAAAATGATTAACATCTTTACCCAAGGTAACAGAACTAACTCTCCAAAAAAAAAACTTGGCACATTAAAATGAAAAAATCTCATTCCTAAACATTAGCATCACTCAAATACTAAAATTTCACTACCAAAAGAGTACAAAAAATCAGGAAAGTGGCATCTTTCCAGCACAAGCAGCAGCATATTGCTTCTCAAGATCCGGCAACTCCTCCTTATATGGCAAAATATATTTCTCCACAAAGAGCTTTTGAGACATGATAACCATCTTCAAAAAAGCATAATTATTTTTAAAACCCTTCAATTTAGATTTCAATTCGGTGAGCACATAATGCCTTGGGATTAATCTTATTTGCAAACTATATCCTATGAGTATAGGCTGCATAGCAATACTCCTTGGATTAAACCCAACATTCTTTATAAGAAAATCCATTGTGGACCTCACATTCTCCTCAGAAAAATTTAATATTCTAGGATACTTTCTTAAAGCCAAATTTACATCTTCCTGAGACCATCCATAATTTGCTTTGAGGAATGATGCTTTCTTGTCAATTGTATCCTTCTTCAAATTACCAATAACTATTAGCCCTTCAAGAAACATTTTGGATCTGGGAGCGAAACCGAGCTTCTCGATTTGCTCAAAAAGAAACTTTATAGAGTCTGGCTTTTGGATTAAGATAAACTCGATTTTCATTATTATCTTTGCTATCTGTTGGTCGGATAAGCCGTACTCCCTCAATAAGTTGATTCGAGGAATAATCTTCTTATCAATATCCAACCTAATGAGCAGATGGTTGTTGAGAACCTTCAATAAAGCCTCGTCACTGTTTCCCACAAAATTCCTCCAAAATTGAAGCCGTGGGAGGAGATTTTTATAGTTTAGGGCTTGGGGACTCGATCGAATCAATTGGAGGAGAGTTTTCTCAGTGAATCCAGAATCAAGCACCTCACGGTAGCGCGGTTCAAGGGTTTTGCTCACACTTGCGGAGAGCAGTTGAGGTGTCCAAGAGATGACGCTCTTGATCTGACTATCGCTCAGGCCGATACCTTTAAGGAAGCAAATCACAGATTCAGGCCGGTCTGGCGTTTTGATAGGGATGAGGTTCTTATCTGCTGCGACTTTGAGAGCTCGGTCCTCGGAGAAGCCGAAAGAGGAGATGAGGTATTGGGCTATGAAGGGGAGGTCTTCCTTTTGTTGGATTTGGGTTGAGAAATGGAAGAGAGGGGTCAAAATTGTTGGATTGTGGTGGCGATAAGAGGGACGAAGGGAATTTACGGAGATGAGTTTCTTTACCAAACGAGAAGCCATAGTCATCTATTTGAGCTTTGGTATTGTGACCAGTGAGGGGAGTTTTGACTGAAAAACCCTAGAGAAAGAAGGAGACTGCCGACAGCTTAACGGGTTTGAAGGTAGAACCACTACCAGACCAGTTATGTAAATGGAAATTGAACGAAACGGATCCAAGGAAAACACATACGTACATGCATTTCTTATATTTCAGCAGCTCATGTATTATTTAACCGGGCCTAATGGGATGATTGTTTTGTAATAAATTTATACAAGCCTTGGTATTCGTTCTACTATTTTATAGAGGTGAAGACAAGGAAGAAAAAATGAAAAATCAGCATGACCAACATGACATGACAATAATATGATTTAAATTTCTGAATTACAATGATAAATAACAAGTGAATAATTCCTGAAGTCACTCTTGAATTGAACACAACCAAATGACAAGCATACATACCCAAGCCCCAAGGCCGAAGCTTAATTGCCAAAACACTTCACAGTAAACCAAATTTTATCAAACATAGGGCATTTATCATCACTAAACAACAAGGCTTTTGATTTCCAACCAAAATCAGATCAACTATATTCCAGAAACCAAACTCTAGGCACATTAAAATCGAACTCTTATCCTACTGCATTTGCATGTGTAAATACTGAAATTTCTCTACCCCCAAAAAGAAAACACAAAAATGCACAGCACATCAATATATCTAGTACCACATTAAAATTCTCTTCCAACACACCATTATAAATCATGAAAGAGGCATCTTTCCAGCACATGCAGAAGCATATTCCTCCTCAAGATCCGGTAACTCCTCCTTATATGGCAATATATATTTTTCCACAAAGAGCTTTTCAGACATGACAGCCACACTCAAGAAATTCCAACTTTGTTTCAAACCCTTAGATTTCAATTTCAACAAAGTAAGCACATGATGCCTAGGAATTAATCTTCTCTCCAAACTACATCCAAATAATCTAGGCCACAAAGCTATACTCCTTGGATTAAGCCCCACCTTCTTAACTAGGAAATACATGGTGGAACTTATGTTCTCTTGAGAATAACCCAATAATTCAGAGTACTTTTTTAAAGCCAAATTTATTTCTTCTTCAGACCAACCATAATTGGTTTTATAGAACATTAGTTTCTGGTCCAATTTATCCTTCTTCGTAGAACCAACTACTATTAGCGCTTGCAAAAACATTTTAGATCCGGGAGTAAAACCAAGCTTCTCGATTTGCTCAAAATTCAACTTTATAGAATTTGGGGTTTTATGTAAGAAATAAGCTTTGTGCATTATTAACTTTGCTATCTGTTGATCAGATAACCCGTACTCTCTTAATAAGTTTATTCGAGGAATAATCCTCTTATCAATGTCAGTATTAAAGAGCATCAGTCTATGGCTCTTGATAACCTTCAACAAAGCATCCTCATTGTTGCCACGCAAATATTATTTTTGACTTTCAGTTTAGGTTCTACTTTTAGTATTCTTTGATAGGCAATGGGAATAAATAAATAAATAAATGAAAAATTGGCAAGTTGAACAACTAAACAAGACAACAAGAACGGATTAAATTGATGAATTACAATAACAATAACTGAACGTTATACATGATGAACTCCAGCTTTGGTACCAAAATCATAATAGCACACTTTCAACATATCAAGAATCAAAATCCATAAGAAAAAAAATACAAAAGTATGGCTCCTTCATTCTATTTGATGTGCAGATCACACCTCACCAATAAATACCACTGCACTACCTCGAGCTATTTGTGAAATGAAACAAATAAAACAAAACTAATTTTTTTTTTTTTTCAATCAAAAGTTGACATGATTAACTAGGTGACTTTCCATCGCAAAGAGCCGCATAAGAATCCGCAAGCTCTGACACCTCTTCTTTATAAGGCACAATAAACTTTTCAACAAACTTCTTTTCTGGCATTGAGATCACGGAATACAAAGAGCGATTTATCAGCCCCTTTGAGTTTAACGTATTTATCACATGATGCCTAGGTATTAATCTCCTCTTGAGGCTAAGCGTGAGAATGACGGGTTGCAGAGTTACACTCCTCGGTTCAAACCCAACTTTCCTTACAAGGAAATCCATAATGGACTTCATTTTCTCCTCAGAAACCGCAAGTATAAAAGGAGATTTCTTGATAGCAAAGTTTACATCTTCCTCAGACCAACCGTAAATGTGTTTAAGTAACTTGACTTTTCTTTCAATTGTATCTTCTTTTAAAGATCCAACCACTACGAGTCCATGAACGAACATTCTTGATCCCCGCTGAAATCCAAGATTCTCAGTCTTATCAAGAAGCAGCTTTATATTTTCCAGCTTTCTGAGTATGAAACCATGCCCTGCCATTGCCACCATAGCAATTTGCTGATTAGATAAGCCATATTCACGTAAAAGATTTACTATTGGCATAATCGTTTTGTTGATATTTACACTAATAAGCCCTCGGTTCCCCTTGATAACCTTCAACAAATCCTCCTCATTGTTGCCGACAAAGCCTCTCCAGAATTGGAGCACTGACAGACTGTTCTTAAGATTAAGGGACAACGGGTTGAACTTAATCAATTGGATGAAGATATTACCAGCAAATCCAGCTGTAATCAACTCATTGGCCCGTGGTTTAAGGGTCTTCTCCACATTGCTAGAAAGTAATCGAGGGTTCCATGAGATTAGAGACTGGATTTCCTTATCTGTTAACCCATTTTCTTTCAGGAACCGCACCACTGATTCAGGCCGATCTGGGGTGTTGATTGGGCGGAGATGGGCCGTAGTTGCTATCTTGAGCGCTCGGTCCTTAGAGAAGCCGAAGGAGGAGATGAGGTACCGCGCCATGAAAGGCAGGTCCCCTTTTTCTTGGATTCGGGTTGAGAAACGGAGGAGAGGATCCAAAAAGGTGAGGTTATGGTGGTGACAAGAGGGAAAGATGGAGTTTACAGAGGTGAGTTTCTTTATAAGAAGAGAAGCCATTGTTGCGGAACCAGCTCTGGGAAGAGAATTCGCGCTTCGCTTAGATTTTACCGTCTTTTCTTTTACTTACGAGTGGATTCCGGCGGATCGGTGGTGACTGGTGAGTGAATGACTGACAGCGGTGGTTTTGATTTATGGATTTTTGAAATTTTGACTGAAAAACCCTAGAGATAGAGTTGAAGTTGAAGTAGAGGTCAATGCAAGCGTTCGGGTACTCGGGTTTGGGTCCGCATAAGAAAAGGATAGAATATAACGGATCTAGGGAAGTTTTATATCCGTAATCCATTTTAAAGAGTCAGCAACAGACAGCAAGAGCAAGACCAGGCATGGATGATTTTATTGGGCCTAGTGGGCTGATAATTGCCTAATTAGAAGGGGAGTATTTGTTTTTATGTTTTTAAAAAATTATATGGCACAGATTTGTTTTATGCCGTGGCCCATGGAATATTTTTTTTTATAATTGTAAAAAATTTATTACAACCAAGATAAGTTGAGAATTAGAAGGGAAAATTCTTGAACAAATTATGTACCAAAAGCTGACAAGTCAGGTTTCATATTTCAATTTAAACATAAAATGTTATTTTGGACTTTCAGTGTAAGTGCTCGTTTTCCTGACCATGTATTTATTTAAAAAAATTGCTCACGAGATAATCCATTGTACTACTTCGGAACAAAGTGAATATAACATTTCGCAGGCGAAAATAACAACCCCAGAATCATTCCAACAGGCAATAATAACATAAATAAAATTTCTCTAGGATCATATTCACAATTATTTTCCCAGCCGTCACCTAGTCGTCAGAAATTAGGAAAGGAAACTGAGTCGGTGTCCTGAAGTTGAACAGCTCATCAGACCGCTGCCAAACCGTGTTGGTGACAGCTCATAGAACGTTGACAAACCGCCTTGGTCTCGCTATAAATACCGTCTTCATTTCGTTCTTCTCTCTCTCCTCTCTCGTGTTCCTCCATTAGCACAAACGCTAATCGGATCGAATCGAGATGGAGTTCAGGCGATCGATCGTGGTGGGTTCAGAAGGGATCTGATTGGATCGGATTGTTATCCTTCGCCCTTTGCTAGAGGCAATCGGATCTCGAGGAAAGGATGGCCGTGGCGAGAGTATCGTGATTGAGATCCGATCGGGTCGTGTTTAGGTGATGCTATAGAGATATGATCGCGATCAGATCTGGAGGAAAAGCATGGCGAGGTTATTGTGATTCAGATCTGATCAGGTCGCTTTAGGCTATGCTATAGAGATATAATTACGATCTCATCTGGTTTGATCTTGGTGGCTTTGTGCGATCTGATAGGATCGCTATTATTCGCCGTAATTCAAATCCTTTTCAGATCTGGAGGAAAAGAAGGACATGACGAGATTATTGTAATTGGAGGTACGATCAGTTCGGTTTAGGCGATGCTATGGAGATATGATCGCGGTTTGTGAGTAACTTAGCTCTTTTTGATCTCACCTCCTATCCAACTTTCTTAGGCTGAAAAGGAATCTTGCAACTCTAATTTGATCATGCATGATTCCATTAAGGCATGTCCTGATCGTGTATGACCACCAGATTTTGGCCCTTTCACCGGCTTTGTTTCGTGTAGTTAGTTACAATCGATGCTTCAGGCTAGATTGAGGCTTAAATTACTTGAGTGCTGAATTGAATTTGAGGCATAATTACTTGAGAGACATAGATTACTTTTGAGGCTTAAATGAGGCACAAATTAATTTGAGGGCTTAAATAAGGCATACTTTCTTGAGGTTTAATTGAGGCATATATTACTTGAGTGCTTAGTTATTTGAAAAAATTACTCTTGAGGGCTTAATCGAGGCATAAATTAATTTGAGGGCTTAAATGAGAAGGGCATAATTGAGGCATAAATTAATTTTGAGGGCTTAAATGAGGCATGAATTAAGTTTGTGGACTTAAAAGAAGCATAAATTACATGAGTGCTTGAATGAGGCATAAGTTAATTTCGAGGGCTTAAATGGCCCATAAATTATTTTTGAGGGCTTAAATAAGATATAAATTATTTGATGGCTTAAATGACACATAAATTACTTGAGGGCTTAAATGACACATAAATTACTTGAGGGCTAGGCTTAAATGAGGCATAAATTAATTTTGAGGGCTAAATGAGTATAAATTACTTGAGAGCTTAAATGAGGTATAAATAAATATTTAGGGCTTGAATGAGGCGTAAATTAATATTGAGGGCTTAAATGAGGCATAAAATAATTTTGAGGGCTAAATGAGTATAAATTACTTGGGGGCTTAAATGAGGTATAAATTAATATTGAGGGCTTAAATGAGGCTTAAATTAATACTGAGGGCTTAAATTAGACATAAATTAATTTTGAGGGCTTATGAGTATAGATTACTTGAGGGGCCTACTTGAGGCATAAAATACTTAAGGTCTTGATTGAGGCATAAAATTCTTGAGGTCTTGATCGAGGCATGAAATAAATTTGAGGGCTTAAATGAGGCATAAGTTGATTTTAATGCTTAAATGAGGCGTAAATTATTTGAGGGCTTAATTTTGAAGCATACATTACTTGAGGGCTTAATTGAGGCATACATTACTTGAGAGCTTAATTGAGACAAATAATTTTGAGGCTTAAATGAGCATAACTCACTTAAGGCATCGTGGGATAAATTAAGTTCTAAGGCTTAAATGAGTCATAAATTACTTGAGGGCTTGCTTGAGGCATAAATTACTTAAGGACTTAATTGAGGCATAAGATAATTTTGAGGGCTTGAATGAGGCATAAATTGATTTTGACTTTTGAGGACTTGAATGAGGCATAAATTACTTGAGCGCTTAAGACGACGGTTGAAATGAGGCATTGATTTTGAGCGAGGCTTAAATGAGGCATAAAATAATTTGGAGGGGCTTAAGACATATATTACTTGAGTTGAAATGAGGCATTGATTTTGAGCGAGGGCTTAAATGAGGCATAAAATAATTTCGAGGGGTTAAATGACGCACATAAATTCATTTTGAGCACTTAAATGTGGCTTGAATTGATTTTGAGAGTTATGAGGCATAAAATAATTTTGAGGGGTTAAATGAGGCATAAATTGATTTTGAGGGTTTAATGAGGCATCGCATAATTTTGAGGGATTTAATGAGGCATAAATTACCTGAGAGCATAATTGAGGCATAGGCCTTAAATGAGGCATAAATTAATTTTGAGGGCTTAAATGAGACATAAATTATTTAATTGTGGCATAAATTGCGCTTTGAGAGCTTAAATGAGGCACAGATTAATTTTTCGGACTTAATCGAAGCAAAATTACTTGTGGGCTTAAAGGGGCATAAAAAAACTTTGAGGGCTTTTATGAGGCATGAATGGCTCAATTGAGCATAAGTTACTTGAGGGCTTTATTGAGACATAAATTATTTGAGGGCTTAATTGAAACATAAATTACTTAGGGACTTAATTGAGTCAAGGTGAATTATTAAGTGACACAAATTGAAACTACTTGGGGGCTTAATTGAGGTATAAAACTATAAATTGCTTGTAAGGCATTATTGAGGCAAAATTAAATTAATTGAAGGGCTTAATTGATTGAGACAGTGAATTACTTGTGGGGCTTAATTGAGATGAAGTTAAATTACTTACCAGGGGCTTAGGTGAGACAAATGTGAAATTACTTGAGGGCTTAAATTAGGCAAAGTTAATTACGTGCGGGAAGCAGTTGAGACAAAGTGAAATTACTCGAGGGTTTAGTTGAAGCAAAATTAAAATTACTTGAGGGGCTTAATTAAGATAAAGTTAATTTATTTGAGGGCCTTAATTGAAGCAAAGTTAAACTCCTGATGTGTATAATGAGTTGACAGTCTGAGATCTGCAATTTATTTTAATTGGAGTGCTGGTTCTTTTATTAACTATATTAGCTTTAAATGAGTACAGGTTTAGGGGGTATCCCATGTTAATATGGAATATCTTGGTAGTCCATTAGATAATTATTCTAATTGATTTATTCCTGACAGTCAACATAATCTCACAAGTAAAAAAAAAGATAATCTGTCAAAGGAAGTTAAATTATTTGAGGGCCTTAATTGAAGCAAAGTGAACATAATCTGACTCTTGCATTCACTCTCACAAAATAACTAATGGATGAATATGCTAAGTTGAATTGTATTTTAAATGGTATAGTCAGCTGGGATATTCTTATTCCGCGATAAAAATCTCAAGCAACTTTAGTATATAAATTTAGTCAACATATTTTGCTTAAGATCTCAAGTTAAGCAACTTCAGTATTTAAATTTAGTCAACATATTTTACTACGGTGAAAAGACAGATTAATTATTGGCAATTTAAATGATAGTCGTACGATTATAGTGATGGTTCAACATTTCGGTTGTTGATTAAAACATGGAAAAAAGAGGGCAGAGTGAGTCAAAATGGGGCAGCTGGTTGTATGCTCATAATCAAGATTTGTATCTTTTACAAATCAACATGCATAGCCTCCTATTTAAAAGAGTGCTATATTATTTTTTTTTATCTGGTTAGAAGTTAACTTTTGATATGTATATACAGTGAGGCTGAAATTTTAAGTATTTGACAGGATTTTATATTATATTTTGTGGAAAACAATGGGAAGGAACTTGGAGAGTACCTTTGAGTTAAAACTTTTGACAGTATATTATACTGTATTTTGAATGTTATTCAGTAATATAAAAACTTGACAAATTCATCTGGCATTCTAATTTATTATTCTTTTTATTTTTATTTTTCATAACCTGGATTGGTTGAGACGAGTTAGGAAAATTCTTGAACAATTTATGCATTATAATCTCACAGTTTTAAGTGATATTTTACTATACTTTGACGGGTATAAGAAAAGGATGAAAAATGTAAAATGAAAGATGATACGGAAAAAATGAAATTTTTTTGAAAAAATAGAACAGATATACAAGTCATCAAGAATGGATTAAATTAATGAATTATAAAGCCAAATGCAAATACAGAATCAGCACAATGCTAAACTACTTAGCAGCAAGCACAGACTGTTTTCTTAAGTACAATATATTTCCTTCTCGATGGAAATTAAATCGAGGCTCTTGCTTTTAATTTCTTCTTCCTTTTTGCTGAATGATATGTGAAACGAAAATATCACAAAGCACATAACAAAACTAAACTGATCTTCCAAAAACTGAATAATGATCAATTTTTCATCTTCCCACCACGAAGAGCCAAATAAGAATCCCAAAGCTCTGGCAGCTCCTCCTTATAAGGCACAATAAACTTCTCCACGAACTTCTCTTCTGACAAAATAATCACACTACCAGCACCGTAATTTACATCCACCCCGTTCGATTTTAACATATTTATGACATAATCCCTAGGTATTAATCTTCTCTTCAAGCTATACGTGATAATAGCTGGTTGTAGAGCTAGACTCTTTGCATCAAACCCAAATTTCGTAATAAGGAAATCCATCGTGGATTTCACATTTTCTTCAGAAAACTTAAGTATATAAGGACATTTGTTGATAGCCCATTTTACCTCTTTATCAGACCAATTATAATTGTTTTTAAAGAACTCCATTTTCCTTTCAATTGTATCTTCTTTTAAAGATCCGACCATTATCAGTCCATGAACGAACATTCTTGATCCTTGTTTAAATCCAAGATTCACGGTCTTCTCAAGAAGCAGCTTTAGATTATCCAGATTTCTGAGTATGATACTTGTTTCCGTTACTAAAATACAAATCTGCCGATCAGATAAGCCATATTCATGTAAGAGATTCATTCTTGGTAAAATATGCTTATCTATGTCCATATTAAAAAGATCATGGTTCTTCTTGATAATTCCAATCAAAGCCTTCTCACTATTCTTGACAAAATTACTCCAGAATTGGAGCGTTGACAGAGTGGCATTACGGTTCAGGGCCGAAGGATTGTTTTTAATCAATTCGATGAAAAGATTTCCTGAGAAGCCACTTGTCACCAGCTCATTGGCCCGCGGCTCGAGAGTTCTATCGACATACGTAGAAAGCAACTGAGGGTTCCATGAGACTACAGACTTGATATCCGTATCTGTCAAACCGTTTTTCTTGAGGAATTGCACAACAGAGTCAGGTCGATCTGGGGTTTTGATCGGAGAGAGGTGGTTGTTAGATGAGAGTTTAAGAGCTCGGTCTTCAGAGAAGCCGAAAGAAGAGATGAGGTACTGAGCGATGAAAGGCAATTCCTCTTTTTGTTGGATTTGGGTTGGTGAATGGTGGAGAGGGGTTATAATAGATAGTTTGTGTCGTCGTGTAGATGAAATGAGGGAAAGAAGGGAGGGAGGTTTAGTTGTGAGAAGACAAGCCATAACTAGTGATGATTGTCCGAGCTCAGTTGGCTGACAAACCCTAGAAGGAGATGACGATTTTAGTTGTGTAAATGCACGCATTTTTCACTGAAGAGCGGAGCGAGTAGGAAGACCTTGCGAGTTTATCTTAAGCGCTGCGAAAAGTGAAAACTGGAGTAGGACTTAACGGGTTTGAAATAAAATCTGGGAAACCAAATCCTGAGTTAAGTCCCGACCAAGTCCTCAAAGAATGAAAAAGAAAAAGCAAGTATAGAAAGCTTCGGCTTTGAGAGAATTATAAGCCCAATACGCCCACAATAGTTAAGGTGGATTATAATTTATAAGTGTGTTTTTCCCTATGGATCCGATAAGCTAAAGAACCCACTTCATTAACGGCTTGTACATTCCCCTGTTGACCACCTTCGCTTTCGATATCTCATTCAGCCCCTCTAGGGTTTTTCAGTCAGCGGAGCTCGCCTCAGACCATCACTTCCAATGGCTGCTCTTCTAACAAAGAAGCTCAACTCCCTCAGAATTCACCTCTCTCCTGCTTCTCTCAACCACAACCTAACTGCTCTTACTACACTCTTCCATTTCTCAGCCCAAATCCAACAAAAGGAAGACCTTCCTTTCATAGCCCAATTCCTCATCTCCTCATTCGGCTTCTCCCATGACCGAGCGCTCAGAGTCTCAGCTGATAAGCACCTCGCCCCAATCAAGTGTTCAGATCGGCCTGAATCTGTGGTTCGCTTCTTTAAAGATTACGGATTAACAGATACGGGTATCCAGTCCCTAATCTCATGGTACCCGCAGATACTTTCTAGCAATGTTGAGAAGACCCTTAAACCACGGTTCAATGAGCTGGTGACAGCTGGATTCGGTGGTAACACATTCATCCAGTTGATTAAAAACAATCCTTCAGCCCTTGTGCGTAAAACCACTCTGCCAATTCTCCAATTCTGGAAAGGATTTGTACACAACAATGAAAAAGCTTTGTTGAAGCTCATCAAGAGCAACCAAGGCCTTATGCATTTGGACATAAACAAAAAGATTATACCAAGAATTAATCTTTTACGTGAATATGGTTTATCTGATCAGCAAATTTGTATGTTGTTAATGCGAAGAAATGGTTTAATTTTGAAGAATCTGGATAGTATAAAGCTACTTCTGGAGAAGACTGAGAGTTTTGGATTCCAAATCCGATCAGGTATGTTTGTGCCGGCACTCAGAATAGTTGCATATTTAAAAAAGGATACAATACAAAAAAGAGTCGAGTTCTTTAAAAGCACTTATAATTGGTCGAGCGAAGATGTGAACTTGGCCATCAAGAAATGCCCTGTCTTACTTGCGATTTCTGAGGAGAATGTGAAGTCCACTATGGATTTCCTTATAAAAAAAGTTGGGTTTGAACCGAGAAGTGTAGCTTTGCAACCCGTCATTCTCACGTTTAGCTTGAAGAAAAGATTAGTGCCTAGGCATTATGTGATAAATATGTTAAACTCAAAGGGGGTGAAAATAAATTACTCATTTTCTGTGTGTGTGTTGTCTGAAAAGAGGTTTGTTGAAAAGTTCATTGTGCCGTATAAAGAGGAGGTGCCAGAGCTTGAGGATTCTTATGCAGCTTTTTCTGATGGGAAGATGACTAATTGATTGTCAGTCAGCTTTGCGAGAGATGAGTTGATGATGAATTTGATATTTAATTTTGTAGGGGTGTTTTTGAATAATTTGCTTTCAAGTATGGAGAGAGGGTGAAAGAATAGTTGAGAATGGGAAATCTCGAGTTCAATGGCAAATTGTCCACTTTCAGTTAATAGGCGATCATTTTAGCTTTTAAATTAAGATTAGAAGTGGGACAAAGAGCTCTCACTATTCAATCGGAAAAAGAATTAGTATACCTTGGTATTTATTTTTTCAGTATTTTTAGAGGGAATTAGCAAGTAATGGGCTTCAGTCTGTAAGTAGGTCAATTGCTATTGTTTTGACTTTGAGCATTGTTTTGAGTTGAGATATATGTAGTAATTTAATCAAAATATGTTATCAATTTAATGAAATTTCTTTTTATCTTTCCTTTTCCTCATTAACTGGTACAAACTGATCCATTGGTGTTGTATAATGCAAATTAGTCCCAATTTCTCAAATACATCAAAGGTTGTGTGTTGAAATAAATAAGTCAAAAGTTGTGTGATAAGTATGAATCAAAGGGGCTGAAACAAAATGCTCTTTTTGTTTGGTGATTAAGAATTAATCCATTTCTTTCAATGGGACTACTGAACTGATGTTCTTTGTAATAAATGGACATTTTTGTTTATTCTTTTCTTTTCTTTTCCTTTATAACCTGGATTAGTTTGAGAAAGAGAAACTCTTGAAAGTATATTGATGCCGGATGAAATTCGAAATATGTACTTCCTGATGCAACTTTTTTTTGTAATTCTATCAACAAAACAAATATTATCCAAATAAGGCGACTTTGTTTATAAAATGATGGGCGGTAATTAAAAACATTAGAACAAATTGAGCGTCCAGTAAATATTGTGTACTCACATGATACATGAAAACAATTTCTAATCCATCCAAATGACAAATGAGTATTTTTGATGGAATCATGGAATTCAGCCCAAGAATTATAGTGGGCTCAAAGGTTTAGCTAACTGTTGTAAGTGAAAACTACATATCAGGCCTTCTTCTTTTGTAGTCTCGGATTCTGTTTAAGCCCACATAACTGCGTAATGGAAGCCATTTTGACCTTCTCTTGAGGTCTCTTTCGGAATCTAGGGTTTTTCAGTCAACAGAGCTCATAGCTCAGACGGCCAGTAACTAACAATGGCTCGTCTTCTATCAAAGAAACTCGCCTCAATGGCCCTTAGCTCCCCATTTCCTTCCTCTCTCAACCACAAAGTAACTCTTTTAACCCCTCTTCTCCATTTCTCAACCCAAATCCAACAAAAAGAAGACCTGCCTTTCATAGCACAGTACCTCATCTCCTCCTTCGGCTTCTCTGAGCACCACGCGCTCAGAGTCGCATCTGACGCCCACCTCTCCCCGATCAAAACCCCAGATCGGCCTGAATCTGTTATACGATTCCTTAAAGAAATCGGGTTAACGGATATGGAGATTAAGTCAGTTATCTCGTTACACCCTCGATTTCTTTCTTTTAATGTAGAGAAAACCCTCAAGCCGCGAGTCAATGAGTTGATAACAAGTGGCTTCACAAGAGAAACACTCATCAAATTGACCCGGTATAGTTCTTCGGCCCTTACTCGTAATAACACTGTTTCACGACTTCAATTTTGGAGAAATTTTATCGGTAGTGATGAGGCATTTCTAAAGGTAATCAAAAGGCCGATGATCATTAATATGGACATTGTCAAGAAGATTATTCCTCGAATAAATTTATTAAAAGAGCACGGCTTGTCAGATGAAGAAATTGTGAGGTTAGTAATGAAGGAAACTAACATCTTGTGTCAAAGCCCAGACACTATAAAGTCGAATATTGAGGAAATAGAGAAGCTAGGGTTCCCTCGTGAATCTAAAATGTTTTTGGCAGCACTGGTAGTCTACAGCTCTATGAAGAAGGAAACATTGGAGAGTAGAGTGGCTTTCTTTAAAACGACTTATGGCTGGTCTCAGGAAGACATTAATTTGGCTCTAAAAAAATATCCTAATATATTGATTTTTTCTAAGGAGAACATAAGTTCCACCATGGATTTTCTTATTAAGAAGGTGGGGCTAGATCCAATGGATATAGCTTTGAGGCCTACATTACTTGGGTTTAGTTTGGAGAGAAGATTAATTCCTAGGCATTATGTGCTTACTGTCCTAAAATCAAAGGGTCTGAAGCTCAAATGCAAGTTTTACACTGTGGCTAAGTTAACTGAGAAGCAATTTGTTGAAAACTTTATATTGGCATATAAAGAGGAGTTGCCGGACCTTGAGGCGGCATATGCTGCTGCTTGTGCTGGAAAAATGCCTCTTTCATAATTTTTGTTTTCTAGTAATCTAGGCTTCTACTAAAGAATTTTGTTGTGTTTAACCAATGTAATGAGATAAGTGATGGGAACATCAAATGAGATGAGGTATTTACTTTTATTTATTTGTTGTTTTTGATGTGGAAATCAAATGGCAAGTTTACTGATGTTTATTGTATTGTTTATTTGAAGAATCTCGATCATGGTTTCTCTTCTCATAGAGTAGTAAGCTTCCGATAGGTTCTTTGTAATGTCATAATTAATAATGAGCATCAGCTTCTGATAATTTTGAAAGCTTGAAAAAATCACAGAGTAGAAATCCTATTTTGTTGACAATTATGAATAAAATTTTCAGGGTGCACCAGGCTTTTCATTAAAATTAGTGATTTGAGTTTCCTGCCTTTTTATCAAAATCCATAACTTGACTGGTTATATTCATAATGTTGTACTGTATAGTATTTAAGATTTATCTCCAGTTATGTGAAAGCATATGTTTTTTTTTCCATAAAATACATAAAATAAAATATTTAGAATCACATATTATGGTAATCAAGAGATTTGGAGAATTCATACAATCCGGGATGTCAAATTGCAGATTGTATACAATCTGATTGTGTATTATAATTTATATATAATCGAGATTTTGAAATCTTATGTTATACATGCGAACTGAAATTCGAAATATCAGGTTATATACAAACCTGGTCGCGGGCCATAATCAACTTGATATTTAAAATATCAGGTTATATTTCTTTGTATTTAGCCCTAGTCATAATTCTAACTTGTGCTAAGCAAAAAGAAACAGAGAATTATAAGCTCTCTAGGCCCAAGCCCAATATATTATACATGAAGAATTTGAGCCCACAAGGTGGAATTGTTTGGACCTGTGAAGTGGATTTACTTGGATCCGTTATCAATCAAAGATCCACTTCATTAACGGGTTCTACTCCTAAATCCTAATCTCCACCTAGGGTTTTTCAGTCAACAAAAAGCTCGAACGGCTTGCAACAATGGTTCATCTTCTACGAAGGAATCGCGGCTCTCTGATTAACCTCTTCCCCTCTTCGCGCGACCACAATCTAACAATTTTGACCCCTCTCTTCCATTTCTCGACCCAAACCCAACAACGGAAAGAGGATGTACCTTTCATTGCCCAATACCTCATCTCCTCATTCGGCTTCTCGGAGGAACGAGCGCTTAAAGTCGCAACTAATGGGCACCTCTCCCCGATTAAAACTCCAGATCGACCTGAATCAGTGGTTCGCTTTCTTAAAGATACCGGTCTGACTGATGTCCAGATCAAGAAGGCCATATATTTGGCACCTCAACTGCTCTCTGCAAGCGTGAGCAAGACCCTTGAACCAGCTGCGAATGAGGTGATTACCAGTGGTTTCACAAGGGAAACACTCGTCGAATTGATTCGATTTAATCCTCGTGTGCTTGCCCATAATAATCTTGTTTCACGACTTCAATTTTGGAGAAATTTTGTTGGTCGTGAGGAGGCATTTTTGAAGTTCACGAAAAAGTGGGGGGTTTTTAGTTTGAACATTGATAAGAAGGTCATTCCCCGGATAAATTTATTAAGGGAGTACGGTTTATCTGACAAACACATTGCAATTCTATTAATGAAACCAGGCAATTTCTTACTTCAAAGCCCAGATTCTATGAAGTCGAATATTGAGCAAATCGAGAAGCTAGGGTTCCCTCGTGGATCTAAAATGGTTTTGGAAGGCCTGGCAGTAGTTAGTTCTATGAAGAAGGATACTTTGGAAAAGAAAATGGCTTTTCTAAAAACGGCATACGGCTGGTCTCAAGAAGACATAAATTCAGCTTTTAAAAAGTTCCCTAGAGCATTGACTTATTCTCAAGAGAAAGTGAGTTCCACCATGAATTTCCTAATTAGTAAGGTGGGGCTTAATCCAAGGAGTGTAGCATCGTGGCCTAGACTACTTGGGTATAGTTTACAGAGGAGATTAATTCCTAGGCATTATGTGCTCACCGTGTTGAAATCAAAGGGTTTGAGAAATAAATGCTCTTTTCAGTATGTGATAGACATTACTGAGAAACAATTTTTGGAAGACTTTATATTAAAATATAAGGAGGAGTTGCCGGATCTTGAGGAGGCATATGTTGCTGCTCGTGCCAGAAAGATGCCTCTTTGATGATTTGTGCACATTTAATGAAGAATTTTGTAGTAACCAATTTTAATGTGGTGGTAAAAGTAATACTTTAACGTGCTGAGTGATGTTATAGTGGTATTGATGTGCATTACTGGGTTTAAGATGGTCATTTTTTATCCGTTTATTGTTTTTGATGTCAGGACTCAAGTAGCAAGTTTATTGGTAGATATTGTTTAATTTACGAATCTCGATCATTATGTAATCTCATAATAGCAATGAGCATCATGATACTGAAAATTTTGGGAGCTCAGAGAAAATTATGACAGAAATCCAATTCATTTTAAATTATGAATGTAATTCTCGGCTTTAAAAGAAGGTTGTAGTGGGATTTTTATTAAAACCTGTGATTTGAGTAACTGCCTTTTTTTCAATTGAAGTCAGAAACTTGACTGCGGTTATGTTTCGAAATGTCGTACTATGTGATCTTGAGTTATGTAAAATCAGTTTTTTCATTTATAAAATTCATAAATTAAATATTTAAATTCTCGAATCGTAATAATCAAATGATTTGAGGTTTCAGGATTTTCACATAATACTGGATGTCAAATCTCAGGTTGTGTATTGATATGGTCTGAATTTTATATAATCAAGATTCAAATCTTATGCAACCCTGTGTTAGTTTATATATAACCCAACCTTGGGTGCTAACCGGCTGTCTATTTAGAATTCCGGTTATATAATTATATTACATCTATAAATTCTTGAAACTGCGAAATGGGCGTCCATTGAATGCCATTACGATGCTTCATGTTTCATCTTTCCGGTCCAATCCCTCCTTTGTATTCCTCGTAAATTAGTAATTTAGTATTATTTTTCTTCTTTGGATTTTGCCCCTCCAAATTAGTAATTTAGACACCACTGTTGTTATTACCTTTGTTGATAATGATAATTCTCCGGTCCTGTCCAGTGATGCACTAGTAGGAATGGTATACAGCATTTCCTTGTAGACAACAAGCATGTCTGATAAAATTTGACGGTGTGTAATGCAAAATCACAGAATTATAAGGTCACTAGGCCTAGTAATATCCGAGTGCAGCCCAACATAATTATACAGTTTTGTAGTAGCTCGGATTTATTAATCGAAGGAGAAAGGATCCACTTCATTAACGGGTTCAACTCCGATTCACCTTGACCTCTCTCTTTCGATTCCGATTTGCACTCTCCACTCCACCTAGGGTTTTCAGTCAACAAAAAGCTCAAACTGCTAACAACAATGGCTTCTCTTCTACGAAGGAAGCTCGTCTCCCTGAGTGACCTCTTTCCCTCTTCTCGCCACCATAATCTTACAATTTCGACCCCTCTCTTCCATTTCTCGACCCAAATCCAACAAAGAGAGGATGTGCCTTTCATCGCCCAATACCTCATCTCCTCATTCGGCCTCTCCAAGGACCGAGCAATCAAAGTCGCATCTGATAAGCAGCTCGCTCGGATCAAAACTCCAGATCGACCTGAATCAGTGGTTCGATTCCTGAAGGATACCGGTCTGACTGATGTCCAGGTCAAGAAGGTTATATCGTTGGCACCTCATCTTCTCTCTAGAAACGTGAGCAAGACCCTTGAACCGTGCGTCCGTGAGGTGATTGCTGCTGGATTTACAAGGGAAGCACTTATTCAATTGATTCAATATAATCCTATGGCCCTTGCCCTTACTAACCTTGTTTCACGACTTCAATTTTGGAGAAATTTCGTTGGTACTGAGGATATTTTTATGAAGTACATCAAAAAGTGGGGGTTCCTTCATTTGGACATTGATGATAAGGTCATTCCCAGAATAAATTTATTAAGAGAGTACGGCTTATCTAATCAACAGATAACATATATATCGATGTGGAGTTCGCATTTTTTAGTTCAAGACCCAGATACTATAAAGTCGAATTTTAAGCAAATTGAGAAGCTCGGGTTCCCTCACGGATCTAAAATATTTTTGGGGGCGCTGGTAGTCTACAGCTCTATGAAGAAGGAAACATTGGAGAGTAAAGTGGCTTTCTTTAAAACGAATTATGGATGGTCTCAAGAAGACATTAATTTGGCTCTAAAAAAATTCCCTAGAATATTGGTTTTTTCTCAGGAGAACGTAAGTACCACAATGGATTTTCTTATTAAGAAGGTAGGTCTTGATCCAAGGAGTATAGCGTTGTGCCCTTCACTACTCTCCTATAGTTTAGAGAGAAGATTAATTCCTAGGCATTATGTGCTTGCTGTGTTGGAATCAAAGGGTCTGGAAATTAATTGGAATATTTTTACGGCGGCTATCCAGACTGAAAAGAAATTCATTGAAAAATGTATATTGCCATATAAGGAGGAGTTGCCGGACCTTGAGGAGGCATATGCTGCTGCTTGTGCCGGAAAGATGCCGTTTTCATGATTTTTGTAATTTGACGAATTTTAATTTCTTAGTTAAGTGAGATTTTAGTTTGCTGATTATTTTTGTTGTGGAATGGAGTTTATCCAATTAGAGTACTTTTAATTATCTTACTTTTGCTGAGAAAATTAGATTTTAATTTACTGCGTGCTTATCATAGAGTGAGCAAGTTTTTATGCAGGCTCTTTTTAATGTCATAATAACACTTAGCATAAATGTTGCGAGCTCCGGAAAAATTATAAACAGAAACCCTATTTTTTTTTTAAATAATTAATGTAATTTCTCTTTTTATAAGAAGAATGCACCAGTTTTTATCAAAACCTGGGACTGAATTCCCCACTTCATCATGAATTTCCAGCTCAAATTCTTTTTTAACATTTATCAGAAGAAAAAAAAAGATTTTTCAACCCAATAAACAAATAAGCCTGGAACATGAGGTTTGTGGTTATATGCCAAGACTCCAAATATCATATTATATAAGATTTAAAATGTTATGTAAAATCAGATATTCAAAATTTCAGATTACAATAATGTCAAGATTTGAAGTTATGAGTTTTATATTAGTCGGGATGTGAACTCTCGGATTATATAAAATCGAGATTTGAAATCTTATGTTCTTGCGACAATCAGATCCTGGATTATAAACAAACCGACACGCACGTGCATTTCACGCCTTCTTTTTTAACTTTTTTTCTTTTTTCCCTCGCCATTCGCTGCTTCGTCTTTCGTTTTCCCGCTCCCGCAATTCTATTCTATTCGTCCCCTTTCTTCCCCCATTCCTTCTTCCCAGAGAGAAAGAAGAGAGAAGAGAGGGTAATAGAGAGGGAGGAATGGGGATACAAGGGCTGTTGCCGCAGCTCAAATCAATAATGGAGCCGATACATGTGGAGAATATGAAAGGGCAGACGGTGGCTGTAGATACTTACTCATGGCTTCACAAGGGCGCCCTCTCGTGTAGCACTCAGCTGTGCAAAGGAGTCCCCACTACTAGGTTTTAAGCTTATTGGCCTGACCAATTTGTTAATTTCGCACAAAGATTAGGGAGTCTAGGTTATTTTTGTTGATTTCTATTCTTTTCGTGAGATTTCTTGTCAAGCTTGTTTTTTCTTATCTGGCACTGTCATGTTGGATTAAGAAGAGGATAAGAAGTTTTTGATTTTATTTATTCATCAATTGGTTGTTTGGCTCAAAGATAGGATCTTTGATTTCTTTTCCTGTTGTTTCATCTGAAAGTACATTTCGAGATTTGGGTCTCTCCTGCCCTATTTTGGTTATATTCCCCTATTTTCTATTCATCTATTTGGTTATTTTTGCGTATTTGTTATTCATCTATTAGTTTTATTCACCGTTTAGTCAATGTTTATCTTTTGCATTGTGCAATTTAGTTTATTCACTAGTTGCATTTGACTTCCAGTTCCAGAGCCTATCATGTTTACGAAAAAAAAAGCATTTTACTCTTTAGTAACTGCCCACCAAGAAATGAATTTGCAACTATGATGCTTGTAGAATATTCTTTTGATTTGACATTGTATTTGTTTGTCAACTCAATCAGGCATATTGACTATTGCATGCATAGAGTAAATTTACTAAGGCACCATGGTGTTAAACCGATTCTCATTTTTGACGGAGGCCTTCTACCAATTAAAGATGACCAAGAAACAAAACGAGCAAGGTAAAACCCTAATCAACCTATTACTTTTTCATTCTTTCATTAAATAACTAAAGTTAATATAATTATTATCTTTAATAATAAAAATAATACTTGGGTTTTGTTTTAATAATTCAGGTCAAGAAAGGAAAATATGGACCGTGCATTGCAACATGAATCAGCTGGTAATTCAAAAGCTGCATTTGAGTGCTATCAAAAGGCAGTTGATATTTCACCTTCAATTGCTTTTGAATTAATTAAGGTTAAATTTATTCTTTAAATTGATTCCCCACATGTTCAATTCAACCCTAATTTATCGTTAAATGTGCAATTAATCCTCAATTATAGAAATTAATTTGAAATTACGTGCATTTAATTAAGGTTTTGAAGAGAGAGAAAGTGGAATATATAGTAGCTCCATATGAAGCTGATGCACAAATGGCATTTCTATCAATAAACAAACTTGTTGATGCTGTAATTACAGAAGATTCTGATTTAATCCCTTTCGGCTGCTCAAGAGTCAGTAATTTTTCAAATTAACCCTCCATAATCACACATTTACATTTTGATCCACATATTATTTATTAGTCCTTATTTTTTTTTTCAGATTATATTCAAGATGGATAAATTTGGGCAAGGAGTCGAGTATCAGAGCTCAAAGTTGGGCAGAAATAGAGAGCTTGATTTGAGTGGATTTAATCAACAAATGTTGCTTGAAATGTGCATTTTGAGTGGCTGTGATTATTTACCGTCTTTACCTGGCATGGGAGTGAAAAGAGCTCATTCTTTAATCCAAAAACTCAAAAGCTATGATAAGGTAAATTTTAATTGACAAGTTTCATAAAAATCCTGAATTTTCTCATATTTATAGAAAATTCCTTGACTTTTTGAAATGTTATAAAACCCCCTAATTTTGACTTTTTAGTTCAAACAACGTCTAGCCTCTTTATTCTAATATAAAATGTGGATGAATAGTAATGAAAATATTTTCAAAACTGATGTTTTTCGAATAAATTCTGCAAAGTTTGATTATCAAATAGGATATTTATGAGTGCACAATATGATGGTAAAGACATTGTTTGCTGATGATGAATGAATTATTTTGCAGGTAATAAAGCATGTGAGGTACAGTGGGGTATCTGTGCCAGCTCATTATGAGGAGAGTTTTAGAAGGGCAATTCAGTCATTTCAGCACCAGAGAGTTTACGATCCTTCAAAACAGGATATTGTGCATCTATTAGACATTCCTGAAGGCCTTACTGATGACTTGGAATTTTTAGGCCCATATCCTTTTTTACAAATATTTATATTATTCTGATATTTTATACTTCATTGAGTTATATGCTTAGTTTTTTTCCTTAATTATTTTTTACATGGTTAGAACAAAGCATTGCGAAAGGTATAGCGGAAGGGAATCTTGATCCAATAACCAAGATGCCATTTGAGGTAAGTTTTGTATAATCAAACATTTTACTTGCAATAACTTTTTTTGGAATATTAGCGTTATTTTAACGAAGGAATCTTATTTTTATGATTTATAATAGGATAAATCAACAAAAGATGGATTATTGGTTCCTGAAAAGACATATCAAGTAAAAGAAAAAGAACCTGGAATTGCAAGTACAAGGAAAAAGCTAGACTTGCCTATACAAAGAAACATCTTAACAAATTATTTTTGTATCCTTTCATTTTTACTTAAAACTCACATTTTACTATTAGATATCTAATTTAATTATTTAATTTAAATTTTCGAATCCTTAATTTTGAGAAGGCTTAGCGTCTCTAGAAGCAAAGAGGAAATTCAGGGCTCCGAAACCCGCTTCAAATAATCAAATGAAAAATCAGAAAAGTCCAATAATTGAATCATCATCTCAAAATGAATTTCCATCTCAAACTGAATTATCATCTCAGAATGATTCATATGATAATTCACCATGTTTAACCAAGGAAATAATTACGCCTCCAATAGTGGATAATATAAGTCCGATAATTAGTTCAGAAGGGACTGAAACTGATGTAATTTCACAAGATTCAATCGCTACTTTATCCAGCGTAATTATTCTGTTTTTTTCTTTCTTTTCTTATGAATTATATAGGGTAATTAGACTCAATTAAATATGCTTATTGTTATATATTTATTTATTTGTTTGTTTTGCTCAGATGGAAGAGAAGTGTTCTGATGAAGAATTGAAACCAATGGAGCCGCCATGCCTAAATGGTAATTTTTTCATCTCATTTGAATTTTCAATTTGTTGATCATAATTCAGCAATTTATGTAATTTTTCATACTAACCAACTTAATGTTTTTTCTGCTAGAACCATCAGATCCAATTCTAACGCCAAAACCAACAGCTTCTCATTACAACTCTTTTGTACAAAATTCCCCTAAAATCAACAATTTGCATCCTGTGACCAAAAAGCCTATAGTGAGAAGTTCATATTTTAAGCATAAAGAAACTGATCAAGAAAATGAGACGCAAAGCGAGGAGCAGAACAATAAGGAAAATGATAACACGTCACAACAGAATTTCTACAAAAGTATATTAAAGAGGAGAAAACTCAGCTTGAGAGATACTAGTAACATTCATGTGGTATGTTTATTTTATCGTTTACTCTTTTATCTGAATTAGTATTCTTTTCTTTTGCTTGGAAATTTGAATTAATTCATGAGCTTTTCTTTCAGAATACTACAGAATTGAACAACAAAGAGATGAGTCCAGCTCCAGTTTGTCGTGATGAAGGTACAAAATAAAGATAAGAAGGATTTTTACTATTCTAGTATTCAATTCTTATATTTATGCAAGTAAGATTTGTATTTCATTTATGTAGAACCTAATACTATTGCAACTGAACTTGAAGAGACTGATATGGAAATGAAAGGTGAAGGGAAATACGGATGTGATATCTCTCATGTGAATAAATACGCAGTAATTGCAGAAAAATCGTTGGACAAATTTGCGTCTCTCATTTCAGGCTTTAGATACAATTCATCTGGCTCTCGTGCAAGTGGGCTCCGTGCCCCTCTCAAAGATGTACAAAACACTTGTTCTGCTAGGTACTAATATTATTCTGTTTTCTTTGTCAAAGTACACATTTTTAATTTCTAGTAGATTTTCTTTTTGTTTTCTATCGATGTGAGTAAATTTAATATTCAATTAGTTATGTTTCTTGTATGTGGCAGGTTGCTGCTCCAAAGAAAAAGGCCTTCAGTTCAGCCGATTGACATTACTGAGTTTTCATATAAATCGAAAAAGAAAGATACTGTTGAGTCATAAGGTTGTGCTGATTGTCTTGTTTCAAGTCGGTATTGTACAATAAGTGTATACGTGCTCATTTATTTCGAAGGGTGCATTGAGCCTCCTTTTTTGTAGCTATTGTTTCCTACCATTTGTGGGATAGATGAAGTGAGCCTGTACTTAATTTATGAAAACTAACAATTCAATGAATGATTGAAATGACATTAATTATGAAACTTGCGTTACTTTGGAGAGTACATCTTTCAACTGTTTAATTTGAACACTTGATGTAAGGTAGTAATATATCATCCAATTTTACAGTTTCTTCTGTACCTTAATGTGGTTTTCTATAATCTGAACATTTTGTACCTATAATCAAAACAGTGTGAAGACTGAACAATTGATGTAAATAATATATACTTCTTCAACTAATCTTTTTATAAACAACGAACACAACTTTAAAAAATAACCATACAGGAAACTTACCTGTTCATGCTCTAAATACATGAGAGCGACTACACAATCTGTCTTCAATATAAAATTGATTTAAACTAGTTCAAATTCAGCTTTCGCAAAACGAAGAAAAAAAAGAAAAAAAAAGTGATTAAACCTGCTCCCCTTATACCACAAAATATGGAATAACCAACCAACCAACCAAATCCTAGCCATGAAGAATACAACCAAAATTTAAAGAACATAACATCCAAAATCAAGCTCTAACATTCCCCAGCCAGAAAAACAACGGAAACTGCGCTATTGCCATAAACAGCAACATATAATGCTGCATGCTCGAGTGCTGGCTCCTCATCTCAGTCAACAGAACTCTCTTCATCGTCTTCACAAGGAAAACCCCCATACAAATACTCAGCCACGGCATCAGAAAGTAATAACTGTAATTCCAAAATATCCTCGCGATGATGGATAATGAAAGGCCGGTGAATAAATACCCGCCGTAAGCAACCAAGTCGAGTAACGGAGCCTCGCCTCCTCCCATTGAGTATAAGAGGACTTTGAGGAGGCCCACTTGGGTTAGCCATCCGATCAGGCCTCTTGTGAATTGGTAGCTCAGCCCTTCTGGACTAAACCTGTTTGTAAAAGAAATATTTAGAATTATGTATAGCTAGAAAAAAAATAAAGAGGGAAATTTACAAAAAAGCCCCTGAATTATTGGAAATTGCAAAAAAAAAACTTAAAAGATTTTTTTAACTACACTATAAGAAAAACAAAATTCAAGAGAGGGAGACTAATTAAACTTTTAAGTTTTTTTTTCAAACAATTAGAGTAGGAAACTTTGCAAACCTGTTAAGTAAAAGAAATTGAGAATTATATATGGTTAAAAAAGTTAAAAGAAAAATTTGCAAATAAGCCCTGTATTATTGGACTTTACGGAAAAAACCCTACATTAAACTATCTATAGGGTCTTTTTACATTTTTTTTGCGAATTCCAATAATGCAGGTTTTTTTTGCAATTTCCAATAATGCAAGGTTTTTTTTTTGCAAATTTCCCTTTTAGTTTTTTGTGGAGTATAAGAGTGGAATTGAACTGAACTTACTTGCCCATGAAGCCAAGTGAGAAGCCGGCGAGAATGACGTAAGTGGCAAAGGCCATGAATGGGATGTATAAATCAGGGGCGTTTATGTCATAAACTGGAGGCTTGTATGAGAGCCTTCCACCAACTGGCTCAGAAATCCTAGCCCAGTGCCCCTTCAAAAAAGAAAAAAGAAATTAATTTATTGGGAAAATAAGAGATAATAATATTTAAAAGGTAAAGTAGACTTACTCTGTGGAGAAATGGAAATAAGACAACTTTCAATTTATTGCGCACGTACTGATCGTTCACTTGGAAATAGTACTGAGGATTGGAGAAATACCGGCTAATCTGAATAATTTAAAAAATGTAAAAAGCTAAACAATGGCAAGAATCATAAAATTAGTTAATTATGTATAATTTCTTTGTATACATTGCTTTGCATGAATTCAGAACTGGAGCCTAAGAATTTCTCTCCGTACGCACCAAGTCCAGTCTTAATGAATTCAGATCCAGCACCGTAAAATGCGTTATTAAATGGGCTTTGTTGTGAATTTAGTGGTGGGCCTTGTGGCCCAGCTTGGTTTGCCATGTTTGGATTATACATAGCTGCAAAAGTAGAAAGCTTTTGAGAAAAATGCATCTTAATTGCAAGAAACATTTGCAAATCAAACAAGATAATGGACATATTATTAAAAAAAAAAGAGAAAAATGAAAAAAAAGAGTTAATATATGGAATTCATTTCCTTTTTAGATTTAAAAACATCAAAGAAATTTGTACCAATAGAAAAAAGGATTGCATAGTTATATAGTGAGATGAATTGTCTGGTACCAACAAGTACGAGCCAGAACCAAATTGGTACCAGCCATGGTTGGTACGAGATCTTAGTTTGGTGCTACAATAAGTGGCCATTTGATTTCTTTGATTCAAGTGTGGTATGAAATTAATCCAGGGGATTTCAATAGGTATTTTTCTTTAACTGATTTAACTAGCATAGAACCAGATTCTTCAAGAATAAATAGATCCAGGTTATTCTCAAAATAGGATTTCATGATCTAAAAGTTGGGGAAATTGTAGTAAATAGAATATTTTAGGGTTAATTCCCCGAAATACGTGTTAATTTTTCAATTATCCCCAAAAAGAAAATTACAGAAAAGAGAATATGTGCAGATCTATGAAAATATTAACTTTGAAAAACAGATGAAGTGTCTTTCATTTATTTCCCACGTATTACCGCTCATACTTTTCTAAAATTAACGATTTATGACAAAAATCCAAGAAATTAGGGGAAAATGAAATGAGGGATCAATTAGGATCTAAAACAAAAGAATGACGGTTACCTTCAGAATAATTTTATCTAATCTCGTCCTTTACAATTGAAGCGGGATGAACAGAAAGGCGAACGATGAGAAGAAGATCGATGATCTGTTTTCTATTTTTTTCAATTTTCGGATTTTACTTCGGATTCAAGCTTTTCGTCGGCTTCTTTTTACCCTTTGCTCTGGAAAGAGAAGGAATTAGCTGGATCGAGTTTTACGAGGGGAAAGGCTTAAAATGGGCCACATCAGGCCTTTTTATCCATACGGCCCATGTATCCTATAAAAGACCATGAGATTGAACCGATCAATGACACACGTCCTAAATATTTGACGTGTCTTGTTTTAATTGGTTGATTCTTCATGAACCCGATTCATTTGGTAAATTATCACCATTCATTATTTATAATGGGCCATGAGGCCTTATTAATTATTATACAAAACGTATAAAAAAAGATCATGAGATTGAACCGAACAATATAAACTCATCCACTTAGAACAACACACGTCAGTAGCATTTGACCTGTCTCATTTTAATTGGTTGGTTCTTGATGAAATAGATCCATTTAACAAATTATCATCATTCATTGACTTCTGCCCCAATTTCGCGCAATTCACTTCACTCAGAAGAACTAAACAAGGAAAGATTCATGGCGAGAGGCGGGAGAGGAAAGCGCGAGCGATCGGACTCCGCCGCGCCTCCGCCTCTCTCTAAGCGTCTCCGCCGGCCTTCCCCCGCCGGAGATGTTGCCTCCGCCCCCGCCGCCGCTGTGAGTGCGCCGGCGCAAGTCATCGTTACTGGTCTGCCTTCTGATTGTAGCGTGCTGGAGCTCAAGTTTCGCCTCGAGCAGTACGGTTCTGTTTCTAGGATTAGAATTGATGTGTCTGGATCTGGTCATGTGACCTTCAGGTCTGATGGGGCTGCTCAGGAAGCGATTTTGGCTTCTCTTGATCCGAGATTTGGTATCTCAGTTGGTTCTAACAAGGTTAGTTTTTAATTTGTTTATTTTTTCTGATTTGTGCTTTGTCGTTTCCTTATTGGTGATTTTAACTCATGTTTGGGCCTTTCAATTATCTCACACAAATATAACAATATATAATGAGCTGAGGAAACTCAATTAATCTTGTAGATTATATCATAATTAAATCTCAATTAAAAACAAAAAAAGAGCTGAGGAAAAAATGCACAATTGCTAGATTATCTGGCAGGTTCTTATTTTTTCACTTTTCTTCTTGTCACAGATTTTGGTGATTCGATCAAGTGAAACAGTGTTAGAATCAAAGGCCAGGATTTCATCATATCGCTATTCGAAACTGCTTAGACCTGAACCGCCATTGAGCAAACATGGAAGGAGTAATAAAAAACTCACTGCTGGAGAATTAATTCCAAGCACCAGAACTGAACTGGATTCTCGTTTCAAAGGAAGAGAGATAGTTGCATATGATGATCTCTTTTGATATATTTCATTTACTGGTTACATGTTAGGATATTTATGTTAAGTGTCTTTTTTTTTTTTTCTATTGTGTTCCTTCAGATGTAAATTAAGTACTTGTGGTTTTCAATCTTGTTTTCTCTTTTATATCTTTGTGATTTTGTATCTTTTTTAAGATTATTTTATTTACTTGAAGATCATGTTGAATGTTATGGATGAACTTCTGAAATAAAACTTCTGTCATTGTAAACCAGACCAAAAATAATTAAATAAAAAGGCCTTAATTTATACAGCTGTTGGTGATATTATTTTCTTTAAACAAGGTTAATAAAGGCCTCCTGATGGAAACTTTAAATGGACTAACCTGCCGTAATATAGTAAACACAGGCCTGCTATTATGTCAAGCAGGAAACAAAATTCCGATTTCATGCAAACCGGAAACGAAATCCAGGTTTAATCAAAATTACGGAAATGCGTTCTCAGTTCTTAACTAGTACCCCGTTACGTCTCTCAGCTGACAAATCAGCCTGCGATGAACGAGTCGACTGAACAAGAGAAGGAAGAAGAAGAAGAGCGGGGAGAGATTTGGGGGTGGAGCTGGGGCGCCGGTACGGACGGGCAGCTCGGTACCGTTATCTTTGAAGACCGGTACGTTCCCCAGCGCCTCATCTCCTCTCCTCCTCTCTCAATTTCTCACGTCGCCTGTGGCGGAGCTCACTCCATCGCTCTCACACGTACTTCCTTTTCTCTTAATCGCGCAAACTTTCATTCAATTTTGGTTCGTAATTTAAGGAATAGATTATTTTTCCTTTTTCAGATGATGGAAGTGTATATACTTGGGGGAGAGGCAGCAATGGTCAGCTTGGGCATGGCGATTTAGAAAACTGCTCTAAACCGAAGCATGTGAATTTCTTTGAGAATTTGAGGATATCTCGTGTTTCAGCTGGATGGAATCATTCTGGATTTGTTACAGGTTTGCTTAATTCTGATCTTAAATTTCGTCTTCTGTTCTTAGTTCTACTATTACAGGTTTTTAAACTGTTACTATTTATTTTAGATACTGGAAGACTCTTTATGTGTGGAGATGGATCATTTGGGCAGCTTGGGACTGGAGATCTCCAATCATATAACATTCCTATTGAAGTTCAATTCTTTGAATCAAAGCATGTTAAAGAAATAGCGTGTGGGATGCGTCATTCACTTGTCTTAATTAATGGTAAGTTGTTTTGCTGAAAAAATAATTCAATTTTTACGTTTTACGTGTACTTTACTCATATTAATTTGTGCTATAATCTATACAGGAAATTTTGTGTATGGATTTGGATCTTGTAGACACGGCCAAATTGGGAAACCTGCAAGTGGGGCCCAAAGATTTTGCACAAATCCTGAAATTATTCAAGGATTTGAGAACTGTAGAGTAACAAACTTATTTGCAAATGGAGACCACAGTGCTGCATTAACTGGTTTGTCTTTACATCTTTGAGCATTATATTTTTCCTATTTAATTATTTATCTAGGTTAAAAAGAAAATGCAACAAAATGAGAAGTTACTGAATTCAAATTTTACAGGGGTATACATGCAAATTGGTAGTGCTCTTTCTCATTCTTTTGTTTTTTATGGTACGTATGAATAATTCTAGATTAGATAACAGGGAATTATACATATGGGGCAGAGGATTTAATAAGGCTCAAAATGATTTTCATCCAAGAGTTGTACAAACATCTTTAAAGATTTCTCAAGTTGCATTGGGATGGCATCATGCCTTAATTTTATCTGGTATGTTTGTTTGATTAATTACTAACTATGTATGTTATTATTTCCTAGGTGAAATAATACTTGTTTGCGAGTCATGTAGTTTTTTATTTCATTTTTTATTTTTTTGGGATGATTTAATAGAAGGTGAAGTGTACATGCTTGGTGCTTATCGCCATGCAAATCTTAACGGTTCCAAATCGATTCCATCTACTTCTACTAATTGCTTAGAAGGTTAGTTTTTACTAACACGATACTATATGAGTTATATTAATGATTTGAAATTTTTATACAACTTAACTATAGATTATATGTATTTTGTTATATCTAGAAAGTACCACACGACCAGAACTTGAAAAGATACTGATTCTTGAAGGAGAGAAAGTGATACAAATTGCTTCTGGTTCTGAGCATTCTGCAGTCCTAACAGGTATAATTACACAAAATCATTCATATCTCATAGAATTTTTCATCCAAACTAGGAAATATTTACCTCATTTAAATATAATTTATATTTATATAAATTCCCTTTTTTTTAATCAGATAAAGGAAAAATAATGACATGGGGATGGGGAGAGCACGGCCAGCTTGGATTAGGAGATATTTGTGACCAAACATTTCCTCAGATTGTTAAGTTGGAAAAAGAGGCTCCATTTGTTGATCCACTTGCTATACATTGTGGCAGTGGATTTACTCTTGTGACAAGTTTATGTTAATAAAGAGCTGACGTGTCATTAATTTTGCTTTGGCATTATTTAATACCAGAGTTACTACATCTATGTATTTTTTATAAATATATCTATGTAATTTTTCATTACTGGTTAGTGGTTGTTAGTTGACAGTTGTTACTGTTTTGAAGAGCGTGAAAGTCACACATGAAAAAATTCATTCCAAAAATTAAATCTATACTAAAAATAATCACATAAATACGAGTACATCTTGACTTGGATTTTCTATATTAAGGAAAAAAAACTCAAGCCACTTGCGATCTATATACCCACTTGATGCATTTTAATAGAAAATGATTGAATATAACTACCGGTCAACTGGTCAATATTAGGCATGTGGGTGTGGCTTTTTTCAACAGAGAACTTAATATGTACATATACATATATATTCTAGATTATTCTTCCATCATCCCACCTGAAACATAAACAGTTAATACAAGAAAATATGGCATTTAACTAATAAACCATTACTAGAATAGTCTACAAAATTTGTGTCTGCATGATCATCGTTATGCAATCATTGCATCATTTTTTTGGTTCTTCACTTGCAACCACTTGCTTGTTTGATCTTCTTAGCTGGCCCACCCAATGGATCCGTCTTTCCCTGCATTTTTTGTAAAGAAAATTAGTTACATGTATAAAGTAGAACACAGTATTAAAATATGAATTGTTAAAAATCAGCACCAAAAAAAGTTACTATTTTCAACAAATCAAGCTAATCAAATCACATGAAATGACAATTCGGGTTGACTAAAGTTAAATAAAACAAATAAAAAAAAAATCGATTGTTACGGACCAAATTCGCCGTGGCGCATCATGCAAAAACAAACAAAACAATGTCTAGCTACATATTCAACACCCTATCGATCCATTAAATGCTCATACGTCAAATATGCATTAAACGTGATTAAATTAGTTAACATTTCATTTATTTCCGTCACAATTTGATTAGCCCAACGCTTCATACAACCAAAAAAGAACAAAAAAAATAACCATTTATTTCCCCCAAAACACAATTACGTTAGCAAAATTGCCAATTTAACCCCAATAGAAACACAATTAATTAAGCTTCACGTCAACCGTCCATCAAACCACCATATATAAAACAACCCAAAACCCTAAAACTAGTTTATTTAGGATTGGAGTTCTTAGCAGAAGTAGGAAAGGGCAGGAGATTCACCAGTCGCTCGAGCATCCCTTTGGAGAAATATCCTGTGAAAGGCTGAGGGACAGCTGGCGGCGGGAAATCCTCAGCTGGCATTGCAAACGGCCTTATCAGTTTCTCAAATTTGTTTAGGGTAGCGTAGGATCCCGCTTCCTGTAGTCTTTCTGGCCCGTTTATCGGTAGTATGTGGTCTTGCAGGTGGGATGAGCCTTCCCCACCATCTTTCTGCAATTATTATGAATGAGCTTGTATTAAGACTTAAAATATGATATATTTTGCTTTTTGGAAGGGTAAATTTGAGTTTTTGGAAGGCTAAATTTGATATTTGTATTTACACAAGGTAAGAATTTGATTTTTTCAGTTTTTGGAAGGGCACAAAAATAAAATATTTTTTTGTTTACTACTTAGTTTGTTTGATTTTAGGTTTCTAATTTTTTTGTGTGAAAGCTCTATAATTATTATTTTTTAATTATTTATAAGAAATAAAATAAAAATACCTCAAAAGGACTTAAATCTGCACCTCTGCTGAAAGTCATCTCAATACGGAACCTCTTTGGATCTTCTATCGGCACCTGAAATAACTCATGTAGTCAAGCTCCCTTGTTTTAAATATACTCCAAAAAAAATAATAATAAAAATAAAAAGGTAAAAAATAATACCTCGACATTTTCAAACATTCTTAAAACAATATAACTCATATAATCAAGCTCCCTTGTTTTAAAAAGCCGCTCCAAAGCGTTCAGAGAAACAAGGCCTTCTTCTCCTTGTAAAGATTCGTCCAAATTGCAGTATCTCAATACGTTCATTAGTGAATGTATATGTGATTCCTGTCAAATAAAATAAAACACAGCTATTATATTTTTGTTTCAGATTAAAAATGAAAAAATAACTAAAAAATTAAATCTAGATAAGTTCTATATATTTTCTTACCGAGGTAAAGTAAAGCCTGGTGCGAACTTGCCGCTCAGGTGATTTCACATCATTTGCATATCTGAACAGAAATAAATAAATAAATTATAGTAACACATAAATATATAAAAAAAGGAAGCAAATATTATTTACTTTGGATCTAAGCGATATTGTGTTTCTTCTTTATCCTCCTCGTCATCGTCTGAAGACCACCTTCTATCCCCATTATTTTTATGAGATTTTTTCTCATTATTTATTTCATTTTCATCTTTATTAGGCTTATTAATAGGCTCAAATGGAGTTTCAGATCTCGGTTCAGCTACACATAATGCTTCCTCTCTCGTGTTTCTCAAATCGATTAAAATCTTTCCCAAAAGTCTACGCGCTATCTGTAAAAGATAAATAGAAGCATATTTTTTTTTATATCTTTTAATATGTTAAGTGTAATATAGTTATTAAATTGTACCTTGGAACCAATTCTGAGCTTCTGTTCTGGATTTATTCCGTATTCGTTTGGAATCACAGCATCAGCAAGTGACTAGAAGAATAAAATATCAGATACTTGAATAATTATTTCAAATCAATGAAACTAATGCTACCAAAAAGTTATTTGAATAATTAATTCAAACAGATAATGAAAAAACGAAATAAATTTCTTAATTACCTGAGCAACTTTGAAGAGCTCAGCGAGGCCTTCAAGATTAAGATGTGAATTGTGAAGCAGGTCATACCTACAAAAAATATATAATTATTCAACATAAATTAACTCATTAAAAAGGATAATTATTCTTCCATAAAACAATAATTTTTTAAAATCAAATAATACTAAAAAATAGAATTTACTTACTTGGAAGAATCATACACATCAGGAATCTGCGTGATATCAAACCGGCTGCAACAAAACAATAAACATTTTGTTATCAAGTTATAAATTATAATCTAACAATTTCAATAAAAACAGGGGCTAAATCGTAAAACGTACTCTTTTCGTTCATTATACAAATCCCTCTCAAGCTTTTTCCACCGAGCGAACATTAGCAAAAAGCTCTCGCTGCCACATGGCAGGCCAGCAGCGATTCTGGCCGCATCAATAGTCGTCTTTCCGAAAGCTTTTGCTTGATCATAAGAATTCTTTCCGTTTTCTTGATTTGATTTTAAATCCTCGTTATAATCGCTGCTAGTCGTTTCTTGTTTTTTTTCGTCTTCTTCTTCGGCTAGTAACATCACTTGGTCCGTTATATCCTTCGTCAATTTCGCCTAATAAAATAAAAATATTAAAAAATAAATGATTAGCTGTTATTTATTATATAATAATTTAGTATTAATTTAGTAATAATAATTTAATAACATTTATTTATTTAATTTAATAATATTTAATATTTAATAATAATTATTATTATTTAGTAATAATAATAATTTAATAATAATCATCATTTAATACTAATAATAATAATTTAATAAAAATATTTAGTTATAATAATAATACAAGTTTGGGGAGGAGTTGAGAAGCATTGGAAGGAACTCCGGCGCCGTCTATCATCCATGGAGTCTCCGAATTTTCATTCTTTTCGGCTTTTGAAGTTATAATTTCGTGCAATCTAGCCTGCAATTTTTATTTATCCAATTGCATATTAAATATTAATAATAAGTGTTTAATAAAGAAAATATTTAATATTAATAAAAATTCAAAAGAAGTAACCTTTGCTTCGTCCATTTCGAAATTGGAATCCTCAAGCCCGTCCAGCATGGATGAATCTTTACTTACAAGTGAGATCTGAAAAAATAATATTATCATAACAAAATTAATGATTTATATAAATAAAGTAAAAAAATAAGAAATAAAATATATACAAAAAGAAAAAGGTCGTACCAGAATGGGAGTTAGTTCTCCTTCCAAATCAAGAAGGCCTTTGGCAAATGCAGCAGCCGACATCTGTCAGTATATTTTGTTTACATTTTTTAAAATTAAATATTAAATTAATGGTAAGTTTTTCTTTTACAAATAGTAAATATTTTTTACCTGGACACGGCCCTCATCTGAGCTGTAAATTTTCAGATCATGGCGATAAGTACTATGAAGGCGAAGCAAGCCAGGCCCCTCTCCTATTATTATCAAATAAAATTCATATAAAATATAAAATGAATGAATAATATTTATAAATAATAAAATTCATATGAAAAATGAACTATGCATTAATAAGATTAAAGTACCTGGATACATATTATTCCTGAAGAATCTTCCCAACTCCTCCGCCTATCCACAAAAAAATAAAATAAATAAATAAACACCAAATATTCTTTTCTAAGAATAAAACTCTATACAATTCTTCAATATCAAATAAATGATTTAATTAATTAATATTGCAAACCTGCTTTCTGCCAGCGTGAGTTAAAACTCCACCGTACTTTAAAACCATGAGAGCTTCGACAGGTCGCTCTTCTTCACCTTCACCGTTCTTTTTAGGAACATTAACCCATTTTAACGGCTTTAACTGAACTTTCCTATAAATTCCTGAAAAGTGCCCGCCCTGGTTTCCACAAATAGAAATGTTAAAAATGGATAAATAAAAATTTAAAAAGAAAAGAAAAAGAAATTAGTATATACCTCTTCAAGAACTGCTTTGACTTGGCGGAGTTTTTCGGCATGCTCTAATTCAGCATCACTGTCACTTTCGCGACCACATCTAATATTTAAATATATATTAATAACATATAAAAAATAATGTTGATTAAATTAAATAAAAATAAAATAAAAACCTTGAACGTGGAACGAGAATTCGTGTGGCGTCTAACAGATCTTGCAACTGAACTGCACTCTTGAGCTTTGTCTTTTTTAAAAAGAAAGAAAAAAGATAAGCGAAATTCTTTAATATAGAAAATGTACTACAAAAGTTTAACTAGGGTAATTTAAGAAAGAAAAAATGTAATTACCTCAGCTCTCGGTTTCCCACCATTGTATTTCAGCATTAAATTAAGGAGTTTTTCTTCCGTGACCTTCAACTTCACCTTCTGCTTTGGCGTACGGTCACCACTAAATTAATTTCACAAAAAAACACAAACTGAGCAACATACACGAAACAACACCTATAAAAATTCCCGGGAAAACTTGACAAATATCCTTCCAAAAAAATTAAAATACAATTTAATACTTCATTAGGAGAGCGTAAAATTGATTTACTTTCAGTTTCAGAAGGCAAATTTAATACACGCAGTCATTCAACATTCAAAGGGCATATTTTAAAATTCCAAATTTCGCAAGGGCATATAAGCAAATTACTCTGACTTACTGTCTGACGATGGCGATGACGCAGCGGAGCTCCTCGGACTGGCCGAAAGTTCCAATAATTCCGCTGCTGCCCTGACGAGTTAGTACTTGTGGTTTTTTCTTCTCGTTTACTTTCCATGGTAGAACGGCCGGCAGTGTGGACGATAGGTGAGGGGCTTTTTCGTCCAGGAACATTTTTCTCAATATGCACGCCGCGTCATCATAATACCTGTTGGAATGATGCATCAGTCGTAAATATTAAATACGTGTTTGACGTTCTGTTTTGTTGGTTGTATTGTTTGTGTAGAAACTAGAAACTAGAAATGAACGTACGTACAAGTCCTGAAATGTTTTTCTCAATATACGTGCTGCATCATCATAATATCTAGTTGTATTTGATACATGTTAAATGTTTTGTTTTGTTTTGTTGGCAGGACTTTTTGTGATTTATTTACCTTTTTTGGTTTTTCCGTAACAAAAATGTGGTTGCGAGAACTAGTACTGGAAATGAATGAAGAAATCTAGGTGGTGGTCGGATTCCAAGATTTTAATTTTGTTATTGATAAGGAATTTGTATTTGTTGATTGTTTTTTGTTTTATTTCGTATTTATAAACCAGCTTGTGAAAAATAAAGAAACATTAAGAGAAGAAAGAAAGAAGAATACTTGTAAGAGTTTTTGACGAAGCTCCAGCCGTTTACATCACAAACGTAGGATCTCCCCTCGCACCTCAACAGATCAAAACCACACACCTACAAATATAAAACGGAATATTCAAATCATAAATTAGTATATTTATAATTTTTTCAATACTATAATAAGGGGTGATTAACTAAATTAAATTAAATTAACTTACTCCTTGTCTGAAAGCAAGATAGACTTCACGAGCCATCTGTTTCTCAGTGGGTGTTAACAGCACAGGATACCTCACCTGTGATTCAAATTCACATAACAAATAAGATATAAAAATAAATAAATAAATGAAAAAAAAAATTAATTATATAATTACTTCTTTGCCATCAGGATTTCTCATTACAACTCCATCAACCACTGGAGACTTTCGTGCTTCAGCATGCGCATATCCCGCTCCCACAGTATAAACCTGCATTAAATGCAACTTTATTAATATAAAAAAAATCAATAAAAATAATAATAATAATAAAATAAAAATAATAATAATAATAATAATAATAATAATAATAATAATAAAACCTTGACGTCTGTTCCTCCTGTAGGCATGAATTCTTCGTAAATATAAGAACCCTCTCGCCTCACTTTTCTCACATCTGGATGAAATTTACTCGACCGATTTCCAACCTAATTATTCAAATATTATTTTTCCTGAATTAAAATATAGAAAAATCTATACTAAATTTCAAAACTAAGAAAAAACAAAAAAACTTACTTTTCTAAATAACTCTTTCATTCCCCCACCCGCATAGCTAGGATAATATATCATTATACTATGGTCATCCCCTTCATTAAAAAACATCACAACTCAAAATTAACTCAAAACTCCAAATATATTAAAAATAATTATAAAATAATAGATTTTACCATCTATAGGCTTTTCAACAAAAGGCTTGCAAAACTTTTCTCCATGGACTTCAACAAAATCATCTTGCTCAGCAAAGTAATCTAATTCTTGACCTGGATAGTCTCTTGACACTAATGCATAATTTGGAACTTGTACTCTAAATGCTTTTAGCCTCTAAAATCATAAATAAATAAATATCATAAATAAACAATGAGAAAATATACAAGTTAAAAGGAAATCAATGAATGAATACACAAAGAAATACCTCATAAACTTTGCTGCGGTCATGAAAAAGGTATTGCGGCTCCAGGTCATTCACTAAATATGGCCTAGACCAAAGTAAAAAAAAAATAGAATTTCAGTAGCAAAATTATAAATTTATACTTTTTCCAGAATTTGTGTTTTATCTTTTATGAAAAAGAAGAAATAAATTAACCTGCGTAAAGCAACATAACTCTCAGCTTTTTTGAGAGGATAACCAGATGAGTAGAAAGCGATTAAACAGTCACAGATTGGCCAGCTGGAATTTCGCAAAAAAGTAATAATTAATAAATTTTAATGTCCAGATATATTAATCCATGAAAAGTAAATGGAAAGTAAAGTAGTGTCTTTATCTACCTCTCAACTGGATCTTCAAGTATTACTTTATCACCAAAAACAATAATCTGCATGTTAATACAAATTAGTTAGATTCACGATACAGAAAATTATATTATACATTTATTGCATAACAATATGGCGGTTGACTTTCCAAAACTGGTTCCAATTTCAACTTCCAAGTTATGCTAATTTTGGTATGGGTAGTCAAAATAAAATATTTACCACCTCCATGTGACAATAAATTTTGAGGGGAAATTATTTTTTACTTCCACTTCAAAACTCCCTTTGATAATTGATTCACCCAAAAACACAGAACCCATTCATGAGGAATTATCGAAAGGGAACAGAGAAAGAATAGTTCTTCTCATGCAAGAAGAAGAATTTAGTAAAAATATCTAAATCAATATACTATTCCTCTATTTATTCAAAAAGAATTAATACTTTTTCACTGTATCAAAACAGGATTAAGCACCAAGTAGCATGATGCGAGAATCAGAGACAAAATAAAGCAAGCACGAAGCAAGAGGAAACACATCAAATCAAGAAGATATATGCTGAGAAAATGAAATGTCCTGAAAAAAGTTCCATACCTCAAACTCGCCAAACGCACGCAGTCTATCAAGAATTTGTTCCATTGGGGCAGACAGAACCTGAAAAAAAAGAACAACAAATCCAACCAAAAAGGATATCAGATCAAAATCCAAAAAACACGTCAAAAAAAAGAAAGAAAATCAGGTAAAAGGCGACAGACAGATCGAATCTCAAAATCCAAATCCCACCTTCTTTTCCATAACGCAGACGCCAATAGTAATCTTCTCCCCCGCTACCCCCATGGCTGCCTCTCCACTCTGTTCTTCTGTTCTCACTCCAACAATGGCGATTTCTTAAGAACCGAGAATAAAAAGGAGAAGAAATAAGAGCGCGTAAAAAGGAATATTCGATGAAAATTAAAAGGAGCGAATGAATTGAAGCGGTCTTTTTTTCTAAAGCAGTCAATAATAATACTACTGAATGGAAGAAGACTAAGAGAGAGAGGGGGTGAAAGAGAAGGTTGGATTAATTCAAGGATAAATCTGAAAATTTGCAAATTAGAAAAAGAAGTAATAACGTGTCCTCTCTGGCTTACTTTCCATTTATTAAGGGCTTACTTTCTGTTTATTAAAAGGTTAGCTAGAGTGAAAATCGTTATTTGAGGATCTTAGGCTTTGACTGGGAATTTTGGATCACTGTGCAAAGACGCCGGAGAGAGTGAAGAAGATACGAGAGAGGCGGCGGAGGCGGCGGCGGAGCTGAATGGACACTGTAGTTACTTTTGGGATCTTTTGTGCTGCTGTTAACGGGTGGTGCTGATAAGATAAGGTGCTGTTAGGATCTTGTGTGGCTGTTGTGATTCATGCAGTGATTTATTATCATTCGAGATGAGCATGAATCATGACTCCACAATATGTTAAAAGTCTAAATCTAATATTATATGAAGCAGTTAGAAACTATTTTGTCCTATGTATGTATGTATGAGAAGTGAGGGGTTTTTTATGACAAAATTCTTGAAAGATAGATTTTTGATGTTTGTAAATGGAAATAGTGAAAAAACAATAAATACATGGAGCTATTTTCATATAATATAGTTGGGGCATCAAATTTTTTCACATGAATCATCATTCATCAACTTTTGGTGTGGGCTTATGAACTTTTTGAGGTGGTTCATTTATATTCTAAAATTGTAGTGTTCATTAATTTTTTTTTATGTTCTGCAGTGTTCATTAATACATGGAATATGATTTATATTATTTTTTTCTTCAATATATGAGCAAAAGTTAACTATCTTAAGCATATACATGAAATGTATATTCATTAGTTAATAGGTATATGTACGTGAAATGTATATCTATTAATTATTAGTTATATATCACATTTATTTCTATATATTGCTTTTAGCATATCACATTTATTTCTATATATTGCTTTTAGCTTTTATTTACCTACATATTTTCCAATAATACCACATAGAAAAAGGCACAATTAATCAGTGGACCGAACACCTGGCACAGAGATAAGCTTATTTTTCTCTCTGTGGGCTAGATTCAGGATACGGGTCCACTTTTTGATTCTTTTTTGACCCAACTGGTGGGCCACTTGGTATCTCCAAACTCACCTTGGCCCATCCCTTTCGTTTTTTTTCTATTTATTTTCTTCCTTTTTACAGTTAAAAACGTTGTGTTTATCCCAAATAAAGCCATTTTTATTGATAGTTTATTAATTTTCTCACGAACTTTTACACCTTGCGTAATTCTTGTGTTGTGGTGTTGAATTTTATCTGACCATATGGACCATTTTTATATTTTTTTAATAATGAAGGGTGTTTTGTGATTATGAATGATGCAGGGACTTTTTTGCAATTAGGATAATGAAGAGTTTTTTTGCAAATCTCTCATAATTAAATCATGAATCACATGGTAAACTATAGCCCATGAAACAGCAGTCAATATTATTAATTGTGCATGATTGGACACATGATGCCAGCAGAGAAATAATTTCAATTTTGTAGGAAAATCATATTTAGGCGAGTTTGTTTATTAAATCGACAAGATTAAGGAAAAAAATCTTCCAATACATACATCATTGAGTTTACCATTTCAAACACATGGATGCGACGTATACGTATAAAGAAACAATTAGCAACAGAAATTTTATTGCCCATCTTCAACCTATTAAAACAATTAGGATATGGTTCATGATAGAATTTTATAAAAAAAAAAAACTGCACATTATCGGAGTAAATCTTTATGGAAAGGGTATATGATCTTTCAAATTTCTTGACATGATAGTATATGTCATTAGAGTTGTAGACTTATAGTGCACTATATCATAATAAAATTTTGAAATTTCGTCAAGATTAAGGAAAAAAATCTTCCAATACATACATCATTGCGTTCACCATTTCAAACACATTGATGCAACATATATGTATAAAGATACAATTAGGTGGGCCTTTTTATCAAAAAAAAAAAAGAAACAATTAGGTACGGAAATTTCATTGCCCATCTTCAACCTATATAAACAATTAGGATATGGTTCATGGTAGAATTTTATAAAAAAAAATTGCACATTAGCAGAAAAAATCTTTATGGACAGGGTATATGATCTTTCAAATTTCTTGACATGATAGTGTATGTCATTATAGTTATAGTGCACTATATCATAATAAAATTTTGAAATTTATGTATTTCATCTCGAATAAATTCAAATTAAATAGTGAGAAGAAAATCTTGCCTCCACCAATATTTTTAATTTGCACGAATCTACATCTAATAATCAAATATGTACCAAAAAAAACTTCATTTTAACTAATTTATTTTTTTATTTTTTTACAAAAAGAGTTCAGGTCATGTCTGGAGTCCTATAGTTTAATTAATTAATGAATATGTTTTGTTACAAAGGCCAAGAGAAATGGCTTGTAGAGTACTTAGAACGAAAAAAAGAAAAAGTAAAAGTAAAAGGTCGAAAATAAATCAGGTTACATAATTGAGGTAAATTAAGACTTTATCCTATTACAAATAAATAATTAGTTGTTGCTTATCATAATCTCTCCCATCTATGTGTCTCAGCATGAATTGCATCTATATTGTCCGCTGTGTCCCACCTAAGTTTTTTTTTTATAATATTTTGCCTAAGTTGAAAATAACCCTTACATTATTGAAAATTACATTTTATTCTACAATTTCCGGCAATACAGTGGCTTGTTGGCAAATTTGCCTTTATACTGGGATATACATATATTATCACAGTCAAAGTGTAGGAGAAAGAACTTGTATCTATCACTTGACAACGAAAAGTGGAACATGTGGTCCCTCGATTTAATGGTTTGTAATCACATGATTATTATCATATTGCTATATTTTTGCCACCAAAGATTAAAAAAGCTCCCATTTGACCTCAAAAAAGGTCCAGGTTCAACCTTTCATAACTTCCAATTCTTAAACTTATCCCGAAAAGGTAATACAAGAACCTGTTCTTTCAAAAATCAAACTATTAAAAATTAGGAGTGCGGTCAGGCATCCATTATCTTTATATTTTTTATATCGATTAAAAAAATTACGATTCAATTTTGGTAACTGTCGTCTGCTAAATCGCCACTTAGAACATCTGCACTTGTTACTGTAACAAATCACTCATGATTTATCAGAGATCGCTAAATTATTAAAACATTGAATTTATTATATTGAAGGGTCTAATTATTATTTAAATTTATTTTGTTATTATTATTTTACACATTAAAAACTTCTAATGTTAACAAATTGTGAAAATAAGAGAGGGGGGACTGGGGACCAACTCTCTATTGACTCAACTAAATTAACAAATTTCTAACATTTTATATTTATTTTGTTACGGAGGTTGGAGACATTCCATGGCAGAAGTAAATTTTGAAAAATCAACAGTCTACATGAATATCCTTTAGGATAGAGTCGAATCTGGTACAATCCCATTCGAATATTCACCCTTCCACATCAAAATTTGCAAGTTACGTACATGCTAAATATATTTTTTTTTCTACTTTTTCTCTTGGTAACTACTTAGAAAGTGTGTAAAAACTGACTTACATATAAAATAAAGATTCAGATATGGAGTATCAGTATTTTGCAGCGTCCGATTACAAAAGATATGATGAAATTATAAAAAAAATATTTTTGTAAACACAAAAAGTATAGTGAACTTACAAAAAGATATATTTTCAAAAAGATATATTTGTAAACACAAAAAATATATTTAAGTGCAAATATATATGTATATAGCTAAAATTGTCTGATGAGCATTTTTGTGTACTCCAAAAACTGAACATTCCGAATAATTTCTCATAAAATAAACCATGTGATATGGTTAAGTAAGACTGAGGTACACCGTGAAATAATCAGCTAATTTTCGAGTTCTCATTCCAACCAGATTGGAAAAATCAAAAAACTATACAAAATTGTGACTCGACGGTGCCCACTTGTTTAGAAGTTGCAACACCATTGTCTATAGTGAGGTCATAGAGGAAAAAAAACAGTTTGATACGGCCGAAAAGGAGACCGGTTAAAAATATAGTTATATCATAGAAATTAGAATAGAACATATCAGGGTTTGAATCCGTACAAGCTCAAAAATCCATAAAATTCATACAAGGCCCAAAAATCCATAAAATCCATACAAGGCCCAAAAATCCGTAAAAGTTTTTTTCCTAAAAATCTAGTACTATCACAGAAAAGTAAGGGTGGTGATTTGAACAGGAATATTTTTGACTGATACAGAAAATTACCAATTAAATTTACCATTTTGCCCTTTCATAAATAAAATAACAGATTTAATGTGTGTGAGTTTTGACAAGAGATCTGCTATTAATTGGAAATATTGTAATATATGGAAACATAAATCTCTTATTTGAATTGGAATCTAATATACACTATTTTTTAAACAAATTCTTAATCTAGAGAGAAAATGACTCCTATGCTCTAAAAATTACACATTAATAAATTTATTTGCATAACTAGAAAGACAAAAGAAAGGATCAGTTAAAAACAAAACATCTTCTAAGATTGAAATATAATATAAGTTATATATTATTTTTTTTTTATGCTAATTGATTTGAATTAAATATCTTCATAACCAGTGAAATATTTCAAGAAAAAATTCTTTAAATTCTCTCACATTGAAAAGTAAGATTAAATGGAAGATAAAAAATGTTCTATTAGTCTATAGTAATCAGATAAAACTTACTAATATTCATTACAAATAAATTAAATTGGTGACTCCAGACGTTTCTAATATATATTTTTTTTAGGCGAAGCTTGACATTTTTAATAGTTATTAACATTTAGAGTTAAAAAAAGAAGGATATAATGGAGAAATATATGGATTGAAAGATAGCTATTTGTCACCATTTATGAAGAGGATAAAAGTCTAATTTTGATGTATTTCCTGCATCGATCAAAACAATTCCTGTCCGAATCATTTCCTAAAATTAAAGATTCTAAAATACCACCAAGGTAAACTACATAAAAAACCACCTTATATCAAGCAGAAAGAGGGAAAGCAAGATTAGTTCTAAACAAACTTCAGACATATCAAAAGGGCTGACAAGACAAAACAAAGAGTTCATCCCAACCTCACGCTAAACCCTAATCCCCTCCCCCAAAATTACAGCTATCAAGCCAACCAACAAACCGACCAAATTCAAACCCTAATTAATCCCAATTCAAACTTCATTCCAAGCTCAACTGGCCTGTGGCTGTCCATTTCCCCCATTTACACCCCTAAAACTATTATTATTATTATTCCCCATTCCACCACCAGCATTACCAGCACCAGCAAATCTACCGCCGCCACCTCTTCCCCCACCATTATTATTACCATAATACCCTTTTGGTTGGTAATTTGTTTCAGTATACTGACGGCCCCTCCCACCATTTGAATAACCTCCAGTAGGTCCGCCTCTAGCTCCTCCTCCAGTGCGACCTCCATTTGAAAAGCTTCTACGACCCGTTTGACCCGCTACACCGCTGCCTCCACGGCCGCCCCCACGGCTGTTCTGGTTGTACCTCCGTGGACTGTGTTGCTGCTGGCCCTTTGGAATCCATTCTCCATGGACCTGGTTCGCTACGTCAGCTTCTCTGGTGTTTTGTCTGACTGGGATGAAATCAGAAGAAGGATCTGGAGATTCTGTCTCATTCTGCATTGGGGGTAGAATGGCAATTAAGAAGAGAATTTTTTTGTTAATAATTGGGTAATTTAAATGATAGTGTTTAAAAGTACCGTTTTTAGGGTTTCTTCTAGCGGTGAGACTTGAGGCTCCAAGTGGGTCTCATGAGAAGAATTCTCTTGCTGTTCCTGTAATTCAAACAAGATAAAAATGAAAAAATTAAATTAGAACATCAAGTGTTTATACTATATAGAAATTATAGGTTTATACAGGAAACTGGACACTAAAAGTTTTTCAAAAATAATAAAATTACTATATTCGGATAGGCTGCTAGAATTCTCCAAAAAAAATAAAAAATTTACAAAAACATTTTAGTGTTTTCTTTTATCACCCAATCATTTTTTGGCAGTCAAATATTTTGGCATTTAAGAAATACATAGTCTCTTCCTGTAGCCGTACCCAATATTTGCGGTAGACTAAATTAGGCCATACATTTAATACATATTGGATACTTTCAATCGGATTATAAAAGGACAATTTGCTAAAATCAAATTAAGTATATGGTGCATATAAAGTATGCCGTATTATTCATTTTCTGCGGTATACTAGCAAGGCCATGTTTATGATTCTAATCATTCATGTAAATTATGATATATGATGTTTATATTAACAAGTAATCTTGTCTCTCAAGTTTTTCATGGTCAATTAATTGGCACTTAAAAAATAAAATTTATTAACTGTATGGCGTATCCAATGTTTGCGGTACAAAAAACAGACCATATATATGATGCATACTAAAATTGTATTATAAAAAGGATAATTAATTAATATCAAATTACGTATAAATAGAACACTTACAGTATGTCCTATTCATTTTCTGCGTATAAATATCAATTGAAAGTTACCAATTATACTTGAACAAAATAAATACGTTACCAAATGTAGATAAAAGCCCTAAATTAGTGAATTACAAATTTCTAAAATCTAAACCTAACATTGTACAGCAATCAATTGACAAACATGTTTCAATACCTAATCAATTCAAGACAACCAAGCTACAAATCTCATGCATATATAAAGACCAAAAAAAGCAACAAAAAATATATATTACCTTATTTTCATAACTAGACAGGTCACCCTCAGTACTGAAACTTTCTGCCGGCTCAGAGATCTGAAGATGTCCCACAGCAGCCGCCACTTCAACTGGAACCTTCATTTCAGGCCTGGTTGTGAAATACTCAGATCCCATTATCTTCTTCAATTTCTCCTTCAAACCAGCATCTTAAAACAAACAAACAAATAACTCACCATCAATTTGATTCGATAATTGTAGGATCAGGATGCATTAAGTGTACAAGAACAAGAATCTTGAAAGAGAAAACTCACATGTAAAACCCTCTTGAGGGTGAATCAGCTGATCCGAATTGGCGAGCCAGAGTTTTGCATGAGCAACACAGGCTTCAAGAGCGCTCTTGTGCGAAACACCTTCAGTAACAGGCCGTGATGTCAGAAGAGAGCTCATGAGCGCCATCATGTCCAGATCCTTCTCCTTCAGCAGATCCACCTCATCATCTGTCACGTAATCATACGTCAAGCAGCATCCCCTCTCATGGCTACGCGTCAGCATCATGGAAGTGAACTCGCCCTGCGCCTTCACGTCAAACAGCGACCCGAAGTACACTAACTTGAGCAGTTCCGCTATCTGCTCATCCGTTTTCTCAGACAGATCCGCTTCCTTCTGTTTCTCGTTCTCATTCTGACTCTGGTTCTGGTTCTGATTCTCCTCCTTTTCGATCTGCTGCAGTTCTTCCGCTAGGGCAGAGGTGAGCGGCGATTTAAGCTTCTCAAGCTCGTCGATCAGCGCAACAACGATCGGCTTGGAACGGAGAACCTCTTCCTGCTCCTTGTTCAGGATTTTGCCGGCGGAGAGGGATTCTTCCATCTGGAGAATCCGATTGTGCTTCTTGCGCAAGGCGCGGAGCCGCTTGGAGATGACGCTAAGCACGGGCCCGTCGGTCGAAGACTCAGCGGCGGCAATCGCAGCCATTGTCGGTGGGTTGGAGTTTGTTGATTTGATTTGGGGAGGGAAATTATTAGCAATGGAGAAGAGAGGAGGATTTGTGTTGTGTTGTGGTGTGTGTGACTTGTGACGGCGGATTGGGGTTTATATGATTGGAAGAGCCGGAGGCAAGGAATGATTTTGCTGTAGACTAGGCTTATTGGTGTTTTATTACTATGACGTGTGGGTCCCATGGTTGTGGTATTGTTGTTTTGAGGAAGAACGGGTTTATGAAGTGGTTGTTAGGAAGGGGTGGTGATGGGATTTGCTTAAATGGACATGGTGTATGGGAATTGCATGAGAGGTAATCATTGGTGTACGGGTTACTGACATGTGGCTCGCGAGGGGATTTTTCTGGATACGGTGCATAATTGCATGATAGTTGATACAGTGGTAACTTTTTCTACTTCTTATCTTTATCTCGTTGACTATATGGGCCGTACTACAAGAAAGTCCAGGTGTAAAACACTCTTAGCCCAGTTAATATATGTGAAGGTTTTCATGTTTGAGCCGGATTGATGGCCCAAATATGGATAATTGGGAATTTAGAAGTCCATTTGAATTTGAATTATAAAAATTTTAAACGAAGAAAAAAATATAACAAGTGAAAAAGTAATACTAAATAATAATAATAGGAAAGAAAGGAATCTGATGCTAAAAAAAAATTTCTTTCTTTTCAGTTTACTTTGCAATATTCCTTTCGACATTCAAGAATATCGTCTTGATTTTAAAACATCAGTATAAATCTTTATTCTATCTCCAACCAATTATCGTTTTCATACAATGATACATTCTTTATGTTTAGAATCTTAATTCATAAGTAAGTGAACAAATTTAAAATAATATATATATCAGGAGGCTCAACATGTCAAGCCGACATTGGTCAAAGATAATTAATGAGAAGATAGTCCTCTCCATTCTATCAAAAAAAAAATTAATGAGGAGATATTCATTTCCCTTACGGCATGTGGAGGAAAAGCACAGAATAGATTCTCATGGAGAAAACAAGCAACTTCTAGAGACACTTTCCTTCTTCAGAGACACAGAGTCGGTTCCTTTTTCTTAATCCCTTCATCTCACTCTACATCATACGTGGTTGCATATTTCAATCATATTCATACTTCCGGCTATATAAAGAACCAAAATCTTCAAAATCATATCACACAGTTTGTAATTAGGTTAATTCTCTGCTCCTATACCTATAAAAAAAGATTAGTTCTCTGCTCCTAATCCTTCTGCTGCTGCTTCTTGAGAAATATCAAGGCAAGAATCATGAATGATCCTAAGTACGCGTATCCTTATCCCCCTCAATCTCAAGGTATGTAATTCTGTATATGTATTTATAATTTTCTAATTTTCCTTTCGTTATTTTTCCTCAGATAAAAGTGGAGTTTGTATTAAGTGGTTCGGAAATTTAGGATTGTATTACATGTATCTATCGAAAACCGTCTTCTTTTTTGGAGCATTCTTAATTGATTCATATGAAAAAGGAAAATTATAATTTGTGAAATAATCTTTTTTTTTTTGTGAAATGAAGTAATTTAAACAGAGTAAACCTAGTATGCTTTGGGTAGTAAAATTATATAGCTAATTAATCCAGTATTGCTGTAAAAGTTTGTCTTTATGTTTATATAATATTATTAATATTAATTTTGATTTCTGTTCTTGATTTTGGATGTTAGGCTACTACCAAGGACCTCAAGTGATGGCACCACCTCAGTATCCTCAGTATGCAGCTCCACCACCACCACCACCGAGACAACAGTCCAGTTTCCTTGAAGGATGGTATGTGTTAATTCACTCCTCCCTTTTTTTAATTTATTAATTAGTGCATTTGTGAATGATTAATGACGGTTATTATGTTAATGTTTTTTCAGCCTGGCTGCGCTTTGTTGCTGCTTCCTTGTTGACGAGTGTTGTTGCGACCCTACTGTTATATGCATGTGATAGGTTTATTTGAAAATTCTATTAGATTATTGTTGTATGTTATGTACAAGTTTGATTATTACATATGTATGTTATTGAAATTAATAAATCATTATTATTATTGTGTTCTGTTGAGTTTGTGTGTGTCAATTTGTGACTTTTATTTAAGGTGTTATCAGAGCTGATTTTTCACATTTTAACTTCTTATTGGACCGGAGTTTCACAATAATAACATAACGAAATGTTATCTTGTGGTAAGATTCAAATTATGGAGTAGATATCAACATGGTAAGATCGAAATTACGGGGTAGATATGAACACAAGATATATTTAAATGATTTTGTTTATCAAGTTGCCAACTTGCCGTATAAACTTATTCGGATATTGGTAAAGAATAAAATATATCTATAAATTGAATTAATGAAATTCTTTATTACAAATAATATAATATAATAGAAAATAAGTTGTAAAAATGAAAAGTTTTACTCAGATCACGTGAACGTTGTCCTAAGACATTATTCCGTCCAACGTGCGGATTTATACGGAATGCCCCAAGATAATCTGGAGTTGTTGCTACTTAAGGCACGATCATGGAAGCGACTGATGATAACTTTTTAACAACCAGCTCATAGTTTATATATATATATATTATGGGAATTATGAAAATGAAACAACCTCTTCTCTTATGATTAGCAATAGTTTACCAGTACTGTAAAGTGAAAGGGTTTACAATTAATCACATTTCTGCACATGTCTATCTTTGTTTCTCTTGATGCAAGGTGGAGGTTTGATTGGTCGAGCCTCACCAAAAATTATTTTCTCTTCTACAACATGTTTCAGACCTGTTTAAAACAAATAATTTTTTTCACGAAGTTAACTAAAATCTGAATTCAATACTTAGTTAAAACGAGTATTAATTACCAGCCATAGCAGTAACAGGTTCCTGATTGCTTGACGGACGTGGTACGAGGGATGAAGTGCGTGGAGAGGAGAAAGAGGAAGGCTAACGTGAAGAGTGTTTTAGGAGGTATTTTCATTTTTTCTTCTTTCTTGTGCTTGGTTTATTTTGGGGATCTCTGATTAGTACTATATGTAACTGGCCTGGTCGGCATTTTATAGCGAGATAGTGAGTAGCATTTTTCTCATTACTAATTCATGTGCTCGATGCATATTTTGATAAATTAATGTTGCTATTTTTTGGTTAAAAAAAGGCATATCCATTATCTATTTTAGATATGTAAACATATCCATTATCAAATAGAAACATATGATTATAAGTAGGCGTAGGATTAGGCCTTTTAGCAGCTAGCTTATGTTGGATATCTAATATCTAATAGGATGGGACGTATAATATTGCTCTGTCAAACCAGATAAAGTACTAATCAAGGAAAAGTGTTAAAACGACCTCTTTTACAAGACAACCACGCTGTACAAACCAAATTTAGCGGCCTTGCGAATTACTCAGTTCTAACAAATCAAGGACCAATATAGATCTTAATCTTCGATTCTTGTGTATATTTTGTTTTATTTCGTCCATGAATCAAAGGCAGAAATTTCCTCTCTTTCCGCACCAATCCCGATTCTGCCAATCGATTCAGGCAGAATACAGGGGTTCGCAATTTTTGCCTTATTGCACAATCAATTGAAATATTGTAACAGTTTGAGAATGGCTGAAGAAATTGTGGACATAGATGAGTTGGCGAATCGTATTGAACAAAATTATTATCTATTGCCTGATCATACAAATGAGAGATCACAATCATGCACCATCCACAAAATCAAGGGACAGATTCGTGAAATCGATACAAATGCTTACAATCCAATTCTTCTCTCCATCGGTCCGTACCATCATGGCGCACCATCATCGCAATCTACAGAGAAAGTGAAATGGAAATGTTTAAGCTATATTCTGAAGCTTAATCCGGAGAGAAAATTACACAATTACCTCAAGGCAATTGAAGGACTAGAAAAAGATGCACGGAAATGTTACTCGGATCTTATAAACATGGATACCAAGAATTTCCTACTAATGTTGTTGCATGATGCGTCATTCGTATCATACTCTCTTTATGCTCTCGATGAACTTGTATTGCCTAAAAAGGAATCTGACAAGTTGATGGACGCTGAAAATGAAAATAGTACATATGAGGATATAAATCAAATTGGGCGGTGGTATAGTAGCACCATCATTCGCCATCTGCTTTTCTGATCAGAGAATCAAATTCCTTTCTTTGTTGTCAAAAAGATATATGAACTTGTTGGCAAGCATATTACAACTAAATTACTCAGCGGTATTATCGCTGAGTATGTTGAAGGTGCAATACATTGCTATCCGAGAGGAATCAAAGAATCCAACAGGCCGAAGGAATTCCATCATTTACTTCATTTGTGTCATATGTGCTTCAAGCCAACTCGAAACACAGAGGAATACTTATATGAGTACCAACAATTGAAATATTATGATATTGTTACTTTGCGTGAAGACAATTGAAATACTCGAGGCACAAGGTGGACTCCCTCTCGATCGATTTGGTGCTCCGACGATGTGAGAGAAAAGGGAAAAGATGAGCTAGCTCCGCCATGGCTACCGCTCTTTGATGGGACAAATGGCGGACTCTTCCTCGGTCGATTTGGTGTTCCGACGACGTGAGAGAAGAGAAAAGGCGAGCCATGGCGCCACTTTCTGACGAGGCAAAAGGCGGATTCCCTCTCGATAGATTTGGTCCTCCGATGATGTGACAAAGAACGGAAAAGCCGAGCTAACAAGCATGAAATTGATTCAATTTTGCCAAATTAGTTCATTGAATTGGTTGAAGAGTTCGAGTTGGAATTCGAATCAATTCTTTTGAATAGGAGAGAAAATTGGAGAATTGGTTCTCCATTGTCGGAAAATGCGATAAATTATCGGATAAGTCGATATTTTGGCTCACCGCTTGGTTCACATGCCTAGAGATGAATCATCGGAATTTTCTCCGGAATTCAAGAATATCATATCTAATGACAGGAACAACGGTCCGGGAAGCTGTCGAGCAAGGGGCAAAGGATAACCTTCGTTTTCTTTATTTTCTATTTTTCCTTTTTCTTTTTAAACTCTTGTAATGCTACATCTTTTTTTTTATATTCAACCTATTGGATTGAGAGATTTTGTGAAATATGTGCTATATTACGTTTATCAGGAATTAAACTCATGATCTCTTGCTACACATACAAATACTTTAACTAATTAGACTACAAGTCATTTTCATAATGTTATATCTTATTAATATAAGTAACAATAAGCCATCGCTTATTGAGCATTCCTCAAAAAAAAAAAAAAAAAAAAAGTTGGCGCCTCGCAACATAATATCATGAAAAGGGAATTGAGTTCAAGACAAGAGATTACGATGAACAAAACCCTCATTCCTTGTTAGACATTAAGTTTATAAACGGAGTAATTGAGGTCCCAATTTTAGCGATTGATGAGAAAGCCAACACGCTTTTCAGGAACCTCAGTGCGTTTGAGCAAACACGTCCTCAATTTGGGAATTATTTCACCGCATATGTGATGTTTATGTCTCATCTCATGAGCATGGGAAATGATGTTTCGTTACTTTCCAAAAGAGGAATCATAGGGCATCCTATGCTTCTCGACGAAGAAGTGTGGAATCTTTTTCTAAGCCTTACTGACGGTTTGGCTTTCGATTTTAATGATGGCTATTATGAATTATCTAAAGCCTCTTTCCAAAATGATAGAACAGTTCTATGAAAGCCATTCTAAGACCCATGACCCATCTTAGGAGATGCTTAACATGGCTGAGACAGATAGGTCTTAAAAAATATTCGATAAGATTGAAAGTTTTAATACCAATTGTCGTGCTTCTCCTCGAAATATTGCAAATAACCTTCTTGTTGTCCACACAATTACCCTGAACTCATTTTGTGGAAAATTTTTACTTGAAATAAAACTATAGACTTCAGTTCTTTGCACTATATATAAATTTATTGTGCTAGAGCGTGTAAAAACAGAGATCCCCGTGTTATTTAAAATTCCAGATCAAATTGCGATTTTTCTTCTTTCACTTTTTTCCTTTCAAATCCCTGCATCTCCTTTGGTTAAATTAGAGTCTGTTAAGAGATGATTCGCCCAAAAATTATTTCGCTTCGAAATTTTGTCGAACATTTACCGTGCGCTAACTCCACTCTTCATTCAAAATTGGGTTTGGTCTCCTCAGTTTTCCTAGATAGTACTAGACCTTGTTTGGACTTGAGGCAGAATCCTACAATTTTTGGCTCCAGATGGTGTTTGTTTTGTGATAATTTCATGTTGATCGAGCTCCAGTAAGAATAAGATTCAACGAAAAATTTGTTATCGAAAAGACCGCCCGTTCGCCACACACTCCTGTTTGGTCCAATGGGCTATCTTTTTTCCGACATAACTTGCCCGTCGGCAGTCCAATGGGCTGTTGAAAAAAAATTTGCATTATCTTGTAATTTTTCTAAAATTATAAAAAATTAGATAATTTATATTATTTTAAAATTTAATTATTTAATTTTATTTATATAAATATGCATTTGATTGATATATTTTATATAGTTTTTTCACATATTTCATACACATTTCATCTTTCAAATACTTGAATGAAAGAAAAAAATTAAATTTAAACCGTAGTAATTAATGAATAAAAAAAATCTATGATCTATATCATTAACACAAGAGTGATGTAGCACTCTAAAAATATTCTACAGTTATTGAAAAAAAAATGAAATAATTAGTCACAAAAATTAAAATCAATCTTTAGTCAAAAAAAAAAAAAATTTAAATCAATCAATCAATCACTTAAACTTGCACATTATCTTATCATTACATACGGAGCTTGTAAGCAAAGATTAATAATTAGTCACTGGAAAATGTGGATAGACACGGTATTTCTCATAGAGATAGACCTCAAACTTTATGCTTTAAAAGGTCTTTTTTATAAACAAGACGATTTTTTTTTTCATTTTATTTTGTGTAAAAAAAATGTATCTTTCATATGAAATTTTTGAAATGTTTATTTAGAACAATTAATTTTTATGTATCTTTACTATATATCTATAAAACTATAATTTTTCAAAGTTTGCCAATTCAAGCGGTAAGACACCTTAGAACTTTGAGAAAGATACCAAATTCGAGTCCCCGCAAACGTAGTCTTGTTTAGCACATATTTAGCAACGTCTATCAATCTATAATTGTGATTTCGATCTAAAAAATGTTAAATTGATGTCTTTGTAAACATGACAATAGCCTCAACTCCTAACTTGTATCATTCGGTTGCACTATATTTGATATAATTTATTTTTGAATAAAACTAAAATTTAAAGTAGAAATGTATGAATTGTTTGAACACTAAAAATAAAGTGATGAGTTGAAAAATATTTTAAATGACACTTTTACTCTATATAGATATTTTTCTTAAAAAAAACTATATTGCATATATGAATAAATTTGTTCTAATCATTAATTACTACGAATATTAATTTCAAATATGAATACACCTATAAAACAATAATACACAAATTCTTATTATTTAAAAAAATATATATATAATAATAACTCGTCGACCAAATCTTTATTAAATAAGTTCAAATATAAACTGAAATATGCCAAGCCAAGAAACAAACAACAATACATTATAAAATCACTTTTTTTTAAGAAATTATAATGACTTATTTTGTTGAGTTCTTTGTTTATTATTTTGGGTCCGGCTGATATGCCAGGTCCATTTACAACACCCACTGAATCCAGGAAGTCCCCTTGTTTTCGGAATCACCTCAAGTCCACGAACCCGATTCGCACCCAAATCCGTATTCTTCTCCAAGTATATAACTTTCTATTCTATGTAACGAATCAAACTATTATACTTCAGAGATTTAATATGCACCGCCGCCTTATTTGCTACTCAACATTGTGCGAATTTAAAAAAATATAACAGAAGTATAAAAATATATATTGATAAACAAAAAAATAGAATAAACATATATAAAGATATATTGATATACATGTTATAAAATAAGAAACAAGAATAATAAAAAAGAGAACTTAAGTAGAAAGTGTATTTTCAATTATATATTTATATTATGAATATAAGAGTCACTCTCCTTTATATAGTAAATGATAAACAAAATAAATAATATAAACTATTATATAACATGACATCTTTCATAATATGTGTCGGCATCATGCATATCATAAGTGCATTATTTGACACCTTACATGATATGTGTTATTTGCATGATCATGTAAGTGACACATATATCATGTAAATGACACATACTTCATATAATATTTAACTCATTGTTTATTAGGGGCTAATTGGACATCTATTCAATCATGTTCATAACAATACAAACAATATTATTTCTCAATTAATTATGTACAAAAATACGTCGAATTTTCTTTTTGAAAATGCCCAAAAGGCAAATGTTTCTCGATAGATGAAATGACAGAAAAATTAGAACTAATATGATGAGATTTTCAAAATGTGGTGAGAAATTTGAATAATAATATGGATAATAATTCTCTGTCGGAGTTAGGGTTTCGATTTGGAAAAACTTGAAGTAGTGAAAAAAAGCAAGAACTCTCTAGGATTAGAAATAAAAAGAAGGAGGAAAGTGTGCGGCGTAAAAATTGACTAAAGACAAGACCTTTACACGACAGCTGTTAGATTGTGTTGAGTGAGACAATTCAGCTAAATTGAGAGTCCATTAAGAGCGAAAATGAAAAAATGGGTTAGACATTATGAATTCTGTCTAAACTAGACTAGTTTATTTGATTTTTTTATTTTTTTTAGCGTTTTTACTTTGTTCTTATTTTTTTTTTGTAAATATAAACTCAGTGTAAATTTTAGAAAATTTTACATTTGAAAGAAGAATATTAAAAAGCTTCTCCAAATTTCCTAAAAAAAAGTATAATAGGCAACTAAAAAAATATAAATATATGATAAATACTGTTTATATGTTTAAATTTTAAGTGGGTGATGCGAATATTTTTCATATACTTTATTATCAAAATTTTACAACTCGTTGCACAAATCTTATTTCATTTCGGGTATGTAAGTGTAACTCCATGTCTCCATCATATCCAAAAAACGCTGGCGTATATCCGCTCAACACGGGCCCACATGCAACTATTATTTTCCCATGCGGCCGCTTTCCCGTCTAGATTCATCCTTCTCTCTTTCCCTTCCTCATTCATCAATCAATTCTCCTTCCCACTTCCGTTTCCGGCTCAAATTGCTGAGCGACGACTGTTCTTCGCTCATTAGTCCAATAGAGAAAGAAAAAGAGATAGAGAAGAATGGAGTTGGGTGGGAATAAGAATGGTTGTTCTTCTTCACCTTCTGGAAAGATTAAGGGCGGGGATAAGAAGGATTTGTTTCATGTGATACATAAAGTACCAGCTGGAGATAGCCCTTACGTTCGAGCTAAGCATCTCCAGGTAGTTAATTTATCAGTTAGATTTCAGATTTGTTTTTTTATGCTGCTTTAGAGTTTTTTTTGTTAATATTCTGTAGCTTGTTCTTAACTAAAGGAGTTTATTCTGCTTTACGTGGGATTTTTTTTTTGTTTGAATGCAGAGTGAGATTTCTTTTTATTGTAACTTAGTTAATTATGAGGTTCGCACATTTAGGAAGTAAGATTTGCATATTCATTACCGTTAATTTTCGTTTAATTTCTTGCAAGTATTATGAGTTTGTCAAACAAGCCAAAAATAGAAAGTGGAACGTTAAAATAGTTTTCATGAATCTAGGAGTCTGTTAAGTTAGTTCAATTTTGGAAACATTTTCATTTTCCTAACCAGTAAATGAAATCTATTCATCTTCATCCAGAGGAATTTTTTTCAATTTAGTTATGAACCATAAACTTAATTATTATTATTTGATCATAATTGACTTTTTTGAATGAATTGATAATTACACTTGCACAGTTGTAATTACTAATTAGTGCATAGATCTTTCAATTCATCAAGATATAACTCATTGCATCTCCAAAGGAAAACAATTTTTAAAACTCATAAAGGCCATCATATTGAAAAGTCACACAACCACAAACCACTAGTTTCATGAAATGCATATAAATAAAATAAACATATATTATTTTTATTTCCTTTTTTCAAAAAATAACATATGTAATACTTTTCTGACTTGGCCAAAAACATGGACAGTATTATTTTGTATCCGTTAACACTAATTCAAGGTTTTCTAAATAAAAATGTTAATAATTCAAGGTTTCCTGAATAAAAAAATTGTATATTCCAGCTTGTGGAGAAGGATCCGGACAGAGCGATAGTATGGTTTTGGAAGGCAATAAATGCTGGGGACAGAGCGGACAGTGCACTGAAAGACATGGCTGTTGTAATGAAACAACAGGACAGAGCACAAGAAGCAATTCAAGCCATTAAATCGTTCAGACATCTCTGCTGTAAAAACGCTCAAGAATCTCTTGATAATCTCCTAATCGACCTTTACAAAGTAATTAAATATTAATCGTTAATTTAATATTTTTATTAATTTAAAAAATTAGTAGTAATTTTGTTTTTGTTTTTTTTGGAGTAGAAATGTGGGATGGTGGAAGAGCAGATTGAGTTGTTGAAACAGAAATTAAGAATGATTTATTTAGGAGAAGCATTTAATGGAAAAACAACTAAAACCGCTCGCTCTCATGGCAAGAAATTTCAAGTCTCTATTAAGCAAGAAACCGCTCGAATTCTTGTAAGTATATTTAATTTCCATATTTTAATATATTAATTAGATGTTAATTAATTGAAAATTAATTGTTATTTTAACAGGGGAATTTAGGGTGGGCTTACATGCAACAAAATAATTATAATGCGGCTGAAATGGTATATCAAAAGGCCCAATCTGTTGAACCAGACTCAAACAAAGCGTGCAATTTGGGCCTTTGTTTAATGAGACAAGGAAAGTTTGAAGAATCAAGACGAGTTTTATTAAGCGTAATATTAAAAGAATGTCCTGGTTCTGAGGACCCAAAAACTATTAAGAGAGCAGAAGAATTGTTGAGTGAGATTGAATCGGTACGAGTGACTGGTACGGAATTGGAATTAAGGTTCGAATTTGAAGAGGGACTTATGGAGAGAATAGATCTGGTTTTGAATGAGTGGGCCCCATTTAAATCGAAAAGATTGCCGATTTTTGAAGAGATTTCTACTTTGAGAGATCAGATCGCTTGCTGATGTTTGTTCTTTTTTTTTTTTTAAGATTGTGTTGTGCATATAGAGAGGTTGTGGTGTTTCTCTCCAGTTTCGTGGAAACTGGAGAGGATCTGAGTCAGTGTGTATTTTTTTTTTTTCCTGATTCCATAGCCCGTAGGCAAGTCAGTGTGTATTAAAGTCCCCAAGATTCATTGTAGTTGTTTAGATATAGTGATGGAGAATAAATTAAGAAAAATAAGATGGGAGATTTCCTTTTGTAGATTTATATGTGCGTATCATCCTTGTAAACATTGTAATTTGTAACTTAGTCATAGTTTGAAATTTTTGTGAAAGTTTGCTCATATTTTCTGCGTTAAGATTTGGAGTCTATTTATAGCTTTAGATGAATCCATATGATTTAGTGGGAAATTTGCAAAAAAAAAAAACTGTATTATGCCTTAATTCGACAAAGAAAAACTCCATGCAATCATGTAGGGAGCATTTTTTTCTTTGCTACATTCTCAATTAGTATGATAATCATATTTACATTTAAAAAAAAATAGTATGATAATCATATTTATTTTAATTACAGAATTCAAACTGAGAAAACAGGATTTGAGCCCATTATTACCCTAGTTTATTACCTAATTTTGTAGCAATTTTGATCAGTGTATCTTTGCCCTAATTGGTGCTTTTCTGGGACTGTAAAAATTTGCACGGGCATGCAAAAGCTAAACTGATTTGACTGGACTAATGCATATGCATGTATTAAAGGACGATAAAAGATAAAAAAAAGTGGTAAAAAAAGAGAGGTTCTTTTAGCATGGAAATATGAATCTATATCCTTCAAATATAACCGCTGTTAAGGAATTCGGACTAAATTGCATCTATATTGAAATATTTAAATGAAAAAAATTAACTCAAATTGCACTCTTGTGAATTTCTCCTGTAATTTTTGGAAAAAAAATTCGAAAACCCTCAATTTTTCTGAATATTAAAAAACACTATATTAGATTTTCTATTTTGTTCTCTTTGAATTTTTTCTCTATTTCATTGTAAGATTTTTTTTTTTTACCATGAAAAGAAAAGCCCAAAATCCAAATCCAAATTAAAGAGAGATGGGACCAACTTTTAAAACTAAAGCTGGGCTCGAAATCCACAATTTCACGTTCGCAATTGCTTTCCTTTTCCTTTTCTCTTTCTCCTTCCCCCATTTCCTGGTCCTACAAAAGCGCGGCAGATTCACTTCCAACCTCAAACGCAACACAAAAACAAAAAGAAACATGACAAATAAACAAAGTAAAGATTCATCAAACCCCTAATATATATAGCATTCCACATACAGATCAATCTGCCTGCTCTCTTTAGTATTTCCTCTCCCCTCTCCCACCAAGTTTCCACAGAGAAGGAGACAGAGATATGGGAGAAAAACACTGATGATAAGCAGACGTGGGAGGAAAGAAATTACAGGATCATCGCCATTAAAGCCATGAGAAGAGCTTCAACTTGTTTCAGCTTTTGCTTATTCTTCATTGGGCTTCTGTTGATTGTGGTTTCAAACAATGGCCGGCCGTCGTTAATGGGGTTTGCCGATTCGGGCATGAAAAGTCGACCCGTTAATGGAGAGGTGTTCAGAGGCAACAAGAGATGGGTCCCAAGAGGGCCTGATCCAATTCATAACAGGTACAATTGGAATCTTCTGTGGTGGGGGTGGAGGTGTGGAGATTTTGGTTTTGGTATGTTTTTTTGGCTAATTTTTTTACATGTTAAGTAGTGATGAAATTTTTTAGTGTAGTTTAATTGTTTTTAATGTTTATAATATTATGTATATTCATGTTGTTATATCACTGTATAAGTAATCATCAATTAGTAATTTATTCTAATTATTAGGCGGACCAAGAAGGTGGTGACCAAGTCAAGAAGACGCTAGATATATATCAGTGTAATGTTGAAGAATCTCGTATTTCAAGTGATTGTTTGAGATATAAATTTTTAGGATAGTTATTCTAGATTAGTTTTTTTTTTTATGAAATGTTATGAGATTTTTGTTTTTACGGTTCATAATGTAAAGACTAAAAAAGGTTCGACCTTCTCCTATTAGGATATATGAGAAATTGCGAATTAGACAAGTTTTCGAAGCTAACATGAAAACCAACGATTGTAATTTGTAAGAGATTTTGTGTTCATGTAATCTTACTTAACTAATTTTTATTAATTTAATTCTCATTTGTTTTGAGAACTTCTAGTTAAAATACTATTACTCGATAATATCTCAACGTATCATTATTTATTGAAATTGAAAAAATTATATATAAAACATGAAATCCACACTCATTAAATGAACTTGATAAATAAATAATGGAGAATATATTATAATATTTTGGTAATCAATAAAAAAAAAGTAATTACCTCATAACCACAAAAGATCTGAGTATATTCAAATATTTTATTCTTTTTGCAAAGGTATATTCAAAGATTGCGTTGAACAAGTTTACTAACTCAACAGTTGTCAATGTCATACAGTAGGGAAAAGAGAAATAAATAACCATTTGTAGACACAAATACTAACAAATTGAAAGTACAGTTAATTACATATTTAAAATTTTAAATTCAAACGACAATTCAAAATTGGTAATTTAAATTTATAAACAGTATAATGTTCTGTTAATATAAGTATGTAAAAAAAGTAATTATGTAGGCCTGATCAGCCAACCATGCATGGAATTATAAAAAGCAAAAGAGAAAGGAAAAGAAGCCAAAGCTATTTTCCTCTTCGTTTTTTTAGGGCAGTAGAAGATAAAGTGACAAAGCTTCTAAGATGCTTTAGCTTCCTTTGTTTAAATCTTTCTCTTTTTGTTTCTTTTTTTGTACTTACTTTGAACCAAGCATGGATCAAAGACTGACTGAGTCTAAAGCAGTTGGGGCTCTCCAAAGTAGAAAACTTTGTTGAGTGAGCAGGCATAATTACATCCATTTCCATACCCCTTTACATTATAAAAAAATCTATCAGAAGTATGTGATATAGTTTTTGATGGGCACCCCTGCTGGTTTCCATTTTGTGGTGTGTAAATATAGTTTGATAATTTACAGGGTACACATGAAATCTCCAAAAGAGATCCATCACATGAAATTTACAGGGTATCCATCCTGTTCTTTTAACTTCACTCGGCCCGTTACGGGGATCTATTATGGTGGAGATTAATTACGGCCCAATTATCACCTCTGTTTTTTGGTGCGCACAAACTGTTCGACAAACAGGTGGCATAATTTTTACTAGTTGAATATATATATATATTTTTTTTGCGTCTACTAATTGTATATATTCGTTATGCATATTATACAGGTCCGGTGATTCCAATTATTAGTATGGTTTTATGCTATGTTGCGCAGATACTTCAAAAATTCAGCCGTATCGTATCGGATATCATATCGGATACTTATATCCGTATCGGATACTCGGGTACCGTATCGGACACACCACGTGGCGTATCATAATATTTTATTCCAAAATAATACCGGATACTTCACAGATACTCCCCGTATCCGCATCGAATACTTCCAACGTAAGAATATTTATTCTTAAAATATATTAATACATATATAAAATCAATAAAATAAAATTAAGACATCTAATTATTTAATTAACTATAAACAAACAAATATTTTGCATCAAGATATTTATATAATAACAAGTTTTTAGTATCTCCTACATCAAAGTCTAATATCTAAATATATATAAATTAATTAAATATATAAAATATAATTAATAAATAATAAAATAATATATAAATTGCCGTATCCGTATCCTAGATTTTTTAAGATTTGTCGTATCGTCGTATCCGTATCCGTGTAACATAGGTTTTATGTAGACGCAATAAAAGTTGACCTGCCATCTTTGAAATTCAACTCACAAATTATATATTGTTTTTTTTTTGAAGAAGAACTATATATTGCTTTTTTTATGTTTATTTTATTTTCTTGCTATTGAATTATTAATTTTCAAGGTTCGGATATTTGCAAATGCATTAGCCAGCTAAATCAAGGCAGTTAACAAAGAATCAAACAATGTATTATCAACAACGCATTTTTTTACATAGAAAAGAAAATCTGAAGCATAAACAACAAATCAATCAATAATACATCGACAAACATTTCAAACCATAATTAATTTCCATCCAAGCGCAAAATTCCAATCATGGTCGAGTCAAAAACATCTTAGCATCTTAAAACAAATAACCGAATGCAAGAGCAGCAGCAGAAGCGGCAGCAGCAAAAGCCGGCACGCTTGTCGATGCGCCAGATGTCGGGGCGGGAGCGGGTCCTTCAGCGGCAACAGAAGAAGCCATTATCACTGCAATGGCCGCAACGGCAAAGAACCTCATTTTCATTGTTGCCTCCATTTTTGAATTTGAGAGTTTGTGAGTTGTGAAGAAGGAAAGATTTTGAGTTTGAGTTTGATTGTGGGCTTGAGAGATGATGGAGAGAAGGAGAAGGGGAGGGGCTTATATAGTTGAGAGATGAGAGAATATTAGGCTGGATTTCTGTTTGTGTTGAGTTGGCAGAGTGGCAGTTTAGGTTTGTTGGTCGGCTAGGTTGGCATTTGATTGGATTTCGGTGTAAAGTAAGAGAGGAACTAATTTTTCAATATAACCCTTTAATATATCAAGATGAAAATATACAAAAATGGTGTTTTTGACAGTATTATTGATGAGAAATTTTGTTGTTTGCTCTGTTCAATTGTTAAATATAAAGGATTATTGTTAATTTAATGTAAGCATTATTGTGGTAATTAGAAGGATTCAATTTTTTCTTTTTGCAAACTTTTTGGTCCATATTAGGGTTAGATCGAAAAAAAATATACAATGTAAAGTAGGAGGAGATTTTCTGCCCCTAGTTGTAAATTTTAACGAAAAAAATCTTCAGAATTGTAAGCAACAAACAATTCGATGATATGAGAAGCCAATCAATGCAATTAAACAGCTAGACATGCCAACTGCTTCCACAGCGGATACAATTATTGCACGTCCTTCGTTAAAAAAAAAACAAGAAAGAAAAAAGAAATAGAAAGTATTTCACGGGCCTGTTCTTAAGCAGGCCTTTTCCTCGGCTTGAAATTAAAGGTCCATGAATGTGAGTGGACCATGGACAATGTTTAAAGAGAATTAGATCCATTGCCCCCCTGGACCCACTGTGCCAGATGTACAGAGCAAAAAAATATGAATAATCTTTTATGTAAAACAAAAATGTGCATTGTTTTGTTACTTTTCTCTGTCATGATTATTATTTATTTTACTCATCCTCTCATTATTTGATCTTTCTATTGTTCTTATAGCTGCATATTTGATCGTAAGTTGGAGGAAGCTTCGCCGATTCCTGTGGCGCCACTCATCGAGACAGACTTTCACTTCGTGCGGGAAATGGTGGCTTTCACATTTGGCTTTTGCTCGTCAGAAAATTGATTCATGCGATTCGGATTCGGTGTATGTCTTGAAACCCTCTCTCTCTGACCTGAGTGGAAAGGGTGCGGCTTTGTCAAAAAAAGCAGGAAATATTAACAACATTTTAGCCAAAAAATAAGGTATCACCCAATCATTCTATCTAGATATAATAAAACTAGCTCTGCAAATAGGAAAATGGACCATAACACTTCAAATTCAAACCAAACAATTTTTTATCACAAGATTCCAAATTTGAAAATCTAAATCCATCATAATGTCTCAAATCAGTAACAAGGACTCGGTGAGACAGAACTGAACACCATCAAGCAGCTTGAGAGGGGAACTATTTAAAACAACTCTACATTTCAACTACCCTTAATTAATAGACAAACTACCTTATTAGAAAATTGAGAGAAAACTGCTCTTCACCAAATCCCTAAAAACAGTAAATTACACACTATTCAATTTGGCCGTGCTCATTTTATGTGTGCACGCATAATATATCACCATCCCAGATTTAATAAAGTTTATACATGTTTAGATGAGTTTTAGTATAATTCCTGTCCATTTATAACTGGTACAGAGACATGATACAACATTTTTTTTGGAATAGCAGCGTGATATGAAAGAAGAAACAAAACCACAATTTTTATTAATATGTAGGGTGAAAAGATAGAGATTTGAAACATGCTGGGCAAATTATGTGAAAAAAGATACGGTAGAAAAAACTTATTAAACACACAAATCAAGCAAACCTTTTTTTTTTCTTTTTTGAACAAAAATTACCTAGCAATCAATTGAAGCTACATACACCACTATGCATCTCCCAAATGTGTACACAGAGAAGTACATCCTCAAAAATAAAAAAAAACCATCTATACGTAAATGGTAAAAAAAAAGAAGAAAAGCTAAAAATGAGATAAAGGCCAAAAGCCTCTCTAAATCCAATTTTTGCAGAAAGCCAAATCTGGTTTAGGAACTTCCAGTCCCCTGACTGGAATTCACTCTCAAATATATCTATATGATTATTTTATTTACATAAAATCATAATATCTATATGGTTATCTATATGTTTGTCAAGCGCAATGTTGGTTGTGACTCGACAAGAATCGACCAGAGAATTTGAACATCTTCACATTGGCATTTCTTCACATCTTCATATAAGATATAAATCCCTTTTTCTACAACAAAATAATGAAAAATAATTAGAAAAACAATGCAATATATTCTTTTTGATACAATGCAATACTGGAAACATCTATAGTATAGTGAATTACAAAATAGCGGTTCATAATGAGAACTAAGATGCAATATGAACTCTAAAGTATTTCAAAATTGGAAAACAAGACTAGTAAAATGCAAGTTATAAACATAATGATAACATAAAAACTAATAAAATTACATTAGAACAATGAGAGTATATATATGCATGGAATCAAATATTTGAAGTATAGACATACTCTTTTTGTTGATAGAATGCACGCGCAACCAAAGTTTCTTCAGAGGGGCTAAGAGGGTCCTTAGCCACTCCATTCAGAGAGAGAGAAAGAGAACTAAGGAGAGAGAGAGAGAACTAAAGGGAGAAATAGAGAGGAGAAGAGTGAGAAAGAGAGTGAGAAACCATGAGGGGTTTTATGTTCTTGATTTAGGGCTTGGCTTTAAGATTGCTTTAGGCTTGGGTGAAGTCTATTTCACTATAGCTCTCTGACAGGTTTCACATTTTGCCTTGCAGTCCAATCATTATTTTTTACTACATTTTGTTTTTGGTCCCATGTCACCATCCACCTCTCATTCTTCTCTCTCAAGCTTCATAGTCACTCTCTCTCTAACTCTTTAACTATGAAAACCAATTTCTCACACAAGAATTAATGAGAAAGGTATATATTGTCAATTAATAATTTAATATTCATACAAAAAGAAACAAACCATTTTGCTCTAGTACCAAATAAAGGACAAATTTCCTATGTAACCTTACAAAACCTCAAGTCAAAATATCATCCTTACACGTGCCTAATCGTGTTTTTTCATTTTCTTAATTTTTTCTCTAACTCTAACTCTAACTCTAGGAAAACCAATTTCCCACACAAGAATTAATTGAGAAGGTATATATATTATGAACGTGCCAATAAATATTCATAGAAAAAGTAACAAACATTTTGCTCCACCAAATCAAGGACAAATTCCCATACATAACCCTACAAAACCTTCAAATTTCATCCTTACATGTGTTCCTCGTTTTCTATTTAATTTCTAAAATAAAATCAAAACTACTCCCTTTTCCCTTTATGTATAAATGAAACATAATATGAAATTTACTTGAATTGAATATGACCATTCAGAGGAATTAGGTTGGTTTTATGAAGGTCTACATCTTATGAAATGCATGAATCCACGTGTCAAAATTAAAATTTCTTTTAAAAAAAATGTGCTGAAATTTCACGGATCTTAAGCGAGGCTTGAATATTTGAAATTTGAAACGGTTGATACACGACAAATAGTTAATATCATGAAAGGAGTGAGAAAGTAACATAATACCTTCTAAATAGCATCTTCATTACATGATATTATTCTTTAAGTTATATATTAAACATTATGCTTTCTAGATGCAAAATATCATTTTCTTTCTACTCGTAGAGATTTTACAATATCTTAGTGGGGACTACATTCTTCAGATTCTCAAAAAGGAAATTTTATTTTTTTTAGGAAATTTGGAGAGGGCTTGAATTATCCCCTTCCAAATGAGTATAAATTTTTATAGCTTTTTATTAATGTTTTTACAAGTGAGAAGAAAATCTATAAATTTACAAAGAGTGATTTTGATAATGTTTTTCAAAAAGGAAATTTTATACACGTGTAAAAGCTTTAAATGAACAAATTATTTGAGATTAATTACTTTTATCATCATAATGAAATAATTTGATAAATGTACCAAACAAAATAATATCATGCAGAGTATTTTATGAAAAATTTAAAAGATTGGCATGATATAATGATTGCAATGGTAGTGCTTCTGAATTAAAGTGGAACAAAAAGAGTACAAATTCATCAAAATCGGCATGATATAAATGATAAATCTCTGATTCATATATCATGGCAATTAGATGATTGGTTAGAAAAATTAATAATGAGAAGCACATGGTTTTGAATATTCCATAAACTAGCTTTTACATCATCAATTTTTTTTTTATTTGAACCAGATTTCTAATTATGTTTGAAATTAGATATCATACTAGTTCTTTAGGCGATTGAGTAGGTACCAATTTTATTAGACTTTGTTAATATGCGCAAAAGCGAGAGAGTATAAAATAGCTGAATTTCGTAGCAACAAACAGAATAACAAATGAATAATTCACTAATAATAAAAATCGGAACTAAAATTCATACAGAAAAGGAATAATTTTAAACTAGAAGAAGATTAAACGTGCCTTATTTAGCAAACGCTGCGATCTAATCTCTCTGAGACATTTCACCAAACACTTTACTGGCAGCTCGAGCTTCCTTACGCTGGTAAAGAGTAAAGACCGAAGACTAAAAGAACGTAAAAAACTTGCAAAAATGGTCCAATTAGAAGAAAAATATTTAGAAAAAAGGCCTACAAAGAAACAATTGGCCTATAAGTAACAGATCAATTTGGGCTGAGGAATTTTAACCCAAAAAGGAAGAATCAACCGCCTTTTATTTTTTCTTCTTTGCCCTTTCGGTTCTCCTATGTACGAAATTAAGGAAATTTTCTCTTCTCAAGTCCAAAATGGGTAGCCAACCAAAAGATACCAACACTTACCTATCATCTCCATTACTTCAATCAACGGAGTATATAAGTGTAACATTCTGATTTATTATTTGTGTATATAAATGTAACGAGTTACTTTTCAGATTTCTTATTAACTCGTTATAATAGAGAATATAAACTGAATAACATGAAATCATGAGCCTGGTGTTACCGATACCTACAAACAAAGCAAAACGCTTGCTTCAGCTTAGCTTTGTAAGTTAAAACCTCCCCTGAATTTTCTCGCGCCTTTTGCTTCAAAGCTTCCGTTTAGAATCATAATCACTTGATTGAAACGGAAAAAACAAAGCGCTGTTTCTCTTTTCTCTGATTTTTGATACTTGTGGATTATAGTTATATTGAGTTTTGTGAAGGCGAATTTAGGGTTAAGAGAAAGATTATCAGATTTTGTGTTTGTTATGATGGTGGTGTTAAAAGAATTAGTGGATAATTCAGCTTCTTCTTCTTCTTCAGGCGAGGATCCAGTAATATATGGTAAAGAGTTTATTTCAATTTTGATTTAATTTCGATTCCTTAATTGATTTTAATTTTTTTAGTTTAATTGATTTGTTTGGTGTATTCAGTTGTAATAAATGTTTATTTAGTCATTTTATTTTAATTCAAACAGAAAATTTTGCAAAAAGTATATTAAGAAATTAAACTATTTTTGTAATTAGTTCACCTAACCTTGACATTTTTACAGGAAGTATTTTAGATTATTAGGAATCAAATTTCTTTAGCTTGCTAGAATTTCTTTTTTCATAAAAAGGTCTTGTGTAATTACATCACAATGGTATGACATGCGATTATTTTAATATTACAAACTTAATTGAATAATTTCCTTTTCAATCATTTTTAAATTAAATAAATATTTACTCTTTATTTGTGCAGAGCTCCGCGAGAAGCACAGAAAAGACAGAAACAACTTAACCCTTTTGAAGCAGCCAATCAAAACTCTCCAATTTTTCACATTAGCCACTGTACAAAACATAAATAACTTAATTTTATACATCCTAAAAAACGGCGGTTGGATCACATTATCATTTTTCTTTTTAGTAATCACTGCAATTTTACTTATTATCATCGATGGCCCACATGATAAGGTACTTATTACCTCTTCCAATTATCACAATTTCTATTTCTATTTCTGTTAATAAAACTCTTTTGTTTAATCATTTAACAAAATCATTTATTATTTAATTTTAGCATGTGGATGAGGCTCTTCATTATGCAAGATTCGGTCTTTGGTGGATCGCCCTTGGTGTAGCCTCATCAATTGGCCTAGGTAAATTTTAATTAATTTAATCACATAAATAAAATTTATCTCTAAAATCCCAAATAAAATATTAAATAACTCAATTTATTTTATTGCAAATAATAAATAATTCGTAAAACCACACTACCAAGGTTCTATTTATTAAATCAAATCCCAAATAAAATAAAAAAATAACTCAATTTATTTTATCTGTAAATAATAAATCATTTGTAGAATCACACAATTTAAGTTCTATCTGTAAAATCCCAAATAAAATAATAAACAACTCAATTTATTTATTTTTTTATTTCATCTTTCAGGTTCAGGCCTCCACACATTTGCACTATACTTAGCAAACCCCCCCCCCCCCCCCCCCCCCCAAACACACACACATAGCCTTCTTCACATTAAAATAATAATTAACTCAGTTTATTTTATTTCTAAAATCCCAAATAAGATAACAAACAACCCAATTCACTTTCTTCCTAAATAACAAACAACAAGTAAAACCCCAAATAAAACAACAAACAAACAACCCAAATTAATTTATTATTTATTCCATCTCCCAGGTTCAGGTCTCCACACATTCGTACTCTACCTAGGCCCACACATAGCCCTCTTCACATTAAAATCCGTGCAGTGCGGGCACACCAACCTCAAATCGGCCCCGTACGACACGATCCAGCTCAACCGGGCCCCGTCCTGGCTGGACAAAACCTGCCGTGAACTCGGTCCGCCATTAATGCACGCACCGACAGGTAGTCTCGTCAGAGTTCCTGTGATGAAGATATTGGCGCAGGTTCAGCTTGAGGCGGTGCTCTGGGGGATTGGGACTGCGCTTGGGGAGTTGCCGCCGTATTTTATTTCCAGAGCTGGTGAGTTTACGGTTTTAACGCTGTTGAATTTGGTAGTTTTATGGTTATACGCTGTGAAATTTGGTAATTTTACGGTTTTAACCCTGTGAAATTTGGTAATTTTATGGTTTTACCCATGTTAAGTTTGGTAATTTACGGTTATACCCCTTTTAAATTTGGTAAATTTTTTGGTAAGATAATAAATTTGGTAATGTTTTATTTAATTATGATGTTTTTTTTTTTTTGTAATTTATGAAAGCTGGTAATTTTGCGGTTTTACCCCTGTGAAATTCGGTAATTGTTTAGTGGTAGTTTTTTTTATTAATTTTGATGGTTTTTTTTGTTTTTTTGGCAGCGCGTTTTTCGGGGGAAAGATTTGAATCGATGGAGGAAATGGAAAATGGAGATAATAAAAAAGATGGATTCATTTCTAAAATTGTGAAAAGGACGAAAAATTGGCTTGTTTCAAATTCTCAGCGTCTGAATTTTATCACCATATTAGTTTTGGCATCAGTTAGTTTCTTTAATTGCTCTTCTTTTATATAAATTTTATTATTTGTTTTGTTTTTTGGTTTTTTAAATTATTTTTTTATTTATATTTTGTGTGGAAAGGTACCAAATCCGCTTTTTGATCTAGCTGGAATAATGTGTGGGCAATTTGGAGTTCCTTTCTGGAAATTCTTCATCGCAACTTTGACTGGAAAAGCTCTTTTTAAGACTCACATTCAGGTTTTTATTATTGAAAACTCCTTTATAATTTCATCTTCCAAGATTTAGTTCTCATTTACAAGAAATTTGCAACAAGGCCCTCACATTTTTGCCTAGATCGCACAAAACCCCTAATTTTTTTAATTGAAAAAAAGCCATTTTAATCATTTTTTTTTCTGAATTCCAACTTTTTTAGGGTTTTTTGCCTTTTTGGGCTTGGTTTAATTATTTTAATTTTTTTTCTCTGATTGCAGACAATATTTATTATCTCATTGTGTAACAATTCGCTTCTAGAATTTGTTGAAACAAAACTGATCTGGTTATTTGGTAAAATTCCTGGATTTTCAAGGGCTTTACTGTCAATTGTTGCCAAACTAGACTTAGTCAAAGACAAACTTATTTCCACATCTTCTTCTTCCTCTCAACCTACGGTATAATACATATTCATACTCAAATAAAAAAAATATTTATTTATTAATTCTAATTTTAGTTTTAATTATTTGAACAATTTTATTTTTTATTAGGGTAAAAAATGGAATCTTTCTTTTACGTTGGTGTGGAATACTGTTATATGGCTCATGGTTGTGAATTTTTTTGTGACAATTGTCACTTCAACTGCACAGAAATATCTCAAGAATCAACAGGATTTGGAAATGGCTGATAAAATTAGATTGCCAACCCTAAAATATGATAATAATGCTTCTGTTTCAAATTCAAATGGTGAGAGTGAATCTTAAAATACTTGATTGAATTTCTTCTACTTTTTCTTCACTGATTTATCGCTGGTTTAGTGATGGTAAAAGTGATGAGAAAAGGAAATTTCCGTAAATGGAAGTTCTGTTTGCATTTAGGGTTTAGAAAAATAGTTTTAGTTTGAGCTGGTTTATGAATTGCTCTTTCAGAAATGTAATGGTAATTGCAAAAGTTTGTATAAATAATTGCATGCGGGTCTCCAAATCATTTCATTCTTGGTTGATAGAAATATTTCCCTTTTGGAGATGCTTATTGCTAATTATGTAATATATTCTACCTATAACAAAAAAATGTAATATACTTTACAAGTTGTTTACAGCAATCTCATTTATTGGAGTTGTTTATTGGAGTCTAATTGTTATAATCTAGTTGAAAAATAAAGTACAAGATATTTTTTGTCATGTTCAATCAAATCACAATAAATAACTGGAATACTCAGGTTAGCAGATGAATGTCATGAAACAGTGAACAAATCAAATCCTCAAGCATCACGCAGTTTTTTGTTTTTCCAAAAAAGAATCATCAAATAATCCTTGCAAAATGCATTTGTTAAAGGAACAGATGAATCATCAAACATTTCATCCCAAAACTAAAACAATCCTTGTAGAATGAATTTTCTATGGAACAAAATTCATCAACATTTTCCAAAAAAATAGAATAAAAATAAAATTCATAAACCTAAAATTTCCTTTGCCTTTTCTTGAATGAGTTTCCAAGTCGCCTCAACGTGTCAACTCCGTCAGGGTCGTCCCAACTGCAAATCTCAACACAAACATTCCATCAACTTTCGCATGAGTCATGAACGCCTTTCCGCTCGAATTCACCATTTCCAAAAGCTTTTGATTAATGGTCGAAACTTCTTCGTCTTTTTCAAATCTTGGTTTGAGGCGGAAACAAACCAGAGCAAACTTTCTTGCCACAACAATCTCAAATCGGTTGTCAGTTTTTGCCATATTCTCAAATTCTTTTGCCATCATTATATCGCTTCTTATGTGCTCCACCAGGTTTGCCACACCATATCTGACATTAATAAATTTAATATATTTTGTTAGCTTATTGGATACAAAATATATCATACAACAATATTATAATATACTAAATATTCATAAATATTATAATACAATTATTAATATTATAAACCTTCTGATAACAACCCACAACTTGATGGCTTTGAATCGTCTACTCAATGCAATCTGCCAGTCCTTATAATCAACAACCTCATTCGCATCGCTCGCCTCATTTCGTAAATACTCAGGATTTGTAGATAAAGAATCGACGAGCGATTTAGCCTTCTTGATCCACAAGCAACAACCATCCATGTTGGTCAAGAACCACTTGTGAGGATTCATACTGATTGAGTCGGCCAATTCAACTCCGTCAAAATAACGACGGAATTCTGGACAAATTATTGCACTCCCGCCATATGCTGCATCTATATGGTACCTGTCATATTCATTTTTTTTAATAAAATCAATGAATGACATAAACAAATGAATTAATATGATTTAAAATGATAACAAAAAGTGATCAAAAGTTCAAATAACAATACCAAACACCAAACTCATTAGCCATCTCTCCAAGCTCTCATATCAGATCAACGGCTCCTACTCCTGTGGTACCCACAGTAGCACAGAGATAAACGGGTACAAACCCTTTAGCCAAATCATCCTTTATTAAATCGTCTAAATCACTTGGTTTCATCGCAAAACCCTCGGAGGCAAATGTTTTGACAACACGGAAATTCAACGTTGGAATACCAACAATCTTAACTGCTTTATGAACGGTTGAGTGCGTTTGATCAGAAGCATAAATTACCAACTTAGTAATCGCATCAAACCCAAATTTATTCAATGCATGATTACGTGCGGCTACTAAAGTGCAAATCACAGCCTCACACGTGCTTCCATGCAAAACCCCTCCACCACCTTTTCCTCCTGAAAAAAGAAAAGAATTTGGAAGTCTTGAGTAATTTCCCCATCCAGTCCATCACGATGCTCTCTAGTTCAGTTGCGGCTGGAGATGATATCCAGTTGAACCCAACCACAATCAAACCCGAACATAACATCTCGCCTAAGAAGCCGGCCGTGCTTGCGTTCGCTTGAAAATATGCAAAAAAGTTTGGACTTTGCCAGTGAGTTAAACCAGGTAAAATATCGCGTTTAATATCTTGAAGTATAGTCTCTATCGGTTCCGAAAATTGAGGAGCTTGTTTAGGTATGAGTTTTGTGAGGTAACCTGGCTCGACTTGGCTTCGAACCGGGTATTTTTCGATGATTGGTAATAATCGGATATGAAATTGATTACTGCATTTGATTCGTCGGAAAATTCAGTTGGGTTTAATGGGTGAAATGGGCCACATGGTATGGAACCCATTTGAAGCTAGATGTGTAAAATGAAGAGAGTAGATGTGATAAATATGTTGAGCTTTGTTGGAGATGTTTATAATATGAAGAGAATAGATAGTGAAGAGAGAGAGAGAGAGATGTTTATAATATGAAGAGAATAGATAGTGAAGAGAGAGAGAGAGAGAGAGAGTTGATGTGTAAAATGAAGAGAGTAGCTATGATTTATACTGGAGTAGTAGTAAAATCGTGAATTTGTAATACAGGAGGAGGCTTGAACTTGAGAAGTATGCAAAGGTCGTAGTTATACAGGCACCGAGCTTCAGTGAACTGGGGGGCCAAAAAAATTCTTCCTACTAATTAACACTGTACAAGATTTTTAGAGGCCAAATATATAGAAATATATATATTTAAAAAAAATCGCAAAAGTACTACTTATATATACTACTCCGTCAAATTTTTTTTGGGAGGCCCAGTCCCTATTAAGCTCTATCCATAGTTATATCAAGTTATTAATTTGAATTTTGATATTTCGACCGCGAACAACCAACTTACATGCATTATGAGTTCTATCAAGTTTCTAAAAATAGAATACAGTGATAAAAAAAAGGGTGATGATTTGGGCAGGAACTATTTTGACGAGGACATGAAATACCAAACTAAATTTACTCTTTTACCTTTATAAGTGGAGAGTTTGCTGCTGTTATTTAATGATGGTAAAATATGGTAACACTAAATATCTATTATTTGATTGGATTTTGATCCAATCAATAATATATATTCCTTTTTATGATATTATTTTATTTCCAACAAATATGTGATAAATAATTTAAAAATACTTAATTATTTTCCTTATTAAATTTAGTACGTCATTAGTCTAGATTTTAAATTGGCTATTTTTTAATAAGAACTATGTGATGATTACCAAATAATTTTATTACGTATTTTTTTTTTGCAAACTGAAAATTCATGATATCACTTGAATTAATATACTATTATCTTCTTATTTTTATCTAAATGATAGAAACAAAATTATGTAATTATCAATTTATCAAAATAAAAAGTCAAAAAATATTTCATTTTATTATCTAAATGAAATAATTTTTTTCAATTTTAAGTTTTTATATTTTTTCGTGATTCCTACTTGTTCATTTTCTTAAAGTATAATTAATAAAATAAAAAAGCTAGTAATTCCGGGAGAGAGAGAGAATAGGAGAATGTTTGAAATTACTTAAAGAAGAAAAATTATATAAGGCAGATACTTATCTTATTTATGAAGGGGGTAAAAAAGTAATTATGATTTATGTTTTTCTGCTCCCGTCAAATTCATTTCTGTCCAAATCATTTGCCAAAAAAAATTCGAATTCAAATATCAAATAATGTGTGGAACATTCAATGCATCTCGTTACTTATTAATTTTATTTAGTAAGACTTGGCTGGACGATTTAATGCTATAAGTTTACAAATATAGCCTGTGTGAATTGAATTGTGATATTCTACGAGTCGATATGATTCATTTAACAAACGTATACGGTATAACTTCACCAATTCAAATAATTTGAAGATTGTCAGTAGGATAGAATCAAATCAATTTTTAAGTACAAAAAAAAAGCTAATGTTAGCAAAGATTGACTAGAAAATGTCGAAATAATAATCTTACAGGAGAGACATTTCTTAGCACCAGATGCAAACTTACAAACTTTACCATACAAAATACAGACGCTTAATGAAATCAAACTGAAAGAGCACATCATAGTTAACATGACAATCAATACACCCAAAATCCCTCCGAAACTTTCAAACAATGTAATCAAACACCAAAAAAACAAAAATGCAAGTTCAAAGCAATCAGTAGTCAGTACCAATACGAAACGCCAGCAGCCCTATAAATATTAAATACTTCAACAAATTTTCAAAACTATACAAAACTCTCACTTTTTCCTACACTTCTTCCCGTTTGATGCAACACAAAATATCACTAAATCTTAATTAATATCTCATTAATATTTTGTTAAAAACAGTCTTACTTTATTTGATGTAATGAAAAAGTGATCTGAAGTAAATTATCTGACCATATAAACTTTATAAAATAGCCTTACATCCAAAATGTAATAAAAAATGACTTCTGTTTTGAACAGGTAAAGGTTTAAAGCATATTTCGGGATCTATATCAAGTCAAATCAAGTCAAATCTCCTAAGTAACCGAATGCTTTATAAATTGCATAGTAATGTTCATGAATTCGCCAGACGCTAGCTGGATGATAAAGAGGACATGGTCTAGAACGGGGATCTACTCATTCGTTTTATTTTTTTTTATCTCATCCATACCTTGTTAATTTGGTAAATAAAATATAGTTATGGTCATGCTATGTATCAGTTCATTTTTTTTTGTGGAAAGAAAACCGAAACTGCAAGCAATATACAAAATATATATGGTCAGAAGTCCATTTTCTTGGATAGATGCAGTCTTGTTGGGGCTGGTATGAATTGATTATTTGACTCAATTAGTTACAATAGTTTGACAAATTGTTAATCCAAGTTTATATAATTAGCAAAGTAGACTATATGTCTAATTTTGATTAGAGTTGAAACCGCCACTCTAGGAAGTATATAGTCTCTTTTTCACATACTTTATTTCTTACATAGTCAAATCACATAATTAAGATATAAAAAGTACAAATCATACCCGTTTGAACCTCAAAACAAAAAGAAAAATCCTAACTGATTTATATATCGAGGTTTTGGAAGAGAACTACAATATTTGATTTAGCAATAATTAACTTAAAAAAGAAGAGAAAATGAATATATGAAGGGACTCTTTAAACATAATCTAGATCGTATATAGATTAGCAATGAAGACAAATCAAATCTCACTACGTATATATGCAGAAATTGGTATATATAGTTGCATATCATGATACCCTTTGTTTGATCAGATATCATATGATTTTGGTAATTTGGGCGAGTACATATGCACAAATAGTAGCAGTGGCAGAGCTTTATTCAGTCCGAGGGGAGGCATGACCCTCTCAAAATTTTTAATTTAGTAATATATTTTATAAAAATTTAGTGTAGAAAATCCGAAAGCTATTAATATTTATGTGTATCCCTCAAAATTTTATATAAAACTTATTCAGTAGTGTAAAATTTTTTTTGACCCCCTCAAAATACTGAGTCAAGCTCCGCCACTTAATAGTAGCCATACAAACTCACCACATACATATTGTTAATATTTACACATAAATCAAGTTTTTTTTTTTGGCTCTTTTTCATTCCAAAAAATACAACTCAAATTTTTCCTAGTAACTGCAAAATAGTCTTTGAGCATTCTGAAGTAGTATATATATTTGAACTATTCAACCACAAACTTAATAAAAATAGACTTGTATTCCAAGATGTAATAAATATTGGCTCAAAGAAATTATTTCGAATACATAAAGCAAATCTTGTCATAAATACTAATCGGAAGAATTATTTCGAATACATAAAGCATATCTTGAGATCTATTATAAGTCAAACCTCGTAAGAGTGAATCGAAGATTTTTTTTTTTTTTTTTTTTGGGGGGGCTTTTTTCATACCATGAATTCCAAGATATAATAGATATTGACTCTACGAAATTACTTCGAATGCAGAAAGCATGTCTTGTTAAAAATATGACTCGAAGATGTTACTTCGAATACATAAAGCATATCTTGAGATCTATTACAAGGTCAAACCCCATAACTAATCCAATGCTCTATATAGAAAACTACTAGTTACTTGCACGTGTCAGTTATTTTCAGCATGAATTTAATAATTATAATATATTGTCATATTCTTTACCCAGAACAAATTACAAGCATACTTGAAGAAAAAAATTATAGTCTTCACTTAAATGATTAAGCAATTTGAGGATGGATATTTAGGTAGTTAAGTCTGTCCTCCTAAATTTGAGTTTATCTACTTTGTTGATGTAATTCAAACTGAAACTCTGACAACTTCAAGTTAATGTTTTTTTTAGGAGGAGCTTCAGACGATCATCTCTTTTGCTTTTTTCATTAACTTCAAGTTAATGCTTAACATATATTAATATTAAAGATTAGTATCACTGACAAAATTAAATAGTTATATTTGTCAATTTATCTAATACATGTCTTACTAAGCTTGGGTATAGTAATACATTTTGCTAAGATTGATCAACATAATATGACATGTCCTAATGTACATAACATTGGATGCATGTACAACATATAGCATAGCATGTATTTATATGTGCTTCCATATAAATTAACCCAATACTACTGCGTTCAATAAATATGAATGATGAACAGTACTCTATTGCAGAATTTGCACTTTCTTCTGTTTTTTTTCCTTCTCTCGTTGGTATTTCATCAAACCAATCCATGCATATGCATGATAAAGAGATTGTGAAAGTAGAGCAAAGAACTGGTATTCCACTCGTACAAGTCATTTCAGCCACATATTTTAATTTCGAGTTCATCTATCTTGCCCGACCTTTTACTTTGCTTTCACGATGGATTAAATCTAGGCCTTCAAATTGAAAGGGCATTATAGATTCTTTAGCAATTAACTGCAGAATTAAACACACTATAGTTCATTTCCTTTTTTAAATTTCCACGTGTGTTTTCACCTTTCTCTTTTATCCTCTCCATTTCATCAAATATTTTTCCTCACGACTCTTTATGCTCCTCTCCCCACGATCTCTCTCTTTCTCTCAAAATAATATGTTGTCATACAAAAATATCATATTAACACCAAAATCATAAAAATACATTAGGAATTAGAAAACAATATTCAAGAAGGAAGCTCGCGTGAAACAAAGAGGAGAACTTAGAAATTCTAACAGAGAGATGAAGGGTTGCCATTTGAAAATAGAAAGGATGAATATTGTGAAAGTTACTATTTTATCCTTTCATAAGTTTTGGTAACAAGTTTAAATGGGTTTATATATACATCCCCCCAACAGCCCTCCCAGTCCGTCCTTTGTCACTGGTAAATAGAGCCTAATTTTTTTTATTAAATGTGGGACCCATTTATCAGTGATAAACGACGGACTGAGAGGAACATTTACGGGGGGATATATTTACTTTTCCAGTTTAAATGGTAATATTAAATGATAGACATCTCCTCAAAATCAATTCCAACCATCCGATTTAGAAAAATGTGTTTAATATCATTCGTCTATGAGTCGGGCAACATATAAGAATCCCACTGTTAATACGAGATTTTCATCCTCTCCAGTTGGGAGTACTGGAGAAGTAGTAAAATTGTGAATTTGTAGTAACAGGAGGAGGTTTGATATCGAGAAGAATGCAAAGGTCGTAGTTATATCAATTTCTTTTTTTTTATTCAAAAAAAAATGTCAAGTTCTTTCGAATTTTGACATTTCGACGGCGTGCCACCAAATTACATTCTGAGTTCTATCAAGTTTCTTAAAATAGAATACATTGATTAATTCAAACAATGTGCGCATTGATTAATTCAAACAATGTGTGACTTTTTTTTATCAAGTTTCTAATAACAGAATACATTGATTAATTCAAATTAGTAAGATCTGGCTGGACAATTTAATGCTATTAGTGTACAAAAATAGCAAGCGTCAATTGAAATGTTATATCAGATAGTCAGCGGCCGAGCTTTATAGGGCTGGGAGGGACACGGCGTTCTAAGATTTTTGATCCAATAATATATATTATAAGAATTCAGTGAATGAAATTTCGTAAACTATATATTTCTATGTGTTGTCCCTTCCTCCCAAAAAAATTTGTACAAACTTAGTCAATAGTGTGAAAGTTTCTCAATTTAAACCTGAGGTCTAATTTTCAAAAAAATAGAATGAAAGTTTTTCTGATCTCCTGTCATATCCAGTCAAGCTCTGTCACTATAGATAATCATGTTTTTCTATGAGTCTCTATATGGTGCATTTAGACGTATAACTCCACCAATTCATACAATTTGTAAGTGCAACAAAAAAAAGTTAATATTAGCAAAGATTGATTAGAAAATATGTTGAAATGATAATCTGACAAGAGGAGATATTTGTTAGCATCAGATGCGAACCTACAAACTTTACCATACAAAATGCAGACGCTAAATCAAAATATAAAAAAGAGTAACTTATTTTCCACACGTGCAGAAAAATTCCATGGAAATATTATAATTGCATTATCCTAGTAAGATAGTTTGGTAGAAAATTCCATGGAAATATTATTACAGCATTTATGATATTTTGAGATTTAATCATTTCAATATTATGAAAAAGGAAAAGAAATTATTGTTGGTGTATATGTTATTTCTTATTTTCGACATGCACAGAAAAACTCCATGGAAATATTATAATTGCATTATAATAGTAAGATGGTTTGGTAGAAAATTTCCAAGGAAATATTATAATAGCATTTATGATACTTTGAGATTTTAAAATTTCAATATTATGAAAAAGGAAAAGAAATCAATTTTGTTGGGGTATATCATATATGTGATATTTCTTAGCTTCTATAAATATAAAAAAAAATCCACAAAATAAAATGAATGAAATAAATATCAAGTTAGTTTTCAAAGCCATTTTCAATATTTCATAAGAGTAGAAAAAGTATTCATTATTTCGAATACATAAAGCATATCCTGATTTCTATTACAAGTCAAACCTCATAAGACATTATTTCATACCAAAAAAATTCTTTTTTTGTTAAATCATACGGAAAAATCTTGCATTGCAAGATATAGTAGATATTGACTCTTAAGAAATTACTTCGTATACATAAAGCATTGTAATAAAAATTTGATTCCAAGATATTATTTCGAATACAGAAAGCATACCGTGTGAATTGTGATCTATTACAAGTCGAACCTCATAATTAATCCAATGCTATATACAAGAAACTATTTTTTAATAATCTCGAAAAAGTGTGATATATACCAGTGTATAGAACTAATCACTAAAAATCACAGTTGTGTGTATGATCTTCAAGTAACATTTTTACTCCCACATAGCATAGCTAAAGAAAAGAGCTCTTTGTAAAATTGCCAACATGGCACAATCCAAAGAGTGGGATGCAAATATTCAAATAATAATAATATATTCAAAGTCTAAATAATCGCCCCTAAAAGATCATCACACAAACATCACATTCAAGATCCAAGTCCCTCCAAAAACCTCAAAAAATTCAATTAAACATAAAAAATAAAACCCCTCTCAACTAACTCAAAGCAAAATTTTCAAAAACTATACAAAACCCTCACTTTCTCTTATTCTTCTTCCCAACTTTCACCCCCTTAACCGAAAGAGCACTCGCAACACTTTTCCCTTCAAGTCTCTGTCATCTTTTTCATAACACTAGCCATTCCTTTTCTAGCCACAGCTTTTCTCTCAGATCTTCTATTTAATAATTTCCTATCGAGCGGCCAATAAGCATACGGCTCCAACTTATCGCTCTTTTTAAAATCACCGCCAGCTTTTTTACTCGTGTATTCTTTCCCTGTATAAGCCCATCCAGACTCAGTCCCTTTTTTCAACCTCTTATTATTGTTATTATTATTATTATTATTTCCCTTATTTGTTTTATTCGAAATATGGCTTTTCGATGATTTGTAACTTTTGGAGTCCGAGCCATCATCATCATCGTTTGACTTTTTATAATCCTTTTTGGGTTTTTTGGAATCTGTGCGGATTACGAGGCGGCCGTCAGAGTCGAACTCTGGATCTTCTGAGTCTTCTAACTGGTGGGATTTTCGTTTGGATGAGTTGTGAAGAGCGTGTCTTGCTGTTTGGTGGTCTAGGAGATCCAGCGGATCGTCGCCACCTGGCGAGTCGGTAAAATCTTCTGACAAGGTCTTGGATCCTGATGGTTTACGCCTCCTTGTTATTGTTGATCTGAAAAGAGATGTAATGTTGAGTTTTTTTAATGAGAAATGTGAAGTTTATTAGTATGTTTTAGTTGGATTTTGTGGAGATTATTTACCTTAAAGAATTGGCTCTTGAATTATAATTTTCTTCTTCTTCATCAGAATCTCCAAAATCAGAGAAAATTCTTGTGTGATTCCATTTGCTTTGCCTGTTTAAGGTATAAATGTAATCAATCTTTACATTCTACATCAATTTTTTTTCCAATACAAGATAACATAGAAAATATATAAATCAATATTTTTTTGGAGGGTTTAGGGTTTAAACAAACCTGGACATAGTTGTTTTTGAGGTAAGAGATTCTGAACCATCAGCAGATTTGGCCTTTCGCTCTTTCCTCTCATTAATCTAACATTAAGAAGAAGAAATCTAAATACTAAAAATATATAAAAGTATTTAAATCAACATATATATAAAATAAATGCGAAGAAGAAATCTAAATACTAGAAATATATAAAAGTATTTAAATCAACATATATATAAAATAAATGCGAAAAAAAAGATAATTTTACCTTTCTTATATTGGTCAATAGTTTCATATGCTCTTCAGGCATAACCAATTTTACAGCATCCATTCCACATTTTCTCACCAGCATTTCTATGAGTAGCTTCACCTAAATATAGAAATAAAAAATAAAAAATTAACAAAATAAAAAAACATTATTGTAAAATAACATGTGAAAAATATATGAACATAATTTTCTTAATTTAAAGAATAAAATGAAGAAAAACATGCCTTAGCTTTGAAATGATTTTTAGTATCATTTTGCCATTTCAAAATTCCTTCTACTAAATCTTTCAGATGTGCTTGCAATCCTTCGGCCTTTGATTTGGCTACCAAAACCTTTATAAACCCTAAATTCGCCTACAAATTATTCATCACAAAAATAAGCTAACTAAAAAGCAAAAACCAGTTAACATGAAAACTACTGATTTAGATGGTGTAAAATAGCTAATAAAGTAATAATACCTTGATAATTTCACGGTTTTTCATCTTTAAAAGTAAAAATGCAGAAGGAAGCAATTTATAAGCCTCATCAATTAAATCAGAAAATTCATATGTTAATCTAGCCAAGCCTTTTATAGCAGCACTTGTCATGTGAGGAATTTCACTTGTCACTCCACTTAACACCTGGCATCACAAAAAAACACATTTTTTCTCAGATTAAATCAATAATATGCTAAAATTGAGCAAAAAGATAAAAAAAATATATGTGAATTGTGTACCATGTCAAAAAGACGATGTAAATTTTCATTCCTTCCATCATTATTTGCTTCCTCACAAGCATGGCCAATTTCCACTAAAAGGTCATAAGCTCTATTTCTTGTTTTTGTATTAGCCTGTAAATTGTTTCACAATTATATGAAAAACTTGCATCATTTTGAAATAATAATATTAAGCTAGGTTTTTATACAATAACATTAAACTGGATTAATAATTAAGAATTAAGAATTTACCTCCTTTAATGCAAGGAGTATTTCAGTCAAAAAGGAGGTCACAACCTGCACCTTTCTTTGCTCAAAGGAATCCTGTAATTGCAAAAAGAAAAAAATAATAAATAAATTATGTTTGACATAAATAAGCCATATTATATATTACCAAATTTGATTAACGATGATATTAAACTGACCTTTGCAATGTGCACAACTATGTAATAAAGACAATCAAGTCTATATTTCTTAGACTGAAAATGGCACGGTAAAGAAGCAACCATCAATTCCAAAAGTGAATCAAGATTTCTTTCAAGAAACTCATCACGATCCTGTCATTGTTCAATACAAATCAATGATTTATTCTAAAGAAAAAGATAAATGTTTTTAGTATTGTTCAAACAAACAATTAAAAAATGATGATATTTTGTGTTGTACCTTAAGTATAACTGAGAGGATTTTATAAGCTTTTTTCTGGATTTTTCCATCTTCATCCTGCAATAAACAAATAAAAGCTTTGTCACGCACCAAATGGAAAAACAAATATTTCATTGTTAATTAATCCTTAATTTGAATTTAAATATTGTATATAAATAAACCTGGATTGCTGGTTTAACAGCGCTGAGCAACACATTAATCTCTTCCAAATCCAAACCAGGAATAAATGAGGCTGCAAAATCCAACAACTTGGCCCTACAAAAAACACAAATATTTCAAATAAAAGCAAAAAAAAAAAGGATTTGTTTCGTTGTTTCAGGGTTTAGGGTTTTATACAAACAAACCTTCTAGTATTTGTAGAATCAGATTTATTATCAAGCTGCATTGAATCAGCAGAATCGTTCTGCTTTGTTTTGAGTTCTTTAGTCACGCTCAAAAGCTCTTTCATTGTCTCCCTGAATGCTTTTTTCACTACTTTTCTCTCTGCTATACAAGCCAGCTCTCTTATTACAGGCTGAAATATAACAAGAGAAAAATATTACGAACTTTGCAATATCACGTAGGGGCAAAATAGTAATTAATGGTGAGAAATAAAAACACACCTGTAAGGTTCCGTTGGTTTCTGTAGAAGCTTCTAGAAACAAGACATGGAAAGCCTTGAAGAATTTTGCACAAGAGGCTCTTATTACTCTTAAATTCTCTTCTGCAAACTCTTTTGTATATAAATCTCTCGCCCTAATTTCAGACTTGCTTAGAATTTCATCATCTGACTTTTCAGATACAATATTTCTATTTTGCTGAACTAAAATCTACAAAAAAAAAATAAAAAATATATATAAGTACATGTTTGAATTTAAATATAAAAAATAAATGAGTAAAAATAAGGTTTTAAGGGACCTGAAGGCTGGAGCAGATAATCCCACGTAAATCAGGCTCGTTACAAAGTTTATCCAACAAAACTTTTTGAAGATCCGTAAAAGAACTCGCTGTGTCGCGTGGAAAATTACAAAAGGAAACTAACAGGGACCAAAGTGAATAAACGTAACCCTCTGCTCTCTTAGCTGAAAATAACTTGTCTTCATTCACCAGCTGTTTGTTCAAAACAAAAATAATCACCAGGCGCATTAAATAATGGTCACATTAAAAAAGATTAAGGAGATTAATAAAATTATTTAATACCTTGTGGATTGTCTCTTGTGTTGAATTAATTACGTTGAGTATATCTCTCAAGAAGAAATTTAAGTTTGCACCAACTATATTTTGCTTTAAAACTGGAAGGATCCATGAATTTTCATCATTTATGGATTTAATTTTCAATATTCTGAGAAATTCATTCGGCCCCATTGCTGCAACAGCTGCCCCAAGCGATTCATGAAGCTACCACAAAAAGAAAAAAAATACCAATATATAAAAAAAATGTACCAATGAAAAAGATAATTCTCTAAAAAAAAAAAAGAACTTGATTTATTACCTGTTTTCTGAAAGAAAAATCTTCATCTGGTAAACTTTCCATCTCCACAAGGCTCTTAACCACCTCAGACATTAAATAACTCACAGATTCACCTAAAATCAACATTTCTCACATTAAAATCCCAAAAAATAACGAAAATAATAACAATAATAAAACTAAGCATGAAAGCAGAAATACCTAGAGTATGAAAAGCGGCTGAAAGAATTTGAAACGACAAATCCCAAACAGAACTGTATCGGATCCCAAGTAAACCCTCAAAAGTAACGCATATTTTTTCTACAATACTTGGTCCAGATTTAACACCTTGTTTTCTCAATTTAATCTGCTTGACTCCTTGTTCAATCAAGCTCTCATCAATGCAAGAGTCAATTAAACCCTTAAAACCCTCAAAAGCCGCAAAAACTGCCTCTTCATGCTCACTCGCCAATATATCTAAACAAATAAAACGATCAATTATTTTCATTTAAAAAAAGGATATGAATTTAATTACCAAGTGAAATTTATCTTATTTACCGCCAAGGGAATTGAAAATGAGAGGCAGTTTGACAACTGAAATATCTTTATTAATTTCATAAGCTTTTTTCATGCCGATATTTAGCAATCTTGCAATACTTGCCAGCTCATCTCCTGATTTTTCCTCAGCTGAAACAGACAAACTGAGCGAGCATAAAAGATCCAACAAAACCTCTGAATCTACACCATTGACCTGTCTGGCGCAAACGGCGTGTAAAATGTCCAAAATGCCCCTGGTCACGACAGGCTGGCGCAAATCCAAAAGAGTTTTGAAGTACTTCATGATGATGTTTGAGGATTTCGGCGCCATTAATGGCAGGCTTTCTTTCAGAGCGGTTAGCATGTGCAAAACTTCCATTGCTCCTTTGGGTTTTTCACCTTCTTGTTCGGTTTGGGGTTTAGGGTTTTGAGGGTTTGAGCCGCCAGCTAGTAAGAGAAACCGCTCGAAGGTTGAGGTGATGGATTCACTTGCAGGTATTAACACGGTTAGTTTTTGGAAGCTCTGAAGAATTTCTTTGAGGCACATATGAGCCTGCTTTCTCACCTTTTAATTCAAGAAAACAATGAATTAATAATTCATAAAAAAAGATGAGATTTCAATAATTAATTTGCATTTTAGTAAAATGTATAGCTCAATTAAATACCTTAGGGCGGTGATTAATTGCAAATCGAAGAACAACATCATAAAAAGGTTTCAAACTCGTCCAGTTTGATTTATCTCCAGCCACAATTAACCTCGAAATACATTTCAGCCCAGCTTTAACTCCACTTTCAGAAACTAATCCAAATCCCAATATCCTCACAATTGACTCGCAAATCGATCCTCCCTTGCTTCTCAGCACCGGAGCCGGAACTCCGGGCAGACAGTAGGACAAAAAGACGAGAAGAGAAGCTGTGACCGGATCCGCAGCTGAGCTGGAATCCTTCGAAAGTTGATCAAGGGAAGATGACGTGGCACCGAAGTAAGCGACGGGAGTGAGAGGGATGGATTGGTCCTTGAGAGACTGAGAAATCGCCCCGACGGCGGCGCAGAGGCGCTGGTGGTCTTCGTGCGGGGATGACTCGAACCGGCGGAGAAGCGCGGCGGCGAGGTCGGAGTCCTCGATGAAGTCACTGGAGATGTCCATTTCCATATCCATGGCTGGAAAAGACGGCGAGAGGTCCTTAAACCCTAGTGTTTTATGCGTATGAGCAAGAGCCAAAAGAACATGAATTCGATAAACTGACGACCTTTTATATGTAAGGGTTTCTGCTGGTAAAAGATCCGTTGAAAAGTCAACACACAAAGACAGATCCTATCAAACTATGGAATTCAATTCCCGGTTACTAAAAACCGAGAAAGTATTTCCGGGTTAACAAAAGTGAACAGAATCAGACCGTAATCAAGAGCCCTTCCCTCTCCACCTCTAACCAACGATAAGCAAAATCCCTTCGATCGCTTTTTCCCTCCACAAATCACCTCCTTTTTAATCCTTCACTCTCCCTTCTCACACTCTTCGCCTCAGAAAACACACCCAACAAACAGCAATGGCCTCTGCAACGTCAGCAGCCACCACATTCTCCCTCCTCCCCTCGTCCCGCCGGGCATCCGCCAAGCTTCCGTCCTTCCTCCGTCTTCCTTCCGTCCAGATCGCTCAGTCTCTGTCCGTTCAGGTGGCGTCCGGAGCTCAGATCCTGTCTGGCGGAGTTAGACGCCGTCAATTGAGAGTCGAGGCTGCCAAGAAGAGCGTTGGTGATCTGACGGCGGCGGATTTGGAGGGGAAGAAGGTGTTTGTCAGAGCGGATCTCAATGTGCCGCTTGATGATAATCAGAATATTACTGACGATACTAGAATCAGAGCTGCTGTGCCAACTATCAAGCACCTTATGAGCAAGGGCGCCAAAGTCATTCTCTCCAGTCATCTTGTGAGACCTCTCTATCTCTCTCTCTCTCTCTCTGATCATGTTATGATTAATCCGAAATAGCTAAAAATGCAAAAAAATAACTGAAAATATTATATATTTTTTATGCAGGGTCGCCCAAAGGGTGTCACGCCTAAGTACAGCTTAGGTCCCCTAGTGCCAAGACTTTCTGAACTCCTTGGAATCACGGTACAAACTTTTCTTTCAAACTCCAATCCTTTTTCCTATCTAAAATTTATTTCTAATTTTGCCTTAAAACAGGTGCAAAAAGCCGACGACTGTGTGGGCCCAGAAGTAGAGAAACTGGTTTCCTCACTGCCAAATGGCGGCGTGTTATTGCTCGAAAACGTGAGGTTCTACAAGGAAGAAGAGAAAAACGACCCTGAATTCGCGAAGAAACTCGCCTCCTTAGCGGACTTATACGTAAATGACGCTTTTGGAACTGCACACAGAGCTCACGCCTCAACTGAGGGCGTTACCAAGTTCCTTAAACCTTCTGTTGCCGGTTTCCTCTTACAAAAGGTATTACATTAAAAAGTTATTTAATTTTCTTCGAATTATTTATGTAACTAGAGTGACCTGCCCCAATAACGACATTATTTAAGCATTTTATGCCGTCATTAAAAATCGTTACTAAGTCTAACTCTGGAACTAGTCTTAGAAAGATTATGTGACAGCCATGCGTAGTATTTTAAACAAAGATCAACAAAAAAACAAAAAAAAACATTATTTTTTCACAACTCAATTCCTCCTTTTTAGGAAATTTTTTTTCTCCTTTTAGCTTATTCTCGTTTTTTAGGAACTCGACTACCTAGTGGGCGCAGTCTCAAGCCCGAAGCGCCCCTTCGCCGCGATCGTGGGCGGTTCCAAAGTCTCCTCCAAAATCGGAGTCATCGAATCCCTCTTAGAAAAGTGCGACATCCTTCTCTTAGGAGGCGGGATGATCTTCACGTTCTACAAGGCGCAGGGCCTGTCCGTGGGGTCCTCGCTGGTCGAGGAGGATAAGTTAGAATTGGCGACGAGCTTGATGGCGAAAGCGAAGGAGAAGGGCGTGAGTTTGATGCTGCCCACGGATGTGGTTATTGCGGATAAGTTCGCTCCTGATGCTAACAGCCAGGTAAGAGAATAGGAGGGGAGTTTTTGGGGTTTAGTTTCGTATGTACCCTTGAAAAATATGAAAATGTCAAATTTGACCTTTCTTTAACTCAAAAATAGGGAATTTAGACTTCGGGAACTGCAAATGTCATATTTGATGTTGAGAAAATATATTAAACTTATCGAAATTAACAAAAGAATAAAAAAATTAAATTTATCCAAATTCAATTGTGTTTGAAAGGGTCAATTCACGTTGATATTTTCGAATGTTTTGGAAGGATACAAACATTTCATATATTTTGAGTCTTAGAGAGGTTAACTTGATATATGTAATTGTTTTTCCAAGGTAAAATTTGAATAACAAAACATTTGTATTTTCAGACAGTAGCAGCATCGGCTATTCCAGACGGTTGGATGGGTCTAGACATCGGTCCAGACTCAATCAAAACCTTCAACGAAGCGTTGGAAACGACCAAAACAGTTATCTGGAATGGACCAATGGGAGTCTTCGAATTCGAAAAGTTCGCTGCCGGAACCGAGGTACTTTTTCATTAAATTACCATTATACCCTTTGTGGATAATTAAACGCTTAATTTTATTTTATTTTCATTAAACTACCATTATACCCTTCACGGTAAATTAAAGGCTTGATTTTCTGTGCTTTTTCATAATTTACCATTATACCTACCCTTCACAATAAATCAAAGGCTTACTTTTCTCCGTTTTTTTATAATTTACCATTATACCCTCAATTTAGGGTTTAGGGTTTAGTATATTTATTTAATCAAACGCTTAATTTAATTTATTATTTTAATCAGTCGGTGGCAAAGAAACTGGCGGAGCTGAGCGGGAAGGGAGTGACGACTATAATCGGAGGTGGGGATTCGGTGGCGGCTGTGGAGAAGGTCGGTGTGGCCGGTGTAATGAGTCATATTTCGACAGGTGGCGGTGCGAGTCTGGAGCTTCTAGAAGGGAAGGAGCTGCCTGGTGTGGTCGCTCTTGATGAGGCCGTCCCTGTTGCTGTATGAGGGGTGAAAGTGGAAGAAAAAAGGAAGTGGGTTTTAGGGGGGTTGAAAGTGGTGTTGTGTTGTGAAGAAGGATATATAATTATATGTTTTGTATGTTTTGGTCTATGACTGGTTGTTGAGATGTAAACATTCAACCTGTGTAGAGCTTTTTTTTGTTGGTTCGGTCAGTTTTCTAATGGTATGAACTGTATACTCTCGTCAAATCAATAAAATGTCTCTGTTCAATATATTGAAGAGAAAAAATTGGAAATTAATTAAGGCAATTATAGCAGAGATTATGTGTATTTTTCAGCCTATTTTAAGTGTGTTTTTCTATCTGGATCTAGATGGGCCAAAAGACCTGTAAATCGAACTCCTTTCAGTTAAAGAGAATCAAGAGCCACAGGCCCACAACTCACAAATGATACTTCACAAACATATAACCTTATAAAGCAAACACATAACCTCATAAATGATCGACAAGCATCATTAAACAGTAGCTACACTAGTCCATCATCTAATCCAATCTAAGTTAGGAGAGCTCCCTAATAGAAACCCATCTTTACAGTTTCTTCCTCCTCTATCCACATGATAACTTACATAATTTAACCTTAAAAGACCTTAAAAAGAAAAGAAAACTGACGTCTTTCTCTAAATTCCTTTATTTTCAGAGATTTTCCATTTTCAGAGATTTTCCATTTGAATGTTACTCTTAAGAGGCACATATTCACCAAGATACCCTCCCAAATGCTCGAACAGCACGCTCTTATCAATCTGCTGGTGATGAAAGCTCTTACAAACATAGTAAAAAACGCTCTGCACCAAAAGCCCGACCAAATTCACAACAACAAGCACTGCAACAAGAGCCCCACCAATCAGAACCTTTCCGACTGGCCCCACCCAAATGCTTCCTTCTTCATAAGGAGCTTTTACTACGACTGCACGGAAAACCGCGCTGATTATGCCACATAAGCTCAGGTATGAAATTACTAAAGCAGCCGCCATTCGGCCCCTGCCTTGAAGTAATTGCTGACTCCTTTTCATCGCTTCCAATCCGTCTACCTGTTATGAAGATAAATTCGAAGTATTAAAGTGGTGAAATTGAAAAGGAAAGATTAAATTGGGATCAAAGTGTGACAATTTATGGATGAAATGGTGGAATTAGAGCTAATTGAAGATAAATGTTTCGATTACTTACTGGTTCAAGCACTGAAATTACACTGGCGAGATGCCAAAGAGCTGAGATGTAGACATGCGCAGTGAGAAACAACATGATGACGAGAATTAGTAGTAACAAAAAGGCTGTTGAATCGAGTCCAAAGATAAGAAGCAGCATCAGAATCGTGAATGCAAAGAGCCCGTTATAACCCACCATGAGAATCGACACCCAGCAAAAGGTCCGGAATAAGCGGCGGAACATAGGGCGGATAGCCGACATGGCCGTGGAATAACTGACCGGTTTGTTGGAATAGAGCGAGGCGACGGTAAAGACTACAGCGGCTGTGGATAGGAGGGAGAAGGTGAAGAGGAACAACAGGTAGAGGAATTGGTAGAGGAATAATAGGAACCATTGGGAATTGGAAGGGTGGGAATCGGATTCGAGGTGGAGGAGAATCGGGTGGGTGAAGAGAGAGTGGGCGAGAATTGCGAAGGAGAGAGGGAAGATGAGGGAGAGAGTGATGAGGATGAAGGTTTGAGGCGCGGAGCGAGGGATGGAGACGGATTCACGCAGCACGTCGATTAGCGAAAGGCCTTCTAAATCCTCTGATGGTAGTAGATCCATGGCGAGAGATTTCAGGTCGGTGAGGTGAGGAAGGAGGAGGAGAGAGGCGAAAGTGGGAGATTGATCTTTAATCGGTTGGGTTGGTTGGTTCGTTTGGTTGTGGAATTGATTGAGATAGTCGGTGGAAAGGAAATGGATGTGAAACCAAGGGAAGGAAGTAAGATGGAGAAAGAATTATGCTTTGGGCTTTTTGATTTGAGAGAATACTTGGGCCTTGTTATGTATCATTTTGTTTTTCTGTTTTTGGTTTTAATCGAAAATATTTTTTTATTTTTTTTTAATATTTTTTTTTGTTTCCAATATTAATAATATTTTTTTCTATTTATTATTTACTAAATGCATAGTTATATATACAAATCAACCATTGTCTAAATCTCTAACAAAGTCGTGTCAATATATCAATTTTGGTTTTGTTATATTATTCTGAGTTTCTACATAAATTTTTAGTGTCAACATATTATTGTAACTATATTTTTGCACGTAAATATAAAGTTTTTCGTGCAAATATATTGTACTTAGTGCTATTATATCGAGTTTTAGGTTTAAATATATCATTTTTAATATCTATATACTATGTTGAGCGTCAATATATTGTTTTAGGGGAATTGGAAGCAATGATAGTGGGATCAGAATGTATAATGCGGCAATTTGGGGAAAATTCATGTCTCTTTATCTCGGACAACTCTGACCTAATCAAAATGATTGAAGCCACAAACCCCCCTAATGATCCACTGGTCCCGGAATTCCAATCCATCCAAAGAGCCAAAGATTGTATATTGCTCAAAAGAAGAGTGAAAGACCCAACCTTTCTTTGGGTACCAAGAGAGTGTTACGATTGGAGTATGACGATTCACAGCTCCCTGCTGGGAGAAGGAATAGTTGAAAAGGTACTAGAAATGGAGCGAGTAGGGAGCAAAGAATGGAGGAGAAGGATGAGGAAAAGAGATTGACTGAGGTATACGCTATTAAGAGTAGTTTTACCTGGATTTGTTTCGCCAGGTCTTTCTTTTTGGTTCTATGTTAGGTTTGTTTGGTTTCTTTAGGACACTGTGTTTGATAGGTTTCTCTCTTAGTTTGGGTTGCTTAGTGCTGTTCTAGCTTTCTTCTTTTCCTTTGTTTTTTGTTATGCGGTCTGTAATATAAAACTTTTTATTCAATGTTTAACCTACGGGTTTTGGGAAAAAAAAGAAAAAAAAAATGTCGATCTACTGTTTCCATATCAATATATTATTTGTAATGCCAATAACTATTTTCTTTTATTTTTTTTTGAAGAGTATCAATAACTATTTTCAATGTCATTATATCCAATATAGCGTCAAAATATCATTTTCAAGTTTGAATACAGTTTTCAATATCAAAACAATTTTCAGTATGAATAAACCAACTTTTGAGATCAATGCTCACTACTAAACATCCAATCTTATAGGTTCTTGGTCTCTCTCTCCCTGGCCATTTCGGTTTTCATCAGAAAAAGAAAAAAAAACTGAAATATATAAGTCTCTCTCTCCCTCTCATTCTTACTCTCTCTCTGAAAAACACAAAAATTGAAAAGAGAAATACCTTCTTTCTTCCACTAAACCAAAAATTCAGTCAACGACTTGGTAGAAAAATCGGTGCTAGAGGTTTCATTTCTTTCAAAGTGGAAGCCATCCATACTGTGACTATGCTACCGGCGTAGATTCGAGAATTCGCTCGAGGTGTGAAACCTTGGAGGTTGGATCACCGACATTCCTTGCAGAAAATGGTGGAATTCACCTTTAGAGCAGTCGTGACTCGATCGCACGGCTACACCAGGCTAATTCTTGATTTTACTTAATATTTTGTTATTTATTATTTTGATTTATTCATCAAATAACAACTTTTTTTTATAGATCTGAAACAAGAAACAAGAAAATTGAGTGAGAAAACAAGAAAACCTAAAATTACTTGGAAAACCAATTGATTTCGTACAGAAAATAGAGTGAGTGAGCAAGAAAATCTAAAGTTGGAAACCAAGAAAACCTAAAGTTGCCTCAAGAAACAATTAATTCGTACAAAAAAATAAAGTGATAAAGCAAGAAAACCTAAAGTTGCCTCAAGAAACAATTAATTTGTACAGAAAATAGAGTGAGAAATCAAGAAAACCTAAAATTACTTCAAGAACTAATTGATTTCATACAGAAAATAAAGTGAGAAAGCAAGGAAACCTAAGTTGCCTCAAGAAACAATTAATTCGTATAGACAATAGAGTGAGAAAGCAAGAAAACCTAAAATTATCGGAACAAACAATTAATTCGTGATAGAGTGAGAAAGCAAGAAAATATTTGTTTGAAATGTGATTTGGGAAAAAATAAATAATTTCTGTTGGTTTAAGGTTCAAAAGCGTATTTTTTAGTTGAATTAGATTTTACAGGCCAAATCACAGTGTACATTGATTCTAGTGTCGTAATTACGTGAGACTTTTGCAAGTCTTTTGATCTTTACCAATAAAATTAATATATGTTTGGAAAATACATATGATGAAGCATATTCTGCATATGCGGGGATTTATATTTCACATATGTCGGTGTATGTTATGCATATGTGAATGCATGCTTACTACAAAAAATAATAAAGGACATGATGCATCTAATATAAAACTTATTCTATGAACTTGTCCAAATAAAATAATTGTAGTTAATTCTTTTAAAGTTTTTCAAAGAAAAAACATTTTTTTTTAAACTGAAGATGCAATATAGCTTGATAAATGTAATCAATCTCGGTTCTTCTTGAAGTGTGCTAGACGCACACTTCAAAAAGATTTGGTCAGCCAGCTAGATGCACGTCGGTGGTTAAACACAATTTTGCGACCGTCGAAATAAGCGACGCCGAGACTGTCTGCGACGCGCCAGATGCATCCCTGGAAGGTTCCGGAAGGAACACCTTCCGAAAACTCTATCAACTTCATGCACCTCATCCGGTGATCAAACTCCAAGATCATTGGAGGTCCCTCCGCATTGGCCTTACAGGAGAGGGACGCCATGACGAATAGGTTGCCGCCCATGTAAGAAACGCCGACCTTTTTAACAAAAGCTCAAGAAAATAATTATAAATAATCCATGTAACAATTTTTTGGTTAATAAAAAGTTTAAGTAGGCTATTGACCTACAATTTAAAAAATTCTTTTTATGATTTCTTTTTTCTTCTTTTTGTAAATAACTTCTTTTAATATAAATATATTCTCATTTGGAAGAGAGAGACTTCAAAGTCCTCCAATTTTTCTTAAAAAATAAAAAAGATATTACCTAATGGATTGATTGTGTGTATGGTAAATTTACTTGATATTTTCCGAATGCAGTTAACTTTACTTTTTGAAATTGAGTATATGCAAATATAATTCTTATCAAAGAAAGTAACTTCAAAAATAAAAAATAACTTCAAAATTCTTCAATTTCACATGGTTATTCCTTCTACAGCCAAAAGGCTACCAGCAATTTCAAAAGCTGTTTTTTAAATACAGCAAAAAAGACGAAACATACTCCAAAAAAGAAAAGAGAAACATACAACAGAACTCTCAATTTACTCTAATACAACAAATTGCGAACTGTTGATTCGCACCGAGATTTATCCTCAATAGTAAATACTTTTCAACCACTGAAATTTCCAAAATAATTCAGAGATAAATCCGCATTATTACACCACTGTAGGAGTTTCCTCGTACTTGTTCACCATATCTTGCAACTTCTCAAAACCCTATAAAACAAAAATATTAATAATCATAAATAATAAATTATAAAAAAAAATCACATCATGAAAATAGAAATATTAACATACCATTCTAATCGAGAAGCTGCCAAAAGATTCACTTGGCAAGCGCTCATTTTTCCAGTTGTACAATAAGGGTTCCAAAACCTTCTCTAATTCCTGAATCTTCACTTTATTCATGAAACAACTCGCAAGAGTAGTCTGATTCGGCGTCCCACCAAGCCAAATCTATTCCCAAATTTCACAAAAATTTCAAATTTTAGGCATTTATTTTATTTTTTAATTTTTTATAATATTTAATGCAATTAAATATACCTGGTAAGAATTCGGTCCATCGCCGACAAAACCAAGTTCGGCCATGTAAGGTCTAGCACAGCCATTAGGGCATCCAGTCACTCTAATTACTACAGACTCTTCCTTACTAAAACCAACCTGAAACAACAAAAATCATCAATCATTAATTAAATAAACAAACCCTAATTTCCAATCTCAATCAACCATCATATAATGCATAAGTGATTTTGTAAAATTAAATACCTTGTCAAGCACAGCTCTGACACGTTTGAGCATACTTGGAATCCCTCTTTCAGCCTCAGTTTGTGCAAGTGGGCAAAGAGGCAAGGCTGGACAAGCCATTGCTGTTATATTGAGTGGATCTACATCTTTCGGTTCCTATAAATAATTACATTTTATTTATAATTTCACATGATATAAGATTAAATAGTCAATTCATTTTAGTCCCTGCAAAATCTCTAAATATCACGTACCCTTCAAAATGCCCAAACTACCCTATATCAAATTTCATAAATAAAATAATGAAGGAACAAAGAAGGGTAGATAAGGTGATTTAGAAACAAATCATAACAGTGTTGCTGATCTATTATAGGGGTGTTCATGATATTTTTAACTTTTTAGGGGTACAAATGAAATTATTCCAACATTAAAAGAAATTGAAAATTACATGTACCCTTCAAGATGCCCGAACTACCCTCTGTCAATTTTCCATCAATAAAAGAATGAAGACGAAAAGAAGGGCAGTTCAGGTAATTTTAGAAACAAATCATAACATTGTTCCTGATCTATTACAGGGTTGTTCATGATATTTTTACTCTCTGAGGGGTACAAATGAAATTATTCCAACAATAAAACAAATTGAAAATCAAACATACCACTAGGCCAACTTGGGCAAGGGAAGTGGAAATAGAATCTTTCCATTCAGGCTTAATATCGCACAAAATCATGTTCTGATTCGGAGTCAATCTCACATCCACATTATACTTCTCGATTATCTCCCTCAATGTTTTCTTAGCATTCCCTCCGATCCGACCGTTGTCAACGTGTATTCCACAAAACAACTTCCCATCACCCTAAACACCAAAAAAAGATAATTTATTTTTTGAAATTAAATAAAAAAGATAATTTTTTTGCATAAATTTGAAGAAATATGTGCAGAGTATACTTTAGAAATATATGCTGTAAACAAAATATAATTTCTTAACAAAAAAATACACTTAGTACTAAGATCACACACACACACACACACATAATAATATAATAATAACAATAACAATAATATTATTATTAATTTTTGGCATATATTTAGATAAATTGGTGGATAATACATTGTATTCTCCAATTAAGAGATGAACTCAAGAACAGCCAATGAAAACAAAATATAATTTCTTAATAATAATAATAATAATAATAATAATAATAATAATAATAATAATAATAATAATAATAATAATAATAATAATAATAATAATAATAATAATAATAATAATTAAATAAATAAATAAATGAAATAATAAAATAAATTCTTAAATACCTGTTCTTGCCAGCCGAGATAGCTCTTAAACTCCCACGCCTCCGTCTCCACAAACTCCCCGAACTTCTTCCCATAATACCCCTCAACAACCCCTCTGAACTTGTCAATTCCCCAGGTGTCCACCAAGTACTTCATCCTAGAGTACCGTCTGTCGTCCCTCCGCCCGTTCTCTCTCTGAGTCACGACTATCGCTTTGATTGCGTACAATATGTCCTCTTTTGGCACGTAGCCGAGTGGTTCGGCGAGACGGGGGAATGTGGATTCTATTCTGTGGGTTCTGCCCATTCCACCTCCGACCTGGGAATGTTGAAAAATATTGAAAAAATATATATATTAAATGAGAAAATTGTTATGAGAAGTTACAAAATTGACAATAATGCGTAGTTGGAAGAGGCCTAAAATGCAAATATAACAACTCATTAAGTCATATTTGAGTTTTGAACTCCATCATGTGATTATCATGTGTTGTTGGCATGATGTGTATGATCTTTTGGAAAAAAAATCATGATATGAGAAAAAAATTTGGCCAAATCCTGAATATAAAATCATACATAAAAGAAAAGGAAAAAAAGATAACCATCCTACTACATGCATGCAAAATATTAACCAAGACAAAAAAATCAACCTATAAATAAAACCTTTAAAAACCCAAAATACAAAAAAAGAAGAATAAAAGCCAAAAAAGAAACAAATCAAACAACTTACATATAAATTAAACCCTTGAGGCTCGCCATTCGCATCCGAAACGACAACCACTCCAATATCGTTCGTCAGAATATCGATCGAATTATCACCCGGCACGGTAACCGCGATCTTGAACTTCCTGGGTAAAAACTGGGTGCCGTAAATCGGCTCAGGCGACCCCACAAAATTCGTCCCGTGCGAATTATCCTCTCTCGCCTCAACAACCTCTTTCGGCTCGGCCGACATTATTTTCTCTCCATCGACCCACACATCGTAATACGCGCCAGATTGAGGTGTTAATAAAGCCGCTATATTATCAGCCGTTTGTTGGGCAAATAAATAGGTTTTTGAATTATTATACGGTGCGGCTGGAGCAAGTACGTTACGATTTAGGTCTCCACACGCGCCTAAAGTTGACCCCATGTTTTTGATGATTGTGCCTAGCACGTGTTTGAGGTTCTTTTTGAGGACTCCGTGGAGCTGGAAGGTCTGACGAGTCGTCAGACGGAGGGTTCCGATTCCGAATTCGTCAGCTAGTGAATCCATGGCGAGGTAAAGTTGGTTGGGGACTTTGCCGCAAGGGTTTTTGGTGCGGAGCATGAACGAGTAGGCTTTCTTGCCGCGGACTTCACGGTCGGTCTGTTGGTAGCTGCCGTGGAATTTGATGAGCTGGATCGCAGACTCGTTTATGTTTGGGGCGTCGGTTTCGAGCTCCTCGTTGAGAGGGTAGCGAAGGAAATTGCTCTGTTCTTTGATGATTTCGACCTTGCTTCGCTTGATTTCGGACGAAGCAGGGTTTGTTGTCTGCATGTGGGATGGGTTGTTAGTCGATTGAATTTATTGTTTGCAGTTAAGAGTGAAGAGGTAAATGAAATCTATCGCATATTACAATCATGCAGAAACGTGTACAAAAAGAGAGCTTTAAAAGGCGAAAATTACAGAGAAAAGGCTTAGTTTTACACATATAGTAGATCGAGATGAATAGAATTGGCCATGCAAATTTAGACTAATGCCAGCTCCAATTCAGAAAATCATTTAGGAAAATAATACACAAACGAATTAAACAGAGCATACCGTAGAGCTAGAGGTGGCGCGTATGGGTCCCACGGGCAGACACCGAATCGATCTGTGAACTGGATCCCACCTGACTGAGCTCAGGCCGAAGAATCCACTCACCGGCGCCTTCCGGTCAGCTATCACCGCCGATCTCACCGCCGCCGGTGCCGCCGTTGCCATGTCAGAGAAGAAATAATGAATCGAGAAGAAGACAAATGGAATTGGAAAAGGAGTGGAGCAGATGAAAAGGGAGCGTGTGGGAGATGTAGAGATTAGAGAGAGATTTTGGACACTGATGTTTATACTCTGCTGATATTTAAGCTGATGATTGTCACTCGGTCGTCTTTTTTATTTGGATTATTATTTGTTTTTGGCTATAAAGTAGGAATATTCATCTTTTGCTAAGGAACCCTCCAAACAATTCATAATGCAACTTATGTATCATGTATTTTTTAGACTGCGCTATGCAATTATAATCATCAAGTTTAATGCACAAATATATAATTTTGAGAGGATGTGTTCACAAAAGTACCATTAAATTAATTTCCCAAAGAGTTAGAGCAGCGAAAATGGCTACGGATGTTGGACTCATGCCACCAGTGGTCAAAACAGCGAGCCCACCTTCCAGCACAATTTTCTCCTGCACCAGGTGTAAAACACTTGTTAGAAGGAATTATTATGGCTGGCCGCAGAATGTAACATCCAAATCCTATGCACTGGTTGCATGGAATAAGATATGCTTGTGGTCCGGAGCAATATTTTAGCACCGTGCGAATCTTTTATACTTTTTTCTGATAGGTACGTTGAACCTGGACAGGCCGCCTCTTGGCCCTTGGGCTTTCTTAGCGAGGTTTAATGAATATAGAATCTTCTGTGGCATAAACTGTGCGTTTTGTGCATAGATGAACTGAACATGTGTTCCATATTTAATGTTCAATATTTATACTACAGACCACAATGCGATAAATTCTACAGAGGATCCTTCATCAGGCTAGTGATGCGTTGGCGCTTAGATCATGTATAAATCCCTATTTGAGCCTTTAACTGGCCCAAATATTAGAGGCTTTTCTAATTAGGCTCAAATATATTGAATTATTTCACTGTAGGCTTAATAACTAAAAGTAAATATTTTTTATTGTAGGCCTTATTCTAAAGCCCAGTTAAAGACACGATACGCTCTAAAACCCTAGCAACTCTTGTCTAACCTGTTAGATATAAATACTCACCCCGCCTCCAAATCCCCTCTCTACACATTCTCTTCGGCGGCGGCTCACTTCTCTCTTCTACACTTCCTAGATCCCGGATTCTAACCCTAGAGAGCGACCATGGCGGAAAGAGGCGGCGAGAGAGGTGGTTTTGGACGTGGTTTCGGTGGCCGCGGTGGCGGTGAAGGCGGTCGCGGAGGACGCGGAGGCCGTGGCGACAGGCGCGGTGGAAGGCGTGGTAACAAGCCGGAGGAAGAGAAGTGGGTTCCAGTGACCAAGCTCGGCCGCCTCGTCAAGGCCGGTCAGATCACCAGCATGGAGCAGATCTACCTCCATTCTCTCCCAGTCAAGGAGCACGGTATCGTCGATCTCCTCCTGAAGCTGAAAGATGAGGTACTTGTTAAAAATCTTTGTATATTTTTAATAATTAGTATGTTCCAAAGGCTTCTTTGTTTGTATACGTTTCAAAACATCTATGTGCTCAGCTTGTTATAGATCTAGTTATATCATTATTCTTACAAAGTGCTTAAATCCATTATGTCTGCTTTGACCCAGTTATATCTCATTCTTTTTTATTGAAGTCAGTAGTTCATAAATAACTCAACCTTGTGGTGTATACAATCAAAATCTTACAACAGACGTTCAGACAATTACAATTTCTGAACCACAAACGTTATAAAAACTAACATTTCATTTGACACCATCATCACATAACTCATTCTCTATTCCCAACCAGGTCATGAAGATCACCCCAGTCCAGAAACAAACCCGCGCCGGTCAACGCACGCGCTTCAAGGCCTTCGTCGTCGTTGGTGACGGAGACGGCCACGTCGGCCTCGGCGTGAAATGCGCCAAGGAAGTTGCCACCGCCATCCGCGGGGCCATCATCCTGGCCAAACTCTCCGTCGTGCCGGTCCGCAGGGGATACTGGGGAAACAAGATTGGCAAGCCTCACACTGTGCCGTGCAAGGTGACTGGGAAATGTGGGTCTGTTACGGTGAGAATGGTGCCAGCTCCGCGAGGTGCGGGGATTGTGGCCGCCAGGGTGCCGAAGAAGGTGCTCCAGTTTGCAGGGATTGAGGATGTGTTTACTTCGTCCAGGGGGTCTACTAAGACTCTCGGAAACTTTGTTAAGGTAGAAATTTTAGACCTTTAATTAATTTATTTTTTAATATTTTTATTTAGTCCTTGTACTTTAATTGGATTGCAGTTTATTCCTTGTTTATTGATTTAAATTTTTTGATCCATGTACATTTGAAAATGTGCATAATTAGTCGATTGAAATCATGGACTAATCAGGCACAATTATATAAAGGACCAAAAAGTTAAAAATTTAAATCAGTAGTACGGGGACTAAAACGCGATCCAATTAAAGTATAGGGGGTGATTGTGCATTTATCCCTGTATTTCATTAACTCCCTCTTTTTTATTTTTTTATTTGTTAAATGATTGTTGTTTGATCATATATTGGTGTTTTGTTTGTGTAGGCGACGTTTGATTGTTTGATGAAGACTTATGGTTTCCTTACTCCGGATTTCTGGAGCGAGACCAACTTCGTAAACTCGCCGTTCCAGACTTACACTGATTTGCTTTCCAAGCCAGTTGCTAAGGCCATCATTGCCCCGGTTGAGGAGCAGCCTCCTACGGCTGAAGTCGTTTAGAGTGTTTTTTGTCTAGAGTGTTTGGGAGTTCTTTTTGTAGTCGGTTGTCTTTTAAGAAAGTGGGTATGAATGAGACTTGAAGTTTTGTGTTTAATTTGCGTTTTGTTTGATGATCCGGTACTTTGGTGAATGTATGTGAACTTAGGTTTATTTTATTTTGTTACTGAGCTGGTTGTTTTGCTATAATTATGCTGCCTTTTTCCTTGTTTTCTATTCAACTTTTTTTTTATATACAAAAATGTGCTTCATCTGTATTACATAAAAAGTGTGCATTATGCAAGTAGGAACAACCCGGTTGTATTGAAATCTCAGAATCTAATTCCCGGGCCGAAGGAAAATATGGGTAGATTATTGAAATCAGAGATTTTAAATCTGGGATTATGAATAGAGTTTTATATTAAAAAATATGAGGAGATGACATGCACAAAGCCAATTGGAGGGACGTGGGTCAACCTCTCCTTAAGATCAGGGAGGGAATGGTCAACGAATATCCGATCAATCTACACATCTCCTTCCTTTCCACCATGCAATCGCAAACTCATGAATAAACGAACGAATTTCACCAAAATCGATCTGAAGCTCAGTCTCCATCCATGGATCCACTGCACAAACGACGATCCCGTTTCTCTTCCTTTCTCTTCTTCATCTTCACCGTCTCCCTGATTGTAAGAACCTCAACGGCCTTCTCTTTCGCAATGAACTTCTCAGCCATGGGATCCGACGCGCCTGACATGATCGACTTTGAAGGAGACGCGTTTTTCAACAAGGTCGTGAGATTAACGAAGGACGAGCTTGATTCTTCGATCAGCAGCAGTGTTGGCCGTGCTGTTTACACCGATTTAATCCGCCTTTATAGCAAAACAACTGGTAATTTATATTCTTTAGCTAATTAAGGATGGAAGTATCGATTTCTTGTTCATTTTGAGGCTAAACTAAGCTATATTTCAGGTAAACTTGCGGATTTCACAACACATTTTACTTTCATCATAAAAGCTACCGATTCCTCAGATCCTGGTGATGGTCTGGCCTTCTTTCTCTCTCCTCCACCTTCTTCTCTCCCAAACAACTCAGCTGGAGGTTACCTTGCATTATTCAATTCTACCACTGGTCAAGATTCAAGTTCGAATCAAATCATTGCAGTTGAATTTGATACGTATAAGAATAAATGGGACCCAAGTTCAGACCACATAGGCATAGATGTGAATTCTATAGAATCTGTAGTAACTAAAGATTGGGATACCAGTATGAGAGATGGAAATAAAGGAAATGCATGGATAAATTACGACGGTAAATCGAAAATTCTGAGTGTTTATTTAACTTATGATGATAATCCAACTTATAATGGCGAGTCTTTATTGTCGTATGAAATTGATTTGAGCGAGTATTTGCCTGATCAAGTTGTAATTGGTTTTTCTGCCTCTACTGGTGGTTCTGTTGAGTTACATCAGGTTCTTTTTTGGGAATTTACTTCCAGTTTAGAGCCAAGAGGAATCTTTTTTTGGATTATTTTATCGTCTCTAATATTTGCGCTTTTATTAGTTTGTGTTGGTATAATTTGGGTTGTTTTGAGAAGGAAAAGAAAGATAAAGCAAGCGAGAAGAAGAATTGATGGGGGAGAAGAAGGTTCCTTTTTACAAGAAGAAGATGATTTTAATATGGATTATGATGAACTTTCAGGCGAATTTGAAAATCAAACTGGCCCAAAAAGATACCATTTTGGCGAATTAGCCGTTGCGACAAAATATTTCACTGAGGCTGGTAAATTAGGTCAAGGCGGATTTGGGGCGGTTTATAAAGGCTATTTGAAAGACATTAAACTTGATGTGGCTATTAAAAGAGTCGCAAAGGGGTCTCAACAAGGTAGAAAAGAATATATTTCTGAAGTTAAAATAATCAGCCAATTAAGGCATAGAAATTTGGTACGACTTGTCGGTTGGTGTCATGAAAGAAACGATTTTTTACTAGTTTATGAATTAATGCCAAATGGGAGTCTTGACACGCATTTATATGGAAAAGGAATTTTATTATCTTGGCCGGTTCGATACAAAATCGCATTAGGTATTGCATCCGCTATACTTTACCTACACGAAGAGTCAGAAAATATCGTGGTGCACAGAGATATAAAATCAAGCAACGTAATGCTAGACTCAGCATTTAATGCCAAATTAGGAGATTTTGGTCTCGCGAAATTAGTGGGCAATGACGGAATTTCTCAAACAACTGTATTAGCAGGAACTTTCGGTTACTTAGCGCCAGAATGCATAACTGGCGGTAAAGCCAGTAAAGAATCCGATGTGTACAGTTTTGGAATCGTAGCGCTAGAAATTGCTTGTGGTAGAAGGCCAGTCGAGCCCAAAGAAGACAATAATAAACTCAGACTGGTTCCGTACATTTGGGAATTATACGGAAAGAATAACCTTCTAGAAGGCGCGGATCCGAAATTGAATGGAGAGTTTGATAAGTTTGAAATGGAGAGGTTGATGGTGGTGGGATTGTGGTGCGCTCATCCGGATTTTAACTTGAGGCCCACGATGAAACAAGTGTTGAATGTTTTGCAATTTGAGGCGCCTTTGACGGTTTTGCCCCCCAAATATCCGATGCCAGTTTATCTGTCCGGAATTGGGGATTTGGGTTTGATGAGTGGAATTGGGGAATTGGGTTTTCCGACGGATTTGGGAAGAGCTTCCAGTATGTTGGATAAAAATGATTTTGGGCTTTCTGGTACTGGTAGGAGTGATGGTTCTTCTTCTTCTTCTTCTAAGCATTAAGTGAGTTTTTCGTTTTTTTTTTGGTGGAAAATAAAGAGAGAAGGCGTTTGATTGAGTTTTATGAGTTTTTCTCTTGATGGTTTTGAAAACAGAAATGTTTGGATTTGTTTGTATTCCATTTTTTCATTTCTTGAGAATATTTGTTGGTGAGTGGTATGCTGTATAGGGGTTTTCAATTCATCGTTTCAATTGTTTTTTGCAGTGTATAGTAAATTGGTTTGTAATTTTTTTATTATGTAATAAGTACGTTTCATGACAGGGTTTTGTAATTGTATAATATGATTATTTGTTCTTTTTTTTTTGTATAATTTACATCAATGAAGATTTTTTTTATTTTATTTATTGCAACTTTGCAAGAATGTTGCTGCAATGAGGTACCTGTATTTGTGGACAGCCCTTTGAATACAAATTTTCAGTTCCTGATATGTGGACTCACACGTGGTATAAATCTAATTATCTTGGTTTAACATAAATGGACCAAAAGTAGGCCCAAATGGACAATTTGGAATCACAACTCATAAAATGAGCCGCTTTCAATAAAATTATTATTTCCGCCAGGTAGGTATGAAACTTGGTGCGAGTCGAATCCCAAACCGATCTGACGTGACTGAGCCAATGACCGAACGGGCGTTACTTGTCGATTTCTGAATCTCTGAAAACGGCAAGCGAATTTTGGCTCGGCGTGCAGAAAGAAACCAATTGGAAAAAGGAAAGGAAAAGGCGAGTGAAGGAAAAGAACAGGAAGAATTTTGATTTGAGGTGATGATGCTTTGCCACCTCACTTACGGGATCTCAAATGATTGACACGACACCACAAATTGCACTTATCTGATTTCGCATCTATTCCAGCCATACCATTCTGGAAACTGAATGTTAAGTTATTCACAATTGCAACCCTATGTTTAAATTATTTTACTATTAACATCCTATTATTGTTTTCACAATTGCAGCCCTATGTTTAAATTATACTACGGTTAACATCCTATTTTTGTATGTTAGATAGACATTAGCCGGGAAAATTTGTGCTGAAATATGTATGTGGATAATATCGAACTCTAATATACAGAATAACAATTAATGAAACTAAACGATTATAAGTTTATATATATCACCTAAAAAATAAGTTTATATATATATAATTTCCTGAAAAGCTATAACCATTTAGGAATTGAAAAGTTATCTTTATCAAATTTTACAAATAATTTATCATCGTGACTCGTGAGCAGAATATTTTTTTATCATTTTACTTTTTTTTGTCGAGATGCTAACCATAAGCTTAAGACAAGTGCTTAGATCCTCATACATAAAAAGTGAATTTTAATATCCAAAAAATCATTAAACAATGGCCATCATAAATTAAAATAATATACAAAAGGAAATTATAATGTCACATGAAATAATTTGTTTAGAATTTGAAAAAAATAACTAAAAAGTTCCTTCATATATTTATGGAAACTACACAAACATTAAAAAGATTCATCCATATATAGCAACTACTCTACACATGGAAACAACTACAATTCCTTTCTAAATTACACAAATATGGAAACTACACATGCAAAACTAAAAAACTACAAGGGTAAAGACACAAAATCACCGAGTATAAATACAAGAGTAGTGCAACTGCAAGTCTGCAAGACATCTTCAAAAGCCAAAAACCCAATTTCATTCCCTCAATAAAGAATTTAATTCCTTCATAGGATCATGTGCCTTCCCAAGGACCCAACTCTCCCCTTCTCTTACAACCTTAATACACGCACAACACCATTATTACCTCTTCAAATCTCAGTTCCTCATCAGCCTGTTTCACAACCGCCACATCAGCAGCCTGTTTCACAGCCGCCACGTCAGCAAAACTGGTGTATTTGCTCGCCTACAAGTCATCCACGTTCATTCAGATGTAAGAGGCATCATAAAGAGCATTACGACTGGGGCATCGTTGAACAGAGGAAGGTGCTGATCGAGTCGTCTTAAACGGCTACTTGTGGTTTAGTTTTTTATCTTTGTTTTCTTTTTAATAATATTCTGTGCAAGTGATGGAATTTGTTGTGGAGATGAGAAGATAATTATGTAAACAAGTTTGTTATGTTAATTATGCAGCATTTATTGTCTTATTTTTTGTGTCTATGATCGTGTTCTGTTTTTAGTTTGATTGTATGTTTCGTTTCTTTTCTATTGAGAATTACTAAGTTAAATAAGCACAGTGAAATTCCCTAAAAAAAAATAACGCGAAATTACCGCAAACAATCAATTCGGCACATAATAATTAATATATTGTATTTACATTGTATTTATGAGCACCTCTTTTTGTATCCTTTAATTCCTTTTTCTTTACAAAGAATCAAATCTCAACAATCTTCAACTCCAATCAATTCCCAAATACCAATCCAATTACAATTCAACACGGCCAATTGATATATACGATTTGAATTTTCAAATCACACTCAAAACACAATCAACCCAATCGATTCAATCAAACTCTCAAGTTTTAACAGCAATTTGGACTGGACAAGGGCTTCTGAGCGAGCCATACATGGGTCTAGATCTTCTGAACCCAAATATATCATCAATGATATAAGTTCCTGGTGGACCGGGTCCGTCACGGACCTTTTGGTACTCGGAAGAATGGTTCGATCCAAAGACTTGCACACTTAAAGTCTTCCTTTTTGGCGCATCGACTTTTATGTATTGGTTGAAGAATTGTATGAATTCCTCTTTCTTGAGCTCTTTAAGTACTTCAACCTGTATTTAACGCAGAATGATTAGGAAATTAAGTAATGAAATTAAATATATTGAATTGATTGAGATGTAAAATTTACTTCGGATTCAAATCTGTCGAATTTGTAAGTTCCAGAAATGATTTCGCCCCAGTAAAATCCGGATTCTTCCCACAAGTTCTTGAATTTCTCCAGCTTCAAATCAATGAGTGATTTCACATTTTTCTGTTAAAAAAACAATATGAGTTAACCAACAAACAAAGGGCATAGATTAATGATCAAGAGTGTAAACTGAACCTCAAGGAAAATTAATGTTAGAGCTAAGTTACAAACCTTGTATTCCTCATCGTCCAGTTCATATATTTTGCTTTCGAAAGATGTAAAGAAAGCATCAATTCTACTGTCAAGATGTTCAGGATCCTAAAAACATTTTCCAAATAAATGTAAGTTATTTGTCTATATTTTAGAGAGTTAAAGAGAGAGAAAGAGAGAGAAACCTTGACGGTAGATTGAATAACGACTTCAACTCCACGAACGCCAGAATGATCATACCTGCATGCATTAACCGAATTTATTTCACACAACATTACTAACTAATTACCCATTAATTAATTATATATCGTTACGCACTTTATGTACCAAACAAGCCAATGAATGAATTAAATCTACCTTGATGATAAACCGGTAATATATCCAAGCTGCTCAACCGATCTGAGCTGGTAAAAGGCAGGTTGACTCGCGATAAGCGAAAAAAGTTGAAGCTGCACATTAAGCAGAGCTTCATCTTGATGAATCTACACAACACAAAACATTACTAAATTTCCTTTTTTTTTTAATCTTAACTGCATAAATGTAAAGTAGAGGAAATATTTAATAAATATTACTTGGATGTATTGAATGATTGCTGAATTTTCATCTTTTGGATTTAGGCCCTCAGCGCGATACAAACACTTTAAACCAGGCTCAAGCATAGCTATTCTTTTAGACAAATATTGAGACGGAAATAATGGTTTGAAAATTGAATTGGCTTTTTTAAATAGTATTTCTTCCACATCCGTCACAATTGACTCTGCTTCTTTCTCTTCCAAATTCCCTTTAAATATTAAAAAAATATATATTACAATGCGTTAATTAAGAAATAATGCTACAAAAATAGAATCTAACTTTAGAATCAGCCTAGATCTAGTAATATTTCCATTTAGGGCTGATTCTAGGGTTTATTTTAAGGCCTAGGTTTGCTGGATTGAGGGCAACCTTTCAATTTCTAATATATTTGACAAATTTACCCTCATTAAAACTTGTTCTGATTGCAAATTTTTTGGTAAATTTATCAAAAATATTAGAAATTAAGAGGTTGCTCTCAATACAGCAAACCAAGCCCGCGAAGTATTACAACCAAATATGACGATTTAATTTAAAATTAATTTTTTTATTAAAAAAATAATTTCAATTTAAAACTAATTTCTTTTAAATATAATTAATTTATTTATTTATTTAAAAAAATATAATTTTAAATTTCACCTGCGATGAAGCACTCCAAGAAGGTTCTTGAGATCAGATAAGGCGCGAAACTGGAAAGTCGGTCCGCATTGAGATCCGTGAGAGCCTGTACATTCTCAGCCACAGGCCACTGCTGCTCGTCCAGCATCATGCTGAGGTAATACCCCGCCTGCCCGCACGGTTTGGAGAATTTAAAGTTCTCATAATCCTTCATGCATGTTTCCTGTAAAATAATGATGGTATAATAATTAATAGTGGGTTTGAAGATGTTAGGTTTTGGTAGTTTTGTGTGTGTGTGTGTGTGGATTGGAAGGATGAGATATAGTTGATTAATTGTACTTTGAAAACAGCGAAGCGGTTCGGTTTGACTTGAAAATGAGCGATTTGGTCCATTATGGCGTCGATTAAGAGTCGCATCTTGTGATTATAGCCAGTCACAACCACCTAATGTGAATTTATTTAGTTAGTTCTTTCAAAAAATTTAGATATAATATATTTTTTGTAATAATATAATGCTATCTAGTTACTATATAACCTGGAATCCTGTAGTGGTGTGGTTAATCCCGTAAGACAGGCTGGCACATCTAGCATCATACGCTAAATTCCCCCCAAAAAAAAAATTTAAATGTTATATCTCACATAAAATGCATTCTACTTATTATATTAACATAAAATTAAGAATAAGTGCTGATTAAATACCATAATCGTTCAAATAATCCATTAATAAGGAGACGAAAAGGCTGGTGAGGACTTCTGCTTCAGGAGACTGATTTGCTAATGGGCAGTGAAAATCAATCACAACATATGCTTTTGGAACTAAGTATTTTGTATCGGGCTTCTGCCATAAAGTTGAATATGATGATTTTCTTATTATTGTTGGAATTTTAACCTAATTAATTACAGAGAAAAATTACATTAGATTCTTTCGATTATCAAGTGATAGATTGATTAATTAATTAACTAATTAATTGCCTCTTCTTGTGGAGTGTGAAGAGTGAAGTCAGTTGGAATGAAAATGTTTGGTTTTGGGAGATGCAGATCTTCATTAGGAGAACTATCCATCCATTGCTACATGAGAAATTAATTATTTAATTATATTATTGACCAAAATATGCACTATATTAAATTATCTGAAGCATTATTTATTACATGAACAAATTATTAAATACCTGTATAATTTCTGGAGTGCAATTTTGGACGCTATATTGTGTCCCATACCATGGCTCAGTTAAATCGACAGTTCCTTCAAATTTCTTAGATTCCCAAAATATCCTAATAAAAATAAATCTTAGAATTAAATAAAGTTAAGAAATAAGATGAGATGATAAATAAAATTTACCTGACTTTGTCAAAAGACAGTTCATCCAAAATCTTCTGAATTAGACTCGGATCAAATTTCAATAATAAAGATGAACCACCTAACCATTCTTCTGGCGGATAGTGCTATTACACATAATCAAAATAAGGAACTATTAGATTTAGGATTAAGACATTTATTTTGAAGAATCAAATACAGTTATGTTATTAGTCATGATATAAATATGATATATAAAACTAAAAGAGGTCTTACTGGCATAGAACCGTTCACAAAGAGAGCATAGCTGAGCGGCTGGACTTTATCCTGATAATGGAACTCCGCCTCATTTATAGAAGCAATCTTAATAATAATAAAAACTCACATGTTAGAACTATACCAGTTAATTGTTTTTATAAACAATTTCTTTGTATTGAATAAAAGGCGTATTTAATTTAACATGTATTAAATTAACCTCATTGAATATCCACTCATGGATTCCAGATTCCTTCAAGAGGGCGATATATTTGAATATTATTCCAACAATATCCTCCATATGATCTGCATGCACATTAACTTTCCAATTTATAAACCCACAAGCCAATTACAAAAATGTAAAAACATTCATCAATTTAACAAAAAAAAAAGAGAAAAAGAAAAAGAAAATTAACCGTGTCCTTCATCTGTGAGTCTCATGCATATTTCAAAGAAGGAATACTCATTGCTGTCAGAACCCTCGCCAGCTGTCAAACTCATAGCCCACCCTAATCAAATAATCAAAAATTCTTATTATTATTTTATTATAATACGAAGATGAAAAATGAGTGGGATATAAATTATAAGGTCCATATATGGAGTGCCAGGATTTTGGAGCGCCCAGCAGCGCCCAATTACAAAAAAGTATGACGAAACTACAAAAAGGTATATTTGTAAACACAAAAGGTATATCCAAGTGCAAATATATATGTGTACAGCTAAAAACTGTATGGTGGCGCTTCTGGGCGCTCCGAATAATTTCTCTAAATTATAATATATATATATATATATATATATATATATATATATATACCTAATTGTTTTAAAACGTAAAAAATAGAGCCCTCTCCTTCATGACCAATCAGATGGCTGATATAATTTGATGGAACTTCTTTGTAATGAAGAATGCCAGGTGTCAACGGCCAAGTAACTCTCAAGTAATCTCCTTCTACAATTGGCAGCATTTTCACAACAATCTACATATAAAAATAAAATAAAAATTATACATAAATAAAATAATGAAGGATATTTAAGTATACCATTTAATAGTTAGATTGTTTTTACTTGGAGATGTTCATCTTTACATGGGTTGCCAACACATTTGAAGAGCGATTTTTCGGTATTTTGAACGTGAGAAAATAATCTTTCCACTAAACTTTGTAAATTGTCAAGGTTTTCTGAAAATTAAGAAGTTAAGAAAAGTTAGAATATTTTCAGTTAAGATTATTAAAAGTTACTATGAGTGAATAGTATCATACCTTTTGCATAGACAACAAGGTGCATTAGATTGGCTGAATAATGTTCTTCGTAAAATTTAAGTAATTCTTGCCTTATATCTATGCCTTGCTCTTTCGGTCTAGTTTCCAATGTTTCCAAACTTCCTAAGAATCATATAACAAGCTCTAAATATTATACAAAAGATTAAAGAAAAAAAACAGTCTTGAATTGTCATTTTCTTTACCAGTACTGAATTTATGATACGGGTGATCTTTCGATGAAAGATGCTTTTGAAGCTGACCAAAAACATAATAATAAGTTTAATTATATCTAGCTGGGTCAAAAATCGGAAGAAAATAATTTTGATTTTGATTATTTGCTAATTAGTTAAAGTACCTGATACAAACGAGATCCATCAGATAATAGGTTTTTTTTGTGCTCTATATTTCAAAGAAAAGATTATGAGATTTTTTTTTATATTTTAATAAGATAAGAAAAGAAAAAATAATTATAATTATTATTTACCAGAGTCAACTGCATTTATCTCTCTGCTGACAGCACCAGGCGACATCAATGGCTTTACAAAAAATTGCGCAAATCTAAAAAAATATAGAAAAATTGTGAAAAACTAAAATTATTTTCTTTCATTGTTATGATATAATTAACAAGGAAAAGAAAAATACCGATCCAATGCTTCATCAAAACTATCAACATTCACATCAAAGTAAAAATGGGTTCTTTCTGTGCCAGTTGTAGCATTAGTTGAACCGCCATTCTGGAAAAGAAAAATAAAATTAAAAAATTTCATAATTAGAGGCATATTTTTTAATCTTTTATGCTTCTCAAATTAGAATTTACAGAAACAAATGAACCTGAGTAATGAAGTTTGAGTAACTATCTTCTTCTGGATATTTCTCACTCGCATAAAACAGCATGTGCTCTGTACAAAATCACAAATCCATGATACAGCAATAATTATGTGGTGTACAAAGATTAAGTGGTCTAATACTCCCATTTAATTGCTTAATAATTTCGATTGAGATCAATAGCTCATTGTGCCAAATAATGACACACACACACTTATTTTTTTTTCATTTGATAGTCTCAACATTTTAACAAACAGATGGCGTGCATGCAAAGCTTATAGAGATTACAGATCAACACGATCAGTAGTAAACGGGAGGGACCATGTCGCTAAATCCAGAAAATAAGGTTTTTTTCTGGATTAATTTACACTTGGATAAACCAATTTTTACATTTCACCAACAAAACGATTCAATTAAGGCTTTAAAATACTAATTATATCATGAGAGAAGGCGCTGCTTTCTGCTCAAGAAGAAATAAATAAGGTGGCACGGTCCATCATAAACCGAGAAACGAGTGTCGTGATTTGATTCCTGGTCCATAGTGGACCCGTGCCATCTTATATTTTCTATTTATTTACAGAGATTAATTTTGAAGAAATATTGGGCTTAGATGTGATTTACCAAGAAAATGGGCCAGGCCGTTAATTCCATCTGGGTCGCTGAAAGCGCCCACTGATATTTCCATCACAGCTGCAGCCTGTAAATTGAAATTAAAAAAAGCAGGTAAATTCTGCCCCTCTGCATTTCATAATTAATGGAGAATTAAATCAGGACTAGGTACATCAAAAAATCTGCTTGAAATGGAGAGGATTGTGTCACACCAAATCCAATAGAATAAGAGTACTTTGGTCAAACTACGATTGTTAAGTGGTCAACGGATGAAGTAACCATCTCATCGAAGAGGAACTAATTTTTTTTCGAAGGATTTTGCCCGAGGCAGAGAGGAACTAATTTAATGAAGGTAATCGAAAGAAGAATCTCAAAGGTCTCAAGAAGAAATTCTCAAATTGTCATCTCAATTGAAATTATTGTAATGCGAATCATGAAGTTGAGAGTTGAGAGAGAGAGAGAGAGAGAGAGAGAGAGAGAGAGAGAGAGAGAGAGAGAGGAGAACCTTGTCAATGTCAGAATCGCTAATCAGCATCACTTCAAGGGAGTTGGGAAGGGTGATTCTTCGATACTCTCTCGTGTCACTACGCGCCCTGATGAATTCCACATTTGAAACCGCTGCCATTTCTCTTTTCCCTCTCAATATTTTTCCTTTTTCTTTCTGAAAAACACTATAATCTCCTTAATGGAGTCTTGAACAGTGTTTCCAGATCTATATATAGTCTGTGATTTGATTAATCATAATCCCAATTGCTTGTTCTAAAGTCAAGGTCAAGATCATCTCCATTCCATTTACGAATGGAGAGGTTGGATTTGAAATCCTTCTTAGTCATCTCAATGAATTTTTTAGAGATCAAATCATTTTCTTTATTTGAAGTAGTAATAGCTCACAACAATTAAATTTAAATACGACTAAGCGTGAATGAAGCAGTCATCCATGCAAGTTCACATACAATTTCCAAGTCAAATAATAATAATAATAAGTCTCTTTTCAAGAAAAATCCAAGTAGAAAGTCATCTTCTATTTGTTCTCGGTGTGAATCATGCCATACGCCATGCTAACATAAAACAGACGAAACCATTTCAATCTAAAATACTTTTCATCATCCATTTGAAAAATAGAACAATATTTTCTTGGTGTGGTGCTCATTTGGAACTTTCGCTACAAGTTCACGAATTTGGATTTAGCATATCTGTATTATACTTGAAAGCATCAAGATGTTGACGTGATGAGTTGAATCAGGAATTTGATGGCAAGATGATCAGTAGAGAATAAATTAATAATCTTTTTTGTATACATGCTAGAAAAATGAAATAAATTAGTTCAATAATGCTAATTTTATTTGCATTGTATTTATGTTACTTGTCAGAAAATATATAGGAAGAACCCTTAACCCTCAAGAATATGACTTTTTTTTTAACTGACCAAAAAAACAAGATTAATTAAGAGAATATCCAATTTTTCAAATTATTTGCGAAACTAGCCGTTTCGCCCCATCACTGGGCGAAACAACCAATTTTTTATTTTCCGCAAAAATCGAAAAAACACTGTTTCGCCCCATGGCTGGGCAAAACTGGCAAATTTTTTTTTTTTTTTTGCTCTAAATTGAAAAAAAAAATATCTATTTCGCCCCACCATGGAGCGAAACAGTATTGTTTAGCTTAATTCAGTACGAAAAATAAGAAAATAGATGTTTTGCCCCACTACTAGGCGAAACCAACTTTTTTGAGCTTAATTCAGTGGGAAAAATAAGAAAATAGATGTTTCGTCGCGCTACTGGGAGAAACTAACTTAGTTCGTCCAGTGATTGGGCGAAACGGCTAGTTTCGTAAATAATTTGAAAACTTAGCTATTTTCTTAATTAATCTTTTTTTTTTGCCAGTTCAAAAAATAAGTCCAAGAATATTCTGTTTTCTTTTTGTGTGAACTGTGAACTACTGACTTTTTTTTTTTTTGCTATATTATTTCTTTACAAGGTTGTAAGCACATCTTCAGAAAAAATATATTAGAAAATAATAATAGATACTTTTCAAAAAATAAATAAAAAATAACTTGTCATTGGTGTTTTGTTAATATTCAATTCATTCTAGATGATATAACTCTTATTTCATGATTTTTATTGATTTCCTACAGCACATAGGTTAGGAAATCATGCAATTACAGTTAAAAAACTAATATTTTTTTCACGTCAAATATTAATAAACTTTTTTCTTTAAAAACATGCACGCACGTACATTTTACAAAAAATAGAAAGTAAGCAAAAATTGTTTATAATTCAACTACTTTCCTTCAATATTATTTTATATAAGTAAATTATTTGTACAACAATCTTCAATATTATTTTAATCTAGTAAATTATTTCTAAAATATTTCAATATTATTTTCTATTAGTAAATTGTTTTTGACTAACTTGTAATTTTTATTTTAAAATAAAATGGCTGCAAATTACAAAAGTATAAAAACTGGTCGAAATCCCAAATCCTATTTAGATTTGGCTCACAACTCAATGCAAAGTTAGTTATCATCTCTATTGTTAATAACTACAGATATCCATTTACCGCCATACCAGACAAAAGAACACTCCAGTTTTTACTATTACTGGAGATGAGAGAGTTAAATCAAACTGACACGTCACGCCTTCCCCCATGCTGCTTAAAGAAATTGTTACATGGACTTGTTTATTAACAACAGTAAGCCTATTATAACACGCCACATCATCTAATCAATGACGTGTTACTCTGTCACTGGATTAGTCCATAACGGACTTGATCAATAATATAATTTCCCTCGCTTGATGAGACCAGACATCAGCCATGGCGAATTACGATTCAATGGAGAAAGAAATTGAAAGGATAAAGCTGATCGGAGCTGGCCAAATGGGTTCTGGTATCTATTCAATTTCCCCTTTTTTTGCCAATTTTAATTCAGTTAATGAATAAAATTTCCCCCTTTCTTTTCCCGCCAATTTCAATTCAGTTAATCAATTCAATTTCCCCCTTTTTCCGCAATTTCAATTCAGTTAATCAATTCCATTTCCCCCCTTTTTCCTCCAGTTTCAATTCTTTTTTTTTTTAATGAATTGAGTCCTCCAATTTCAATTCAGTTAATGAATTCAATCAATTGCTCATATCATATTGCCCTGTTTTTAGATATTACGAAGAACGATGAGGAAGAGAAAGTAGTGGTGGAGAATCTGAGGAGAGAGCTGAAGGCAAAGCATAGAGAGGAATACAGTTTGCAAACTGAATTGTGCAAAAAGCTATTCGAGTTGAACAAAATCGATTTTGCACGGAAGATGGAAAAGGCTTGGCTCACCAACGAAATCATCAGAGAGAGGTGTCGCATCGTTACAAAATACCCTGAACTAAAGAAAAAAAGTAGTTGAACTGATAAAGAGATTCACATTTGAAAATAAATAAACCAGACAGACCAATTACTAAACCCATCACTTGAAACCAACCTCTAATTGTTCATAATTTGTTATAGCACCAAAATCGAAATATTAGGTTACATGCTTCTAGAAGAGACCGTAACACCGAAAGCTCCAGAGTGAGTCTCAATTCGGGATAATGTAATGATAAAAATGTTTGATTTCTTCGCATTTAATTTACTGTTTTGTTCTTTTGGAAGTTGAGCGATTTACATAAAAATTTATAGTTTAGCAATTTGTAAAAACTTGATGAATTATGCATTTCTTTTTTTTCTTTTTTTGCATTTATTTACCTCCTGGATCTTGTATCTTATGAAAAAACGAGAGAATAAATGATCATATGTGTTTATTTTGTGCCGATATTGTAATAAACAAGAATTGTATTTTTAGTGATATGTTTAATATTTGTTTTGTTTAATCACTTGTACCAAATTGTGATACAAATTTGTTTTTATATTTTTAGTCTTTTGTTTTTTGTATAATGTGTGAAATTTATAAAATAAAATAAAAGATGTGTGAAATTTATAAATTGTAAGATAAAAATTCTGGTATACAATTTTATATAAATATTCCATAATCATTGTATAAATAACTTGAATCGAAATTGAAATACCGGATTTACTTTAATGCCCCTTCCTTACTCGACTCACTGATCAGGCCAGACTTCATCCATCATCCATGGCGAAATACGATTCAATGGAGAAAGAAATTGAAACGATAGGGGTGATCGGAGCTGGCCAGATGGGTTCTGGAATCGCCCAGCTGGCTGCCACCGCCGGATTCGCCGTTTTTCTGCATGATTTAGACCCCGCCGCCCTCCAACGCGCTCAGGGATCCATCTCCGCCTCACTCCGCCGCTTCTCCTCCAAAGGCCTCATCTCTCAGGTACTTCCGATGAGAATTTCGGCTCATTTTAATGTCTATGGAGTGCATCTTAGCTATTTAGTTATCGCAATTTCACAAAATCACTGTTTATACTGGTCAATTCAATTAGGAGATAACGTACTGAATCGTATCCATATTATGTGGTTTGATTTTCATGAAATTAATATTGAACTATTGAGAAATTCAAAATCATATATCGTACTCTTCTTCAGGCTGTAGTAGATGAATCGATGAAAAGGCTTAAATCCACATCAAACATACAAGATCTTCAAAACGCAGACCTCATAATTGAAGCCATTGTTGAATCCGAAGAAATCAAGAAGAAACTATTCATGCAACTGGATAAGATCTCAAAACCTTCTGCCATTCTTGCATCTAACACCAGTTCAATTTCCATTACTCGTCTCGCCACTTCAACTTCCCGCCGCTCTCAGGTATTCAAAATTAAATATTCATAACTATTTTTAATTAACTAATTAATTAATTAATTTTGATTATTCATATTTTAGGTAATTGGAATGCATTTCATGAATCCACCTCCAATAATGAAACTAATAGAGATAATAAAAGGCGCAGACACATCAGACCAAACCTTCACCAAAATAAAATCCTTATCCGAAAAGCTCGGAAAAATTGTCGTAACTTCGCACGATTACCCCGGATTTATCGTAAATCGCATTTTAATGCCAATGATAAATGAGGCGTTTCACACTCTGTACACAGGCGTGGCGACAAAAGAGGATATTGACAATGGAATGAAACTCGGAACGAATCAGCCAATGGGGCCTTTAGAATTAGCGGATTTTATCGGTTTGGATGTTTGTCTTTCGATATTGAATGTGCTTAAAAACGGGTTTGGAGATGTGAAATATAATCCGTGCCCGTTATTGGTTCAGTATGTTGATGCGGGCAGATTGGGTAGGAAAAGCGGAATTGGGGTGTATGATTATCGGAAAGGAGTGGATGTTAAACCGAGGGCTAAAATTTGAAATGTAAGTGGTGTCTTTGTGACTCCCTCAAAAAAAAAGTGGTGTCTTTGTGTGAGTTTGTAAAATAAATGGATGATTTTACAGTGGTAGAATAAGAGGGAGTATAGGTAGACAGAAAGCCTGCTTATGGATGTAGAAATGAATAAATAAGATAATTAATTATACCTTTTTCCTTATATATAGATGTTCTTAGAGAAAAAGAAGATAGTTTAATGTGCTATATTTTTAGCTTTTGATTTAGCATATTTGATATTGAGATGGTATTGATGGTTTCCATGAAAGATCCATGACATGAATTCCTACAATAACAAGAGGACCAAAATAAGGAAGTTTTGCGAAACCCGGTCACTTAAACTTAAAAGACACGTACAATGTAATTATGTAACTGCCAAAGACTGTTGAAATGATCGTTAAATATTCCATGTTTGTGACCGTTGGCGTGAAAAGTAAATATTTTCATGTTTGTGTTGTGACCGTTGGCACAAAAAGTAAATATTTTCATGTTTGTGTTGTGACCGTTGGCACGAAAAATAAATATTTCCATGTTTGCGACCGTTGGCGCGAAAAGTATTTTTTTCCCTTCATATTAGATTTTTCCACACTATTGCGCCTTGTGCCAACGGTATTAACGCCAGGTACTGGTTCTACAACAGTGTTCATAAATGCTAAATAATTATGCCCTCATTTGATTATTAACTGTTGTGCACTCACAATTTTGGTAATTGAGTAATTCTCGGTGATGACTTGCACTGAAGAAAATGAAATTAAACATACGATCCAACAATAACAGAGGTGAACAATAGATGCAGATAAACAAAAGCCACAATGTAACCATCTTCCTTTCATAATTATCTTCTCATCTGCCTAAAAAACAACATACAATAATGCTCTCAATCGCACAATAGAGAAGATCAAACAAAAAAACTAAACCGCAACCACTACACTAGTCACACCGACTTGGTCCTTACGAGCTTCGGTGTGGCCTTCAGTGCAACTACACCCCAATTATAATGCTCTTTATGATGCTTCCTACATCTGAAAGAACGCGGATGATTTGTCGGCGCGCAAATACACGACTTCTGCTGAGCTGGTGACTGTGAAATGGATCTCGAGACAGGCTGATTATTATGAATTGATCTTTGAAGAGGCAATGGTGTTGTGTTGGTATTTCTGGAGATGGAGAAGAAGGGGAGAGGTGGCTTCTTAGGTGGGCACATAATTTATCTGGGAGTGAGGAATTCTCTGTTGAGAGAATGTGGGGCCCACCAGTTCTGTATTTATACTACCTTTTTGGTGATTTTGTGAATGTAACCTTTGTGATTTTGAGTTTTGCATGTATGGTACTTCCATATATATCCTCTAGAAGATTTTATTTACAAAGAAGAATGTCTTAGTGTTTGTATTAGGATAAGTTTATTTAAGTATTATACGTATTAGGCATTTGGGTTAATTTGATAACAATTTGAGAGGGATGTGAAATATCAAGAACTAAACAATAGAAGTATAATAAGTTCGTTTATAATAATAATCAAACAAATTAAATTATATATAAAGGTATGTAACGTCTCGCATGGTAACAATTTATGCATTTAATTACCTCCAGCTGTCAAATTTAGAATAAGCTACACCGTTCTTCTCTCATCGCAAAAAATCTTTGAGTTCCTTTTCTTCAAAATTTACGATAGTATAAAAGTTCAAACCAAGTCGAGACGCTTTGAACTATTAATTATCTAGCAATTAATTGTATTTGATGTCGATAATATCATCGGACTTATAGACAAGATTAGTTTATGACTTAAAAAAACATGTTCTGAACTCCTCTAATAGATTTCAAAGAATAGACGAGAGATAAATTGATGAGATTCTTATTTACGATTTTATGCAGTAAAGCACACAACCGTTGCTGAGGATTTAATAAATTTTTCTATATAACGTCATTGTATTCTTCTTTTTTCTTTCTTTTGCTAATGACCGATGTCTTCAGAATCGTTTACATGATCCGTTCACAATTTTCGTCGCGATTAACATTCTTATTTATAAGCATAAAAAAATTTAAAATATTTTGTATGCCCATTTTTAGATGCAAATTAATAAAATGAAAAATTTATTAGTAAAAAATTATAAATATTATTTATTAAATTCATCTGCAATTAACACATAAATTCTGCAATTAATATTTACCAAAACGAGAGAAGAAAAATTACTTAATTTCAAAATACATAGGGTTGCATTTGTAAAACCACATTTCAGTTTCCAGAATGACATGGTTGGTATAAAAACAGGAATAGTGTGCGGAATTGGGCAAAGGGGAAGAAAGGATAGGATAAGTGCCATTAATGGTGGCGTGTCACGCAATGGCATCCCTTGAGTGAGGTGGCAACTGTCAAAGCATCCGTCCAAAATTCCTGGTGTGCTTTTCAACCCAAAAAATCCTTACATATATAACGAGTCAATCAATTCATATTATTATAAGTTAAAAACATAAATTTCACAGATTATTGGGTTCAGTAAATAACAGGGAATCCGGATTATTCTACCAACCAGACAAAGTTCGCCTCCTTTTTCAGAAAGAGACAAAAAGTAACAATGGTTTCCGTCAGGTAGTCAGTTTTTTCTTTTTCATTCTTTTGTGGCAGTGAGTAGATCGTCATTTGAGTTCTGGGATTTTATAAACACCAGAATATATACTCTCGGTTTTCTATTGAGGTATTTGATTTCCCGGATTTTCATCGCTGCATAGTTGGACACATTACTATCGCCGCAGAGTATTTCAGTTTTAGTCTCTTCAAGCAAGCGAGCTTTCCTCTTTCCTATGCGCGCTTTATCTCTTCCATTTCTTCTCTAGTTATTTTAGTTCTTCTTCACAGTCGTTTCGAGCGGGAACAAAACCTGCGCAAATGGATCAGACGGAAATTGCTCGAATCGCTCGTGATTTTGCTGTCATTACCAGAATCACTGGACCAGTGAGTTTCACATTTATCTTTACTTCTTTTAAATGAGCTTTAGGTTTGGAATTAAGATGGAATCAGCTTCGATTTGAGCTCAATTTTCCTATTAGTACTGTTAAGTTTTAGGAATATGATCGCTTTTGCAATTTGGTTCCGAATTCTCTTCTGAATTGCATTGGCATTATTGCAACAGTAGAGAGAATTTGAATATAGATTTCATGTTTTCATATCCACGGCTAAAAATCTAGGGAATCAAGCTGATCACCATGAATTCAGGCCATTTCATGTTCCTAATTCAAATACTAGTTTGATTACTTCCTTTTGGTTCTTTAGTTATTGGAATTATCTCTTCTAAAACACTGTATATCTCTATGCAGGATCCAAAGAGTCTGAAGATGCGGCGCCGTGCTTTCCATTTATATCAGTTAATTATCAACTTAAATCAGCTATTACATTTTTTCTAGTGATTTAAGGAAGTACTTTGCATTTAGCCTTCAAGTTTAATTAATCCTCAATTAATATCAATTAAGCCTTACTCAGCCCTCAATTCTTCAATCAAACCTCAATTTAACCTAATTTAGCCTCAATCAAATTTCTGATTCTTGAATTTTATTATTATTTAAATGAAGGGATGGAGTTACGACTCTTTCCTCATCTGGAATTCTATTACCAAAGGAAAGTCTCAGTCCCATGCAAAGCACATGGGAGCATGACGGTGACATCATCATGACATCAGCATCCCTCATAGAGCCCTTCTTGATTTCCGAGCAAAGGAAGAATCCTACACAGGTTTGCGAGTAATTTTTTCTCTAGACCTCGTCTTGCATAGTTTATTCAGATTTTATTTTGAACCAAGGATTTTTAATTTATTTTTCGTTGATTTATTTAATTTAGGAATTGAAGCCTACTTTGATACGGGATGCTAAAATTGATGTGCTTGTAGAGGTAAGTATGTGGCCATCAAAAGTCTTCATTTCTGAAACGTGTAAATTAATTTAGCAACTTTGTTTTCTTCATTTTTTTAAATTAGATAAAATTAATGGTATATGTGCATAAATATTAAATAGGGCAGTAAAACAGAAGACAATCAAAATCCGTGCTGGATTGAAGCTCAATTGTTAAGCCTGGTACTATTTCTTCCCTTCAAAATATATCAATTTCACCTATTTCACAACATTTATATTTCACATATTAGTAATTTTTTTGTGAAGATCTGTATAGTAATTAGTTTAAATCTTGCTTAGAAAAAAATGGAATTTGTTTTGAAATTTGAAATAGGTTGATGTTTCTGCATCATGTCTTGCTATTTTATCCCTATTAGGGGCTCGTGCTGGTTCAGTGGAGAATTTCTCTTGGGATATCGGCTGGTCTTTGGCAAGCTTGAACAATAATAAACAGGTTCATTATTTCTCCAAATGTTTTGTTTCATCTTTTTGGCAAAATTTTCAAAATCCAAAGTTTTTTAATATTAAAAAAATGCTGTCTTTTTGGATGTCCTCTTAGGATTATTTATTGAAGTTTATAGACTAAAAGAGGGAATCTAAAAATATATTTTTTATATTGACAAAGTTAGGGGGTTTTGAAAAATTTCCCCTTTTTAACTTTATCAAGCAGAAAACCGTCTTGAATGATTGAGGCTTAATTTATGTCTTGAGCACTAATTTCCATTATTAAAAAAGAAATTCTTTTTATAAAATTTCTGTCTGATTCATCTTTTCAGGATGGAAATGTTAAAAGGCCTTTATTCAACTCAGAAACTGATTTCAGTCAAAATGAGTCAACACCATCAGATTCTGCCAAATCAGCTACACGAATTGCTATTCTTGGAATTAAACAATTAAAATACAAGGTACTCTTTTAATTTTTACTCACCAACAATTAAATTGTGCATGATAATTAAATGCTTTATTTTTTTTTCAGCGTTTATTAAAGATTGATGTGTCGCAAAATAAACAAGGGGATTCTATTCTTGTAATGGGTTCACCTTTTGGTGCATTGGCACCACTTCATTTTTTTAACAGGTAATTTATGCAATTTCATATCCATTTAGGACATATTTTTCTCTTATAATAGCTTCATAATTTGATTCATAATAATAAAACCTTTTTTATTTTGTTTTTCTCTTGTTTAAGTGTATCAATAGGTGTAGTGGCAAATTGCTTGCCACCTGGTTCTATCAAAAGCTCTCTTTTAATGGTCGACGTTAGATGCTTTCCTGGTAAATTAAAATATTTAATTTTTTTTCTTTATTTTTATTATTTATTTCTAATTAACATGAAATGTAATTATGAATTATTAAGGAATGGAAGGAAGTATTGTTTTAGATAAACACGCTTCTCTTGTTGGCATGCTAATTTCTCCTTTAAGACAAAAAGGAACCGATACAGAAATTCAGGTAAAAAGTTTACATCATTATTTCATTATTAATATGATACACATTTTATCTCTTTTTATCACAGCTGGTAATTCCATGGAGTGCAATTAAATTTGCATTGGACAACAGATGGAAGGAAACTCAAGTCAACCAAAAAGAACTAATTCACAAAGAAATTAATACTATAAACAGCAGATTATCAAATTCTAATTATGACATAAAATACACTTCTCCTTTAAGAAAGGCAATTTCTTCAATCGCACTTATTACTGTAAACGGCTCATGGGCTTCAGGCGTAATTATAAACAAACAAGGGCTTATTTTGACAAACGCGCATCTTTTAGAACCTTGGAGATTTGGAAACACTTCATCTCTAGGTTTAATCAACAAATCCAATCCAATGAGAGAGGAAATCGGAAACAAACAATCAACAAAATTTAATTACACGAGATTTGGAAAAATTTCTGTGAGGCTGAATTGTTTGGAGAATCAAATATGGTGCGAGGCGAAAGTTGTTTATATATCGAAAGGACCTTTGGATGTTGCTTTGTTGAAATTGGAGGATTTTGAGGGGGATTTGTGTAAAATTGACGTGGAATTTGAATGTGTGGAAAAAGGGGAATCAGTTCATGTGATTGGTCATGGACTTATTGGTCCAAGATCAGGTAAAAAATTCAAATAAAATTTCCCAATTTTTCATTTTTTTTTAAATTGTAAATTTCAAAATGGTGCAATTATTTTTATTTTAGAGTGATTTTGTGTTTTTCAGGTTTGTATCCATCTGTTTCAAGTGGGGTAGTATCGAATGTTTTCACAATACAAGGACCAATTTATAAAAACGAGGCGAGATTAATAGAAAAAGAAATGAATAAAAATACTCCAATTATGTTACAAACTACAGCAGCCGTTCATCCTGGATCCAGTGGCGGCGCTGTTGTCAATTCATATGGCCGATTAATCGGTCTCATAACAAGGTTCAATTATTATTAAAATTTGTTTTATTTTTTTATATATTTTTTAGTTTATTTTATTCAATTTTTCTACTTTTTTTAGCAATGCTAAGCATGGAAGTGGGAGCAATATACCAAACATGAATTTTGGTATACCATGCAAATCCTTAGAACCAATCTTCAAATTTTCAGGTATTCTTTTTGCTACTTAACCAGCCAAATAATATTTTATTACAATATTGACTTATTTTGCTTTCTTCGTATTTCATTTTTTAGATAAAGGGGAAATATCAATTTTGGAGCAGCTAGACAAACCAAATGAACTAGTATCATCTGTATGGGCACTCGCTCCGTTACCAATTGAATCTACATTGCAAAAGCCTCAAACTGAGGAGAGAAATAAACAAGGGTCTAAATTCATTGAGTTTCTTAATGAGAGGAAAGATGAGATTAGGTTTAGTAAAGATCTGGAGCATTTGTTAAAGAAGAAGCTTCCTAGTAAAATTTGATAGTGAGATTATGTAGTTATATTAATTTGGTAGTGTGAATTTTCATTATTTTAGTCTCATGTAAGCATTGAGCATTTATTGAAATAGCAATAATAGGTTCTAAATAGCAATAATTTGTAGTTGTGTTTCTTTACTAATTAATTACTATTGTTGCGATATTAGCAAGTACTTAACTGAAAACCAATGTTGAATTTTTCACATTCATACAAAAAATCTAACAAGAAGGTCGTCTTGAATATTGCAGAGCAATAATTAATAAAAAAAAATGTAAAAACTAATAGAAGTACATCCTAAATATTTCTCCAAAAAGTGAAATTGCTACAAAACTAATGCTTCAGAGCTTTGCTTTTTAACTCCATGAAGACACGCCCATCCATCCATTTCAGAAATTGATATATCATCCAAATATTTCACATAAATTTCTTTTATTTCCGGTACCTGCATAAACCAAGCTTTGTTAATTAACGCCATAAATGCAAATTTCTCCAAGCATTATTCTACTAACATCAACAAATATAAATTTAAATCTCAATTACCTGCTCAGTTAAAATTCCAGATAAACCAAAAACAGAACCAGGTTTTCCATATGAAACAATATCTTCAGCCAGCTCAATTAAAGGATTCAAAAGTATATTTGCTACTACAACATCAAACGTCCCTTTTTTTGATTCCAAATCAGATTTCACCTCATCTTTATCAGAAACTAAGCAAGCCAACATTTTATCTTGACCAATAGCATTCAAAGAAGCATTTTCACGTGCTGATGTAATTGCAATAGGATCGATGTCTATCCCAACAGATAATTCAGCTCCCATCTAATAAAGTGATAATCCATTTTTAAATTTTCATTTTGTTGTTTTGATATTTAGGATTCAAAACAAACCTTGAGAGCTGCTATACTCAAAATGCCAGAACCGGTTCCATAATCCAATAGTTTTTCACCCCCCTTTATTATATTGTGAAGTAATAAAAGACATAGTTTAGTTGTAGCATGCTCTCCAGTTCCAAAAGCCAATCCTGGATTTAGGAAAATATTTGTCGCTTTTGAATCCTGAATAGCCAAAAATAATAATACAAGTTGAAATAAGCCTATTAATTATTTTCATTTATGTTGATATTATATAAATTTAAGAACCATGTATTATTTTCAAACTTACTGGGGATTCTCTCCAAGTTGGAACAATCCAAAGACCATCTATAATCTCAGTAGGTTTAAAAGATTCCTTTAGCATCAATAAAAAGAGAAATTAGACAAAAGGAAATACAATAAACATTATAATTATCATAAAGTCTTTCAATTAAATAAAATTTAATCATCGATTTAAAATGTTCAAAATTGATTGGTTACCTGTACATTTGCAACCCAATCAGACTGCTTGCCAATTGAGATTTCATAATTGGGTTTATAATCTAATCCAATTGAAGATGTTGCATCTGAAATACTCTTACTTACATTTCCCCCTTCTGGATAGATTGATGTTATACTTACCTATATGATAAAATAAATAAAAAATATCACAAAAATAAATGCTTTAAATGAAGAATTACCTAATTGTAGTTGTACCAAAACCAAACGAGATAGTTAATACTTACTTCATCAAAGTCTCCGTAATCACTCAAATCGTCCATGTATGCTGAATTAGCACCAAAACATAAAAGAGCTTCAGTGAGTGCTTCCTTCAATATAAACAATTCTTAGTTAGTAAACAGGAAAAAGAAAATTAAAGGATAATTTAATCATGATAAGTTCTCATACAAAACACAATTAAATTGAGCAAAATAAGAACAAAATGCTTGAAAAAAATTTGTACTCACTGCATCGTTCTTCCTACAGCGTACATGGACAGAGAGATAGGGAGATGATAAATCCGAAGTAGAAAAATCAGTAACGGTAGTGGAAAATGCGTTCAATCGCACAAATCGGGCGGGAATGCTTGGCAGAATAAGGAGCTTGGGTTTAATGGAGATTGGGGAGATAAAAGGCGAGAGATAGTGAAGAGGTCTGGAAGAGTAGGGAGAAGTAGAATGGATGAGTTTTTTGAGAAGAGAGATACGGCCATGGATGCTCGTTCTCATAGTGATAGTAGAGGCTGGAGCTTCTCTTTCTCTGTTCATTCAAGTGTTAGAAATTCTGATTAAAGCGACAATCAGGAAAGGTAAGACCTGGAAATGAATTCGGATTCTGAATCCGACCCGAAAGTCAAGAAAATGGATCCATATTGTTATTCTATTTTTATTTCTCTTTTAGAAGGCAATATTAGTGTGGGCTTAATTGGGCCAATCGTACACTAATGTAGGTAGCATAATGGAATCTTGTGACTTTGAGATGTGTACGTTGGAATTTGAGATTTAAAGAAAATGATAATGGGATGAAATAATTTTATGATTTGAAATATTTTGTTAACAATTATTAATACATGCGACCAATTATTCTGCATATGCGAACATGTTCATTGCACATATGTCTGTGCATATTATTTATATGCGAATACATGCGACCAATTATTCTGCATATGCGAACATGTTCATTGCACATGCATGTTTCACATTTTTTTTTCATTTCATTACGTTACGTCCTTCCCCTACAAATTAAAAAATAAAACGAGAAAATAAAATTCAAGACCAAAAATAAAATGAGAAAAAAGATAAGAGAATGTTTTAACATCTTACCTTGCAACTTTTTCAGAGCAGAATCTTTTTTTATGTAGCCTTCCTTGCACATTTCATGTTTCAGATATCTCATTAAACTCCCTAAGTGGAATGCTTTCCACATCCAAGTACAAATGACCACCATGCAGACAGTATAGTAAGAAACCACTCTTGTCAATCTGTTAAAACAAAATAAGGCTGGTTAATTTAATTGGAAATTTCTAAATAAACAACTTTAAAGAATAAATAATTAATAAATAAACCTATTTTATCATGCTCTTAATCTCTTCAATGTGTTCGTTACACGCGGCTCATGCGTAGGAGAGACGCAATTCAAACTGGTGACATTTGATAACTTTACATGACACCAAGCAGTTACAAAGTTACAACACATGGTTCTTCATTCCTATTTTTCGCATACTTAATTATCTACAATATTTTTCATCTTGGAGTTATTTGTTTGTTGACCAACAATTGTTATTTATTTTTATTTTTATTTTCTTTTTCTCATATGATCAACAATGAGGTATTAAAAATAGATGTACATAAGAACTCGTAGTTATTTATCATTTCACAATATAGATATAACTTACCTGCCATGAATTTCAAGTATCAAAATTGGACTTTAACTTCAAGTACCACGGGCATATGCAAATGCACAACATATACTGACATATCTGAAGTACATGTGTCCGCATATTAAATCTCAAGTCAAAGCATATCGACTTTTTCCTGGTCCAGATTGGACATAATTTAGCGCTTAATATATGAATAAAAGTGTTTGTGAAGGTCATCCGACATGGCATTCTTGAAAGAACAGTACATAAGAATGCCATGTGGCACACACTCATGGTCTAATGGTGCGCTCTCTAGGTCATTGAGAAAATAGCCTGCTTCTTTTAAAGTCTTAAGAACATAAAAAAATAGTTATGATTAGTCCTAAATAATTTGATCAATAAAATTAACACAAAATTTAGAAATTTTATCTTAAAAATGTAGAAAACGCTCACCACAACCTCATTCGGTCCCCCCGATGAGAAAGAAACTGGACTCTAATCATGTGCCGACAAAAGAAAGTATCGCACCACGATCCCACCATACAGATCCAAAAAACAAATAAGTCAAGTTAGATGAGATAAAAACTTAAGACTTAAGAAACTTGATATTCACCTCATGCATATAGTACTCAACGTCGTCCGTGGTGTTTATGGTAGCACACACCAAATTGTTGCATATAGTCGTGACGTCGTACCCGATCAAGCTCGCCATCTCGATGGCGTGACCCCATGCCATATCCTTGCCCCTGACACATATGTCCCAGACATAGAGTGAGGTATTTCCACCCCATTGCGATGCTCCCTATGTTGGAGCCCAGGTAGCTCCACTCGCTCTCCCATCAAGTGGCGTTGTCCACTTGCTAATTCAACATATTTAGATAAATAATCAAATAGAAAAACTTGTTTTAATCAAAATAAGAATAAACAAATAAAACAAGAAAAAAGAAAGAATTCTTACGCATGATGCTATTATGCACCGATCAGCTTTTGTATATCAATTTTCTGAATAAATGCACAATCGGTGATTTGAACATATTTATACACAGATAATTATAAAAACCTTACTCATCTGATACGAAAGCTTTAGAATCATCTACCCAAATAACATAAATACCGTTAACTTAAATTAAAGTTTCAATGAAATAGAAAAATCAATAGAAAAATAAATAAAAATGTGCCATCACGATTATCTCCTTGATGTCCTCAATATTGTGAAGATAACTTGGTCGAAAATATTGAGCCATAAGCTGAGTAATTTTCCTTGTTCTTCACGTTTATTATCAAGCTACAATGGTAATTTCTTTCTTCACGTTGAAAATGAATTATTTTCTTTAGTTCTTTCTTTCTCAAGGCAGAAAATGATAATTGTTTTTTATTTGCTTCTTGATTCCTAGGGGCATGCTCCAAGACCCAAGACAACACGTCTTATGGTAATTTTCTTTCATTTACTTTTTTTTTTTTTTGAATTTTCTAATTTTTTGGAGAATGCTTTAGCACATTAGGGATAATAGTGGAGAGATCTATCTTCCTATATGATGTGTCTCTTTACCATTTTGTTTCTAAATATGCTGATCTTAATTTTTTTTCTTGTTTTTTATTGTCTTTACTGTATGCATTGTTTGTCTGCAGATTTGTAAGATTAGTGTACTAATTCTCTCTTTATTCTTATGTCTATTAGAAGGATCTACATTGCGTGACAAAATCAGTGGAATCACTATCACAATGCCAAAAACGAGAAAAGTATGCTTATTCCTCCCTGGAATAAGCTTAAGCAAAGAGTGCACGTTGAGCGATGCGATGATGTTTGTGTTAGTCGACGTGACATTTGGGTATTTTCTTTATATTGATTTTAGTTAATTTTTAGTAGTAGTATGTACCATATTTTTACAGTGTCAAACAGATATTAGTTTTATAAAAATGAAATAGAGTTTACCATATTTTAAAGTATGTCCTAATATAATCATGCCCAATATGGTAATTTTTTCTTTCATTTACTTTTTTTTTTCAATTTCAAATAAACGACATCATCTCAAATAATAAAACTCTTCATTATGCTACCTGAGTTAGTGGACTGTTGGCCCAACTGAAGTCATGCTAATATTGCTTTCACATATGTTGGTACATTTGTTCATATGCATATGCACACTCTTATACTTCACATATGCCGGTACATTTTGTTCATATACATATGCGGATACTTGTACTTCACATATGTCGGCGCATTTTCTAAAGGGCTAATATGAATTTTTTAAAGGGCTAATATGAATTATCAGAATCTTACTCATTTACCGCAGAAAATGAATACGGCATACTTTATCGCTATTGTATACTTAATTTGATTTTAGCAAAATGTCCTTTCATAATCCAATTAAAAGTATGCAATCTCCTGAGGTATTACCACCCATTCCGATGCTTCCAATGCTGGGGCCCGGGCGTCCATAGCCCCACTCGCTCTTCCAGCAAGGGGCGTCGTCCACCTGCCAATTCAACACATTTAGATAAATAATAATAATAACTTGTTTTAATCAAAATAAAAATAAACAAATAAAACAAGAAAAAAAAAAAAGAATTCTTACTTGACATTTTTTCCAGATGATGCTATTATGCACCGATCGACGACCGGTTTCCATATATCAATTTTTTTATTAAATGCACAATCAGTGATTTGAATATATTTATAGGCAAATCATCAAAACCTGACTCATCTAATACGAAACCTTTACGAATCATCTGCCCAAATAACATATATATCGTTAACTTAAATTAAAGTTTCAATGAAATAGAAAAATCAATAGAAAAATAAATAAAAATGTACCATCGCGATTATCTCATTGATGTCCTCAATATGGTCCTTGATGTCCTCAATATGGTCCCCTATATACGGCTCATGCGTAGGAGCCACGCACCGAAGGTCGGTCAACATTGACCTCAACTCCGCATAGTAACGGGCTGTCACAAAAGGCCACGGCTCTTGATTTGTCTTCGCCTCCTTAATAATCTGGAGTATTATAATTAAGATTTAATTAGTTTCAAATTTGGTAAAAAAAAAATAAAACAAAAGGAAAAGTAAGGAAATTGATGAGTAGTTTTACTCTCTCATGGATGCATCGGACGTAAGACACGTCATATCCAATGTACTGCAGTCTGCAAGTACCTTCATATTTTGAAATCAAAATAATCAAATTATAAGTAAATAATCACATCATTTTTATCCATGAGAGTCATATCCAATGTACTCTCATGGATGCATCAGACGTAGGACATGCCATACCCAATGTACTGCAGTCTGCAAGTACCTTCATATTTTGAAATCAAAATAATCAAATTATAAGTAAATAATAAAAACATTTTTAGTGCAATTGGGCTATTATTTAAGGATATGTATAAATAATTATATGGAGATGAGATATGTGGTAATTGGGCCAAATTCTCCCGAACAATAAATTTTCATAGTTTGAGAGGGGCCGTTCGATAATCTAAATCCACCTAATAAACAAAACAATAAAAAGAAAAGAATGAATATTATCAATTCTTCGGTGTGTTCATCACCGATCCAACGAATACATTAACTAACCAACCATTCCAAATCAAGATGGCTAATCGTTCATTTTGAGTTTGCCATCTCAAACTAAAAAATTACCCATGTTTACCATGACCTACTTCCCTCCACATATGAACAAATGCACCGACATATGTGAAATATAAGTGTCCACATATATTGTATATGAACAAAATGTATCGATATATGTAAAGTATATGAGTGCGCATATGTATATGTAAAAATGTACCGACATATGTGAAAGCAATATTAGGTGCATAATCCAACCCATAATACCAAGCTACCAACAACTTCTTTTCTTTTTTTTAATTAAATTAAAACAAATAATGATTTGATTTCCCTCAAATCCTAACACAAAGCAGAATACTTGTGGATTAATACCATTTTAAAATTTCAAATTTCAAACGAGGTCTTTTTATATTTAATACAACAAAGGAAAAAGCTATGGAAATTAATTAGTGTAAATTACATTCTCATCGACGTCCTGGATGCAGCGGACGTACGATATGTCGTATTCAATATGGTTCAAGCACCTTCAAATTTTCAAATTTTAACTTCAAAAAAAATGTTACGAAAAGTTGAGTTTACAAATTTGTCCCTATGAATCTTTTTGAAAAAAAATTGATATTTTTATCCTTAAGAGCCGTTTAATGTTGATGAGCCTATGTTTGCAAACTTGGGGACAAATTTTGCAGGTCTATTTTATACACAATTTTGGACCGGACTTTATTGAGAGTGAGATTATTTTCGGCCATATAATGAACAGTGATTACAAGAAAAAAAAACTCACAAATCCAAAATTAAGAAAAATCTTGAAAATGTGAAGGCAGAAGTTGAGTAATTTTCCTTGGATTTCTTCACACTTATTATCAAGCTACAATGGTAATTTTGAAGTTTATGAATTATTTTATTTAATTATTGTATTCCTTTTATTTGGTTTTGCTAAAAGTCTCTTATGATAATTTCAATTTTTTTGCTTTATGTAGTAGACAAACTTTTTTGGTGTTTTCATTTAATTTCATGCATGTATTTGCATATGCACAACATGCGCTAACATATGCGCAATGAATATGTTTCTCTCTCTTTTATTTCTTTTATTCTCTCTTTGGTTTTACTAAAAGTTTATTTTTATCATTTCATTTTTTTGGTAATCGATCAAAACTTTTGCAAACAAAAAGTTGAACACAAGGAATTCAATCCGTCCCCACAATTTAACTAAGCCTCTCTGGCAGAAGTTGATCCCACAGAACTTTGAACACAAGTTCAACACAAAAGAGAGAAACAAAACATAACATGTTCCAACAGAAAAAAAAGAGAAACAAAACATAACAAGTTCAACACAAAAAAAGAGACAGAAAGCATAACTCTAAACTACATTTTATCTTTAGGGACACCCGGCTCCCAAGCGGTATTCAATCCGTCCCCACCACCATCATTGTCCTCACCATCACTGTCCCAATCATATAGAAAAATCCCCAAATACTCCAACTCCTCCTTAATAGCCTCCGCCTCAGAATACGCCTTACGTCTCCTATACGCATTTCTCGTCTTAATACGCTCCAAAACCTCGCTTTCATCCAGTTTGGCTCTCTTTAGAGCCTTTGCCTTTAACTCACGAATAGCCTACAAAAGAATTGCATTCCTTTAAAATTAAATTTAGTCCAAAAAAATAACATATTATACTATAATCATAAAAAACATTCCTGTTTTTCAGCGTTGATACGGGTACTACATGGGGATTTTTTGTAATATTATTTTATTTATTGATATGAGACGGTTTAATTTTCAGCCATGAGGCACAGCACACAGTTCGCCACTCATATAACCATAAAAAGCATTCCTGTTTTTCAACGAGGCCTGTACAAGGCCCATTAAGACTTTTATTCCGTTTGACCATGTTGAATATATAACCAACATATAGAGCTTCCTTTAGTTGAATAAATACATGTGGGCCTAAAATTTATGTAAAAAAACAGACAAAAAAACCTTAGGCTGAGTGTGTCTTACTAAGATCTTTTGTGCCACAATGTTTGCAATAAAATGAAAAGTGGGTCATATAATGACTAAATTTCAACTCATTATATATTATTTCCCTTCTAAAATAACTCAATAAATGATTTATAAGTATAAAGAGGAAAGATATGATACTTCAGGTTTTTAATGTGATTAACATTATTTTTAATTTATTAAAAAACACTTATTAATCATAATCTAATTAAAATATTTAGTTACGAAAATAATTAGTTGCGGAACAATAAAGAATTATAATTACCATATCCTTTCTAAAATAAAATATTATAATTAGTATAACTATATATTCTTTATAAAATAATCTCGCATGCTTGAACAAAAGTTTAAAATGGAAATTCATTTATACTCTATAAAATATGAAAATGATAGTTCAACCCGGTAAATAAGAAAAAATAATTAAACAATCCTGTGTGTGTAAAAAAATATATTTAAGAAAAGAATTAGAGTTTTTTTATTGTTCTTTCTGCCAGTAGGTAATTTTATGTTTTTTAAGTGAGTTGCTTTTGAAGATCGAGTGAAATATTACTACAATATAATGTCATCATCTCTACATTCAATATCCAAATTTCACGTGTCCAACAAAATCTGAGAATGTCACCATGTGCATATAAATTTTGAAATATTGGAAATACTTAGATACTGTACGACACATCAATATGCTTCTAAAATTGAAAATAATGTATTGACTAACCTCTATTTTCATTATCAAATTATACAATAGTTATAAAATGGTAAATTTCAAATAACTCCCTAAGTTTTCTGAATATTACAAAAGAACCCCTATCTTTTCAAATTTTCAAAAAAACCCTATCAGAAACATTTCATTTCAAAAAACTCCCTCCATCTACATTTCTATTTAAAAGTTGGTTAAAGTTTATGAAATTCCAATTTTACCCCCCCCCTATATTTTTCCGAAAAAAATTCTTAAAAAAATATTTCTCTAAACAATTATTTTCTGGAAAAAAGAATTTCGTAAATTTTCCCGAAATAAAAAATTCTGGAAATGTTTTTTCTTAAATAAAATTTCCGTAACTTTTGTACACCTCCAAATTGTACACCTAAAATCTCCAAATATTATGTATCTTTTTGATATTATAATTATAATAGTAAAAGTAAAGTTTGTATTCTCTCACCATCTTAATAGTATAGATAGTAAAATTGTAATATAATGTATACGTTTTGTATTAGTATCAATAAAGTATAATAATAAAGCATATAATTCCTAAAACAATGCAAAATTTAATAATATCGTCACATGCACAAATTGATAAAATTATCGTTGTACCTTGCAAAATAACAACCCTCATACATTTTTGTGAAAAATATTGTATAACAATATACATATTAAATTGAATATGATACTCATATTTGTATCCATGTGACAAAAGTAAAATATAGGGACACATTTACCTGAAACTACAAGTCGAGTATATTTATTTCAAATAACTCGCTACACCATTCCCTGCACTATATCACCACAGCGACAACGTTATATTTTATTTTAAGATCTTGGCGCTTCTCTTGATTTTTTTTTCTTAATTCCCGCCGAGAAATAAAAGCTGAGAAACTAATGTGTTACACCTGGAATCATTAAATGTATAAACCGTATGAAAGAAATCAGACACTGAGTTTGGGCCATCCTACTTATCGAGTACTATAAATTATAATGGGCACATCCGGTGATATTCTTCTGTGCACCGTGTGCAATCAGAAAAATTTTCTTCTCTTAACCGTCCTTAAATTGCAGAGCTTAGTTCAGTTCCCATTTGGACAATCGCTCACTTTCTTTCTTTCTTTCCATCTGATAAAGGTGTGCGAATTCTTTCCGTAAATTAACTGAGATGATTTTCGATCTAGAGATCTGTTATTAAATAAGCTCGAAACAAGAGTTTGATGATTCGATTCTTTTTCTTACCTCAATCAATCTGTTAGTTTCTTTCCTTTCTGATCTGATCTGACGTCTGTCAATGCATAGATTACTCTTTGGATACTTAATCTGAAATGACTGACAATAGATCGTATGATTGAATGCCTCGTTTTGGATTTGAATTTGCTGAACATTGATTTCGATCTAAACTTTCACATTGATTCTAATTTTACTTTAATTGAATGACTTTGAATATTTGATTTGAATATTTTGAATCTGAATCTTATGAAATTACGCATTCAATCCAGTTTCTCGTAGTTTATTTTTTCTATATTTTTTTTTGTCTCATGAGCTCAAATTTTCAAAATTAGACTATGAGATGTAATGATCTATGAAGTAAAACTGATTTTCTTACTTCTGTTGATGAAATTTTCGGGTTTCTTATTGCAGGTGCGAAAGATTGAAAAAGGATTACACAAATTGAACTGGAATAATGTCAAATGTGACAGTCTGTGTAAGATTCAGACCTCTTAGCTCTAAAGAAAGGAAAATCAATGGAGAGAACGTGTGTATTCATCGATTAGACTCAGATTCATTCGTATTCAAGGTTTGAATGCATTTTAAATTGGATCATTTTCTTTAGGTTAATGATATTGAACTGTTAATTTGAACTTTTTTTCTTTTTATTTTATGAAATTGTTCCTTTTTTGCAGGATGAGAAAGATGAAGACAACACATTTGGTTTTGACAGGGTATTTTATCAGGATTCTGAACAATTTGAGGTTTATGAATTTCTTGCTATGCCTATAATTGAAGGTTTGTATTTATTTGTCAACGTGAAATGTAGTAAATTCTTACTTCTGTGCAGTTCTTACATTAATTAATTTTCATTTTGATTCATGTAGATGTAATAAAGGGAATGAACGGAACAATACTTACTTATGGACAGGTAATTATAGTATATAATGTTCAAATCTGTGCTAATTTGCTTTGGTTGTAATCCAATTTAGCTTTCGTAAAATTTATTTAACTAAATTTTTGCAATATTTGACTTCATACAGACAGGAGCTGGAAAAACATACAGCATGGAGGTAAACAAATTATTTAACTTCATATTTATTATATATTATAAAATCAGTAGTTAATAGAATAATACTTTTGATATCATTTTCTGTACAGGGCCCAAGTATTTTGGAATGTGATGAGAATAAAAAAGGCTTATTGCAGCGAGTAGTTGAAGATATATTTCAATTTCTGAAATCTCCAGAAAATCGCAGCAAGTACACAGTCAATCTATCAATGGTACGAAAAATCACCCTAAATTTTGCATTTTATTCCTTCAAACCTGGCAAATTTTCATGTGTCACTACAAAATTTTGAAATTTATAATTTTATCCTAAAAAATTTATGAACAAAGCTTATGTGTGTTTTGTTTCATGTATTTAGGTTGAGATATACATGGAGAAAGTAAGGTGAATATATTTTCTTATTTTTAAATTTTCTTATTATTTTTAAATTAAGCACAAAAAGACTAGGTGTTTAATTTTTCTCTTTTTCAGGGACCTTTTAGATTTATCAAAGGATAACCTACAAATTAAAGAGAGCAATACACAAGGCATTTACATTTCTGGTGCAACTCAGGTACTTAAATCTACACAATACAATGTTAAATTAAATTGTTGCATTTTTTTAACCCTAAATTTCTCTTAATCAATTATTGTTCTAATTTCAGATACCAATTATGAATACTTCAGAAGCCTTACGACGCCTTTCCGTAAGATAAATCCATAATAAATTAGAATTCATTTTTTTTATATTTTCATTTTAATTACCTAATCTGTAAGTTCTAATTAATTAATTGCAGAGAGGAATTGCTAACAGAGCTGTTGGAGAAACACGTAGTGGCTCCTTTCTTATTTCAATATTTAAAAATATGAATGATTTTCAAAACATGTATTAATAAATATATCTATTTTATTACAATATGCAGAAATGAATTTAGCGAGCAGTAGGAGCCACTGCTTATACATATTCTCTATTCACGAGTCTGACGAGAGGCAAGCCTTCAATTATTTCCATTGTATTTGATAAAAATGAACAAATTGAATTAATAAAGTAAATAAAATTAATTTTAGGGTTCGATCTGGAAAAATAATCTTGGTTGACTTAGCGGGTTCTGAAAAAGTGGAGAAAACCGGTGCTGAAGGCCGAGTTCTTGAAGAAGCAAAGACGATTAACAAATCCCTGTCCGCTCTTGGAAATGTAATAAATGCTCTCACTTCAGGTAAACAAAAAATAAATTTAATCCATTATTTTTGTATGCTTAAATTGATATTTTAATTATATTTTATTTTATATTTTAGGAAAGACGAATCATGTGCCGTACCGTGACTCGAAGCTTACTCGGATTCTTCAAGATGCATTGGTCAGTCGATCAGTCGATATATTGTTAACTTATTCAATTAATTATCTTATGACATTTTTCTCTTAATTATTTGATTTATACAGGGTGGAAACTCCAGAACAGCATTGTTGTGTTGTTGCTCTCCAAGTCCAGTAAATGCCTCCGAAAGCTTTTCCACCCTTCGATTTGGCACTAGGTACACATTTACTTAATGTTTAATATTCATATATTTGTCTAAATTTCTTTACTTGAATTAATCTTACTGTTTTATAAACAGATCAAAACTGATAAAGACAAATCCAAGACCATTTCCATCTCCATCTCCATCTCCACCTGATGAATACAGCAGCAGTACTAAACAGAGTGAGGAAAGCGGCGTGACCGTTCAATCCCGCATCGATAACCGTGCGCAAGATGCTTCACGCGAGAGAATACTCAACCAGGTTAGACAAACAAAAAAAGAAAAAAAATCTGAACTTAATGGTTGATTCTTAACATTTAATGCATTTCTTTAGTTGAGGGAAAATCTGAAAGAGGAAGATGTGGATCTGCTTGAGAAATTGTTTATGATGGAAGGAATATTCTCAGTTCCTCAAACAGAAGAAGAGTGTCACGTGGCAATGAATGAGATTGCAGCAAAAACGATCACATCACTGCACCAAGCAGTTGAAAATCTCAAAGAACGTGTGGATCGGGTAAAGTAATAATAACTCAATATTTCTTGTGCATTTTGACAAAATTCAGAATGTTGTGAAATGATTAAAATTATTGAGTTTTTATGTGTTGCTACAGCTTGAGGAAGAGAAGAAGCTGCTTGAGGAAAAGAACAAGAAGCTGAGGTTTGAACTTGTAGTTGCCCACAGGTTAAACATGGATCTCAATAATATTGATGAGAATCCTTCTCTTTTTGGAAAGTTTGTATCTGCAATTAGGTTTCTGCTTCCATTCTAAGGTTGTTTGAAACAAAACTACAATTTTCATGGAACATAAGTATAGTTGTATGACAAGACTATAGTTGTATATGTTGAATAATGATAGTTAACTGAAGATGAATGAATTAATAAACCAAAAGTTTGCGAAACAATCATTACAATCCAATATAACAAAAAAAAAAAAAATTAGTCAACACACTCATTTTGGATGTTAAATGCTGCTAGTTACAAAGAATTGTCTTGTATACAATTTCTGGCTTCAGATAAAAGAGGATGCTCCACAGGCTTCAATCCTTTCTTGCACCAGTGATTGACAAGAAATCTTTCAAATCTCCTCACCTGAACCATTAGAAGCAACTTTAATCAGAACATGAGTAAGCACTCTAATGGTGCAATTTTGAAATATAAACAAACCTGTTGAACTATGAATGGCTCCTTAGAAAGGCATAATGGCTCTGTTAAGACGGTGAGAAAACCGTTTTTGTTTCCATACACTACATCAGTGAAATTACGATCTCCCACCTGGTGACTAAATTATTAGAGAAATACACAATAAATAAAATAATGACTCTCTTAAAGCTTATGTAGATTCTATGTTCTTACCATAAGAAGATGAGACGCTGAACAACCAAAAAACTTCTCTATTTCTTCAACTGTTCCAGCCGGCTTCTTTGTCTCTGCATCCACAAGTGATACAAATTTCATCATTTTTTAAACATACAGTACTTAATTACCCAAAAAGAAACAAAAACACAGAAAAAAAGACAGAATTGAGTTTATACACTTGCCATGCCTTATTACACTAACCCCCTCAATAGACTCTTCAAGTTTTGTAGCCTCCAAACCATTCGGATCATATTCCCTCAACCCTGCACTCAAAACCCAAAACTCCAAATCAAAAAACTCAATTCCAAACAACAAACAAAAAAAATCCAATCCAAATCCTAATAATTCAAACCTGCTGAGTTGCTAAATACGGCGACCTGGCCAGGAAACGCAAGCAAACACTGCTGTAGAGAGTCATTCAAATTCGGCCAGAGGGAGAGAGAATAGGGGGCGGTGAGAGTATTATCCTTGTCCAAGACGACTCCACGGAAGCCGGCTCGCCGGAGCGCCGCCCAGTCGACGGAGCTGATGTCCCTGACGGAGAGGTGGGGCAGGAAGAGGCGCGGCTGTCGAAAGGCGACGGAGAGAGTGAAGAAGATGCCCGACGGGTTGAACCGCTGGCCGATTGCTCGGCGAAACGAGGCCGTCATTTCGAAGGCTGTTGGGTTTTTGGAATGGAGAAGAAAGGAAGAAGAGTAATGGACCGAGAGAGAGGAGAGAGGAGAGAGATGGGAGAATTCGAATGTACGATTCGTAGTGAATTGAGGAATTGAAATCCTGGATTTAGTTAAGCGGGAATTGAAATATCGGGTCTGACTGAAGTATTGGAACCCGATAATTGAAGTATTGTGTGACACGAGAGTTGGGTGAATTAGGGGCATGGGAGATAACTAACATGAATAATAATTGGTGAAAAATGTATTAATTTTAAGATGCAATTTAATATCTTAGTCTCGTAGCAAAACAGCCTTAAGAGAACCATGCATTTCAACTAGTGTGGTTAGCAAAATATATAATTTTATAAATAATATTTAGCAAGAAAGCATATCTAGTTCATTCTTTAATACAGATAACCCTATAATAAAACAGGTAATTAAATCTCAAATTCAATAAATATATGTAAACAACAACAAGAAAACATAATTATCTCCCAACTTTTTGCTACTCTATACACTTTTTAATTAACTATATTCTCAATATTTTAAGCCCTTTGTAAGGCATTCTTATCTTCTCTCTAATACTTTTTGCCCTTTCACGCCATACACGAGTTGCTGCAAACAAAACAAAACGCAAATTTAGTAAAGTAAAATTCAGATATACAAAAAGCAAGATATGCATAGTGAAATTTCAGTTTTCTACCAGATTGCCTTGGGCAGAAAAAGAAGCATGAATCTCTGAAATACACTTCTCAGGCTGTAATATTTCCAATTGTGACTCATCTTTTATTGCAGAGTTTTCATAATGCAAAAACCCAGTTTGATGCCTTTTCGCATAAATCTCAACATTGTCAGCTTTTTCCTTCAACTTAACAGCTATAAGCTACACATGCATATCAAACCCGCCGCTCGATTAGACTAATTTAAAAAAAATAAAAATAAATAAATAACTTAAAAATCAAACAAAATGTTACCAATTACCTCGCAAAGCTGCTGAACCGACACCGTCTGTTTACAACAAACATACAGCATTTCCAACCTATCCACTCTCCACTCATCCAACGGAACCAAACTCATCTGCACCTCCACCTTCAAAAAAACAAAACCAAAAACTCAATTTTAACATTTTTGATTTTTCAGGGGTCAAAACATAAAACTCCCTCTCATTCATTCTCACCTCATTACTACTACTACTACCATCAAAACTTCTCAAATGCTCAATCAGCTTAGCAACACGGCTTCCTTTAGCGAGTCTGCCAGCTAAGCTACCCGAGGCCCCGTGTCTAGTCTGACTACGAGCCCCATTTTTCCCCCATGATAGCACCTCCATGTTACCAGCTCTCAACGGGGACAAACTGACACCTGTCAGTTCCTTATTGCCTCCTTTCAGAGGCGACGAACCGACACCTGTCAGTTCCTTGCTGCCAGCTTTGAGAGGTGACGGCTCTTTCTCCTTGTCCTTAGCTGCTTTTGCAGGCGAAGCAGAACTGCCAGCTGTCATTGGGGAATCTCCATTCTGCTCCTCTTCACTATTTCCTGCATAACATAAACAAATACAAACTCATCTCCAGTACAACCACAACTGGACATCTCCAGTTCCGTACTTACCCACAACAGATTTCCGTCTGGATCGTTTAACAGGTCTGCTGACATCAGCGACAGGCGGCGACACGTCAGCATCGTCAGACTCAGAGTCTCTATTACTCTCAACATTTCCGTTCATTTCCATCTCTTCTTCTTCAGATCCGCCGATTATTTCAACGCCAGACCGACCACTTGGCCGGCCTCTGCCTCTCGTTCTTCGCCTCGGATTCCGCGCCCGGGATCCTGACAATTGTTTCCTCTTTCCTAGGGCTTCAGTTTGTCTTCTGAATGTTTCCGCTATTGAATCCTGAATCTGTTGAAATTAAAAAAATAAATAAGAAATCAGTCAAAAATTAATCAAGGAAAAATGAAAATAACATTACAGTAGATGAGGGGGCGGAGATCCCACCGCACCTAGAGAGACTGATGACGGAAAATATGCTAGAAGGAAACGTGATCATGATATCCCCGGATATCGCGATTGAAATCATGATGAACACGAAAGATGAAAGGCTAAAAAAGTATCTTATTGACTTACTGAGAGTGGAAGGGATACTCATCTTAGAAGAAGGGTGTAAAGAGGGAAGGAACCCATACAACAAGAATGATGAGGATGAAGATGAAGGGGGAGGGGGGACAAAATGAGGTAACAGAGCAAGAGGACAAATGAGTAACTAACCTTTCTGTTGCGGGATCTTTCTTCTTCGCTAAAAGCGAGTTCCTGCTTCATAAATCCGACACGTGTATATCAGTTAGTTAAACTTTTGAGGGGAAAAATGAGTAGAAGAAAAGAAAAATGATATGATATCAGATAATTAATTGCATAATTACCTCTTCTTCATATTTATCAATGTCTGGATAGAGCGCGGAAATCAAAGCGTCGAAATTAGGATCATCTCTCAAGGACCTTCTGCTTGCGCAGTGGGTCCGGCAAGCTGGGCACTCATTATTACTGAAATAAATACAAAAAATTAGAAATAACTGGTTAAAGTTTTTTGAAATTTCTTTTTATATGAATTAAAGAGAGTTTTTCTAACCTGAGGCGCATTGATTTGTCGATGCAGTCCCTGCAGAACCGGTGCAAGCACTCCATCACTGTTCTTGTTTTTCTTATTATTCCTAAAAAATAAATAAATAAAGATTTATGTGGTTTTCGTTTCAATCATGATTGTTATACAAGCTAAGTCAAAGGATTTCCAAATATGGATGAGTGATGCAAGAATTTTTGAGCGGATTGAAATGATAATAATGATAATATACCTAAGCATATTGGGCACTGAACTTCCTTGCGTATTTCAGCTAATTTCACAAGTACAAACCTGTAACATGAGAATTAAAAAGAAAGGAAATTGTGCAAGAAAATTTCAAGGTGAAAAACTGAAACCCAATATAACAAAGCACAAATTAACTATATTAAATATTTATACTTAAAATGTTTAAACTCATTCAGTATTAGTTGAAACTAGAATATAGAACTATAGAAATAGAACTACGAGTCATGAATAGTACACAGAATTGCCGAAAAAGATCATATTAGGGAAGGATCTTGTTGAGAATAGGAAGAATATCAGAATAAGGGAATAAATCACATCAACAGAAATTCAACTGGAAAAGGTGAAAAAAATCGAGGAGAAATTTTGCAATCTGACAAGCTTATGTACATATTTGCATCCTATAAGACCATCATTAACAAACACTCTCACATCCCTCAAGTAAACTGACATAGTTCAATTTGGTAAAGCTGCTCACGACCTTGCGTTTGTGTGTGTATCTCTGTGTGTGTGTGTGTGTGTGTGGGAGTGATAGAGAGAGAGAGGAAGCATACTCATCGCCATCTCCAGCACTATTAGACGACTGACTATTTCCTTCAGCATCAGACTCTACAAAACAAACACAAATCCATGGAAATAAGCACTCAGTTGACGAACAAAGAGCAACACGAGAGATTCACACTTCAAACCGGACTCACCATCCTGTTTCACTGTAGGATCCGGCACCATCTCGGCCGGCGGCACCTTACTCTCGTCCTCCTTTTCCTCCTCTTTCATCTCCTTGACCTCCTCTCCTTCCTCCCTTCCTACTCCCGCCTCCTCGCTCTTAACCTCTCCGTTCGTAACCACCTCCTCCTCCTTCACCTCCTCATCGCCGCGCTTCTCCTCGTCGCTCCCGTCTCCCGCGAGATCTTTGCGCTTCTGCGCCGGCATTCTCACGACCGAGCTTCTCTCTTCGATTTAATCTCCGAAGAGTCGCGTCAGAGAAGAGAGAGATGAGAGGTGGTGTTGTAGAATGCGGGGTTTGGAAAAGGAAAGGGAGAAAGAGAAGGGAGAAACGGTTTCGGGTCATCTGTGATGCGTGTTGTGGACCGTCGGATGAGAGCATTTTGTGATCTGATGAGCAGATGGTGATTTACTGTCGTGACAAGTGGCAATAACAACATGTGGGTTTTGCTGGCCAACAACTCCATAGAGTTCCTATCCTAGAGTTTAGACTACCGGAACTTTTCCAGGAATTGAAGTGTTGGTTTTTCAGAATCTGGATTTTATTACTGAGTTTAAATGTACAGGAAAATTGAGCTTCTGATTTTTAACAATCTGGAATTTTAATACTGAGTTTTAATCTAGAGGGAACAGAACTTCTGATGTTTACGAATCTGGAATTGATAATCATGGTTTAGTAAGTAAACGGAGGTCTGATTTTGTCAACAGCATCGGTTTGATTAAAAAAAGACGAGCAACGTTAAACCGGGCGCTCAATTCCGGGTGTTTGATCGAGGAAAAAGAAAGGTAGACGACGAAGAAGAAGCCCCACGGTGGTCTGTGGGGCTCCGCCACCACCTGCCAACTCCTTCCTCGCCGGACTAGGGCGGAGCTGCGCTTCTATTTGATAAGATAATTCAGCGCTTTCACTTCGATTTACTGGTCTAATCCAGTTCTTACTTTTAGCCATCAATTGACTGATTTCTACTTGGATTTATGGCGAAGCTTAAAGGAATTGAGGTTCAGTTGGAAGGTGAGAATATTTTATAATTTACTCTCGTTTATTGCAAAGTTGACCATTTTCATTGTGGTTAAGTACTGTTGTTCAATTTGGGCGATTTTAGATTCATCATTGGATAAAATAAGGGTTCTTATAAGAAATTCGTAAGAAGAGAGTTAGATTTGATATTTTTCTGTTACTTTTAAATGACAAAACTGTAGTGCTAAATTGAATTATTAAGTATTATATCCATCTGGTTTTCAACTTAAGTAAGTATTTGATTAACTTACTTCAATAAAATTGGAGCGAAATTATGCCCTGCATTTATCATCTTAACAATTTAAGAAAGTTATATCTTTCAAGTTTCAAGCTACAAAACATTCATTAACATTTCCTTCTTTTTTGTGAATTAATCATCTGAACGAACTAGGCTCTTGTGAAACAAACATGGCTGAAAAGACAAGTATTCCTACAAGAGACGGCTCGAAAGAGCATAAATCAGATCTTACTATAGAAAACGGTGCACCAGTTTCACACAAGGAATTCCATTTCCAGCCTCCTTACACTTCCAAAATCTCAAGGTATCAAACTGAAAACTCTAGAAAAGAAAAGAAAAGGGGCATTTTTGAAATTGTCCTTGTTTTCTGTTTTTCAGTAATTGCATGGTGATCTTTGATTTTTTGATTGTTGATATTTATAGGCCTAGGAGTCCATCTTCACATGCTCCGCCTGAAGAAATGTCTAAAAGGCCTGCTATTAATATAAATGGAAATTCTTATCAATTTAACAACAGTTATGTTAGTAATCAAGGTATCAAATTTACATTTTTACGTAATTAATTTTCAAGAATTTATAATTATCAAGTATTCCATATCTTTTAAGCAATTATATAATTGCATAATTGAGGGCTGACTTACGCAATTTTATGAATTCCAAAATTGGAGAAAATAATACATTAAATTAAATATTCCTATCTTTTGCTACATTCATGTAAAAACACTCTAAAACCTCTTTTTATCTGTTAATACAGAAATAAACGGATCAAAATTATCAACACTGCATCAAATTCCGTGCGCTTCAAATTCACACGTCATACCACAAACTCTCCAAATTACGGAAAAACCAAATATGTATTTATCAAACGGAAATTTCCTCTCTAATCAATTTAATAATCCGTACCAACACAACAAATTTCCAGCTCCTACTCAAATCAACAATTCACCATTTATTCACATACCCAATAATATCCCAAGTTACAACTGGGAGAATTCGGTACCGTTTCGGCCTTCTTTCAACTGGTCAAAGTTTGACTTTTCTAGTCAAAGTCAAAGTCAAACCCTATATGATCCACTTGTTCATAGCATTGACCCGCCTCCCATTATTCCTCCTGATAATGATAAGAAATCCGATTCTGAAAGCATGAAAATTTCTCCTCAAATTTCAGAACAAGAAGAAGAAGCTGAGTCAAATAATATATCATTACCCCCATCAACTAAACCTAATAATAATAATAGTAATAATAATATTATTAGTAATAATAATAAGTTCTATTATGGATCACTCGGTGCGGACGAAACTAACGAAGTAAGTTCCAGCAATAGTCTCAGTCTTAAACCGGGTCAAACGGGTCTATTCAACAAGAGAGAATCAAAGGAATTGAAACAGTTCAAAATTGCTTTGGCTGAGTATATAAAGGAGTTGTTAAGGCCGGCCTGGCAAAAAGGTATATTGAGTAAAGAGGCTCATAAAAGAGTGGTTAAAAAATCGGTCGAAAAGGTGGCAGGATCTGTGAAGAGTAATCAGATTCCTGATTGTGAGGAATCGACTAAGCAATATTTGTCTATGTATAAACCTAAAATTGAAAAACTTTTGCAGGTACGAAATAAAATATATTATTGAATTTTTTGAATGGAATATGAGTTTTTAATTTTGGTTAGTTTTGTGATTTTGTAGGAATATTTGGAGATTTATGGGAAGAGTGAGCAGCGTGATTTAGAGATGGAAGTTAACTCGGTTGTATAGTTAATGGTTTGTATGAATCTAACTTAAGTTGATTATTTGTTTCAGTAACCATCTTTTGTGAAATTAGGGTTCTTATTTAATCACGGTTAGATTTACGTTACTTGTTAAGTAAGAACCTTGGATTTGCATTTTCAAATGTAAGATGCATTTCAAGGAGTGTAAATTACAATTACAATTTTAGTCTATAAATTACAATTACAGATTTTGGGCCGTTGGGTGCATTGCGGAGCCCAAATTTCATTGTTAGTATATTGGGCTGGGCTGATTAAATTCAGCCCAACTCACGGGCCACAGGGATTCAAAGGCCACAGCGGATCTGGATTCCTAAGTTAGGCATAACACACGGGAGACAGGGATTTAAAGGCCACAGCGGATCTGGATTCCTAAGTTAGGCGTACACACGGGCCACAGGGATTCAAAGGCCACAGAGGATCTGGATTCCGAAGTTGGGGTGGAACAGTATTTGAGCAGAGGCATGGGGAAGGGGTTAACAGAAGAGGAAAAATAACAAATCTGAGAAATGATTATGACGTGGGTGCCCGTGTCTAGCTGTGTGTCGTGACGTGATTCACTTGCTGTTTCTCTTTTCCCGATTCTGAAAAAAATCGAGCAGGGCCATGCCTTCTGTGCAGCAGCTGGGGGCGGGTGGTAGTCTTGGTTATTGTAGAAAAAGGGAATTGGATTCGGTATATGTTTGGCGCAGGAAGTTGTATTTCTTTTGCTTGGTTTGGTTTGGTTTCTAGTGGGAATGTGTTTTAACAAATCGACGTGCACTTGTTAAGATTATTATATTATAAAGAGTGGTGATTTTAATGTTTATAAACATGATTGCCGATTATGATTATTAATATGTTTTTTTTGTGAAGGGTAATGATTGTTAATATGCTAAAAATATTTATAATGAATTAAATAATATAAATGATGATTGATGATGATTCTTTCACTCGTTAAAAATTGATGTTATAGTGTTTTAATATTGAAAGATATTAATGATATATTTTGTCCTAATTGCAGACATGCTTAGAATAAAAAGTACAAAGCATATCAATATAACAATTAGTGAAGGTTAACACACTGCTAGTGTTTTTTTATCATAATTTTACTCAATAGTAATTTAGTTCATGGTGATATTATATATACAAAATTTATAGAAAAAAATACACAAATATTAATAAAAAATATAATTCATCGAAAAAACAACTTTTTTGTTTTTGCATATTTATTGTCACTGTAAGTACCAACACAAGTATAAAGTAAATATCCGGTATATAGAAAACCACTTCCATCCCAGGAGAATAAACAAATAGTTAGGCCGTCAGCGTCTGGATCTCCACTGAAATATTTCACGTACTACAACGAGCAATAGCAATAGCAAATATCAATAGACAGACTGCAGCGGGAGATGCCGACACGTGTGGTCCTCCACGTGTCAGAACCTCAGAGGCTGGAAGCATTAATTGTCCATCAGAGCTTAGATTAAACAATGCAGGACGTAAAGACACTAGTCACACCTTCTGTGCTCCACTTGCTTAATCCCCCAGTCAAACTCCCCCCTCACTGCTCCAACCCTTCCATTCCCTCCATTTCCGCCCAAACACTAAACATCCATTTCCCAAATCTTCACTCACGTACAAATTTTAAATGAATATGTCCTTTCAAAATCTTCACTGATCTATACAAATTTAAATTAAGAACATGTTCATACAGGAGTAGTTTTAAAACTGGGGGGCAGTGAAATATTACTAGTTTGGTCTAGATGGGCGGAATGGAATGGTCCGTGAGATTTGGGGATGGAATCAGAATTCAGATCTGACTTACTGAGTAAATGCTGCACGCTTGACTCTCACCGCACCGCCAAGAAAATACAGCGGACGCGTGTCGGTTAAAGAGTGGGGTAGCGTGGGAAGTGTCGGTTGAAGGGAGAGAGAAGAAAGAGGGCAGAGACAGGGGGGGGCCCGACGAAAGAGGAGCGGAAGCGATCCGAGTTACACGGCGCACAAACGGCCCAACCAGACAAACCGTTTGGGTCCCAGCAACAAAACAAAATCTGGATTTGATTTTAGAGTTGAGAAATTGGTAATTTATGTATCCAGCATTACCGCCGTCTGGTCCTTTTCATGACTTTTTTTATTTGGCCCCTGTGAATTATCAGAATGATCTTGTAAGAATTGTTTTTTGTTGTTTTGCTTATGTTGAATAATTCAGGACAAATATACTGGATATATATTATTTGATTTTAATATTCAACAGTAACTATCGGCAAAGTAATTATGTTATATATATCATTATTTTATGTTAATAATATTTTGATTATTTATTTATTGTTAAAGCCACAACAACAGAATTTTTCAAAGTGCTTGATGAATTTATGTACATAAATTCCAAACTTAAATATAATAATTTGTTTTGAGATTGAAACATAAATATAATATTTTTCAACTTTTATATGGCATACAGCTTTATTCACTGGCTTTACAAAAAAAATCAATTTGAAGAACTAAAATACATTTTTTAGATAAGTTTACCCCATGAATATATTTATACTATATTCATGAATTTTTAGATAAGTTTACCCCATGAATATACTTATACTATATTCATGAATTATAAGAACAAAAAAAATTCTAAAAATATATAAGAAAAAATAATTATATTATAAAAAAATAACAACCACAAAAATTAAATTTTAGTGGTCTACAAAAGAACAAAAAATGTTTCTTTCAAAATACTTGAAGCATGTTAGACCGCACAATAATTGTACATTTCTACAGGGACATATCTCAAACATACCAGAAATGATTAAAAAAAAAGTCGAAATTGACGGCGTGAAATAGCGGTGTGGAGCTGTGGGCGACATGATAGCGAGACGCCCCCACGTGTCCTCTTCCATTTTTCTTTTTTCTCCATTTAACATTTTGTTGCTTCCTTCACCAAGAAAACCACTCGCCACCAATGACCTCCGCAACTTTCAGGATCCAACAGAATCCTACCTTTCATTCAACCTTTCCTGCCACCTTTGAAGTGAGTTGCTGTGTATTATTTTGATGACTCGGTTCATAGATTTCATGGCTGGGTTTATAGGATAGAGTAGGATTAATTAGGAGTGGAACAAAATCAAAAGCGGCCACTATACGTGTGTTTCTTGTTCACGTCTGGTCCCAACGACGGCTCAGCGGCTCGCTATAACTCTTCTCCATTCCAGAAGAAATGGAGCATACCATGACTTAAAAAAAAGGTTCAAATAAATGTGAAGTAAATATGCAAAAAGAATTGAAAGTTACTCTTCAGTCTCCACTTAGTAATATATATTTTATAATGTAACCTTCTCACTGAAATTTTTTTTTTTGTACTTTTCATCTAAATAATATTAAACTCAAACATTTTTGTACAATAAAAATGACAAATGTAGAATGTTTTCTTTTTTGAAAGGATTATTCTCAGACCTTAACAAATTATAAAACTGAATAATATTTTATAGTTTAATCATAAAGCTATCTATTTATTTTTGATACTATGAAAAAAAAAATTCCAATTATTATGAACTTATCAGGTAAAATTGAACTACAGATTAGCCAAAGGCTAAATACAGAAATGCTATCAATTAGAATTAGGACTGATAACCATTCCATAAAAAACGGAGAAGAGTGGGTAAGCTTATAATTTTCTAAAATAAACAGCCAGCCTAACTACTAAGGAAGAGGGGCGGCGGGCAGGAGACAGTCAAACGACTCGTTGACTGCGCCGATTTTTTTTTTATTTTTTACTACTCCGCTTTCAATTTCGCCGCTCCACCGCTCGCTTTTCGGCAACTATTTTTTAATCAGCCCCTCATTATTTTAATAACCTCACTAATCAGCCCTGGAGCCTCTATATAACTCGCCTCATTCTTCCTTCTCCATCAGCGCAAAGCGCACTCCGTTAAAATACAACTCAGAACGAAATACAAACAACAAACAAAACGGAAGAGATAAAGTGAAGTAACAGTGACATGGCACCTAGAGGGAAATCTGTACAGGCTGCAAAGGACGTCGCCGCCGCCGGCACCGCCGCCGGGAATAAGACGATGCACTATAGAGGGGTGAGAAAGAGGCCGTGGGGAAGGTACGCGGCGGAGATAAGGGACCCAGGGAAGAAGAGTCGTGTTTGGCTAGGCACGTTTGACACGGCTGAGGAGGCGGCTCGGGCCTATGACGCCGCTGCACGTGGTTTCCGTGGTCCAAAGGCCAAGACTAACTTCCCTTACCCCGACTCCTATGCTCCGCCTTCTGCCGGCGCCGGAAGTCCAAGCAGTCAGAGCAGCACTGTCGAGTCATCCGGCCATGAGGTCGCTCCGCCGCCTCTCGCCGTTCCCGTTCCAGCGTCAGTCGATTTCGAGTTGTTCCGCCGGCAAGCCGGCGCCGGCATGACGAGGTTCCCGTTTCAGTCCGTTCCGCTGGTACAGCCGGTTTTCGTTTTTGACTCCAAGGTTCTGACTAATTACACTGGGATGTTTAGATCTCCGTTGATGGGCGGAGATTTCCAAGCGGGGTTGACGAGCAGAGCTCAGAGCGACTCTGATTCTTCGTCCGTCACAGATTTGGCTCCGAACCGTAACACAGCTCGTTCCCCACCGGCGGTGGAGAGGAAGGCGGCGCCGTTTGAGCTGGATCTGAACCAGCCGCCGCCTCTGGATTTGTAGATCGGACGAGAAACCTTTTTATTTAGATCAAGTTTATTAATTAGAGAGAATCACATCTAAGTTCTTAGCTTGAAGCTTGTAAAAGAGACTTCGTCTTTTTTTTCTTTTTTTTACCTTTTTTTTAGTTTTTTTATTGTGTAAATATTTAATTAACCTTTTTTGCGCCGGAGATTAGAGAGGTTAAACAATCTGAAGTGAACTACCGTTCCTTCCTGGCGTTGTTATTGAAATCATTATATAATAATATTTTGTTACTTCCGAGTTTATAAATCATGTTTCATGTTTATTATTATCTGTTTGATTAATCAATCTTGTTTGTTTGCTACCGGTACGACTGGAATTAATATATTTTTTGGGCGCCGATAAGCGTGGGGCGGCTGCACGTTTGCCGGCAACGCAGCATCTCGTTTTTTTTATTAAGTGTCAGTTTATAATATAATTAATTCCTTAATTACGCTTGGACATATTTGGTGGTTTAGCTTTCTATTTCTTTCTTTTCTGTGGATGAATCTGTTTGTATTTTCGTGTGGGTTATGTTTACCGCTTGTTTTTTGTTGGCTGTACGGTTGGTGGCGTGGAATGGTTTGTAGAGAATCAAAACCAGATCTTGGACTGTTGGGCGAAAGACAAGCGTGTTGACGACGTATTTGGGACACGTGTATATTTAGCTGCCGGGTCCCAAGAGTTGATCGACTCTTTTCTATACTGTTTCGCCTCTCCTGAATATCTCTTTTATATAAATACAAGATTGATATGCTCAGATTATGGCTTTTAATAGTTTTACTTTTAACATAAAGATTTGGTTACAATAGTAATAATAATTTAAGAGGCCAAAATCTGATTTTTTTATTATTATATATTTTGAAAATTGAATTCATTATAATATGATAACTATATACTATTGCTTGTATTTGAGTTCTATTTTGTTTTGTCATCTACAGATCCAACAAACTATTTAAGTAGCCGCCCACCGTGAATTTATATTAGCTGTTAACACTTTATTTTCATAAAAAAAATTATTATAAAATATGTATGTTTGGAAGTTGCTTAACAAACAATCACGTTGAATGAACAAACTGAGAAAACACAGGAGATGTATAGTAATATGCTCGGAATCTATGATTGGAAAGCTCAGATCTAAATCGGATTAGATAAGGGGACAAATTGTGGCCCCACTCAGCGGTTCCATGTTTACGTGCATTTTACAAAACAAACATCATCTCCTACAACGACATAATACTATAACTTTATGTAACGATAATTTTGTTCATTTCATCTCAATCTGACTCATTACACTGACTGATGTAATTTTAAAGGGGGTCCTGGCCGACAGAAGTAGGCCCGAACCGAGACTAGCGGGCGTTGTGGGCTCGTTACTTGATTCCTGCGCCGGCTCTTCTCCTCTCCTTTCCTTTTCTTTTTCCTGTTCTTCTGTAGCTCTCGTTCTTTTGACAGCTCATGAGATGTATAGTTTACTTGCTTCTCTCCGTTGAATTGCTTTCTAATGTTTGATTTGATTTTTTCAAGGTGTTATCTAGAAGAAGATTAATGTGATGTGAAATGCTTATATCTATGACTGAGAGTTAACATTTTTATGAATATGTAAAATATATTGTGGATGTCTTTGAAAGATCTGTGGTTGATTGGTGTTGGGAGTGAACAACTGATTACAGGAAATCATGATGCGTAATATAATGCTATCTAGTTGCTATATAACCTGGAATCCTGTAGTGGTGTGGTTGATCCCGTAAGACAGGCTGGCACGTTAGATGCGTTGCCTCATCACATGGCACAATTTGTGGCGTATGATTTGTGGATAAGATAAAGAATTATCTCAATTAATGACCGAATTAGTATATTTGAGTCAGTGACACGTGCAATGTGCTTATGGAGACAAGTACTGATAATTTTAATCAATTATGATACATCTATATAGGGTTCAAATATACAAATTCAACTAGAGCATAAAAATTTAAATAAAAAAAAACAAGAGCATAAATTCACGTATATTCAAATGGCATCATGTTTGTTACGAGGTGAACAATGCTAAGTTTGATACTTAATAATATATTTTCTGATTTTATTGTTTTACTATAACTTATTTCTTTATCAACTTCCAGACAAGGCCTCCAAGCGCTGAGAATTTTGGTTTTGGGCCAGCGCAGTCAGTCTAGGCCTAGCCTAAGCAACCAGAGCATATAATCAGGACCACATATTATATTCCAATCATACTTCTATATAAACAAAGTACTAAACAGTAAATTGACAAACCATATATATGTGCATATGATCATACATACTTGAAAGTACGCAAATATACGCCCAGTTTTCAAAATGGTTATCTTTTTCCACTGTTTGTTTCAAAGAAATCAATGTGAGACTTTTATTCCTAATCTAAGATATCCAATGATTTACACGTCACCCCAAAGAGGGTACACAGAGTCAACATTATTATTATTAATATAGGTTCTAAAGTTAAAAAAAATTACCTCACATAATTAGCCACGTCACTCTGTAATGATAAATATACTTTTTGTTAATTTCAAATCAACTATAAAAATGTTGAAATAAAATTTGGTAAGAACTAAAACTGGAGAGAAAAGACAAGAAATACTTGTACACTTGTGGTTATATTTACTCCATAAATTCACAAACATATCACAAGATTAATTTCCAACATGAAAAATAATCAAGACAAAAACAACAATAAAAACAAAACATGTAATATTTCATTACTTTAATTACCGGATTGATCTTGGACACCGTTTCCCAGTTTCCAGAGTTATTAGCATACTTTACTAGTTTCTTTATCAAATCAAAATACATTTGGATTTTTAAAAGTTTCTATGTGACAAATTCAACACTTCATTTTAGATTTATAAATTAGATTCTCAAGAACAAAACAGAACTTTTGGGGTGCGTTGTTATTAGTTGGGTTCAAGACGAACAGCCGCCAGATAATCCAACGTTTTATTTAATAAATCATTTAATTAAAATAAAAGATCTGAACTGGAAAGCCCTCTCCAAACTTTCTCAAAAAAAACAAAAAACAAAATCTGAACTGAAGCTGAACACACACATGATGCAAACGGAGAAAAAAAAACAATTAAGGACTAATGAAAACAAACGTTTCTCTAATCAAATATTTACAAGCTGACAATCCACTCTAAAAACTCATCACAACTCTTACGAACCACGAGCAAACTCAAAAGAGTCACACTTCTAAACCTACACGGTCAATTAAACATACAACAAGAAACAACATACTAACACATCACTAGCCGAGCTGATCACCTGAACCAGAGCTGCCTTTCCGGCGGAGGAGGCAGATTCAGATCAAAGCCCACTCCTCCAGTCCTCACCGGCCCTGCCAGAACCAACGCCGTCGACGGCGGCGGAGCCTGCTCCACCACCGGCCGCTGCACCTCCATCACCGGTCTGAACATTTGCTGAACAAACTGGAACTGCACTGGCATCTGAGGCGGCGGAGGCGGCGGCGCAACAGCCGGCCCCGCAAGCCAGAGCGGCCAAGGACAAGGCCTGTTCAAATCTACTCCGAGCCCAAGACTCAGACTAGGCGGAGTAGGGTCAGGAAAGTTAGTCTTCGCCTTAATACCTCGCAAAGCACGTGCAGCATGGTCGTACGCCATGGCCGCCTCGACTGGCGTGTCAAATGTGCCGAGCCAAACCCTAGTTTTCTTCCATGGATCTCGGATCTCCGCCGCGTACCTTCCCCACGGCCTCTTTCTCACTCCTCTGTAGTGCCCTCCTTCTGCCCCTGAGCCATTAGAACCCATTCTATTTTTCTTTTTCCTCTTTCTCTCTTGGGTGTTTTGAGAAGCGGGTGGAGAGTGAAGAGTGTGGAGTGATTGTTTTTGCACACTTTTTTTCAAGCTTATTTTCTGGCTGTCTCTTTAATGAAGGCAGGTTAGCTACTGCACTGGGGAACCGTTTCAGGAGACCCGTTCCTTCCAAAGACCGGTCCACTACATATCAGTTTTATGTCCCATCATTTCAATGTTAGAAATAGCAATAAATGGTGAACCGAGTGCAGGAGAGGAAGTAAATGTGGGTCATGGAAGAGAAGAGCCGCCGCCCGATTTGACGTGTCGCAGGCGCCCTCATGTGACCCTGACGTCAGCCCTACCGCATGCCCCTTCTGTGTTTTCGTACGGACTGATGAGCGGCGCCTGCCATTTCTTTTCGCTTTACTTTTTTCTTTTGTTTTCATTTTCCTCTTATTTTCCTTTGTCCTCTCTTCGCCGTGAGGAGTAAAGGATGAGAGAGAAGACCATGACCTCAATCAGTGTTTTGCTCCTCTCCTTACTCATCGAAAATGGACATATCCAGTTCTTCAGCTAAAACCTCTTCCTTCTCTTTGAAGTAAAAATAGTTCCAATCTGTTGTTTGTCATCTGTTTTATTATAACCGTTTATGTTCTTCAAATTAAGCTATAATGGTGCAAGTTTATAAAAGATATACACATTAGTAAGACTAATAACTAAAACTTGGTGCTGCATGTACTGTTGGAATGGAGGAGACAGAAATAATGGAGAGGAGAGGTCAAGTCAAGGAAAGGGTGGATGATTTGTGTTTGGTTTGGTGAGAATAATAAAGGAGGGAAGGAGGTACGTGTCCAGAGATGGTTGAAGAGAGAGGAGTGGAAATGAGGGGGGGCCTCAAAGTTAGACCTAAGACTAGAGAGAGGAAGAAGAGAAGGAAGGAGAGAGAGAAGAGAGGGGGTCACGTGGAGCGCAGCGGTGGCGTGTCGTAGGGCGGGGAACAGCACGGGTGCATGACGCGTGTGGTTGGACGAATCCCTGTTCTGTCGCCGCTTCATCTTCCCTTTAGTTTTACTCCTCTCTAAATATTCTAACTTTGTGGCCTTTGAAGTTTTGTACTGACAATGGTGGTCAAGTTCATGTTTGTGACTTGTTATTTGGGGAGGCAGAGTTTGTGATGGCTGTAGAACATTGTGAGTTAGGTGGTGGTGGGCAAGTCTCCCCTATGCATTTATTGGTTTGACCCCACTACACCTCACATCATTTGATTGGACAAGGCTCCTTTTGCTTCTCGTACTCTTAATGTGTCCCCATTTGGTTGGAAAATATTTACATGGCATTACATATAGGATTCCATACAAATACAATGCATACGATTTTCTTTTATCTTTAATTCCTATTTTTAATGCCATGTAAATATTTTCAACAAGTCGTACAAATACAATCAATGTGGTGCAAAAGTTGGGTTGACTGTTGCGTTTGAAAGTACATCAAAGTAGTCCAAAATTTTGAGGAGAAATGAAAAGAAAAGGGTTGAAGGAAGGACTGAGGAGAGGAGAGGGTAGATGAACCCGTGAGAGAGAGAGAGGACTGAAGAGGTGCTGTCGCTCTTTGCCTCGGGAATCTGCGGATTCAGAGTGATAATTGAGCCCCGAACTTTGCCTGTGCATTGCACGTCTACCTCATTTAACTATGCATGTGGCTACAAAGACCCTATAATGCAAAGGCTACAACCACCAAAAATGTTGCCTCATCAGCTCATGGATATCAAGCTGGTTGGGTTTTTATTTGGATGATGCGTTGGCATGATGTATAGTAATTGAAGAAGTGTTAGTATGAGCAATTAAGATGCAGGAACATCTGGTCATTTCATGTTTTTTTGAGGAAATTCTTTTGATATATGTTGAATCATTGAATGTGTATTTTTGTTGATAGGAGTTTGATATTTCTAGGTTTTTTGAAATGATAAAAGCTAAAGCCTAGTAAAGTGACTTTTTCCTTCATGCAATTGATAGGAGAGGTATAGAAGTTTGTACATCAACTCATCAATGTTAGCTAAAGTTGGCTGATTTTATGCTAATTTGGCATAAAAATAAATAGAATCTCCTTTTTTATGGTTTCGAGAAGCCTATTTGTCCCATACAATATGTGATTTTTAGTCACAACTCACGGCTAATGATGCATTCAATCAACTAAACAAAGCGTTTTTTGGCATAATAAATAAATAACATTATGAATTATTTTTCTAACAAATTAAATATTACACTTAATCACAGTTATATTTAGGCATATCTATCAACCACACTTTTTAGATACTACTTAAATATTTATAACCAGTGGCAGAGGTTTATCGATATTGAGGGGCATGAGTCCATCACTCCCCAATTTTTTTTGACAAAATAGTATATTATTAAAACATATATATTTTTATGTATTTGACTTCATGATTATACGTAAAACTACTTAGTGTTTATACTCATCAAGCATGTTCAAAATCCGCCACGGTCTATAACATATTGACTGTTATAACCTGTATTTTTTTATATATATTTTAATTGAGGTATTTTTAGAAGTTTTGTATATTTAAGTATTTTCAATTATTTCTTGTTATATTTTTAGTTTTTAGTTTTCATGATTTAATATTTTTTTCAGAAATCGATTTCAAATATTTAACATTATTTTCAAAAGAAAAATGCCATATCTTTATTGATACATACATATTAATTTTGTTACAAATATAAAAGAAATGCTTTAGTTTTTGATTTCCGTCAAATCATACCAAGAATATAAATGGAGCTAATTAGAACATAAATTGTATATATAAATACCATGCTTTTATTGTATCTAATCGTGCGTAATTAAAGGAGTTTAATGGGCATAGAACTGGGGAATGGAATGGAGTTACCAACTTGTGAGGTTTAACCAGACGTTTCATTTCTTATTCTTGAGTTTATCAGTAACCAAATCGTAGCCTATCAATTTTAATACTCTATAAATAACTCAAGATCCAAATTCATTTCTCCATCCAAATATTTGTTACAGTCAAAATATTTCTACTTTATATTCATGGAGGCGAGACATGTTTCAAGCTAATTATTTTGTGAGGATGGAATAAGAGGAGTCAGACTTCCGAAAAGTTTGTATCGTTAGCGTAGAAATTAGTTGTGGCTTTCTTTCTTTCGTAAGATTTCAGGTAAGGAATTTTGCTCTCAAATACGTTTACCATTTTTAAATTATTTTGTTATTAATAAATATTAATAATATGAAATATATTTTTATTTGAGCTTATATTGCTCATACCGAATATTTTATTATTTATAAAAATAGAATATTACATAATAACAATAATATATTTTTGAGAGATAATTATATTATGGGATAAAGATGTGATGTTGAGAAAAGTAAAAATAGTTAAGATCAATACAGCTGTACTTGGTAGATGGAAGCCAAGGCCGCTGATTATGATCAAGGTGATAGGCTGTACTTAGTAGGTGGAAGCTAGGGCCGCCGATTCACCCAATAACGAGCTCGGAAAGACCTGTATCTGTGCACGTACTCGAGGCCACGGAGCATGATCTAATGTGTGCGTATGTGTGTGTGAATTGGAATGAGAAAGTCGATATCCCAATATAAAAGAATTATATATATATTTATTACGATTTGATTATTTATTTATTAAAAACTAGTATTATTTTTATCGTATATGAGGCATACCTTACTGAGTTTCGTACTCACCCCCCTCCGTTTCCCATTTTCAGATTTCAGGTTCAGTTATTTGGGAGTGTCGGGTTGAGCGTCGTCAAATATCAAGATAAATAAATGTAAAATGAATATAGATGCTTGATTTTATTATTCCTTGTATTTTTCCGATGCTGTAATACGATTTTAGTGTTGTATATCCTCAAGAATATACGACCGTTATATCTCGGGTCAAAAATAGGTCCGAGGTGTAACATTAACAGTGACAGATCTCAATAGAGACTAAATAGTCAATCGTCCCATCTAGATTTTAAAGTTTTAGTATATATATCATAATGGTACTGTATTATGTTATAGATTTATAAGTTATATGCATCATGTCATTCCAAAAAATTTGGTGTATTTTGCATTCACTACGGTCTCCGCAACGATTTGAATCAAGATCCGCCACTGCATATTAACAATATTTTTTTCTTACAATATCCTCACATGAAATATTATAGAAGCACATAAAGTTACTATCTCCAACGATCAAGCTTACAAAATGTTTCCAACAAAATTGCATTCTAATCCCTTAGGACTTTGATAAAGTCGGGACAACAGAAGACTCGTACGACGGTGAAGGAGGGCAAGAAGATGGAGCCCAACTGATCTGACCTCCACTGCTGATAACCTGGAGCGATTTACTTTGGGCCAAGATGTATTTCCTTCTATCCTTCATGGATTTCTTTGGATGATAATCAAATACAAATGCCGCATTTACTGGTGTTTCGGCTTCATTGTTGACAGTTCGAATAAGCTCAACCGGCAAATCATAAAATGGAGATTTCCAACCGGCCTCTTCCGGTGCCAAATTGTACACTATGCCTGTAAATTGGATACATGAATTTAGTATGTATGTAGTATGTATATGTGAAAACAATGATGAAGGCATGGATCTAAAATCCGGTACCATATCTAACTAGCTCCCACACATCTAATTGATAACTCATTTATTCTGCATGACAATACTTTCTTTTGTGAAATATACTATCTGATCATTTACTTCACTGTTTTGTACTTGTTGCAGGCAGTGATGGAACTTTTCAAGGACCGTGTGATTTTTAAGAGAGTAGTATAGTTTACTAAAATTTTAGTCATATATTTTTGAAATATATGAATTTTTATGTATTTAGTCCTCGTAAAAGTTTTGTGCAGTATAAATCAGGAGGAATGATTTTGAATGATTTTTTTTTATCTCTCCAGTAATTGCAATCAAGCTCCACCACTAGTTACAAGCCAAATCAGAAAATCATTCAGTATTTGATTCTTTGGATGAAAACAAGATAAATTTATATATGGGAAGATCCTAATTTATACAGATTTTTTGGGGCATTTTGTCACTTTGTACTCCCTTAATTATATGATCATGTCACCCGTTAGAAAGAAGAAATATTTCATTAGTACGATTAGTAATTGAGTGGATACATAAAATTTTAGACGGGAGCGCAATGTATTTATAACTTCCAACTATTGGGTTTATAACCTAGTGGTTAAGTGAAAACACAACAAATCAAAGATCAGGAGTTTAAATCAATGTGAATGTTGGACGTACATCTTCATTCTATCAAAAAAAAAAAAAAAAAACCCATAGATATACAGGACCATTTCAAATATCCGCTACTTAGTACTAAGAGTCTAACTCTGAACTACTTTTTCAGGCATTCATAACTGGTATTTGAAGCCCAAGAGGCCCAATGCAGTCAAATTTCTCTTTTGAAATAACCAACAGAAAATATTATTGGATGAAATCGTTCGACATGCAATCAGTTACTGTATAAAAAAGAACTATTAAACAATTACCTGAAGCGTTCGACATGCAATGAAATCTTTCGAGAGAAAATGTCCTGGAGATCTTAATTTGATCACTAGAGACCTTTATGCTCTTCCGTTCCATTGAGACCTCAGTTTGATCACGAGAGGCTATCGAGCTCTCTAGTGTGCTCGTGACCTCAGTTTCCCCCATTGATATTGTGCTCTCCTGTGTCCTTGAGACCTCAATTTCGGTCGACTCGACCGTGCTGTTTTTTTCTTCTTTGGCAGTTCTTTCCCTCGATAGTTGTACCATTGATTTCCTTTTCGAAAAAACAGGCAAGTATAAGCATCCCACACCGCACCTGAAACTCTCTTGCCTTATCGAGTTTGATCTCCCTGATGACGCTGAATGGTTGCGGATTGAATCAGAACTCATTAACATCCTTTCTCTTGTAAACTTTTTTTTTTATACTTCTCTTGGTTTGAGGGGGGTTCAAGTTCAAACTTTCAGTTAGTCGTTGGAGGTCATGCGCAAGAGATTATAACTTATAAGAACTCTTGCAACTGCCTTCAGGATTCTATGAGAATATTGTATGCACTTAGCCTATTCATTTAATTAAATCAATGTGCTAGTGAATTATGGGGCATCATTTCAAATCTTGAATTGTGTATTTGGTACGGTATAGACCAGTGTAGACCTCAAGGGTGATGATGGCTGGCACGGTGCCTTTCATAGTGTAGTGTCTCTCATGTTAGCAATTTCTTTTTGCCAGCTTAACACTTTAAATGGTAAGTTTTATGTTTTATAATTCTATTGTGTTAGTGTTGTATTATTTTGATTATAACAATAAAATTTTGTATTGTGAACATGTGGGATGGGACCCACTGGATCTACCGGTTCTGTTATTTCATAGGCCGTTCGATAGATTTGGATCAATCTTTGGGTCATGATTAATGAATATTTAGTGTTTACAAGTTGCAAGGGTTTTTTATTAATATAATTATATTAAATAAGTGCAGTTTAGTAATACTGGACAGTCTATAAAGATGGCCATTTCATACCAATTAATTACCACAGAAAAAAGTATGGTTTAGTTACAATCTACACCCTCTATTTTTTGCAATATATACATAGAACAAATTGGTTTAATTAGTACTTACAACTTAAAAGTTAAACCAATTTGTTATATGTATATATTGCAAAAAATAGAGGGTGTAGATTTATGATTATAGTGAGTTGTTAACAAAGAAATTAATGGATTCCGATGAAAATGGAAATCATGCGAAGGCCTAACCCATAAAATTAACGAAAAGAAGGTGAAGATTCAAAATACAACAAAGTTTTAATTAATTAGAACTATTAGATATGACGTATGATAGTTAGTCATGCATAAAACATTAAAAGACCTCTCTCTCAAAAAACAGAGAGAAACATTATGGCGCCTCACTCTCTTTTAGAAAAAAAATTGTATTTCAATTTTTCTAATAAAAACGCTGATAAGCATGAGAGAAAACAATTCAATCATACAGATTCTTCAATAAGAATGATTTTTCTATTTCCCCCAACAAAGTCAAATCACTAGATCTTAAAGCCATAAAATTTCCCCATTAAATCTTAACCAAATCACACAACCAACTCATAAATAATGTTACACAATCTATGTTTAACAAAATAAAACACAGAAATCATAACAAATGCATATAATAACTCAATAAAACAAACTTACAACGCAATTTACAAACATATTAAATAACTACTGGAGAGAATTATAGAAAAGAATCAACACCACCGCGACTCCAATCAGGATCGGAAAACCTGTCACCAGATAAAGCGCTCCATATCCCTATTAAAAAAATTCACAAATCACACAACTTTATCTAACTTCTTTTTTATTTACACGTAATATACTATTTTAAATTTGATTTACCACAGCAGGAGGCACGTCATTTTCATCGTCTTCATCCCCACTTTCAATATCAGCAGCAGAATCCCAATCGATATTCAGTCTTTTGGCCGCCGCTTCTGGATCAACTCCCGTGTCCGTTATTCTTGCGTATAAAGACTTACCAGGCTTACTTTTCTTTTTGTCTATCTCCACCTGGAATAAATGAATGAATGAATGAATGGATTAGTGGGTTTTTATTCTAAAAGGTTCTAGAAGGAATAAAGAAATGTGTTGTTTATTTTACGTCAAGATCGGGCCACTCGGACATTTCCTTGGCGAGAAGGGCGAGCATGTCGCGATTTTCTGGAATTCTTCCTTCATTGACCTGTTCATTATTACAAATTGTAACATAATTATCATAAATAGGGTGGGAATTAATAGTAATTATAAAGTTTGTTGTTTTTATTAGGATATTGGTGTGATGTAATAGTTGTGTAATTTCTTACAGGAACGTACGTCTACTAAAGCATCGGCTAAGTCGTCTCTAGTGATTTCTTCTGGATCTTCGATTCCAAGTAATCTTTTTCTTTCTATGTCTCTTGGATCCTCAATCATTATTGTTAGTTTAACCTAGATTTATTGTCCAAAAAATATTAATTGATGTAATTAAGCAAAGTATATATTTTTTATGTAATTGAGTGGGAAGTAAGATGAGCTCACCTCACCAAAAGTCATGTCTCTTTTTTCCTTCAAAATCTTCAAAACCTGAATAATTCATGAGTTGTATAAATACATAGTAATTAGTAATTATATTAAGATGCTCAAATATTCATTTGCAATTTAGTTTTTCTATACAAATCCCAAATTATGTTAAATCAGCCTATAAAAAAGAGGTATAAAACAAAACAAACTGACCCTTTTTATCTCGTTAATATTTTCCAAATCTTCTGGCGTCGCCTCCAGTTCCTCTCCAGTAGCTTCACTTTCCTCCTCCTCTGCCCCTTCCTCTTTCTCTTCCTCCTCTTCTTCTTCCTCTTCAACACTTACCTCAGCCTCTTTCTTACCAACCGAAGCAGAAACGACACCATTACCAAATCGATTTCTCAGCACAAACGAACAATTCTCTCCATTAAACCTCCGATGCAAAGGAACCGAAAAACGAGAGAACAATCTGACGGAGCTGGAAGGAGGACGGTGGAGCAACGGCGTCCGGCGGACTGAGACAACGGCAGTGGATTCAGCCATGGGCGACGGAGAGAGGAGTATCAACGGCATCACATCACTCTTGAGGCGGGAGATAACTCGATAGATAAGTGGTCACTACGTAGTTTATCTTCTTCTCTTTTCTTTATTCATTTCTTTCCTTTTTATGATTCCATGGGCCTTTAAATTACCCAGCCTAAGAAATAAATGGGGCATTAATCTTGGAAAAGTAGGCCCAATATGTTGTATTTAATACAGTTGGGCTTTTAATATAATTAAAAAATTGTGTGGGTTAAGATTTAAGGGGCCATTAATTTTCGATCCAAAGAAATAAATGGGCCTTTAAATTTGGAAAAGTAGGCTTAACATGTATTTAATATAGTTGGGCCTTAATATAATTAGAATATTTTGTGTGCATGTGGGTCGGTTTGACAGGTTGGTTTGGGTTATAAAGAAACAGATTTGGCAGCTCAGTTTGGTTGGTGCCACCATTAATAACTCAGACTAACAAGGAATTGAACATAAGACATCCTCTTTAGGTGGATTAATGACAACTGAAGAGTTAATTAAGAAGAGCAAGTGGAGATTCTGGACCTTTTCTGCCCACGTGCTGATGATTCTCAACTCTTGAAATTATTCTCATAATTTGTGTGTAGTTTGGATTGTAATGCATTAGTTTATTTTAGTTTATGTACCACGAGGGACCTTTGTTACTTTTAGACTTTAACTTATAATTTTAAGTATTTTATTATGAACATGGTTGAATTTCAACCATGTCTAATAACGAAAAAAAAATTCTTTCGAGTATCAAAATATAATGTGGTAATTATAATATAACCTCCTTTATTGTTGAGTTTAGTTTAGGCTTCAAATTGGTTGCTTGGTTTTGAGTACAAGAGTTGAAAAGAAGGAAACGGAACTCTTAACAAAGAATGACAATTAACTCTTATCTAATAATGGTCCTGATTTTCCTTTCCTTTCCTTCCCTTCTCATTTACTCTTATACAAAAAAAGAATCTTATAGTTGGAGAATGGAGGGTAACAGAAATTGAAAGCTCTGTAATTTGAAAACAATGAGTTATTTTAAATATCCGGACGAAATTATTCTTCATTTATATAAATAATTTTCCAACGATAATTGCAAATTTAATGGTTTTATCATTCCCCGCTTTTCCATCCCTTCCTTTTTCTCCCACCGCCTTCTCCTCCATCTCCAAATTCCCTATATAATAACCAACGTAACAATCCACATAACAAATCATTCATTCTCCTTACAGTAACCCACAACACGAATGACTCAATAATACGGCGCAGAAAAATTAGATTATCATAGTTCACTCCCTCTATATAAACCCCATTATCCCCGCCCAATTTCCAATCTCCACTCTTCTTCTTCTTCATCACGCCAATCAAATCTCTCTCTCTCTTTCGATATTCATCTCAAAATTAACACAAAATGTGCAATTACAAGACCAAGTCCGGCCAAACGGCCGCGCCGGTGGCCCAAATAGACGGCCGCGCCGTCCTCCAGCCGGCCGGAAACAGAGTCGTCGTTGATTCAACCCGTCCAGTCAAAAAATCCCTCACAAAATCACTCTCACTCCCTTCTTCCTTCAGTAACTCCACCACTACAACTACTTCTTCTATCTTCGATTTAGCAATGGGCGTTCTCACTCATACGAGCGAGACAAATGTCACAAATCAGAGGTGTGTGCCGGCGATTCCTCCTAAACCGAGCAGAAGTAAGAAGGTTAGGGAGCAGGCGGTTTCGATTGACGTGGCAGGGAGCATTGCGGCGGCTCAGAGAGTTCAGGCGGCGTCCGTACAGGCTCAGAGGAAGATGAAGATCGCACATTATGGACGCACAAAATCCATGGTGGAGAGAAAGACGAACACTTTACTGGTTTTGGATAGCAGTTGTGAAGAGAAGAGATGCAGCTTTATCACTCCTTATTCTGGTAAATAAACAAACTAATTTCACAAATCAGTGCTCATTTGCACTTACATTCTTAGAAAATCTCTTAATTGTGCCTCTTCCATAATTATTAATCATATGTATGTGCCTTTTGTTTAACAGATCCTCTCTATGTTGCTTACCACGACGAAGAGTGGGGTGTACCAGCCCATGACGATAAGTAAGCTCGCAATTTTTCTCACAATTTTCTTCAATTATCTCTAAAACATAACAAAACATAATACTGAAGTTCAATTAATTTTTTCTTTCAGGTTGTTGTTTGAATTGCTGGTTCTATCAGGAGCACAAGTCGGGTCAGACTGGACTTCAATTCTAAAGAAAAGAGAGGATTTTAGAGAAGCTTTTGCTGGATTTGATGCAGAAATAGTCGCGAAATTCACAGAAAAACAAATGACACTTATTAGCACTGAATACAATCTTGATCCAGCTAAAGTTCGCGGAATTGTTGACAATGCCAACCGAATTCTTGAGGTATTTTCTTTTTAAATTAAAACGAAAGTACTTAAATTTCAGCTTCTTCTTTTTTTTAAATAATGGCTTAAAATTAGTTAGGAATAGGAAACATAGTCCAGTATTTATTACATAACGGTTTTCATCAAAACAGAAATGGAAAACCATACAAACAGTACCTAACTTAAATAATTGGTACCTTCTGTCTCTTTGTCTTCTCCATTTAATCTCTCACATTAGCTCACGTATATATCCACACATTTTTTAACCAACATCTAAATTCATGTAACGAACATTTTTTCGACAGGTAAAAAGGGATTTTAGCACGTTCGACAAATATCTATGGGGATTTGTAAACCACAAGCCACTCACACCGAATTACAAAATCGGGAGAAAAATCCCTGTAAAGACCTCAAAGTCCGAGTCGATAAGCAAAGACTTGGTAAGGAGAGGATTCCGATTCGTGGGTCCCACTGTCATACACTCATTCATGCAGGCTGCTGGTTTGACCAACGATCATTTGGTCTCTTGCTTACGTCATGAATGTTGTTCGTCTGGTTCCTTTTAATTAACCATGATGGATGATGATTATGATTGTAGTATATATATATGATATATATGATTAGTGTTGAAAATTGAAAAAAAAGAAGAAGGTAAAATAGTGCTGATTAGTTTGCCTAAGCAATGGGAAGGAAGGGAAGTACTTTTGTTTGGGTGAGTTTGTTTTGTTTGTATGTAACAGCTTGTTTGATTAATTTTGTGTGCTTGTGTGCTTATTTGGGTTTATGTTTTTGTTTTTCTTATCTGATTCGGTATGTTGGATGTACTGAATGAGAAACAAGAGTTTGAGTTCAAATTCTATTAACAAGACAGCAAGTTCTGAATGAGATTGTTATGTTAAAGAGTTTTTTTTTTTATATTAACAAAACAAACTAGGCTCAAAGCGTCCTATGTTAATAGTTATTCAATGAACATTGAGGTGATGATGATTGGACTTTGGAGAGTAGACAAAATGGAAGGATAATTAGGGTTTTGATAAGGAATGGCATGTGGATGGTTGAGTGGAGGGGAAGCAGAGCATGTGCAGAGGCATGTGCATGCAAGTGTGAGAAAGAAAGAAATAAAGAGAGAGAGAGAGAGAGAGAGAGAGAGAGAGAGAGAGAGAGAGAGATAAGAAAGGAACTGTGTTTCTTCTTCAACTAGCCATGTGACAACTGAGGCTCAATTATTCTTGGATTGGATTGGAGCCATCTCCTTCTATAATGTCCTTTGATTTATGAGGAGGGGAAACATAATGTTATGATCCATTGTATTGTGGCATGGCTGTATATGGCCCCCATCTTGTCTTTTCTTTGTATCTTTATCTGTCCCTTTATAGTTTATTGACTTTCATTGGTGGAAAGACAAAGCTTTTGCATTTATTTCCTCCTACAATGTTGTATTTGCAGATGAACCCTTGTAAACTTGTTCTGACTATATAATTTGAAGGAAAAAGTGTGTATGATTGTTCAAAATTGACTCTACATAAATTTTGGAGACAAACATATACTTCTAACGTATAAGTTGATGAGCTTAATTAGTTATTCGAATATACATTTTGCAGAGGAAGGATGTACAAAAATCCTCAAAATAATTTTTTTGTGAGGAATTGCTTGACAGATGGTAAATAATACAACTGTTTGTTTGGTTTTACAACTGTACAGGAATATTGTCATGTGGTTATAGCCTCCTTTTCTTCTATTCTACTTCTTTCGGTGCAACCAATTTGTTTTCTATAGAAAACAGCACGTTAGTGTTAGTTAAACGACGTGTTTGTATCACTTATTAACGATGTATTTCATTCTAACTAATTTGTAATAATTCAAGGATCCTCCACCAATATTCGCACAATGTTCAACTACCGATCAGACATGCATGCAAATAATCAAGCATGCTCACTTATGATTAAAAATTACCCCATTTTTGTCATATTTGAGATTTTTGTTGAAATCAAAAGACAAAATCCTTCTTCATTTTGTGATCAATTTAGATTTAAGCAGCGTACGCAATTATAGTCTGATTATGGGTAGATGTTTAAATTTCCTATACAAATAAAAAATTTAATATTAATATTAATTTGGGCCCAATAATAATGAAGGCCTTTATACTAGACCCTGACAGAGCCCAATCCATACAGAAAAATAATTAGTTACGTGCAAGCATATTAGTCATGTGCATGTTTGCTCCTTTTTTTTTTCTTTTTTTCTTTTTTTTTCTATTCCACTTGTCCAAATTAACGATTATTTAATTAAGGTCTTCGCCCAAAATATGCCCCATGTGCAACCAGAAAATATGATTTATTTTAAAGAGCTTAAAGTCCTAGGTCTGAATTGTTTATACAATTATAGTGACCTATTAATTGAATTTTTTTGATCAATCCAGATAGTTACATTATGTCATATATAACTTTTCGAACTGTCCCCTGAAGGAAAATTAAAAAGAAAACTATATATTGATTGGTAAGCTAAGACTATGAGCAAAAATATGATTATATTTTGAATTTGTAACACGCGGCCATGGATGAAGCTTAATAGAGATAGGGAGGAGTCATGACCGTCTCAAGATTTTGACAAAATATTATATATTAGTGGTGCTTTATTGAAGAAAATTTTTAAATACATGTATTTTTATATATTTGATCCCTTCAAAATTTTTGTTAAGTGTTAATATATAGCTTGAAAGTCTACGCGTCGGCGGCTAAACGCTGCACGCTATAGTTTTATTTCGGCTATATTTTTTTATTTCTAAATAAACTCTTTTGGGCTATAAAAAATAAGATGTTTGAATTAAAAAATATATTTAATGAAGAAAAAATATATAATTACGATAGTTTTTGATAAAAATAAGTTAAACAATAACTTTTTTTTTACAAAAGAATGTATTTTTTCTTAATGATATTTAATAATATCATCTGCTACAAATTATAACATATGCCAAGATGTTCGCTAAACACTATTCGCTACAAAAATAATCTGAACGCTATAAACCGCCAAACGCTATTTATAATCTTGATGCTAATCAATAGAAAGATTCTTTTTCGTCTCCCAAATAATGCAAGTCAAGCTCCGGCCCTTGGGCGCGGCCTGTTTGCGTCAATTTCAGCCGAGTAATATTAAGTCGATGGAGAATCTAAGCAAAGACAAATAGATAATAGAAAAAGACTACTGAAAAGACATTTCTCAAACTTTATCTCCGTTTCTATTAACTCGACACATCCTTTACTTTATAGTAGTCAAGCCATCCAGAACAATAAAACGCTCTAAATGTATCTAGTGCTTCTTCACTCTCCCTCTCAAATCTGATCTTTAAGCTGCAAACCATCTTACCAATCTCTCAACAATGGGGAAAAAAGCTGTTTTGGTCGGGATCACCTACCCCGGTACAAAAATTCAGCTCAGTGGATGCAGCAATGACGTGAACAGGATGCACAAGTGTCTGATAGAACGGTACGGATTTAATGAAGAGGATATCATGATCTTCACTGATACGGATCCGAAGTACCCTCAACCAACTGGGGCGAATATTCGAAAGGCTTTGGGTGATCTGATCGGTTCAGCCGAGTCGGGGGACTATTTGTTTTTTCACTATAGTGGGCATGGGACAAGGCTCCCCTCCGAGACCGGAGATGATGACGATACGGGCTATGATGAGTGTATTGTGCCTTGTGATATGAATCTCATTGCTGGCGAGTGTCTTTTTCCCTAATTTTTCTAATATTTTGTTTGAATAAAATAATTGTTTTCTTAATTTAATTCCAATCAACTGAAAATAATGTCATGTGTGTGCTTATTTAAAGACAATGATTTTAGAGATCTCGTGGCAAGAGTCCCAGATGGCTGCAAAATCACGCTCGTCTCGGATTCTTGCCATAGCGGAGGCCTCCTCGACAAATCTAAGGAGCAAATCGGCAATAGCACAAAGCAGAATCAGGATAGCGCAAAGCATAATCAGGAAGAATCCCATTCTGACCATGGAGGCTTCCGATCCTTTCTAAAAGGGCAAGAAAAAGATGCTTTGAAGTCCAGGGGAACTGATATTCCCAGTGAAGTGCGCCACCGCCGGCACTCCGGCGATAACAGTTCCGAACTCGAGGAGGTATACTGATTGTTACTTCTGAATTGACAATAGTAGCAGTTAGAGTTCGAGTCCTAGCTAGTTGCTCAACTACAATTAATCAGCCCCAATAACTGGCCCAAAATATTTCTATCAAGTTGTACAAGTAGTTAACTCTATAAATATTTTAGTAACTTTACTTTTTACTAAATACTCAAGGTGGGATCATTTAATCATTTTTGCTGTCGAGCTAATTTTCGAATATGAAATTAATTATCATGCGATTTACATGCCACAGATAGAGGAGATAGAATACGAGAGAGGTCAGTTCACAAATCGATCCCTCTCCCTCTCCACTCTAATCGAAATCTTACAACATAAAACTGGAAAGAATGATATAAATGTTGGCAACATCCGGCTGACGTTGTTCCGTCTTTTTGGGAAGGAAGCCAGCCCGAAATTTAAAACGTTCATGAAAATCTTGTTCAAACGTCATCAAGAAGGCCGTCTTGAGGAAGGAAGTGAGGGCCACCATGGTATGAGGGGTATTATCAGTGGTCTCGCTCATGAAATCATGAAAATTAAATTTGAAGATAATGTTGATGAGGAGGCTGAAGTCGAGAATGAACAAGAGGCCTATGAGGAGGCAGCTGAGAAAAAACTTCCAAATAATGGAATACTAATTAGTGGGTGTCAGTCTGATCAGACTTCAGCTGATGCCAGTACTACTAGTGTATCATATGGTGCGTGTAGTGACGCGATTCAGGCAATAATTGCCGAGACTAATGGAGATGTGTCGAATAAAGAGCTTGTGTTAAAGGTCAGGGAGAGACTGTCGAAGGGTGGGTTTAAGCAGGAGCCTGGGCTTTACTGCACTGACGAGCACCTTGATCACCATTTTATTTGCTAATGTTAAATTATTATGAATTGATGTTGTTTTTGTTGTTACTTGTCAATATTATTATTATTAATAATTTATTCTCTATTCAAGCTTGCTTTGTTGCTGCTTATTTATAATTAAAAATTACACCATTTTGATGTCACATTTGGAGTATTGAAATGGAATTATAATTCTTTGATTATTGGTGTAAATTATAATTTATTACGATTTTGTTTATATTTTAGTTCACAATTATTTATATCTGATGTTAAAAAAAATATATTTTATTTTTAATTAAATAAAATTAGATATGAAAATAATTATATGATGGTAGTTTGGTCCATTAAATAGATAATTGGATGGAAAAGTTAAAGTTAACCTTAAAGGGGGTAAAAGAAAATTCAACTCATTTTATAGGGGGTTTTTGAAGAATTTGAAAAGATAAGGGGGTTTGAAGAATTTGAAAAGAAAAGGGGTTATTGATAAATATTTCAATGAAGTTAGGGGGTTTTTGAAGAATTTCCCATGTTTAAATTGTCTAAATAAATAATTTACTTTAAATAAAAGTGCAATCTTTCTGAGTAAATGAGCCCAGCTTTTTCCTGGGCCTAAACAATTAATTGATTAAAAGAGATGTGTTCAATCATCACATAAGATTTTTGTCGAGTGTCAAGAGATTTGGCAGAATGAGTAAACAACATAAGAAAAATTAAATAAAAGAAAAAGTAACAAAAGATGGAACAGAAGAGAGAGAAATAGGAAGAAAAAAAAGAATAGAAAAATAACTACAAAATTCTAGAGTAATCGAAACAATAATTTTCTATACATAATTTATTATAAATTTAATAAGATAATATACTATACATGAAATAATTTACTATAAAATAACTTAAAAAATAGAGATCAACTTCAGCCCAATATAAATATTAAAGCCTTTATACTAGTTCCTGTCTGACGGAGCCCAATCCAGAAAATACTAAAAAAAGACAACTTGAACGACTTGCATTCAAATGTCATTTCCATTTACACAAAACATGAAACATCCATTTCCTCTCTAAGATTGCTATCTCTATTGACAAAATCAATCAGTCACTGTCCTGTATCGTTTAAATGGAGAAGATTAAAAAGGAAGAACGCGCCTGACCAATTAAACGCTCCGAAACCACGCCAGCCAGAACGAGTCAACGACAGAACAAAACAGATCATCATCACCTTCCTTCTTCTTCTTCCCCAGTAAGAATAAAACGGGTAGGTAGCCCGTTTTAAGGAAGAAGTGTTTTTGTGTACAATTGTATAGAGCTGTAAATGCTATAGGATTGTACAAAAAACATTCATAGAAATACATTTGGAAAAGGGATATTCAAGCCCTTTCCAAACTTTTTCAAAAAAAAAGAAAAGAATAGAACGACTCTCTCAACCAATCCACACACTACAAATAATCTCACCAGTTCCCACCTCTATACAGTCAACGCCTCTCTAACCAGATCCAATACCTCATCAAACCTCCAATCAATCAAATTTTCAAAACAAAAAAAAAAGACCTCATCAAACCTCCCATCAATCAATCTCTCAACTCAACAATGGCGAAGAAGGCCGTTCTGGTGGGGATCAACTACCCAGGCACGAAAGCGCAGCTCAACGGATGCATCAACGACGTGGTACGGATGCACAAGTGTTTAATCGAGCGGTACGGGTTCAAGGAAGAGGATATCATGATTCTCATTGATACCGATCCAAAGTATCCGCAACCGACCGGGGCGAATATTCGAAGGGCGTTGGGCGATCTGATCGGCTCAGGCGAATCAGGGGACTTTTTGTTCTTTCATTATAGTGGCCATGGCACCAGGCTTCCGGCTGAGACTGGAGACGATGATGATACTGGTTATGATGAGTGTATTGTGCCCTGCGATATGAATCTCATCACTGGTTACTCTTTAGTTTTTCATTCTTCTGTCAATTCCCGTTATTTAAATAGATTTGAAACACTAAAACAGATGATCATTTCTTTGACATTGTAATGAAATTATGGATCTTATTGCAATAAATTTATTTCTCTTTTTGTACAGATCATGATATTAGAGATCTAGTGGCGAAAGTTCCGGATGGCTGTACACTCACACTAGTCTCGGATTCTTGCCACAGTGGTGGCCTGCTCGACAAATCCAAAGAGCAAATCGGCGAGAGTACAAAACAGAGTCGGGGAATCGAATCCGATTCTGGCCATGAATCAGGCGGTTTCCGATCCTTCTTGAAAGGGCAAGTAAAAGATGCTCTCAAATCAAGAGGAATCGACATTTCTCGCTCAAATCACTCTGAACCAGAAGAAGTAAATAAATTTTTATATTACAGTCCCAATGACATACTTATCTAACATTCTAACCAACAATCTGAAATACTTTTATCAAATTATTGTGTATAACCAAATTATATTTTTTCATACAGGTAGAGGAGATAGAACACGAGGATGGCCGGTTCAGAAACCGATCGCTCCCTCTTTCCACTCTGATCGAAATCTTACAACAAAAAACAGGAAAAGACGACATAGACGTGGGCAATATCCGTCCTACCTTATTCCATCTTTTCGGCAAGGACGCCAGTCCCAAATTCAAGAAATTCATGAAAGTCCTCTTCAAACGGTTCCAGGACGGCCGCCTGGAACACAGTTCTTCAGGCCACCACGGCCTGATGGGCAAAATATCCGGCCTTGCGCACGAAATAATGAAAGTCAAATTAGAAGACAACGAAGAAGAGTCCGAACTAGAAGACGAACAAGAAGCCTACGCTGGAGCCAAATTAAAAGATTTGCCGGATAACGGGATTTTAATCAGCGGGTGTCAGTCTGATCAGACGTCAGCTGACGCGAACGGCGCGAAAGGGAGTTACGGAGCGTGCAGTAACGCAATTCAGAGCGTTATTAATGAGACGGATGGGATGGTGAGTAATAAGGAGCTGGTGATGAAGGTCAGGAAGAGGCTCTCGAAGGAAGGGTTCAAGCAGAAGCCTGGGCTTTATTGTACGGATGAGCGTGTTGAACGTCCGTTTATTTGTTGAGGGTGGACTTTGGAGTGTTGTTGATTGATATTGGTCGTTGTTGATTGATTGATTGTTGGTGTTGTTGATTATTTTGCTGGGAATTGATTTGAGTTTTGTGTTGTGTTGTATAAGATTTGTTTGGACTCTGGAGTTTGATGTGAAGATGGGCATGGTGCCTTGTTTTATTTTCTCTCTTTTTATTTGTTTTTGTTTTTATATTATAAATTGAAGATATAAAATTTTCAATTTATATTTATTACTTATACGATTCATAGTGTAACTAAGCAAGAAAATAACATCTCACATTAATTAATTATTTAACTAATTAATCAAGGAGTATGTTGATATAAAACTAAAAGATAGAAAACTTCTTATCATGACTATTCAAAACAAGATATTTAACTAAACAATTAGTTTATATCTAATACTCAAATCATCAATATTCAGATTTTTTTTTTCAAAGAACTAAAGAAAGAATCATATTTCAAGATTCTTTTCCAACAACCGAACAAAATTTGGAATTAATAATATATTTTCTTCACATTTTCTTCATCCTACACTCCATGCTAATAATTCAGGCATGAAAAGTCAGACTAAATTTAAATAATACTTTTGCCATTTCTCATATCAATAAACTGAATTTAAAAACAAAATGCAAGAATATCTCACTTTTGAATACAAAAATTATGTTTAAGCCCATAACATAAAAGCCCACAAGCCCATCCAACTATGCCGCCAACAAGCTGTATACAAAACCAAAAAGATACAAACAAACGTAATAAACCCTATAAAAATAATGGGAAACAGAGGCAAACCGAGGTGTTTCAGGCGCCGCCGTAAAGCGGCCGCCGCCCTCAACTCCGGCGAAGAAAACCTTCACCTCAACCTGATCAGCGATCTCCATGAATCAATCCTCGTTCGAATCCTCTCCTTCCTCAATACGGCTGAATCAGCTCGCACCAGCGTTCTCTCAAGCCGATGGAAAAATCTCTGGACTCTCGTCCCTGTACTCAACTTCCCTTACCAGACTAAACTCAATAAACTAAACTCAGTCATCAATTCTCCAATTTCTCCCAAAATAATGAACGTAGATGTACTTTGCTATCGTAATCAAAGCTCGGCTTTCCAGCAATGGCTCAATCGCTGTAGCCCCTACAATCTTGAAGAATTGAAGTTATTATTGGTTGACTTCAGAGACAAGTTTGCTTTGCCTAAAGGCATCCTTTCTTCATGATCGAAATCTCTTCGCGTGCTTTCGCTTCACGACTGTGACTTGACTGACCATGGTCCAACCAGCTTTCGCAACCTGGAGGAAATCTCTCTTTTTTCAGTGTTTATTGACAATTTAACTCTTCAACATATTCTCTCTTTCCCTCGTATCAGAACTCTTGAACTTTTTGGATGCAGAAGCTTGACGCTCTTGAATATCCGTCTGCCTGAGTTGAAGAAACTCGTGATAAAATACTGCGATTCTATTCAGCGGATTGACATTTTTGCGCCGAATCTAAAATTAGTATAATTCAAAAGGATATGCTTCTTATTTAAAGGATATTATTTTGAGAAATGAGTTACTGCTTGAACAGGCCGTTCTTTCACCAATTGAAGTGGCCCAAAGTTCCAGATATAGAAATCTCTTGCGGGGATTTTGTCACACAAAGCATCTCTATATCAAACACTTGAGAATGATGGTACGTTAATTAGTATTATTTTCTAATTTCAACCAATCCAAGATCACTATTTTTTTTTCTTTCCTTTTTTAGGGTACTTTGGAGTCGATTATAGGAGGTTGGAGTGATTCAAGTTATAAATGCGTTACAAAATTAAGATTGCTTTATTTTGAGCTGAAATATCTTCTTGCGGTTCCTCATATTCTCTGTGCATTACCTAATTTGGAAATCTGTGATATAGTATTAGATCGTCAATTTTTACTAGGGTACTTCATCTTTTTTGAGCTTAAATTGGTTACATTTTTAAACAACATAATTAAATAATTAAATGCTTTCTTTATTTCAGGATATTTCCATGTGGAATAGAGTAGTTCGGATTAGGTCCACATATAGTACATGTGTTATAAAACTAACTTTGCGCAATATTGGGGCCTATCTTCCTGTGATTTTTGACATTCTCATTGCGGTCCTTAACCGTGAAAATTTAGAGTTAGAATTTGATCGCACAATTTCAAATTCTGAGGTATTAAAAAACTCTTGAAGTTCTATTTTTTCGAAAGATATCTTAAAGAATCCTATGTTTATACAACATTTGAAAACTATAGGCTAAACTTAGTAAATATCATTATTAAGGTCCTTGGAATTTTCTTTTTGAAGTACAATTTTTCAGAAGAATTGGACAAAAGAAGTCCGGATGTATTTGAAAAGTTTGATAAATTGCATTTTATCAAAAGCCTAGAAAGGATAGAAATAATACAAAATTGTTTCGCAGAGCTCAGGACTGGGCCTGGGGTAAGCCCCACAAGCCCATGGGCTGGGGCAACAGAATGCTGAGAAATTTTTAATTCCATTTAAAAGAGAGAAAAATAATTAAGAAGTATATAAAAAATTATTGTATTAAGTGTTGGAACAATTTCTACTTAACATTTTTTTCGAAGAACGCTTGATTATGAATAAAATCTCAAATTATATTATCAAATATCGTGCAATTAGAAGTTAAAACTAATATCATAAACCTCATAAGCCTTAAAAAGTGAAATTATGTAATGTTTTGGACAATCATCTCATAAGTTCTTGTACGACAGTACGAGTAAGGTATTGGATCAATTACTCATAGATTATTCTTAGATTGTTTTTCGCATTTCGAACCATCGGTTCGATGTAACTACAATCTGAATGTTTTTGAGGGCCCATTTATTGTAAATTTCTTCCAGAAACAAATGAAAAACTTCACAAGAAAAATCCCAGCTAAATCGCCCTCAAATTTTACTGATTTTAAACATCTCAATGTCTCAAATTCTATGCAATCCACTGACAGTAAATCAATAAGCTCTTTATCTGTTTCATTCATTTCCTGCACAGAAAAAAACATTCTTTTTTATTTCGCCAAGTTGCCAAATTATCAGGTGTCCCAGCGTGGAAAGTGCAAGTTTTTTTGGGCAACTAAATTTGCTCCAAATATGTGCTAATATTCTGCCTTAAAACTCTTAATTTTGGGAAGAATATTAGAAATAAATAACATATGATATATCTGTTATTTGTTTCCAATTTTTTTGATAAAGATTTAGAATGAAATATTATAAATAAATTATGCCATAATAAATAAAGCTAATTTGATATAAACAGAAAAAAAATCAAATTGCACTACACTAAGCAAAGTTATATAGTCCTCAAGATGTCTAGACTCATTTTACTTTTTCTGTTTTTCTCATCTACCATAAATATGCCCATAAGCTCAAATTGCCTTTTGCCGCCTCAAGATTTTAGAATAAAAACAAAACCACAGAAGAAATATCAAGAAAAATCATAGCAAACAATGGAGAAAAAAGATGATGATCCCGATCTGATCAGCGATCTACACGACTCGATCCTCACTCACATCCTCTCTTTCATCCCGACCGTTGAGTCAGCTCGCACCAGCGTCCTCTCAAGCCGCTGGAGGAATCTCTGGACGCTCGTCCCTGCTCTCAATTTCCCTCATGGTAAAAACAAACCCAAACAAATAGAATCAGCGATTCGTTCTCTCCTCTCTCCAAAGATTATCAATGCAAAGCTTATGTCCTCACTACCAATTGAACGATTTCTCAGAGCCTGCTCAAGTTTTTCTCTTGAAAAACTGAAACTATTTTCCAGCTCTCTTTGCTATCTGCCAATGAGCACTCTTTCTGCATCGGCTACGTCTTTGCGCGTGCTCTCGCTCGAAAACTGTGAACTCGCCGACCCCGGCCCAATCAAATTCCGCCACCTGGCAGATCTCTCCCTTAGAAATGTTTATGTCGAGGATTCAACTTTTGAACGCCTTCTCTCTTCCAGCTGCTGTCATATCGAAAAGCTCACCATAAACTATTGTGGAGAAACGACCCGTGTCAAATTCTGCTTACCTAAACTGAAGATTCTGAAACTGAAATGTTCTTCAATCGTCTATATTGATGTTGAAGTGCCTAATCTCATGTTTGTGGAATTCAAAGGTCATGCTGAATATTTAGATCGGATTTTCTTAAGAAAAGTTGCGAAGTTGCAATATGCTGCTCTCCACTCATATCAAAATTATTATGATCCCCCAGAGAAGAAGCCGAAATTTTTTGGTTGGGGCGTTGGGAATCTTATATATTTATTTATATTATTAGCTACAATAACTAACTCAAGCATTTATTATTATCTTTTTGTATAGGTTACTTGGGAGTGGATCGGGATGAGAGAATTTCCAATTAAGTCGATTGATACAACTGTTAAAAAATTAACTTTGTTCTCGGGATGTTCTCTTTCAAATTTTCTTCTTAGGATTCTAGATATTCTCATGGTATTTTCTAATTTGGAAACTCTTGTGATGCAATTAGATAGAAAATGGGCTCTTGAGGTATTATTAATACTTTTACTAACATACATCTGAATAAAACAATGACAATATTATATTATATATTTGTTGATATGGTTTATTTTGCTCAGAGGGATTGCTCCAAAGAGAAGGAAGAAGAAACTGTGATATATTTCAATAATTACGAATGGAGTGCCATTAATTGCTTAACCAAAAGTTTGAAAAGGATAGAGATAAAATATTTTCATGGATTCAATAGAGAAATTGAGTTGGTCAAATTGCTACTTAAAAAATCCACTCGGTTAGAGAGCCTTTGTTTCATCAATTCGTGTGAAAAGATGCAAATTAATCAAATTCTTCCTTTTAAAACTTCTATAAAAGTTGAGATAGTATAAATACGAAGGAAAAAAATTGTGATTTCAAGGATTGCCAGAAATTGGTATTTATTTGAGAAAGAGCGAATAATTTAAATTTTCTTAGAAAAGACTAGTTTTTTTTAAGTATTTGTAAGAAATGTCATTTGATCTTAATGTATCTATTTTTTTAATATGTTTGTTATATTTTATTTATATATTAATTAATCATATACTGACTTAAGAGAAGAAAAAATGAAAAAAAAAAAATCATAAAAAAAAGTAAAGAAAAAAATAATGCCTGTTCATCTTCTGCTTGTCTTTCAGCCTATCGTGAATCAAGCTATCACTGACATCAACAGCGGTGATTCAGGCAAATTTAACTTCAAAATTAGAACATCAAGAAACATTAGCAATTTAATGAACAACCTTTCCCTTTTCATGCTCGGGTTTTCTTTTAATAAGATAAAACACAGAAACCAAAAGGTAGAAAAAAATAGCAAATCATAAAGTTAAAACTTAACACATGATAAACATTCAAGCTACTGCCATCATAGAAAGTACAATATACAAGAAAATAAAGACTCCATATAAGACACAAAACAAGACAACCCTAGCTAATATCAAATAACATTACTTAGATCCACAAAACGGATTTAATATCCCATAATAAAACAAACTAAACACCAAGTCCCCGTCCTCTCGCACCTTGACTAAAAAATGAGAAATCCTGCAAATAAAATAACACAAACAAATAAATAAGTGAGCAAATAAAATAAACGAGCAAATAAATAAATGAGCAAATAAACAAAAACTTACAAATGCACCATCAGATTGTGTTATACTCCGAAATTTTATAAAAATATTAAAGGGTATTTTTGCAATTTAACAAAATTTTAGGGACTAAATTGCAAAATCATTAAATCTGTTTCTCTTCCTTTTTCTAATTGTTGCACGTTTTGTTAGAGGTCTTAAATTCTTGATGTAAAACTAAATTCTATTGAAACCTAAAAACTCCTCATTTAAACTAGTGTCTTCATTTCTGTATGGTAGATTTTTTTTTTCCATCTGACAAAATTTTATATTTTTGAGAAATTATATTTATGAGGATGTTGTGGAAAACAATTCATATTTCATATATTTTCTATATTTTACTAAACTTTATAATTTTATTAAAATTAATGAAGCATAATTTTAATTTTCACACGTATGCATTAATTTATTTATAAACATAACGACTTAACATAATTTCATTCTCTAATAAATTAATATATTGTTTTGTTTATATTTTACAAGAATTGCATATCATGTTTTAATTGTACGTTGATTTCTTTGACCAAGATAAGGAGTGAAGCTTTCGTTTCTATTGGGCAAATTGAATAGAAAAATAATAAATATTTGTAAAGCTTTTGTTTCTATTGGGCAAATTGAATAGAAAAATAATAAATATTTATAACTCATACCTTGCTTTCGGACCGAGTCAAACTTAGTAAATTTTACAGTATAAGAACATAATAAAGAGAATATTTGGCCATCTATTAATTAGTATTGACTGAGTCAAACTTCTTATGTGTCATTTTGATTCCAAACGGATTTGAATTAATGGATTTAATTTGCATTTATATGGGCAATCTGTAACCAAGTTTTTCCTCCTGGCCTTGTTTTTCATTGCTATAAATATACCATCCATAAGTCATTTCATTCACCACCATTCCGATTTCCACATCAAAAATGTAGTCTAAATATTAGCAAGTAAAGCTTCATTACATTTCTGTGTAATTAGCAAGATATGTTTTCAAATACTCTTGACATTACGAGCTACTTTATTGTGATATTGGGTTTATCAAGGAGTCTGACTTTGAGAATTCTGAAGTCAATATGTTTTGATATTGTATTATATTATATATTTTGATATGGTTTATTTCCCTGAGCTCGATGACTCGACAAAACAGAAAGAAGTAACTGTGATATATTCTGAGAATTACAGAACGAGGGTCATTAAATGCTTAACCAGAAGTTTAAAAAGGATAAAGAAAAGAGCTTTTCATGGATTCAATAGAGAAATTGAGTTGTCAAGCTGCTCCTTAAAAGATCCACTCAGTTGGAGACCCTTTGCTTCATCAGTTCGTGTGAAAAGAGGCACATTAAAGAATTTCTCCCTTTTAAAGCTTCCAAAAAACCCGAGATAGTATATATATACGAAGGAAACAAACTTGTATTCCAAAGATTGCGAGAAATTTGTATTTGTTTTGAGAGAGCGAATAGTCCAATTTTTCTTAGAAAAGACTAGATTTTTTGAAGTATTTTAGAGATGATAAAAAAATGCTTTCATTCCATATTAATGTATCGTTTTTTAAAATATGTTTGTTATATTCTCAATTAAATATTTTTATTTTACATCACCAATAAAAAATATTATCCAGTTATTAAAGAAATTATTTTATGAAAAAAAACTCAACTTGACATATATTTGTCCCCTACTTACCATTATGCATTTAGTAATTTTGGACTATAGTGATAAATGAGACATACGGCAGAAAAAAATTGATTTTAGTGATAAGTGTGACTCACGTGCAGTGAATAAAAATGATAAGTGAGATTCACATAGTGATAAGGAGGGCAAATCTGTATACTGTAGCAAGCCATTTTATCAAACGGCAGGTTTACAATTATAATTTGAAGACTAAAAAGTAAAAATTTCAAAGTCGTTGCAATACAATCCTGTTTTATTTCATTTCGGCCTGGACTGTACATAATAAATAAATTTTCGATCTTGATTGGCCCTATTTGGATTGTGATGGGCCTCCAATAAACTATTATTTCTTTATTTCTTAAAACTCGAGAGGCCCCTCCAAAATTTCCAGTAAACTCCGCCACAAAACACATTTAACAAGCAACATAAAATACATCAATATTAACAAAACAATCCATTCATTATAGCATTACCCAACAAACTTCCATTCAATTTTCGAGTGAATAAGCCACCAAGCACACACACCCAAAAAACAAAATAACAAGCAATATGAACCATAGTAGAGTTGATAAAAAGTTCTGCAACTAACATCCAAGTATTATACCATTCATTACACCACTCAAGATCCTTCAACTCGCATCATCATCATCAAACCAAATAACATATACCAACACAAAACTACTAATTACTACAAACCAACCAATCTTTCACAAAACACCCTAAAACCCCACCAAATCACACCGGCACGACCTCCGTCACCTCCTCCTCCTTTCCGGCTCTCACCGCCCAAAACAACAATTTTGCCCTCCGAGTCCACGTCCACAATCACCGAGTTCCCTTTCTTAATGCCGCCCCCTAGCTCTTTTCTCATCAGACTGTCCTCCAAAAACCGCATGATCTTTTTTCTCAATGGCTTCGCTCCGTAACTCGGATTGTAACCTTCATCAACCACTCGGTCTCTAAACTTGTCCGTGAATTGCACGTCAATATCCTTTTTTTTCTGCTGGCCAATCAGCTCCTTTAGCATGATGTCAGCAATTTCCTTGGCCTCCAACTTGGTCAACTGACGGAAAACGATCATTTCGTCGAGACGGTTGAGAAATTCGGGACGGAAATATTGTTTGAGTTCTTCTGTTACGAGAGATTTGATGCGGTTGTACCTGCGGTCTTTTTTGTCAGCCGATTCATGGTCGAACCTGATTTTCCTTCCGCCCTTTTCAATCACACTGCTTCCCACGTTTGAGGTCATGATCAACAGAGTATTTTTAAAATCGACGGTTCTGCCCTTGCTGTCCGTTAATTGACCGTCTTCTAAAATTTGAAGAATCATGTTGAACACGTCAGGATGAGCTTTCTCAATCTTGTCGAAAAGTATGACGGTGTAGGTACGTATTCTGACGGCCTCGGTCAGCTGCCCGCCTTCCGTGTAGCCAGGTGGGGATCCGATGAGCTTGGAGACCGTGTGGCTCTCCATGAACTGGCTCATGTCGAGCTGAATCATCGCCTCTTCCGAGCCAAAGTAGAAGCTCGCGAGAGCCTTGGCGAGGTCTGACTTCCCGACACCTGTCGGACCGGAAAAGATGAAGCTCGCGATAAGCCGGTTAGGGTTTTTGGGCCAGACTCTCGAGCTGTGAATCGCGCGAGAGATGGCCTTGACGGCCTCGTCTTGGCCGATGATGCGAGAGTGGAGAGTCTCTTCCATTCTGAGCAGGCGGGACGACTCAGACGAGACCTTTTCGACCGGGATGCCGGTCCAGCTGGATACGATGTGTTGGATGTCCGCTTCTGTTACCATCGGCCCCGTTTCTTCCGCCTTGTTTTCCGCTTCTATCGCCTTGTCCTTGTTGCTTAGAGCTGCCATTTGGGCACGCAGCTCTACCTCTCTGTTCCTCAGCTCACCAGCCTGTTTGTTAATAATTTATCACTCAAGTTAGATTTCTAATATCAAAATAAATAATAAATAAATAAAAACCTTTTTAAAATCTTGGCCTCTGAAACTTAATAGTAGAAAATGTATTCCTTTGTTTAAATACATAATATTTTAAAATTAAATAAAATACACATCCAAGTATATAACTAAAATATTTTATTTCTCATCTCAAATAATTATTCACCTTATGCCTGACGTGAGATCCTGCCTCATCAATCAAATCAATGGCCTTAGCAGGCAACCGGTCACTGAAAACCAAAAAAAAAAAAAAAAAAATCAGCTAAACTCAAAAACAGTTTAGGGTTTAGCTGATATCATAATATCTTTGGCCAAATTTCATGTGTGCCCCTATAAAACCTCAAATTTCACGTACACCCCTACAACGCAGTCAAATATCACAAATACCCCTACAAACACACTCAAATATCATGAATATCCTGACATTTGAGCGGTTTCGCAGGGGTATTGGTGACATTTCACTTTTTGCAGGGGTACGTATGTAATTTGGCAAATTTCTTTTACCTGATGTACTGATTGGACAGCTGGGCGGCGGCGACGAGGGCCTCGTCAGTGTAGCGCAGGTTGTGTATGATCTCGTACCGCTGACGTAATCCTTTCAGGATTTGGATCGTCTCGTCGACCGTCGGCTCCGGCACCTTCACCGGCTGGAACATACGCTCGAGAGCCGGGTCCTTCTTGATGTGCTTTCTGTACTCGTCCAGCGTCGTCGCTCCAATACACTGTTAAAAAGAATAAAAAGTAAATTAGTTGCGCAAAAATAATAAGGGAATTTTGAAATAACCCCCAACATTTTCTCGATATTACAAAAAAGGCGTGAGTTTTTAGATTTTCTAAGAAATTGGTGATAAAATGTTTTCCGAAAAATATTTTAAGAATTTGTTTTAGAAAAGCATTTTATCACAAGGGGGTAAAATGGGAATTTGAAATATTAATATAAGGAAATTTATAAAATATATATATATATATATATATATATATATATATATATATATGTTTTCTGAATATTACCCCTATGATAAATATTTAATTTTCAAAAAAAATCTCCATCAACTTTTCCATCTAAGAATCAGTTCAATTTTTTTTAAAAACCTCCGTCTACTTTTCAGAAAAATAATCCGGAAGACATATATTTCTTCATAAAATAAAACATTCACATAAAAAATATTAAAATAATTCAACCAAGCCTACCTGAAGTTCGCCTCTGGCGAGAGCCGATCTCAAAATATTAGTTACTCCCTCATTCGCCCTGGTTCCGATCAAGGTATGCACCTTGCCAATGAACAGTATGATGTCCTCGGCCTGTTTAATCTCCTCCATGAGCTTCTTGAGCTGCTCCTCGAACTCGCCGCAGTAGCCGCCGAGGTACTTGGTGCGGGCGACCAGCAGGAACTTTTCGAGGGTTATTATTTTTTTGCCCTCAACAGTTTCCGGCACGTCGCCCGTCGCGATGCGCTGGGCCAGGCCCTCGGCGATGGCGGTTTTACCGACACCTGGGATGGTGAGAAAATTAGGGGGGGGGGTTCATAAATTGAGATTTTGTTAACAAATATTTTTATGGTTTGTGTATATACTATTACAAAAAATGAAATATATATATTGTTATATATATATATATATATATATATATATATATATATATATATATATATATATATATAATGTTTTGCAGGGTTACATATGAAATTTGGCCTATTTTAAATAAAAAAAATAAAATAATATACAAAATTATCACGCTTTTGGAAAATTGAAAGCTAAAACTAGGCTAAATTTTTTGTGGTTTTTAACACGATGGTTTTTTATAATTTTTCCAAATAAATAAATATTCCACCTGGCTCGCCGATCAAACACGGGTTGTTCTTGGTGCGCCGGCTGAGGATTTGGGTGACCTGCTCGATCTGCTCCTGACGGCCCACGACCGGGTCGAGCTTGCCCTCTTTGGCAAGCTCGGTTAGGTTGGTGCCGTGCACGTCCAGCATCGGCATTTTCTGCCCGCTGCCGCCCACGGCTTCCATGCTCTCGTCCTCCATTCTTAATATTCTTATCATCTGTTAAGAAGATTGATTATGAGAATTAAATTTAATTTAATTAAAATAAATAAATTACTTCTTAAATAACTTGGAAAATAAATAAATAACTATATTTTTTTTAGTTCTATGAAATAAATCCTATCATTTGAACAGCAAGAAAAAGAAAAACTACTTTAAGAGACTTTCAAAATAGTCAAAAAAGAACCACCTAATATTAACATTTTATTTAGAAAAAACTAAAAGAATATTTTTTAAATAACATATAAAGTTATGGGGATTTGGGAAATGGAAAGTTAAAACAAGGGTTTGTACTAACTTTTTATTTAAAAAAATTAAATAATATTAAAATAATACATCAAATTTACGATTTTTAGAAACCAAAAACTTAATAGTAGGGTTTCTTTACATTCCAAAAGATAGGTCATTTGTTTTAATATATAAAGCTTATGTTTTGGATGAATTTTGACACCTGTCATTTTAAAGGATTTTCTACAACCATTCTACAATTAATCAACGTATAGTGAGTCATTTAGTACCCAATCACATCCCCACATGTGCCCTTATATTTTCAAGTCACTGGATCAATCAATGTCACATTGAATGAATCCTTTTTTATTGACAAATTTACAATTAAACCCTGTTATACCAAAATTGCAAAAAGGCCCCTATATTATTGGAAATGAAAAAAAAGCCCCTATATTGATGCCAAAATTGTTAAAAAAGCTTCTACCGGTAGTTAAGAGTTAAATTACTTTTCGTACTTATTACATAATGCAAATGATGATATGAGAAAGTTGTGTTCTACATAACTCAATAATTTACTTCAAAATTAAAAGTTAGAAGAAACTACAAATGAAAAGTTTTTTGTATTTTAGCATTGGTGTTCTCTATTATTAATTATGAAAATGCATAAAATATGTCGATTAAATGTAATTTAACACAAATTTATTTATGTTAAGTACATTATTTTTTTTATTTGTTTCCTGTTTTATTTTCATACCATTTTGAAAATGTCATATTCAAGATGAATCAAAAAAAATCTATACCGAAGCGGACGGAGGTCATTTTTTCACAAACTTGAAAAAAAAATATGGGGGGGGGGGGGGGGGGCGCTTCCCATAAATTCAAAAAAATACAAGGGTGTTTTTCACAAATTTACCTCAGTCCTAATATGGGTCAAGTCCGCCCCAAGTATCTCCAACACTCTCGCGGCGACGCCCTCTCTCAACAGCGTCAGCAACAAATGCTCCGACCTGACATTGTTATGCCCGAGCCGTCTCGCCTCCTCCAGACTCAGCACACAAAACCTTTGGGCTCCCGACGTGAGCGGGATGAAGACCCCCCGGCCCACGAACCCGTTCCCCTGCCCGAGCTGTCTCGCCTCCTCCAGACTTAGCTCACAAAACATTTGGGCGAACGGGATGTTGGCCTGTTCCCCGATCCCGTTCCTCTCCCACCACTCCTGCATCTCCTCATGTTGCCGAATCCTCAGCTCATAAGCCCCTCGGGCTCTGCGCGCGAGCGAGATGTTGTCCCCCCCGAACCCGTTTCCCAGCCCGAGTATTTCTTCCACCTCGTCGCGCGCGTCCTCGAGGTTGATCCCCATGGATCTGAGGACCCTGGAGGCGGTGCTGATGTGCTCACGGATTAAGCCGAGGAGGATTTGGTGCGTCCAGATGTGTCTGTGGCCCATCAGGCAGGCTTCTTCTTGCGCCAGTATGATTACCTGCGAAATTGGGAATTTAGGCTTTATGAGATTGAAAAAAATTGCAGAAAATTTGAATTGTTATGAGATTCTGAAAGGATAGTAGTGTTGGTGAAATACATAAGCCATTGTGGGTCAGAATATCAGTGAAAGAGTCGCTGAATTGAATTGAATTGTTATGAGATTCTGAAAGGTTAGAGGTGGTGAAATACAGAAATCATAGTCGGTGAATTATTTAGTGAGGGGAGCAAGTTTTAAGTAAATTTAGGGTTTTCTTGAAATTTAAGTGATAAATGCAATGTTTGTCCCTGTACTTTAATTGAATTGCGATTTGGTCCCTGTACTATTGATTTAAACTTTTCGATCCATGTATTTTTATGAAAACAAGCACGATTATTCCAACATCCAACGTCGTGAAATTACTATTTTTTTTAATATACTAATTTCATCATATTTACGTAAATTACATGAGATTAGACATTTAACTATAAACTCCCTAAGAAAGTTTTCAATTTAAAATTAAAAAAGTAATAAAAAAAATAGAAAAAATTGAAAGCCTAGTGCATGACACGCTTTTTCATTGGCCTCACTACTTCAGCACCAATCTGTTAGGAATTAATATATTTTGGGTATTATGTTAAACTCCAAGGGCTTCGGTGCAAATGTTCCAGATTTTGAACTCAAATCTGGCGTATGACATGGCAGGGAATTATGCATATCGGCACACGTATTAAATACTGGTCCGTGGAGCATTTTGAGTATTATTTTGTGTCTTAGGTTTACATTTATTAGGTCGTTTGGAACAACTGTCACAAAACTAACTTTAAGCGAGTGGGTGTTTTCATCAAATTGTAGTTTTCTTCTTAGGGTTCCAGATATTCTCATGATATTTTCTAATTTGGAAACTCTTGTGCTGCAATTAAATTACTTTTTTGAGGTATTATTAATGCTCTTACTAACATACATGTAAATAAAACGATGACATTGTTATATTATATATTTGTTGATATGGTTTATTTCTTAGATCGATGACTCGACAGAAAAGAAAGAAGAAACTGCGATATATTTCAACAATTACACAGGGAGGGCCATTAATTGCTTAACCAAAAGTTTAAAAAGGATAGAGATAAGATATTTTCATGGATCCATTAGAGAAATTTAGCTGATCAAACTGCTACTTAAGAAATCGGTTCGTTTAGAGACCCTTTGCTTCATCAATTGGCTTCAAAAGATTCACATTAAAGAAATTCTTCCTTCCAAAGCTTCTTAAAGAGCTGAGATAGTATGTATATGAAGGAAACAAACTTGTGATTCCAAGGATTATGAGAAATTTGTATTAATTTCAGAAAGCGAATAATTCAATTTTTCCTAGAAAAGACTATATTTTTTGAAGTGTTTTAGAGATGATAAAAAATGCTTTCATTCCATATTAATGTATCTTTTTTCAAAATACGTTTGTTATATTCTCAATTAAATATTTTTATTTTAGATCACCAAGCAAAAAGTATCCAGTTAATAAAGAGACTATTTTATAAAACGGTAGTTTATAAATTTATAATTTACAAATTATAGGTGAAGAGTAAAAAAGTACAAAGTCGTTGCAATACAGTCTTAGTTCATTTCGGCCTGGAATGTATATAATAAATAAAATTTCGATCTTGATAGGCCCTATTCGGATTACGATAGGCCTCCAATAAACTATTCTCTCTTTATTTCTTAAAACTCGAGATGTCAAAATTTTATCTCGAATGGAGTAGAACTCGGGCCTGTTAAGCCCTATAAATAGGCCCATAAGCTCATCTTGCCCTGCGTTGCGATTGCCGCCTCTGAATCTGAATGTTACTTAACCTTCGAATAAAAACAGTACGAGAGAAGAAATACTAAAGAAAAACCCTAACGAAACAATGGAGAAGAAAGGCGATCTGACGCCGTCGAGTGGCCGGCCAACGGCGGCCGTCGCCGTCAAGGCCGGCGGAATCGACGATCATCCGGATCTAATCAGCGATCTGCACGATTCGATCCTCGTTCGAATCCTCTCCTTCCTCCGTACAGTAGAGTCGGCTCGCACCAGCGTCCTCTCGAGCCGGTGGCGGAATCTCTGGACCTCCGTCCCTGCATTCAATTTCCCTTACAAAAATAAACCCGTACAGCTAGAATCAGCGATGAATTCTCTCCTCTCTGTAAAGATCATCAACACAAAGATATCGAATTGGTGGGATGACCTACGGTTTGAACAATTTTTCAGTTTCTGCTCGAGGTTTCCTCTTGAAGAAGTGAATCTATATTCCAGATATCCTTACGATCTGCCGATGAGCGCTCTTTCTGCATCGGCTACATCTCTGCGTGTGCTCTCGCTTCAGAAATGTGTAATTGCCGACCCCGGGCCAATCGAGTTTCGCCACCTGTCAGATCTCTTCCTTAGATATTGTTTTGTTGAGGATTCGACTCTCGAACGATTTCTCTCTTGTAGCTGCTCTCGTATCGAAAAACTCACCATAGATTGTTTTCCAAAAATAACTTGTTTGAAATTCCGTTTGCCTGAATTGAAGATTCTGAAATTGAAATATTCTAAAACCATAAAATGTATTGACATTGAAGTGCCAAATTCATGATGGTAAAATACGATGGGAATTCATTCTATTTGGATCAGGCTTCTTTACGAAACGTTGAGAAGTTGCAATATGCTGCTATTGATTTATATTGGTATAAGTATTATTATCCCCAAACGAATAAGCCGAAAAATGCTGGTTTGGGCTATGGAAATCTTATTCGTGAGTTTGCTCAGCCCAAGCATTTAGAAATCAAAACCGATGATCATGAGGTCTAATTTATAACATTTATTTATATGTTTATTTATATTATTAGCTAAAGTAACTAACTCAGAGTATTTTTTATATATTTATTTATATTAATTTTTGTTTAGGTTATTTGGGAATGGATCGGAATGAGAGAATTTCCAATTAAGTCGATTGGTACAACTGTCACAAAATTGACTTTGAGCGAGGGTCATTCTCCCTCAAATTTTCTTCTTAGGATTCCAGATATTCTCATGATATTTTCTAATTTGGAAACTTTTGAACTACAATTAGATAACAGATGGGCTCGTGAGGTATAATGAATGCCCTTACTAACATACATTTAAATAAAATAATATCATATTATATTGTATTATGTATTTGTTGATATGTTTTTTTTCCACAGATGGATTGCTCGATAGAGAAGAAAGAAGAAACTGCGATACATTTCACTAATTACAAAGGGAGAGCCATTAATTGCTTAACCAAAAGTCTGAAAAGGATAGTGATAAAATCTTTTCATGGATTCAATAGAGAAATTGAGTTAGTCAAGCTGCTACTTAAAAAATCCTTTCAGTTAGAGACCCTTTGCTTCATCAATTGGCTTGGAAAGATTCACATTAAAAAAATTCTCCCTTTTAAAACTTCTAAGAAAGCTGAGATAGTGTATATACGAAAGAAGAAAAACTGTGATTCCAAGGATTGTGAAAAATTGGTATTTATTTGAGAAAGAGCTGATAAATTAATTTTCTCAAGAAAGAAGTAGAATCTTTTTGAAGTAATTGAGATGATTAAAAATTCTTTCATTTCATATTTAATGTTATCTATACTCTTAAATTTGTTTGTTGTTCCCCTATGAAGTCCACTTAATTTTTTTAGGAAATTTGTAGAGGGCTAAGACCAACCCACCCCAAACAACCAAAATGTGATTTTTTTTATATATTTCCTTATTTACAGGGTTTTTCTCTATTTACAAGAAACAAAAAAGTATGAAAAAAATGCTAAACCTACAAGTCCACGTTATCTGAATCGGGTTTTTTATTAAAAAAAAATCATTAGATAGGTTATTGACTTATAATTAGAAAAATCTAAATCGTGTCTTAATTCATCTGGGCCTCAATGCACATAAATTCAAATCTTAATGGGTCATGAGCAGATATATCGGGCCTCCAATAATAATAACCTTCTTAATATAATATCACGCAGACTCCGTGGCGCACCAGAATCAGGTAGCGAACTTCCCTTCCTTCACTCATGGAAAGAAAATCAAATGCTAATAAAATGAAAATGAAAATGAAAATGAAAATCCCACTTGTTGCCGCTTTATTATTTCTTGATAAATAAATACATAAACAACCTCTAATTCTTCCCACTTTCTCTCTAGCCTTGGATTGGATTCATTTTCTTCTCTTTGCTCAGTTCTACTCAGGTACGAGTTATCTCTTCTCTTTCTTGTTCCAATTGGATTAGTAGTACTGAAATTCTGTTTTTCCTCTTTTTCGAATCTGAATCTGAATCGGATTCCTTTCTAATTCGTGATGCGAATTTGTAATTCAGATTCGGGTGAATTTGTTCCTTTCTTTGCTAAAACAGATCTGAACGGAATCCTGCTAACAGTGAATTTTACAGATCTTACGTGTTAATTACATTGAATTCGATCATATAATCTCTCTCTGTTTACATCCCTCTGTAGACTGAGCGCTAATTGAATGGACGGAAATCAGCAAGCATTCGAAATGAATGGAAATCAGAATTCAATGGAATCGAATCCGCCTGAAACTGAGAAAACTCTACCAAAACACCGCGAATTAACTCTCTTAAGAAAAATACGAGGAATTCTCTGCTTATTCATCATCGCCTCAACCGCATTTTTCATGCTGATTTACTTCGGTCCGCTCACAATCCTTCCTCTCCGTCTCTTCTCTCTCCATTACAGCCGCCAATCCACCTCTTTCCTCTTCGGCACCTGGCTTTCTCTCCTCCCTTTCCTTTTCGAGAAAATCAACAAAACGAGAGTGATTTTTTCCGGCGAAAAAGTTCCAGATCAAGAAAGAGTCTTGCTTTTCGCGAATCACAGAACGGAAGTTGACTGGATGTATCTTTGGGATCTTGCGTTGAGAAAAGGAAGGCTGGGGAATTTGAAGTATATTTTGAAGAGCAGTTTGATGAAAATGCCGGTTTTTGGATGGGCGTTTCATGTGATGGAATTTATTCCGGTCGAGAGAAAGTGGGAAATTGATGAGAGTATAATGAGGAAAAGACTCGAGAGGTTTTTGGATAGAAGGGATCCTATGTGGCTCGCCGTTTTTCCTGAAGGAACTGATTACACGTAATAATTATACTTTAATTTTTTTTTGTGTTTTTTTAGTGATTTTGATTTTTGGTGATATTTTTAGGGAGCAGAAGTGTATAAAAAGCCAAGAATACGCGGCCGAAAATGGGTTGCCTATTTTGAAAAACGTTTTGATTCCAAAAACGAAGGGATTCACTTTTTGTTTGGAAGAATTACGAAACTCATTAGATGCAGGTATAATTTATTCTCAAAATTTAATATTTTCCCTAAAAAATATTTATCTAATTTTTTTTTTCTTTATTTAGTTTATGATGTTACAATAGCTTACAAGCATACATTACCAGTATTACTAGACAATGTATATGGAACTGATCCTTCAGAAGTACATATTCACATAAATCGCATCGAATTAAAAAACATTCCAAATTCAGAATCTGAGGCGTCTGATTGGCTGATAGAGAGATTCAGAATCAAAGATGATCTTTTAACCGATTTTACTAAAACTGGTCATTTTCCTAATGAAGGAACTGAAGGAGAATTATCTACAACGGTATGTGTTTTGAAACTTAGTTTTATACTTGGACTTAGTTGCGTTTTGGTATATTTTACGTTTTGGTCGAGTGTTTGGTTTAAGGTTTATGTGGGGTGGAGTTTTGTGTATCTTTCTATTGTTACTTATTATGGTTTACATACTCCACAATTGTTTGGAGGTAAAAGGGTTGAAGGAAAGAAAAATCTATAGCATGTAATTTGTGATTTGAAACCAATTTGTAATTTCATTTTATAACATTTGTGTTGAAGATTTATTTCCTCTTTGGTAAAGCTAAAGTGGAATCCAATGAAAGGAAGATTAAAATCAAGCTCTTAATATTTGTTTATGTATTTTCATTTCCACAGCAAATTAACTGAAAATGGCAAACGTAGATATGTCATCACAATTGTAAACTTACTTTCCTTCAATCCATTACATCCAAACAAACAAGCACCTACAATCTACAAACTATCAATTCTTCAAGCTCTTAATTAATTATGTTCTTTTAAGAAAACCTTAATTATGTTCTTTTAAGAAAACCATTCAATCTACAAACTAGCAAGCTCTTAATTAACTATATTCTTTCAACAAAAACCATTATTATATCGCACTATCTTTCGCTTTTCCATTCGACATTTCGACACGACCAACATGAACATCCTCATCAGCGATATACTTGCCCCAGAACCAGTGTCCCTTCCAAACAAGCACCATCTCCTCAATCGGCACATTCTTCGTCTCAGGCAAGAAAAATGCTATAAAAATAGTCATAATCACAACCCAACCAGCGAAAAAGTAAAACAAGCCGAACTTCAAGTGGCAAAGCATTGCTAAGAAAGCTTGTGCGATGGCGAAAGTGAAGAGCATGTTTACTGATACGTTGATTGATTGTCCGGCTGATCGGATCTCCAGAGGGAAGATTTCACTGGGAACCAGCCAGCCGAGTGGGCCCCATGACCAGGCGAAGCCGGCCACGTAAATGCAGATGAAGAATACTATAAAGGCTGCGTATACCTTGTGGATGTTTGCCACGCCACTTGTTCCGAATTTAATTGCAATCAAAGTACCCACGAGTATCTGCATAAACAAACATAATTGCAATGGTTATACTTTTATTTAATTTGGGTGTAAAAATTTAGCTGTAAAATTCAATATGTTGTTATTGTACCTGGCTTATGAGCATTTGAGCACCCCCCTGCAAGAAGAGCTTGCGACGGCCCAACTTGTCAACAGTAAAAATAGAAACGAGGGTTGCAAACACGTTCACAAGGCCAGTGATCACTGCAGACATGAGGGATGCATTGCTCCCAAACCCGAGAGTCTTGAAAAGTATAGGCGCGTAAAACGTGATGACATTAATGCCAGTGAGCTGCTGAAAGAAAGGAATCATTATGGCCATGGTCAATTGCGCTCTGTATTTGCGCCTGAGTATGTTAGCCCACGGATGCTTGATCTGCTTTGACTCCTGGCTGGCAGCAACAAGGTCATTATATTCATCGCTGATATCATCAGTGCCACGGATTTTTCGTAACATTTCATGGGCCGCCTCATCATGTCCACGATCGATAAGAGAGTTGGGAGTATCAGGAAGGAAAAGAGAACCGATAGTAATAATTGCGGCAGGAACTGCAGCTAGAGCCAGACTGATTCGCCAGCCGTAGCCCGCCTTGATCTTATCAGTGCCGTAATTGATCAAATTTGCGCATAGGATACCGATTGTTATCATGAGCTGGAAGCACATGTTGAGCATACCACGTAGGCGAGCCGGGGCCATTTCTGATAGGTATACTGGTACAGACTGCATTGAGAATAGGAGAAAATTGTTAGGATATTTTTGTCATTTTACAAGTCAATGGTATTTTTTTTTTTCTTTGCGGAAGTTTTGGATGTATTGATGGATAGAGACGGTGAGGTAAGAAAAGTACAGTGTGGAAAATGAAGGAGAATCCTGTGCCATAATAATTCAAGCGAGATGTCTCTCTCAATTTTTGTAAAGTAAACAAAATGATGCATCAAACGGAGAAAGAAAGGTCACTCAAGCATAAAAAAGTATAAAATGTATATATACTAAAAAAAAGAGACAATAAATAGTATATTTGTAAATAAATATTAAAAAAACCACCACAAACTTGAATATACTACTAATATAGTTTTCTTAGAACTGTTCAATATTTAAAGAAGGATTCTCAAAATTAAGTTTTCATTAATCACTTGGCCTTAGCTAACTCAAAATTATGATGAAAAATACAATGAGAAACTATTAGGTAGCACCGGTCCACTATGAACCAGCCAATAGAGAACAGCTCATACGTTCAACTTGCTGACATGGTATTTATTCATTGGCTTGGTCCATTGTGGACTTGTGCCATTTTTTACTTGTATATGCTGAATTTCTTAAAAATCAAACAAACGACTCAACTTTGGAACAAGATGTGGACCCACGTAACAATAGAAAAACAAGCACGCCTGTTTGGACTTGGGCGACTTGCACACATGTTTCTTTAATTGTGACTTAATAAAATTAAGAAAATCCTTTTCTGATTGATAAATATCTTTGTTCTTTGAAATTCCAACTATTAATATCACATATTTTAAGTGACAAATTGAAATTCAAGTCAAGTAAGTCCAAACCAAAAGAAAGCTCAGTTTTGAAAAAAAAAAAATATGACCAGGACTATCACCAGTTCAGTGTAAATGGAGATGACCTGTTAAGTAAACCTTTGTTTGATGAAATGCATTTCTTCATGTAAAGAAAAAACTATGATGAATATAAATTAAAAAATATAAAAAAAATAAATCAGGGGATAACCGATTTACCTGATTAGCAAAACCTACACCTATACCAAGAAGAATACGGCCGATAATAAGCATTGCAACATCTTTAGCAGAACCATTCAGAGCGGCACCAACCAAAAAGACGAGACCGCCCCCAAACATGGACCATTTTCTTCCGAACATTCTCGTGGCAGTCGCTGCAAAAAAGGAGGCAACTAGAGCTGCCAAGTATAATGACGATGTAAATGTCGTCAGTAATTGACTGTCAAAGTTGCAGTACTGATTCGTGTTCTTATCCTCCTTTTCCTTCCGATAAACATCCGGAAAGAACTTTTTCAGAAATGGGTCCATAGCTATCACACCACCTAAAAAGATGAAGTAAAAATTAAGAATGAGTTGTTTTGTAAAAATAATTTTGCAAAAATGGAATATTTTTTTGTTTTGGGTAGTTAATTGGTTATATATTTACCTGAAATACCGAGATCATATCCGAAAATCAGACCGCCTGTGGCAGCGACAATACATGTCATAAAGACAAACAAAGTTAGCTTGCCGGGGTATTCTTTTCCTCCGGCCGTGTTCACAATGACTCCTCCAGCCATTTTGAGAGAGAGAGTGAGAGAGAGAAGTGATATGAAGTTCTGGAGGTAGAGAGGGTACTATAGAGGGGAATTTATAGAAGATGAAGTGAAACTCGTGACAACAAATTGAAAGAGATGGAAAAGTCAAGAGGTGAGAAAAAGCAAGCTGGCAGATTAATTAATGGAAGCAAGGGCAGTGATGTGGCAAATTTATCTAATTAAAAAGGAGTTACGACTCCCAATCGGATAAACAAGAATTAGTAGTCTAAAACCCGGTACTGCTTTCGTAACAATTGGACTGAACAAGTTGACTTTAGATTTTAAATTATTTTACACTCCAACGGCTCTCCAAAATAAAAATATCAGGATCGACTTAATTGCCTAAAATTCATATATAACGTTCTAATTTGTATTACATACAAAAAATATAAGATTACATAGTAATTTGCAAAAATAATATATGGATAAGGTTAAAACTTTTGACTGTCAAAAAGTTTGAATTTGGAAGCTCGTGATGATTTTAAATAGAGAGAAAAGCGGCTATAAATATGGATAAGATTCATATACTTTTAATTTGGTCTCATGACATAAAACAAGTGCACAAGCGTACGACGGATCCTTTTTTCTTCATTCAATTGGCACCGTAGCCACCGTTCAATGATCATATCTTATCCGTTTATTAACAAAATAATATTTATGTAACAGCCTTGAATATATAGACACTATAAACGGTTACATTCATACTAGTTTTCTTTTAATTCAAATAGTTTGAAGTTCAAATTTTGAGGCCTTCAAGAACAAAAAATTAGTTTGTTATAGTTAGAATCATAGTTTTGCCTCCAAATTTGAAGGGCAGCTTCCAACCTACTCTTTCTGACCCTACGCAACCTTCCCTTCCAACTCTTATGCTTAAAGTCAACAATGAAGTATAAGCAAAGTATTAATATATATTGGTATACTATTATTATGCAAGTACAATCATTAATGAAGTATAAATTAAGTATTGTGATCATTTTACAAGTTACAAGTTAATTACAACATTTCTTTTCTACATGGCTTAATGTGTTAGTAATAGAAGTACGTATTTTATCAGTAAAACTAAATCTTATCAACTAAATAATACATAAATTATTTTGTTATTATATTATCATGTCAAAAAATTTAGTAGACAGAATTAATGAAATTACTAATATAATGACGTTACTTCATACTTTTTAAAAGAAAAAAGTATACTTGTCCCCTCAACCCTAAAAGGAGACTCTAAATAATTCTGCAGGGACTCGTGTGGACAAAAATTTGTAGCTTGGTATAAAAATCAAACCGGAATCAGGAAACGCGGTTTTCTTATGTGTTATCCACCATCCACGTCCTTTTCTTTGTTAGAATAAAGGACTCATGAAGATCATAAAGAAATATCGTAAATTATAATAATCAAACTAACACATTATTTATTTATTTAATGCCATAAAGATCATAAAAAATATATTAAATTACGCAATAATACATACTTTTTTAAGGACATGAAGATCATAATTATAGTAAATTATAATAATCACACGAACGCATAATCTGATTTGTGTGTCATGCATGAAGATCATAATTATAGTAAATTATAATAATCGCGCTAACGCATGATTTATATTTTAATAAGGAAAAGTTGTAAGAATATAATCATTATTGTTTTTTAACATGTTTAATGGCAACTTTGTCTTATTTACAAGACCAAATGACCAATGGCTCAATAAAAACAATATTCGCTGTTTAGTGGACAAAGAGTGAATGTGAGTAAACAATTTAGAAAGGATTATTTTTGAGAAAGAAAATGTGCAGAATATTTTATTGAGTGAAAACACTGTATCCGTTTCCTTCAAAAGGAGAGGTAGTGTAGTTTGTAAAAGAAAAAAACTAACTATACATTGGACAGTGGACATAAAAGAGGAAAAAATCTAATTTTTCAAATATCATCCCAATTAATCTCTTTCAATCATTTAAAACGGCAATTCAAAGTAAATTGTACTTGTAGCCTTCTGACATCGTTTGAATAGCACAACGACGCTGTAGATATACTGTTTTTTTCATTTTATATATTGTTTTCTCATGTTATATACTGTTTTGCCATTTAATATACTATTGTTTATTCTTTGTATATTTTTTATTTTTTTTACTTTTATATATTGTTATCCCATTTTATATACTATTTTTTTCATTTTTTATATATTGTTTTCACTTTTTATGTATATATTGTTCTTAGAAAATAAATTATATATATTGTTATGTATATATTGCTATTAGAAAATAAATTATACATGTTGTTATTGTATTCGTCGTGAACAGTCGAGATACAATGTGCTGTCATACTCTATCAAATCCCTTTGAATAATATGTCGTGCTAAGACACCACACAATAGGTAAATGATACATTAAATGTGATTTTAACATAAAAGAATAGTAAATTTCAATAAACCATAACAAAATCAAGGATTATGAACTATTCTTACTTCGCAAAAAATCATTGATTCTTTCAGGATTTATCAACTTCTATCGTTTCATGGTGCACCGGTGCAAAAAACAATAAACATGGGCCACATATAATTTATCTATATATAATATAAATAGTCATATTGGCAAAAAAATAATAATATTCGGAACATGGAGTTGGCAACTAAAATTACACCAAGGTTTTAGAACAAATTTCAAAACTTCATTTTTCCTATGCTTAGTATCACTTTTTAGTTTTTCCTACCAATTATAATTTTCTTTTAGTCAAGGTGCCGGTCAATATACGGCGCACTAGAAATGATTAGGTCAAAAAATGGAAATCACAAACATTTTAATCCAAAAAAATTCGTTACATCAAAATCAAAGAAAAAACCAAACTATATTAATTTCATAATGTGCTTCATCATTGACCGCTGACTTTACTGTAGAGTCAACATCAATGTGAAAGCTATTTAGGATTCGTTGAATTATTTTTTTATTTTTTTCTTTGTAGAAAACTGGTTTGTTGCGACTATAGAAAATGACATGAGAACAGAATACATGATTTTTCATTTGAATAAGAAAAACACTACACTTCATCACGCGCAAACTACTGCACAAACTATGCTTCCCAATTATAACTCTCCCCTATGAATACAGGATAAAAATGTTGATAACAATACATGATAATATATAAAAACAGCCGAATAATCAACTCCAAAAAAAAAAATATAAAAAGACAACCATTTCAAAGTACAAACTTCAACGCTATTTAAAACCACACACAAACAACACAAATCAGAACTCCCTCTTTAAAACACAGCATTTACACAACCAACAGCACAAAACCCCAAAACACGTCACGTTAGTCACTACCATCTAATCAACCTCACAACACAAAATTAGCAAACAAAACACACACAATCAAACACTGGTCACAGTCACATGTCAGATTTACTGCCATCCTCGCTGCTGAAAACAGAAGTAGAAGCGGAAGGATCGCACTGGAGATCTCCAGAACCGTTATTAACAGTCTTGCACATGCAGTTCTGAGTGGCGAGAATCTTGATCAGGCCGGCACTGGAGATCTCCAGTTGGACTTTGCCCTGGTGGTCTTCTGGTAAAGGTTGTTTCCACGGCTCGCCGTCGATTCTCATGTACGCGTGGGTAGATGCTCCTTTGTGGAACTTGAACTTCACTCCTTTGGCCTGTCATATTGAAAACGAAATAAAGAATTTAATGCGAAGAAAATTATATGTTGATTTTTAGTTTAGGAAATTTGAGAAAAAGCCCATGTATTGTTGGAAATTGCAAAAAGCACATGCAATTTTGCATTTTTTGCGATTTTGGAAATAATGCAGGGGCTTTTTTGCGATTCCCAATAATACAGGGGCTTTTTTACAAATTACCGATTTATTTATTATTATTAATTTACTTGGGCGAGGCGGGTGCCGTGGCCTTTAGGAGAGAGCAAAACGAGGCCGTGCCAGCCGTCTTTAAACCCCACTATTTCTAGTAATCCATCGTCCACAAATGGAGCTGTCAAATCCCTCTTTATAAGATAAAACAAAATATATATATATATATATATATATATATTAAAATGTTAACAGAACTACAGATAATAATAATCATAACAATAATTCACAATAATAAAATAAATTATGTATAATAAACAAATAATAATAAATAAATAAATAATAATAAATACTGATATATAAATAATAATAATAATAATAATAATAATAATAATAATAATAATAAATAACAACAATAATAAATAAATAATAATAAATAAATGATAAATAAATAAATAGATAGACTGTTAAGTTAGTTAACTTACGTCTCTTTGTTTTTTGGAATCGGGAGTTCCCCAAGGATTTAATCCGCCGGAAAAGCTGGGCAGGTTTAGACATACTATTGACCTTATACTGCATATTTATTGTAAATTAATTAGAATAATATATATAATAATGATTATGGTTAAATGTAATTACAAGTATAGTACCTATGAGGAATGTGTAATTTTTCCCATTGGCCATTTTTCTTCATAATCTTCACTTTCGCCAGTTGCGCAATATTACTGCATTTCAAATAAATTAATTAATTTCCATTTTATTTTCAATAAAAATATGGAAATTTTGATATAAACTAGAGAGAGAGAGAGAGAGAGAGAGAGAGAGAGAGACCGTGAAGTTCGATGAATAAAAGGAGCACAAAACCAGCCTTGCGTGCAGCCCAATTTAACATATGTTTTCTGTATTTATATAAAATAATTAATAATTTTCTAAATTATAAGTTTCTAAAAATAAATTTTAACAAATTTATTTCCAAATGACCTGATTGAAAAGCTGGTTCTTGAATTTTTCCGGATGCGATTTCCTCTCAGAATGAAAAGCATACGAAACTTGCGCATCCATCCCTGCAATTTTCATAAATTACAAATCAGTCCCTCTTAAAATAACAAAATAAATAAATAAAATCAAAATTTCTTACCCATGCTAAAATAATTCCAAAAAGCTCCACTATATGTACAAGTGCTATCCTGTAAATATAAAAACACCATTTATGTAAATAGAGAGAAAAACAGGGGCACAAACGTAAATAGTCAATTTTGTAATATACCATTTTTTCTGAGTCCATTTTGGGTGCAATTTGGGGTACGCCTAGTGAATGAGGAAGTTCAATTGGAGCAATTATATCACATATTTTAACTTTAGAAGCATGCATCTTCATAATTATTCCCCAACTGAAAAATAAAAATAAAAATATATATTCTTATTTAATCAAAATATAGAAAAAAAAATCAAAATTAGTGGCTTCTGTCTATTTTTATCTTATTAAAAAAAATAAGAAAAGATTAAGCCCAAATTGAAATCACAAAAATAAAATATATATTTCATATTTAATCAAATTTAGAATAAAAAGATCAAAATTAATGATTATTTATTTTTATAAATTACAAAAAGAGAAAATTATTAAGTTACCTATCAATATTCATTTCTCTTGCATTTTTCACTCTGTTAAGAATTGATATAACAGAGTTTCGATCCGTTCCAGGATTTTTCTTCCCCTATTAAAATTTAATTAAAAATTTCAGAAAAATAAAAAGAGACATAACACTACTTAATTAATTAATAAATTGAGAATTAATTACCCAACCGAAAGAATAGGGAATATTATTTCCAGTTCCTAAAGGGATCGTAACAATTGGAGGCGAATTAATTAATTTTAATTTTAAAATTACTCCAAAAAGCCAGCTGGCTGTTCCATCTCCTCCAGCAACCTTTTCAAACATAAAAAAAATCAAAATAATTACTATTTCAAAAGAAATAATTCAAATAAGCAATCAAATATAAAAATTAACTAAAATAAAATTACAATTAGTTTCAGCCTTTTCTGAATTTCAGCAGCAAGAGAGTCCCCATCAGATTTTAATCTCACAAAATTGTCATAAATATTTTGCAATACTTTATCTGGCGAACTCTCCTCCAGATCAAACACCTATCATTCAAAATTCTCAATTCAAAATCAACAAAACCCTTAAATTTTCAAACTGATTAATCAAACAGAAGATAAACAAATTAAGATTAAATTACTAACTTGAAGGGGATTTAGGATTTGGCGGCAAGTCTGAAGGAAAGCGGCACCGAGTTGCCCTCCACTTTTGGTATTGATGAAAAGTATAACTGGACAAATCGGTACAGATGAAATTTTATTTTCTGAAGGCGATTCCGGCACCAGAATGTAACTCGGTATGTAAAACTCTTCTGAGAGAAAATCGATCTCAGTATTTCTCTCGGCCATTTTTCACTTTGTTATTCGATTATTACTGCGTAAGAAAACAGATTCGAAAGAAACGATTTGTTAAGAATAATTCTTGACAATTCAAAATCAAGTCAAATCATGATCAGCATAAACCCTGAAATACTTACAGCGAATGTAGAAGAAAAATCGAATCACACAGGCGATACCTTCGCTAGATCAAAAACTGCGAAAGGGAAGGCGAACTTATCTACAATTAATTAAGATGAAAAAGATTGGAAGGAAGAGAATCTATCAACCAAAGCAAATCACTCAGCCGAAGGAAAGTATCATCACCATTACTGAACAAAATCGTCAATTTACGGCAGTTGCGAAAGCCCATCACTCACTCATCTCCAGTCCGAATAAAACTGCTCACGCCGTTACCGTTACAACACCCACTTATTAAGCGAGTACATTACATCCCCAGTCGGGCTGAATAAAACTGCTCACGCCGTTACCGTTACAATAGACAGTTATTGAGCGAGTACATCTCCAGTGATTAGTTAATAATGGAGAGGAAAGCTCACGCGTTGGATTTGGTGAGGACGGTCGGGACATGATTCAAGAGGTGGGTCCATAGAATTTATCCATGACAAGAGCATTATTAACTGATTTGTCTTGATTCTTTCGTAAGCAAAAAATATTTGATACGATCAATGAATGATCCCCCTGTAAAGTAAGTCTTAACTACCAAAAATATGTGTATTATCCTTTCATTTTTCATAAACAACAATGTTAGGCAAGTCGACGTGATGATTTAATATGTAAATATCATAATTAATTAAATAAACTAAGTAATAACGAATACGTATATTAATTTAGCATTGTTTCTTCTTAAACAATACATTTCTGGCCCAGCCCATATAACTCAAAAATAAATAAAGTTAAATTTTTTGAAATAGAAATTTAAAACATAATGGGCCTGTATAGGCCCGGTGTATGTAAACCAAGCAATTCACACTGCGCGCCAAAGCCCAAGTGATAAATATATATATCCTTACCATTTTACTTGTATCTTCTTCTCTCTACTCTATCGTCTACAAACTGTTCGACGAAATGAGCTCCATTTTTACACTCAGAACACACATCTCCTTCCCCTTCTCCCTCCCTCCTCGCCGCGTCTTCTCTAAACCCTCCTTACTGAGGTTTATAGCTACCCAAGCTCAAACCATTACTTCTGATTCGCACAAGGTCCACCATGGCCCTTCACTCCTCAACGGCCGCCAGCCTCCGCCAAACTCTTCCACACCGAATCCGTACTCGATCGACAGAGACGCGTTTACGAGAGTTTTTGATGTAGCTTCGCTTCGAGTGCCGGCTGGCGAGTGCTGGGAACTGGAGCGGCGCCTACGTGGCCACCTCCTCAATTGGCCGCGGATCCGTAATATTGCTCGAGTCCCCGGTGATGACGTGGATCCTGACATGTATAAGCTTCTTTTGAGGTGATAAATAGACTCTCCTTTTTGTACTTCATTTTGTTCAATTTCATACAATTGAACCCTATTTTGCTTAATTTACTCTCAAATCAACATTCCAACATGATTAATCGTCTGAATAATACATATTTACTCCTTCAAAATTATATAATTTTTTAATCAGGAATGAAAAACCATACAATCAAGAAGAACGAGAAGAACAAGAATCTCTCCTAACAAGCCAAGTACTATACAGAGAGAAGCTAATCAAGCAGTTCAACCACCGAGGCTTCGTCAAATTCCGCAACCTCGCCAAGATCTCTCGCCCTAAAACTAAAAATAAAACTGCCAAACAAGAAAATCAAGAAAACTCAAGAACAAAGAAGGAGAGTGTTTACACAGTGGAGGTTTCAGGAACTGGAGAGGATGAGGAGACGGACTGGAGAGGATTAATTGGAGAGGATTTTAGAGAGAGAAAATGGAGAGGAGCTACTAGATTGCTGTTGTTGGATGAGAGATATGCGAAGAAGGAATTTGAGGATTTGCCTCAGGCCATAAAGGTCGCTTAATTAATTCCTCTCGTGAGTTAAAAATTTAATATTAAATAATAGATAATGAAAATTTGTGATTTATTTTAATATATTTTTTTTGTGTTTTGTAGGCTGTTTTGAATTGTGAGAAGGGGAAAGGGAATAATTCGTTGTATGAATTAGTCCAGTGCCAGCTCATGATATTTTACAACTACTGGCAAATGGGCGAGGTATAATTTAACCATTAATTATCAAAAATAAATTATATAAATAAGCAACACAATTTAAATTTATTATTTTTGTAGGTTCTAGAAGCTTTGCTTCCTGAGGGTATAATCGTCCCAACTGGATTTGAGACAGTTGGCCATATTGCTCACTTGAATTTAAGAGACGAACATTTGCCTTACAAAAAACTCATTGCTGAGGTGGCATTTTATATAAATATTCCTAAAATTATTTGATGAAAATTTTGTGATTTATTTTAATATTTTTTTGTCAGGTAATATTGGATAAAAACAAACCGAAAATAAAAACGGTGGTGAATAAAATAGACGCGATTCAAAATGATTATAGAACGATGCAGCTTGAATTACTAGCTGGCAATCATTCGCTCGTCACCACCGTAATTGAAAGCGGAATCAAGTTTCAAGTCAATCTTGCCACAGTGTAAGTTAATATTTAGTAATTAATATATATATTTTTGGTTCTTTATTTATTTATAATTTTTTATTTAACTTTTTAATGTAGGTATTGGAATTCTAGACTTGCTACTGAAAGACAAAGGCTCATTAATACTTTCACAAATTCCGATATTGTTTGTAAGTTTATTATTTTAATTAAGTAAAATAAATTATAAATTTGTATTTTTATTAATTAATTAATTAAAATTAATAAATAGGTGATGTTTTTGCTGGAGTGGGGCCCATATCAATTTGTTCAGCGAGAAAAGTTAAACGAGTTTATGCGAATGATTTAAATCCAACTGCAGTTGAATATTTGGAGCGAAATATTGTGCTTAATAAACTCGACAGAAAAATCAAGGTATAAATTTCTTAAATTGTATTTGAATTTTTATTGAGTATGAATAATAATAATTAATATTATTTGTGTGTGTATAATAGGTATTTAATATGGATGGCAGAAGGTTTATTAATGCTATACTTTCGAGTTATAATGTAACTCAAGTTGTTATGAATTTGCCTAACGATGCTACTGAATTTCTAGGTAATAATTATAATCTTAATATTTTACATTAATTAATTTGTTCTCTTTTGGATTGATTATATTTTATTATTTTTTTTGGTAGATGCTTTTATTGGAATATTCAGAAATAAATCAGATATTGATAACTTAATTCTGCCTAAAATACACATATATGGATTCTCCAAATCCCAAGATCCAGAATTTGATTTCCATGAGGTTTATTAACATTTCTTATATTTTCCGTATTTACATTTTTCCAATATTCTATTTTATAATTTAATTTTCATTTTTTTTATCAACAGAGAATAAACATGGCACTATGCGAAATGGTCCAAGAAATAGAGATTCATAGAGTCCGTTTAGTCGCACCTGGTAAATGGATGCTTTGTGCATCTTTTATTCTGCCAAAAAATGTCACATTTGCAAAACCGCCCTTCAAAATTGTATAATTATTATTTTTCATTCACTAATTGAGTAATTAAATTAATTATTTTGGTAGTTTTTAGTTTTCATTCTTTTTGTAGTGCTGCCTTGGTGTAAATGGATGCTTTGTGCATCTTTTTTACTCCCAAAAAATGACAGTATTTGCAAAATCACCCTTCAAAATTGTATAATTATATTTTTTTCATTCACTAATTGAATAGTTAATTATGTTGGTTAATTTTAGTTCTGTTTTGTACTGCTGCTCTGATCTGACTGTGACAGCATCGTTCTGCCACCTAAGAAATTGCTTTACGCAGAGCTATTAAGCCTATAAAACTGAAACGGTAATTAAAACCTGTAGTAAAACTAACACTGGTTAAAAAGCTGCTCAGAGGCTTTTATCTCGTGCCTTGTTATTATTACCTTTAATTTATTATTAGTATTATTTCATGCATCACTCTCAGTCCTTGTTACAAAGTATTTTTTGATACATACATGTGATGATATAAAGTATTTTTTTGACACATATAAAATAACTCGTTTGAATTATGCAATGCACAATATATTCAATATTTCTGGTCATAAATTACTATCACATGTTGTATATCTAAAATTATATATGTAACTGGTGACATTTCTAACTATAATGATAATGTTTGAGTAAAACTATATTACACAATACATATAACTATATATTTAATTTATGAAATATACTATAGAAAAGCTTCTTTAAATTCCTCTCTGGCACATATATTCGAAATTGTGGGACATAAACTACTCTCATTAATATATCTAAAAATCATTAACCAGTGATATTTCTAGTTCAAACGACTTAATGTTTGTGTAAAACTGTATGCTTATATACTTATTATATTTATCTTTGTAAAAGGGGGGACCAAATGGGTTAATATAATAATAATGGGAGGGGAGCAGTTGGGAAATGAAATCTGAGAAGGAGATGGATCCAAATCTTCTGAGTCTGAAATTAGTACGGAAATGTTTCCAAAAATGACGGGCTGCTGCTGACTGGAGACACATAACAGCCACCACTCTTTTTCCAGTATTGTCTTAGGCTATGCTGCAATGAAATGAAATGAAATGAATGAATGTGTGTATATACATAAATGAATGAATTATATATGTCCTAAATTATCATTTATGCCGTTTCCTTTCTCCCCCCCTCCTTGTTTCTTCCTCTGTCTCTTTCCCTTTTCTTCTCTCATTAATTGATGTGTATTTGTGGAGAGATTTGAAAATTTTTAGAAGGATTTAGTTTGTTTTATATCTTGACATCTCTTGAGGTGGTCCATGTTGAAAGTTGGTTTTGTAATGTTACATTTTTATGAGGTGCAAATGAAGCTACAAAAGTGCCTTGGTCCCTGGCCCTTGTTTACATCCATGCCACCAGAACAAGATACTAAGATCTAATGATCCCTTTCAAAATAAATATAATTGAATTGAATATTTTCATTTGTGCACATAAAAAAAAATATATTTTCATTTGTGTAAAAAAAAAAGAATGTAAGTGGTGGCTTGGTCTCATCTCATAAACCCTAATTATGGGAAAAAGATCAAGAGCTGGCTGTGTGTGTGAGAGAGAGAGAGGGCAGTGCAGAACAGTGCTCCGTAGAGAGACAAACAAGGACAGCAGGCAGATTCGCATAAGACAAACTTAAATTCCCATGCAGCTTACCAGTAAATTAATCCATTGTTGTAGCTTAATTTGCCAATTTCATGTTTAACCCCTGCAAAAGCTCAAAATAAGATTTAAAAAAAACTATACATACGTACAGAACAAGAAAATATTCACGTTATATCTGTATTTTACTTTGATCATATAATATTTGAATATTTTCATCTACAAATAATATTTCGATCGATATTCAAAATACTTATGAATATAAATAGATGTTCAATTGGGGGTACGCATGTAATTCAATACATGACATGCAGTAAAAGTGAACAGAAGGTTTCTGATCCACTATAACAATTTTAAACTATAACAAATCCAGCAACTCAACATCCTTTTATAAGCATTAAGTTCGTCACCTCTAACTCTCTTCAGGAAAAACTACACGAACAATATAAGAAAGTTTTCTACAGAGCAGATAAGTGAGGCCACATTGCAGAGACCCAATCATTCTCTTTAGAGAGAGAATCTCAACTCGCAGCCCTTTCACCTTACTGCATGCCTGTCTACATCCGGTAAGAAAGAAAAACTCTGATTTTTTCATTTCCACCCCGTCTTAAATCAGACTATTATGTAACATTAACAATGGCGTTAGCATAAAAATGTTATTTACGGGGGACTAAATTCAAAAGTTGTTAATGGTCATTGCAATGATGGTAAAAAATCTATTGTCATAAATGAAACAATAAATCACCTACTGCTGCTGCATGGAGAATTATAAGATACAAAATCCATCCAAGGAGAGAATGCCACCTCAATTAATTGCTGACGTGGCGTGTTCTCATTGAATGGGTTCATGTGGACCGGTACTATTCATCTTATTATTGCTTTTACAGTGTCACTATCTTGTTTTGTTTTTGTTTTTGAGAGAAATAAAATCCTGGAGTGTCACTATCATTTCATTACTGAGATGAATTAATTAAGCACTTCTCTTAGTAATTATGTTGCTTAGTTAAGATCTCATGCACGTCTATTCTTCAGCTTCTTTGCCCAGCCGCCATTGTCCGTACTCACATCATATCCTTACTAATATTATACTGTGGTTTATTTCGTGTGGTCATTCATGTATCGGGTGAAATTTTGTGCATTACTACTTTATGAAATAGTTATTTAGATTTATTTTACGGATGTCCCCGAAGGGACTATTTAGATTTATTTTATCCCGCTGAAAAGTCATTTTGCAATATAAATTTGGATGAATATATTCATACGACATATTCAGCTGTTCCAATAGATACCTTGCAACTCAATAACTGATAGTCCTATATAAAAAAAAAAAAAAGTAACCGTTGAACATGATAAATTATTATGTTTTGACTACTTTTTCCTATTTGCATCAAATTTATTTACATATAATAAATTTCTTCAGTGAGCATTTGACTTTATTTGAACTCTTTAATGTTTACGGTTTCAGTCAACATGACTACTGTCTCTAATTTATATCATATGACCACATACGCTATTAATTCATATTACACATTTTTGCATAATATGATGATAATTTATTTACTATGCATCATCAAGAAATAAAAAGGGACATAGAAAATCTAGAAGCAAAGGAGGAATCAAAGTGGTTGTTTCATGATCAAACGGCTGCTCCTTTCCACATACCAAAAATGAGAAGCAAGCTACATAATTATAATACTAACAAGATCCAGGTCTTATGTATAGCCCCTATATGAGAATCTCATCATTTTTGCCTATCCTATTGTGGTGTTGTGTGATCCTACTATCCTATTCCAAAAGCCTGCCATTTCATGTGATCTTGTTTCCTATACTCTTGCAAATAAGGAAATGTTTCACCTCACGATCCATAATTATTAAAGTAAAAAGGAAATTAATTCAAGTTATAACAAAATCATAAGCAATTATTCTTTCTTATCACTTACGAAATACTCAGTTTCAAAAATAATATCTTATCTCATCTATTTCATACATATTGTTTCCAGGATGAAAATCAGACGTAAAAAAAAAATTAAATGAAAAAAATAACAATTTGAATATGTTTTATGTGCTTAAATACACAACCCCTATAATCTCCACCATTAAGATCAAAGTGGTTAACCACCCTAATATGGTCATTAATAAAAAATTTTAATTTTTTTTGTTTCACAACCATCTAATATTTTAGAATAATCACATATAATTAAATTTTAAATAATTATTAATTTATAATAATCACTTCTTTTTTTTTTTTTAAGAACAATTTGAATATGTTTTATTGCTTAAAGAAAAGGACACATTTTGATCAAACAATCCAGTTTATACAATCCAACGGTTAAGATCACCCAATCGCCACGTAATCACAAAAAGACAAAACAGAACCCGTATATAGGCCCCACCTGTCAGGCGTGTTCCGACCACGCCCGCCACGTGTCACTCAATCCTTGACCAAGACCACCTTCATTTCCTCCCCTATATAAACAAACCCTACTCTCTATTTCCCCTTCGTCCTTCAAAACATAATTCCATTTCATTTCCCTTCTCTTCACAAAACAATGGATTCTCCGTTTCTCCTCTGGCCGGACAACGCCGCCCCGTCAAAACCAGATCCGACTCCACAACCGGCTCCCAGAACCCGGTCCAAGAAGGGTTCTAAGCCGGCCGTGGCAAAACGCGCGCCGCAGAGAGGTCTAGGCGTGGCTCAGCTCGAGCGGCTGAGAATCGAGGAGAGGTTCAAAGAGGTCGTGCCTCATCAAACTCAGAGGGCGTTAATGGCGGGGACTTATCAGGCGGGTAATGGGTTACCGGGTTTGTACCAGATAGAGCAAGGGTATAACGTGGTGAGGTATGAAGGGGCGTTTGGGAGGAGTGGAGCTGGTACGGGGTTTGTCATACCAGCTGGGGCTGGACCGGTACCGGTGCCAGAGCCCCCTTCAAACCAAATGGTGGTGAAAGCGGCGGCTCAGGTCGTGTCGGTTCCTCAGACGGACTTGGGTCCGTCGACGTGTACTTACTCTGATCAGTGCGAGTTCTGCGTTAGGGTAAGTGTTAATTTCTCTGACTTATTCTTTGTTTAACTTTCAGTGCATGTTTTATTTTTTTGCTTATATATCTGTTTTATGTGTGTTCTATCTGTGTTTTATTATCTGCTATTAACATTTCAATTTTTTTTTTCTTTTATGTTTTTGAAGCAGAAGAAGCGTCTGTTTGGAGAGAGTTCAATGTATCAAACCAACTGTGTGGATTTCAGGCAGATGGATCTTTCTTCCATCACATCCGTTGATCAGGTCAGTATTACTCTACTTGATTTTCTTTATTTTGTTTACTACGTACTATTCGTTTTTTTTATGTAATCTGCATTTTTTTGTATGAACTAAACTTATCTGGTAATTTTTCTGAACGACTTATTTTCTGATTATTGTAAAACAGGAGGGGAATTTCTCAGCATGCACGGAGAGAAAAAGATCATCACCTTCGGTTCAAAGACCAACTAAAGAGTACCAGTTCTTCCCAATTTTTGGTGATCGATCTGAGATGGCAAATCCAATGGGTGGAAATGCGTCCACGTCAGCATCTTCTGCTTCATTCCATCCTTCTCAGCTCTTAGACCTCTCTCTTAAGCTCTAAACTAATGAAATTGAAAACAAAAGGTGGAAAAAATGGTTTTAGGGTTTCATGTGCAGAGAGTAGTCTTTTCTAGTTTGTTTTTGTGTTGATTTTAATCTTGTTTTTTAGGCCTTCTTTTTTTTTGTTTCTTGAATTATGAGGGGGGTGTTTTTTTGATTTTGAGTTTTGTTAAGGACGTTGATGTAATCGAGCAAAGTGTGCTTTCATGAGTGTTTTGGCAGTTTCGTTTTGAATTCTAAAGCTTCGGTTACTGGAAATGGAAAGATGAAACTTTTAATAGTAGGTGTGGTTTTATACTTTTATGGAGAAGACCCTCCAAAATGATTTTGTGATGAAACGTCTGCAAAAAGTTTTTCTTATTTTTTGTTCAAGTCTTTCTCATATTAAAACTGTCTTATGTTCAATGTATATATATTTATTTAGAAATATACATTTTTTGAGATTAGTCATGAAAAAAAGACTTATAAAGATGTGAAATTACTCCAAAAAAAAATTTGTGAAGTTTTTATCAAAAATAAGATAAAAAAGAGAAGTTGCTTCAGACATAAAATTAAGTTATGTAATCATAAAGTCTCGTAGGAAATAATAAATAAAAAGAAAAGAATCTAAGTTGGTTGATGCATGCAATGGAAGATAGGGCTAGTGCGGCTATATCCTACAAATCTAAAGATCAAAGGGTTTCGTATCTTGTTTTGTTTTGTCTCAATGGCTATGTGAGAAACGAGAAATGCATTCTCTCTCTCTCTCTCTGTTCTCTCTCTGAGTACTGTTTCTTTTGTTCTGGTCGTGGCGTAAGAGAGAGAAAGAAGAGAGGGAAAGAGGGGACCAGCAAACTGAGAGTAGCAGCACTTACGGAAGGGTATCAGGAGCTTCTTTTATGAAACTCACACCAATTACAAATCTCTCTCTCTCTCTCTCTCTCTCTCTCTCTACAAGACAGAGACACGTACGTATTTTTTTTAATTTAATCTGGATCTCATACTAACATTTCTTTGTAACCTATCCATGTAGTAAAATCGCTCATCTGAGATAACCAACCATCAGGCTTAACTTTATTGGGCCTATTTGGTCCACATCTAGGCCCAAATTCCTTTTCTTAATATTCGTTTCATTTTTTGTCTATGTAACAATAACAAATGCCATTTAGGCAATAACAAATAATCAATCACAAAAGAGATCTACTCAAAAAAAAAATTGATAAATTCAGACCACAATTATATGATTGCTCATTCCTTTCAATTCATGAACAAAATGAAACAAGAGAAATTTTTACGAGCTAAATTCAGACCCAATTTCTTCATCCAAATCAGAAGCACAAATTTCTTCATCTAAATCAGATGCCGAAATTTCCTCACATTCTGCAATCTTCACTCCGATTCTCTCTCTCCTAACTATATTAACTCTACTCTTTCTCACACTAGTCATCACTTTAATCTTCTTCTCCTTTTTCCCCACCATTATCCACAAAATAATGTCTAGGGTCCACATAACAAAAAGAGGAAGAAACAATTCCAACAACCATTGAAGGCTTAACAAAATTTACAAACTCTTGTAATTCACTAAAAGATGAATGAGCGGTGTATGGAATAGTATATGCACCAAGTTCAGGGAAATTTTGGGTCCATGGGAGACCAGTTGGCATGATGCCAATTGTAGGGCAAATTGTATTTAGAGATTTTAGGGTTTCTAAAGTGAGACTGTAACGAGGTACTGCTCGTATTCTAGTTGTGTTTGTGTCTGTTGTGAATTTGTCATTTAGGCCTAAAAGATCCATTGTTTCCAATCTCTCTGGCCAGACCCAAATCTGAAATTGAAGATTAAACTTCAGAATAAGTCTTGTAAAACAGAGTAAATTATTTTTGGTTTGAACCTTTGTTTTGAGAGATTCTGAAATGTGAAGCAAGAGATGCTCTTTGCCAAGCATATCGATCCCAATTATAACTTCATGATATGGGTGTTTATTTATTATATCAAGAACCTGCCAAAATAATAATAATAATCCCAATTTATTATTTCCGAACTGAATTTGTGCAAATATGGAACAATTGAAGGACCAAAATGAAAAAGAAAATTAATCGACCTGTTGAGCGGCATCTTTACGGGAAGGAAAAGAGAAGGATGGATGGCAATACGTATTATCTAAGTAAAGAACGTCAACTTTCTCTCCGTTCAGCGCATCGAAAAGCACACTTTGCGACTTTTTCGCCCTTTCGGAGTTCAATTCCCAGCGAAAATCTCCTGTGTAAAGTACGCATCCAAGCTCCCCTCTGAACAAGAACATCACCGCCCCTGTTTCAAAACAAGTCAAAATTGAAACCAACTACTAATCACTTATTCAATACGCTCAAAACCCGCTCGACAAAAAACCTCAAAGAAACAACAAAAAGAATAACATAAAAAACAATACATTACCAGGACAATGAATGGCGTCAATGGCCGTGACCAAGACATTAACGTCATCTCCAGTCGCCGGCGAAACAAGCGACAGAGTCTCAGTGGAACCCACGTCCAAAACCCTAATCAGAGACTCGTCGAACCCTTTGAACCTCGAAGGAAGCAGCTGGGCGGTGATCGGAGAGCAGAAGAGCGGTCCACGGTTCCATTTGGGAGAGAGACCTCTCGTGTGGTCCGCGTGCAGGTGCGTGAGGAAGTATGCTTGGTTAAGTTCGGTCCACCGGTCCACGGCGATTAGTCCGGCTTTCTCCATTGGAGACGAGAGGAAGAGAAAGAGAAAGCAGAAGAGGGACTATGAAAAGTTTTGGCGCGGGAATTAGGAATAGAGTTCTTAGATTGGGCTTGTGATGTAGGAAGATTCAGTGTGGTTTCTCTCCAGATTCTAAGTTACTGGAGATGATAGTGTTAATTTATCGTGAAGAGAAAATGTGTCTCCTGTTTATTTGACTGGAGAACAGAGTATTTTCATTGGGCTTGGGCTTTTTTTAGTTTGATTAGTTTGGGCTTTTTAGAGAGCCTTTTCTAAATATTTTGGGAAAAGAAATTCTTCAACTGGTAGTGAAAATAAAGGAGGTTCTTTTTATATTTCAGATTCAGAGATTACAATTGTGGTTTGGAAAAACTTTTATATTGTTTGATGTTTTAATTCGAGATTTGGGGTTGGGGCATAGAATTTAATAAATATTTCGATAAGAAAAATTGATTAAATATTTCAACCCCATATGAAACTAATTTAACATGAGTTCAGTTGGACTCTTTTCTAGATAATACGATTTATTCTAGTTCTCAAAACTGATTTTGTTCCATTTAAAATGTCTAACAGTTAGTTACAACCCGGCCAAAAATAGCTTTCTGAAGTATGATTTGTTCTTCGGTTCTAACTAAATTTAGTTACCTCTTTAATTCCAACTCATTTCAATTTTCCTCCTCCAGTTTTCTCTCTTTTATTTTGATAAATTTCTCCTTTAGTTTTCTTCTCCTCCTCAAATTTTACATATTGAAAAAATCTCTTCACAATTTCCATCTTAAAAAATGACTTCTTCCTCTTCGGTTGCTATCGATATTCAAGACGACATTAATGATCATAACAACAATAATAATACGATCAAAGATTTATTTCAAAAAAATAATACGATCAAAGATTTATTTCAAAAAAATAATACGATCAAAGATACAAACAAGAGATCATGTTTCGGTATAAACATAAACATTGGTCCATATGACGATCCAGAAGACCTAACAATGAAGCTTTCATTCTTTGGAATCATATTAACGTTGATTGGCATGATCGCTCCAGTATTTCCCCCAAATCCCTGCAACAAAGCATCATTTTTTATTTCTGCGGCATATGGGGTTAGTCTTTTTGTGATGTTTCTGAATGGAATTGGTCTTGTCGGTCTCAGCTGCTGGCTCCCTCAAGCTCCGGTTTGTCGTGTTGGAATTGTGAAAACTGCTGCTCCTATTCCAATCCATCGTGCTAGAATCGCAAAGTATGCCATGTCAAAATCGTTCGCTCCGGCTTTGTTGGTTGTTATTCTTGGATTTATTGCTTACAAGATGAAAAAGTAGCATGCCTAACGGGAGGTCGAACATTTCTAAATTTTTTGAGGTGTTAAGCCAATACATACGAGAAAGGAGAGACCGAAACGTTATTTTAATTTTCTCTAATATTTGTGAAATTTGTAAAAAACAAGCTCCTAACATAATGTCAAAATTGATGCCTCTTCATTTTTTTGAATTAATTCAAAAATGACTTCTAATATTATTGCATTTTGCCATCACACTAGAATAATCTAGTGGTATAATATTAGCCCCACATTTTCACTGATGAGGTAAAGTCCCGCATCTAGAAAGATTGATTTAAAAATTTAGATGGGGACATATGATTTCATGCTAACGAGAACGAATCAAGCAATCGCTTACCATATTATTGCTCTTAACGAAATAGTTTTTTAGTTATCTCACTGTTGATGTAATTGTAATCCTTAATGATCTGGTAAATTCATTCTTGGAAGAAAACAGGAATATTTTTTATCAATTTTTTTCTATTAGTATCCAACAAACATGATACAGTTCTTTTCCTTAATGATCTTCTTATTTTCTTCCCTTTTTTTCCCCTTACCATCCTAATAAGCATGATCTATCATTTAGGGTTCTAATGTTTCTCGATACGTTTGACACTAGTCTACTCCATTTAATTTAAAAAAAATGCTATTTTTTGTGGAATCGTAAATTTTATCGTCTACCTGGACATGTTTGATGTGAGAGATTTTGGTTTATTTGCGTTGCATAATATTAGTAACTCGTGAATTCAAATTTGCTTGTCATAATGTAACAAAAATGAAATAAAAATAATCTTCTTCATTCAATGAAAATATATAATTATCATCAAAATAAATGCATTGCCAATAAAAAGAACTCAGCTAAACCAAATAGACTTGATCATGCAATACATGGACCAATGTTCACTAAATTTAAATACGTCAATATGATAATAGATGTGCTGCCAAATGCTAGAATAATCAACCACATGACAATAGATGCCCAAATAACGCGTTTGGCAATTACGCTAGCGCTACATTTATCTAAATCATAATTCATCCAAATCAAAAGAAAAAGATTAAACACCCCGAAGATCAATACGCATGACATGAAAATCCCAAACGCAACGTTGAAGTACATAGGCCCGTCGTTTAGAATCAAATAAGCAATCTTTACTACTGAAGTCAAAGCGATAATAGATAAATAGAACCCGGTGAATAAAATATTCTTCATTAACCATGTATTGTTTTCTTTTTTTCCATCGTCATCAACTCGATTTTGCGCCATTATTATCCGGAGAGGTCGAGGTATAAAAAAAATAATTTAGGTAGATAGATTGTTTGAGTTTGAATAAATAAAGAAAAAGAAGAATAACAGACTATATTTAGTTATTTTCGGTTGTATTTTCTGTTTCTTATTTTTAGAAATTATCGGTTGAATTTCTCATCATTATTCAAAATTAAAAATAATATGGGTAGATACAGTGTTTGAATTTGAATAAATAAAGAAAAAGAAAAAGAAGAATAACAGACTATATTTAGTTATTTTCGGTTGTATTTTCCGTTTCTTATTTTTAGAAATTATCAATTCAATTTCTCATCATTATTCAAAATCAAAATTACCAAAAGCTACATTCACACCGAAAAAGGGAAAAAAAGTCAAATAAAAATTAACATAAATCATGAAATGGCCCACTCCCATCTCCTTGCTCATGGTATAAACCTCCAAAATTCATGTTTTGAATTGGATTCAAAAATATCTGTTGGGCCTTGTACATATCAATTTGGGCTTCAACCTCAGCTATCTCTAATTGTGTAGAGCATATTTCTTTCTGCAAAATGCTCATTTCGCCTACTATTCCATAGACCGGGTCTTTGACTCGATACGCCGCCTCCGTTGCTATATTTTCTGCCATTTGGGCCCGCTGGTCAGGTCGAATTGCAGGCGACTGAAAATTTACAGTATGTTAATTAGTTACATTTAATCTATTCATAGAAAAATCAGTAATTAGTTGTAATGCATGTCATGCAAATTATTATCATTTTGTGTAAAAGTTGCTTTTCTGATTTGATTAGATTATGTTTTGATGTCTTAAATTTCTTGAATACATATTGGGACAAACTTAGGAGGATATACTAAGGTGCTTTAACGGAAAATGTACAAAAAAACTTAACATTATCATATTAATTATATGAGCATGATATAACTGATAAACATAAGTTGCAATGAAGTGCGTGTACGTAGCTTAAATTTAGAAAAACTTAGATTTTGTTTTGAAGGTTGTACAGATGCAGACATAGATTGCATTAAAGATCTATTTGTAAATGAGAAAGCTAATCAAATCAATCAGGGCTCATATACATGACTCCCACTTAAATCTCCCATTTGTCCCTATTTCACTGTCAAACGGGCCCGTTTGACATCTATTTGACAGTGGGTCCCGTTTGACAGTGTCCTATTTGCAAGTTAGGAGAGATTTTTAGAGGGGCCAAATATACTTTTCCAATCAATAATAAGATATGCAATGCAATCAAATCTTGTAATAAAAAAAATATATAATATACATACTTGGAGCATCCTTGCTACATTGCTAGCACCAAAGATTTTATGCACATTTTGAAATCTAATTGGATCAGAAGCTGGAAAATAAGGAGAGAGAATACAATCTTCAGCACATCTCCTTCTCAGATATTTGCAAGCCGCACACCTCCTATGATTGGCCGGACCTCCTGACATGTGGGCCCACTTGAATATTCTAACTTTTTTTATAATATAGATAATATTTCTTGAGATTTTAGGGAAGCTATGAGGTGATTCTAATGGGGATTTGATATCTAGAGAATATTTGGTTCGATTTTCTTATAGAAGAGAGGAAGAGACTAAAATAGAAATTTTAACGGCTAGTTTTTTATTTGATTTAAAATTTGGGAGTAACAAAGGAAAGAAAAATGTTTACTTTAGAATAATTTTTCCATACCAATTTTCCTTTAAGCCATTCAAATGATCAAATCGTACGGCTGTTGATTAAAGTTTAGAGAGCCGTTCATCCTGTTTTCATAATTAGTATGAAAACTTATAACTAAAATAGAAAAACAAATGGCAGCAAAATTTTAAATGTTGACGGCTATATTTAAAAGTAAAATAGGACACTCCAATCCTTCCTTTCCTTTGACCTAAAAAAAAAGGGATGCTATAAGTCTCCAGATACACAATATATTTTATGCTTAGATACATATTATCATCGCTGTTGTGAATTATGTCTAAAAATATATGCTGTCTTTAAATATTATAATATTCTTAATAAATAACCATAACAACTAACCATTTTTGCTATATATAATACTGTCATACTTCATTTTGCAACCTAACTTGCGAAAGTGTGGAGCTCTGTAAAATATATCAGAAAAAAGTGGCGTGCTATTGGAGAACATTTACTACGGTCCAATATCCTCTCCAGTTTAGAATACCTGAACATTTCTGTTCTTGTTAGCAAAGTTTAAAATGAAACAAAAATGGACACCCCAATTCAAATAACATTGGAGATAAGAGATTACATTCATCCTTCCCGGAAAATCACAAGAGTTAGTTTTATTCGTACCCTAGAAAATATTAAAATACCAAATAAAGCCATTTTTCTTCTATTTACATACCAAAATACTCTCATGATATTTTCACTTTTGTAATGTCGTACGTAATACTTTAATTTTACAGGGTTTCCTAACAAAACTTTAGCTTATTTAAACATTTTCTGAAAGGAATCAAAGCAAGTTTGCATATTAAAAGCCCAAAAAAAAAAGTTTGCATAATTGAATGCGTCTCTCCCAACTACTCTCTCTAATCCAATGAATACATTCACTCTCTACCAACCCCTCTTTCTCTCTTTCACTTTATCTCTGTGCATCAGCACCGCCATTGCCAGAACAAGCCTCTCTCATGGCGAGTCTCTCTCCGGCGACCAAACACTTCTCTCAGAACAAGGTGAATATGAACTCGGTTTTTTCTCTCCACAAAATGGTTCTTATTACATTGCGATTTGGTTCAAGAAAGTACCAACTCGAACTGCCATTTGGGTCGCAAACCGAAACTCCCCTGTTTCAGACCCTAAAACCTCACAGCTCACAGTTTCTCAAGATGGAAACCTAATTCTCCTCGATCAGTCGAAATCTCCAATTTGGTCCTCAAATTTCACCCAAAATCCAATCAATAAATCACTTATAGCTACACTTCTTGACACTGGTAATCTCGTAATTTCCAACCCGATAAACTCAACCGATATAATTTGGCAGAGCTTTGACCACCCAACCGATACATTAATGGCTGGACAATGGATCGGTATAAACAAAAGAACTGGAGAGTTCCAGTCCTTTACTTCGTGGAAGAACGAGATTGATCCGACAAGTGGGCCCTATATCCGTCAAATCGACCCGTTTGGGTCAGGCGAGTATGTCTTGCTTTGGAACCACACAAAGCCTTACTTTTATTTTGGCCAATGGCAGAGCGGTTCCTTTACTTCAATTCCTGGCATGCCGTTTAATACAAATTTCACATATGATTATTACCAAGACCAATACGTCCAAAAGTTCAGGTATTTTTACATTATTAATCGAATTTCATAATTAAAAAAATAAACTTCTTTTCTTAAATTATGGCAGGTATACGGTAAGGCAAGGGACTAATCTCACGCGGGTTGTTTTGAGTCCAAACGGACAAATGCAGAGATTCACATATTCTACGATTTACAATCAATGGATTCGAAATTGGTTAATTCCAGGTTCTTTATGTGACGTTTATTCCTCTTGTGGTGCTTTTGGTATTTGTGATCTTACAACCATCAACCCGAATTGTAATTGCTTAACGGGTTTCAAACCCGTTAACCCGTTTGATTGGAATTTGAGCTCGTTTAGTGGCGGTTGTGTTAGAAAATCGAATTTGAAATGTGAAAACGATGGGTTTTATTTGGTTTCAAATTTGAGGGTTTCAAATGAGGGTTATGAGTCGATACAAGTGAGAAATGGGGAAGAGTGTGAAAAGACTTGTTTGAATAATTGTTCTTGCAATGCTTATTCTTATAAAGATAGTAATTGTTTGATTTGGAGTCGTGAGATTAGAGATCTTAAATTGGTTTCAAGCGATAATACTGATTCTGTTGATCTTTATCTACGACTTGCTAAATCTGATCTTTCGATAAAGCAAAATAAAAGGAAAATGTATATTTTAACTGCACTTGGTGTGAGTTTTGGAGGCATTTTGATTATTCTATTTATTTGCTTGATGTTCAACAAAAGAAAGAGAAACTTAGCTCCAAAAAACACATATACAGATGGGTCTCTCTATTTTATCAAATACAAGATGTTAAAACAATGCACAAATAATTTCTCTATAAAACTTGGAGAAGGGAGTTTTGGTACGGTTTTCAAAGGTGAATTACCCGATTCAACTCAAATTGCTGTGAAAAGACTTGAAGGTTTGAGACAAGGAGAGAAGGAATTTCGTACCGAAGTGAGAACACTAGGAAATATCCAACACGTAAATTTGGTACGATTAATAGGTTTTAGCTTAAAAGGCTCTCAAAGAGTATTGGTTTATGATTACATGCAAAACAAATCAATCGATTCTCATCTTTTCCATTCTGGTTTGAAAACTTTGGATTGGAGAAAAAGATTTCAAATTATTGTAGGGATCGCAAGGGGACTCGCGTATTTACACGAAGAGTGTAGAGAGCTTATCATACACTGCGATATTAAACCAGAAAATATTTTATTGGATAACGATTTTTCCCCCAAAATTGCGGATTTCGGTATGGCTAAGCTTATAGGGCGGGACTTTGGAGACGCTTTAACAACTGCAAGAGGTACAGTAGGATATTTGGCGCCTGAATGGATTTTGGGCATGCCCATTACACCAAAAGCAGATGTTTATAGTTTTGGAATGATGTTATTTGAAATTATATCGGGCAGGAGAAACAGAGAGGTTAGAAAGGATCAGAGTATCGGATATTTCCCAGTTTGGGCTGCGATTAGTGTTAGTGAAGGCGAGGTTGAGTCGTTGTTAGATGAGAGATTGAACGGAGATGCTAATTTAGAGGAGTTGGTTAGGGTTTTGAGGGTCGCGTGTTGGTGTATACAAGATAATGAAATGAACCGACCTACAATGGTACAAGTTGTGAAGATTTTAGAGGGGACTCAAAGTGTAGGTGTCGCCCCGGTACCAAAATCCCTTCAAAATATCGCTCGTGAGCATTATCAAGTTGTTTATTCTACGGATTCAACATAGATTAGTGTTGCGGAAGAAAAAGATGAAGGTAGATTTAGTGGATTTGTTGTTGTAGTTACTTGATTTTTTTGTTTTGTTTTGTTAATTTAGGCTGTATTCATTGTATTGAACGAGAAAGATAAATAAAAATACATATATTGTGACCGAACATTTGCCTCAAGTTGGAGGAGCATAAGTTTCATGAATCAACGACCATCATTAAAAATACTCTTGGCATGATCATCCTTGTTAAGTTTGTCTTGGATTGAGAGGCCGAAAAATAACAATATTATTGTACAGTACAGAGTCTGATTGCATGAGGGCTCAATAGGTAAATTATGATTGGAGAAAATAGTTGCGTGAAAATGTCCATATATATAACATGCAGCAGATGAATTAAAAAAAAAATGTAGCTCACAACTATACTGTTAATGACCTTTGACAAAAATAAAATAGAACAACTATTTCATACCTCAAGGAAGATTAATAACTTTTATGTTTAGATTAAGTACTGATGAATAATAACCTTGAAAAAGAACAAGAGTTTAGATGCTGGAGACAACCATTAAAGCTAATATGCAACCAATATCATATCATATGAGTCTGAAAGTGGTCAATAGGAGTTGGTCCTTGCAGATATATCACTACAGGAGTTGTTCCTGTAGATAATTATCACAATTATGTTGAATATCGTATTTCATAGGTTAACTAATTTTGTTTAATGTTAAGTATGACCGATTTGACTAAAATGTTCTGAGTGTATTACAAAACAATATGGATTTGTGTCTTAAAATACGGATTTTATAAAATAAAAAGGAATTCTGTTTCAAATTCTATATTTGCAAATACAATTCACTCAAATTTTATGCTTTTCAAGCAAAATTCTCGAGCAATTATGTTTTTATTCAAGTAAAAAACACAAATGCCAAATTTCAAATCACAAACAAACCAAAATATCTCATCTTCAAGCATTCTCTAGCACAAGAGAAATGCACGTTTCAAGACATTGCAATTACAACTACTTTTCCAGCTTGTTGGTAACAAATCCAAGAAAAATGACCAACAAAACAAAACCGGAGCAAATGATCTTGACATGACGGCCTTTGCAAGTCTAGCACGATGGATAGGAATTGGAGCAGCGGTTTTCGCAATTCCTACACGACAAACTGGAGCTTGAGGGATCCAATAGCTGAGACCGACAAGACCAATTCCATATAGGAACACCACCAATTGACTAACCCCATAAGCTGCAGAAATATAGAAGGATGCTTTGCTGCAGGAATTTGGGGAGAAAATTGGAGAGCACACGCCAATCATGGCTAAAGCTGTTCCAAATGTTAAAAGTAATTGTGGATCTTCATATAGACCTATGTTTATGTCTATACCAAAGCTTCTCTTATTTATAGCTCTAATAATATTGCAATTATGGTCATCAATCGTGTCTCGAATATCAATTGCAACTGAATTAGAGGCCATTTTCGAAGATAGAATTTTTGAAAAATTCCATGAGAGAAAACTGACGAGAATTTTTCAGAAAAAGATAAGATTGATGAGAAACAATTGAAATAAGCTGTAATTAAAGAGGTAACTAAATTTTGATTATAGAATGAAAGAGATTTCAAAAAGCTAATCTTGGACCGGGTTATAACTAATTGCTAACTTTTTCTAAAATTAGTAAGTAATTGCTGAAGCCTTTCTAGTCACGGTTACTCTTTATAATTACTAAGTTGTTGCAGAAAAAAAAAATGCAAAAAAGTCAACTTTCTAATCAAGCAAAATAAAATTATTTCAAATTGTTTTTTTTTTTGTTGGTATTGTTTTTAGCAGAGCAGCTTGAAGCTTGAATAATTTTTTACTATATTATTCAATAATTAAAATTTTAATTCAAACATTACTTGAAAGTAAAATTCAAGTTCCAAAAAAAAACTGGAAAGTAAAATTATAATATTTTGAGGCATAGTGCAAACATTATCGTAGTTGTACTTTAACCTCCCTGGCAATCACAATTTAGTGCCCTTTTCATGGTTGACCTTGCATTTTCTGTTAGCTATTAATGGACTTGTCAATGTGGTTCATTACTAATTAGAGATTTTATTAATTAGTGATGAAATTTAAACTGTTCTTTTTAATATTTTATTTTGTTCAACAAATCAATGATTTAGATTTCCGGCCGTTGCATTATTCTTTGCTGGCATATTTTTTATAGAATTATAGTTGAAATACCTTGCTACCTAAAAATAAGGTGAATTATTGTGTCACGATTCTTGAGTGATCGGTGACTATTTTTGTGAATTTTTGTGGTTTTAAGTGGGAAATTGAGATGAACAATGAAGAAAAAGATGAAAATACAAACAGATACTATTCAAATTTCATCAAACATATTCTGAGTTCTACTCTTTCCCCCTCCCGCCTATTTATACTCCATTCGGTCAATCACTCGGTTTTACTTGTGATTCCTACTTTTCTATTTGGACATGGTTCATACACCATCTCCCTTAACAAACTCTTAGTTTCTCACCCATACAACTATTGCCATGTGGCACACCATAACTACCTATTACAATTTATGCTTATTAACCCTATTACAATTTATTATTACAAAAATAGAAAAGTCATTACATATTGACAGCTGAATAATACCTTCAGATCACATCTAAATATGGTGTGTTTCCGTTATTGTTCCGGGTTTATTCATTCGTGGGAGATGTTATTTAACCTTCCTTTCTGAAACGTGGACAAATTGAACTAGTCGGGAATTTTTTTCTAACAGATAGATAATACATAAAAGTACTGTGTTCATATTTCTTCCTTATTTGTGCATAGGGTGTCTTTGGGATATTTCTTCCTTATTTGTTACTTTGGATATAGAAGGTGATTCGGATAATCGAAGTGCCATTGCCAAACCCTTTAGTTGGGCGTCTATTGTAGTATGGCTAATTATTATTGTACCTGGTATCACGGTTGTTATCATGGCAACATATTTTAATTTAAGGGGCAATGTTCCATGTGATCTCGAGTTTGATTGAATCCTTTTTCCGAGGTCTAAAAAAGGGGCCCGGAAACACATAGAAACTGTGAAATGGAGTTCTTAATACAGTTGCAAAAGTCAATTAGCTTATTTAACATTTCACTTAAAATAAGACTTTTTAATTTTATTACTTAACCCTAAAAAACAGTCATTTTTTCGTTAGGTTATATTTTGCATTATGAAAAAGATAAATTCTGGTGTGATACTACATTTGTCTTGAAGAAATTGAAGTATGCCATAAAAAAAAATATACATACTATGCTCTAATATTTACTGATGTATAAGAATTTCTCTTGGATTAACATAAGTTCACGAGTCAACAACAGTAAGAATACTCTTTCCATGATCATTACATTCAATTTGCGTGAAATCTAGATTGAAGCCAACCTACGAAATGTTAACAGTTGTCTGTACATTGCATTTGTTTCCACGAGGAGTCAACAAATAAGATGTGATCAAAGAAAACAATTGTGTGACAGAATTCATTCAAAATTGCTTCAAAATGTGTTAAATGTATATAAAATTATGTAGTTTCTTGTAAAAGCTCTAATGACTTCGGAAAAAAGGGGGGAAAACCACCTCTATAAAAGAGAATTATCGTTATTTCTAAATAACATACTTGATATCTTAATATTGAATAATAGCATAACATTTGTTCCAAAATATAACTGAAAGAAGATAAGATATTGGAATCAATGAGTACGGGATTGACCTGTCTCATTTCTGTCAAAAAAAAAAAGGATAAAATATTGGAGAAAACCATTATAATTAGTATGTAACTAATTAACATACTGTAAATGTTTTGATTGATGTGTTTCATTGAAAATTTCGGCAAATTAAACAGTATATCTACACAAATTCTCATTCCACTACCAATAGAAACATCCACTGCTGACAAAGATGTGCTGGACCTGTTTCAACTCGTTTGCGTCGGACAAAGATTACACACCCCGAAGATTCATATGCATGACATTGAAATCCCGAACTCAATGATGAAATACATAGGCCCGTCGTTCAGAATCAAATAAATAATCTTTACAACTGAAATCATTGCGATAACAGATAAATTGAACCCGGTGAAAAAAATATTATTAATTAACCATATATTGTCTATTTTTCCATCGTCATCAACTTGATTTTGCGCCATTATTATCCGGAGAGGTCGAGGTATAAAAAAAATAATGTGGGTAAATACAGTGTATGAATTTGAATAAATAAAGAAAAAGAAAAAGAACGATAACAGACTATATTTAGTTATTTTCGGTTGTGTATTTTTCGAAATTATCAATTCAATTTCTCATCATTATTCAAAATTAAAATTACCAAAAGCTACATTCAGACCAAAAATCTCTACCAACCGGAATCAAAACGATAACTCCATCCTATGGAAATGGGACCCCTCAAAAAATTTCTATGCAAAGTCAGCCTATAATTTCCTTCGTAACCCCGATATTCACAAAGAATGGGGGAACTGTATATGGAAGATTAAGGCGCCCTTCAAAGTCAAAATCTAATTTTGGCTGGCCTTGCACAACCGATTGAACACCGCGGAACAACTACGCAAGAAGAAATGGCCACATGATGATAAGTGCAAACTATGTGGAGCCACATTTGAAACACGAGACCATCTCTTTGTGCAATGTTCCTATACAAGGGCAATATGGAAACTCGTAGATCACTATGCATGCAATGCAAACAAAACAATACTCAGAGATGACGTACTAACCTTTTGGTCGGAGAATAGAAAACGCCACTCCAAAACATCAAGGAGACAATGGGACTCCCTCTGGCTAGCAACCTCATGGTACATTTGGTTGGAGCGGAATGCACGCATCTTCCATGCAAAGACTCAACCACCCATCAACATTGCAAGAAGGGCGATAGAAGACTCAAGGCTATGGATAAGATGGTGTTAGGTGTACCGCTTACTTAGGCTAGGCTTAGCAGCAACCTGCTTTTTGAAGCAGGATGTAAAAGAAGAAACCCTCTGTACTCTTTTTATTTGCTTCTTAATGATATGAACTAACCCAACTTGCGTAGTTCCTTCAAAAAAAAAAAAAAATACATTCAGACCAAAAAAAGGGAAAAAAAGTCAAATAAAATTAACATATATCATGAAATGGCCCACTCCCATCTCCTTGCTCATGGTATAAACCTCCAAAATTCATGTTTTGAATTGGATTCAAACATATCTGTTGGGCCTTGTACATATCGATTTGGGCTTCAACCTCAGCTATCTCTAATTGTGTAGAGCATATTTCTTTCTGCAAAATGCTTATTTCACCTACTGTTCCATAAACCGGGTCTTTGACTCGATACGCCGCCTCCGTTGCTATATTTTCTGCCATTTGGGCCCCCTGGTCAGGTCGAATTGCAGGCGACTGAAAATTTACAGGATGTTAATTAGTTACATTTAATCTATTCATAGACAAATCAGTAATTAGTTGTAATGAATGTCATGCAAATTATTATCATTTTGTGTAAAAGTTGCTTTTCTGATTTGATTAGATTATGTTTTGATGTCCTAAATTTCTTGAATACATATTGGGACAAACTTAGGAGGATATACTAAGTTGCTTTAACGGAAAATGAACAAAAAAACTTAACATTATCATATTATATGAGCATGATATAACTGATAAACATAAGTTGCAATGAAGTGCGTGTAGCTTAAATTTAGAAAAACTTAGATTTTGTTTTGAAGGTTGGACAGATGCAGACATAGATTGCATTAAAGATCTATTTGTAAATGAGAAAGCTAATCAAAACAATAATAAGATATGCAATGCAATCAAATATTGTAATAAAAAAATATATAATATACATACTTGGAGCATCCTTGCTACATTGCTAGCACCAAAGATTTTATGCACATTTTGAAATCTAATTGGATCAGAAGCTGGAAAATAAGGAGAGAGAATACAATCTTCAGCACATCTCCTTCTCAGATATTTGCAAGCCGCACACCTCCTATGATTGGCCGGACCTCCTGACATGTGGGCCCACTTGAATATTCTAACTTTTTTTTTTATAATATAGAGAATATTTCTTGACATTTTAGAGAAACTATGAGGTGATTCTAATGGAGATTTGATATCTAGAGAATATTTGGTTCGATTTTCTTATAGAAGAGAGGAAGAGACTGAAATAGAAATTTTAACGGCTAGTTTTTTATTTGATTTAAAATTTGGGAGTAACAAAGGAAAGAAAAATGTTTACTTTAGAATAATTTTTCCATACCAATTTTCCTTTAAGCCATTCAAATGATCAAATCGTACGGCTGTTGATCAAAGTTTATGTTGTATATTATTTATTTATAAATAATATATTAAATTTTAAAATTTATTTGTTGTATTTAAATGATCATTTAATTGGGAGTTTAGAATGGAATTAATTTCTTGACCAAGTCTTCTCTTCTTCCTATTGTTATAAAAGGAATTTCCCCCCTTTCTATAACAGAGAGGAAAAAAAAGAAAAAAATAACAACAACAAATATAACACAACAACTCTATTTCTTCTTCCTCCTCAAAATACATTCTTCCAAATACACAAGATAAACTTTGTTTGAACGATCATGGTGCACGACTTCATTTTTTTGTGAAATGAAGGCCCACTCCGTGACTGTGCTACCGGAGCGGATATGAGACTTCCTCGTGGTGTAGAACCTTGGAGACGGATAAACGGTTAACCGTGCACAAGAGGGCGTCATTCTGTCTTTAGGGCAGTCGCGGCTCGATCGCACGGCTATACATCAGGCTTGTCTCATTCTTTATCATTATGTTATGATTTAATTATTTTATTTATTTGGTTAATTTTTAGAATAGTAACCAATAGTTTAGAGAGCCGTTCATCCTGTTTTCATAATTAGTATGAAAACTTATATAACTAAAATAGAAAAACAAATGGCAGCAAAATTTGAAATGTTGACGGCTATATTTAGAGGTAAAATTGGACACCACAAATCCACGATCCTTCCTTTCCTTTGACCAACAAAAAAAGGGATGCTATAAGTCCTTAAATATACTTTTATCACTAATGGGAACTATGACTAAAAATATATGCCATCTTGAAATGTTATAATATTCATAATAAAAAACCATTAAAACGCTGTATATAATAATGTAATACTTCATTTTGCAACCTAACTTGCTACAAGTGTGGAGCTCTGTAAAATATATCAGCAAAATACTCAAAATATATCAGAAAGCGGCGTGCTATTGGGCACTATTATATCCCTCTCTAGTTTCTAGATCACCGGAATCACAGGAACGGAGCTTGACTGAATTTACTGGGGGGCCGAAAAAAAATTTCCTATTGATTAATACTTTAAAAAAATTTGGGGGGGCCAAATGCATAGAAATACATATATTTCAAATTTTTTTCTACTAAAACACTACTAATATATACTACTCCGTCAAAATCTTAGGGGGCCATGGCCCTCCCAATCTCTATTAAGCTCCGTGCCTGCCGGAATGATTCTGTTCGTGATAAATCAGATCAGGAAGAAAATGGAAATGGAAATGGACTTTTTTATTAAAATAACATTGGAGATGAGAGTACATTCATCCTTCCAGGAAAATCACAAGAGTTGGTGAACTCCATGATCCAGTCAACAATTTAAATTAAGGGAAGCAAAGAAAAACAAGTTTGCATAATTGCACGCGTCTTACCAAATTCCTCTCTCTATCCAATGAATACATTCACTCTCTACCAACTCCTCTTTCTCTCTTTCACTTTATCTCTGTGCATCAGCACCGCCATTGCCAGAACAAGCCTCTCTCATGGCGAGTCTCTCTCCGGCGACCAAACCCTTCTCTCAGAACAAGGTGAATTTGAACTCGGTTTTTTCTCTCCACAAAATGGTTCTTATTACATTGCGATTTGGTTCAAGAAAGTACCAACTCGAACTGCCATTTGGGTCGCAAACCGAAACTCCCCTGTTTCAGACCCTAAAACCTCACAGCTCACAGTTTCTCAAGATGGAAACCTAATTCTCCTCGATCAGTCGAAATCTCCAATTTGGTCCTCAAATTTCACCCAAAATCCAATCAATAAATCACTTATAGCTACACTTCTTGACACGGGTAATCTCGTAATTTCCAACCCGATAAACTCAACAGATATAATTTGGCAGAGCTTTGACCATCCAACCGATACATTAATGGCTGGACAATGGATTGGTATAAACAAAATAACTGGAGAGTTCCAGTCCTTTGCTTCGTGGAAGAACGAGATTGACCCGACAAGTGGGACCTACATCCGTCAAATCGACCCGTTTGGGTCAGGCGAGTATGTCTTGCTTTGGAACCACACAAAGGCTTATTTTTATTTCGGCCAATGGCAAAGTGGGACATTTACTTCAATTCCTGGCATGCCATTTAATACAAATCTCACATATGATTATTACCAAGATCAATACGTGCAAAAGTTCAGGTATTTTTACATTACTAATCGAATTTCATAATTAAAAATATTGATGTTTTTTTAATTATGACAGATATACGGTGAGGCAAGGGACAAATCTCACACGAGTTGTGTTGAGTCCAAATGGACAATTGCAGAGATTCACGTATTCTACAGTTTACAATCAATGGATTCTAAATTGGTTAATTCCAGATTCTTTATGTGACGTTTATTCCTCTTGTGGTGCTTTTGGTATTTGTGATCTTACAACCATCAACCCGAATTGTAATTGCTTAACGGGTTTCAAACCCGTTAACCCGTTTGATTGGAATTTGAGTTCGTTTAGTGGCGGTTGTGTCAGAAAATCGAATTTGAAATGTGAAAACGATGGGTTTTATTTGGTTTCAAATTTGAGGGTTTCAAATGAGGGTTATGAGTCGATACAAGTGAGAAATGGGGAAGAGTGTGAAAAGACTTGTTTGAACAATTGTTCTTGCAATGCTTATTCTTATAAAGATAGTAATTGTTTGATTTGGAGTCGTGAGATTAGAGATCTTAAATTGGTTTCAAGCGATAATACTGATTCTGTTGATCTTTATCTACGACTTGCTAAATCTGATCTTTCGATAAAGCAAAATAAAAGGAAAATGTATATTTTAACTGCTCTTGGTGTGAGTTTTGGAGGCATTTTGATTATTCTATTTATTTCCTTGATGTTCAACGAAAGAAAGAGAAACTTAGCTCCAAAAAACACGTATACAGATGGGTCTCTCTATTTTATCAAATACAAGATGTTAAAACAATGCACAAATAATTTCTCTATAAAACTTGGAGAAGGGAGTTTCGGTTCGGTTTTCAAAGGCAAATTACCCGATTCAACTCAAATCGCTGTGAAAAGACTCGAAGGTTTGAGACAAGGTGAGAAGCAATTTCGTACCGAAGTGAGAACTCTAGGAAATATCCAACACGTAAATTTGGTACGATTAATAGGTTTTAGCTTAAAAGGCTCTCAAAGACTATTGGTTTATGATTACATGCAAAAAAAATCAATCGATTCTCATCTTTTCCATTCCGGTTTGAAAACTTTGGATTGGAGAAAAAGATTTCAAATTATTGTAGGGATCGCAAGGGGACTCGCGTATTTACACGAAGAGTGTAGAGAGCTTATTATACACTGCGATATTAAACCAGAAAATATTTTATTGGATAACGAATTTTCCCCCAAAATTGCGGATTTCGGTATGGCTAAGCTTATAGGGCGGGACTTTGGAGACGCTTTAACAACTGCAAGAGGTACAGTAGGATATTTGGCGCCTGAATGGATTTTGGGCATGCCCATTACACCAAAAGCAGATGTTTATAGTTTTGGAATGATGTTATTTGAAATTATATCGGGCAGGAGAAACAGAGAGGTTAGAAAGGATCAGAGTATCGGATATTTCCCAGTTTGGGCTGCGATTAGTGTTAGTGAAGGCGAGGTTGAGTCGTTGTTAGATGAGAGATTGAACGGAGATGCTAATTTAGAGGAGTTGGTTAGGGTTTTGAGGGTCGCGTGTTGGTGTATACAAGATAATGAAATGAACCGACCTACAATGGTACAAGTTGTGAAGATTTTAGAGGGGACTCAAAGTGTAGGTGTCGCCCCGGTACCAAAATCCCTTCAAAATATCGCTCGTGAGCATTATCAAGTTGTTTATTCTACGGATTCAACATAGATTAGTGTTGCGGAAGAAAAAGATGAAGGTAGATTTAGTGGATTTGTTGTTGTAGTTACTTGATTTTTTTGTTTTGTTTTGTTAATTTAGGCTGTATTCATTGTATTGAACGAGAAAGATAAATAAAAATACATATATTGTGACCGAACATTTGCCTCAAGTTGGAGGAGCATAAGTTTCATGAACCAACGACCATCATTAAAAATACTCTTGGCATGATCATCCTTGTTAAGTTTGTCTTGGATTGAGAGACCGAAAAATAACAATATTGCACAGAGTCTGATTGCATGAGGGCTCAATAGGTAGTTATGATTGGAGAAAATAGTTGCGTGAAAACGTCCGTATATATAACATGCTGCAGATGAATTAAAAAAAGTATGTACCTCACAACTATACTGTTAATGACCTTTGACAAAAATAAAATAGAACTATTTCATACCTCAAGGAACATTAATAACTTTTGAGCTCTTCTATGGTGCCGGACTAGTTTTTCAATTTCCATGACGGATTAAATCTAAACCCTTCAAATTGAAAAGGGTAATTTGGGACTTGTCAATTAATTTGCCAATTGATTACGGAAGATCTCATTCCTTATTTCCTCTTTCTACATATGTGTTCTCAGTTCTCACCTCTCCATTTCGTCTCATTTTCCACAGTCTCAATTTCTTTCTCCTGTCTTTTGTTTTCTATAACCAAAAACTATATTGGCACAAAAATAATATATTAATACAAAAATTGTATTGATTAACTATAAAAAAAATTGTTATAAAACTACATTAAAACATAAAACTATATTAAAAAAATACTGACTGAAAAAATTATGTTGAATAACTATATTAAAAAAATCAACATCTTATTAAAAAAATTATATTGAGTAACTATAACATTCTAAATAAAATTAATGACTGAATTATACATAATGGTGTATTGACACTAAAGTTATATATTGGCATGAACATCTTATTAACATAAAAACGACGGTTTGACATCAAAAATGATATATCGATGGTAGAAATGATATATTCTCACTAAAAATGATATATCTAAAAATGATATATCGATGACATCAAAAATGATATATCGATGGCTGATGAAGAATATTTTCTTCAATGGTGCATATTTCTTTGGTTTGGCTCTTGTTTTAATATTTAGACTTATTTCTTTGACAGAAAAAGGCGTGCATGTCTACCTACTTCATACATGCATTTGGGATTTCCGTTGTGTGCATAGGAGTCTTTGGGATGTTTCTTCCTTGTTTTTTACTTTGGATATAGAAGGTGATTCGGATAATTCTAGTGCGTCATTGCCAAACCTTTTATTTGGGCATCTATTGTAGTATGGCTAACTATTCTTGTACTTGGTATCACGGCTGTTATCATGGCAACATATTTTAATTTAAGGGGCAATGTTCCATGTGATCTCGAGTTTGATTGAATCCTTTTTCCGAGGTCTAAAAAAGGGGCCCGGAAACACATAGAAACTGTGAAATGGAGTTCTTAATACAGTTGCAAAAGTCAATTAGCTTATTTAACATTTCACTTAAAATAAGACTTTTTAATTTTATTACTTAACCCTAAAAAACAGAGTCATTTTTTTCGTTAGGTTATATTTTGCATTATGAAAAAGATAAATTCTGGTGTGATACTTACTACATTTGTCTTGAAGAAATTGAAGTATGCAATATAAAAAAATATACATACTATGCTCTAATATTTACTGATGTATAAGAATTTCTCTTGGATTAACATAAGTTCACGAGTCAACAACAGTAAGAATACTCTTTCCATGATCATTACATTCAATTTGCGTGAAATCTAGATTGAAGCCAACGTACGAAATGTTAACAGTTGTCTGTACATTGCATTTGTTTCCACGAGGAGTCAACAAATAAGATGTGATCAAAGAAAACAATTGTGTGACAGAATTCATTCAAAATTGCTTCAAAATGTGTTATATGTACTTGTAAAAGCTCTAATGACTTCGGAAAAAAGGGGGAAAACCACCTCTATAAAAGAGAATTATTGCTATTTCTAAATAACATACTTGATATCTTAATATTGAATAATAGCATAACATTTGTTCCAAAATATAACTGAAAGAAGATAAGATATTGGAATCAATGAGTACGGGATTGACCTGTCTCATTTCTGTCAAAAAAAAAAAGATAAGATATTGGAGAAAACCATTATAATTAGCTCGAAATATATTTTAAAAAAAATAATGACAATTATTGTTGGAATTGGTTCATAACCCTGAAATAGATAAGACATTGGAAGTCCATATATGGTTGATATCGTTATTTCAAAATCCGTCTAATTGTTTTGTTATTCCAAAACATATCATAAAGTTTTAGCTCGATATGCAAACATGAAGATTCAACACCTGGAAGGAAAAAACCAATAGTAAATTGAGGATACCATCTAGTCTGATAGTGTCTTGTAGTCTTTTGATGAAACCTCAAATAATAATTATATTTGTTACATTAAACTCAACTCTAAAATACTTGTTGTGTTTGTAAATTCCTCTCATTGTATTTTTCTGAAGCAAAAATTTGTGATATATATTTTTTTAATAGTGTGAAAGAACTCTAGCCCTACAAGTTCATTTGTTTGCATTTTGAAAATACTTTTGTCTTTTCTTATCACTATCTCAAACTAAAATCCAAAGACTTGTCACTATCTCTCAAAATAATGAAATATAATCTCCCAAATAAAAAAGGAGCTTGGTCAAACATGCGTTTTGTAAAGGCTTTTGATAGAACAGGCCCAATAGATCGATTCGGCCCAATCTATCCAGAATTAGTTTCTAGGAACAATAGATTTTACTATTTACTATTTACTATTTAGGCACAAATCATTCCGTCTTCCTCTGGCCGCTAGGGTTTCAATTTGCTTTGGTTTTCTTTTATCTTAACAAATGTTGCGAATTCTTTCTTCTTCTTTTTTTCCTAAACCTTTGATGGGTTTTGACCTGATCCGTGCAAGCCTCTTCTTTCTTTTTTCGTTTATTTTTAGATTTTCTGCAATCTGGATTTATCCTTCATCAATCATGGCATTGAGTTGAAAAAATATTTTAAATCTGTTTGCTGTTGAATGTTTTTATGCTTGTTTTCTGTAATTTACTTTTGAAAGTGATGTATTTTGGGCAGATGATGCTGGGATATTGCGCAAGGGCTTTGAGCAAAAAAAGCTTTTTATTAAGCTGCTATGAGATGAATTACATGAATATTTCCCTTCTGATGCCTCTTCTGTTACAATTTACAATTCAACAATTATTTTTTCTAATTATATTTTGAGGACTTATCATGTTAGTTACCTTATAATATTATTTAAAATGTGCTGGTTTTTTAGTGATTTCATTGTGCACTGAAATATATATTTATGTATATGATCTATGCCGGCTTCCATTTCCTTAATCTCTCTTTTCTTTTCGCTCAGTTCGGATATGAATTCTTTCATGGCTTGATTCGTTCGTCGTTTTCCATTTATTTTTCTGGAAATTATTTCTTGATTTTGTTTATGTTCTTAATGGATCGATGATGATGAAAAGATGACGAGTCCGATTTGGTTTAACATCCATTCATTCAGTTATTCCATTTCCCATGGGGACAATGAGGCATTTGTCTGAGATTCATAACATCTTATTTTTATTTTTGTTTTCTGCCAAATGATTTTCTAAAAAATGTATATGATCTATTTGGTAGTAACTGCAGGATGGCAGTTAATTCGTTGATTGACTGTTTATTGAATTAGCCACTTTAGTACTGAAAAATTCTGGGAACAAACAATGAAAATGAAGAAATCAGTCCCAAAATCAATATCGAAAATGAAAATAAATAAGGCTATTGAAAATGAAGAGATCAGCCCCAAAATCAATTTTGTTTGGACGAAGGTAAGTTCATACTTCATAGATCAACCACCATAACTAATGATGCTCTTTGCGTAACTATCTCTGTTCAGCATGATTGGCCAAAGAACAAAAGATAAAAATTTCTTATATTGAATCTGTTTGCATGAGGATCTGGGGTTGAGTCGCAAAGACCGACAATGGTGCAAGTGGTGAAGGTTCTAGAAGGAGCACAATTTGTCGGTATTGCCCCGGTGCCAAATTCTCTTGAAAAGATTGCTTTTGAGGAATACATGTCTGTGAGTGTCGCTGATTCCAGTGATTGTTAAGTTTAAATCATGAGAAGAAGGGATTTTTTTGTTATTACTTCAGGTGAGGTCCTGTATGTATGTTGTAGATTAGGATATACTTGTATTTCGTGTTCATGTATGCAAATAATTGTTATGTACTTCAAACTAAAATGCATGTATTAAGAATCAAAATTTATGAACTTAAACAAATTAGGTAGGATTTTAACATCAGTTGTGGACCTTTCGGCCTATTTAATTAATTTTTCCGCTTACGGACCTTCTTCATGGGCCGAAGTGCAAAAGCAATTCAGTCAGTCGGCACATGACACAGTTATGTAAAGAATGGTCCACCAGCTGATTAAGGTTCAAAATGCGATTAGTTCTAAAATGTCTTTTTACATGAAAAAAATAAGGCATTGGAGGATAATCTACTAGGATGAGTAATGATGAATATAGCTTAATCACTCGTTTTCTCAATTTGGCGAGGACATGTAGGATTGTTATTGATTACATTATTCTATATATTCTCGCAATGAGTTTATTATAGTTACTTCTCTTGGTTAACATTGTGTTTTCTTTTCCATTTTTTGAATTGGTGATACACACAATCATTTGACATGTTCGCAATTTCCAAGCATTGCATGAGAGATAGAGAAAATAAACTTACCATTAGAAATCAACAAGTATTACATGATTAAAATCAAAATTAAATCCAATCCAATAAAAAAAATAGTTATTTAGATTCTTAATCAGTCCATCGAGTAAATTTTAATTAGTCAATCAAGTAAATTATCATGGCTATTGCGTTCGCAAATAGGACTCGATTGAAGTAACTCACTTTTGTCCGCCGAAAATAATTTCGTGCGACTCTAGACTCTAGTAATCTGACATAATCACTTGAGATTGATCAGGCAATGCATGAAGTACGAATAAGAGGTTAAATATGGCCCAAAACTAAGGGAAATAGCCCACAGTCGTTGACAGCACACACCTAAAGTTAATTAAATATAATAAAATAAATTAAGTTAAAAAGACATTTACTTTTATGTTATCAATCCTTCTCGGATGTAAAAGTGGATCTCCTTAAAGACTGTGGTCATATTAATTTAGGATTATGAAAAAGGATCCTCTTTATTTAAGAAATTATATCATTATCCAAACTAAGGCAGGATGATATCTGCTTTCAGCCCATTAAATAATTGTTTACGTGTATAGACTTCTTCTTGGGCCGAAGTGCAAAAACGATTATGTGAAGCGGTTCATTAGACAATTATCTAATGATTGGTCCACTAGAAGATTAAGCTTCAAGATGTCATAAAAAGTCCCTTTTACATGATATTAAGCTCCTGATGAACCAAGGCAAGCCAGGGCAATAATCATAATGATACTTTTTGCATGAGAGATAGTTTAGCTGCTAGAGAGAGAAGATAAGCATCGCATGAGGAGTTCAAAGTATTTCAAATTTGATCATGAGAAACAAAAATGGAATGATTATGTAGATATCGGTTTTGTGTGACAAAGTTCATGCAAAACGGCACAAGTTTGGAAGGATATATACATGTATCATTTGATCCCAGGGAAATTGAAAATTATGTAATCATAATTATAGATCTTGCAAATTATAATGAAAATAAAATAGTCAAATTTGTACTTAAAAATAGTAAGGACATAAGATATTGGAGGATAATCTAGTAGCACGAGTAATGATGACCAAAAGATAACTGCCCCTTTTCTCATTTTGGTGATAACATGTGGGATTGTTATTGGTTATATTATAATGATAATTCTACATTCTCCATTATAGTTATTTATCTTGTTTAACTTTTTGTTCTTTTTGGTTATTTTGGATTGACAATATACAATTGGAAGAGATAGTAAGATAGCAAAATGTAGGACTATAGTAAATTAATTACTACAACTAGAATGAGGCCCCTGAGCAGATTTGTTGGAATCAGTCAAGAGACACGACTTAGTTTAGATAAAGGTTGATGCTTCAATGTAAGAGACTAAATTTAGAATTAACACCTACTATTGTCTAGAGCCCGGGAAAAAAAAATCCATAATTTAATATTATAATTTACACAAATGTAAAAACAAAAAAGTTTAATATTATGTTCTCATATATTTTTATTTGCTCACATTATTTTCTCTGCGTACTTCTTTTCTTCTTTCATTAATAAAAAAAAATATAAATGACTAAATGAGATGAGATAAAAAATATATTTTTATCTTCATTTCTGCTTCAAAGCGCTATGATAATATCAATTTAGGATTATGGATAAGGATCCTCATATATCTCCTTAAAAAAATTATGTCTAGGTAGTGATTTAATGTGCACTAATTATTCCGGACCTAAATTGCAATATCTAAACTACACAAACTCAGCCCATTAAATTCTGCTTGATAATTCAACCCTCACATTAGTCTCAAAATCCGGGAAAATAAATCCCAAATTTTACAAAATCCAGAAGTTCAATTCCCATCCCGACAAATGGATTCGTGACAAAACCCTCAAATCCGGCCATCTGTCCCAAATCCCTCTTATTCACAAGAACCCCTCTGTTATCACATAATTAATACTAACGCTCTCCTTTTCAACATTTCACAAAGACAGAGGCTGAATTTCACAATTTACTGATTCCAAGAGGGCCATTGCGCAAATATATCTTCCTCCTCTTCCATCACTCATAGCTCAAAACAAAAACGCATCAAATCAAATCCAAAGAAGAATAAAAACCTCAAAACCATACCAAAAAGAAGAAAACAAATACATCGCTCTCGCCATGGACAACAAAGCCAAGCTCGCCGCCGATCTCCCTGAAGCTCCTCCCGCCGTGAGAGCTCCCGTTCCGACCCCGTCAATCGGGCACGTCGCCCAGTCCCCGCGCCTCTTCTTCTCTTCGCTCTCCGACTCCTCGCCCCGCCGCGTGGCCATCGCGGTGGATCTGAGCGACGAGAGCGCGTACGCCGTGCGCTGGGCCGTGCAGAACTACATCCGCCCAGGCGACGCGGTGGTTTTGCTGCACGTGCGGCCTACGTCCGTGCTGTACGGCGCGGACTGGGGATCGGTGGATATGTCGGTTTCTGATGAGGCGACGGATGATGGAAGTGAGGAGAGTCAGAAGAAGTTGGAGGACGATTTTGATAATTTTACCACGATCAAGGCGCAGGATCTGTCTCGCCCGCTGGTCGAGGCTCAGATCCCGTTCAAGATCCACATCGTCAAAGATCACGACATGAAAGAACGCCTCTGCCTTGAGGTAATTAAAACAATAATCACATCAAACCTTCCTAATTTCTTGTAATTGATCTCGCATTTGAATTGATTTCTTGATTTGTAAGGTGGAGAGGCTGGGATTGAGCGCGATGATAATGGGGAGCAGGGGATTTGGGGCGTCCAGAAGGGCGAGCAAAGGGAGATTGGGGAGCGTGAGTGATTACTGCGTGCATCACTGCGTGTGTCCAGTTGTGGTGGTACGGTTCCCTGATGACGGTACCGACGGTACCAAAGAGACCGGCTCGTCTGAAAAGATGGAGAAAGAAGGGTCACTTCACCCGGTTCCTGAAGAGCCTGAGCATGATGATCAAAAAGGTCAATTCTTTTTTTCATTATTGTTTTTTTATTTTAATTTCTTTTTCATTATTATTGTTTTTATTGTTTTGTGGAATTGGAATATATTTCATTGTTTGGCGTGTGTGAGAGTTTGCTTTACTATTATTGATACTTTGTTTGATGCATTGTGGTTTCTAAATTAGGTGTTAGGATAAAGATGTGTGTTTTTGTTTTTTGGTTTGCTCTGAATGCAAGTTTTTTAGTGATTTGGAATTTATGAAGAAATGGGTAAGATTAATTAGAATGCAGTTGTTGCCTAGTCTCAGAAGAAAGACAGCATTTTCAATTTTAATCAAGTGGATAATTTATTAATTAATTTATTTATTTTCTTTTGTAGAGACTTGAACTGGTAGTTGTTCGTCAACTGTTTCTTTTTCTAGCTTGAATCCAGGTAAGCAAAGAAAAAAATACTATTTTTCATAAATATCATTTTTATTTGATTTTATCTATATTTGAGGTGATCAAATATAATTTCTCTGTAATTTTGACTGATTTATATTATTTTTTTTTTGTTGTTTTAGTAATCCGGCGAGTGAGTAAGAACAGCTGAGGCTTTATGAAAAAAGAATTCTACTTTGTATTTTAGTGTTGTAACTTTTTTGCTTCTGTTTTGCTTTGTTAAACAAACTGTCTTGCCTGTCTATTTCTTTGTTTTTCTTTTGTTTCTGAATTGAATGGTTTAACAAGCTTCTCCTTCTTTTGCTTTAATTAGATTGTTTGTAGATTATTCAGAAATTTGGTTTTTGAGTTTTGCACTGTTTAGTGTTTATGCTATCCAAACCCTTCTTTTTGCATTTGATTTCCCAAATTTTAAAGTTTTGTAAAATCTTGTGTTGGTGTGGTACATGTTTTGAGTAAATTATGCTTCAATCTTTTTACATGCATATATGATTGTATATATTTTCTGCATAATCAGTACAGATTTGTAAACCCATCTAAAACAAAAGATTAAGAATGTTGAAAGCTGATCAATCATCAATCCTAAAGTTCAATTCAAAGCAACATTATCTTATCGAAACCACATCATAAATAGAAAATAACTAATTGACCACAAATAATTAGGAAATCCATTTCCAAATACACTTTTATTCAAAACAAGAACCACCCAAATCCCATTATTCATACCAACCAACAAAAAAAAAACAGTCATCAAACAATAATCCGTAAACAAAGCAACTAAATGCACCTCAAACTCCCACAGCACCAAAAGCACCTTCACTAACAACCCTCCTTAACGGGTTCAAACCCGAAACCCTCCTACCCGCACTCTCAAACCTCAATCCACCACCACCACTTGACGGCGGCAGCAAATTCACATTCCTACCCTTCCTCGCACCATTCCTCCCACCATTCCTAGACTTCCTATCATTCCCGCCACTTCCCCCAGATCTTCTTGAACTAACAATCCTATCCTTCGAACTCCCGCCTCTAGAGTTAACAGAATGCCTGTTGTAATAAACCAAGCGGGGCAAAAGAGTTAGTAAATATTTCTTGAGATGCTCGTCTCCCACGTTTCGCTGAGCTGGATTCCCGTCGAGACTGATCCCCTCTAACGAGCCGTAATTAGCCGCTAATTGCTCCAGCCCTTTTGCTGTTGAGAGTTTGTTTGAGCGTAAATCGAGGATTTTGAGCTTTAGTAATCTGTGAAGTCCTTCAATTTCGCTTATCTTGTTTGAGGATAAGTACAACTCCTTTATAGAAGAACAAGACGCCAAACCTTATAAATAAATAATAATAAATAAATAAAACATGCTTAATGTAAATGATAGTTGTATTAATGATTGGAGATTTGATTAGAGTACCGTGTCCGATACGGGAAATACGATTGTGACTCAAATCAAGAACTCTAAGTCGAGTTAAATCTTTAAGGCCTTCAATGGTGGAAATGTAATTCTTCGAAAGATTCAACACGTGTAGCCCTTTTGGCAACGCTCCTGCCGTTATTCTCACTACAAAACCCAAAACAAAATTAAACAAAATAAATAAATAATAATGAAACCCAAAAATAAATAAATAAAATAAACTTACATATGTTATTTTTGGACAAGCTCAATTCTCTCAATCCGCCAAAAGCACTTAAAATCGGAATCGCGACCAATCCGAAACTCGATAACTGAGCCGAAGCGCTGAGTGGATTCATGGCAGAAATGTAATTATACCCCATTGCCATGCTCACGCTATGTTTCGGGTCCACTGGACCAAGTCCAGCCAGGGTTTTACCCGAAACGGGTGAAACGGGTAATGCTGACGTGGCAGCAGAACTGCTGCTGCACTCTCCTGTTTCCTCCACAATCATGTCGGTAATTTCAATTTTGTTTATCCAATCTTTGATTCTCTTTAGATTTTCGTCTTCTTCTTCTTCTTGTGCTTCTTGGATTTCTTGATTTTCTTGAAACGGGTTGAACGGGTCGGAGTGAATTGGGCTGTTGTTATTTCCCGAATTTGAATTTGAGTTTGAGTTTGAATTATCTTCCCAATTTTCGGTAATTTCTCGATCGGGCGAGAGATGTTCATCAGAATCTGACCTGTCATTTTCATCAGAATTCGGAGTAGTTTTTTCATCAGAATCTGACCTGTCATTTTCACTCGCCACACCAACGGCTACAGAGTTCAAGTCCGCATAGGATCGGTCAAAGTCGGAGATTTCTGTGGTGGTAAAGTTGACCGAAAACGACCTTGTGATCGCAGAATCAGTGTGAGAGAATAAGGGGGATGAGACAGGGGTATTTTTGTCCGAGTGAAAAGTCGAGGTGTCAGAGCGTGGATCGGCTTTGTTTGACTTTGAGCTTCCAGAAAAAGACATATTTTCATGAAATTGGCCGATTGATTCGTTCATTTCGTTATATGATGGACTTGAATTATTTGAGAGATTGTTTTTGCTGGTTTGATTAATTTCCTTATCCATCGCTTGAATTTTCTTTTCGTGAATTTATTTTTAGAAAAATCTGCATGAGAAACAAATTCATGTTAATATGCATATTTCAGTTTATATTAACAAAGAATAAAATTATTAAAAACAACCAATACCTTTGATTAGTGGAGATCTCCAGTAGCTTTGTATTAAAAAATCCGAGTAACAAACAAACCAATTTTAACAGCTCACATGGCTAATGCGATTTATATTCCCAAAATCTCAAACTGATTTTATTCTTTTCAGCTCAGTCCACCATGTGAAAACAGTATATTGAAAGCAACAAATGAATCAATAAACAAAAAGGTTAATTAGCCGTAATCAAGAGGGCGGCTCTGTGAAATGCGTCTGAGTCTCCAAATGACCGAAACCCGGTCGGAACAAAACGGGTTTGACCCGTTTTCAGCTGCCAGAGTGAAAAGAGAAAATACTTTTTTCACTTTATTAATGGTATTAAACGTGTTTGAACCTGGAAAAAATCATAAAAAAAGGAAGGTTAGGTTATGGTTTAGGCGGCAAGGTAACCTTATGGTTAAATTTATCTTTTTTTTAGCTAACGATTGGTCCTTTAGAATTGGATTAAAGTCTAATTGGTCCCACAGGAAAAAAAATATATATAATGATTCTAATTTAGGGGTTATATTTTAATTTCATGATTTCTGCATGAGGGATTTATGGCCTAATATGAATTCAGTGAAATACAAAGTCAATCAAACGCTAATTCATACAACTCAATTTGGAAAAGCACCCAATTAACCACAAAATGAAAATCACCGAAAAGAAATTGCTTTTGGGGAATGAAATTATTACAATTTACAAACCAGCTAAAAAACTTTCCATTTTACCCTTGAAAGTAAGCTGAAGATCTTTCCAGATCGTACTTGCAATAACAAATTGACCAACCAACAAAAAATATGTAGATTTGGAAAAAATTCAACAAACACACAAACGAAAACAAAACAAAAAAAGACTACGAACCTCTTCTCCTTCAAAATATATTACAGCTCCAAAATAATCGCTATATATCTAAAACACATTAAAAAGATTTCGTAATGAGAGATATTTTCCCAAATGAGAGATTCTCTTTGCAAATGAGAGGTTTGAGGAGGAGAGAGGAAAAGATTATAGAAGAATTTAATATGGAGGAGAAATTTTAGAGAACAGAAATCGGCGAGGGCAACCTTGATATATTTTTTCTGTGGACTTAGTCTACAAACAATTCAATGCACCGAATTTTGTTGAGCTGGACAATGATAGGATGGAGTTATAGTTGGGTCTGAATTAGTTAATTAATCTTTGACTTTAGTTATTTTAATTATTGGGTTCAATTAATCTATATATGTACGAATAATAATAAGATATTAAATATTTGGAAATAATTAACTGGTTTTTGTTAAAATAGTTTGTGCCCAATATCATCCTTTTTTTGTTAAAACAAGTAATGAACTTGATTTGCAAGTCAAGTTTAGTAATTTTTAAAATTTCAGGAAGATGAAGATGCCGAGTAAGTACTTCCTGTATGAAAACTAGATTAATATACTTTTGTATTAGAAAATGGATGATTACACTCTTCATTGTATCAGGCATGTCAGACCATGATTAATTATTTAAAATATCATATTTATCATTATTATTTAGATCTGTATATAAACAGTCAGGTATATATTGACCAAAATCATCCTTTGATTAGCTTATTTCACAAATAAGCTATACTGTATATTTTAAAATTCTCTGCTTTTTTTAGGTACAATTTTCTTCTTTTTCCAACAAAAGAAGATAATATAAAGTAGCTCAATTATTTCATATTTTACATTTTTTTTTAATAAAAAACAATGTCTGTTCAGTGCTCACGTGATCATATGACGTCGTCAAGAATTCATTTCGTTGGAAACTTTTGTTGAAAATAAAATATGAAACATTTAAATTCATTACCCTCCAGTTTATCTTTCTTTCTGCTGGAGACTCTCCTAATTCAATTCCTACTATGTGAAAAATACTCTCAATTGCGAAGATGTGCAATTAAATGTTAATCCATTAGAAATATATAATTATCATTTATCAGTCCAATTAAATGTTAATCTTCTTTTCAGCTAAAATCAAATATGCTTCTTGATTTACGCAGTTCTGGCTAATATCTGTTTAATACATTAATAGAGAAGAAACAACTCTGCACAAATCAAGGGTTCATAATTTCGTCATACACCGGGATCAAATCAATCATTAATTTCGTCATTACGACCAAGCAAACAATAAAATGTCTAATTTATATGTGAGTCTGTAACTTTATAATTATACAAAGCGAGTCCAGATTAAGAACATATTGACTCGCTACACGGACCACAAAGAGGATTTGGAGATATATGGAGGTGAACTCGCGAGGCGGCAAGTGATTAAATCTGCACCACGTGCCCTTAATTAGTTATTTAGTTTAATTAATTGAGATTGATTGGACTAAATAACAAATATGGGCCACTGATTAATTGATTTTCTGCAGTAATCAAATATGGGCCACAAATAAGATCTCAGAAGGAATATTGCATAATGGCAATTAACTTTTTTACCAGTTATTTTCAATTTCAATTCACAAGATTGTAGCTAAGGTGACAACCAAAGGTGGGCTTGGCATCTGTTTCTTTCTGAAAATTATCAATGTTTATTGAATTTTGGTCCTAAAAGAAAAAGAAAATAAAATGAAAATTCTTACTTCGAATTTTATTAACAGATTCAATCAGACACACAAAAAAAGATGAAAATATAAAAAATGAACAATTTATAAAAAAAACCTCAACAGGAGCAACAATCTCTTCAATGTCCTCCTGTTCCTCCTAAATAAATCATAACAGCTAATTTGGTAAACAAAAGCACAATTATAAAAAACACAAAAGAAAACATTAAAAACTAACCAACAATGGAGTGTTTATATTATCCTTTTCCTTGGCGACAGATCCAGAAGATCCAGACCCAACAACTTTTTTAACTTTGCCAAAGATCGATCTTCTTGATCCTGCCATGTTGATTCCTCTTCAAAATCGTCTTCAAAACTCCTAACAAAAAAATTTCACTTCAAAGAGAAAAATGGAAGCAAACGGGGATATATATAGGCATGAAAGGTCGTCAAAACTCAAAATTTACAAAACCATTAGTGAAATTAGGATGCTGGATGCATCCCATTATTTCTAACTACTCATACTTCTTCACAAAACATGATCTTTATTACCGTTGGCATAGAATGTTCATCGTTAAGAAAATTAAATAAAAAAATCTAATATGCAACTCTTCAATAATTTGCATAAATTTACTCGCCCATGGGCTTTACATTTAATATTATTATATTAATCGATCCTCGTACGGTCTCTGACATGACGCAATGGGTTGCATCATTTCTAAACCACCTGCTATCACCATCACTCTCACTCCAAACCCTCCCTCAAATTCCTCCCAATTCTCACGGCCATGGTCGGATCTCAGCTACGATCTCCTCGTCTTGATTCTCTCCAGGCTGAGCAGCGTAGATCTCATCTTCGGCGCGTCCGCCGTTTGCTCGTCCTGGCGCGCCGCCGCCAGAGACCCTCAGTGCTGGCGGATCGTGGATCTGTCCGACTGGGACGCCATTACTGCTAGAACTACAGATCCTTTCGCTTTTAGTAAGTTGTTTGAACGTGCTTTGGCTTTTGCTAGAGACAGTGCGCGTGTAGAGAAGGTTTTCTTGCCTTCCATTGCGAATGGACAAGATCTGATCCTTGTTTCTAAAAGGTGAGTGAGGCCAGCTTCTTCTCTTCCATTGTTGTAATTTTTCCAATTACAACCATCCATTCAAATTATGTCTTTTTTGATGTTCAACATAAATTTAGGCTGCCGAATCTGCTCTACTTGAGCTTTCCAAATCACGATTTTAATAGAAAGGATGTTTGCACAGCCATGAGTAATTTCAAGTCTCTCAATGGGATAGAAGCAGTGGAGGATTTTTTCGATCTAACAATTTCAGCCGTTTCCCATTTGAAAACTGTCTCCGAAATAAAAGTTATTGATGGAGAAAGAAAAGTCTGGAGGGATAATAAAGAAGGCTTTAGGAGGTTTATTGCCTTTCTAATGTGTAAAGTTTTCCCCAATCTGAGCAAACTAGAGATGCCAGGTTTGTGTCTCAACGCCCAAAGGCTTCAAATTGTTCACAATAAAGTAAAAAATCAGGATATTTCGGCAATTAAGGAGAGCTTCAGGAAGGCTGAAAGTCTTTATTATTCAGGACCTTATGTAGAGTTCTTAAGTTATATATGACATATCAAGATACTAGCCGTAATGTTGAACTTGAACTTTAACCAAGTACAAATATATTTCTTTGTTGTCCTCAATGAGAATGAACTGTGCTGTTCGTCCAGCTTGTTGAATTGAAGGTATGTTGATATTAGAGATGTTATGTTATGGACATGGAGTATTTTATCAATTTTCTTCTGGATGTTATGATTAATTAATGTTACTTTTTGACCTTTCGTTATCAATTTTATTGTGGGTGTTATAATTAATTAATGTTTCATCTGAACCATTTATTTTCTCTACTCTGATTTTGTTGTTAATTTTTATTTGCTCTATTAATGATGTTTGTTCAGGGCATGTTAAACAGAATAATAATCATTTTATTGTCAACAAAAAAGAATAAAAATCATTTAATGCATAGTCGACAAGCCCATAAAGCCGTAGAGACTAGGCCTTGCTGTGATATATTTCTTACCGTTGGATATATTTAAAGTTAAGAAAAATAAACAAAACAGGCCAATAAACAGGCCAGATGTAACACTTGTAGAATATATAATTAATTTAATTCAGCCCATTGAAAACCGTATAGATCCAACCCGGCCCATTTATTAACACGCATTATTTTAAAGCCCATTATCTAATTTATTCGGCCCATTTCTCTTTCCTACAAGAACATATGTTTTTTACTTTTTCATGAAAACAACTTTTTTTGCAGTCCAGCCCCAAAAAGTATTTTATTTTGCTTTGTCACTCTTTATTACGTCTTGTTCCATCACTCATCAGTACCAACACAAATAGCACCGCCGGCTCCGGCTCCGGCTCCGGTTCCGGCTGCGCCTCCTCTAAGTTCATCACGATTCTCAACGCAATCGTCGGAATGCCAGATCTGAGTTACGATCTCCTCGTCTCGATCTTTTCCAGACTGAGCAGCGGCGACCTGATCGTCGGCGTGGCCGCCGTCTGCTCGTCGTGGCGCGCCGCTGCCAGAGACCCTCAATGCTGGCGGATTCTTGATCTCTCCGACTGGAACTCCATCACTGCTAGGGTTCCAGTTCCTGTACGCTTCAGTCAGGTCTTCAAGCGCGCTTTAGCTTTGGCGAGAGACAGTGAGTGTATAGAGAAAGCTTACTTACCTCGTGTTGCCACTGGGAGAGATTTGATCCTTGTTTCTAACAGGTGATTCAAAGCTTCTTCAATTGTTATAAATTTTCAACACACGGTTCAGGATTTCTTCAAGCATTCATTCTAATTACGTAATTTTTCTGTTTTTACATAAATTTAGGCTACCGAATTTGCTCTACTTGAGCTTCCCAAATCACAAACTGAATGAAAAGAAGATTTGCACAGCCATGGCTAATTTCAAGTCTCTCAAGGGAATAGAAGCAGTTGAGGGATTTTTCTTTCTGCCAAAAATCCGAGCCCGTTTTGGAACATCTTTCACTGAAATTAAAATTCTAATTGGGGAAGGAGAAATCTGGAGGAATGATAATGAGTATTTAGCTCTGTTTGTTTGTAAAGAATTCCCCAAGTTGAGAAAACTGGAGATGCCAGGTTTTTGTCTCCATGAGCATGAGCTTCAAGCTTGTCAGAAAACTGCTATTGAGTTTTTCAATTCTCATGGATTTTAAGTTTACTTATTTGTGTTATTTTCTAATTGGACAAAATGCATGAATGAACAGTGTATTAGTTGTTAATGCTTAACCAGTTGGTGTTTTTTTGAACTGAAATCTTTGGGGATGTGAATTTGAACTGCTGGAATTGTTTGTAAATTGATTGTTTTTAAGTGGTCTTGTTCGATGTATATTGGAATTTGAGATTGTGTTCGTGTTATTGATTTTCTTGTGGATGCAATTTAAAACAGAGCCCAAAATATTAAAGAAAAAGATAACAAAATCAGACCCCATGCCGGCAATCCAAGATAAGTAAAACTTAATCTACATGTAGTAAAACTTGATATAATTATAATGAGTCATTCGATTCCTTTCATTCCAATATATTGAAAGAAATTAAAAAAGAATCATTGAGAGTTTGTTCAATACAAAAGAGAATTGACTAAATTACTCAACAAAGGAAGAAACAAAGAGAAATATGCAACCATAAATTAATTTTAACACGTAAGGAGAGAATCGTTTGTACCTTTTTCTGGTTGTTTGTTGAAGATCTTCCATGTCTTGAAATGAACAAGTTGATCAATGTATCTGGAGGATGAATTGGAAAGATATAAAATCAAACTTTTATCTCAAATTTAGAAGAGTTTTTTTTTTTGTTTTAAGATCAAATTATGAAGAGTTGTTATAATTGAGAAAAATTGAGGTAATGAAGAGTTATATATAGAGAACAAAGGGGCATAAGATACCATGCAAAAGTGTGAGGATAAGTTTCCTTATTATAACGTTAAAAAGTGGAAGGTTGCAGTTGTGAGCTCACATGTGACGGTCAAAAAGGAAATAGAGAGTTCCTTATACAATCAGAAATTGAAAAAAGAAAGAAAGTTTTTACAATTAAAAAAGGAATTAAGAATTAAATAATGGAAATTTAGGATCATAGAACTTACGCAAATATTTATGAGGGGATTTGTTGACAAATTCTGTAGATGTCTCTTTTTTATTTCCACTTTTGACTCTTGTGTGCAATGAACGTTTTTCTTTTTGCAGAGAGTCTTGTGTGCAATGAAAAATGAAAAAAAAGGTAATAACACGGTTTCTCTTTTATTTCCTCATTTGGAAAGAAACAATAAATAACTCAAATAGGAAAACTTTTCAAAGAATGTCGGCTGGCAGTTAATATGGCGGTACAAGAAAATAGAAAAAATACTATGTAAATTAAAGATATGAAATAAAAAAATGCCAACATCACACACGGAATCATGAATTTACATTTCAAGCTAAAAGTCAAACATAAGTTGCTTAAATAACAAACACAATTACTTCATACTAACAATAGTACATCATACCAAACAAACTCAATTAATCACTCCACATCCGTAATTTGAACCCCAACAACTGGGACTTTATTTCCCTAGAACTCATATACATAATTCATCTTATTGTCTCAACAAATACATAAAACAGACATGAAATCATTGTTTATTTTCAAATCACCAAATCTTATAATTACCATAGAACAGTTTATTACAAAACTATATATTGTCGGTATAATTCACGACTTTCAAAGAAAGAGCTTCTTACTTCTACTTATTCCACCAGTTGTTTTTTCTATGAACTAAAGTTCTCTGAATTCTTTGTACATTATTTCTTAGTTGAAGCTCTCATTATCTCCAATCCTGCAAATCGCATGAAAAAAAAATCAATCTCAAATTAATTATGTTTCAAAAACATATAATATACAATCATATAATACATAATACATAATAAACTTGAACTAATATACAACACACTCAAATCATCATATGTCAAGATTTACGGTTTTGTACCCCCATATTTTCCCTGATTTATCTACTCTCACAAACAGGTAGTAAATGAAATAAAATATTTGCACAACATACAATTAATAAAGTATGATGACAACGTGAATGATTTATAGTGTAAATATTTCACCTAAATATAGCTAATTAAAGAAATGACACTTACCCATAGATTTTGTTATGCTGTTATATTCATATTTTGTTATCATGCATGTACGTCATGTAACATTCTTGCAAAATAAAATACATACAGATAGTAAGTAAAATATGTACATTGATTTGCAGAGTACTGGTGGTTTGAACATAGGTGTGCTTCCTGGCTTTTTTAAGTATCCAATCGCATAACTTCTTCGGATTTTCCGTAATTTCCGCCTTTATGATCAGTTCAGTTGTGCCCTTCTTGTAGTTCATACTTATCATTACTTTAACACCTATATATTAATTAGCATAGAAAGAATTGAGATGAATTTTTTCAGAAGAGAGATAGGGACTAGGGTTTACTTTACTTTATCAAATATTTCAAGGGGTTGATAGCGCGACGGATTCGTCCAGGACAGCCTTTGCATTCACACCGGTTCTCAAAACTCAATATCAGAACATCTAAGTTATCTTCGCAAATCCTCTATTAAAAGAAAACCATATCCTAATGGTATATTGTTGCTATGAATTATTCTTTATAATCTCAATTCAAGTTTATTTTCAATTATTCTTTGAAGTTACGTTGTTGTCTTTTGATATATTACATTTACAAGCATATATAAGTTATATTCATCTTTAGATGTAGCTCAAAAAAAGGAAAAAAATAAGATAATTTATTTTGAAGATTTTTGTAGAAGCACTAACAGATCTAGACAATGACGTTTCATTTTTTTTTTTTGACAAAAAAAATGAAAAAATATTTCTATTTAACATTATGTTTGAAATATAATGTTATATATAGAGAAAAAATGTTGTGTTCTAATATAAGAAAATATAACATGAATCATTTTCTCAAAATTATATCACCATTAATTTTCTCATTGTTGATCTTATCCAACTACCAAAATGATGTGCAATAACTATATACTTTATGAATAAATTAATCACATAGCTATCATTGAAACATATAATATATTAATTAATGTAATGTATTTGTTAATATATTATTTTTTTGTAATGAGAACCCAAGAACTTGATGGTTCTTATCAAATCGAAAATGTAATACAAAATATAGTAATCTAATAGATTATATGATTATATATTAATAACCACATATATTGACATAAAATTTCAAGAAACTTGAGAAATTAAATAATAAAATTTGAGAAATTTTTTGATCTGTCGGCTCAGAAAAATTTGAGGCATGCTTTAATAAGTTGAAATAAATTAGCTTTAGTCCTTCTATGTTGTAACTAAATGGGGCTCAAAGGGAAATTCTTTGGAAGAAATAGTGGACTTTGTTTGATCTTTGCTTAGAGTTTGCATTGTGTTCACTGAAAACCACGTTCAATCTGATCAGAAAACCAAATTGGAATCAAATCCGGTTTGAAAAAAGAGTGGAAATCAAAAGGCGAGAGGGAGAGGGACAGATGGAGTACCGACAATCTATGGGGAGTGCTCAGCTGTAAGGGTTGTCAGAGTTGATTGAGCAGCTGGAAGCTTCTATAAGGGGAGAAGACAGAAGAAGAGAGAAAAGAGGTGCGAGCAGCTTGGCCTTGTGCCTAAACAGAAAGGGGCCATCTTCCATGCCCACCACAATATCCATAATATTGACCCTTAGATCTACTGAAATGAACGGACGGATTTGATGATGGGCATGGGAAGAATTTGCCGGGGAAAATTATTCTCTCAGCGCTCAACGCGTGAAAAGAGCGCTCAAAATATCAGCTCCCAAAAAAAAATTGAAATATTACTTTGTAAATTTAAGATATGGAATACCAACATCACACACGGAATCATGAATTTACATTTCAAACTACAAAAGTCAAACTTAATTTGCACAAATCACAAACACAATTATTTCATACTAACAGTAGTAAATCATATCAAACAAGCACAATTAATCACTCCACATCCTTAGCTTGAACCCCAACAACTGGGACTTCATTTCCCTGGAACTCATTTACATAATTCACCTTTCCTCTAAAAACCGAAAGATTTGTACAGCCTGAAACATTGGCAATACGGCACCGATCCACACGGACCGCACCGCACCGACTCAGTTGTGCTGTTTTGCATCGGTTTATCCCCACATTTCCGGTCCAGTCGACTGAAACCGTTTTCGTCCTGTTGATCAACACGTTGCCACAACTCTCTAAGTTGGCAAACTTGCAACGGTTCGTATGGATTTCTCCGACTCCTTTTACGATTAGCTCTTTGCAACGGTTAATTGTGATTTTGCCTGTACATATATGTTCAAATCATTTCAGTTATCTTTTCAGTTATAAACTTATGTAACAATTATTGATTAATTACAGTTTACAAATAAGTACTTTTTTAATAACTTGATCAGGCACTTTTTTAACTTTTCTGATAATTACTGATATATTATAGTTAAGCACTTTTTTCTAGTAACTAGACAAAACATATAATTACGGTGCTTAACAAATTCTCCATTTTTACTTTTCTTAACCCAACAAAATAAGTAAAATAACAAAAGATAATTACCGCTCTGCTCAATATGGGCAATCTTGCACCGCTTAACCGATATCTCTTTGACCCAATCAGCGCGAATAAATCTGCAACGATTCGAGGAAATGGAACTGACTCCCTCGATTTGTATATCATAGCATCGGTCAATCGTAACAGTTCCGTTTCCAATTCCCCTGACATGAATCGTATCGAAACGGCTTATGTAAAGATTGCCAGGACTCGTAATTTTTGCGACACCATATTTGGATTTGAATACACCTTCTTTGATTACAGTTTCGGTTCCGTTTATTATCAGAGTGAACTGGCAGTTTAATTCTTCTTGTACTTCAACAGCCACCATTTTTTTTGAAGTTAAAGAGGAGTGAGGAAAGATCTCTGTGTTTTGAGATTTGTTGATGGTTGAGAGGGTAGCTCAACGCTTATATGAATGAATCTTGTTTCTTCGTGCTTAAGCTATGAAAATTATTAATTTGAATGATATTGACGTCATATTGCTCTTTTCTCCATTTTGGCACAACCACCATACACATCCATGAAACAAAGATCTGAAAATTAACTGCATGGTGTCTCCAATTCTGGACTACTGGAGGTAACCGACTCAGAAAATATTGAAAATGAAAGCCCAAAATGTGTTGAATTTTCAAACCATTAAAATTCAAGTATGTGTCGATTTGTATTTAACACGGTCAGTGAGAGTGGTTCCGTGTCAATTTCAATTTTCAGCTACTTTCAGTCCCTGACTATTAATTATGAGAAGTTAACAAGCAACTACATATATTTAACGCGGTTTTCCACAAACTAGAAAATTATATAGAAAAAAAAAAAATCTAAAAAGTAAAAATCACAGACGGAGTTTGACTGGATTTACTGGGGGGCCAAAAAAATCCTCCCTACTGATTAATACTGTACAAAAATTTTGAGGAGCCCAAATGCATAAAAATACATGTATTTCAATTTTTTTTCCACTAAAGCACTACTGATATATATTACTCCGTAAAAATCTTGGGGGGACCATGGCCCTCCCAGTCCCTATTAAGCTCCGTCCCTGCCAACACTGTTATGTTCATTCTTATTTACAGTAAACAAACTTTACTTTTTTTTTAATAATATAAGTGAAAAAATATTGTATATATTACATGACAAATAATTTGAGATCATTAACTACAGAAAATACCTTTCAATTCAGGTCAAATATAAACAAATTCCAAATTGGCTCCCTGACAAAATTATACCCTACTTTATATTATTTATCTCATCGATCTAAAGAAATGAGAAATAAACAGGCCGCACACGTGTCAGAATTGTAGCATTTCCTCTCACCACAACTTGACACGTTACACGTATACCACTACTCCAGCCCTTACACATATGTTGCCCTTTACTCCGGTCTGCCGCCTCTCTTTGCAAACATTTCTCGCACCAAACATGAAGACATTAATCTACACACAGCTCATAACTAAACCCTACAGTTATTCATCTCACTTGCCACCTTCCTTTCGAAACCTATCATCTGTTCAACCATCTCAACCAGCCATACTCGCACATATTCCACCTGTAACAAACTCTATTCATTCAATCCAACCCGGCAATCCTCTACTGAGTATAGATCCGAAACCCGATATACCAATACCAACTCCCAATCCGGACTCTCCAACACCACCCATACCGTCTCCACCAAATCCTGAGGTTCCCGTACCACCACCAGGAAGCCCGGAAATTCCAGTACCACGACCACCAGGAAATCCAGAAATTCCAGTACCACAACCGCCAGGTAATCCAGAAATACCGGTACCACAACCAGCAATTCCAGAAATGCCAGTTCCAAAACCACCAGGAAATCCGGAAATACCAGTTCCAAAACCACCAGGAAATCCGGAAATACCAGTTCCAAAACCACCAGGAAATCCGGAAATACCGGTACCTGTACCGCCACCTCAGTATGAGCCTGGAAGGACTCCACCTGAGGTAGATCCACCTGGATGCCCGCCTGAGGTGGTGCCACCTCCATTGCCCGAAGTTCTTCCTCCCACTTTTCTCTGGATTTAGAATAATAATAAGTTGGATTATTATTTTTTTTTCTCTTTTCTTCCCTCATTTGGACTGTTTATTTAATTTGAACGTGACAGATCTGGTTTGTGCGCATAGAATTAGTTAGGAGTTCTGTGTGAATCTAAAATAATTTTACAATTTTGAAAGGGAGAAGAAATGCATATGAGCTCTCCTCTTTTGGACTTTTTTCCTGGATCAAAATATGAAATTATTGTGATGATATTGACGCTTGAGTGTGTTAGCTTGTAATTGGATGTTCTATTTATTTTGAATCACAAATTAGTAGTCCGTCCATATAAATAGTTTGTAATATGGATCACAAATTAATAGTTAGTCATATAAATCTCAGCCCACTATATCTTAAATTTAGCCCATATACATACGAAAATCTCTCCTCTCCAGTTGAGACCATCCAGTACCTTCTTCATCCTCTCCCACCTCACAAAAACAACAAAACTCTGAAAAAATGGACGGGAACGTTAAGCGTCTCCTGAATCGCGTCTCGCTAACCTTCTCCATCATCGCCACCATTTCCCTCCTGCACCTGTTCCACCACACCTCTCGCTCCTGCTACCCATCCCCGACTCGTCTCCCCCGTTCTTCCCTCACCCTCTCCGCCACCCCGTTTCCTAAATCCTCCTGCGACGCCTTCTCCCGCCGCGTCACCCCGCCGGAATACAGCTTCAACAAGCTCCGCTCCACCCGCTCCTACCTCAACCGCGTCAATGCGTTATCCGATTCGGTTTTCGGCCCGATCCGGTCGATGGATCTCGTCTCGAACTTCTCTCATGTTTTGTGTGTGTCGTCCGGCGCCGGGCATGAGGTTGTGGCGTTGCAGGATTCCGGCGTGATTGACGTGACGGGCGTGGATCTGATCGACTTCCCGCCGCTGGTCAAACGGGCGGATCCGCATAACTTGCCGTACTTTGACGAGGTGTTCGATTTAGGGTTTAGTACCGGGTTAGCGGGCGCGCTGTTTCCGGCGAGGTTTGTGAGCGAGCTGGAACGGACGGTACGGAAGGGCGGTACGGTGGCGCTGGCGGTGGATAAAAAGGTGGCGGAGGTGGAAAAGGTGGTGGAGCTGTTTAAAGGATCGAGTCTTTTGGAGGTTAGAAATGTGAGTTTGGATGGGTCTCAGATGAATTTGATTATTATGAAGAATATTGGGAAGAATTAATTGATCTGTTACTGATCTTGATTTTCTTGATTGTAATATAGGTTTGTTTTTTATTGTGTACATGTTTTTCATTTGATTATTACTGAGAAGTGAGAAACATTTTTTTTTGGTTTGTTTTATAATCAATTCTAAATTTAGTAGTCTGAGCAGTGATAATTTATCATAGATACGCTCCATGAAAAAAATGAAGTGATTGTTCATTCTATGGTGTTTATATGGCCATTTATATGATGAAATTGTAACATAGGGGTTACAACTTCTCATTATAATAATAAGTGGGGAATATATTAATAGTATGATTTGTGAGGAATATATCTGGGGTTGTATTATAGATGCTTTTCTGTTACCATATGATGTCAGCATGTTCTGTTCTTTCTTGCCCTTTATGTCCTTGTTAAATACTCTGCATTTCAGTACCCCCCCCCCCCCCCCAAAATCCAAGTAAGTGATTTTAAGAGGCCACGTCATCTCTATTTTGGGGACCGTTGGATGGGTGATGTAGTTCGATATGGACCATTCGATCGTTTAGAGTTTCTGATATTTTATGGCTGTTTTTGTGTAGTTTTGTATAGTTAAATAGTGTCAGAATATGATTGGATTAAATTCGGTGTTCTGTGTTCTATTCTGATTTAGTGCGAAATGTCAAATCAAATATAATTAATTATTTTGAAAACTAAACTGTGCAACTTATGTATTGTGAGTTATAATATCAATAACCGCTGAATACTCGCTACATATAATTCATTCCTAAATAATAATAAAAAAATTAAAAATAATGATTTTAAAAAAAAAAAAAACTGGGCCCACATGTCACTCTCTTTCTCTCTCTCCCTCAAATAAAAAAAAAGATTAATGATTTCCAAAATAAATAAAAAAGATGGGGCCCTCTCTTTCTCTCTCTCTCAAATAATTAAAAAAAAGAAAATAAATAATTCATTTTCAAAAAAAAAATGTGGGTTCCATGTGTCTTTTTCTCTAAGGTAATTTTTTCCCAACGTTTTATTTCAAAATATGATTTTTTTATTAGCTCAATTTTTTGTGAAAAAATGAAAAATAGAACAAGGATGATGAGATTTTTCATTCAATATCTTAATTGTTATATTTTCGAACGCACTATTATGTTTTCTCATAATGACTTTCAATATCTCGTTTCTTTAATCGACTGAATTGAATATCACAATATCAGATAACATTATGACTCATTCCTAAATAAAAATAAAAAAATAATTATTTATCAAAAAAAATGCGGGTCTCATGTGTCACTCATTTTCTCTCTCCCTCAAGTAAACAAAAAAAATAGATTAATAATTTTCAAAAAAAATGTGGGCCCTCTCTTTCTCTCTCCCTAAATAATTAAAAAAAATAAATAAATAAATAAGAATGTGGGCTCCATGTGTCTAGCTCAGGTAATTTTTTCTCAACGTTTTCTTTCAAAATATGATTTTTCAGTAGCTTAATTTTTTGTGAAAAATGAAAAATAGAACAAGGATGATGAGATCTTTCATTCAAGATCTCAATGATTATACTTTCGAACGCACAATTATGTATAAATCTTATTACATATTTTTTATTATGACTTGTATAAATCTTATTTGATTCATAGATAATTTCTAACAAAAATATAAATTATTTATTCATTGTTTATTCTGTTATAAGTTAATTCTTGAGATAATTTATATAGATTTTTTATGATTATTAATTCATAAGATGAATTTAATGTGTTAATTATTAAACAATAAAAATGATAAAAATCGCAGCGGAGCGCGAAAATTCTCCTAATATGTTTAAAAATGCAATCTGCTTTATAGATCATGCTTTCTTTTAGACTGTATCTTGTTCATGATTCTCTTTTAATTGTTGGTAATAGGCAGGATTGATATTTTTCACTTTCATTTTCGGATCCTGAGCTTTATTTTATATATACCTACTGAACTGACGACCCTTCATTTGTTGATTCATCTAAATCCATGACGATTACTGATTCTCCAAGTGTTATAATATAATATAATATACTTTTGGCTTGATACATTTTTTCTGTCTAAAAGTTGACTGAAAATACTAATCATCTTCCAACTTAAATCTTAATATTTGTATGAAATTGTGGCATTGAATGGATAAAACCAAGAGACAAACACCAACCATCCACATGCCTGATACATCCACCAAATTCAACACAACTACTGTATGGGCATGTATGGCTATTAGGCCCCCTATAATAAAAGTTAACTCTTAACAATAACAAATAATAGATAAAATATACATAAATAAGTAATAAAAAAAGAGTGGGGTATGTAGATGCACGTGTAATAGGGAACATTATGCATTATACTATATTATAATATATATATGCACCCAATTAATTAATTTATCAAACATCAAACTTATTCTTGTTATGCAGTCTTATATGAGCGGCTCACACGTGTCCTTTCCAGCTTGAGTTTGTTGGTCAGAATATGGGCCCAATTAGGCTTCCTAGCCTCACGTGGGCTGGGTCCTGTTAGCCCATCTTCAATTATTTGCTGTACATTTGTGCACTTAATTGGTTGCTTTTTTATAATTTCAAAAGTTTATGGATCATGATTAAAAATTATGATTCACTTTGGATTCTTTATTTTACTATATATTATATTTTTATTGTCTTGAAAATAAGATGCCAGTTATCTTTTAGCATTGCATTCAGCGACAAACTAGACTTAGACCTCATCAATTTGTTTCATTGTAGCTAGGTGGAAGAATCTTAACTGATGGCTCCAATGTTTTACCTTTGGATCATATTCATGACATGCATATTATAAATGTTTATCTTTTATACGACAATCAGAATTAATTAATGAAATCAAATGTGGCTAAGATGAGACCACGCCATTCTACATTATGAGTCTACTATAAGGATGTAAAGTTGCATTACTTTCCTTCTATTTTGGTAATCAATTTGGATCGGATACGAAAAGATCTTTATATATTGACTACTTATAAATATTATCTGCAAGAACTGAGAGGAGCCAGACTTGTATAACTTCATGGACATCTCCAGTTTGAATGAAATGGAGAGGGTGTGAGTCCATAAATAGAGCAACAAAATCAAATGGGGCAGCTAGGAAAGCAAAGAGAGGAACTATAACTATAAGAACCACAATAAAGAGGCAGGTGAGAAAAAGAGAACTCATTGCCCGATTTGTAAAATGAGACAATGAGTTTGATCAAAATCAACAAAAGTTATAGCCTCTTTTTCCAAGTTTAGTAGCGCACGACGACGGTTCGATACACGCATTTCATTTCACATCAAATAATTAAAAAGTTTGAAACGGATCAGCCATGAAAAATATGGGTCGTAATAATACATTCGTTGTGGCCAAGTAGGCTCTTTTTGTTTTTCCACGTTTGAATCACTTCATTTTGTCTATCTTTTTCACTATTTTCTGAGTTACAAAATTTCGAACTTATTTCCACAACTTTTAAGTTCTTTTGTTTTCTCCAAGCATTTTTGTATTGAATAAAGAAAACTCCCAAAGTCTTGTTTTTGATACGTCCAATCAACAGGGTTTTAGAAGACCCAAATATATGAAAGTTAAGGGGTCTTTTGTGCAAATTAGGAGTATATTTTTTTTTATCAAATTCGGAGTATAAGTAATAAATAGTTAGAGTAATACAGCTAGAATACCTCAAATATAGCCAAACAAATAGAACAATCACGAAAAGGAAGATTGTATATATTATCATGTACGTGTACATGCTTCAATGTTTTCTGGTCTGGCTCCATTTTGTTCTGTTATGGCCAGTCTGACATTAATTACACACTCCAAATTGACCATCAATCTGAAAAAAAATAATTAACAAAACACTGTACCTGTTTTTCTCTGCATTTTATGCAAATTTTGACAATTTTCGCAAAGCATTTAAGTTTGTGGAACTTTTTTTATTTTGCTTTAAAGCCCGTAGGCAATTTTGTGGAACTTTTTTTATTAAATGAAGAGATTCTTTGTCTTAGTTTTGCAAGGTTAAATATACAGCAATATCTCCTTCGAAAATAAATAGAGAAATATAAATTTCTTATTCGAAGCGTACATGATAAAATAGCTTTAATCTCAAAGGTTGGTTTGCGGTTTAGACAAAAGGATCGCTTTATAAATTGTTGGACAGTAGAAGAGCATTTTGCATCTTTTCTTGTAACAGAATAGTGCACTTGCAACAATAAATCAGCAAATAGACCACATTCATCCAAGTATCAAAAAGTTGTTCTCTACAAATCAGTCATTCAATTATCATTAATTTGAGTGTACTGATGTTCATGTCAACATTTTTGTTAGAAATTCCAGGGTGTCGTATTAGTTATAAAATAGACAAGAAAACAAAGTACCACTATTAAGATCAACAAGACATAAATATTCCTCAAAATGAACTGTTTGTACACAGTCAATAGCTAGTAGAGACCTCTAGTCTACCATAACAAACACCTAACTTGACCCTCTAGTTAAACAAACCCTACATCGAACAAAAATAAAAAATAAAACATCCTTAATCTAATAAAATAAAAATCATAACATATCAAATCTACTCCCCCTCAAAACTAATCCAATTTTCAATCACACCCCTCCATTTTCCTTATTCCACCTTTTATGCCCAGGGATCCACTTGGGGCATTTAGGACTAAAAAATTTCGTCTTAACTCGACTGTTAAGCAGCTTCACAATTGGCCCGTCCTTGACACAACGAGGCGCCTTGTACTGATTAATACTCGCACCTTGGCTAATTGCGTAATCCATTAATTTATCAAAAGTCCCTTCTTCAACAACTCGTATTTCCAGAGGCCCGATCGACTTATCACACGCCCTTCCTTGCCGATAAACAGTGTTCAAACACTCCTCAACTGCCAGACAACAATCCTCAAAAACCGAAGGGGGGACAGGTGTCGCATCCTTATTGGTCTGTAGCTCCCAAAAGAGAACATAATGGCCTGGTATGGTTGTTGCATCGGCGTAACTCGTGTATTCGGTTAAATAAGAGCCAAATGGTATCAAGTTTTGAACGGCATGAGTCACTGCATTGTGGAGCTCAGACTCGTCCGTCTTGTCTGCATCGATGCTTAGTGCGACATTTTTGCGGCGTATGAATTTGAATTTGGGTGCCTTGTTGTGAAACCCGGCTACTCTTAACACGTCGCCAACTCGGTATCGGTACAAACCTGTCAATATATTTAAGCTCCATTATAAATTATAAAAAAAAGGAAAAAGAAATCATTATAATGTGAAAGTTCAGTGTAAGTAAACTTTATTACTCACCGGCATAGGTGGTCACGACAAGCTCATATTCTTGACCAATCTTGACATCTACCAAATCGACCAAGTCGTGATGATCAAATTCACTCTTTCCATTAGTTACACCATTTTTGACAGGTAAAAACTCAAAATAGCACATCGTAGGAATCAATGTGTAGGTAACCTCACTCGGTTTACACATCGGGTTTAAATTCAACCCGAAGTAACACTCAGAAGACGCGTACATGGTGCATGTCAATGGCAAACCGCCACCATAAAATTCGAGTGTAGGTATGTATTGCGCCATTGTACCCGTCACAATCACATCAATATACTTGGTATTAGGCCACAAACGCTTTATAATCCCTTGCCATGAGGGCTTACCACACTCGGATTCGATCAGTCTTGCTAGACAAGGGTCAGGGCGGAGAATCTGACTCACTGCTTCGCGAACCGATTTGTCACTAATCGACTCATCCATGACTCCATTATATATGTCATGGCACAAACTACGCCAATTCTTTTCAAGGAACTTTATAGCACGTATAAAACCCGATGCAAAAACCGCACCTACACGGAGCACATCTGACCGTTGGATTAAACCGCACAGAAGTTGCGCGTACATGCTCTGATATGAGTCAGGGCAAAGGATCGCCTCATTGGGGCTTGTGTAAATGTTGTAAGGATCGAATGGGCGGTTTATAAAATGGCGACTTTTGTAGTAGCTTGTCAGGACAGGCCGTGCGACCAGCCCGCTAGGGGTTTTGGCTTCAGATTTGATGAATAGGAGGTACATGCCTTTGCCTTTGTTTAGATCCGGCACAGATTGGTTCATGACAGGCATTAGGAGGCTGTACAAGTGAGACCGCCGGTCTAGTTCATCAGCGATTGTCGGCATTAGTTTTCTCTCTCCACCCGATGTACCGGAGCTGTAATGGTGCGAAAAATATAAATATTGTATTAGAATTTGTTAGGAATAAAAAAAAAAGTTAATCTTACTTTATGCCATTATATTATTTGGTACTTGTCTCTTAAGAATTTTATTAATTGCGAGCTAACCTTTTGAAATAAGCTTTTTATGTGATGGCCCAAAAGGTCAGTTTGGAGGATAGATAATTTCCATTTGATACCAGAAACAGAAACAAATTATAGGACCACTAAAAAGTGGGTTCAAAAATGGTAGTTAAACATTTATCATGAGTATATAAAGTACAATGTTGCAATTTAAGAGATTTATCTTCTAAGGGTTTCTAGTATTTTCTTGCAAGTTCTTAAAAAAAGCAAATAAACCAATATTTCTCTACTAGTTTACTAAATTAAAAATTAAACAGTAACTCCATGGTATCCAACCTCAAATATCTTTTTGATGAAAAATCGTCATAGATAATTATATAAATGCATACCTAGTTAAAAATTCAGTAATGGGGCGGCCTGACAAGATTGGAGAAGTATCGCCATTCGCAATACGCAGTATATCAGGCTGTATGTCCTCATAAGACACAATCGGCATTATTTTTTTGAAAGCATTCAAGTTTGGTTCATCGGAAGCCAATAGGCTATGTCTATGCAAATACTCGGCTGGTGCATTTTGTGTTAATATCTCTTCAAGCACGCGTTTTTGCACCGCGGCGGCATTTTCAGTCACATCCTCGATGAACTGGAGAGCTCTCCAGTGCTCTTCCGGCATGTCGGTTTTTGGTGCTTCTGGCATAGTTTTTTTTTTCTTTTTTGGTGAGTTTTAGTTTTATAATTTGTTGAGCGAGAGAGTTCTGGATATTTGTAGAGAGAGAGAGTTGTGGGTTTTGTTGAGAGAGAGTGGAGATGATTGTTTCTGTTTGAGGAATGGGTAGGGAGCTAAGAAGGGTATATATAGAGAGATGGAGTAGGGTTTTATCTTGTTGAGTGAAAGAGAAAAATTAAATGGATTTTTTTTCTTTTTAAAGTTGTGGTACTTTATTTTCGAAATTGTGGTACTTGGATAGACAGCGAGTGCCGTTTTCTCAGCAAGATATAGTGGACAAGAATTCCATGAGGGGCCTCCTTTCAATAAAAGCTTCTTTATGAGGCATATAAAGAATGGAGACTTTTACAGCGATGGTGACAAGCTAGCCTAGGCCAACAATTATGTTATGTAAATAACATGTTTTATTGGGTTTGCATGCAATAATGGTAACCGTAAGTAAATAAGCATAAAAACCCGGAATTGTGGTTTGTATGAAAGTGGTTCACAGAAATTATGTGTCAGCATGTAAGCTTGGCAAGGACCATCTATCTGACTGTACATTAGCTGGCCTTAGTATCATACATTTTGAGTGACCGATCCATCTCTCTTCCGTTTAGTTTACACATCACTAACTAATTAATTATCTCGTTACAAAAATACAATAATTATATATTGAACATGTTAAAACAAAACAAACAAGGAGGCATGGGATGGGAGACTGAAACACCTGAAAGTGTGGAATACATGGAACAGTAGAGTACACAAGGAGGAAAGGAATGGAAAGGAAAGGGAGTGGTGAGGAACCGGCAGTACCCGGTAAACGCGGCAAGGACAACAGCGGGCCTGCCTCATGGATGTAGGCAAAAGCACCGGCATTGTATCCCGTACCCGGTGGAAACTGACCCCCTGTAGCCCGTTGCCCTTCCTTCCTTCCATCTACTGTTTTCCAGCTCATCTCTCGTGTTCCGCCCGACTGAATTATATTTCCTCTGTGTCCATTCTTTTTTCTAGTCCGTGTGAAAAATCATAAAGAACTAAAATGAAGTGGAATCATTGAGATTTTGAATTGCTATATGAATTATAGACAGTGTGTTATGGTCACAGAGGATCTGACATTTCAGGGGCTAATAGAAAAATTGACTTTGACCAGGAGGATATGTAGCCTGCGTTGCCGTTGTTGGTTTATAATTTTAAATTGTTAATTGTACGTATGTATATTTATGTTGTTCAGATGTTCTTTGAGTAAAAGATAACATATTATTTTTTAGATTTATTAATATGTATGTAATAAAATATAGGACAGCGTTTTTTGGCTGCAAAATTGATACCTGACAAATGTACATTTGAACATCAAAATATATAGTTTTATTAGTTTTCATGCTCTTTTTTACCATCACGCTCTAAAATGGGCATCACGCTCTAAAATGGGCACAGTGATCAGCACAACAACCGGTTCATGACCCAACTGACTAGCATATATACAACACGTATTGAACAACATTACGAGAAAAATATATATAAGTATTGAAATAATAACCACCATGCATCATATAAATTATATATATATATATATATATATATATATATATATATATATATATATATATATATATATATATATATAATGCATATGTGATGTTTGTCTTAATGGGTGCATTACTTGAGACATGATATATCAGTCTTTTTATGATATGCTTTCTATAATTATATTACCAGACAGAATTTTTGAATTAACGGATGATCTAACAAGATAAACTTCACAATCCCTATCATGCCTTTATTTACAACCTTAAAAAAATGTATGCGACTTGGAGATGTAAAGTTGGGTGATGGAAATCATTTATTTCATGTTCATTTGTCGCTTAGTGGAGCTAATGGAAATGAGAGGGATAAAATATGAAGGAATAAAGTTTTGGAATGAGATGGGAGGTGCCTAATCAACCACTAATCAATCACATTTATCCCCTCTCCCCCCCAAAAAAAAAAAAAATTTATCTACGTCGTCTTCTAAATTTATTTTTTACAGAAATTCTACCGTTTATCACTTCCTTGTGAGCTCCATTTACCACTTATTTCATTAAAAATAAAAGGGACGATGAATTGAGCTCACATGGAAGGAAGTGATAAACGGAGTATCGGGAGGACTTTTAAGAGGGCCCCGTGTATGGACTCTTATTTTTTTGTACATTTTGAATTCTAATACTTTGTTATTTCAACTACTACATTACTCCAACTACATGATAAAAGCCATACATGTTGCCAATATTATCTTGTAAATTATATCATTTATAAATTAAGACTTAGATATAGATAAGATAACAAAGAGAACTGAACATAATTGGGTGCAGAAGAGAGAATCAGCGTAGCCATTTGTGTGGAGGCACCACATGTGCTCTTGTCCCTAGTAAAAAGCAACGTGGATTTGCTGCCCCTCACATTTATATCTGCCGCATTTTCGGTTTTCCTTCTGCACGCTTCCTTATCCCTTTGTTGCCTCCATTTTTAGCAATTCTTCACAAAAAAGATCACTTTTATTATTATCAAATTTTGAAATCCAAATATATAATCAAACCCTCCAGTCATTTCATACTGGAGATCTCTATGGAATGCATGAGTTGCGCCTTGTTTTTGTAGAAAATGGAGATGATTTTAACTAATTTCGCGGTGGATGAGTTCAATTATAAGTGGGCATTGAAGAGTTACACTTACACATTATATACATGATAGTATTATTGACTTGATGGTTAGTTGATGCCTCGTATAATTGGTAGCAAAATTAAATTTTAAGGCCAATAGATAGGGGCCGATTATTATTGATCCATCAGCTCAGGACAGGTGTCTCTCAGTAGCTCTTTTTACTTATTCATTTGACAGTTGACTCTTGCATGGTTCTTTTTACTTAAACAAGCTAAAGATCAGAGACTGTTTGTGCTTTGTGCTCTCTGTGTTTCTTTATATCTCTTCGTATTTCATGGCGACAGCTGTGTTAGGGTTTGAGTGAAAAGAGATCGAGAATCTACATGCATGTTGCTGCGAGCCACACAATGTGCCGTTGACAGTTGACTCTTGCATGGATATGGGGATAGTGTTTCATTGCACTTTATATAGTCTTTGTTAGAAGATGAAGCACAAAAAAGAAGTCAAATAGCAAACATTCAAAAAAAAGAATCAAATAGAGTCTCATCAAATATGGCAGAAAAAGATGATTTGTATTGTACTAAATCATGAAATTAAGCATTTCTATAAAGCAATGCACGTGAGATTAACACACTCTAGTAAGTACGGACTTTCTTAAGCATGAGGTTTTTTTTTTTGACGGAAACATAAGGTTTTTATGCTAAAAGAAGTATAATATTGATATGACAGAAGCTACTAGTCAACTTGCCCAAGTTGATGCGGTTAACCCGGTGTTTAGGCTTGACTGAGGCCTAATAAAGTTGCAACTTTGTGATAATGCCTTATTAATGACTAATTAATTAGTATATTAATCAATTCTTTATTAGTGACATGTATTTGATGTCATGAAATACCTTGACCAAATTATACTAACTAAAGTACTTCCCTTCTGCCCCCTTTGAGGACACATTCTTCCTTATTGAAGACAGTGATTATTTCAACATCTCATTATTGACTCCAGTAAATTAAATTAATTAAACCGAGGTTAATCGTGTGATACAGCTGTAAACAATCATTGATCGCTGCTCTGCTAGTTTTTTTAATGAACCCTAAAGACCAATAACCTTGTTATGCTAACCCTAAACCCTACAGAAACACCAATAATATTTATATGACCCTATAAGCACTCTATATATAAATAACCTGTTTGTAATAAAAAAAAATAGGTCTCTATATTTCTAGTGTATGTGCGGTTTGCCTAATCCAAAGTCACTACGCTTTTGACCATGATATTTATCTCTTGATCTAGCTTTATCTATAGAGGTGCGATCACTATTATTGCTTTACATCTATATATTTTTTAAACATGAAATATCCATTCGAAAGAAACCATATTGTAAGCTTTTGATATTTTGAATGTTTAAGGATGGCTCAACGTGTTTTGCGTAACTATCACTCAAACATACTATCATACACAATATTGTGTCTCCTTCATAAATTACGTCTCCTTCATAAAATGATCAATATATATCAAGTAGGCAATCCGTTGAAAAACATGAGCAATTGATATGAAAACCAATTTAATGTATTTTCTGTGTACTTAATTATGAACGAAGTTTGCAATTTGCATTGTCAGCTTCAGCACTAAGTTAATCAGGTAGTGAGACCGTGAATGCTGGTCCGGTATATGCGTAACAGTACGACCACTCATGACGTGATGCACGACTTTTTGACATGACACAAACCTTTCACCATGGTCCGTGGCCATGCATGTCTACTAGCTCACTAAGTGTGCTTATCCATCAATGGCTCCACTTTCTCACTACCTCCTCTAATGCCTGGTTTGTGTAACTCCTACCATTGAATTCAACCATCTCTAAGTCTCTGAATTAGACCTAAAAACTAACAAGAGACATTGATCCGATATTTACGTGAAAATAATATGAAAGGCTTTGATTAGTTTAGATGGATACAATTAGTGGTCCTCCATCTACGTCCAGGGAATGAATGATAATAATGATGAATATAGTATAGTTAGAGTGTAGTGTGAACATGAATTGAGGCAGCATTATGATGAGTATAGGTTGGATTTGTCGCAAGGTGAATAGCCAGGAGAGGAGAGGGAGGAGCAGTTAATGAATTGCATGCAAGTCATTTTCCACGGGTTAACTTTCATAAAGGCAAAAGCATCTGAGACTACGGCCTCTCAACGTGCTCTTACGTGGACACCACACTTCATTTCTTCTCTCTCTCTCGGCCTTTATGACCTCACTTTTTCTGTCATTTTTTTTTTGTTGGACTTCTTTTCAGTGTCATTTTTTTTAATGAACTTTTCACAGTGTCAGTTTTTCAAGAGAAAAAACTTAAAGATTCAACGTTTTCTCTCGTTTATCCGGTGAGAAAATTTAGCCTCATATTAATATGATTAAAAATTTAAATACACCATATGAAGCAATAAATATATGTATTATTCTTTTTGATATTGGTATTGATACTTGGTAGTTTGTATAAGCTTGTTTTGTTAATAATATTTTGTAATGTAATCATGGGTTGGTTACTTGGTTGTCCTGTTGTGATTGAATATGGTAATGGTGACTTTACGATTGGTTAGTGATGGAAATGTCGGGATAATGGCACGACACACGGACCACACATGAGATAGCTACGTTCTTGTGTCTGTGGTCCATGTGAAGCAATAAATATATATTTTGCCATTACTCAGTATATATAGCACATTGGGTATAAAAAAAATATTTTGTTTAGTACGTTGTTAATTACTGCAAATATGGCTCTTCTACAATTCACATGAATTTTGTCATCCTATATCTAAAGCTTATAAAATACGTACGATATGACTAACTAGCTTGTGTCAATAATTTGCATTGCCATTTTGCAAGTTTTGCACTAAGAAAGTATAAAGTAAGAAGGGATATTATATGCACAATATATAGTTGTTTATCTGTCTTTTGTGCATATGTTTGACAAATTACGAAAGCCACTTGAGTGTAATATTGTAAAACTTATCATTTATTATTAATAAGTAGAGACAATTTATTCTTTCTGATGCCTAAGGCTAAAAAGCAAAAAACAACTATTCTTTCTGATTAGAAATCACTATATATGCATTTCATTTTTACTGTTTTCTTTTGGCAGATTTTTATGCTTGTATATGAAAAACATAAATAATACTCAATGATAGTTACTAATTTGCAATGACATATATCCTTTCTATAAAGCATGGTTATAATTATATGTCAATGCAGAGGAAATATGTTGAGATGTCAAAATGGATGAAAAGGATAATATACTATTTACCATCATGCATATCAAATCCTTATCTCATCTATTATTGATTGGACCTTTTCCATGAAAGAAATCATACATATATATTCTCCATTTTATTTTTCTCAGATAATGTGCCTCAAAAAATTTTTCCTCAAATAATGATAGCATTAAGTAGCAATTTCTTGAGGGAAATATAATTTTATTTCTTGGAAGCATTTGGAAAATAGTAATGGTTGATATATATTGATAAATCATTTGTACATTATATGTTAATGAAAAAGGATTTACTACTATATTTTTCATATATCAGAATTGAGATACATACCATTGTAAGACATGAAACATTTGAGTGTACATATATATATATATATATATATATATATATTCAAACTGCTGAATTACATAGAATGGAGAAGAAGAGTGATACTGTATAATCATTTTATTCTAGAATAAATAAAACAAAATTGAAAATCACTTTCATTAGTACAATCCAATTGGACGATGGGATCGGTGACGGAGCTTGATTAAAAATACTAGGGGGCAAACAAATTTCCTCCGTACTGATTAATATTACAAAAAAAATTGGATGCAGAAAAATACATTAAAATACATATATTTCAAAAAAATTCTCCACTAAAACACTACTAATAAATACTACTGTGTCAGAAATCTTGAGAGGGGGCTTAATGCCCCCTCCAGTCCCTATAAAGGTCCGCCGCTTGATGTGATATTTGCTGCATTTTATTGGTTGACTAAATTAACTCAGTTAAACTCATTAGTATTAACTTTGTACATCATATATACTAATTTTTCCCATTATTTATTTATATACTCTTTGAAAATCATATGTACTTCTTTATATCTTATATATATTGTTTTTATTTTTATTTTTATAACTATATTTTTAATCTTTACACATATTTCATGTTCATATATATTCTACAAGTGCGGATATATATTTTGCACACTGAATTTTTTTACCATTTTAATTTCCCATAAATAATGGAGTAAAATTGTCGACTGAAGAACTTTAGTTAAATCAAAAGATAAAGTAAAGTGGATTGAAAGAAATGAGAAATTCGGATTGGAGCACAGAAAGATAGAAGGGGGTCCCCCCATGCATTCGAAATGAATAGGTCTAAAAAGAGAAGAAGAGAGGTGTGTATCTGTCTTGTCGACTGATGATCAGGCCAGCTCTTATGATTATGTCTCAAGACCACCACTCTCTCTTTTGTCTTCACCATCCCTCTTCATCTCATTCATCCATTCATTCATGTACAATATACTATTCCTTTTTTCTCTCTAAAAAATATTAATCGTTATTGAAATATGTTTATTTTCTTTCTTAAACCATCATATATAAATTATTTTGAGTTTCCTCTTCATATTGAGCACCATGATAGTACGGTTCTGACTTAAATGTTTATCTCAATTAAATGATTAAATAAAACTATGTAAAATAGGTATTTAAAGAAACTATCTTAGATAATAATTTTCTAATGTTACTAGACCTTTATAAAATATTTTTAAATAAAAATTGACTAGGAGAATACTCACGCTAACGCTGCTGTTTTACGATATCTTTTTTTGTAATTTTGTATTTCCATATAGTAGTAATTGAATATATGTTGTAAATATAAAATATATGAGTTTTATATGGTTTACTATATATAATAAGATCATAAGTTAATTATGTGATGAAAATGAAAATGAAAATTTTATCGTAAAGTACTGAACGTGTCGCCTACCTTGCTATGCATCTCTCTCTCTCTCTCTAGGGTTTTGAGTCATCCATACGTTTGTTCTACAGTCTTACTTGCACTTGCACCACATGTAGAATTCCTATTTTTGTAGAAAAACAAGAGAATTATTGTAAGATCAATCATTCACACATATGCAAATGCCAGTATGAAATTTTCTACTAATTCCCTATGTTTTGGCATAGTTTACAACCATTCATTGGAATTTAGGGTTTCCTTTCATTCAATCAATATGAACGCATGTACCAAGGACAGACGTATATGCTAAAGTACGTACAACACTTACTACACACTGAACTAACATCTAACTAAAATTATGAAATGACTAGTCGTATCAGACATGTCAGTGTGACAGTGGATCCAATCCACGTGAATTATGTTAAATCATGTTAATTATATATCCGATGCATGAATCTAAGTTATGATACACTGACTTCTAATTTAACAAACCGAGAAAGAGAGAGACATGACATAATTTACATCATGAAAGAATGTTGGTATCTTTTTGCATTATTGCTTCTGTTATGAGCACGTTTTGTTGTACGCTCTTATTCATGCACAGAAACATGCATGCATGTGATCTTCTGTTTCATATTATGGCTAAGTTCATTTATTAAACTCAAATAAGAGAGTTTTAAGGATTTTGAAATATAAATAAAGAAGCACAAATGGCCTCACAAGTCACAATGGTCCTGCATATCCAGATATATCAGAGGTATATATTTGAATTGATCATTGATTCATTAATTGTGAATTGTGATGAATGAATGTGTTTAGACGAAGAGCGAAGAATGCCGCGTGTTGTGAGGTGGTTAAAAATTGAAGAAGTGTAATAAATGAGAGAGGACAGTCATACAAAAGGCAGTTAGTTGGGACATAACCATTAAAGACCTGTTATTTTCATCTTCCTTCTCTCTTGTCAATATCAGGTCGAAACATACTTCCCTGATTGGTGGAATGGTGTTTACAGAAACGTACTGAAAAATAAACACAAAAAATTTCATATTTTTGAATATAAAAACAAGAATAAAAGGTCCTCAAGTCAAAAGTTCTGTATTCTGTAAGTAGGCTTTTTTGTTTTTGCCATTTATTTTCTGGCCCGAATTTGAGTCCAAAATCAGTAAATTTATACTGCTTTATCACAGGCCCAACTAAATTAGCCAGGTAAATAGATTGAATAATTATTTGAACTGATTTTTGAACAGGGCCAATAAATCTGCCAGAAATAAAATGGTCTGAATATGTTGGGCTTGGATTAATAGAATTAATTAAATTAGGCCTGAAACAATCACTTTCAGTAACTGTTCCTTATCCAGTAAATGTCAGCCACGTGACCCACTGATTATTCTTGTTGTCTGTGTTATGCTTAACATGTCCGTTTCAACTTACGTTACGTTCTTATTTCTTTAACACAACACAGTTCCCATTTGTCTTGTACTTAAAAAGTTCCATTTTTCTTTTGAATAATTTAACTTTTTCAATTCAAACTTAATTATTTTACTTGAAAATGTGAATGATGTTTTAAGATATTTCACTTTTGAATCACCACACAAATTCCATATAATAATATATTTTAAGATAGTTATTTTGTTAAGAGAAAAAGTTTGCAAGAAAAAGAAATTAAGGTGATAAGAAAACAAACGGAATATATTCATGTAGAAAGGGATCTACTAAAAAGCAAAGCATGCCTAATTGATTAACTAATTCCTCAAGTCAACAATTTGGGAGGTGACTCAATGGAACTTGACTAGTAGATGAACTAGCTCCATCAGTTTCAACATATTTTTTTCATGGAATCAGATTTCAAGAAAAAAGATTATTTGATTCTCTAAATCTTTATATATATTCCAGGCGTTCTCGTTATATAACGCATAAAAAGAGGAGCCTAATATACTTAACTAATCCATATTTTATATAAGTTCATATACCTTTCAATAATTAGAGAAGAATAGTTCATAATTAAGTATATATCCAGTCTTAATAATTCTATTTTAGGTAGTCTTAGTGCAGATTAGAGGGTTCCTGTGTGGAAGTTAGTGAGTGGAATTATCTTGCAGAATTTTTCTCTTTACGTAATAAATTGCCACAAATAGTCTAACGGTACCGAAACCCTAGACTCATTGTTATCCAGTCATTCTTGATGATTCGATACAATATCTCTCAATTTCTTTCAAATTGGAGACGCCCAATTCACATAAACTAGAAATAAATATCATGTCATGTGTGGTTATTAAGAAGAAGGTAGAAAGAAATTACAATATTGAAATTGTGTCATGTCATGTGTGGTTATTAAGAAGAATGGAGTTCTTCTTTTTCAAGGGCAATGGAGACTTGTAAATTCTGTGAGACAGAGTAATGACAAGATTAGGTGATTATTACTTCAACAGAGAATCGGAGTCTACGGATGATGCATAATCAAAGAAGGCCATAAATTAGATTAAACATAAAAATAAATATTTGCTATGCAATTTGAAATTTTAAAATGAGATTAATCCACAACTATTCAGCTTTGTGTTAGAAATTGAGGGGAAATCAGATTATTGTATGTTTGAAAATAATAATTAATTAAAACAGAGGTGCTGGTAGCCTGGTATTAAGGCTTGGATTATGCACCTAATTTAACACCTTAAAGTTAAAGTCCAATTTTGATACTTATAATTCATGGCAGGTAAGTTATATCTATAGTGTGAAATGATAAATAACTACAATTTCTTATGCACCATGCATCTATTTTTAATTGTCTCATTGTTGATCATAGGAGGAAAAAAAGTAAAATTGTAAAAAAGAAGTAAATAAATAACTAAATATGAATAATATCAAATTTTAATTAAGAAATCAAAGAACTGTAAGATGAAAAATATAATAAATTAAATAATCAGATTAAATCAAAAGGTGTGGGAAAAGGTCCTCAGTCACTTAAATTTTTCTGTTCATTCGACGGAATCTCTCCGCGAGATATGGCTTAGTCTTCGAAGGACACTCGACAAGGAAAAGAAGAAAAAATGGAATGTTTGGTGGACGTGGACTTGCTGGAGTATATGGCGAGCATGAAACGAGGTGATTTTTAGAGGACATACATCAATACTGGAAAGATGCTTCGGACATTTGCGATCGGAGCTCCAATCTTGGGGGCGAGCCATTAATATTCAATCATTGTAATTGTTATTGTTTAATCGGTTTAGAAAAGGGGTATTAGTGTTGGTTTTCCATTGTATTAGTTGAGTAGACACTTCTGTGATATACTTGTAAAGAGGGTGCAAACATTGAATTTTGGTTTAATCAAATGAAAAGGTTGCCAATTGGCAACTATTTTCCTTCAAAAAAAAAAAAAAATTAAATAATCATCTGCATGTTAATGAAGCATTTTGTAGGGTTAACAAAAAGTATAACCAAAAAAGAAATAATTGTTGTTATTTGAAATAGGAGCTAAGAATCACTTCCCTAGTTTTCAATATAGTATATTGTACGGCAGTTGTATCCTAATCTTAACTAACACTGTCTCATGTAAAAATTAAGAAGTCACACTTATGTCATGTGTTTTGTCTTCCATTAATTAATTGAACATTATACGATTAACAATTTGACATGCATGGATTAACAATAGCCGTACAATTCTAACGTATCAAAACATAAATACGAGATTAGGTACGCTAGTTTATGTTTATATATAAATAATGATTAAATAATATTTGTTATATACTAATTATTACATTCTATATTTCAGAATGTTTAGTATGGCTGAAATATTGTTATATTGCTCAGTATATATGTCATTGTTTTTTAATGAAAGAATTATACATCATTTAGCATGTAATGTAACATTTTGTGTGACAGTTTGTCTTCATTTGCAATATTAAATAGTACAAAAGGTAAACTTATATCTCAAGAACTAAAAAGATGGATTAAATACAACTTTCAGGGATTATCTTATAATCTTAAATTCAAGTTGCAAAACAGATAAATTATTAAAATGTACTGGTCCATGATGATATTTTTTTTCTGTTGAGAAACATATCTAAGTAATTATTATTCCATGTTATCATTCAATCCCCAAAGTTAAGCATTTTTTGAGTCTTTCATAAGCTTTAGGCTGATCATTGCTCTCCATAGATTTTATATTATGTTTACTTTAGGTTCACTTATTCCACCAAAAAGAAACGTTAAAATAAAAGGCCCTCAGTTTATTACATTTTTTATTCAATGATTTATCAGACCTACCAATTAGTTTCAATTGTAAACTTATATATATATATATATATATATATATATATATATATATATATATATTTATCAATACCTTATTCTAACACATTTTAAAAATGAAAACAAACTATATATAATCATTTTATATAACTGTAATTATTTATCAGTACCTAATTCTAACACATTTTAAAAATGAAAACAAACTACGTGAAAATTAAAAGAATAATTTATTATACACTGTCACTATCAGGTCACCGTGAAAAAAAGCTCAAATATAAAGTTTACGCTGATCAACTCAGTACATAAGTGGTGCTTTCGAAATATTTTCGTAATCTTATTGATTGTTATCTATATATCAATATAAGTCAACGGTGTATCACAAAAGTTGACACGATACGTGTCCCTCTTTTGTCTAAATGCCTAGCTGATTCCGCGTAAGAAAGATATTTTCTTCCTGTGAGGCATTTGGTTCATAAATCATTAACATTTTTATTTCATATTTCGTATTAGTTATTTTTTCTTGTTACTTCTGCACGACAAAAATGATCGACTTTTTTTATTTTTTTTTTATTTTATAGGGGCCCATAAGTTCCTCATATATTTAAAAAAAAATGAAATTTTTGTCAAAATTTGAACCTACAATCTTTAAGTTAATGAGTTGAATGTCTAATCACAGCTCTTATTAGAAGAATTTTGACGACAAAAAAAATCAATTTTCAACCCTCCAGCTTGTTGTATTATTCTTTATATCAATATTTTATTTTCTTCAAAAAAATCAATATTTCATATAGCTTGTTTAATGAAGGTTCAAATATTGAGTGAAACATGAAGCATAATGCAAATTAAGACACAAAAAGACAAAACCTAGTTGTCCAAAAAAAGCTGAAATGACAATTTATATTGAAAAGAAAATGGCATTTATATTCGTGGAACAAATGATGAGAAGATGAATTATTTCCAGTATTAGTCAAAGCACAATGGTTAAGAGTCAACCAAATAGTTTTCAAGTCAATGCTTTCTTCCATTACTATGAGTTTGTTGGTCTAGACATTAGTGGTAGACCTAGTTCATTCAGTGAAGGAAAGAGTGAAGAAATGCTTAAGTGACGTATTGCTGAAGAGAGGGATTGCGTAGGTCAAAGGGGAGTGGAACCCACTGCCTGCACGCGTGCTACAGCGCAACACCTGGGCCATGGCCCAATTCTGGATAAAGCCATAAAGGGTTGAGAAATGATGCCAAAACGAAATAAAAGGATTTTCATTTTGTTGTTTTTGATATGGATGGTGGAGAAATTATATAGTTCTGTTAATTATATATGGGATATTATGGATTATTCTTTAATATTTCTCCTCATGTGGATATATAGATGATATGTACAACTGTCATATTGACATAAATTAGGGTGAATTGAGAAAATAGTTGGAGACTTGTATCTAAATCCATAAATATATCTCAGAAAATATGAATCCCCTCATTTATGAAATATTAATTTCAAATCTTCTGATCAACTTTTTTTATGAAATAAATTATCTTTTTCATTATAATATCTCAAAAGCATCACATAGAGCCTACTCTCCTAGTTGATATGAAATTAAATTATATAGTCTAACTAACTAGCCGAACAGGAATGAAGGACGTAATCTTTCTTAATATTTAATTCCACCCAAGTCGCATTTTGAATTTTTAATTACGATCAATAATTTACATCCTATACACTAAAGCGCTTTATACAGATTATTGGTCTTGTACAAAACTAAATTCCATAAAATTGTACATTAAAACAGAATGAGAAGCTGTTGAACAACTTGGTATATAAACTAAAGTAAGGTACATATCTTTTTATATATATATAAAAGTAAAGGTAGTACAAACAGATTTTTTAAAAATTGCTTGCATGCTTTGCTAAAAATAAAAATAAAATGCAGTTTTCTCAAAAAAGAAAAATGAAGTAATGATGGGTCTGAGAGATTTTGATAATCCTCAAAAAGTGCTTTTATATATAGTGGTTTAAAGAATCTACAGATCAATCTGAGCTAGAAAATTCGTTGAAAAGTGTTCTAGGGTTATACTTATTCAATCCTAGCTGGACTAGGTGGCAAAATTTCTTTTTTGTCATGAAGATGGTTCTGATCTGATGAAGTCTGACCAGACATGACCATTTATTGATTCTTATAACTTATCCAAATTTACCATGATCAATTCTCCATTTATACATGTTTTTAAGATAGATATATACCTGAAAGTAATAAGGTTATATTAACTATTAAGTCATCGATGAAAATTTACTTATATAATAAAGTTAGCCCATCAATGAGACATATCTACTTTTGTACTTTGTAAAAAGTAAAGAAACTGCTATCATGTCCCTTTGTATCCAAGCAAATGTAAATATTAACAAGATAATCAAAATATAAAATGAGATGAGTAATACTTTTTTACCCCCGTTGAGTTGAGAAGATGATATGATACATTAATACTAAGAGAGATACTTGACTAGACTCAGTCTATGATTAAGCCCTGTATAACAGTGGCAAAAGAATGAAAGATTCAACAAACAGTGTTATGATGATACAAAATATTATGTGAACACCGAAAAACATAAATAACAATATATAATTACCAATTATATATCAACATATCATACTTATCCATAAAAACAATGAAAATATATTTCATGCTCTAGTGATGGACCAAGTCTACTTCCAAAAATCAGACTCTATAGCCGTCTTTATAGGGTAGCCCCAGGAGTTTTTGCTCCTCTATGAAACCTCTAGTTAATTAAGGTCAGAATTCTGAACTACTCACCAAGTCCACCGAATTTCCACAACTAAACCCTTCTCTACTCCCCAAAACCGTTCATATAAATATCTCAACCTAAGCACCAAAAACTAAAAGAAGAAAGAAACTTGTAGATCAAGACAAAAAGATCGACATGGCCGATGACTATCACACAGAGATATGTAGCACAGAAGGAGGAGGGATAAACTGGTGGAACCCTAATCGAACCGGCACAGCAGGTACCACTGGTTTTGAAGAGACAGTCACCAGTGTTTCTTGCTCCACAGCTGTCACGGATCTCGAAACGAAATCTCGATCGTACGATGATTCAGTCGGGTCCGGCTCGGGCAACTCCGACATGGGATCTTCAATATCTGACTCGACTTTACAGCTGCCTTTCTTTGGCCTCTCACCTTCTCCAGTGGATTGGTCTCAAAATCTGTTGTGTGTTTTCTTTCTTATTTACTCTCTGAAATAAGACTTTTTAAGTTAACTGAGTTTGTAATATTCATGTGTTCATGATTTTAATCCGTCTACTTGCATGATGTATATATTAGGAGGGGAAGTGGAAAAGCAGAGACAAGTCTAAATCCGATGCAATATTTCCAACACGAACAACGATCTTTTGAACAGCGATCATTTGAATCAAATCAAGTTCAAGAAACCAGCCTGAATCAGTTTAACCAAAACTTCATGCTAGACCAAACGGCACTCGGTTCAGGGCCCGGCGCGACCAATGAGGCAGGTGTTATCACGACTTACAATAATCCGCTTTCTCCTGTCACTTATAATTATGATTCTAATATGGTTCAAAGTTTGTTTGAAACCGGCGCAAAGACTCAATTAACAAGGTTTGGAGAGCAAAATGTGACGATGGGTTATAATAATAGTGAGTTGTTACAAGCTTCATGGAATAAATTTCCATTGAAATCTTCTCCTTTAAAACAAAACCAAAGCAATCAATTGCACTTCTCAAATGATACACCCTTTTGGAACCCTAGCGCATTCAGTTCTCAGTTTGTTTCTCAAACTTTCGAGCCAAAATCTAATAGCTCTAGCCTCATAGAAAAGGTAAACTTAAAAAAAATTAGAACACTTCATATTATATTTTCCTAAGCTTAGTGATAGGTCTATAAAAGCTAATGATCTTTTTATTTTCTTTTTTTCATTTAGTTGAGTTGTGATGGTGTACAAGAAGCATGTTCTTCAATTAGCAAGAATAGTGGTTTAGAGACCGGGTTTAAAAAGCCGAGAATCGAGACGCCGTCCCCATTACCAACCTTTAAAGTATGTAAGATCTTGTTAGATTTTTAATCGATTGCACGCTTTAAATCTTTCTCTATTCAACTTTTTTTCAAACATTGTGATAGCTTTTCGTTTCAATTTAGGTAAGGAAAGAGAAACTAGGAGACAGAATCACTGCTCTCCAGCAGCTCGTTTCGCCTTTCGGAAAGGTAGAAGGAGATTTTTATTTTCTAAAAAGTGAAATGAAACTGTAGTTGTAGCTAGATATAGTTTTATAACTTTGACGTATTTTCAGACTGATACTGCATCAGTTCTTCATGAAGCCATTGAATACATCAAGTTCTTGCATGATCAAGTTTCGGTGAGTACATATTTATCTTTATTTCTCTTGCTATACTAGAGGTTAGTAATTTCGTATTAATTTTGTATTATTGGACTAATTAAGCAGGTCTTAAGCACGCCATATTTGAAGAATGGGAACCCCATGCAACAGCAACAGGTTTTCCTCCCTCTCTCTCTCTCTCTCTCTCTAACTCTCACATACAAACACGCATACAACGCTCTCTCCATCACCTCCTTCACACAAACATGCACATTCAAAAGACACAAATACAGTCGTAAGAATGTCAAAACATCATATTGTTTGAAAATCTTTTTTTTTTTTGGGAGTTAGATCCCAGTTCTGGCCCGGGTATCCGCAGTTTAATTAGAATAAAAGTATGATAGGTTCATTACAATCCTTTATCAAGAGGGTTGGCTTTACAAGAATAACCTTGACGGCGATTAAAATGGATGAAAAATAAAAGAAAATAAATTAAAATAAAAGAAAATTAAAGGAGCAAATAATTGGAAAGAAATAAGGGAATACAAACCAACTAAGTTACTGTATGGAAGAATACAAACCAATATTGTTTGAAAATATAATCAAAGGAAAGATTGGTTTCTATGCATGCCCAGCATATGATCATCCACTCTTCTGCTTCAATATTTACTTTTCAATTTCCTTTTAACAATATATTTGCATATATATATGGAGCGCACAACTTTACAAATTTTCTTGGGCTATGAGAAGTCTTAAAACTTATAACAAATATGCAATTTTTCCCATCTTTCTCAAGGTTTCTGACAAGTCGAAAGAAAATGAAGGACCGAAACAAGACCTAACAAGCCGAGGGTTATGTCTGGTACCGATTGCAAATACGTATCCAGTTGCGAGCGAAACTACAGCAGATTTTTGGCATCCTACCTTTGGAGGTACTTTCCGGTAGGAGAATTTATTAGGGTTTGACTTACAAAGATAACCAACGGTTTGTATCTAAAGTGATTCAGCGATAAATAATAATAAGATATACATGATAGAGTGTAATGAAATTGTAGTGTAAAGAATCTAAAGATATATAAGCTGTGTCAGGACAGCTCCATGAAGACTTATGTGAGGCTGGCCAAATTAAGAATACAGTTTAAAAGCTATGTGAGGAATAATTATATGTATATAATATTACTATTTTTTCCTGTGTTGTATATATTGCAAGTGTTTCTGAGATGTGGGACTAGCGAATGGTTAGAAGGTACTAAAGTAGGCATGAAATGAGAGATTAGTTTGTGGAGGTCGATAATAAAGTTTGAGTCTAAAAAATATAGTTTTTTCTAGATATTTCATAATTATTTGAGCCAATAATTTTATGGTCAATGATAGTAAAATTAGTTAGTCAACGAAAACATGGATATTTTCTTTCTTTGGATTTGAAGGACAAACAATCATCATACTTTTAAGAAGTTTTTTATTTTAATTTGTGTATTTTAAGAATGAAATGCGTCACATTAAGACTGGTTATAGACATACTTTCGAACCGTTCAAATTTTGAGATGATTTTAGCTGTGTAGAGAAATGAGAAATGAGGAAAGTTATCCGAGGGTTAGGTCCCACTCGTGGCTGAGGTTGGGTGCAACTTTTGGGTTGGCACTTGGCACCACCACCACTCCCCTTCTTTCTGTCTATGATATTATTTTGTGGCTTGATTTATTTGTTTTATTTTCTCAAGAAGCATGAAAATTATTAGCTAGGGGATCTTACTTTTTGTAATTTATGAGTAATCTATATAAATCTATGTGTTTTCCCTTTTTACTTTTTGTTTCTCAAAGATGTGAGGGGAGTCAGTTCTCGCCATTCGGAAAATCCTCATGTAACTTAAACGTACATATGAACCGTATATTTCTTGAATTATTCCCTCAATCGAAACAAACATTTTTTTGGACCTGTTGAGATTGCCGACTGAATCTTTTCGGGCTTGAATTGGGCCTTTACGTCCTCAAAACTCAATGGAACTGGATTCGTTTTCCCTCTCTCTTTTATTTCTGAGGCCAGCTGACTAATTTCCCTTGCCATTACCATGCATTAAAATTTTTACTCTCATAACAGAACACATCAGAATCATAATATCACACAACTAACCAATAATCGTACCAACATAAGAATCCCGCTTTGTATAACAAATGACAGTAACTATATCAATCCAGACCATCCATCAGCACACAACTCGGAAACTCAAACCCATCGAAAACAACAAAGCAAAACAACCACAATAACAATAATCAACCACCAAACAAACCTAACACAAAACAGTCCGAATCTCAACACAACCAAATCCATAAGAAAGCAACTCTTTTCTAAACCTTGAGTTTCTTGGCGACGCCGGCGAAGTACTGGCCCTGATGGAAGGCCTGCTCGAGCTCGGTGGCGGACGGCATTCTCGACCCGTCGCCGGCGAAAGTGCCCGCGCCGTACGGACTCCCCGCCTTGACCTGCTCCATCTCGAACATCTTCGCCCCGAACGTGTATCCGACCGGGACGAACAACATCCCGTGGTGCGTCAGCTGCGTTATCGCCGTCAACCTTGTTAAAAACAAGAAATATAAGAATAAATTTAAGATTTTTTTCTAACAAAAATGCTACATGGCATGACGAAAAGGGTGATGGCAGCCTCACCCTTTTCGTGAGGCTGCCATCACGAAAAGGCCGATTATGCAAATATTACAACTGAATGTAGCTAATTGAAAAAATAATATTTGCACTGTAGTCTGTAGACCCTGTCGGGCTGCCATCATGCTTTTTCGCCACGTTGTGCAGCGTTTTTATATCCCTAAATTGCCATTGCTTAACGATAAAAATGACTAATTTATTTCTTCTCTCTAAAGGTATTGTTGATATTTCTTATGTTTTATAGGACTACTATGATTATCTCACTTGAAATTTCGCATAATTACAAATTTTTTTTCAAAAAATAAACATTTCAACACATACGGGGTGGTTTCCTGGCCGCCGCCCTGAGTCCCAGTGCTAAAAAACAACCCGGCAGGCTTTCCGGCGAGCTTCTGCTCGCGCCAGAGCCCGCCTGTGGCATCAAAAAAGGCCTTCATCTGCGCGCACATCATCCCGAACCGGGTCGGGAATCCGAATAAAATCCCGTCAGCTTCGGCCAGATCGTTCGGGGTTATGATCGGCGCGTCGGCCTTGCCTGGCGCCCCCATTTTGCCTAGCACGTCTTCTGGCAGAGTTTCCGCCACCTGGCGAAGATGAGAAAGGAATAATATGTTGTCTGTTAGGGAAATTTGCGAAAGAGACCCTGTGTTAGGGCGAAATTGTGAAAGAGCCCTTGTGTTATGCCAAATTTGCAAAAGAACATGATTACTCAGGTTCAGAAATAGTCTAAAGTGCTAAAGTTGTAATGGTAGTATTGTATTGTGTCTCTAGATATATAAGTCGGTGTATAGTTTAATGATTTTATATATGGGAATAATATATTGTTTAAAATGCTTCAATTAAGGTGAAATTGTAATTAATTGTATTGTAATTAGTAATTAAGAGGGAAAAAAGAATAATGGACCTGCCATAATTTAACTTCGACTCCTTCAACAGAGGAAACGCCTTTTAGGATTTCTTCTGCTAACTTAGCGACATGGCCGTACATTGAGTAATACCTGTATAAATCATAATTAACTTGATTTATTATATTTTGTGATTTTTGGAGGGTTAGATAGGAAAATATGCATAGAGTAGATAGCAAGCAAACTGTACAAAACCAGTATAATTATGTCCCTTCTTTTGCTTTTTCAGTCAAGGATTGTTGTGTAATAAAGTGCAAACATAGGGTGGTCAATGAATAAATCATACCTTGTGATTCTAATTATTACAGCATGTAAAAGAAAAGAACTATTAAAGTACCTAATTCAAAATTCAAGATGGTCTAATTATCCAAATATTTGTGAAGAAAAACATGATTTATTCATTTGAGTGGTTGGTAGGACACAAACATTTAATTTAAGTCAGTAATGGGGGAAAAGGACTAGCAATAAACTTTTAGCAAAGGGAAATATAATGCATGCCAGGTGAAGGAAAGGAAGCCAAGAAAATGACACTTTTGCAATTAGGCCCCTCACCATTAAGTGTTTTTTTCGCAATTAAGGAGCCCACCATTTGATTTTAGTCACTAATTTCCATTTAGAATAACCTACATTACAGACCTACCGTTTGATGTTGATGTTTAGATATAAGTATCTAATATTAGGCCAAGATATGATTCGTTTTCTAATTGTTTATTGAAATTATTTATTGATTAGTTCAGGCCACCGGTACAAATTTGTTATTGATTGGTTCCGATTCTTAAAGAATACATATACATCTCAAAAAAAATAGCTGAATAAAATTGTAAATTTGGGTCTTTAGTGTTTAGTATAACTGAAATCAGATTTTTCCCTCATTTGAATTGAATTGATCAAATGACAGGCATATGAGACCAATTTACTAACATGTGCATTACTTAGGACAAGAATGAAAAATTCAGTAATAATCAGTGATTAAATTAGTACTTTAACCAAATTTCGCCCAAATCAGATTCAGATCAAAGACATTCATTCACACACGCACACAATTAAACTCAATTAATAAGAAAAAGAATTAAGAAATGGAGTAAATGGGATTCTTACACGATGTAGATCTTGGTCGCCATTAGAGAGAGATCTTCTAATCTTGAATCTCTGGTAATTAATTAACTTGTGAATAATTAAGAGCAAATGGAACGATGATTTCTTTTTCTTCGGCACGAGATTTGGCGAGTCGAGTATTTATAACGAGGGAGAAGCTTTGACCAAATTGATGTGACTGTCTTACCCTTTATCTCTTGTTAATGGATAGTTAAGGGTTTGGTTAATTGTAAGGGCAGAATCGGTACAACAAAAATGGAAATGATTCATTTCCTCTCCTGTATTTCTTGCACTGCAGATATCAGCTTTTTATTTCAAGTTTGTATTGATGAAAATGGGATTTCTCCAGTTGTTGATAATTGAAGAGGGAGGGATTTGAGATAATATGGTTTATTTTTTATTTATTTTTGCTGAAATTAACTTAAGTTGATGATGATTTGTTATGATGCAAATGAGGTCAGTGCCAACATCACGCCACCATTCATGTGCTTCTCGTCCTTTTTTTCGATCTTTTTTATAACTTGGATTTTGGACCCAAACGTGGACTGCAACTTGTATACATGAATATAATATAATTTGTAGTTGGTGTTGGAATGCGAATATTCAGCTTGTGATTATAATTAATATCAATATCGATGATAAGTCGTTGTTTTTATTATTAGAAATTCACAACAACTTGCCCCAAGGATGAATCACAGATGGCGTTTTGATTATGACGCTGGTTGGCCTATTTGAATGTAGACAGTACAAAGTCAGAGCCCGTTACATGCCCATTTCCTAATTTTCTCCATTTAGTTGTGAACAGTAGAGAGTCTTTTCAACCATGGTGCTGCCCTTTTACACAACTTTATTATTTGAGATTTTGTAGTGATTAATTATAAATCAATCCAAATGCAAAAGCTACAACTTTAGAAATTATATTTATATTCAATAAATTCATATTAAATAAAACAAAAAATCAGTATGCATTATGAATTTATATTAATTTTTTACTACGATTTATTAATTGCTAGTGTAACTTTAATGATTAATTCAGCAATACAAATTACTTTTCAAATGTTTAAATTATCAATATAAGATACTCAGTATTGTATAAATCTTTTTGATATAACTAAACGATTAGCGAAAAATTGTTATCTATACTTATTTTAGTGTACGTTGGTGGGATCGGATGGTGAATGTAGGATTTCCGTAGATCAATTAGGAATTGCTTGATTCAACTAGTGTTTGAAAAATAAATTATAATATCTTTTATGTTTTAGGGTTGGTAGCCATGGCTCAATGGACTGATCAACCGACTAATGCTAAATACATAGAAGATGTTTGGAGAGTTGGAGTTAGAGCAAGAGTTGATGAGAGAGGAATTGTGAGGAAAGAGGACGTTAAGAGGTGTGTTGAAGAGGTGATGGATGGAAAGAGAGGAGACGATATAAGAAAGAACGCAAAGAGGTTCAAGGAGCAAGCGAAAGAGGCGATTGGCGAAGGAGGGAGTTCGGATCGGAAGAAAATTATTCTTGACGAATATCGAACCTACAACCTCTTAATTAGTGGGGTGACGTATTTATCGTTTGAGAGAGCAAGTTTTGATAAATAACAGTTTTATAAATATTCTTTCATTTAGTATTATTTATAACTATCATTCATCGGCTCTGAATTTAAGATAAAACTAAATAATCCCATCAATCTATTTGCGATAAATATAAAACATATTAATTTAATCTCGGCATCAAGTATTCAAAAGAACAAACGGATATTACCAGTTGAAGCACACTGAAGAGGAAAATTACAAACAGCTTGCGCGCTCAACGGACAGTTTAGAAGTTCGTAATTTGTTTCAACATGAAAGTAAGTAAACCTGACTTAGCATATTATTATTACGGAAATGCCATTATACCCCACGTATGCTATAGCAATGCATGACGAAAGCCTGAGACATTAATTAAATCCAAGACCAAGCTCACGAAGGTATTTTGCAAATGAAATTTTGGGCCAAAATAAAAATTACTGGGGCCGAGCTCTCATGTGAGGCCCAAATATTATTTTACCTGTTATATGAAAAAAATGGAAAAAGTATATAAATTATTATTCATACATACTACTTGTCCAAAATTAATGGTAAAATTCTACCAATTTTTGTTAGTACTATACTGTGAGGAAATTTGTTGAGAGAAACAAGAAAGAAATAACAAATTCTTTGAGAGACAATAGAAAGTGGGGTGAGTTTGAAATCTTAAATCCTCATGAAGAGGCGCAAAAAGTAGAATAGAATAGAAGGAAGAAGAAAGTCTTTCTTCTTAACAAAGGTTGTTTCCAAAGTTTTAACCCGTTTCAAAAGCAAAACAAATCATTGAATTTTTCCTTTTGTTTGCATGTTAGAACCATCATGAAAAGAAACTTGGCCTTCTTGTACTTGTTTATGATATTGCCTTGTTTATTCCATTATTTTATTTTATTTTTTCCTTTTACTCGCTCCTTTTTAATAGGATATCATCATATATACTGCTGCAAAACATTTTTATATAATGCACCTCTTTTCTTTTATTACTCAGTTATCTACAAATTCAAACTATTCTCACAAAATCTTTTTTTTACATACCTACCTTTTTCAAGAACAAGATGAGCGCGTATTATTTCCATATTTATAATGTCTACTAAATATTTTGATTTGCATGCGTACACATTAAGCTATACCATAAACATAAAATACTGTAAATTTTGAATAAACAATATAAATAAAAGAATAATTACAAGTTCATCCAGCAATACAACTGAAACACCTACTCAGTTAGTTAGCCCGTATAAACCCAAACCCAAAACCTCCATGAATTAATCACGGCAATATAAAAAAAAACAAAAAAAAACCTCAAACAAAAAAATAAAACAAATTAGTCAGAATTAGCATTTACACTCCACCACAAATCCTACAATTTTCTATAATCTTCATTTAAAAAACTCTTGAATTCACTTCCTTTAAGCGCATCGTAAACCGCGCTCCAATTTTCAACTTGATGGGCCAAAGGTCTTGTATGAATTTTCACATGGCGACTCGAAAGCTTTTTCCTTGGCAATTGCAGAAAATCCAACACGTCCATCAATTTCTGTTTAATAACCAAAATAAAATATTAATAACTACAATTTAGGTCATTACCAATTTAATAATTAGATGATTAATAATTTAATACTAACAGTGTGGTTTCTGACAAGATCTTCGTAATAAAGGACGATGTGGCGAGTGCTCTCAAAATATTTTAAGCCTTCATTTCCCATTTTATCTGCTTTTTTTAATTCTGGCATTAATAAAGTCGTATTTATTGTCGGCTTGAATTTCGCCAACACATCGGCCTGCATAAATAAAATAAAATAAACTATCAGATATTTAAAACACATACATGCATAAATAAATGAACATATAAATAACGTTATCAACTATTTAATGCGAGATACAAATACAACATTTTGTCATACAATACAATAATAATAATTATTATTATTGTGAGATAAATAAATAAATAAATAAATAAATAAAATGGACCTCATTTTTGGAGTGCACATGAGCCTTGTGGGTCCCGTTTAATTGCTTGGCATCACGGTCATGTAAATTTGCCAAAATGGACACATGTCTGCGCAATAAATTTCTCCTAAAGAGGAAAATTGCAGAAACGCCCCTCTGATTAAAATAATCTGATATCTCCATATGGTGCTGCAATAATCCCTATAGACCAAAAAAAAAACAGAATTTTAAATCATAAATTTACTATCTACAGTTTCCAAATCTTTATTAAATGTAAATACCATAGAATATAATAACAATAACAAGGTGGTAAGCGAACTGTGTTGTGCTGGTAAGCAAACTATATCGCAACAGTAAAAAAAAATTCAGTTGTTCTGCTTATCGCCACAACACAATTACTTGGCACCTGTCACAAAAAGAGGAAAAAAAAACAAAACAAAGGGAGACAAAAAAACAGGGTTATTTTTAGGGTTTAGGGTTTAATACCTGATTGAGCATCCATTTTAATCCAACAGCAGCCGTACATTCATTTTTCGCCGAACTACTGTACCAATCCAAATTATATAATTTATCCAACGCTTTTGTTATAGCAGAAATATTCGCGCGTCGTTCTTTGACCGAGAATATTTCGCCATTTGAACTTATATTAACATGGCTGTTTAATAAAGTCTCAAACCAACCGCTTCCTGATCTTTGCATGGACAAAATCGCAAAATATCGCACAGGCGTGCATTCACACTCTTTCCTATCAAAAAATATATTAAAATATTAAAATGAGAAATATCATGTATGCCCCTGTTAAAAATGGGAAATATCATGTATTTGCAAACTAAGCTTGTTTTTGTTTCATTATTTTGTATTTGTACATGAATAAATGACAAAAGGGGCATTCATAATACTTCATCTTATGAATAATACAGGGGCTATTTTGAAATTTACCAATAATACAGGGGCTATTTTGTAATTACCTGCTGTAAGTGACGGGGCGAGGAAAATGGAGGAAGGGCGCATCCGAGTGACTGACAGCTGGCGGTCTAGGGCAGGAATTATGATGAGATTTTTTTATTTTTTTTATGGTGATTAAATTTGAAGGAGAAAATACGCCGTATTGTTGCAGAGCGATGTACATCATGTAAACCGCAAAGAACATTATTAGGACTAGAACAGCCTTCCATGAAGAAAGCGGGGTTCTTTTCGCAATTTTCGTACTGGATGTTGTGTCCTGTAAAAAAAGAGAGGAGCTTTGTGATTAATTGGGGGTTAATTGAAGCTCTAAGATTGAATTAATGAGCTAATAGAGAGGAGACAAAGGATAGTGAGTTGGATCACGAAATTTGAAATTCCATTATTTGATACTTTTTTGATGAAAAGAGGAGACGGAAATGAAATTGAGCCTCTTTTAACGATATTTTATTGGGTTATTTATCTTTCGGAATAAACGAAAAGGAGAAATTAATGCATTTTTTATGAAATCCGCCGACCAAGCTCAAAAGGCAGCTAGAAAATAAAAAATCCCAACTTTTGAAATCCCACTGACATTTTCAAGCTCCCGTTTGGAAATTTCAAAGCATGAACAAACAGCATGCGGATTAAACTAAACGAATCAAATGAAAAACGATTAATAATACCTTATTATTGGAGGAGTTAAACTCTTCCTTCATTCTCTCCTTCTCATCCTTCCCTTTCCGTTCCATCGATAATCATAAACCGATTCAGCCCAAATCAGACTTGGGTCTTGTAGCTTCGTTCAAAAAGAAACCTTCCTTGTCCCCTTTTCCCTCGGCAAAATACGAGGAAATCGTTCAAAAAGAATCCAACCACCCAAACCGCCGCTGTAAGAAAGAACAAAGCAGCTCAATTTCGCCTTGATTTCCGGAGAAAAGATGGCAGAACAATGGAGAGAGCCCGCCAGCGAGAGAGAGCACGCGAGAGAGAAGAGAGAGGAAGAGTTATAGAGAGAGACAGCTGTTCCAATATTCAAATATTGTTTTTAGAAAGAAATAATATTCAAAAATTGTTATTAAAAGATACCTCGCTTTGACTAGTTTAGTTTAGTTTAGTTTTGCTTAATTCTCCTGGTTGCTAATTCCGGTACGGAATTCCTAATTTTGTGTGGCTCTCCGTGTGTGTCTTTTGAAGAGTTAGTAGAATTATTGGATGATTTCTAGCAAAAAAAAATAAGAAAGAAAGAAAGATAAAAAGAATTATTGGATGATAATTCTTTTATTTTTTGAATAGACACTGTTATATGAAATAATAAATCATATATCTATTATGATTAAGAACATACAACTATATTCTAGTTTCATTTAATATTTAAATTATAATAATTTTTAGAAATTATTGAATAAATGTTTTGATTATTTATATTAAAACAAATAAAAAATAATTTTTTTACTATTATTATATGAGTTTAGTCAATATTATGTATCTTTTCTGATGTTTATATTTTTGCTTTATATAATATTCTTTTGCTACTTTCATACTTTAATATAACTCAAGAAACTATATTTATTTTATTTATATAATTAATTTCATTTTTTATCTGGATAATTACAGACAGACAGATAATTTATTTCCCAAGTTTAATAGTCCACTCTCGACACTTCAAAACACACATAAACACAGATATAAGCGTCACAGAAGAATGGAATATTAAGAGACCGAATCCAACAGTGAATTAAATAGTGTCAGCGGCGTTGCAAATGAACGGGCGGCAGCTTGCCTGTCAGGTGGGGCCCTTTCTGATCCTCTCAACACTCCACTGTCATGTTGGTGTTAGGTCACAATAGTTGACACGAGTCTCGCCATTCGTTTTTTGTTCTTTCCTTTGGTTCCAGTGGTTTTTTGTTGTAATTTTAACCAGGTAAACTAAACTAAAATGTTGAACCAAAATACTGATTTAACATTTCATTTATATCTGATTATGACATATGTTTCGGTGGTGTAGAAACTAGAAACTAGAAACTAGAAACTAGAAATTAGATCGTTTTGATTGTTGATTTATTACCTGAGATATGAACTTATTTCTTAAGAATACAGTACAAAATGTCCTTCAAGAAATCGTAAACAGTTACAATGTCTTTTTCTTGGATAAGCTGTGTCCTTGAATCTCTGTTTGATTTGGAGGACTATTAGATACGTTGTGTTTTTTATCTGTATTTAATAATTTAAGAATACGTTCATTCATGTTAATTGTTTGATTTGAAATATTTCGAGAGGGGAGAGATTTATGTAGTAACATTTAATGTATTTTATACTATAAATTTGATATTTAGATACATGAATTTGAGTCCCTCCAAAAAAATACATGAATTTGAGAATTTATAAATGAGTGTATCTCAAAACTCATAAGATCAAAAAATTGATTATTTCAACAAAAGTCTTGATTTCCAAGTACGTGTATCTAAATATTAGCCAAACCAAACACATGCCCATTGCGGAAAGAAGTTGATTCATTAATTATTTTCTTTATTAGAAGTTCAATTACTCTGATTATTTCTAACTGAATGATTCCAAACCCACAGATTCCTAACTTAATTTGCACAGGCAAACGGCCTGAACAAAAAAAAATGAATTATTAAAAAAATAATGAAACAAAGAACGAATAAATGATGCATGTGGAAGTATAATTGTCACAATATGATAGTTCCTCTGTGTCTCTGTCATCATTGTTTAAATTATTATCTTTTTGGTTGCGTTTGTTTGAAGGTTTTTTTGGCTATCATAAGAATGAATGCATGCATGGTGGGTTGGGTTACTTATCATATTCCTTTTCTTGAAAAGCTTTTTTGTGTTGGTTGACCAATTAATTTATATGAAAAGTCGGGTGCCTAATTTCTAAATTACAATTATATTTGAACAAAATAAACGTATCAACATAAACTCTTTAAAGCAACTAACCAGTGAGAAACTGTTTATTAGAGTAGGTGTAATTAATGAAAGAATGATCATAGTTTTATACTAAACCTTATGTAATCAAAACCACCAAAACAAAAGGTAATAATTCGACATCTTAATATTTCAGTTACTTGAAACTTCTTAAATTCAAATAATACAAGTTGGGTATTAAGTCCCTATCGGTCCATGAACAAAAAGACGAGCCAGTTTTAACGATTCAAACCAGGTGTTGTTGGGTCCTAATCACTCCATAGTTATTCTGCAAAAGAATAACAACAAATAATGGACCAACTTATTTGGACCGTAAATCCCAATAGAGCGGAGTTTATAGATGAGGGCAATACAGCCATTTACGACACGCTAATTAATTAAGCAAAAGATAGAAATAATTAGATTAGAGAAGGTTTAGAGACAAAATCACAGTCCACAGTCTCACGAGTTGACTGGCTGACCATTTCCACTCGCTTTATTACAACAAGATAATGGAACTCTCAGTGGAAAGAAACCCACTGCCTAATGATGAAGAGAAGAAGTGTTGCTCCATTCTTAATCTTCTCTCTCCCTGATGATCAGCTGCTATACTCTCCAATCAGAGGCGAGAGAAGGAGAAGCATCACGCTGGTGTAATCATTTAGTAAAACATAGGTTGTAATCATTTCGTAATCTCATTAACTGTGGGAATTTTGATAAATAACAGGTGATCGAGTTCATGAAACAGCAGCAAGGATATTGCGGTGAAGAGAAGAGAAATAATGGATCAGATGAGTAGGAGAAGAACTTCTTTAGTCAACTGGATAATTGCACGTTAATCTACATGGTGTTTGGATCAGCACAATTACGCGTTGACCGGATTTAGGACTTGGTCACGGCTGAGCTTTCCCGGCCTCAAGAGGAAAGAGGTGATACGAGCAAGACTTTCACACGGTTATGATGTGATTATATTACTTATGTCACTACAACAAAAAGTGTTGATATACATGGTTTTTTTTACACGCAAGTCAGACTGTGTATAAGAAAGAAAATTTTCTTGTTCCTTACGATGGCTTCAAAACCGATGATAAATTACAGCGCTTTAATCGAAAAACCGTGTAATAAATAGTTTTGTTAATATGGTTTATTCAAAACCATGATATGTGAAATTTGATTTCACGGTTTGGTTGAAAACCGGTAGAACAAAACCTGATTAAGCATGAAAGCACGGTTTAATTAAAAACCAGGATTATAAAATACGGTTTAGATGAAAACCGTGAGTACAAAACCTTGCTATAAATATAAATAGTCCCCCCTTCGATTTGGGAAATCAGATCTCCCCTTCGCCAATCTTCACTCCGCCGCTCACTCTGCCACTCTCCCCAACGAACTTCGCCCGATTTGTGAGGTTTTAGTTGGATTTGGGATTAGTTTTACTGAATCAGCACCAAATCAACCAAATAAACTGCCATTAACTGAAATCTGCACTCACATCTACTGAATCATCTGTGATTAATGAAATCAGCACTCAAATCGACTGAATCAACCGCTTTTTGACTGAAATCCGCGCTCAGATCGAACTTGTTTGATGTAAGTTATTGTTTAGTAATAGTTTACTTGTTTATTTAGTATAGTTTTTCCTCATTCTTTCATCAGGTGGTATTTTTATTTTGATGTGTTTGTTGTACAACGGAATTTTGCAGGTTTTTGATGAAGCTAAGCAACTAGACCATCAGCCATGGCACCATAACAGGTCAGTGACGTTCATCTGCAACTTTCATTTTGCATGATTATCACTGGTTTAGACTGTAATTTGTACTGATTTGATAATTTGGTCTTCATTAGTAACAGTTCTATTTGAAACCGTGCGGTTTTGCTTTGAAATGTAGTAATTTCAGTAAATGCATGCAAATTTGTGTTCTAATTACACTGTTTCACTTTACTACAATTAAATTAGAACTGAATTGTGCTTTATTCCTCTTTAATTCTCTACTTATCCATTACATGGAGTAATTTCACTTTAAAATGTATTAATTTCAGTATATACGTGTGAATTTGTTCCAATTACACTGTTTCACTCACTACAATCAAATTTGATCTGAATTGTGTTTTAATCATTTTTAATTCTCTGCTTATCCATTACACAGAGAAGAAATACACATGCAAAAATGAGGGGCTCCTAAGCAAAAATGGACAGCGGAAGAAGAATCTGCTTTAAAATTCGGCGTAGCGAGACACGGCACTGGCAAATGCGAAATATTCTTAAAGACCCCAATTTTTGCATGATTCTAAAATTCAGATCCAATATTGGTCTAAAGGTATCACAATCATAAATCCTCCTTCAAATTTACATTCTAGTCCTTATACTAGTACCTAATTAATTAATTGATTTGCTGAGAGAAACAAATAGGAAAGTTGTCTTTTTCTACATAAGTATTTGATTATAATGAATTATTTTTGTTAATAATTTTCAGCATAATACAGCTGATGCGTTGGAGCTGGTCATCTTAAGAAAGAACATGTTTACAGTGATGAAAAATGCAAGGTATTATAATTTTCATTTGTAGGTTGAAGCATATAATTGTTTCATTTGGTGTTTGTGTGTATGCTGGGATCTAAGTTTTATTTTATTGGGACATTACTTTTATTTTGATGGGATTTTAGAGTTTGTTATGGATGGTTGCGAGTTTATGTATATTTTGGTGGTTTGATTGTTGTATACGATGATATTTATTTTGGTGGACTAATTGGTATGTTTATTGTTGGATATAGTTTTTGTTATATAAACAAATTTTGAGTTATATATGTTAATGTAATGTAAATCGTAGTTTTAAACGTGTATATATATTGTTAAATTTTGAGTATATTGCTAAACTTCTTTTTCAAAATAAAGACTAGCTAGACTTTTTCCATCCTAATTCAATTTTGGCGGCTATGGAGGTCTGAGTCAAGTTGGAAAATTATTCTGTGGTTGTAATTACTTTCATGACTTGGAAAATTCCCCTGGTACAAATTCTGATTAATAAGAAGTTATTTTTTTTTTTTGAAAAATTACGGAGAGCTTGGATTAATGAAAAGTTATAAGATGTGTCATATATCACAAATTCAATTGCCTTCCTAGCCAACATGCTTCTAAAAAATATAAGGAAAAAGGAATGGCCGTGTGACAATTGATGCAATTTAGAATTCATAAACGACATTACAGCATTGATCAACTAAACACTTATCACAGCACAATTCACATCGGCAAATTACCCTACTAACGTCCATCTGGGATGCTGATTGTTACAGTATTAACAGAACATGATGGATTCAGATCACGTGCCATGTCACGTATGAAAGCTGGTTGTTTTGGATCGGGTAAGACCATAATTTCGCTATTAAGCATCGCAAGAACTTCTGACATTGTCGGCCTGTCAGCCGCATTATCTTGTACGCACATTAGTGCTATGTGGACGCATCTCAGCACTTCTTTCATGGGGCAATTGTCGCCAAATGACCGATCTATGATCTCAATCAATCTTCCTTCTTTCCATAGCTCCCATGCCTAATAATAACCATATTTGTCAATACTTATCTATATGCATTGCAAGATAAAACAAAATTAATTTCTCTTGGGAAAAAGATTTATATTTATCATGACTTACATGACTAAGGAGGCTAAGTGAATTGGAACCTTGATGGAAACCCGTATTTCTAATTCCGGCGACAACCTCCAAAAGTATTACACCGAAGCTAAATACATCTGATTTAATCGAGGTATGGTAGCGACCCATGCGCGACGGCTAACGTGGCAACGCGATGCATCTCCACCCGGCGACTTCCTCCATAGCATATTCTGGAGACATATATCCGCTGCAGAACAACAAAAGTATATTATGTCATATATATACACAAACAAAAAATTGTAGCAAAAAATCAATGTGAAAAAATGGAAAGAATAACATATTTAGATGTTACTATGTTCCGACGACCCTTCTTGTATTTGCTTGCGTTTCATTGGAACCAAAAATTCGTGCCAATCCAAAGTCGGATATTTTGGGGTTCATTTCTTCATCCAAGAGAATGTTACTCGGTTTCAAATCCCTATGAATAATTTTGAGCCTTGAGTGTTTATGAAGATAAAGAAGGCCTTGAGCTATCCCTTCAATTATGTGGAATCGTTTATCCCAATCTAACAAAGCTCCTCTCGTTTCATCTAGAGAAATGCGAACACATCTTAAAATTTAAAAGCAATTATGAAGTACAAAAGTTCTAAACAAGATAAAAAAAAAGATAAGAAACTAACCAAATATGAAGAAATCCAAACTTTTATTTGGCATGTATTCGTAGATCAACATCTTCTCTTCTCCTTTGATGCAGCAACCCAAGAGCCTAACTAAATTTCTGTGCTGAAGTTTAGCTATAAGAACTATTTCATTCTTGAACTCGACAAGCCCTTGTCCTGAATTTGAAGCAAGTCGTTTAACTGCGATTTCTTGTCCTTGTTGCAAACACCCCTACAATAGTTACCATATAATACTTTGATATATGCTAATTTATCAGCAAAACTAAGTAACATAAGCTACTTGGTAATTTTCTAATTTAGTTGGTTGAGTACAATCTCATATTCACTATTTAGTGTCACTGAGATTTCAATCAACATGTTCTGATATTGACTTTACACAATCAACTTAGAATAGGTATCAGCAATTTGGTTATAGCATTATTCTAGCAATATACCATAAAAATAAGGATCCTGAAAAATAACGTACTCTGTACACGGGCCCAAATCCACCTTGTCCAAGCTTATTATCAGCAGCAAAGTAGCTTGTGGCCTCTGCTATTTGTGAGAAATCGAATAATGAAACATTGGAAGCTTTCTCATCACTCTCCCAAAGTGTACTTTCTTCCCCAGTCCCCAAATTAAGCATTAATTGTTTATCTTGAAGTTTCTTTGTTACTGCATCAGGACAATAACTCACTTGAGATTGGTTCTCTTTCAACTATTTAAACAAGAAATAATTGGATATGTTGCAAATTAAGATTACCTCTTTGACTCTGTTTCTTGCACAAGAGAGAAAAAAGTACAATACATAATATAAGAAATGCGAGAAATGTAGCTATAGCTATCCCAATAATAATGTACTTCTTCCGCTTGTTTCCTGCACCTGGAAATTTTCAGCATTTTTAGATTTCCTATTTTTTTAAGGAAATATTATTTGAATGTTTATGTATCTTTTCCTAAAAGAAATGAATGAATCATATTCAAGAAACCACCTCTTGATCCGTCTAAACTGGATAATGCCGTGCGAACATAAAGATTGAACCCATTCTCTGAAGAGCTAATAATACTATTAAACTCTGTCAAGTTTAAAAGATCTCCATACCAGATATTACATGCTTGTGAAAATGCATAAGCAGTACAGTTACATTGACCCGAACAAACTGATTCGCATTCTTCTATTCGTCCAATATTTAATGCTTTAGAATATAAAGGCAAACTCACTAGCTTTACCACAAAAAATGTTACATTTTCTAAACTAGTTTCACATGGCAATTTGGTCTCACGAACACATCCTGCACTTGTATCACCGGTGCCATTATTCCAATCAATTTGTGAAGCAGGTACAAAACCCTTCATGCATCCACAGGGTGGATACGTATAACCATCATTACACAAACCATTTGCTCCACAAATATTATACACATCACACGTTTTATCGGGTGCATTCCAAACAAGTGACCATTCTTGGACAGTGTCCATCCATGATAATAGCTGGATATGCCCCATATTGTTAATAGAAAACATTGTAGGTATGCCATAATTTGAGGCTTCTGTATAGTATGCCCCGGAATTTGAAACAACGTTGATTCTTGCAAATGGTATATCATTTGGTATGCCTACGCTAGCCCAGTAAATATTCTGCTTTTCCCAAATAACAAATTGCTCTGTTCCATTTGGATCCATGCCAAATGAGAAATCCCCTGTTGATGGATCACTTGAACTTCTCCATGTAGTGATCAACTGATTTTGCCTGTCTTTCATGCCGAGTCTCATGCCGGGAAGCCACGTATCTGTTGGATAGTCAAAGCTTTGCCATACAATACTCGATGCATTATTAATATTTCGTAAGATAAGATTGCCAGAATCCAATAAAATTGCTTCCGTAGTCTTACTCCCATAGCCCGAAACAACTGTAAATGGGCTCCCTCTAGAATCTACTATTATAAAATCTCCATTATTGTTGAAGAAAATAGTGCCAGAAGAGGCCATTAATGGGTTGTTTCGATTTGCGATCCATACAACTCTTTTTAGCGGTATTTGGTGGTACCAAATACCAACATATCGGTTTGCCGAACCGTTGGGGCTAAAGAAACCAAGCTCGAAAGTCTTGTTCAAGGAAATTAGAGTTTGCCCATCTGAAAGTGATTGAGTCGGTGAGAGTCCTGTTGATGTTGATGTATTATCTGCCACGTGAATTGGTAGGATTAGAAGCAATTGCAGAAGATAAATCTTGAAGCACAACAGTTCACACCTCATGACGTGCTAATGCAGTAACTTTCTTGAATTGCTTGTTAATCTAGAGCAAAATAAGGAAAAAATGTATAAAGATAATTATAATTGTCACACTTCCTTCTAAAAAAATTATTATTGTCAAACATCGAATTTAAGCCTTTTTTATAAGAGTATAATACCTCAAATAGCATCCTTTCAAATATATTTTCATTATAATTTATAATCTAGTTCGGACACTGAAAGTTCTAACTCCGACTTCCATATTCTAGTTCGGACTACAAAATTCAAAAGTTCTAGAATCTTTAACCCCCAATCTTCTCTAATAAATTTTTTTTAGTATAATTAAACACTGAATAATAGGAAAAGCCGGGTAGGCCCTTTAATCAATCATGCAACCTCCATATCTCATAGAGCAACAGTAACCACCAAGAAAGACCTTCATTTTGTTTAGGATTCTTCTTTTTTCCAATTCTACAAACACAAACACTGACCTAACTATAACTAAATTTTCATGAATAACCTCTTTCCCAATCCGCAGATAGGATTCGAACCTCCGTCTCCAAGGAGCATTTAGTGATTTTTTGCGTTCAATGACCGTAGGCTGAAGGAGAGGTCGTTTAGTTAGGTTAATATGTTTGTGTATGGGTGCTTTTTATGCCAACGGCTAATTGTAAATTGAAAAAAACTATGAAATTTCTCATTGTTTTTTGAACTACAAAATCAAATGTGATGAGTTTATTAGAGAAATTTTGATCCGTACATCAAATAGATCAATCATAGAAGTCGAAAATTTGTTTTATCTTTCTGTTTCCTCAATTGTGAGATAAAAAAAGCCCAAAAAGAAAAGAGGAAGTCAAAACAAGTTCACCTTGCTAGGAGTGACATGGCCGCCGTCACTAAGCAGATGGTTTTCTCTGTTTTTGTGAGAGATCATAAGACTGGTAGAGCAACTCTTTAGGAATAAATTTAGGAGCCCGTTTCCGAACGAAATATTGGACTGGAGTTCTTGGCATGTCAAACAAAATCCAAAGACTTGAAAAGTCATCATGTTTGCCGGTCAACTCTTCCTCTAATTAACATGAAAATCGCCATTTTCCTTTCTGTTAATGACCATTAATTAGTCATTGTCTGACCCTTTGATTTGGACGAATCATCATCATACTATTCTTCCTATATACAAAGCTTAGATTTGCTCCTTCACATGCTTGGATAATTTTCCTGATTTTTTGTGGTTATACCCATTATTTAATGAATGACCCTAAAGTTCAGGACTATTACAACATATGACATTGATTTTAGGCATATGTGAAGTATGAAAATGATGAATGACATCATTATTATTTTTATTAAAGTTGAGGGTATTTTATTCATGAACATTAAAGTATAAGATTCTCAAGAAGTACCAAAAAATTAGATATGCATCTCTATATACAAATATTTTTTTCATGAAATAAGTAGTTAATATATATATATATATATATATATATATATATATATATATATATATATATATATATATATATAGGAGGGTTCTTGTGACAACCTTCTTATTCCGCCAATACGTGACAATATGGTAATAAAAAGTGAAAATTCAAATTTCAACCGTACGGATGAAATATATATGTTTTGAATATATTGTGGATCAATTTTCACAAGAATTGAAATATTATATCATTGTTATCATGTATCATCAATATATGTATTTATATGTTTTAATGGTACATGATGATAGTGATACATATTTTGATAATACATGATGGAAATGATATAGTATTCCGATTCTTATGAAAATTGATGCACAACATATTCAAAATATATATATTCCATCCGTACGGTTGAAATTTGAATTTTTCATTTTTTATAACCATGTTGTCACGTGTTGGCCGAATAAGAAGGTTGTCAAAAGAACCCTCCTCATATATATATATATATATATATATATATATATATATATGAGGTGGGTTCTTTGACAACGAGCTTATTTAGACAACGGTGACAACATTGATTATAAAAAATTAAAATTGAAATTTCAACCGTACGGAAGAAATATATATGTTTTGAATATGTTGTGCATCAATTTTCATAAGAATTGGAATTTTATATCATTACGATTCTTACTTGATTTATTTTTTACATTGATCCAATTAATTTGTATTTCAAATTATTTTTCTTATACTTCACTTTGTTTAAATCAAAATATTTTGATAAACAAAGAAATAATATTTGATATAAAACTAAGTAGTGGATAATTAAAATGCAAATAAAATGGTATAAATAAATAAAGAAAAACAGTAATTTACATAGACAAAAAAAAATTGTAACCTAACTTCATAGTGTAAAATATATTATTCCAAATAAAGTCAATCAAATATTATAACAATAATATTGTGAAATATTATGTTAAAAAATATTACTCTATTTATTATTATTTTAGAATGAATAGATGATATATGAAACTTTTTTGACAAGGTATATTTTAGTCAAAATCAATGAAACATAAATTAACTTTAAGTATGTTTTAATTTGTATGAGTTAAATGACAAATATCATAAATTATAATTTATAACTTCATTTCAAAAAGTATATTAAAAAATTAAATCATATATATAATTCGAAGCGGAGCTAGGGTACCGCTAGTATAATATAAAGAGCAGTCCATAATATAGTGGTAAGTTTGAATTTGATTTGGAGTGACATATATTGTCTGAACCCTGTTCTTCAGTGAAATGTAAAGAAGGGGGATCTTCAACTTCCTATCTTTCCATAAGAATTATCTTGATGTTTTTCTTACAAAATTATCTTAAACTTAGTTAAATAAGTAACAAGTGAGGTTTTATAAGTTATAACTAACCATTATCTCGTTGAAACTGGCTAGAAAGCCTCAACAAGGATGTTACTAAACCGCATTAAGATTCGTACTCTTAATTAAGGGCCTGCTAAATTACAACAAGCCACCGTTGATGATTGATCATCTATGTTTTTGGGTTAAGTTGGCTTGATCACAGGCCCAAAAATGAGGAAGAGAAATTAAATAACAGTCTGATCATTGAAGAATTGAAAGATGGCGGCAACAGAGAAATTTCCTAACTTTTCAGTTACTCCTAATTTTCCTATACGAAAACCTTTTTTTTGAAGACCAACTTGCCTTTTCCTCATAAGTCGACATTGAATTTTACCAAGTATAATAAAATATTAAAAGCGGCGGCCTGAGAAAGTTTTCTTAGGTTCACACGGTTTCTTTATTCGTAAATCATAATCCCATCTTAATTTCGGGGGTAATGTTTATTAACTCCTAAATTTCCTTGCACTTCTGTGTGATCCAAATAAAAGTCGAAGTCTTCTGTGCAATATTTGTATATTATAAATAAATAACTTATCAATTAAGTTAGAGATATAACTTTTTTAATTTTTTAAGAAAAATGGCTTAGCAATTTTCTTACTAAGTAAATACGTTTAAAAGGTTTAAAATAAAAATTACAGATTATACTTTTGAATCTTTCAAACCCCAAGTTTTTTTTTTCTAAACTATCAACCAAGTCAATGATTCAATATATTTTTATTTTTTTATTTGTTTACAATGACTCAATATTAACTTCCTTCAAAAAAGAAAGAAAATGACTCAATATTAATCCAATGATCTTGGCCCTGGTCAAAAAGAACTAGCCTGTAGCAAAAAACTATGACGTTGTCTCAACTCAACATAAAAAATTATGTCTGATGACGACCGACCATTGGAATTTAGTGAACATGTCCATGCAATTTCCTTGAAACCAAACTGACATAATCAAATATCTATAAAGTACGCAATATTCCAAAACCTCTCCTTTTTGAAATCAACACGCCTAAACATATCTGTATCTTCACTGTCAACTCATGATCAATTAAATACTCCTTTCCATGAACCTCCTGCAATCCATCTATATATTCTTCCTTAATTCCAATCCACAACAAACCCACAAATTCAATTCATAAACTCAAAACTCAAGCATCAATCAAACCAACCAAACATATAAATGGCTCCACATAAAAGACCGAGAAACGACTCTTTATTGTCCGACTTTGAAGATTATCTCCCATCAATGGCAGCAAAGCTCGGTCCAAACGGTCTGATCAAAGAGCTCTGCAAAGGATTCGAGCTATTAATGGACAGAAACAGAGGGCTGATCACACTTGAGAGCTTGAAGAGAAACGCACCGAGACTCGGAATGGAGAGATTAGGAGACGATGAGCTTTTGGAGATGGTGAGAGAGGGCGATTTGGATGGAGATGGTGCACTGGACCAGAATGAGTTTTGTATTCTCATGGTGCGATTGAGCCCTGAACTTATGGACAGCTCTCAAAGATTATTTGATTTTCTAGGGATTTAATGTAGTATTTATATTTTATATGATTATAATATGTAATATCTTATACATTCTTTTTTATAGTGATTTTATTGGAATGGTATATTTATCATGTCATTTAGCTGGTATATTATTATACATTCTTTTTACAGTGATTTGATTATAGAATATTTATTATTTATCATGTCGTTTATATGTGTCACAAGGTAAAATTCATGCATATCTTGCAGTCTCAAAATATCACATGATAATTATCATGGAGAGTAGTTATACAAGATTTTTTTAAATATCATGTAGAACTACTCTCTATAATATTTTTCAGTTTTGCAAGGGTCCAGATGAAATTGCGTCATGTTTCAAATCCAAAGTTGTATTATTTAATACAAACATATCCAAAATTTTAAACTTATACAAAATTCGGTTACAGAAATAACATCATATAACAACTCAATTTCACAAGAGAATTTATTCCTGAATCCACCTAAATATTTTAGATTATTCCCTTAAGTCCCATGCTGACAAAAGTATGTGAAAATATATTCTTATTCTCTGTTTTTAGTTAATCAAGAAAGATCAACAGACTCTCCTAATAGCTCTTCTAATTCTTTTTCAAGAAGTTCAAATAAATTAGCTTTTGTCCTTTTGTATATCCATGTATTTGTATCTTCATCCCAATCAAATCTAGCCGGCCCACTGTATACAAAACATATGCATATTAAATTAAAAAAAGTACTCGATGTATATGAACTAATTATATAATGACTTATGTAGATAACCTAATTATATAATGTAATTACACACAATAAATATTAATTGCAAAAATATTTGTCATAATAAATACCTGACAGGAGAAGAAAGCCAGATTTGTCTGTTTGGTGTTTGTTTGTTTATAACATATGTGCCTAAATTCCCAAGCTTCAGTGTCAACACTTGATTCTGATTTATCAAATAATAACACAAATCACAAACAACATATTAAGTACATAAATTTTTTTGTTGTCCATTAAAAAAGAATCTTTTTTATGTGCTTAACTTACCCCGTAATCTATGTCAAATCCATCTATTTGGAGTGAGTCTCCGTATTCCTAAAAATCATTAAAAAATAAAAAAAAAAGAACACAAAGTGCAATATATATATCATATATAAGTATCGGATAATAAATCACCTCAAGTTTTTCTAGCAAATTGTGAATAGTCCCATCTGCCAATTGATGGAACTCTTGCTCAGCCATAACCAATCTGTAAATAAATACACAAAAAGGAGAAAAACAGAATTACTTGTATGCCCCTGTAAAATATCATATTGTTTCACTTCTAATTGTTACATATTTTGTAAATGTAAATCTGCCACTACACACCAACTGAGTCTGATTTGAACCTATCAAAACGAGCTTGAAAAAATTCAGTACTTGATATAATTCAAAATACACAATACATTTTCTGATCCATCTGTTGGGGTTCTTTCCCTTGAAACAGGAATTTCAATTTTTTGAAAGGACCCTGGATTAGGTAAGTTGCATCACAGTCTGCTGTAATTAGGGATTGAAAGTTTATTTCTTTACAAATAGTGAATTTCACTTTGATTTTTTCTTAGAGTTTCGACCATGTCAATGAGAAGATCAATTCTGCCTGAACTCTCCCTACAAACTCGTTCTATAATTCTATCTCCACATAGCTGGCTTTGCAACAAATTGGAATCAAATCCGGTTTGAAAAAACAAAAGAGAGTACCGGTGATCTACGGATTCGTGGCCTTGAGACTCCTCCGCCTGGCGAGGTCTGGAGGAGAAGAACGGCCTCCACAAGAAATTCCGTGAAAAGAGAGGGGGCGAAGTGTAATTGTTCTCAGAGCTGATAGGGCAGCTGGAAGCTTCTAGAAGGGCAGAGAGAGGCTTGGGTCTGAACAGTCGTCTCGAGACAAGTTTGGAGGAGAACGAAAGCGCCATTGTTGCTTTGCTTGCCGAGTTGGAGAGGAGAGGAGAGGAGGACTCACTAGTAAAAATGCTTAAAACTGAGGGGGCGTTTTGTAAGAACGGACCGAACAGATTAGTGATGGGCCGGGTTCATATAAAGCCCATGGGCCGTTTTAATTTCTGTACATGTTTGTTCTTCAAGAGTTGCGTCTCCGATTGGGAGTCAGAATATGTGAAAAGTTCAACGTAAACTAATCTAACGGTGAGAAAGCAGAATTTGTGTGAAGAGTTATGAACAGTTTTAAACCTAGAGATGCATCCTTTGTTAATACTTATCCACCTTTGGAGAAATAACTACCATTCATGCCTCTGTATATTCCCATTTTGTTTCACTATTCAACCACAATTTGAGTTTTGAGAGCAAGTGAAAAGAAGTTTCTGAAGAGAATTCCATATAAGTTATCTGTCGGAATGGCCGGAATGAGAACATTTCTATATACGATCAAAAGGATTTTTAGTTGTGGGTTGTCAAAAACTACCGTACAAGCTCTTTTATTGGTTAGTTTATACGTTTTTTTTTTTTTTTTGTTTCTTTTTTATACAATTGTGCTTTCTTCGTCTTTTAACAGGAGATATGCGAAGATGACTCAGATATTCTGATATTGAGTTTTGAGAATCGGTGCGAATGCGAAGGTTGTCCTGGACGAATCCGTCACGCCATCATATGCTTCAATGGTCTCTCTCTCTCTCTCTCTCTCTCTCTCTCTCTCTCAATATTCGATATAGTAACTTAAACCCTAGTCCCTCTCTTTCTTCTGAAGTATTTCATCTCAATTCTTTATTTAGGTGTTGACAAAATGATAAATATGGACTACAAGAAGGGCACAACGGAACTGATCGTGAAGGCGGAAATCGCGGAAAATCCGAAGAAGTTATGTGATTGGATACTTAAAAAAGCCAGGAAACACGCCTATGTTCAAACCGCTAGTACTCTGCTAATCAATGTACATATTTTACTTACTATCTGTATGTATTTTATTTGCAAGAATGTTACATACATAACCTGATAACAAAAAAAAAATCTATAGTATAAATGTTATTTCTTTAATTAGCTATATTTAGGTGAAATATTTATACTATAAATCATTCATGTTGCCATCATACTTTATTAATTGTATGCTGTGCAAATATTTGTATTTCATTTACCACCGGTTTGTGAGAGTGAGTAGATATATCTTTTTTTTTTGAAGGATTGCACATCAGAGGCGTTGCAATCATTTGTATAAAAATGTTAAAAAAGGGTTTTTACAACATTGGACCCTCTTGTAGAATAGATGAGTCACATGATCTAATACAAAAACACAGAACAGCAAAAAGAAAACTAGAATCAAAATACACCCCTAACAATGGATCGACCAGAGTCAGGCTTCCTCCATTGCCTGCCTTGCAATTGCCAAAGGCGGTCTTCGTTTTTCGTTGAAGATTCTTTCGTTTCTTTCTTTCCAAATGCACCAGTTTAAGGCAGCCCATAGCGTTTCCCATTTGATCCTCCTCTCTTTTGTGAGTCTTTTCCTTGCATTGAGCCATTGATCAATGAAGTTGTCTCCATTTGGGAAGGAGAGAGGGAGTTTGTTGATGCGTGTAGCTAGCCTCCATGTCGAAATGGTGTATGGACATCGGAGTAGAAGGTGATCTCTTGTTTCGAAAGTGGAGCCACATAAGGTGCATCTGTCATCATGGGGCCAACCTTTCCTCCTTAGATTTTCATCCGTATTGATTCGATTGCGACATGCAAGCCATGTAAAAAATCGTACTTTGGGTGGGCATTTAATACGCCATACAAACTTCTGCCAGTGGCATCTAATGCCCGGGTTGATCAAGAATCTATAAGCCGTTCTGGATGAATAGATACCATGTGGATTCCATCTCCACGTTGGCCCCCCTTGCCCTCCGTCCATATTCATGCAAGTTTTATATGGGTCCATGAGCTCCAAGAGTTCATTGATGAAGAACGAGTTATTACGAGGGTTAATCTCTTTGAGTGTTGTAGTAGAAGTGACCCCATATAAGAGATGGGCAAAGTAGCTCCATAGGCCATCAGGATCGGCATCCAACTTCCATAAATACCTCATAAGTAATGCCTTGTTTTGCGTTAGTAGGTTTTGGATACCTAGTCCCGCGTACTCTCTAGGCAATGCGACCTTTTTCCAGCTTACTAAACAATTTCTGGAATTGCACTTGTCATCACCTTTCCAAAGAAAAGCTCTCATGAGTCTTTCGAGTTGTTGAATGACCCATTTCGGAAGTTGGATGGATTGCATGAGGTATGTAGGGAGAGAGCAAAGCGTGGACTTAATAAGTTGTAGTCTTCCCGCATTCGAAAGGAATCGGCCTTTCCATGCCGAGAGCTTGGTTTGCACCTTTTTGATAAGCGGGAGGAAAGCCGCTTTCTTAGGCTTCCTAATGGAGAGGGGTAGCCCAAGGTAAATAATAGGAAGTGTCATCTTTTGACATCTCAATATTCTTGCAATTGTCGCATGTACATGTTCCGGTGTGGCAATAGGATAAAAGGAACTCTTGTCCCAATTTATGGCAAGGCTCGTTATCTCGGAAAATAAGTCTAACGCATAAGACAACATTTTCAAATTCTCAACGTGGGCTTCTAAAAATATGACTGTATCGTCCGCATACTGAATAACTTGAGGCTTAATTCCTGAAACTGAGGTAAACAAGTTTTCAATCTTGGACATGATTGATTGTATGATGTTAATTGCAATGTTGAAGATTAGCGGGGAGAGAGGATCCCCTTGACGTACCCCCCTTTGGTGAAAGAAATACTCAGAATTCATACCATTTGTAGCTATCGACGAGCTAGAAGATAAGAAAAGATTATGGAGCCATTGGTTCCATTTCCCCGGGAAACCCAAAGTTTCCATTATTCTAAGGATGGTGGTCCATGATATATTATCAAAGGCCTTTGCAAAGTCAATTTTCAACATAATTGACGGAATTTTTCTTTTGTGGAAAAAATTGAGTATTTCTCTCGTGACGACAAAGGTGTCGGAGATAGAACGTTGCTTAATGAAGGCCGATTGATTGCGGTGGATGAGATCTGACATAAAAGGTTGGAGTCTAAGCGCTAACGCTTTAGATATTATTTTGATAGGCAAGGAAATAATACTTATGGGACGGAAGTCCTTCACCGTCAACGGATTGTCCTTCTTAGCGATGAGCGTAATATTTGCTTGATTAATCCTCCATAAATCAAGCTTATTTTCTTGGAAGTCATGTATGAGCTTCATAATATCACTCGAAATGGTCGACCAAAATTTTTGCACATATTCCGAGGGAACCCCATCCGGACCGCATGCCTTTCCTTTTTGAAGTTTGGAAACGACATCCTTAATCTCATCCTCCGAGAAAGGGTCAGCTAAAGAAGATAGATTTGGCTTCGGGCTATCCATCAGTAGGATGTTCATATCTATTTGTATGTTATCTCGGCTTGGCATTCCCATAGTTGATAGGAAGAAGTCATGGAAAGTCTTGTTAATAGTGGGAGGATCATCAATAATTTGTCCTTCGTGTGAGATGGACGAAATAGTATTAATGTTCCTTCTAGCCGTGGCTAATGCATGAAAAAATTTCGTATTTTTGTCACCGAGTTTAAGCCATGTGCACGATGAACGTTGTTGCCATTTGGATTCAAGCCGGATTGCAATCTCATGTGCATTTTCTTTTAGGTCTGTTCTTAATTTGAGTTCTTCACTTAAGAGAGGCCTCTTTTCCTCAATTTTGTCAAGAATATGAATAAAAGATTTGCATCTGTTGAAGACGGTATCATCATTTTTAAAGTTTATTTGTGCCCATTTATTTAGGCAGAATTTGATCCTTTTGAACTTAGCCATGAAGTTCAGAGCCGCGTTAGGGGAGGAGTATGCTTCATTCCATGAATTAATGAAGAGTGAATCTACGTCTGGGTGTGTTAGCCAAGATCTCTCTAGTCGCCATTTTCGCTTGGGCATAGACCCGGGAATCAGAATATTAGCAAAAAGAGGCGAGTGATCAGATGTGAGCGTTGGTAGGTCTATAAGTTGTGATGTGATATTGAAGGCGAGGAAGTGGTGGGAGTAGAACACTCTATCAAGTCTCGAGAAGGTAGGATCTTCTCTTTTGTTAGTCCAAGTGTATAACCGGCCCATTAATGACATTTCAATGATCCCCAAAACGTTGATCATCTGGTTGAATTCCATAATGGAAGTAAGGGAATGACTATTTCCCGTTGATTCACCAAGTTCTCTAATAAGGTTAAAGTCCCCTACTATTAACCAAGGCAGTTTAACGGAGTTGATGGCCGATAACTCATTCAAGAAATTTGTTTTTAGGGACTCGTCCGTTGGTCCATAAACGTTGGTTAGTAAAAATTTAAACCCCGTTGGCGAGGAGAGAGTGACGTTCAGAGAGAAATTGAGGCATGAGGATGAGTGCATTGTGAAATGAGACGACCAAGCCGTAAGCATGCCCCCTTTGGAGCCTAAGGCTTCTTTGAAAGCAAAGTTATTTAAGTTCGGAGAGCAAACCCTTTTAAAATCAAAATAAGAAGGTGCATCCCATTTAGTTTCCTGCAAACAAAGCAAATGGCAACGTGAATCCCTAACGGATTTTTTCACCACCTTACATTTTTTGGGATCACCGAGCCCCCTAACATTCCAAGATACTAAAGCTAAATGATTAAATAGTCTTACATGCGACATATTAAAAAATATAGATAGTTCAAATAACATCCACTTAAGGATTAATAAATCTCGTGCTCATCACGATAATCGACTTGATCCAAGTCATCCTCAAAGTCGAAGCGGCCAGAAACTTCTTCATTATTCACTGTGGATAAAAAACCACAAACATTAGAATTTTCATTAAGCACAAAATCATTCTGTTGATTAGTGCGTAATGAACAAGATCCAATCAAAGTGCCTCTGTTTTTCTTTAGTTTCTGTCTTCTTGAAACTTTATCAATGTTGGATTTAATGATGGCTAAAGTGAGATGCAAATCATCAAGTTGACTAGAGTCATGTTCAGTATAGTTGGCATCATAAAATTGGATAACATTACTTTGATTTCGATCCAATTGACCATTGTTTAGCTGATTTGTGGGTTGGCCTATTTGCCCTTTGACACCACAAAAAGCCCTTATATTATTACATTTCATAACTCCTAGAGTAGTTGGTATTTCTGTTTCCAATTCAAGCTCATTCAAAAGGCCCGAATCTCTAATGGCATTAGCTAAGTTTTTTGTGATATTATTAGGGTGATTAGGCTTTGATTTCTTTTTTAAAAGCCCAGCCTTAACCCCATCTGGGAAAGTAACTCTTTTAACTTTGCGTTTTGATTTTCTTAATCCATAATTAGCAAATTTAAGTATTGGATTAAGCAAGTGTGATTTTCTGTGAGCCCTTTTAAAAATTGAGCTAGAGGACAAGGAGGAAGTCTTTTTACCTTTAGCAGGCACGTGTCCAGAGAAAGCTTCTGACGCGCGTCTTTTCCCCTTTTCTTCTCTTGTGAATCGTCTTTTGGATGGACCATCTTGATTTCCCTCTAAACCAGAGGAGTTTCCATTTTGAGCTAAAAGTCTGGATTGGTCTCTGTTGCACGCGAGAGCAGAGTGGTCTGACCTTGGATTTTCGAAACCAGGAGGACGTGAGTCCCTCGAAAGGAACGTAACTCCGGCTGTATTAGCTGGAAAATGACCGTTTGACCGTGTCGTTTTGTCAGCACTTTCCTCGTGATTTGTGACGAGCATTAACGGCTTTGATTGAACGACCTCCAAACAGATTTGGGGGCGTATTTGACCAGCCGTCATGGACTGGCCGGAGTTGGCGGAGTCACCGCCTTCCTGTCGATGGTCAGGCAAAGTCGACATCGCCGCAAAGACCAGGAGGGCGAGCAAATCCTTGGTGTGTGACGGGTTGGCCTGGTTCCAGAGCTGGAGGAGGGAGGAACGGAGTCTGGATTCATCGAGTGGCTGTGTCGAGCTTTTGAAAGCTGCCAGAGCTTGCTCTCTGTATTTCCGTTCTTGTGAATCTCTCGCTCTCTTGATTCTATCATTTTCTCTTCGATCGGAGGAGTCGGTACTTAGATCCATGGCGTCTAAGAGGTCTTGTCCACTGACACGTGGTGTGGGTTCTGGTTGAGGAAAGAAGTGTCGCTTCTCCATTCTTGTTCCTCTGTTGTCAATGAGCTGCTGGAAATACTCCTCCGGTGGCTCCGGATCATAAGGCACCGGGAATTGAGTAATCTCATTACTCACTGTGAGCGGGACGAGCTGGACCTTGTGGAGAACTCCACGAAGGGTCGAATTGAGTATAGTCGGAACAAAAGAGAGGTCTGTGGTTGCCACTACAACTCGCAATCGCTCCATTGATCGCAGTTGGAGTAAGGCTCCATGATCGGTGACCACTCCCACATTCGCAAAGATACAGTCAAGATCACTCTTTCTCCAGTTCAAGGGAGGCAAATTGAGTATATCATACCATATTTTGTGATTAAAAGAGATTACCTCACCATTAATGACTGGTGACCAAGCGTACACCACAAATCCAGCTCTTTTTAATGGAGCCGTGTGGTTGTCGATGAAGGAAACTCTATCGATTGCTTCCGGCAGCTTGAGTAAGTACCGGTTTGTCCCCCAAAACATCAACTCGAAAGGTTTGGGCCATTGAATAAGATTATGAGTGATAATTTTTAAGGTGGAGAGTTCATGGTTTTCTACCTGCCTGGCGTCAATTACCACCGCTTGCCCCATGACTGCCTCTTCTTCTTTATGGTGAGGTGAGTAGGGGAGGAAGACGTTCAACGGTCCAGGGCGTGTAGTAGGGAGCGCGAGTTCTGCCGGCGTTCCTCTGGGCTCAAGAGGACTTCCGGTGACTGGAGGGTTTGGGCACGCTTTGAACACATGTCCAGGTTGACGACAGTTGACACATACTCTTGCTTGTCGACACGCGTCGGTCGGATGATTGGGACTAACACACCTCAGACAAAGGCCCCGCCATGAGGGATGGTTTGGGTCTGGAGGGTAGACTAGTGGGAGCGAAGAGGGAGCACTTGCAGGTTGCTGGATCACCGGCGAGAGAGGACGTTTCCTCGGCGCCGGTCTAGAGGACGGACCAGCTACATTGGTGTTGACGAGGGGTCTATTCCATGCCGAGGTGGGGAGAGAAGGTCGAGCATGTCTGACTTGTTGTGTGATCTGGACAGAGGGTTGATGGGAAGTGTCGTGTTGGTTGGCGTTCCGACGAGTCTGTTGGATGTTGGGGTTGAGGTGGGGGGCAGTAGTCCGGCCAGGTTGGCGTCCATGGAGTGAACGGCCATTGTTATTAGCTCCATTAGAGCGTCTTGGGTACATGGAGTTTTTGTGTGTGTGTTTGTGTGTGAGATGTGATGAGAGAGCCAGGGTTTTGGTTTGGAAGGGCTTTTTGTAGGGGGTGAAAGGGAGACAAAACGGCGTTTTAGAGCTTACAACTCTATTCCAGCCATTGTTCTCCTTTATCACCTTAAGCCGTCCCATCCTCCCTCTCCAGATATCGGGCGTGATGTCGAGTGAGTAGATATATCAGGGAAAATATTGGGACACAAACCGTAAATCTCGACATGTGATGATTTGAGTGTGGAATATATTTTTTTTCATATTTATTATGTATTATATTATTGTATATTATTCACTATATATAAGTTTCTGAAAACATAATTAATTTGAGATTGAATATCTTTTTCATGTGATTTGCAGGACGAAGATGATGAGAGCTCCAACTAAGAAATAATATACAAAGAATTCAGAGAACGTTGGTTCATAGAAAAAAACTAGTGGAACTTTTAGTGTCATAAATTATTCCGTCAATATGGTTATGTAATAAAATGTTTATGGTAACTATATGATGTAGTTATCTGAAAATAAACAATGATTGAATGTCTGTCTTATGTATTAGTTGAGACAATAAAGATTAATTATGTAAATGAGTACTAGGGAAATAAAGTCTCAGTTGTTGGGGTTCAAGTCAAAGTCGAGTGATTAATTGTGTTTGTTTGATATGATTTACTATTGTTAGTATGAAGTAATTTTTTATTTTTTGAATGGGTAGTATGAAGTAATTGTGATTGTGTTTTGAACAAATTAAGTTGACTTTTTCTAGCATGAAATGTAACTTCATGATTCCGTGTGTGATGTTGGTATTTCATATCTTTAATTTACATAGTAATATTTCTATTTTTTTGAGCCACCATATTAACTGGACATTATTTGAAAAGTTTTTCCTATTTTAGTTTCTTTTCTGTTTCTTTCCGAAGGAAGAAAGAGAAACCGTGTTATTACCCTTTTTCATTTTTCACGTGTTATTACCCTTTTTCATTTTTCATTGCACACAAGACTCTCTGCCAAAAAAAAAAAAAAAAAACGGTCCACACAAGAACTCAAAAGAGGAAATAAAAGAGAGCTCTACACAATTTGTCAACAAATCCCCTGATTAATACTTGCGTAAGTTATATTTATCCTCAATTTCTCTTGTTTAACTGTTTAATTCCTTTTTTTTTTTTGATGAAAATGTTTAATTCCTTTTTTAATTGTAAAAAAACTCTCTTTCCTTTTTCCAATATTTGATTGTGTAAGGAACTCTTTATTTCGTTTTTTTTTTACTTTTAATGGTAGAAAAATCTATCCTTCTTTTTTTCGATTTTTGATTGTATAAGGAACTCTCTATTTCCTTTTTTACTGTTACATGTAAAGTAAATCTCACGATTGCAACCTTCCAATTTTCAACGTTATAATAAGGAAAAAAAGAATATTTTCAAATAAAGAATGTCAATTTATTTGATAATAGATTTGAATAAAACCTTCTTTTCTTTATATGGAAGACATTGTTTCTAATTTTATGCAAAGTACGAACTTCGGTGCTTTGCACGAAGCACCTAACCTGCTCCCATCTTATGCACCCTTTCGTTGTCTATATATACTTGATTACCCCATTTTTTCTTAATTACTACAACTCTTCATAATTTGATAAAAAAAAAAACTCTTCTAAATTTGAAATTAAAAGCCTGGTCTTATATCTTTCCAAATTATCCTCCAGATAAATTTGATCAAGTTGTTCATTTGAAGACGATGGAAGATCTTCAACAAACAACCAGAAAAAGGTACAAACGATTATCTCCATATGTGTTAAAATTAATTTTGTGGTTGCTTATTTCTCTTTTTTTTTCTTTGTTGAATAAGTCAGTCGATTCTCTTTTTGTATTGAACAAACTCTCAATGATTCGTTTTAATTTATTTTATATGTTGGAATGAAAGCAAATCGAAGGACTCGTTATGATTATATCAAGTTTTACCACATGTAGATTAAGTTTACTTATCTAGATTTCTGGCACTAGGTCCCTGGTTTTGTTTTCTTTTTCTTCAATTTTTTTGGGCTATGTTATTAAATTGCATCTTGTTGTGTAGGTTTATAAGAGTCAAAGGGTGTTTAAATTAATCATGCTCGAATTTTGTGTATAAATTAGAACTTCAATGAAAAACTAAATTATTTACTAACAATCTTTGCAATAATCATAATGCTTCTTTTTTTTAATATAAAAATAACAGTTTAATTTTGTATTGGTAAAAGTTTACATTAGATGTTTTCCACGAAATTATATCCAAATTTTAAGAGTCCATTCACAGAAAAAAAAAAACTAAAGCGTAATGTTCTCTTTATGCAGGATGGCAAGTGAAATCTCGCCCAATTCGACTCTTCAAACCACCGCACCATTCTCACCAAACAAATGCGATTCATCTCAAGAGTATTGCTTCTATTGCAACAAAACTTTCGAAATAAAACTATGTGCGTGCAAGTGTCGCATTCAATGCGTCCATTGTAAAAGTTGGTGGTTGAAACTGTGCGAGAATTCTGAACTTGATTCGGTAAAGAGACGTCGTTTGAACGAGTCAACTCATGAAAAACTCAAGTTAGAGATCCAGGGTTTGGGCATTAACCCACTTGACCAATTTCATGACTACCTTCTAAGCTATCTCCTAAGCAAGGTTGGCGAAACGGGCACATCGCCTCATGACCTTCTAAATCTCCGATTAGTGTACGTACTTATTTTCTTGCATCTTTTTATACTCGTATATGTGCATATGAGTTTTAAACCTCAAATATCTAACACAAATACATATATATTTTTATGTAATACAACCAACACTAAAAGGCTTGTTTTTTCCTTTAATGATTAAAAAGTGTAATGTTTTCTTTTTTACAAACAAAATAGGTGTAAGAGATTCAAAGATTGCATGGATCCTTGGGGCCTGGCTAATATGTCAGGAAAAATTATTTATTGGCTGCACGCCCATTGGTCGGAACAAGGAGCACGTGACTTCCTGACGCGTGGTGCTGATGTTGGCAATCCAGAAGCTTGCTACTTCCTAGGCATGGTAATATCATACTCCTTGACCTTCTAATTCTGATTATTATTAGATGAATATTATTATAACAAACTAATAGGTGTTAATTTCATGAAACAGATCTCTTATTATTGTATGGATGATCAAACACGTGGCGCCTCTCTAATAGAGAAAGCGGCAAAAGGTGGTCATGCGGCTGCATTCTACTCGCTAGCAGTAATGCACTTCCGAAATGACGAATCTGACAAAGTCCTCAAGTGCAAAGGTTCTTCAAATTGTACGCATTACGTCTGCACCAAGTGGGCCAAGCTTGGACGACTAGACGCACTACGTGAAATGGGCTTCAATGTTGAAAGCGACCCGCATTTCTCCTCCCCCAGCAATCTGTACGCTCTTAGAGAATGCACACTTGAAAAAATGGCACAAATGGACGGTAAAACTCACGAGCACAACTGTCACTATCATAGAAAATCTGTTTTGAAGAGATTAGGTTTTGATTGGGGATTAGAAAAGGAAGTGCTCGAAGCGAGAAAAGTTATTGATGAGTATTTGGACTCGGATCCAAGAAACGGATGGGACGAAAGGTTGAAAATGTGTTCGAATTTATTCTGCGGACGAAAGGAGAGAATAGGGAATGAGTTTACAAGGTGCAATTCATGTGAGATTGTATATTATTGCTCAAATGTGTGTCAGGAGATGCACTTCAGGATGAAACACTATGAGCAATGCGGGTCTAAGTGAAAAGTTTATTATTTGATTAATTATGAAAAAGAGTCATTGTTGGAGATTAATAGCAGACTAGTAGGAAGCCAGTTATCGCTTCCTTTAAGATTAATAGCAGACTATAATGAGAGGTTTGATGTCTGTATCTCGTTGTGAATGATATGTGACAATTAATAAGTAATAATTTGTTTATGAAGGTACATATTGTCATAATATCGTATGTGGTAATAAAATATGAAAGTGTAATTATAAAAATGTGCCCTTTTTATATTTGTGGAAATTGCGAGGGAACTTCCTCAATTTTACCATACATTCTTAGCGGAAATATATTGCACTACTCCAATCTCAAAAAACAGAAGTGTGAAAAGAGATGCTCATATCAAATTCAGTTGCCCTTTTTAACTTTACTAACTAAGCATGCATGTCTAACAAGTAAATCTCACTGTACAATGCCAATTGCCATTCTGAAAAGGGAAAATAAAGATCTGCTCAAACACAAAAGAAAATTGAAAATCCGAAATATAATCGACACAGAACAATAAAAAGAATGAAAAATTACATTTCATTTTCTTTGAGGAACAAAATTAAATAAACATGAGAGATTTACTTCAGAAAAAAAAATGCCAAGTCATGTTAACTTTTAACAAACTTACGTTTACCTTAACACCAAGATCTTTATTCATTCACACACACAAGTTTTTTTTGTTAATCAAGAAATATTAGCAGGCTTTCCTAATAGTGAGTAATAGCTCCTCTAATTCTTTTTCAAGAAGCTGAAATAAATTAGCATGAATCCTTCTATATATCCATGAATTTACATTTACATCCCAATCAAACCTAGCTGGCCCACTGGACAGAAATCATAATCTGATAATCATATTTGAGTTAATTAAATTTTGCATAACTATAAAGAGATTTATCATTCTATAATATAATAAAAATACCTGACAGGAGAAAGCCAGATTTTTCTATTTGGTGTTTGTTTGTTTATGACGTATGTGCCTAAACGCCCAAGCTTTAATGTCAACATTTGATTCTGATTGATCATAATTAAAAACATAGTCACATACTTGATAAATAAATAAAGTAATATTATAAAAACTCAAGTAGATAATTTTTCTATTTGTATTTACTCACGCCATAATCTATGTCAAACCCATCTATTTGGAGCGAGTCTCCAGATTCCTACGAAGAAAATCAGAAAGAAATTTAAAACAAAAATGCAAAATACGATATACAATATATTGGAATGCAAGGCATAATTGATCTGTTAATACACGCAAGTACAACTGACATATTTACATGAATTTATCAGATAACATGACAGAGAAGGATGGACGGATGTAAGGGGGACCAAGGGGAGCCTTGGCTCCCCCCATGATTTTGAGATTTTCTTATTACCCCTTTATATTTTTATATTTTTGGCCCCCCTATGATGCTTAATATGCACAAGACAAATAATTTTGGTAAAAAGCTAGATCACAAATATAACTATCAATGATCCATTGACTTGGCCATGCAATTGAAGGCCATGCAATTGAAAAATAAAAAATATATACCATACACTACAAAGAGCGGTAATTGATGTGTGAACCCCACTTTATTATTTTTAGTCTCAAAACCAATTCAAGTTCTCTTTATTTCTCTCATTTATCTCCACAGACGTTCGAATGTAAAAATGAAGAACTTATAAATCTCATTCTTTCTAAAGTCTAGTATCCCAAAATCTAGTATCATACTATCTCTCTGACAAGCTCTAAATTACTTGAAGTGTTCTCTTTCCTAGCTAAGAAAGTATTTAATAATCCATTCATATCTAAAGAAATATCGTAAACAGGTTGAATGCCTTACTTTCTTTTTTTTCGCATTCTATATTCTTTAAGAAAATATCCCGTTTCAATGCTACATGGTGATCAGGTTTTAATGCTTTAAGTAACATTACAACACTTCAAATTTATTTTTTCTGTGCTAACTCAAAAAAAAAAAAAAAATTCCCTGCATTATGGTTTTCATTAAAAACTAAAAGAAGAAATGAAATGAAAATGAAAATGTGAGATCATAGCAGCACTATCATATCCTTCTCCATTCCATGTATTGAGAATTACAAATCTGATAGAGATTATTTTTAACTAATTATATAATCAGTTTCTTCTAATTGCACATAAAGTGCTTGATGAAATTTCCTAGGAGAAGATAGAACAATGTTTTTTTTTAATTTGTTCTCTTTTGTTTATTAGCATTTTAATAATAAAGGGACAACATTGGAGAAAACTTCTTAGGGACGGTAACATCTCGGACTAAGATAACCGAATTGTCGAAACCGACCCTGTGAATCTGTCCCCCCCCCCCCCCCCCCCCCGGGTCAATTTTGCGAGCAGGACCCTTCAGTGAAGAAGTTGTATCACAATTCAGGAACCCTTTCTGTTGTAATTATTTGGGGGTCGAAACTCGAAAGTGAAGTCTTTTAGAAATAGTAGACTCCGTTTGATCTTTGCTTAGAGTTTGCATTGTGTGTGTTTATAGAAGATCAATTTTTGCGTGAATTCTCACTGCAAATTTCCGTTCAATCAACGGGAGACGACGCTCCATTAACTGGTTTCTCACCAAATTGGGCTTCGATACAAAATTTCGCTTGTAAGAGTTGATTAAACAGCTGGAAGCTTCTAGAAGGGATAGAAGACGAATGAAGAGAAGAGAGGTGCGAGCAGCTTGGCCTTCGGTCTCAACAGAAACAATCGTCTCAACTCTCAAGAGAAGCTTGGAAGTCGACGCCATTGCTGGAATGAGACTCGAGAGGAGACGAGACGAAAGGAGGGCTAACTAGTGAAGAATTTTGGATCTGAGGGACCTATTACTATGGCCTATGGGCTGAAATAATTTTATACATAATATAGTTAAATCTGGCCCATCTATTAGAAAAATTGTTTTTATGTTTTTTTTCAAGTATAAACATGTACAAATCCAACGGTAAGATTTGTTATGTGAAGAGTTATCAGTAGTTTTAAATCGAGAGATGGATGCATCAGTTCATGTCAACTTTTGAGTACTGGCAGCCTTTCATGCCTATATATTCACTACCACATGAGCAGGTGAACCAAACTCTGTAGAGAATTTTCACCACAAAATTTGAGAGAAGATAATCTGAGAGAACAAAAGTTTGTTAAGAATTTTTACAACAAAATTAGTTGACAAATGGCAGGAAGAAGATCGATTTTTGGGAGAATTAAGAAGATTGTTTCAAAGGGGTTCAATTCGTCTGAACCAACCACAGACGAAATGGAACAGAATGAATATTCCTCTCCTGGTTAGTTTTTTTTTATGTTTTTTTTTATTTCTTTTTGGGACATGGTATTTTTATGTGTTTGTTTATTTATCTAAGAATCATTGTGATTTATTTAGGAGGAAGATGAGGGGGCAAAGATGGAGGAGGCTCCTGTCGTTGTAATTTGATTTTGATTTGTTTTCCTTTTTTATTTTTTCATTTCTGTTTTTGTTTTAGTAATTTGATCTTGTATTTCTTGTAACATATATTATATCATTTGTAACTAATTTAAAATTTAAATCTAATACTATTGTTTATTTTGTCAAAATATAATTTGTTAGGAAGAGCGGGATGAAGAGAGGCGAATGATAAAGGAAGCGGAAAAAACGTGGGGTAAAAATGGAATGTACAGCCCCAAAATGTACCGTACATAAATAAAATTGTATTACTTAATAATAAAATTATGCTTGTGTATAATACAATAATACTTGTGTCTGTCTAATAATACTTGTTCTCTAATAAAAATTTCTGTGATGATTGTATGATATTGTGATTTGAGCTATTAACGATTTGCATGTATCTGTGTTATGTATGCATTTGTTGAGAAAATGAAAATGAAATATTTGATAATATATAGACCAAAACCGAACTACTTTCCTTTACAATATACTTTTCTCCAGCATTAGGTTGTAAATAGTAAAAAATGTATTGGTTCAATAAAATAGTTAAATTTTATATATATAGATTTGTGTCTTTTTAATGTTGTCTACTCTACGGCCTTAAATTAAAAAAATGTTGATCTTTTTTTCATTGACTTCCTTTCTTTTTTTTGAAGGTTTAGCAGGCGAAATAACTTACTGAGATATCATTAAATAAAAATGAAAAAAGTTTGAACAAATACAATAAATATAGTCACTGACTTCCTTTCGATAATAAGTAATCAATTTCGGATTGACAAAATCATAAAGCACTTTCAAAATTAAAGCACACACACATTTGTACTATAGGTTAAGAATAGTGAAAGTGAACATTTCGGAACTGGGCCATTTTGTAAAAAGGGACCGATTAATGACTATATCAGATCATGTGCTTTAAGATTCGTGCAGGAACGTTTAAATGTAAAATGATTGGGTCCAGTTTAGAAGTTCTAAGGAGCCGGATGAAAATGTACATTAAATGGGCCGCATAAAATAAATACTCTACATCTCTTCGAGAGTTGCATCCGAATTCCCAATAAACAGATCCCAACGGTCAGAACTCAGATTATATGTGGAGTGAAAGGTTATCGTACAGTTTTAAACCAACAGTTGCATCCTTTCTTCAATAATGCCGATATATACCCTACATGGTTCCACAATTCAATCACATCAGCGAGTATTTTGAGAAGGGAAAGTATATTTGGCCTCTCTTAAAATCCTCCCCAATCTATAAATTTGACACTGTCAAACGGGACCCACGTGTAAAAAAATATTAAACGGACACATGAATCTGTTTGACAGTGAAAAGGGGATAAATGAGATATTTAACATAGGACCATGTATATGAGCCCTTTTGAGAAGAGCAAGAGTCAAAAGCTTGTTAAGAACTTCATAAAATCAATTCTCAAATGGCGGGAACAAGATCCATTGTTAAGAAGATGAAGAAGATATTCAAAGGCAGTGGGTCATCAGAACCCACCAACACCAACGATGATAAAATAAATACTCACCTTCTAGTAAGTTTTTATATTTTCATTTATATATTTATTTTTGTATATTTGTGCTTTGTTTGATGATTAATAATGATAAATGATTTGTTTAGGAGGAAGAGGGAGAAATATTGGAGGCTCCCGTCCAGGTTAGATTACATGTTTTTGTTTTAGTTTCTTCTTATTTATACACTTGTATTCTTGTTTGCTAATTTGATTATGTTATTTCTTTAACTTGTTATGATTTAGGAGCAGAATATTAAAAAGAAAGAAAAGAAACCAACCGTTGTCGGATCATTTAACCGAAAATATAAACAAAAATACAATGACTACAAGGTATTTTCTCTTTATCATCTTTCTTTTTCATGTGAATTATACTACCATTTGTAAATCTCAAAAGCATATGTTATATCTAGTTTTATCTAATATATCTGTTCATTATTATTCAAAATATAAATTAAAGGAGTGTGCCGAAGAAAGGCGCATGATAAAGGCTGCGGAAGAGACCTGGGGAAAGAACCACATGTACGGCCCCAAAATGTTCTGTACATAATAATAAACGTTGTATTTATGTTAGGTAATTAAATAAAATAAATGTTGCTGCCTATGTGGTTTTGTAATAAAATTTCTGACATTTGTATATATGATGTATTGTGGTTTGAAGTTTGATCTCATTACTATTGCAATTGTTTGTGTGATCAATCTGTTGAGAATTTTTTTTTAAATTAATTAAAAGTTACTGTTTACAAAACTATGTGAAATTTTTCATTTTTTTTCTTTTGAGGAATAAACGTTTAGATTTCTTAAGAAAAAAAATGCCAACTAATGTCATTAGATTCGCTGGATCTGATTTGATCTTTGTAAAAAAGTTTGCATAATGTTGATGAGAATATCAATTTTGCATGATTATCACTGAAAATTCGTTCAATTGCGTGGAGATGATGCTCCGGTTGCTGGTTTTGCACCGAAATAAAATCAGTTTCAGATTTTATGCTTAATCTTGCATGGTCAGACTTGAGATTCCACGGCATGGTAGACTATACGAGCCTTTAATACACTGCGGTAAGGCCTTGAGATTCCACGGCATGGCAAGGTCGATCTCGATCTGGAGGAGAAGAACGGCCTTGTTCAAAAGTTCGACGAGGAGAGAGGGGGCAAAGTGTAAATGTTCTCAGCGATCATCGGGCTGCTGAGGGAAGGAGACAGAAGAAGTGTAATCGTGACTGACTCGCAACATTCTCAACTCAAGAGAAGCTTGCAAGACGAGGAGAGCGCGCGTCATTGCTGGATAGTGAAAAGTTTTGGAATGGGGCATTTTGTAAAAACGTGCCAATCAGTTTACTGATTACTGCGATTTAATGGGCCTTCGCAATCTAACACCCATTGGATGCACCAAATTTTATACTTGTTACTCAAAAGATGCATCAGTCCCGGCTAATTATATTGTTTTGCTTAATTTTTCAACGGTAAACATATCCAACGTGTCATAACTCCAAATATATGAAGAGTTGTCATTAGTTTCCTTTTAATAAACGAAGGGATGCGTACTTTGATTAATGCTTATCCAACTCTTGAGAAATAACTACCATGCCTATATATATATGTCCAAGCCCAATGTTTTCACTATTCAACATCATTTTGTGAGTTGATTTTGAGAGCAAAAAAAGAAAAAGCTCTAACAATTTCATAAGAAGTTCTATCAATGGCTGGAAGGCGATCAATTCAGATTTTCGGTGGTGGGCCGTTGGAACCTAGTACACAAGAAGATAAAGCCCCCTCGTTGGTTAGTCTATACGTTTTCCTTCTTTTATTTCTTTTCATATTTTTGTATTTGTATTTACTAATTATTAATTATAAATATTTGTTATGGTTTATTTAGGAGGAAGAGGAAGAAACGACAGAAATAGAATAGCATCCTCCTAAGGTCAATTAACTATTTACATTATTTATTTATTTATTTATTTGAATTTACATTTTTTTCTCTTTTACTTGAATTTACTAATGTGATTTCGTTTCTTTTTTTAATCTTTATTTTTTAGGAGGAAATTAAGAAAAAAGATAAAGAGCCAACTCTTGTGGGCTCAGTTATTATTTTTTTTGAGAACTTTGGAGAGGGTTTGAATTCCCCCCTTCCAAATAAGAATTATATATATAGTTAAAGAGTTCAATTTACAAGTAGTCTTTCTTTCCTTTAACTAATCTATACCCAGCCTTTTATCCCCTGTTAAAAAAGAAAAATAAAAATCTAAGGCCCATTAAGGCTTACAAAGCACAGCCCAAAAATCAAAAATAAAAACTAGGAAAGAAAAACCCTGAAACATAATTCCGAAACACCTAATCCTAGGTTTCGATACCCTCAAGATTGAGCCGCCTTTCTTAGGCCAACTCACTTTCCACTGAGCTTCATTCTCTCGCAATATCCCCTTCATCTCTCATCTCTCTTCTCCTCTCTAATGGAGTTTATCACTCTTCTTTCTTCAAGTATTTCGTCAATAAGCACATCATCCCACTTCTTCGATTTTTTTTTTGTACAAAACTATAAATGTATCATTATAAATTTCAGCTATATAAAATGATTCTTTTTTCTGAATATGAACTATAAGGAGGAGCAAGAGGAAGAAAAACGGATCATAAAGGATACCAAGAAGACGTGCGGAAAGTACGGGTTGTATGGGTCTAGAATGCACCGTACATAAAAATGTATAATTTAGTAATAAATAATTATTCTGTCATTATGGTTTTGTAATAAAACTTCGTGGCTATTATGATGTGGTGATTTGTAAATAAATAATGTCTCTGTCTTATGTATTTGTTGAGAAAATAAACTAAAATTTCATATATGTAATACCATATTCTATTAGATTGCAAATTAGAAATAAATGTTGATGTTATTAATATAGATTTTGCATGGGTTTTATATTTTGAAGTTATCATCAATTGTTACTGTACTGCCTCAACTAAAAAAATGTTGAGAAAACATTTGGTGATAAGGAACAATCAAATGCAAAATACAGCCAAGTATATAGCGAAGACACCAAAAAAGAAAACTATATACATTTTATTTGTCATACAGTTTGCTCTAATGCCGCCATGTTTATTTTATGCTATCAAACATGGTTTACAATTATGTTTATTAATATTCACATTCTTTTATCGAAAATAATAATACATGTTTTTTTTTTAATATAAGTTTGAAATAATAATACATGGTTAAATATCTCAAACTACTGAGCTACAATATCATAAATGGAAGTTAGAACAAGAAACCAATTTGCAAAATTGAAAAGAGAGACAATTAAATATCTTCTTCTTTGCGCTCTCCAAATTACAATTCACGTAAAGTACGACATAAAACATTTCCAAATAAATTCATATAGCAAAAAACACAAGAATTTTAAATATGAGCTTCTTCATATCATATCCTCAGTCAGGGATACAGAAATTTCAGTATTTGCAAAACTGAGACTAAACCAATCTTATCAAGAGCTCATTTAAAAAGTTCATATCCCGACAATATGTTAGTACATAATCATATCAAAGCAAGCCTCATTAGCAAATGAACACTTTTAACCTTTTAGTCTTCTCATTACTTCTTTTTAAACCCCCAACATATCATTCCCCGAAATATCAAGGTATTCTAGTTTTTCCAATCCTTCGATAAGCCATACAAATGCAATGGTGGGAATAATAACATTTGGCACTCTCTAATTTCCTCAATCTTTGTGTGCAATATAATAATACTTGTGTCTGTCTAATAATACTAGTTTTCTAATAAAATTTCTGTGATGATTGTATGATATTGTTATTTGAGCTATTAATGATCTGCATGGTGTCTGCGTTATGTATGCATATGTTGAGAAAATGAAAATGAAATATTTGATATATAGACCAAAACCAAACTAGTTTCCTTTATAATATACTTTTCTCGTGGGTTGTAAATAGTAAATAAATGTTGGTTCACTAAATATATAGTTAAATTTTGGGAAAATAGAAATCACTCCACTGTTAGAGACTCCCAGAGCACGACGTGTTTTCCAGCCGGCGGAGTCCCCTATCTTCTCCCTGTCATCCCCTTCTTCTCCAGCGCGACGAGTCTGTTATATATCATTTGTCTGAATTATATCATATCTATATATTGTTTTCATCTGAATAATATATATTGTTTATCAGAACATATAACGATACATATACTGTTTGTCTGAACTATATTTTTGATATATATATATATATATATATTGAGAAAATTTGGAGAGAGCTTTAAATATCCCTCTTCCATATGTGAAACTATTTTCCATTTATAGTTTTTATTTACATCCTATTTTTTTCTATTTACACAAAATAAAAAACCTATAAAAAAGAAAATAACACCATAACCCAACAATCAGACCTCCACAAAATCTTAGCCCGGTCCTCTTAAAATAAGAACCAAAAAATCTCAGCCCAATTAAACACCTAGGCCCAACACAAAAAACCCAACCCTAACGAAATTAATTTACAGAAAGAGGGATTTTAGGGTTTTCAATTGATTTATATATGTTAAGTGATTGTAAATAAGTCTTTCTAAAACAGTTTTTAATTAATACAGAAACGTCGTAGAACTGCTAAAGCCTACGGATTACCTCAAAAAAAAATATTTTTTGATGCAGTAAGCGCATAAAACTACTGAGATTTCATTAACTAAAAAAATGCTTACATCGAAATAATTAAGACCCTTGGCCTAACGACCGATAAACTGTAGTAATGAAATGGTGTTGTTTTAATTAATTTCCAATAATTAAAACATTTCTCGGTAAATATTTAAGAGGTTAATTTATTTTATTTTTCAAAATTATGGGTATAAACAGGGTTTCTCATATTTTCCTTATCTTTTGTTCTGAAGCTAGTGGGCAAAATCTATATCTACTATTTCCATTAACAAAAGTAGTCAAAATTGCTTGCCAAGCCAACAAAACACATTTCATCTAACATGATTTCGCTTACAACATGCCTGTACTGTAAGACTTGTACTGTAAGAGAAAGAAAATAGAGGATTAAATGTAGACATGTGGGGTAAGGGTATTCATTTATTCCGTGCTAATTATTTGATAAACAATAAATCATCTGTTGTAATTATTAAGTAGAGTTGAATAATCGCTCACAACAAAGCCTCTCAACTCAGGGTTGAATATCAAAAAAAAAAAAAATAGAGTTGAATAATGCGTCAGACATGTAGATTGAAATAATCAGCCCCTGGTTTATTTAATATTTTGTATTTTTGAAGTACAAGCTTATTCAAATCAGCTTATCCAAAATCAGCCAAGAGGAAAATAAGAAATAGAACCATAGAAATACTTACAAATAAAGTTAGTAACATTTATATACTCCACAGACAAAGACCACCACTAAAAAAATTAAAAGACTAAATGTTAAATGTGAATCCCACTATGTGCATGCCTCGTATATGGTCATATCGTGCTTGCATATATGTCACTTTGAACATGCTATCTACAAAATTATTTAACGAAAACAAGAATATTCGTTAGGTTTGTGCAAACCACACGCCTTAGTTCCACCTTCACGCCACTATATAAACACAAACCCTTCAACCTTTGAATCACACCAAACAAAAACTAAAACCTCTATAGCTTCCAAAGAGAAACTAAGAAACCATGAGGGCCTTTCTTCAGGCTCTACTCTTAGTTTCCCTTCTTGTCGGTACAATTGCGGAGTGTCCATTTTCAGATCCCCAAACACCACCATCAAGTGAAACTCCACCTTCGAGCGAGACACCCTCACCTCCAACATATGGAACACCTGCTGCACCGCCAACGAGCAGAATATCACTTCCACCTGCCCTTTCACCTTCACCTTACGAATTTGCACCTGCTCCTAGCCCTTCAAAAATGAACGGGACAGGACTTAGCACAGACTACTATGCCAACATCTGTCCAAATGTCGAAAGTCTCGTTCAAGGTGCTGTTCAGGGCATGATATCTCAGTCGCCGATATCCGCAGCAGCCACCCTGCGCCTCTTCTTCCACGATTGCTTTGTCACGGTACATCTTTTATCCTATTTCATTAGTTTGAAAAGTTAGTACTAAACATATACATGATCAAAATGTAAAACTAATTTTGTTGGTTTTATTGTTTTGTTTGTAGGGGTGTGATGCTTCACTAATGATGACGAATGCAAACGGAGACGATGAGAGGAACAATGGTGAGAATAAATTCTTGAGGGTTGATGGATACAAGACCATATTGGCAGCAAAGGCGGCCGTAGATGCGGATCCACAATGTGCCTACAAAGTCTCTTGTTCTGACATAATGGCTCTTGCCGCTAGAGATTCCGTTTTCCTGGTGATTAATATTTTCATGCACAACTATTTTTACATAAATATAACTATATATGCGTGAAAAAGTACTAGCATATTTTCATGAAAAATGTGAATTCAATTAAGGGTCTATTCTATATGTATAATAGAGTGGTGGACCAACATGGAAAGTGGAGCTCGGAAGGTACGATTCATTGACTTCAAAAGCTAGTGATGTTGATCTTCCTCTGACAACAGAGAATGTGCCAGAACTCATGAAGAGATTCTCAGCCCAAGGTCTGAGTGTAACCGATCTGGTGGCTCTTTCAGGTAATTAGCAGATCAATCATGTTTATATAATCGCACTGTTAATATTGTTTGATCAGCTTGTTTAAGTCGCGACATAGCTAATTAAAATGAAAAACTGTTTTTTCATTAGGGGGTCACACACTCGGTGCGACAAGCTGTGCCTTTGTCGATTCTCGTCTCTATCCGACAGTAGACCCTACATTAGACCCGGGCTTCGCGAGCCAACTTATGAACAATTGCCCTTCATGGCACAACCCTGATTCTTTTGTCTTCTTCGACCAGACCGTCACGACATTTGACAACAACTATTACTTGATGTTGCAACAAAAGATGGGAGTCCTCTATTCTGACGAGACTTTATACACTGATACCTCTTCACAAGGTATTGAATCGAAAGGAATAGTGGATAAGTTTGCAACAGACCAAAGTGCATTTTTCACGGCGTTTGTGGACTCAATGGTGTCTCTTGGCAGGCTTGGAGTGAAGACCGCTGCAACTGGTGAGATACGCAAGGATTGTCTGTTGCCAAACTGAGCATGATCTTTGATTTGATTTGAAGAAGAATTATTTTTATTTTTTATTTTTTTTTGAGTGATTGTTTTTCAGTAACTTTTTTTGAGGCAAGTTTTTCAGTAACTTCTTGCGTGGGATTGGACAGAAATATAATAAGCTCGGTTAAGCAAACTTTTGTGATAAACAAGTTTTGTTTGGGCTGTTCAATAAAAGTTTATTCCAACAACAAAAGAATAGTTTTTGTTTGTCAATTTTTTCTTTCTCTTTTAATTATTTTTTTATTTTCAGATATGTAATTCATTTTTTCTATTTATGAAAAAAATGTAGCACTTTTTTGTCGTGTAGCCCTAAAAAAAATAAATGTGTGTGACGTGAATCTATAATAAATGCAATAATTACTTCATTGTTGCCCAAATAAAACCAGAGATCGGTATGCATGAATCATGATTATTTGATGGAAGCATGTTTTTATGAAGAATTGAACTAATATAGAGAGAACTAAATCATTACTTTTTCTATGAACTATGAAGTTTAATTAACATACAAATACAATTCTTATATGTATTATTATACTTCATGATTGTGAATCCCCCATTCCAATTATATTTTCATCTCCATATCAATATATAATCGGATTATGCTTCATAAAATATATATATATATGTATATATGTATATATATGTATGTATATATATGTATATATGTATATATATATATGTATATATATATATATATATATATATATATATATATATATATGTATGTATATATGTATATCTATATGTATATATATATATATATATATATATATATATATATATATATATATATATATACATATACATATACATATACATATACATATATATATATATATATATATATATATACTCCGATTAATGGCGATTCTGCTTGCCGGTTGACAGATCCTGGAATATTATTCATATTCTTCAAAGCAATAAATAATTCACAATTAGCCGCGTTAATATGAGTATCGTATATTGTGTCTGAATCACATTTTAGTACCGCCATTTTAACTTGCAATAGTATAAAATAAAGGAAAATTTGAAAGCACGACGGCCGACGGGCTAGAGTATGCACAAAACACGACAGAATTTTGTATATATTGTTTTTCACTATTTTACGTATATATTATTTATTGCCTCTATATATTGTTTATACAAAATGAATTCTATATACTGCTTCTTTATTTTGTATAATGTTTATTGCTTTTATATATTATTTTTTCACAAAAAATAGAAGATCGTGCTGCATGCTGGGAAATCTCCGTCTTGCAGCATCAGATCCCTAAAATAAAAGAAGTTTGAATGTCAACTGCATGGGCTGCACAATCTCTAATATATGTATTTGAAGTTCGAACCGGGAACGAATTCTTTCTCAAGAAAAAGAGATTGAATTAGATTGTCTAATATATACTTTTCTCCAACGTTAGGTTGTAAATAGTAAATAAATGTTGGTTCACTAAATATATAGTTAAATTTTGGGAAAATAGAAATCACTCCACTGTTGGGGGCACCCAGAGCACGACACGTCGTGCTGCACGACGTGTTTCCCAGCCGGCGGAGTCTCCTATCTTCTCCATGTCGTCCCCTTCTTCTCTAGCGCGACGGGTCTGCTATATACCATTTGTCTGAATTATATCATATCTATATACTGTTTTCATCTGAATAATATATATTGTTTATCAGAACATATAGCGATATATATATTGTTTGTCTGAACTATATATATATATATATATATATATATATATATATATATATATATATATATATATATATATATATATATATATATATATATATATATCGTTTGTCTGAATTATATAATATCGATGTACTGTTTTCGTGTTGCGCCCCTGTTTTCACCCCATCGTGCTGCCTGCTGAGCTGGAAGGCGCCGAGTGGAGAAGCGTCGTGCTTTAGCTGACGTGGCATCCGCCGCGTCAGTGTCGCACCCAAAAGTGACGCGCTATATATAGCACCCTTAAAATTTTGATACATAGATTTGTGTTTCCTAATGTTGTCATTGCTTGTCTGCTCTACAACCTTAATTAAAGGAATGCTTATCTTGTTTCCAATGACTTCCTTTCAAAAAATAAGTAATCAGTTTCAGATTGACAAAATCATAAAGCACTTCCAAAATGAAGGCAGACACACAGGTAAAAAAAAATGAAACTAGCTCTAGTTTTCCAGCAAATTGTGAATATCCTATTTCCCCAGCTCATGCAACTCTTTCTCATGAATAATTTGTTCTGTCAATACAAAAAGAAAAAGAAAAAATAGTGAATATTTCGGAACTGAGGGGGTGTCTTGTAAAAGCGGACCGATTAGATTGTCAAGATCATGTGCTTTAAGATTCGCGCAGTAACCTTTAAGTATTAAATGATTGGGCCCAGTTTAGAACTTTAAATGGGCCGGTTGAAAATGTTAATTAAATGGTCCGCATCAAATAAATACTCTACACATCTTCAAAGAGTTGCATCCGAATAATCAGATCCCAACGGGCAACGGTCAGAAACTCAGAATATATGGAAGGTTATGTACAGGTTTAAACCAAGAGTTGTATCCTTCGATTAATGCTTCACCCTTCATGCCTATATATATACCACCTCTACAGACTACTTGGTTCCACAATTCAATTCACATTCCTGAGTAATTTGAGAGCAAGAGAAAAAAATGGCAGGAAGAAGATCGATTGTTAGAAAAATTAAGAAGATATTCAAAGGCAGTGGGTCATTAGAACCCATCAGTGATGACAAAATAAATACCCCCCCTCCTAGTTAGTTTTTATGTTTTCATTTATATATTTCGTTTTCTATATTTGTGCTTTGTTTAATGATTTAATAATTGTGACGATTTGTTTAGGAGGAAGAGTTGGGAGAAAAATTAGAGGCTCCTGTCAAGGTTAGATTGCAAGTTTTTCTTTTATATTTCTTCTTATTCATATTCATACTTTTGTTTACTAATGTGATTTTATTTTCTCTTTAAATTGTTACAATTTTGGAGCAAAATGTTAAAAACAAAGAAAAGAAACCAACTGTTGTCGGATCATTTATCCGAAAGTATAAACAAAAATATAAAGACTACAAGGTTTATTTCTCATTCCATCTTTCTTTCTCATGCGAACTATATGCTACCATTTGTAAATTTCAAACGCATCTGTTATATCTAGTTTTATCTAATGCTATTCGTTCTTTTTTCAAATATAAACTTGGAAGGAGGAGCAAGACGAAGAAAGGCGCATGAAAAAGGCTGCGGAAGAGACCTGGGGCAAGCATGGAATGTATGGCCCCAAAATGTTCCGAACTTAATAAAATAAACATTTTATTTTTTAGTAAATAAAATAAATGTTATTGTATATGTGGTACTGCAATAAAATATCATATTTGTATGTTTGATATCGTGTGGTTTTAATTGAACGCATTACTATTACAAAGTTCGTGTGATGAATCTGTTGAGAAAATGTAAAAAAAATTAAAAGTTTCATTTACAAAAACTATGTGAGATTTCTTTCAAAAAAAAAAAAATATGTGAAATTTTTTTCATTTCATTTTTCTTTTGAGGAACAAAAGTAAATAAACGTTTAGAGTTCTTGATAAAATAATGCCAACTTATGTTAGCTTTACTGCCAAAATCTTTATTCATAATAATATCAATGAACTCGATTCCTGTCCGTAATCTATTTCAAACCCGTCTAGTTGGAGGGAATTAATCTCCATATTCCTATCAATTATAGAAAAAAATAATCGTAGGAAAAGAATACAATTTGCAACAATAGATAAATAAATAGGGAATGAAATGACGAAATAATGAAATGGTTGCTTTGTTTCAGAATTATACCTGATATCAATAACACAATTAATAATATATCATCTATAATCCTCAAGCTTGCATTAAAAAAAATATATCATCTATAATGTTCTTATTATTCCACATCCAGAAATCTCCTCTAACCCCTCCTAACATATCTTCTTTAGATCTTCCACAAACTCACGCCATGCTGGAATTTCTTTACTAATAATCAGCTGTATGTGTATGTATGTATATTTCTTTCTAGAAAGAAAGGTGCTGCAAAAGGTACCTTTTGAGAATCTGGTACTTGCTAAGATTCAAAATGATAGACACATTTTCTTCCATCGGGGATTTCAGTTAGCGAAACGATTGCTCGATTTGTGTACTTTTATAGTGATCTGATTCTTCTTGTGCGCTAATTGGGCGGACCAAAGTGTGAAGAATTTCGGAACCGAGGGGACATTTTGTAAAAAAGGTCCGACCAGCCAGATCACTCACTGTGCGCTTTAAGATTCGCGCACTAATGCTAAGGGAATGGGCCTTATCAATGTGAAGCCCATTGGTTGGATTTGGTAGGATCAAATTTTATGCATGTTCTTCAAAAATGCATATCAAATGGCCGATTAGATTCTTTTGCAATTTTTCAACGGTAAAATGTAAACATATCCAACGGTCAGAACTCCAAACATATGAAGAGTTGTCAATAGTTATAAACCCAGGATACATCCCTTGATTAATGCTTATCCAATCCAACCCTTGAGAAATAACTACCATCCATGCCTATATATATGCCCAATTGGTGTCACTATTCTATTCAACAACATTTTGTCAGTATTGATTTTGAGAGAAAGCAAAGAAACATCTCTAAGATTTTCATAAGAAGTTCAGCCAATGGCCGGAAGGAGATCCATTGTACGAAAGTTTAAGAAGATATTTAGTGGCGGGTCTATACAAGACAAAGTCCCGTTATTGGTTAGTCTATATGTTTTCTTTCCTTTATTTCTTTTTATTTTTTGTATTTTTATGTACTAATTATTAATTATAAATATTTGTTATGGTTTATTTAGGAGGAAGAGGAAGAAAATATTGAAATAAAAGGGGAGGCTCCTCCTAAGGTCACTTTACATTTCTTATTTTTATTATTTTTCATCTTATATTTTTGCATTTATGCTAATTTGATTCGTTTCCTCTTAATTATTATCGTTTAGGAGGAGGAAATTAAAAAAAAGAGAAAAAGAGCCAACGCTTGTGAGCTCTTTTATTAAAAAATACAAAAAGAAATACCGAGAGTATAGGGTATTTTTCGATCTTTATTTTTATGTATAAATATATCATCGTAAATTTCAGCTTTATCTAACATGATTTTTTTTTTTCTGAATATGAATTATAAGGAGGAGCAAGAGGAAGAAAAACGGATCGTAAAGGATGCCAAGAAGACGTGGGGAAAGTACAACATGTACGGGTCTAGGATGCACCGTACATAAAAAATGTATAATTTAGTAATGAAATAATTATTCTGTCAATATGGTATTCTAATAAAAGTTTGTGATAATTATGTTGTGGTGATTTGTAAATAAATGATGCGTCTGTCTTATGTATTTGTTGAGACAATAAACTAAAATTTCACATATAATACCATATTCTCCAACATTAGATTGCAAATTAGAAATAAATGTTGGTCTATTAATATAGTTAGATTTTGCATGGGTTTATATTTTGAAGGTATCATCTATTGTTACTCTACTGCCTCAACTAAAAAAAGGTTGAGAAAACATTTGGTCATGAATAACAATCAAATGCAAAATACAGCCCAGTATAGCAAAGACAAAAAAAACATTATACATTTTATTTTGTCATACATTTTGCTCTAACAAAGATCAATAACATGCCCACATGTTTATTTATGCTATCAAACATGGTTCACATTTATGTTTCTTAATATTCACATTGTGTTCTACCAAAATGATAATACTTAATTAAATATCTCAAACTACTGAAGTATAATATCATAAATAGAACAAGCGACCAATTTGTATAAAATTTGAAAAAGAGACGCAAATAGTTCGTACAATCCAAACTCTCTCCTGACTTTGACTTTGCTTTCACCACAATTCACCCAAAAATTGATATAAAACATTTCCAAATAAATTCATATAATGAAAAGCATAAGAATTCCAAATAGGAGCTTCTTCATATCCTCAGTCAGAGATACAACTCAGATTAAATATTCATACATTCTGTTTTTACCAAAATAATAATACCTGGTTAAATATATCTCAAGCTACTGAACTATAATATCATAAATAGTACAAGCAACCAACTTGTATAAAATTTGAGCAGAGACAAGTGATATAAAACATTTCCAAATAAATTTACATAGCGAAAAAACATAAGAGATCTAAATACTAGCGTCTTCATATTCTCAGTCAGGGATACAAACATTTCAGTATTTGGCCGGACAACTCAGACTCCAATTTTATCAAGAGCTAATTCAGAAAGAGACATTCATATCTCGACAATATTTTAGTACATAAACATATCAAGCGAGCCTCATTAGCAAATAAACACTTTTAACCTTTTAGTCTTCTCCATTACTTCTTTTTCAACCCCCAACAAATCATTCCCTGAAATGTCAAGGTATTCTAGTTTTTCCAATCCTTCGATTAACCATACAAATGCAATTGTGGGAATAATAACATTTGGCATCTCTAATTTCCTCAATCTTTGGAGACACATATACATATGGGCGACGATAATAATTTTCAACGATGATTCTTCTTCACTCAGAAGTTTTAATTCAGAAAAAGCAGGGAACTTTTCGAGGCAAGAAAGTGTATCAGTTGAGATCAACGATACATTGATTGTTAATCCTTGTAGATAGCTGAATTTGCGCAGAGCTATACAAACTTCAGCCTGATTTGCGTGAGGATTTGGGAAACTCAAGTATGACAACTCAGGAAGACTGAAAATAATTTGAAATTCTTAGAAAATTAGCAAATAATTAAGGAAATTAGCTGCTCCAAACAATAGAGAAAATTGTTTCACCTGCTAGCAACCAGGATCAGGTCTTGACCATTGGCAACGGAAGGTAGGCAAACTCTCTCTATAAGCTCAGTGTCGCTCACAAAAGCTATTACATGCCTGAAGAACTCATCAAAAGTAACAGAATCACGAATTCTAGCGGCAATGGAGTCCCAGTCGGAGAGATCGAGGATCCGCCAGAACTGAGGGTGCCTTGCGGCGGCGCGCCAGGGCGAGCAGACGGTGCACACGCCGACGATCAGATCGACGCCGCTGAGTCTGGAGAAGATTGAGAGGAGGAGATCGTAGCTCAGATCCGACCATCGCCGTGAGACCCGCGAAGAGGCGGCGGTGGTGGTTCGGTCGGGTTCGATCGGAGCGGGAGAAGACATCTCTGGTTGATAGGGATGCGAATGGAATGGATGTTTTAACCTTAATTTTAGTCTGATAATAAAAGCAATTTGGGCTTTATGAAGGCCTAGTAACAATTGTTATATGGGCTTGTAGTCTGTGGACTTTGCATTAAATGTTTTTTTATTGTTTGAAAATGTCTAATATAAACATCATCACGAACAACTTATACTAAAGAAGGAACATTAATTATCTAAAACATCCACTGGAAAATTGATCGCATCATACAGATCTCTAATTTCAGTATGCATTCAACAAGCCGGACGAAAAAGCAATCAAAGCACCTTTCTTCAAGAATCAAGTTACAAGCTGGCATTCAAGCAGTTCAATTTCGTCCCCAAAAGGCAAAAAATTTAGTCAAATAAATGATACCAACTGATTAAGTAGATAACGAACTACAAACGCACTGTTTATGAAACAAGCATCTGTAAATAAGAGAATGTCCAAATAACTTAAACTTCACATTCTAATTAGGGACTACAAAGAGACTGGAAAAAAAACACTAGGTTCCTTTAAATTTATTAAGTAAAATTCTATAAATGATATGTGATAAAACTTGGGACCATTTCTCCAAATTTCCCCTTCTATTCATTAACAAAGCAATGTACTACATATTTCCTTTAGATTGGTGTAACTTTATTCTTTATACAAGTAATCTTTTTCCTTCTTTATTGAAAGTTTTTAGTAGGCCATGCCTACTAACTAAAAAAAAAAACAATGTACTCATCATTCATACAGAGTTATCCTTCACTTAAATTTCTATTTCATGAGAGTTGTAAAATTTGAATCCGCTCGAATTAGAGAAAGAAATTCTCAACAGCTCTCTAGGCGGAGCAGATCTCTGTCCAACTCCAATTTTTCTCATGCGGAAATTTGGTTTCGCCAGCCTAAATTTACGTGAAGAACATTAAAACTGACATAATTATACTGAATTTACCCTAGATGATTTGATTTGGAAATGAAAATTTCAAAAACGGAAGCTCGTCTTACCTTAAAAGAACTAGTATAAAATTTTCCTTAGGACTTGCTTGGTTTGAGGGTAAGATGCGGAAAGGAAAGGGAAGAAAAAATATTAATCATGCTTGATTTGAGGGTAAGTAAAGGGAAGAGAAGTAAATTAAGGGGAAATATTTACCTTACATAATAAATAGAGATGATGAATTCAGAAAAAAATGGAGAAGATTAATGTTTATATTATTTAGAAAATTTATTTACTTATTCTCACCATATTTCATACTACAAAATTTGAAATCATCTCCATTTCCCCTCATTTACCTCTCCCTCACTTTACCCTCAAACCAAGCATGAAAAGAGTTAAATTTTTCCCCCTTATTATCCCACCTCTATTCCCCTACTTTTACTTCCCTCTCTTTACCTCCAAACCAAGCAAAGCCTTAGTGGTAACATGAGGTAAGTAAGCTATCATTATATGCTCGCTGGCTCTGGTAAAAGCTAATGCACGCTTGAAAACCTGACTTAGACTGACAGGAACTGGAACCCTAGCAGTAATGGAGTCCCAGTCGGAGAGATCAAGAATCCGCCAGAGCCGAGGGTCTCTGGCAGCGGCGCGCCTGAAAAGCCGAAGATTAGATCGGCGGTGCTCAGCCTGGAGAGAATCAAGAAGAGGAGATCGTAGTTCAGATCCGGGCATTCCGGCGAGGAGGAAGAGAAGGCAGTGATACGTGAGTTGGGAGCGGGAATGGGAGTGACAGTGACGACTCGTTTCTTAGAAATGAGAGAACCCATTTCTTGAATTTTGTAATCTTTTCTTGGATTGGATAATAAGTGGAGGGAAAAAAGAGGGAAGTACCAATTGATAGGAAAAGTCTTAAAATATTATTATCTGGGCTCTACTTAAAATAAATAGATTTTTTTTTATATATTATTTTTTTGAAAAATAATTCAATATTTGTCACTGTTTTGAAAATTTTGAGCGAGAATTGTTATGGACTTGATTTACTTAAAATAAATATACTTTATGGGCTTGATTTAAAATTTTGAGCGAGAATTGTTTGTTTGGGATTGGACTTGGTTATTCTTAGTTCAAAAATATTAATTTGGGCTTCACAAAATGGCCCACGTTAAATGGGTTTCTGGACCTCGTATTAAATGTTTTTAATTCTTTGAGCACGTCAAGTTCAAATATGGTCAAGAAAAAATTTATAATAGAGCTTAATTAGTCGTGACAAACACAAGAAAACTGATAACATGTTCATGACATAAAATCTCTAATTACAAATATACATCCAATAACAGGGACAACACAAACAAATAATGAATTTTTCTTGAGGATTGCATTTACAAGGCATTACATTCCAGTATATAATAAACACATTTAACCTTTTAGTCTTCTCCGTTAGTTCTTTTTCAATCCCGACCATATTATTCCATGTAATATCAAGATATTCTAGATTTTCCAATGTAACAATATAAATGCAGTGGTGGTAGCAAAAATATTTGGCATCTCTAATTTCCTCAATCTGGGGAGAAACTTATAAATATGGACGGCAAAACGATTTCTAAACAATGGTCCAAAAGAAACATTAATGATTATAACATCCACAAGAAAATTGATAACAAATGGTCAAAAGTAGCATTAATTAATTATAACATCCAGAAGAAAATTGATATCAGTTCCATCTCATAACATCTTTAATTTCAATGTACCTTCAATTCAACAAGCTGGATGCACACTTCCTTCTCACTGAGGACTACAACTAAAATGTTTGTACTTGGTTAGATTTCCACATTACAGACCTGCTTGATATGTCAGATAATGACAACTCTATATAATCTATTGAATAAAGAACATTTTGTAGCAAGCCTTAATTACTGAAATGTCGTAGTTTTCCACTTTCTTGTGAACATTTTGAAGCTCATAGGCGTTGAGACACAAACATGATATCTCTAGTTTCCTCAAATTGGGGAAAACTTTACACATTAAAAAAACAATAACCCAATCCCTAACTCCATCCATCAAGACTATTCTTAATCCTTCTCCATTTATAATTTTAATTTCAGAGACAGTTCTCAAATGGGAAACAGCTTCAATTGTTAGATGGAAAAAATTCTCAACTGCATCTATCCCCTTGAGAGACTTGAAATTAGTCACGGCAGAGCAAATCTCCTCTTCACGTAGATCGTCATTTGGGAAGCTCAGGTAGAGCAAATTAGGCAGCCTAAATTTATGCAAAGAACATAAGAAGGGGCATAATTAGAATGGATGAACAAATCCTGAACCGTTTAATTTTGGAAATAAAATATCCTCACTGACCTATTAGAAACTAGGATCAGATCTTGCCCATTTGAGATGGAAGGCAATAAAACCTTCTCTATACGCTCACTGTCACTAGCAAAAACTAAAGCACGCTTAAACACCTGACTGAAATCGACATGATCTGGAATTCTAGCAGCAACGGATTCCCAGTCGGAGAGATCGAGTATCCGCCAGCAATGAGGGTCTCTGGCGGCGGCGCGCCAGGACGAGCAGACGGCGGACACGCCGACGATCAAATCTACGCTGCTCAGCCTGGAGAGAATGGAGACGAGAAGATCGTAGCTCAGATCCGACCACGGCCTTGACAATCGCGAGGAACTTGATGAGAAAGAAGCGGTTGTGATGATAGTTGAGGTTGAGCTTGGAGTGGGAGTGGAAGTGAGAGGTCTCTTTGAAATGGTTGAACCCATTTCCCTTCCGATTATGAGATGGAAGAAGAAGGAGCTACTCCTACTCGGATGAATTAAAAAATGAAGCAGCAGTTGGGCTTGAAGGCCCAAAATGATATCATTTGGGCTTCATGGAAATATTTTAACTCAAAAGATTTTAACTGTTCATCTTGTAACTCACAAAAATGAAGAAACTTTCTGGGCCTGATTTAAATTATTATTTTTTCTAAATTTTTAGATTAAGTCCTTTAAGTGCACTCTTTTCGATATAGTTAAAAAGAACAAAATAAATTCAAAACAAAATAAAATAAAGCACAAAGACATGGATTTGCGTCTTGTGGACTTGATAGGCCCACAATATTATTTAAGGACCGATTCGACAATGTCTTATGATTCGTGCGCTATGCAACCAGCAGGTTAAATATTAAATGATTGGGTCGGTTTTCTAGACGTTGTGAATCCAAAGTCCATGAGATGAATTAAAATTTCTAGACGTTGTTTAAGAGCTGCATCCAAATATCAGATTGTTTCCCAACGATAAACAAATCCATCCAACCGTCAGAAAGAACACAAAATATGAGAAGTTACCAGCAGTTTACACTAAACTTTAAACCAAGAGTTTTTTTTTTGGAAGTAATGGTATACCATTCGTTGCGTTAAACGGGAATTAAAGGTATTTGGTGGAGAACCAATTTGTTAAAAAACACTAAGCTAATAACATTAAGCGAAGGTCCTATATTCAGCAGTATTTTATCCACGACGCCACTTCTTCGATTGTCTTTCTACTCACTGTCAGGAGCGGTTGGGATTTGTTCCTGAAGATACGGGCATTCCTCTCCTTCCATATACTCCAGGTGATGGCCGCCAGTAGTGTTTGCCAGACCGCTTTCTGTCCATTGGGGTTTAACTTCCGGCATTTTTCCCATGTCTGAGGTAGGGACCCGGCAAGAGTTAAGTGTGCCGGGACATTGGAGTAGTGCTCTGCTAGCCTCCATGTTGCTCGTGTGAAGGAGCAGTTAACAAATAGATGGGCTCTGTCTTCTGCGTTTGCATTACATAATACGCATGTAGGCGGCAATTGAATTCCTTTTCTTCGAAGTTTATCAACCGTATTAACCCGGTTGTGAAAGGCTAGCCATATGAAGAAGCGAACTTTAAGTGGTGCTTTTGTCTTCCATAGACTCTTCTGCCACTCGCATAGAATTCCGGGGTTCCTCCCGAAAGTGTATGCTGACTTGGAGGAGAATGTACCGGATTGGGTCCATCTCCATGTTGTACTTCCTGTTGCGTGATCAACACATGTGGAGATCCTGTACTTACTAATAAGAGATGCTATATCTCTTACAAAGTATGAGGCATGAGTCGGAAGAGTGGTGAGGTCTGCTGTAGAGTTAATGCCATAAAGTTTGCTCATACAGTTCCGCCACACACTGTCTTGCTGACTGTCTAGCTTCAATAGCCATTTTAGTAGTAAGGCCTCATTTTGTATTTCTGTGTTCGGGATACCCAATCCACCGTTTCTTTTAGGTAGTGTAATCGTTTCCCAGTTAATGAGGCTACTTCCCGGGTTGTATTCTTCATTTCCTTTTCAAAGAAAAATCCTTATTGTTCTTTCAAGTTGAAGGATAAGCCCCTTTGGCAGTTTAAATACTTGCATTAAGTAAATAGGAATCGCTTTTAGAGTAGATTGAACAAGTGTGATTCTACCCCCTTTTGAAAGAAATTTTCCTTTCCATGATGCTATTCGGTTTTTTGTAACTTTAAACCAAGAGTTGCATCCTTTGTCAGGCAAATTTTCAGTCAGCCATGCACGACTATATAATCCCACTTGGTGTATTCATTTCAAACAAATCATTAACTTGAGAGTTGTGAGCAAGTAAAAGAAGTCTGTCAAGAGTTTTGTCGAGTTTAGAGAATCTAATTATTTGTTCACATGGCTGGAAGGACTAAGACTTCCATCGTTCGTAAATTTCAGAAAATATTTGACGGTGGGTCTTCAGCAAGTACAATCGACGAAGAGATCAATGTTTCTCTTTTGGTTAGTTTATAATCTTTCTTTTATTTCTTCTTAAACTTTTGTGCTTTTTCTATTTACTAATTTAATTAATTGTTATGATATATTTAGGAGGAACGGCAAGAGGAGAACGAAAAGACGGAAGCAGCTGTCGTGGTTATCTTACTTATTATGTTTTTGTTTCTTCTAATATTATATATTTATGTTCCTTTTACGAACTTGATTTGGATTCGTTGTTTTAATTATCATGATTTAGGAGAAAGAAGTAAGAGTCAAAAGAGAAAAAGAAGTCCTTAGTCGGATCTATAATAAAGAAGTACAAAAATAAGTATAAAGAATACAAGGTATTTCTCACTTTCTTTTTTATTGTGGGGACTATGTCATATTAATATCATTTTATAATTTTAAATGTTAATTTGATTTAGGCTTATCTAATATTTTTTCTTCTCAACTATAATTTAAAAGGATGAAAAAGCAGAGGAAAAACGTATTATCAATGAAGCAGAGAAGACGTGGGGTAAGGATGGAATGTACGGCTCCAGAATGTACCGTATATACATAATATGTTGTAAACAATGCTTATGTACATATTGGATTCTAATAAGACCATATGATAATCGTATGGTGTCATGATGTGTCAGTTCAAATTATTTAATGATTGCACTTGTTTGTCTGATGCATTTGACAGGGGGGAAAAGTAAAAATTTAATTCCATGTATCACTTGTTTTCCATATATCAGATGTGTGGGCTGTGTAGAGAGTCAATAACAATTTTGACTCGTTAGACTTGCAATTGTTTGCTCAGTCGTAACCCTAATAATGAATTAATGATCCGGCCGTAATGACAAAATTATGCACCGTTCAACCCAACAATATAAGCAGCCACAAAGTATCAGTCAATTAAAATGCAAGAACTGTTTACTGTCATATTCAACACATATTTCATATCTAGAAAATAAAAATCTCTATTGATATTGTTCCATAACTTGTTTGAATCGATCTCTCAGAAAGGTCTTCCACAAAATCGCGCCATGTTGTCGTTTCTCTATTCAAGTAGTGACCATGCTAGCAATAATCAGCTCTATGTATATATGTTATGTATCTTCTAGAAAATAGACCGTAACTGATACCATTTGAGAATCTGGCACTCGATATATTTTCTAGATCTTTTTCAACAAGTTTGCATAATGTTGAGGAAAGATCAATTTTGAGTGATTCTCAGCAAAAATCCTTTCAATCGCTTAATTATTATAACATACACTGGCTGGTTTTGCACAAAATTGTGAAATCATTTTCAGATTTTTATGCTTAATCTTGCAACTGTCATTTCATTTTATTAGCCTCTTCATCAAGAAAATTGATAACATCTTCATGATGTACATAACATCACTGCTTCAATGTACATCCAACATTACAGATCGACTAGCTTGATATTTTCTGAGTAAAGACTTTCAGCCTTCTTGAAGGCCTTCTTAAGTGCCGAAATGTCGTATTTTTTTCCACATTATTGTGATCATTATGAAGCATTTTGCATAGCAAATCTCCTTTTTCACATATAGCTTGACAGATTTTTTTTTTTGTTTGTACAAATTCCTTCTGAACATAAATTAAATCAAGTGTTGGTCAACCAACCATTCCATGACCCTTTGACCAAACATACACTCACAACTGAGCCCTACATTATCCTCTTTCCCACAAATAGATCATTCCACAAATTCCCCCAAATCGCGATTCGAGCGCCAGATAAACACTTTCAGTCTAGAAGCCTTTTCAATTACTTCTTTCGTAATTGCAGACTCATCACACCCCGAAATGTCAAGGTATTCTAGATGTTGCAATTGATTCAGGAGTATTAGGGTTGTACCTGTTCTGATTTCCACATCCCTCATCTCTAATTTTCTCAATTTGGGGAAAAATCTTACAATCGCAGGGACGTAATATGAGAATGAGAACTCACGGCCTAAAAATTTCAGTTCGGAAATATCAGGGCAGTCTGTGGATAAATGGAGAAGCACTTCAATATCTTGCAAGAAAACTCGACTGACTGCGATGCCCTTGAGAGATTTGAATTTCGTCAGAGCTAAGTGAATCTCTTCTTGACTTATGTCGGAACTTGGGAAGCTCAAGTAGACCAAATTCGGCAGCCTGAAATTCAAATGAAAAGAAAAAAGAAACTTAAATAGCATAAATAATTTGAGAGTGTTAGCAAGCAAAAATACAAGTTTCAATTCAGGTTATACATAAACAGATCCCCTAAATTTGATTAGCCTATTTCAAATAAATGAATATTGCACAATTCAAATTTCCAAGAAGTGCATATTCTTTTTCTGACCTTTCGGCAACTAAGATGAGATCTTTTCCATTGGAGACATCAGGCAAGTAAACTTCGTCAACAAGCCGACCTCCATTCGCAAACCTTAACAAACGATTGAACACCTGATTGGAGGTGACAGTAACAGGAATCCTAGAATCCCTGTCACAGAGATCGATGGAATCACTGTCAGAGATATCTACTATCCGCCAGCAGTTCTTATCCCTTGCAGCAGCCTGCCAGGACGAGCAGACGGAGGAGACGCCGACGATCAGATCGGTACTGCTGAGTCTGGAGAAGATTGATACGAGAAGATTGTAACTGAGATCCGACCACTGCCTCGAGATCCGAGATGAACTGGAGGTAGTGTTACGCTCGATTAGACTGGAAGAAGCCATTGCAATTCAGGAATGAAGAGAAGAGAAGTGCTGGTTTGGTTTGAAGTTTGAAATGGATGAATCGGTAGATGAAGAGTCGTAGAAGAAGAGATACAACACAAAGAGCACCAAACTAGCCGTTGCGTCTAGTGGGCTGATGAGGCGCAAATATTATAAAATAGTCACTAGAATAGAAAGTCCAGGTCTAGATAAAAAAAAAATCTTTTAAGCTAAAAAAATATAATCAAAATTTATGCATGTTCTCCAAAAGATTGGTTTGCTTCATTTTTCAACGGTAAACATATCCAACAGTCAGGACTCAATATATATGAAGAGTTATCATTAGATATACTAAACAAAGGGATGCATCATTTGATTATTGCTTATCCAACTCTTGAGAAATAACTACCGTCCGTGCCTATATATGTCCAATTGGTTTCTTTATTCTATTACACAGCATTTTGTGAGTATTGATTTTGAGAGAAAACAAAGAAAAAGCTCTAAGAACTTCATAAAAAATTAATTGGCATAATGGCTGGAAGGAGGTCTTTTGTGCGTAAAATCAAAAAGATTTTTAGTGGTGGGTCGTCGGACCCTACTACAACACAGGATAGAATGAAATCTCCATTATTGGTAGGTTATTTCTTTTATATATATTTATATATCTGTTTTCTTGTTTACTTCATTATTAATTATAAATAATTTATGGTTTTCTCAGGAGGAACTGGAAGAAGAGGAAGAGAGAGAAATAAAAGAGGCTCCACCTAAGGTCACTTTACAATTTTAAGTATTATTTTTTCTCATCTTATATATTTGTATTTACTAAATTGATTTCGTTTATTCTTTTAATTGTTATGGTTTAGGAGGAGCATAAGAAAAAAGATAAAGAGCCAACATTTGTGCGCTCCGTTATTAAAAAGTACAAAAATAAATATCGCGAATATAAGGTATTTTACATTTTTCTTTTTTTATACCACTACACTGTTCTAGTTTGCAAATTTCAACTGTATATAGCCTTATACATTTATACTCTTTTTTTAATCTAAATTATAAGGAAGAGCGAGAGGAAGAAAAACGGATTATAAAGGAGGCTGAGAAAACGTGGGTCTAGGATGCACCGTACATAAATATTTGTTTAATAACACTTCAAAAAAAAAAAATCTGTTTGATAAAATAATTAGCGTCGTTGTTATACAACTTTCTATGATAATTCGATGATGTGAAATAAACAGTGATTGCATGTATATGTCTTGTGTATTTGTTGCGAAAATAAACAATGCAAATTTCTTATATATAATCCCCATTCTCCAACATTAGATCTCAAACAGTAAATAAATGTTTGTCACTAGCTTTTAGTGCGAAAATTAGAGATGGACATACGAGTCATTAGCTATGCCATGAAAGATAGGTTGAGTCAGAAAATTTTTGTGAAGCCAGTGGTATTAAAAGTAAGTTTGTTATCAATTTTCTTGTGAATGTTATAAATATTTAATGTTTCTTTTGGACCATTATTTAGAGGACCACTGCATTTGTATTGTTTATTGTTACATTGGACAAGCAAGAATTCCTTGATATTTCAGGGAATAAGATGGTCCGGATTGAAAAAGAAGTGGAATGGACTAAAAGGTGTAAAGTGTTTATTATTCGGTAAAATATACAGAAGTTCTGTTAAGATACTCTCTTTTTGATCGAGCTTTCTTAAGGTTGGTTTAGTGTGAGATGTTTAGCCGACTATTGTAATTTTGTATCCCTGACTGATAATATGAAGAAGCTCGTATTTAGATTTGTTGTCGTTTCTTTGCTACATGTAAATATTTTGAATTGTTTCATGTCATATAGTCAGGATGGGGGATTGTATTGTAAGGACTTCTTGTGATACTATTAGCTAAATTTCGAGCATTGTTGAAATTGGATGTTTATTTCCTTATAGGATACTATCTAGTTTGAGATATATAACAAATTAGAATATTAATATTTTCGTAGAAAATAATGAGAGTGATAACATTGAAAAATACAAATTTATATAAAATCTAACTGTCTATAAAGCCTTCTTTGAGGTTGTCCAAAACTTAATTTTCTTTTTTTGGTGAGTTGAGACAGCTTCAAGAAGGAAGTCTTGTTCTAGAAGGAGCGAGATTTGAAGGAAGATTCAAATCGACCAAGAGGAGGATCTGTCTTGACTCCCCATCCATTTGGTTTGATTATTTCTTTCTTTTTCCTTATTTTTATCCCTTTTGTTGAATGAATAAAAAGTTTCAAACTTGTGTAAATATGTCTTGTATGAGCATGAGTGAGTAGACTTTGTGTAGGGAAATATTTTTTGTATAATTTGTGATAAAATCTTGTGTTTGATTTGGGCATTTTTTTTGAGGTTTAAGAAAATTAGCTTAAGAACACTTAAATTGTTGAGTTAAATTATTTGGAAGAATATAGGCAGAAAGTTGTTTTTCTTGAGATTACATCGAGTTCTCATTAACATCTGACATATCAAGCTAGTCTGTAATGTTGAACTTTAACCAAGTACAAACATTTTTTTGTTAGTCCTCAGTGAGAGTGAACTGTGCGTCCAACTTGTTGAATTGATGGTATATTGAAATTAGAGATATTATGTTATGACATGGAACTGTTATCATTTTTCTTCTGGATGTTATAAGCAATTAATATCACTTTTTGTCCATAATTCCGATCTGTAATCTGTGAGATATTAATTTTCCAAAATTGTAATTTGTCTGTTTTAAAACTTTCTGTCCAGATTTACTGTTTCCTGGCTTCTGAATTTTTAAAAAATATAAAAACAAATAATAAAAATCCAAAAATAGTCCTACTTGAAGTATTTTGAAGTGTAGAATCCAAATATAAATTTTAAAAGAGTAGTTGTTAAAACAGATTAGGAGATATAACAGTTTTTGTGAGTGCTGGTCTGTCAGAACCAGTTTCTGATCCATATCTGAAATTTTATTATAAATCTCCAATTACAAAACATAATTGTACAAAATTTTAACAGCTAATACAAAACTTGATAATTGAATTTCTGTACAAATTCTTGGATTTTTAAAGTTTTGGTGAATTTTCTATAATTTTCTGAAGTTGTTGCTGAACCGATTTTAAATCTGAAATAAGTTCTGGACTGAACTGCAAATATCTCGAAATTCCTGAATAAAATAATAAAACCAATAAAGGACCACATCTTAGATCTCTCTTTCTAGTTTCCAACGGTATCTCGTGTGTTGGATTCAGAGTTTTTTAGGACGCCTTTCTGCCTTCTTGAACGCCTCAGTAATTATGTTAATTTTCATTTTCTAAATATTTCCTGATAATCATTACTTAAAAGGAAACAAATTATGATGAACAAAACTAACGTTTTCTGCTTTGAATTGGATGGATCAGATAGTTAGTCATCATAAAATGCAGTTGTCCATCATGAAAAATTTAGTACATAAAGTTCAAACATTAATATTTCTGAACAGAAAAAAAAAGAGAAAAAAAATAAAAATCACAGAAACAACACACTGACAATTGCTTGATAGAGATGCATCTAAAAATTCCTTTTGAAGTTTGAACATAAATTAAACCATGCGTTGGTAACAACTCGATGTCCATAACATAACAACCAGAAGAAAATCAATAACCTTACCAGGAAATTGAGAAATGCAATCCAGGAAATTGCCTAGTAAGATGGAAACGTACAATCTTCTTACCAAAGGAATTTGGAGGACTAGGTCTTCTATAAGTTTGAAGGTCTTTATTCATGAGATTATACCGAGTTCGCAATTTTATATGAAGTATCAAGCTAGTGTGTAATGTTGAACTTCAACCAAGTACAAACATTTTTTTGTTAGTCCTCAGTGAGAGTGAACTGTGGGTCCAGCTCCAGCTTATTGAAATAATGATGTTATGTTGTGGACATCGAGTTGTTATTGATTTTCTTCTTTTTTTGTTTTTTGTTGAAGGAATGGACGTTCCATTCATTTTATATTAATATAAACTTAGAAGCTTACATTAACACTTGCAGAAATTCTAATCTCTAAACTAACATTCCCCTTTTAATTCCTAACAGCTATTGATCCATGCCTCTGCATCCTCTCGTGCATTCTTTGCTATGATGAGCGGAGGCTTTCGAATATCATTGAAAATCCGATTATTCCTTTCCTTCCAAACTTGTCAGTATGTTGCTGCCCAAAGAGCCTCCCATGTTGTTCTCTTTTCCGCGGACATCCGTCGCCTAGTTTTCTGCCAGTTTGTGAAGAAGTCATCATTTGCAAGCGTGAATGAAGGGTCTCTATGAACTCTTTGTAACCTACGCCATACTGCTTTTGTGTAGGAGCACTGCCCTAACAGGTGATCCCTTGTTTCTTGTGTGGCACCGCAAAGGACACATAGGTCGTTGTGGGGCCACCCCTTCTTTGCTAGGTTATCGGCCGTATGAATCCGATTGTGGCATGCGAGCCAAATGAAGAACTTAATCTTACACGGGGCTTTTAATTTCCAAACCGCCCGTTGCGACCCACACTTTTTTCCGGGATTAATAAGGAATTTATAAGCGGATTTTGAGTCAAAAGTTCCCTCACTGGTCCATCTCCACTTCTTATCATATGTGGCTGGGCACTGCTCTGTGCTAGTATTATAAGGAGCCATTAAGGCTAATAAATCTTTTAGAAAGAAGGAAGAAGAATAAGGACTAATGTTCTGGAGATGTGAGGAGTCATCTATTCCGTATAGGAGGTTTAGGCATCGTGCCCAAATGTCATCTTTATCTCTATCGATTTTTCACAACCACTTAAGCAACAACGCATCATTTTTTGTCGCGAGTTTAGAAATTTCGTGATGATCCACTTTGTTGTGAAAATATTGAAGATGTTGCGCATTGATTGGCAAATCTGACATCTCTAGTTTTCTCAGATTGGGGAAAACTTTACACATCAATAAAGCAATAAACGCTTCCCTACAGGCTTTTCTCTCCCTCCAGATTTTTCTTTCTCCTAAAATTTTTATTTCAAAGACAGTTTTCAAATGGGAAACAGCTCCAATTGTTAGAAGGAAAAAATTCTCAACTGCTTGCATCCCCTTGAGAGACTTGAAATTAGTCATGGCAGAGCAAATCTCCTTTTCATTTGGATAGTCATTTGGGAAGCTCAAGTAGAGCAGATTCGGCAGCCTAAATTTATGTTGAAGAAGACAAGAAAGGGGCATAATTAGAACGAACAAATCCTAAACCATTTGATTTTGAAATAAAATTTGAAAATACACAAGACTCACCTGTTGGAAACAAGGATCAGATCTTGCCCATTTGCGACGGAAGGCAAGAAAACCTTCTCAATACGCTCATTGTCGCTCGCCAAAGCTAAAGCGCGCTTGAACACGTGACTGAAGCATACAGGAACTGTAATCCTACAAGCAACGGCGCACCAGTCGGACAAATCCATGATCTTCCAGCAATGAGGATCTCTGGCGGCGGTTGATGAAACTAAAAGATTAATCAAATGAAAAACAATAACAAAATCACCATTAAATAAAGCTACACGTCAATGACATCATACAGTTCAAATATAAACATTCCCGGACAAAAAAAGAGAAAATAACAAAAAAAAAACAAAACACTGACAATTGCTTCATAGACTGACATGTACCAATTCCTTCTCAACATAATTCAAAATCATGTGTTAGTGTTGGTCAACCATTCCATGACCCTTTCCCGCAATTAGAGCACTCGAAGAATTCCCCCAAATCATGATTCGAGTGCCACAATGAACACTTTCAATCTCGATGCCTTTTCCATTACTTCTTTCGTAATTCCAGACTCACCATACCCCGAAATATCTAAGGTATTCTAGATTTTGCAATTGATTCATAAGCATTAAAGTTGCAGAGATGTTTATTCCAAATCATGCATCTCTAATTTCCTCAATTTGGGGAAAAGTTTAACAATCATAGCGACAAGAAATTTGTTTAAGAAAAAATTTCCACCTAAAAGTTTCAGTTGTGGCAGATCGGGGAAATTTGTGGATATAAGGAGAAGAGTTTCGTTTGATAGAAAGAAAACTTGATTTAATGTCATTCCCTTGAGACATTTGAATTTCGTCAAGGCAGAGCAAATATCTTCTTGATTTATGTTGGAATTAGAGAAACTAAAGTAGAGCAGTTAGGCAGCCTGAAATTCAAGTGAAAAAACAGTTTCAGATGACATGAATAGTATAAAACCATTAGCTAACTGTTTAATTAAAATAAAAATTCATTTTGCCCTTGGAATTGTATAAAACAGAAGGTAAAGCAAAATTCAGAATTCAGATAAGTACAACTTTTTTCACTTGTCGGCAACTAGAACAAGATCTTGACCTTGTCCACTGGAGGAAGGAGGGAAGTAAACTTCCTCAATAAACTCACCACCTCCATTCGCTGAGAAGATGGCAGATTTTCAAATTAAAATGATGCTATGATCCATTTTACCATTTTGATTTATCTGGCAGGCAAGTCACAAGTTGAATAAAGTAAATTATAGTCACAAACAAATGAAAGAAAAGAAAAAACAAAAAGAGTGCAATCTAAGATCAAAAAGATCCTTTTAACCAAAACGAGATCAATGCTTTCAATCAAAATAGGATCCACGGAAACATTACATGAGTCCGATACAAAATAACATTACATGAGTCTGATACAAAATAATCCTGGATGATTATGATTACAAAAATCAAAGAAAAAAAGAGAAAACAAGTGCTATGTTATTTTTTCAGAAGCACATCTTAGATATGTCAAGACTAACAAGTGGTTGGTTCCTAGTTCTATAACCCAATTGGAGAATAAAGCACTTTTTTTTTTCAAGCCTTCTCTCCATGCCAAATGAACACTTTTAACCTTGAAGCCTTCTCAAATACTCTTTTGTTACACCCCCACATTCTACACCCCGAAATATCAAGGTATTCTAGATGCTCCAATGAATCGAGAAGCTCTAAAATTGCATCGGTTGTGATTCTGCAACGTGGCGGCATCTCTAATTTCCTCAGTTTCGGAAAGACCTTACAAATCATTGTGTCGTGAGAACAGAGCCAACCAGCATCACAATAAACTTTTAATTCGGAGACGTCATGAAACATTCCGCTCGGAAGGCAAAGCACTTTGGCTGTAAAGAAGAAATCTTCATGGAGAGCTATGCCCTTGAGAAATTTCAAACTGGTGAGAGCAGAGTAAGCCATCGGTCCGGGTACTTTGGATCTTGGAAAGCTCAAGTAGACCAATTTCGGCAGCCTGAAATACATGTGACAACAAAAACCACTTCGTATGGCATAAATGAGTTGAGAAAAATATAAAGGAATATTGCAAATGAAGCACAAGAAGAGCTGATCTTAGTATTATCAATTATGTTGTTTAGAAAAAAATTGCAAGTAAATTAACAGTTCACGTTAGGAATCATTAGATTAGATTCATCTTTTTCCTTAATCTTGATCTATAAGAAAGAGAAGACAAAACAACATTCAAAATTTTAGAGAATTGCAAATAAAATATTCTTCACCTCTGAGAGACTAGGAAAAGATCGTGCTCATTAGCGACTGGAGGGAAGTAGACTTCCTCAACACGCTCAGGTTCAGGCACAAACCCTAACACACGATTCAACACCTGATTAAAAGTAGCAGGAACGGTGAGGGAATCCCAGTCGGAGAGATCGATTACCCGCCAGAAGTGCTTGTTCCTTGCGGCGGAGCGCCAGGACGAGCAGACGGAGGAAACTCCGACGACCAGATCGACGCTGCTCAGCCGGGAGAGAATTGAGACGAGGAGATCGTAACTGAGATCCGCCCACCGGCTTGAGATTGTGGATGAGTTAGACAAAGAAGGGGCGGCGCTCCGACTCGGAGCAGCCGCCATTTCCGGTCAGGAAAATAAAAATGCTTCTTATTAATTAAAGTTGGAATGGATGAGGATAAAGAAAGCACAAAAACACTATTTAAAGAATCGTTTCCAAGTGACTTTAATTTAACGGACCCAAAGATTCATATTTATTTGGGCTTAAACAGGAACGGTATTTAAGCGTTTTATTAATAAATCATTAATAATGAAAAACAAGTTAGAAGGATTTGTTGGTACAAAAAAGTCCAAGAGAGTATTATTTGATCTGACGGAAGATAATAATATATATTTTTGTGCTCAACAGCAACTGCTGTTAAACTTGTTATATTGCAAAATTTATTTTCTTCTGGGCCATAGATTTCTAAAATAAATGCTTTTATGTATACGATAATATTTAAAAATGCAAAATATAATACAGTCACCATCACAGAAAGCTCATAACATCATATTAGATTCTTTATTTTTATCAGATTAGATTCAAATACAAATGTTCCTGCACAAAAGAAAAGGAGAGATTAAAAGTGTTTCCGGCAGTCGAATGGTAATTTGCAGGACCATACCAAAACTAAGAAAAGAAAAATAAGAGACTACAATCTAGAATAAAAGATATCCTTTTAATCAAAACATGATGAGTGCATTCGGTCCGTGACAACATTTAACAGTAAGTTAAGAAATAGGCCTTGATGATTATGAATACAAACATCAAAGAACAGAAGAAACAATAACAGTAATAACAAGTCAACTCCTGTGTTCTTTACAAGCACGCCGTAAACATGTCAGCCTAACAAGTCGATCCTAGTCCTACTACAACCCACTTGAATTGGAGCCCTCCATAAATTCCGTCAAGTATTCATTCCATGCAAATAAACACTTTCAACCTTGAAGACGCCTTCTCAATTGTTCTTTTGTCAAAACTCAATATTTCACACCCGGAAATACTGAGGTATTCTAGCTGCTCCAATGAATCGAGAAGCATTTGAATTGCACTGTGGGTGATTCAGAAACACAGAGACATCTCTAATTTCCGCAAGTTCGGAAATAGCTTACATACCCTCCCAGAAGCTAGTGCTTTTACCGTCCCCCACTTTGGTTACTGTGGATGCCTTGAAGAACTCATTGCCGATGTGTATATCTCTCCAAAAGAAAGATTGATTCCCCATTAATTTCCAGTTATAACTCCCTAGTTGTTCCCCGTATATTTTGAATATGGCCTCTTTCCAAATTGATTCTTTCTGAGAACAATATATCCATAACCATCTTTGCAAATACGCTTCATTCGCCATCTTTATCGATCTAATTCCCCACCCTTCGTTTTTCTTAGGTACACATAATAATTTTCAGCTTGCCAAACAATGACCCCTGTAACATTCCTTGTCGCCCCTCCATAAGAATTTACGTTGAATTCTTTCCATCTCTTCAATCAGCCAAACGGGTAATCAAAAAGCCATCATATGATATATAGGCGTTGATGCAAACACCGATTTTACCAGGGTAGCCCTACCCGCTGTCGATAGCAGTCTACCCTTCCACCCGGCAAGTTTCTTATTAAACTTATTCAATAGAGGCAAGAAATGTTCCTTCTTTGGTCCCTTAGTATCCAGCGGTAGCCCTAGATACAACAAAGGGAAACTTCCTCTTTTACATGGCAGTATTGTTCCAATTGAATCCATATCACTTTGAGCCACCGTCAATGGTATAAATTCACTTTTTTCCCAATTAATCCGGAGACCCGAGATCAGGCAGAATGTATCAAGATCCATCTTGAAGTTCTGAACAATTTGTCCTGATGCTCTAATGATGAATAACATATCGTCTGCATATTGGTATGTAAGAACCGAGGTTGATCTGTAGTTATCATTTCTATCTCCGAAAGCTTTGATCATCATTTTCTGCAACACATCTACTGCCATGTTGAAAATTAGCGGTGATAATACATCTCCTTGACGCACTCCCCTCGTGTGTTTTATCGTACTAGACCTTTCTCTATTTATTATAATGTTAGATTTTGTTGAATTAAGAATCGTGTTAACCCAACTGATCCATCTTTCCGGAAAGCCACGGTCATTCAACACCTTGATAATAAATCTCCAATTTAGCGTATCAAATGCCTTTGCAAAATCCGCTTTGAATATTACCACCGGAACATTTTCCTTCTCTAGGGCATGTATTATCTCTCTTACTGTCACAAACGATTCCGTAATTTGTCTCTTTTTTATAAAAGCCGATTGCCTAGTATTTACTAATTTCTCCATGTATGGTTGTAATCTATTACCCAATACCTTGGAAATAAGTTTTATTGGAGTTTGGATCATACTAATAGGTCGAAAATCTTCTGGCTTTTCAGGTTTCTCTTTCTTAGGGACCAAAGCTATATCCGCATAATTTATGAGTGCTATGTTCATTTCTGGCTTTTGAAAGGCACTGAAGAAATTAATCATGTCTTCTTTCACTGTCGCCCAACAATCTTTCCAAAATTCATTAACCATCCCATCTGGACCCGGCGACTTCCATTTTGGAAGATTTTTTATTACCCCTTCTATTTCCTCCAACGAAAAATCGTTCTGTAGGTCCGATAAATCTAGATTCTCTTCGTAAAGGTTGGATAGGCCGAGTGTAACGCCTCTTGTGTGTCTGTCTGCGAAATATCTTTTAAAATGACCCTCTATTTGTTGTTTGATTCTTACCTTGTCTGTTGTTAGAACTCCACTGTCTATGATAGCATTTATCTCATTCTTCCTTCTTCTGTTTGATGCAAACGTTTGAAAAAATTTGGAATTTTTATCACCCTCTTTAAGCCACTTCCAATGTGATCGTTGCTTCTATTTGAACTCATCTTCTTGGATCTTGTTATATAACTCTTCCTTCAAGATAATTCTCAACCTCAGCTCAATCTCATTCAGCCGCCTGCTCTCTTCTGCCACATCTAGCATTTGAATGTTCTCTTTAAGATTTTTGACCTTGATGTTGAAATTCTTTTTTCTCTGGTTGTGCCATTCTATTAACCTGTTAAGAACCTTGTAACATTTTTCCTTTATAATATAAGCTGGGTTAGTATAATCAATTCTCTCTTGCCAAGTGTTCTGGATGATTATTTTAGCCTCTTCGGATTGAAGCCAACTAAACTCAAACCTTTTGATTTGTTTTTTTCTTTCATTTGTTTTTATTTCTAGAAGTAATGGAATATGGTCTGATGTTGGAGAAGTTTGTGTTTGTAATGTAATATTAGAAAAAACATCGAACCAATCTTGTGAGAGAAAAACCCTATCTAAACGTACCAAGAGTGGGTCCGGTCTCTTATTTGACCCTATCTCCAACATTGGATCTCAAACAGTAAATAAATGTTGTTTTTTTATAGACAGATAGATTTTATATAAGTTTGTATTTTTCATATATAAACAATGCAAATTTCTCATATATAATGCCCATTCTTCAACATTGCAAATTTTATATATAATGCCCAATCTCCAACATTAGATCGCAACAGTAAATATGTTGGTTTTTTATAGACAGTAAGATTTTATATAAGTATATATTTTTCAATGTTATCACTCACATTATTTTCTACGAAAAAAAAAACATTATTTTCTACGAAAATATTAATACTTGGTTATATATCTCAAACTAGCTAGCTAGTGTCATATAAGGAAATAAACATCCAATTTCAACAAGGCTCGAAATTGAGCTAATAGTATCACAAGAAGTCCTTACAATACAATCCCCCATCCTGACTATATGACATGAAATAATTCAAAATATTTACATGTAGCAAAGAAACGACAACAAATCTAAATACGAGCTTCTTCATATTATCAGTCAGGGATACAAAATTACAATAGTTGGCTAAACATCTCACACTAAACCAATCTTAAGAAGGCTCGATCAAAAAGAGAGTATCTTAAAAGAACTACTGTATATTTTACCGAATAATAAACACTTTTAACCTTTTAGTCCATTCCACTTCTTTTTCAATACGGACCATCTTATTCCATGAAATATCAAGGAATTCTTGCTTGTCCAATGTAACAATAAACAATACAAATGCAGTGGTCATCTAAACAATGGTCCAAAAGAAACATTAAATATTTGTAACATTCACAAGAAAATTGATAACAAATGGTCAAAAAGTGATATTAATTGCTTATAACATCCAGAAAAAAATGATAACAGTTCCATGTCATAACATAATGTCTCTAATTTCAATATTCCATCAATTCAACAAGTTGGACGCACAGTTCACTCTCACTGAGGACTAACAAAAAAAATGTTTGTACTTGGTTAAAGTTCAACATTACAGACTAGCTTGATATGTCAGATGTTAATGAGAACTCGATGTAATCTCAAGAAAAACAACTTTCTGCCTTCTTTTTTAGGGCGCTTTTGAGGAGGCCTTTCTGCCTTCTTGAAGGCCTCCGTAATTATGTTTATTTTCATTTTCTAAATATTTCCTGAGAATCATTACTTAAAAGGAAACAAATTATGATGAAGAAAACTAACGTTTTATGCTTTGAATTGGATGGATCAGATAGTTAGTCATCATAAAATGCAGTTGTCCATCATGAAAAGTTTAGTACATAAAGTTCAAATATTAATATTTCTGAACAGAAAAAAAAGAGAGAAAAAAATAAAAAGGACAGAAACAACACACTGACAACTGCTTGATAGAGATGCATCTAAAAATTCCTTTTGAAGTTTGAACATAAATTAAACCATGCGTTGGTAACAACTCGATGTCCATAACATAACAACCAGAAGAAAATCAATAACAACTCGATGTCCATGACATAACATCTTTATTTCAATAAGCTGGAGCTGGAACCACAGTTCACTCTCACTGAGGACTAACAAAAAAAAAGTTTGTACTTGGTTGGAGTTCAACATTACAGACTAGCTTGATACTTCATATAAAATTGCGAACTCGGTATAATCTCATGAAAAAAGACTTTCAGCCGTCTTGAAGGCCTCCGTAAGTTCTGAAATGTCGTGATGTTGCGCTTCGTTGTGAAAATTTTGAAGATGTTGCGCATTGATTGGCAAATCTGACATCTCTAGTTTTCTCAGATTGGGGAAAACTTTACACATCAATAAAGCAATAAACCCTTCCCTACAGTCTTTTCTCTCCCTCCAGACTTTTCTTTCTCCTAAAATTTTTATTTCAAAGACACTTTTCAAATGGAAAACAGCTCCAATTGTTAGACGGAAAAAATTCTCAACTGCTTCTATTCCCATGAGAGAATTGAAATTAGTCATGGCAGAGCAAACATCCTTTCTATTAAAATCGTGATTTGAAAAGCTCAAGTAGAGCAGATTCGGCAGCCTAAATTTATGTTGAAGAAGACAAGAAAGGGGCATAATTAGAACGAACAAATCCTAAACCATTTGATTTTGAAATAAAAAATGAAAATTCACAAGACTCACCTGTTGGAAACAAGGATCAGATCTTGCCCATTTGCGATGGAAGGCAAGAAAACCTTCTCTATACGCCCACTGTCGCTCGCCAAAGCTAAAGCGCGCTTAAACACCTGACTGAAATCAACATGATCTGGAATACTAGCAGCAAAGGATTCCCAGTCGGAGAGATCGAGAATCCGCCAGCAATGAGGGTCTCTGGCGGCGGCGCGCCAGGACGAGCAGACGGCGGACACGGCGACGATCAGATCTACAGTGCTCAGCCTGGAGAAGATCGAGACGAGAAGATCGTAGCTGAGATCCGGCCATTGCGCTGAGCTTGAGAAAGAGGTGACAGTGGGAGTGGGAGTGGCGAGAAGATGGTAATTCAGATCCTGCCATTGTGTTGAGAATCGCGATGAACTTGAGAAAGAAGCGGCGGTGATGACAGTTGAGTTTGGAGCGGGAGTGAGAGTGAGAGCTCTCTTTGAAATGATTGAACCCATTTCTTGGTTATGTTATGGGATCAGATTCAAGAAGAAAAGAAGAAGAAGAAGCACACGGATGAATGCAAATATATAGAAGGGCCAGCAGGCTGGAACGGCCCAAAATATATTTAACTAAATGATATTATTTCGGCTCCTTGGAGATATTTGATTTAAAAAAAATATAATTGTCGTCTTGTTGATCACAAATATGAAGAAAGTTTCTGGGCCTGATTTGAATGATATTTTTTTTCTTTATATTGAATGCTTTGGTGCACAAGCACAGCACATTTTTGATATAATTAAAAAGAAGAAAATAAATGCAAAATAATAAAATTTATAGGTACAACAATAAGAAACAGATGGTAAAACTGAAAGAAAAAAATCAAAATGAAAAACAATAACAAAATCACCATTCATTCAAGTGTCATGTCATACAGTTCAAGACAAAAAATAAAAACATAACACTGACAATTGCTTCATACACTGTATTGAACATAATTCAAATGATCAAATCATGTGTTAGTGTTAGTCAGCCATTCCATGACCCTTTGACCAAACATACACTCACAATTGGGCCCCACATTATCCTCTTTCCCACAATTAGAGCACTCGGAGAATTCCCCCAAATCGTGATTCGAGTGCCAGATAAACACTTTCAATCTAGATGCCTTTTCAATTACTTCTTTCGTAATTCCGGACTCAGAATACCCCGAAATATCAAGGTATTCTAGATTTTGCAATTGATCGAGCAGCATTAAAGTTGCAGTGGTGTTAATTTCCATTTCCCTCATCTCTAGTTTCCTCAATTTGGGGGTAAATTTAACAACCATAGTGACAAGAAATTTGCATAAGAAACATTCTCCGCCTAAAATTTTGAGTTCTGACAAATCGGGGAAATTTGTGGATATAAGGAGAAGAGCTTCGCTTGATAGAAAGAAGACTTGATTGACTGCCATGCCCTTGAGACATTTGAATTTCGTAAAGGCAGCACAAATCTCTTCTTGATTTATGATGGAACCTGGGAAGCTGAAGTAGAGCAGATTCGGCAGACTGAAATTCAAGTGAAAAAAATAATTTCAGATGGCATAAATGGAATTAGCTAATTGTTAAACTAAAAATTAAAATTCATTTTGTACTTGGACTTGTAGAAAACAATACGCGGAAGCATAATCCAAAATTCAGTGAAGTACATTTTTTTTTACCTGTCAGCAACTAGGAGAAGATCTTGTTCATTAGAGGAAGGAGGGAAATACACTTCCTCAATAAGCTCACGCCCTCCATTCACAAACCCTAACACACGATTGAAAACCTGATTGAAAGTAACCGGAACAGGAACCCTAACAGTGACTGAGTTCCACTCAGAGAGATCTAGTACCCGCCAGCAGTGTTTGTTCCTGGCGGCGGCGCGCCAAGACGAGCATACAGACGACACGCCGACGATCAGATCGGCGCTGCCGAGTCTGGCGAAGATTGAGACGAGGAGATCGTAACTCAGATCCGACCACCGCCTTGAGATTCGAGATGAAGCCGGAGTGGTCGCGGCGCTGACGCCGGAGTTAGGGTTACGCCCGATCAGACTCGAAGAAGAAACCATCTCCAGTCCGCTCGGTATGAAAAGAGAAAAATGTTTGGACTTTGTATTGATCGAAAAATGGGAAAAATAAAAAAAGCACTTGAGTTGCTCATAAGTAGGCTGAAAAGGCCCAAATGAATATTATTTGGGCTCTCATTGTAGATCCTGTCAAATTAATATAATAAGTTGTCATGGAGGCCCAATCGCAACTAAGTTGTGACTTAATTCACAATGTACCATTACAGGACCATCTTTGAGAAGATTGCATGCTAACATTTTATAATTTTGATTCACTTTTATTTACAGCACGATGATTAGTCACACAGACAAATTGAAGAAAACAAAATTAACAAGAGTGCAATCTAGGATAAAAAAGATCGGTGCCTTCAATACATTAAAAGCGTCTGAATATTAAATACTCCCTGATGATCATAAATACAAACATCAATCAAAGAAAAAAAAGAAGAGAAAATAACAGTGATTAATAACGAGTCAACTCCTATGTTCTTCAAGTGGTTCCTAGTCTTTAAACCCAATTGATGCACTCAGTAAGTCTTTTCAACTCTTCATTCCATGCCAAATAAACACTTTCAACCTTGAAGTCGCCTTATCAATTACTCTTTTGTCAAAACCCAATATTTCACACCCCGAAATATCAAGGTATTCTAGGTGTTCCAATGAATCGAGAAGCATTTGAATTGCACAGGTGGAGATTTTGAGACGCGGCGGCAACTCTAATTTCCTCAATTTCGGATACTCTTCACAAATCCTCTTCGCTCTATCAACCATAAACCAAAAACCCCGAGGAATATTACCAAAGAGTTTTAATTCGCAGAGGTCAGGAATTTGTGGTGTGCCTAAAAGGGAAAACATTTCCGATTCCTGGAAGAAATATTTATCGACAGCAATACGCTTGAGAGATTTGAAATTGCTGAAAGCGTAGTAACCCACCGATCCTGGTGATTTAGAGCTTGGAAAGTTGATGTAGAACAAATTTGGGAGCCTGATTCATGTCATAAAAAAACATTCTTAAGAAAAAAGAGAGATAACGTCTACTTTAATGTAATTTTAATTTTGTATCTTTATCATACTTTGTACTATTATATTTTAATGAATATGAAAATGAAAAATTTGCCTAAGAGTATGGTTTAACCCACCTCAGGTCCATCTTTCGGGGGAAAAAAAAGGAGAGATAACGAAACAAAATTCAAAATTTCTGAGAAGCGTAAATAAAATATTCTTCACCTTTGAGAGACGAGGAAAAGGTCATGCTCATCAGCGACTGGAGGGAAGTATACTTCCTCAATACACTCATATTCACGCACAAACCACAATACACTAATGAAGATCTGACTGAAAGGAACACAAACAGGAACCCTAGCAATGACTGAGTTCCAATCAGAGAGGTCGAGTACCCTCCAGAAATGAGGGTTCCTTGCGGCGGCGCGCCATGACGAGCAGACGGTGGACACGCCGACGATCAAATCGGCGCTGCTGAGTCTGGAGAAGATTGAGACGAGGAGATCGTAACTCAGATCCGACCACTGCCTTGAGATACGGTTAGAACTGGAGGAAGAGGCGGTGGCCGTCATTCCGGCGACGGCGTTAGGGTTATGGTCGATCGGACGGGCAGAAAGAAGCCAGTTTTATTTAAGACGAAAAAAAGAAGGAACTGCTTCTTGAATGGATCGGTTGATAAGAAGATAAAACGGAGAAAGGAGAAAGCACTGTGATTACTATTTAAGTTCTTACTGTAAGGTCTGGGCCTTAAACCTTTTGAATCATTGATAAATCCTGTTATTTAGGATCTGACCTTAGAAATGAAAAGCTAACAATGCGATTATTTTTTTGTTTGGAAAAAAGAAAAGCTACGATGGGATTTGATCAGTAAGAAAACATAAAAGAATAAATTTCAATCCACAAAACTTTCATAGCATCTAAGATGAAATATCTCAAAAGTACAAATAGAAGCAAAGAGAAAACAATAGTGATGTTTCTCATGAGAGTCTAATCTCTTAGGTAGTGTTCATGAGAGTCTAATCTCTCTTAAGTAGTGTTCGACATGTTAGAATAAGAGTGAAAAAATGAAAGATGTGGATTATTCCAGTCGAACAACAGTAGAAGTAAATGAAATAAATGGATGGAAGAGTGAAATTTTCTAATTTTATGGGAGGGGTGGAAGATCTTTATTTCATGAAATAAGTCAAATTTTAAAATGAAAATACCCTCCTTTCTTCCACCATAATCTGATATAGCAATAACAATTAATGCACTGTTTCTCTCTCTCCTTTCTTTCTATAATTTTTTTGTCAAAAAATATGAATGAAAAAATCACTAATTTTCGATAATAATTTCATAAAATCATAAATTTGAAATGTGCAACTAATTGTACTCATTTTTCTCTATCTAAAGAGATATGTCTTCCTATATTTTTGAATAAAATTTTATTTTTCTTTTGTTATTGTATTTTTAATTGAACATTTATGTTTTGTATTTTTCATCTTATTTAATTAAAAAAATTAGAGGTTATTAAATAAATTAATAAAATATAATTAAAATAAGGATATTATAGTAATTAGCAATTATTTCTATTTTTTAAATCAATTTTTTATTCCATGAAACTTGCCGAACAATGATGGAATAAAATGGAAGAACCACTCTTCCACTATTCCACTCTTCCACCTTTTGCCGAACGGGCCCAGGTGGCGTTCGGCAAGGTGGAATAAAAGTGGAAGAGTGGAAGAAGTGGGTTGTTCCAGCCGAACAAGGGTGGGTTCTAAAGAGATATGTCTTCCTATATTTTTGAATAAAATTTTATTTTATTTTTCTTTTGTTATTGTATTTTTAATTGAACATTTATGTTTTTGTATTTTCTATCTTATTTAATTAAAAAATTAGAGGTTATTAAATAAATTAATAGAATATAATTAAAATAATAATATTATAGTAATTAGCAATTATTTCTATTTTTTAAATCAATTTTTTATTTCATGAAACTTGCCGAACAATAATGAAATAAAGTGGTTATTCCACTCTTCCACTTTTTGCCGAACGGATCCTTACTTAAAGAAGTAACTTACATACAAAGTGACTATTAGCTTAAATCGAGCATTTTTACAACTTCTTATATACATATAACACAATAGTTCTCTTAAAAGGTCTTCTAATAAAAAAGAAAAAGAGAATCCATATCTAAGCCCCAAAGTGAGGGGAATCATATCATATTGTTTCAAACAATTCTCGGATCATATTTGCAGTCATCCCGTCAGGAAATACCACACAAACTTCTTTCGCCCTAGATTCCAGCTCGATAAATATTTTGTTAGTGCCTGTTCTACACCCTGACAGATCAATGTATTCTAGATGTTCTAATGAATCGATAAGCAACACTATTGCATGCATGTCGGTCACGAAATGCAGCGGCGTGTCTAATTTCCTCAACATGGGAAAAAGCATGCAAATCGTCGTGATATCATCGCCCAAGGGACCAGAATTAAGTTAGGTCTGGATTAAATTACAATTAATAAAATAAAACTAATAAAAAACTAATCGCTAACTTCAATCCTCACTAACTGATTAATCTGCACCGTTTGATTTAAAACAAACTACTCTAATCACAACAGTTGATTTCCATCCACTAACTCATGTTTGAATTCCTTCTAGAAGGTCGCCCATTAACAAAATAATTGTTACTCTCTTTAACTCTTTTCTCCATTTCATAATTTCTGGATGCGTTTAGTAATGAAGTAGAAAAGGGTGAGATTGGAAAAAAAGTAATTGGATTCATGAAAAAGAAAGACCAAGATAGACAATCAAAGGAAGAGGAGAAAGAGAGATGTAGGTGCAAATTGGAGCAAATGACGTGTCAATTTTCGTGCTTGTAAGCGAATGGCATGACTCCACTTAACAGCTAAATCATCACATAATGGTTGGAGGGGCTAGATTGAACAAAAAATTATTTCGAGGTGCTAAGTGAACAAATTCAAAAGTTGGCAGACGTTTCTTTAGTTTTTAATTTTATATTTTCATTTATTTCTCTATATATATATTTTTTTTTTATTAATTTAATAATTGTTATGGTCGAGGACGAAGGGGAGAAATTAGAAACTCCCGGTCGCTCTGTAACATTACACGTTTGCCACTACATTCATTCTTATTTTGTGTATTTATATTTGGGTTAACTAATTTGATATATATTTTTTTTTTGTTTCGATTGCTATACTTTAGGAGCACAAACAATATTAAAAAGAAAGAAAAGAACCCAACTGTCTGGATCATTAATCCAAAAAAATAAACAAAAATACAAAGACTACAAGGTATTCTTCACTTCCTTTTCTTTCTTTTTTGTGTGAACTTGTACTATATCATTGATTCATTTGCATTTCAAAAACATCAATTATATATATTATAACTTTTTTCCCAAAAATATAAATTATTAAATTGTAAGGAGGAGCCCTATAAAGAAGGGCGCAAGATCAGTGCGTTCAATCAAAATAGTATCCATCAACACACCAAAAGCGTCTGATATAGGAATACTCTGATGATCATAAATACAAACATTAATCAAAGAACAAACGAGAAAATAACAGTAATAACAAGTCAAGTCCGGTGTTCTTCAGTAGCACATCTTAAAGATGTCAGACAAGTCAGCAAATTTTTTCAAGTCTTCATTCCATGCCAAATAAATACTTTTAACTTTGAAGCCTTCTCAAATACCCTTTCGTCAAGCGATGTTCTAGACCCCGAAATATCAAGGTATTCTAGATGTTCCAATGAATCGAGAAGCATTAGAATCGCATCATTGTCGATTTCGAAATAATAATACGGCATCTCTAATTTCCTCAATTTCGGACAGAATTTACAAATCATCGTGACATCAAGCCGAAAAAATTCCAACACTGACAACTTTTAACTCAGAGAGTTCAGGAAATCGTAGGTTTAAAACCCTTGACAATTCATCTGGTTCAAAGAGAAACAAACTTGCATTGACTTCTAAGCCCTTGAGAGACTTCAAATTCGCGAGCGCAGCGCAAAACATCTCTCTATGTACTATCCGCTCTATGAAGCTCAAATAGCGGAGCCTGAGATTAATATTCATGTGAGAAAAAACATTAACTGAAATATACAACTTTAATTCAAAATTTAACTCACCTTGCAAAAATAAGCAAAAGAAGATGCCCATTGGAGCAATGAGGGAAGTAAAGTTCCTCGATAACATCGCAATCACGCACAAACCATAACACACTAATTAACACCTCATATAAAGTACCAGGAATTCTAATCTTCTCCCAGCCGGAGAGATCGAGGATCCGCCAGAAGCGGGGGTCTCTGGCGGCGCCGCGCCAGGACGAGCAGACGGCGGACACGCCACCGATCAGATCGACCCAACTCAGCCTAGTGAAAACCGCAACGAGAAGATCGTAATTCAGCTCCGACCACCGCCGTGAGACGCGGGATGAATTGGAGGAAGAACGGGTGATAGGGAGGAACTCGATCAGATAGTAATTCCGATCCGAGCACTGCCCTGAGACACCGGATGAATCGGAGGAAGAAGAGGCGCCGCCGGCGATTGGGAGGAGGAGCTCGATCAGCTTCGCCGCAGCCATTTTCCAAGTCCGATTCTCTCTCCGATCTGTGATGAAAATATTTTATAAGAGGCCCAAACAATATTTTACAAGACCTCAAAGGAAAGTCCAGTTATAGTTTATTTCTTCAATTGGAGGCTTCTTATGAAAAAAATTATTTCAGAAATGGGGTTGAATATTTTATTTATTGACTTAAAATATTATTATTTGCCTACGGGCTTTGAAAAAAAAGTTTTTTTTTTTTAGTAAATGAAATGAAATGAAATAGTGAACGGGACATGGTACCTACAAGATTCATAACTTCATATCAACCAAATGTGAGGCACACGTGTGGTAGAATCGTGTTTTAAGTTTTGGGCACTCGTGTGTAACTGTGTTCAACACTTCGATTATTCAATTTTTTAAATTAACTTATTTCAAAGAAAAAAGTTTTTTAATTAATCTATGAAAATGTAGGAAATACGAAAACTATCTCACTACACACACTTCTCCTTTCACAAAGAACTTTCATTACTTTCATTTGTACAATCACTCTCACACCAAAACCAAACACCCCTAATAAAAAAGAATAAAAAACACTCAAACATACATAATCTCAAAACTTGCCCTGTGGATCATCTTTTTGTCTAGTAACACGTATATAACAAAAAACCACAGCCAATATAGCCGTTGCAAGTCCAGCAATTATAACTTCTCCACCAGCCATTGATTTATCAGAATCCTTGCGCCTTTTATGAGCTTCATTTTCCGACGAAATCATAAATGGAGGTTGAGCTATATTTAAATGCATGCTTGAAGAAGGTGAGTTCGCCATTTTCGTATCTTGAGGCAAATGGCGGGCTGTTGTAAGAGAGAAGAAGGAAGAAGAGATTATGAGGAGGGATAAGAGAAACCGAGCCATTGATGAAATGATTTTTGATTTTAGGAGGAAATTTTGAGTATTGATGAATTCTTGGATGGATTTGTGGTTGATGGAGTTATGAGACTGTTGAGGTCTAGTGTTGAGAGTCTAACAGTCCTTTTATAGGGTTGGCCAATGATTTAAAAGTTGGAGTTTTTTCGGTATATGCCCCTTAAAGTTTCTGATTTGTTCAAATTACGCCTTGGAATCAATAGAGATGAAATGTCACCACAATTTTTTACTTCACAATATTTTAGAGACGATTATTTTCACATTATTTAAAAGTTGAAACTAAACTTGCAGCTTAGACAGCTTAGTAATTCTTCAAATAGGGCATCATTCAATAATTTTCTAGCCATTTAACATCATTATCAGATTCATGAACTCCAAAATATCCATCGCAATTGCAATTGTACTAAAATTCATATATCAAAATCAATATTAAAATCATTCTATCAAAATCACTACTAAAATCATATACTGAAACCACATATACAGTACAATTATTCAAATTAATCCCTGCACTCTACCATACACATAATATAATGGTACTCCTAAGTTTAGTATGATGTATACAATTCCACAACAAAGTATGGGCATATATGAAAAAAATTCCTCATGCCAGGTCAGGGCAGTAGAAATTAGAATAGAAAGGTGGTGGGTACGTAGGGGCAGATTTGAATGGAGATTGTATAGGCCCATGGCAGCTGGTCGTGCCATGAATCCTTGCTTTTTATACGTCTGACCAGTTTGTTTGCAAGCCCCTCTTTCCTGATAGACATCACAATTATAGAAGTGACACCTGTTCAGTTCTACTCTACACGTCCATCACATAATCACATTGAGAAGAAGAATACAGCTCATATCCTTCTCATTCTCACCATTCTAACTCCAGTTTTTGGGACCCTTTTTGTCATCTCATCATCATGCATATGGTTATGGTTAGAGCTTACAATCAATTGGGTTTCATCCAAAAATGACAATGTAATTATTTAATAGTATAATGAGTTAATAATTAAAGAAAAGTATGGAATGATGATATGATTGGGGGCCTAAATTTTGGATTGAAAAAAAATATAATTTATTTCAGTTTTAATGGAGATGACTGCCGACGGATAATGATATGAGCATGCATATTTATATTTTAGGATCGGAATATGCATATTAGCCTATGATTAGGGGGGCCTACATAAAAGGGTCTAATTAAATCTTCTTATGCAACCAAATTAATGAAGGCCTGATAAGATGTATCACTACACATTTTCAAGAAATGAAATATCTCTCTTTCCGATTTTGAAACTTCAATAATGGTTGTTAATTTCCATTCAAATCACTTGATTTCCTTCAATTAATGGTTAATAGAAAAGATACATTAAAAATACATACGATAGAAAAGAAGCATTTTTTATATATAATATGACGATTCATGAAAAAGCAAGACCATACAAAGGAATATTGGAAAATAGATAGTTTTATTTTATAGGGACAGCAAAATTAATGCAAATAAACACTCATTACAACTCCCCATTGCACGTAGACACTTCTGTATTTGACCATGCTTTTGATCCATGCCCACAAGCTTAAAAAACAACAACCAAATAGGACAAAAAATATTGAATGGATTTTTATCAATTAATTACAAAATAATATAACAACTACACATTGATCAAAATAACTAGATATGCCAATGTGGAGGTATATTCACCACAGGGGAATTTCATTGAACAGTTTACAGGCATCAAGAGTGTCAACTTAAAATTAACTAAGCGAAAAAATATGCAATACTTATTACTACCAGAATTTTTCTTATTACATCCAGAAAGAAAAAAAAAACTAAATCAACCCAAAAAAACACTTATACCAAATTAAAAGAAAAAAACTTTTAGAGATTCTCACATTGCTCATTAGGCACAAATAATTTCTCTTTAGAGTACCCATTCTTTCTTCCTGCCTCTACAAGTTTCTCAGCTTCTTCCCTTCTAGAAACCCTAGCTAAACCCTCCACAACTCCTTGAATTATTTCAGCATCAATATAACAATTCTTCTTTAATACATCATGACAAATACCAAGTGCCATGTCAAGTTCTCCTAGTTCAACTAAACATGGAATAATCATTTTATACGTCTTTTTACTAGGTACGCAATTGTTTTCTAATATATCCGAATAAACATCTCTAGCTTTGTTTAAATTTCCATTTGTCAAATAATCAGATATTAACATGTTAAACGTATTAATTTCTGGTTTCGGTCCGTCATGTTTCATTTGTTCAACAATTTCAACCGCCTCATTTGATTTCCCAGCTAAAATTAATCCTTTTATTTTCGCGTTAAATGCTTCTACATCCGGTTCGACATTTTTCTCCTTCATTATCTCCCAAACTTCATCCCCTTCATCAATCTTTCCATTCTTATAAAGCCCATTAAGCAAAGAACTGAACGTAATTCTATCTGGCTGGACTCCACATTTCTCCATTAGATTCAGCACATTCATGGCTTTCTCAAACTCGGATTTCTCACAAAGAGCATTAATCAGTATGTTATAAGAACAAGAGTTTAGAACTATAGAAGGATCCTTTTCAGGAATTTCTACAAAAGCTTTCGCGAGAGCTTCCATGTCGTTAGAGTGAAAGTAAGCAGTTAATAACGCATTAAACGACATGACTGTACGTGGACAATTAAGAGAAGGCAAATCTTCATACAAAGAGGCTCCATGAGAGGCCATACCAGCTTTTCCGTACAGGCGGATCAGGCGTAGAGTGAAACCTTCTCTTGAAATATCCGTCAGAAAGTTCTTGTGCGAGTCCAGGACGGAGTGGACCAGGTCCGGCCGGCGAGCGAGGGCGAGGCGCTGGATGGCCACCTCGTACACGCGGTGGCGGGAGCGGAAGCGGCCGGAGGCGGCGGCAGCGGAGAGGAATCCGGCGGCGAACTTGTCGGGGTCTGCCTCCTTGAAGAGAGCTATCATGGTGGTTCGGAACTTGGACTTTGAAGAGGGATCGGTTGTTCTAACGCGTTTGGGTTGGGAAATGGGTTTGGGCTTTGAAGAGGGTTTGGGAATGGAAGAGAAGAGGCCGGAGAGGCGGCGGAGATTGGTGGCGGCCGCCATGGATTCTCCGTTCGAAAGGTTTTGAGTGAGGCTCGATCGACTGAGAAAAAATACAGGTCAAGTATAGTATTAGCAGAGCTAAAAGTGGGATGGAAAAATGGGAAATGAATTGCCAGTTTTATATAAACCCGGGAAACCTTTTCCAGTTGTTACGAAAATTGAAAACAAGAGAGTAAAAGTGCGTTTTATTTGAGCGGGCTTCTCATTTGCATGTCTTGTCTAATATAATAACAGGCTGATTTATTTTTATTGGGCTTTAATATCATATCAAAGGCCTATTAAATTATGAAGAGTTTAAGAATTATTAAATACGGATTAATCTTGTCGTTTTAAGCGTGGGTTCTGACATACTTTGCACAGTTGTGCTCCTATAGTCTATACTGATTCAGTGAGAGAGGCAGAGAGAGCGCGAGAGAGAAGAGAGAGAGATCTAAAGAAGGTTGAGTAATGGAATCAATGGAGATAGATGAGAGCGTGCTGGCGGCATTAGTGCCTTCTTCGAGCTCCGTACGTGTCCCGATCCTTAATTTATGTTTCTCGTTATTTCTTATTGCTTCTTGAGCTTTGTGATGATGGTTGGAAAGACGTACAGGTGATCGTATTAGGATCGTATTTGGGATACTTGGCCATTGCTGGATTAGTTCTTCCAGGCAAGGTTATACCAGGTGTGGCGCTTTCTGACGGCTCTCGTCTTTACTACCGTTGCAACGGTCTGATCGAAATTCCTTCTCTTTTTCTCTCTTTTGACGATTTCTCATTTTACTTGTTACTTGTTAGTGATGATAGAAACGAGGTTTCAATTAATAGAATTGATTATTTGTCATATTGTTCTAATAACAAAATCCAGTCTCATGTCATCAAATTTAGCTTTCAAATGATATTCATTTGAAAAATTAACCCTCATAAAAAAGAAAATAGCATGAATCACAGGTTTGCTTTCGCTTTTGCTTTTGCTCGTGCTTACTGGAACTGGAATTTACATGCAATGGATGTCTCCTACTGTAATTTCTCTCCTCTTATTTCATTTATTTATTTAAATCCGGTAAAATTCTTTATTGTGATATTAACTTATTTATTGAATTAATTTATTTTATTTTTATAGGTCATAGCTGACAAGGGAATTGAGCTTCTATCAACAACTCTAATTTTCAGCCTCCTTGTACATAAGTTTATCTAATTTTTATTTTAATTAATTATAATATTTTAAGTTTTAACCTATGCTTATTTTAATATTTTAATATCATTTTAGACAGAAAATTAATACGAATTATTATTTATTTTTTAAGGTTTCTCTCATACTTCATATTGTTGGTTCAAATTCAAAAAATCGGAGCGCCTCTCTAAAACCACATGTCAGTGGAAATTTCATAAATGACTGGTACTTATTTCACATCAAACATATCTCAATTTAACACCATATTTGTTATTTAATATTTCGTTAATATTTAATAATTTTATATAACAGGTGGTTAGGTGTACAGCTCAATCCTCACTTCATGGGAGTTGACCTCAAGTATTTATTTACATCTTTATTGAAATATATTTTTGTTATGCATAAGATTTTATACATAAGATATTCATTAATATTTTTATTTTGTATTTTTTAGGTTCTTTTTTGTGAGAGCAGGAATGATGGCTTGGTTATTTATTAATTTATCTATACTTGCGAAAAGCTATCTTGCTGGAAATGCAAATCTTTCAGTTTTTCTTTATCAATTTTTTTGTGCGGTAATTAATTATAAACTTTTATTACTATATAAATTACTATGTTTTCTGGATTCTATTTTAACTTTTTTCTCTCTTTTAGTGGTATGTTATAGATTATTTCTATCATGAAGAATTCATGACCTCCACGTAAGTATATCTCAAATTAATATACTTCAAATTTTTATAATATTAAATATTTGTATACTTTACAATTTAATATATTTTAATTTTTACTTCTAATTTTAGATGGGATATAATAGCAGAAAGGCTGGGATTCATGCTAGTCTTCGGAGACTTAGTTTTCATCCCTTTCACATTTAGTATACAAGTATAATTATTCTCATCTTTTTCATTAATTAAATAAATTTTCTAAAATTTCACAATAATTTCCATTTATATAATCTTTATTTTAGGGTTGGTGGCTTTTGAAAAATAAAGTCGAATTACCTCTGTTCGCAACAATACTCAATTGCTTAATCTTCATTACTGGGTATATATACCATAACATTATTTTTAAATATTTAATTATTTTTTTAAGTATTTAATTATTATTTCTAGTTCTATTATATTTGACTGTAAATTACACAGGTATTTAGTATTTAGAGGAGCGAATAAACAAAAGCACATTTTCAAAAAGAACCCTAAAGCTCTAATTTGGGGCAAACCTCCCAAATTAGTCGGTGGAAAATTACTCGTTTCTGGATACTGGTATAGAGATTTAATATAATGAATATAATGTAATATTGATATATTTTATAAAAAATAATTAATTTTCTTTTTCTTTTATTTTTTATTAAGGGGAATTGCAAGGCATTGTAATTATCTTGGAGATTTATTGCTCGCACTTTCTTTCAGCTTGCCTTGTGGAGCTAGGTAACAATTTATCTTTCTTTATTTAATCCAATTAATCACATAAATTATTATGAAATATTAAATTTATTATGTAAATTTAATTTTAGGTCTGTGATTCCGTATTTTTATCCGATATATTTATTTATTCTGCTGATTTGGAGAGAGAGGAGAGACGAAGCGAGATGTGCTCAGAAATATAAAGAAGTTTGGGCGGAATATTGCAAGCTTGTGCCTTACAGAATATTCCCTTATATTTATTAGAATATTCCGTTAATTAGAATAAATTAGTTTGTTTATGTTTCAAATGGAATCTCTGATTCTGGAGAGATTATTGGATTAGAGTTTCGTTATGCTGTTGTAGATTACTAATAATATGAAACATCTGTGATGGAAATGTTTATTATGTTGTTTTCTGTTTCTTACGGACAATATGTGAATGGTCTGTCGATTTCTTATTTAATTGATTGAAGACAGTATGATAATGCTTCAGAGAGTGAAAGTAAGAAAAAAGTTAAACAAATATATAATGCTATTTCACAATAAAGTATATTGGCTGGGATTCCTGTTTTTGTTACTTTTAATCAGATGTTAAATCACATAAAGGGGTTTGTGCGTGAATCGGAGCGTATTGAGGAACTATACTTCCCTCCTGTCGCTAATGAGCAAGATCTTTTCCTCGTCTCTCAAACATGAAGAATATTTTATTTGCACTTCTCAAAAAATTTGTTCTCACCAAGATGATTTGTAAGCTATTTCCGAACTTGAGGAAATTAGAGATGCCGATGCCGGATTTGAGAACTACCAACATTGCAGTTCGATTTCTTCTGGAACCATTGGAACAGCTAGAATACCTTGATATTTCGGGGTGTAAAACATTGCAGCTTGACCAAAAAGTAATTGAGAAAGCGTCTAAGTTGAAGGTTTTCATTTGGAATGGAATGAAGACCTGAAAAGATTTTCTGATGAGATGAGTGCTCCAATTGAGTTGTGGGACTAGGAACCACTTGTTAATGTGACATGTTTAAGAACAACATAGCACTTGACTTCTTAGTACTGTTATTTTCTCTTCTGTTCTTTGATACTTGTATTTATGATCTTCCTAGATTATTTCGTATCAGACGCTATTTAATGTATGGATCCCTACCAAATGCACTGATTATGTCTTGATTAGAAGTTTGTTTTTTTATCTATATTGTGTTCTTTTGTTTATCTCGTCTCCAATTTGTGGCCATTGCGTGATAAATCAAATTGATAAAATGAAAAAGTGTCATTTTAATTTGTAAATATGCCATCTTCTCAGCCATAAATACTATTATTGAATAAATTATAATTACAAATATGCCGAAACCCTGAATTATTTAGGCCTGAATTTATAATAATAACCTAAATAATAAATAATATTATTTGGGCCTGATTTAGCCCACTAGACCCAACTAACTGTTTTTTATGCTTCATCTCTATCTATCGATCCATTCGTTCCTTTCATATTCATCAATGGAAATAGCTTCTTCCACGCCGGCCCCTATCGCCGGCGCCGGCGTGACGGCCACTGCGTATTCCTCCAGTTCATCTAATATCTCAAGGCAGTGGGCGGATCTTAATTACGATCTCCTCGCCTCGATCTTCTCCAGAGTCAACAGCATCGATCTGATCGTCGGCGTGTCGTCCGTCTGCTCGTCGTGGCGCTCCGCCGCCAAGAATCCTCACTGGTGGCGTGCACTCGATCTCTCCGACTGGGACTCCCTCACTGCTAGGATTCGTGTTCTTGTTAGTTTTAAGGAGGTGTTAGATCGTGTATTGGGGTTTGTACGTGACTCTGATCTTATTGAGGAATTCTACTTCCCTTCAGACGCTGATGGGCAAGATCTTCTCCTCGTTTCTGAAAGGTGAAGAATATTTGCACTTCTCAGAAATTTTGAATTTTGTTTCGCCTTCTATCTTTTGTAGATAGAAACATAGTAAAATTTAGATTCTAGGGCACCGGCGTTTCCAGAACGGTTACTTCACTTGCAATTTAATTTTAAATAACAGAACATTTAATATCAGATCTTTTTCTCGTGCTTCATTTGCTATCTTCATTGATGTTTCTTTCTCAAATCATTTATGTTATACAAATGTTTCTTTATCACATGATTTCAGGCTCCCAAAACTGCTCTACTTGAGCTTCCCAACATGCAGAATGCCCGGACCTGCAGCTTACTCCGCTCTCACAAATTTCAAATCGCTGAAGAGCATTTATGTCCATGAAAGTTTCGTCCTATCAACCAAATTGTTTTCCCAGCCACGCACACCACAATTTCCCAACCTCTCAGAATTAAAAGTTTTCGGTTATGGTTTTCGGGGCAATTATGTTGTCGAGATTATTCTTGAGGTCTTTCCCAAATTGAGGAAATTAGATATGCAGGAAAAGCATTTTGTAATCTGCAACGATACATTTTTAAGGATTCTTGAATCATTGAAACAGCTAGAATACCTTGATATTTCAGGGTGTAACTCGTGGATGATTGATGACAAATTAATTGAGAATGCTATTTCAAGGTTAAAGGTGTTCATTTGGCAGGAAATGAAGACTTGACAAAATTTGCTGAGTGATCCAATTCAATTGGGTTGTAGGATAGGAACCACTTCTTAGTCTGACATGTTATAAAGTGTGCCTCTTTTGTTCTTTGATATTTGTATTAATCATCAGGGATTATTTCGTATCAGAAGCTATTTATTGTATGGATCCTATTATTTTGACCATGCACTGATGATGTTTCGATTAAAAGCATTTTTTTATACTAGATTCTCTTTCATTTCTCTTGTCTTCAATTTGTGACTGTTGCGTGATACATCTAAACGATGAAATGAATCATAGTGCCAGTCTATTTTGTAAATGTACCATCTTCTACGAATACTATAATTTAATAAATAATGATTAAAACTTTAGACATTATCCGGCCTCAAGTGTCATATTATTTAGGCCTGGATGTCTAATAAGAACGTAAATAGCAAATAATATTATTTAACCTAAATAGCAAATAATATTATTTGGGCCCTATTCAGCCCACTAGACTCAACTAAGTATTTTATGCTTCATCTCTATCCATCGATCCGTTCGAGAAGCAGTTCCTTTCATATTCATCTCCGATCGTAAAAATGGAAGTGACTTCTTCTTCTTCCACTCCGATCAAGCGTAACCCTAAGCCTGCCGCCGGCGCCGCGATCGTAAAAATGGAAATGGCTTCTTCTTCTTCCACTCTGATCAAGCGTAACCCTAAGCCTACCGCCGGCGCCGCGATCGTAAAAATGGAAATGGCTTCTTCTTCTTCCACTCCGCTCAAGCGTAACCCTAAGCTTACCGCCGGCGCCGGCGTGACGGCCACCGCCTATAGCTCCAGTTCATCACGTATCTCAAGGCAGTGGTCGGAGCTTAATTACGATCTCCTCGTCTCGATATTTTCCAGAGTGAGCAGCACCGATCTGATCGTCGGCGTTTCGTCCGTCTGCTCGTCCTGGCGCTCCGCCGCCAAGAATCCTCACTGCTGGAGAGTACTCGATCTCTCCGACTGGGATTCCCTCACTGCTAGGATTCGTGTTCCTGTCAGTTTCAATCAGGTCTTCAATCGGGTTTTAAGGTTTGTGAATGGAGGTGAGCGTATTGAGGAACTCTACTTCCCTTCAGTCGCTGATGAGCATGATCTCCTCGTTTCTGAAAGGTGAAAAATATTGAAATAGGAAAAATTAGAATCTAGGGCACCGGTGATTCCTAATTTGAACTGTTACTTGCAATTTAAATTTAAATTTAAATAACAGATTATATAAGATCACCTCCTCTTCTTGCACGGCATGTTTCATTATTCATTTAATCATCATTTATATTCTTCAAAAATCATTTTTGCCATACAAAATGTCTTTTTTATCACATGAATTTCAGGCTGCCAAAATTGGTCCACTTGAGCTTCCCAAGATCCAAAGTACCCAAAATGGCTTTCTACTCTGCTCTCATCAATTTCAAATCTCTCAAGGGCATAGCAATAAATTACCATTTCTTCGTGACAACCGAAGTGCTTTCTCTTTCAGGCACGCAATTTCCTCAACTCTTCGAGTTGAAAATTCTCAGTGAAATTTCTTCAGACGAGACCGATCATCTCGTCAGAATGGTTTGTAAGGTCTTTCCCAAATTGAGGAAATTAGAGATGCAACAGTTATTCGTTATAAGCAACAAAACATTTACAAGGCTTCTCGATTCATTGCAACATCTAGAATACCTTGATATTTCGGGGTGTAAAACATTGAGAATTGACACAAAAGTATTTGAGAAGGCGGCTTCAAGGTTAAAAGTGCTTATTTTATCATGGAATGAAGATCTGGAAAGATTTGCTGAGTCCTCTAATTGGACCCACTTGTTAGTCTGAGATTTTGAGGTGTATTTTTGGAGAACATAGGACTTTGACTTGTTATCACTGTTATAGGCTTCTTATTACTGTTATTTTCGCCTTTGTTGTTTGATATTTGTATTCATAATCATGGGGGTTAATGTTTCCATGTTTCCATGGATTACTTGGTATCAGGCACTATTTGTATGGATCCTGTTTTAACCCAATGCACTGATGATGTTTTGATTAAAAAGAATCTCTTTTATCCAAACTGTACCTTTTATTTGCCTACTCTTCGATTTGTTATATTGCCTTGTAAATCGAAATGTGTTTGACTAAGTTTTTTTCTATCTAGTGATAGTAGCACGATCCCCTTAGAAACAGAAGATTGGAACCTGCCTACAGGCTTCAATGCAAAAAAAAAAAATAGAAAAGATTTGAAGCCCAATTTTTAAATGCTTTTTTTATCACAAAACCTTGGTTTAAGATTAAGATATAACTTACGCCTGGACCTTCCAGTGAGAAGTTTTCGTTTGGGCCTTTTAAGCCCACTACACCAGACTGCATTACATTACATTTACAACAAACAAAGCAGTTCTTGTCATCCATCACTGATCGGAATTCAGCAATGGCTTCTCTGAACCCGATCGCCGCCGCCGCCGGCGGAGCCACTCCTTCTTCCTTCAATTCTTCAAAAGTCTCGCGGTGGTCGGATTTGAGTTACGATCTTGTCGTATGTATTGTCTCCAGACTGAGCAGCGTAGATCTGATCGTCGGCGTCTCTTCCGTCTGCTCCTCCTGGCGCGCGGCCGCCAGAGACCGGCAATGCTGGCGGATCCTCGATCTTTCCGACTGGGATTATGTTTCTGCTAGGGTCGTTGATAGAGTTTCTTTTAATCAGGTGTTGAATCGTGTGTTAGGGTTTGTGAGAGAATGTGATTTTATTGAGGAAGTCTACCTCCCTCCGGTAGCTGATGAGCAAGATCTTTGCCTAGTTTCTCAAAGGTGAAGAGTTTTCTTCTCGAAATTTTTGAATTCTGTTTCATCTTTTACTATTGTAGATCAAGAAATATGAAAAATGAGAATCTAGGGCACCAACAATTCATAATTTTGAACTTTTACTTGCAAGTTGCAACCATTCCTAATTTAATTTTGAATTTTGTTTCAGGCTACCAAAATTGCTCTACTTGAGCTTCCCAAGATCGGAAATACCCGAACTCACGGCTTACTTTGCTCTCACCAAATTCGAATCTCTCAAGGGCATAGAAGTACATAAAAGATTCTTTTGAAAACCCGAAATGATTTTAATTTCAAGCTTACGATTTCCTGAAGTGTTTGAGTTAAAACTTCTCTGTGAAAATCCTTTGGGCAATTATATCGCCAAGATGATTTGTAACGTCTTTCCGAAATTGAGAAAATTAGAGATGCCACAGCTTTTGGAAATCACCTATAGGGCAATTGTAACGCTTTTCGATTCATTGGAACATCTGGAATACCTTGATATTTCAGGGTGTAAAACGTTGAGAATTGATGAAAGAGTAATTGAGAAGGCTTCAAGGTTAAAAGTGTTCATTTGGCATGGAATGAAGACCTGAAAAGATTTGCTTAGTGCTCCAATGGGGTTTGCTGAGGCGAAGTTTTGAGATTATGTATGTTTTTCTTTTTTTGTGGTTTAGGATTTTTGATTTTGGTGTGAGAATGACTGTACAGATTAAAGTTCTTTGTGAAGGAGAAGAAGTGTGTATCAAGATTGTTAATTTCTACGTTTTCATAGATTAAATTTAAAACGATCCCTTTATTTATGTGCAAATAACTAAATATTTATATGGATCTTCTCAAATTACTGTCCTCTAATTATTGGAACAGTGTGAGCTTAAACCATCGTATTACTCAGTTGAATATATAAGTTTCTAAGAACATGCTGTATCTTTCATTGGCATAACTGTCTATATGGTACGTGTCCTTTTATTTATTTATTTATTTATTCAATTTTGGAATGTTTGATTGGGTCATAATTTATATATGGAATACTCTTTATTTAGTCAATTTTGGTTTGCTTGACTAGGGTCAATGATACTCTTTACTAGTAGTGCTAGCACAATAGATGCAAACCAAGATCGATCCATTCAATGCTGGCGAGTACTGGATCTTTCCGACTGGGATTCTGTCACTGCTAGGATTGTTGTTCCTGTTACTTTCAATAATGTCATTAATCATGTATTGAGGTTTGTGCGTGAATATGAGCTTATTGAGGAAGTCTACTTCCCTCCAGACGCTAATGAGCAAGATCTTTTCCTCGTTTATGAAAGGTGGAGAATATTTGCACTTCTTGCGCGGCATTTTGTAATATTCATTTATTTTTTTCACAAATCATTTATGTGACAATGTTCTTTTGACATGAATTACAGGCTGCCAAAATTGGTCTACTTAAGCTTCCCAAAATCCAAAATACCCAAACTGGCATTTTACTCAGCTCTCACCAATTTCACCTCTCTGAAGGGCATAGCTGTCAGTTACCGTTTCTTCCTAACAATCAAAGTGATTTCCCTTTGCGCACAATATCCTGCTGTCTCCGAACTAAAACTTCTGGGCGATTCTCCTTGGGGCAATTATGCTACCAAGATGATTTGTTACGTTTTTCCCGAATTGAGGAAATTAGATATGCGGGAGCAGCATTTCGTAATCAGCGACGATACGGTTTTAAGGCTTCTCGATTCATTGAAACAACTAGAATACCTTGATATTTCGGGGTGTACATCATTGACACTTGACGAAAGAGTAATTGAGAAGGCGGCTTCAAGGTTAAAAGTGTTTATTTTGCATGGGATGAATTCTTGACAAAATTTGCTGAGTGCTCCAATTCATTTGGGTTGTTGTAGCCTTGTAGGACGGGAAACCACTTGTTATTACTGTTATTTTTTTAGGCAATTCTTGAGGTGGGTTATCACTGTTATTTTCTCTTTTGTTCTTTGATAATTGTGTTCATAATCATCTGGGATTATTTAATATTTAATGTATGGAATCCCATTTTGACCAAATGCACTGTTGATGTTTTGATTAAAAGGGTATTTTCTATCTAGATTGTACTCTTTCATTTTTCTTGTCTTCAGTTTGTGTCTATTGCGTGATAAATCAAAAACCGAAATGATAAAATGAATGATATTGTCATTTTAATTTGTAAATATGCCACCCATAAGTATAACATACAATAATTTGAACAAGTGAATAAATAATAATTAAAAGTAGGCCGAAACTTTAGACATGATCTGGCCTCACGTGTGATATTATTTAGGCCTGGGTGTCTAGTGAGAACCTAAATAGTAAATTATATTATTTGGGCCCATCAGCTCACCAGACTCAACCAAGTGCTTTTTATGCAATCTATGCAAGAGGCAGTTCATTTCATCTCTAATTGGAAATGGAAATGGAAATGGGTTTCTCGGTTACATGGATTATCTAATTATTTGGGACTTTTTTTATATTTGAACTGCATGATATAAACTTTTCTGTGATGGCGATTTTGTTATTATTTTTCATTTTGATTATACTCTTTTGTTTTATGACTGTTTTGTTTTACTTGTCAATTTTATTATTTTAGAAGTCCTCGAGTAAAAGGTTTTTGTGATATAAAACTCAGTAGGTATTGGACAAAAAAAGTCGAAGTAGCAGCTAATGCTTGACTTAAGAGTTCGAATCTTCTGCTGCGAAGAACATAGGCCATCCGTGCTGTAATGAATTTGAAGCGTTCAATATGTGGGCCCACTGAAGTTGGAAACAAGGAAAAAAGATTTTAACGGGCCACAAACTCCATCTAAATCATCCGTCTATCCCATCCTTTGAATAAAAGAAAAAATTACAAAAGAACCCTGCATTATTTCTAAATTTTGACAAGATCCTTGTGTAACATAATAATATGATATAATAAAATATTTTTAAATATAATTAGAAACAAATCATTCTAAATTTTTTTTGAAAAACCCCCTAACTTTTATATAATAATATTTTTTATAAATTGAAAAAATATTTTTTATAGAAAATAATATTTTTTTATAGAAAATAATATTTTTTTTATAAAAAAAAGTATTTTTCAGTAAATAATTGTTAAATAAATATTTTTCCGAAAAAAAACCCCTAACTTTTCTATAATAATATTTTTTATAAATTGAAAAAATATTTTTTATAAAAAATAAAAAATATTTCTCGGTTAAATAATTGTTAAATAAATATTTTTCCAAAAAAATGCCCCCTAACTTTTATATAATAATATTTTTTATAAATTGAAAAAAAGTTTTTTATAGAAAATAATATTTTTTTATAAAAAATATTTTCAGTAAATAATATTAAATATATATTTTTCCGAAACAAAAACCCCCTGACTTTTCTATAATAATATTTTTTATAAATTGAAAAAATATTTTTTATAGAAAATAATATTTTTTCTAAAAAAAAGTATTTTTCGGTAAATAGTTGTTAAATAAATATTTTTCCGAAACAAAAACCCCCTAATTTTTCTATAATAATATTTTTTATAAATCGAAAAAATACTTTTTTTTAGAAAAAAATTCTGAAACAAAAACCCCTAACTTTCTATAATAATATTTTTTGTAAATTGAAAAAATATATTTTATAGAAAATAATATTTTTTATAAAAAATAAAAAATATTTTTCAGTAAATAATTGTTAAATAAATATTTTTCCGAAACAAAAATATTTTTCTGAAATAATAAAAAAAATTATAATGATTTTTTTTCTAATTATATTTAAAAATATTTTATTATATCATATTATTATATAACACAAGGATCTTTTCGAAATTTAGAAATAATGCAAGATTCTTTTGCAATTTTTTCTTTTATTTAAATGATGGGAGTAGACAGATGGAGTTTGCGCCCCATTAAAATCTTTCTCCCTTGCTTCCAACTTTAGTGGGGTCCACATATTGAACGCTTCAGATTCATTGGAGCACGGATGGCCTATGTTCTTCACAACAGAACATACGAACTCTTGACTTAAAGGCACACATAAACAATCTATTATATTGTCCTCGAACTAAATTAAATGTAAATTGAATGTCTACCAACCTTCACCGCAAATTAAGTCACAGTACGATGCCGAAGTTCAATCAAGGTAAGTATTCATGTAATAGCTACATTTGAGTACTTACGAACCTTACTGAATTAAATTCAAAAGGCTCAGAATAATTATTTTTCTTTTTCAGAAAATTAAGCCGAAAAAGACAACTAGAATACTATGTATAGAGATATTGCTTCGGTCACACAAGTAGATTGCGAATAAAGACACCAACTGACAAGAACTCTGCAAGGCTGTATCTATACTGACATATAGACATACAACATTTATTGCGAATAAGGTTGAAAACTATATCAGTCTGAAATTTCAAATAGTTACTTACCTTTGTATTATTATCTAATATATGATAAATCTAACTAAAATGCATTAGAATTCTTTCAAAATACATTCATCCATAAACCAAAAAACCAAAGCGGAAATCAAGCTACAAAAAACTAGCGACAAACTAATCAAGGTTTACAAATAACCACAAAACAGGGCAACAAAGCTCTAGGATTAAGCAAATAAAGCTCTTCAATATTTGCATACAAACCAACTTTTCCAGCCAATGAATCAAACCCAATTTGTCCATTAATCTCCTCCAAATTCTCCAACGGTTTATGAACCCGACCGGCTATTACTCGACAAACCAACAAAGCCTTCTTCACATCCGAGCAATCCTGGCCGTTCATCTCAATCGATTCAAACGCTCTTCCACTCGTCGAAGTCGTAAAAACCCCAATTCCATTTCCTCCTTTGATCTTCATACAAAATCCTAATCTTATAATTTGACAAACGTTACATTTACTATTCGAACATAAACTTGACGAGCCATTCATGCCTAAAGAGCAGGAAATTGTCGTGCCGTAAAACCGTAAAAGTTCGTTTCCATCAGCCAAACAACGTGGATGCTTTTTACTGAGTTTACTCGCCTTTTGTTTTACAGTTTCTCTGTATTCTTCGAAACGAGCAACGGTTTTTTGCATGTTGTGAACTTTCAGAACCCGTTCGATTCTGCCTAAGTTGTTTTCGGACTTTAACCAGCTTGTTCTACAGATTATTTCGACAATCTTTCTTGATGAATCACCTTCCACAAGTTCTGTAACTGTTGATCAAACAACAGTATAAAAAATAAGATATTGAAATTGAGTGAAATGAACAAATAAACATGAATCTTTCGAAAATATTTTAAAATGTAACAGAAAATGAATTTTTTTTTTAATTACCTGCATGCTTGGAGAGATGATGAGATTCAAGAGCTTCCCACTTGATGAATTGCTCACCACATTTATGGCAACTCACATTACTAGACCCTCTCTGTAAACTCGCATCATAAGAAACCCTATGCCTCGTCGGAAAATGATATACGCCACCAAGTCCTCCCATCTCCGGCGATCTAGGCGGAGTAGACCTAACTCCTCCGCCTCTAAACGACCCATTATGCCAGGCTGGACCTGGCGTACCAGGTGTGAGTGTACCAACGAAGGAAGAATCATGGTTTCCTCCTCCAAATCCAGTTATCTTCAGCTCGCATCTTGAGTTGCTACTCAAAATCACCTCATGAGTAATGGGGTTCAGAAACTCGCTGCTTCCAATGGATCTTGGACTGCAACTGTGAGGTTTTTCCATGTGTCTTTTGCTTCCATGAATCACGTCTTTGAGGTTCGCGATGGACCGTGAGCAGCCGGAGCGAGAGCTTGTACTCTTCTTGGTTAAAATGTTACTCAGCTGGCCTTTGGTTTTAGGGTTGTGAACGTCAGACGGTTCGGATTTGCAGTGGAGAGATTTTCTGAAAGAAAACCACATTGTTGGTGGTTTTTCTTTCTCTTTTTTGGGCTCTGTTCCTTGTTTTTTCGCTCTCCTCTGTTTTGAATCTCCATGGCCATGGCTTCTTTCTTCTGTCATGATGAATTGAATAGTATTGTAACAGTCTACTGTGCTTCCTCTTTTTCTTCCCACTCTGTGTGTGGAAATAACACTTCAATTAAAGAGGTGAAATGAAACTGAACTGAAACACAGAGCATGAGTCTCATCAGAATTTAAAAATACAAGCCAGCCATTAAAGAGAGACACTCAAAACTCTCTTTTTTCAGATTCATTGATAGACCTGTCGCCAATGCTTTCAGAATTCAGATGCTAAAAATACATCTGAAACATTTCCCAAATTGGTTTGGCTAGAAAGAGAGGGAAATGAGCAATTTTGAACAAAAGAGAAAAGACAAACTTTTGAATTCACAACAAGCTCACCTCATAAAAAGTTGAATATATTTTTTGGTTGTAATAAATTCAAGAATATACAGAGGAAGAAAGAGGACCTAAACTCAGACAATTTAGTTTGGATTTCTGAATTAAAAGCAGGCATTTGGTATTTATTTAGTAGGGCTAAGCAAACATGAGCTAAGTCTATACTGAATTTGAATTAAATGTTCTGTGGGTGAGGTATTAAATGCGCCAGCGGTAGGTCTTGGATTTATGCAGTCTGGTCCTCCACATGCTAAGAAGTCGGTGAAATTACGTAAATACCCCTGACAAATTACAACTGTAGCCATTTTCTGGTTTTAATTGATTTGCAAAAGGAAGAAAAAAGGACCTCTGATTTTAATTTTGCGCCGCTGATGTAAATGTAAGGGAAAGGAAATATATTTTGTGCATTCATATCAGAAGTTTATTATTGTTGTAAATTGAGACAATGTGACCTCACATAATAAGTTGGTAAGCTCATAAAAACAGAAGCTGTTTCTTTTTTTTTTTTTTTGCCAATTAAGCCCGTGGGCAAAACAGAAGCTGTTTCTAAGTTCTCATGAAAGATGTCATCAGAAGTGGCTTCTTTCTTTTATGGCAAGCGGCGTTAATACTAATACAGCAAGTAAAAATTTAAATAAACTAATTGTTAGTTACTTTTGTAGCCATCTTCTTGTTGTTTTAATTTAACACCGCTGACGTAATTTCTGAATTTAATGGAACTATATTGTTTGCATTTATGATTTATATCACAAACTTGATTGTTGTTTGGACCACATAATGCAATACAGTATAAGTTAGATTCATAAAACTATAATCTGTTTCTAAGTTGTCATAAGATCTTCGAAATATATTATAATAAATGCATGAGAATGAGAACGCTTCTTTTATGACAAGTAAAAAGTAAATTCATATGAACTTATTTTTGCGAAATGTGTAAACATGATAGTATTGTAGCATGATTTTAACACGATGACACTGTATATATATTATTTTTTCATTTTATATATTGTTTTTCTATTTTTATATATTATTTTGTTATATATACTTGTGTTTATTCTTTATATATTTTTATTTTTTTATTTTTAGAAAATAAATTATATATATTGTTATTGAATCCGCCCGTAAGCATTAATGCTACAGTAACATCTTACTATATCATATCCCTTTATTTGTCTAGTTTATCTTTCATTATCTCCATTCAATGCACCGAAAAACATCATAAAAAAAACGCACAGACAGTCAAGAAAAAGAAGTAACTTCCAAGTCCCAAGCTCGTTCATGAATTCATGATCTCAAGAGCCTGCTAATTATAATTATTAAAACTTGTGCTGTGTCGAAATTAGAGCTTAATGAAAACCATGCAAGTAATTGCATATCTTTGAACTTTGAACACCAACTCCCAAAAACTGAGACCGACTTGTTTAATCCAACCTCGTTTCATCAAATTCGACAAAAATAAAAAATATTAAAGAAAGCCTCATTAAATATTCTAAATACAAGGCCCATTTTCTTTTGTATGCAAAGCCCATTTTCTTTTAGGCCCAGATACAACCGAAAGTTCCGGACTTTTTTTTATATACCACTCTATTCAAAAATAATTCAGCAAAAAACACTCATTTCAAAATAATGGGATATCTACCATTTCCGTCACTGCTAGTGGTAAAACAGATGTTGTTCCATCACTAGTAGTGGTGGAACATGTGGATTTTCAGTTTTTTCAAAAATTTCTTATTTGACGGTCTAAATAGGGTTAATTAGTGTAAAAAAAAAATACTATTCTGTCACAGATAGTGGCGGGACATGAAAAAAATTAATTTTTTTGCGTTTTTTTCCTGAGAAAAAAGTATTTTTTTCCCGTTCCGCCAGTGGCAGTTGCGGAATACGTTTTTTCACTAATAAACTTTATTTTTGAAAAATTATAAAATTCACATATTCTGTTACTAATAGTGTGAGAATAACATCCGATTCGTCAATAATGGCGACAAAATTGTAGATACTCTATTATTTTGAAAATTTGCCATATCTGCCGATTTATCTTTCAACAGAGGCAAAGAAGAAGAAAAAAAAGTCGAAAGTTCCGGATGCGATGGCTGGCGCAAAAGCATTTCAAATGGAATCAATCCTCCTCTTCCACTTCGCTCTCCTTTTACTTTCCAAAAGCAAACAATCAACCCCCTCTGTTCTCCAATAAACTCCTCCCATTCTCCTTTTCCCTCCTCACTGCGCTCAGCCAACCAAAATGCCGCCCAAAAGGGCACCCGTGGAGATCCGCTCCGACGACCACAGCTCCCAGAAATGGCAGGTTTCGCTCACCGAAGCCACTTTCAGGTCCTTCCTCTCTCACGGCGGAGAGCCGGCGGTGTTCGGCGAGGGCTCGCTCTTCAGCCCGTTTCTGTTCGGGAAGTTCTTCGATCCGGCCGACGCGTTCCCGCTTTGGGACTTCGATTCTGATGCGCTGCTGTCTGGACTGAGGAGCGGTAGGAAGACGAGTGTGGATTGGGTTGAAACTGAATCTGAGTATGTAGTCAAAGCTGAGTTACCAGGTATGGAATGAAACTCATGTTTTTTTTTTAGTTCATTAATTACTATGCTAATTACTCTTGCAAAGAGTTGATTCAAATGTTTTTGCCTTGCCTATGAAAAAAATTAATGAATGGAGGTTTAATTCTGTCAAAATCTAATCTCTTGTAATTAGGCCCTTTAAGAGCCTAATTTTCGGCCCAATTGCCATTGATCCAGTTTAAAATTGCGTTCTTACTACAAAGATTGCACAAAAATACAATTTAATACAATCACTGAATTTCCATAAAGACGAATTCACAAACCTAAAAACAACATATTTTAATAATTTTAATTTCTTTCCTCATTCTTTTCAGGTGGAAAGAAATGTGAAGTGGAAATAACTGGAGTGGACTCAAAAGTACTGGAAATAAATGGGAAATGGAGAGCTACTCCGACTCCGTCCAGTGAAAAGGACTGGAGAGCAGGCCGGTGGTGGGAACACGGATTCGTGAGACGCATAGAATTACCTGACGATGCGAATTGGAAAAAAGCAGAAGCGTATATTTATGACGATAATTTCTTAGAGATAAAAATTCAGAAGAATATATCTGCTGAGTGCAGCGTGGGGCCTAAAGAACCCGATTCTTGAATGAGAGTGATTGAGGGAAAATACTGCATGAATATATTGTGCTATATATATTATTGATTGTTTGTGCAGATCTCTTTTTTGGTGAGAAGGATGGATTGGGTTCTTCTTGTATAGATATATATATGTTAAACGGTAAACATGGGACAAGAGATAAGATATGGAATATAACTTTATGTAGTAGCTATATATATTACTATGATTTGATGTAGAAGTTTTTAATTATTGTGATGTTTTTTTATTTGAGGTCAAGACTCAATAGGGTTAGAGTAGAGATGATTATTAGCTTCTATTGAGTAGTCACTTAGGCAATTAACTCAAAACAATATAAAAGAATAACAAAGAATCATATAATTCAAGAAAGCCCCTCAAATACACAAAATGAACAAAATCATCTCATCCGATCAAAGCAAATTAATTGCAAATTAACTACCTCGATATTTAAAGATTCAAAACCATAACTAACCCCAAACCAAGCCCCAAAGCGACCTGAGCCCACCTCGTGCTTCCAACGGCTCCCGACGGAGTAATCTTAGAAGGCGTCGGTGCTGAAACAGCTGGCAGATCAGCTATGGTCGAAGAAGGAGAAGGAATCTCAGGCGACATTTTAGGTGCCAAAGATGGTGAAACAGCCAAAGGAGCAGGAGCAGGAGAAGGGGCTAAGGCAGAAGAGACATCGACTTCTAGTTTCATGCCTGCACTGCAGTGACCAGGTACACTGCAGATGAAGTATCGCTTGCCAGGTTTGGTTAGCTTGATGGTCGTGCTTCCGCCTTTGTAGGAGGCAATTGGGGTGGTTCCTGAACAGGTGTCGTAGTCTGCCTTTGAAACCTCAACTACGTCGTGAAATGTTTGATATGTGAAAGCTGAAAAGTAATCGGAAGTTAGTACATATGACATTTTGTTGTAAGATAAGAGTCATAGGAGAAAAGAGATCTAGAAATGAAAATGTCATGTCCTATCACAAAATGTATGACTAGCATTTGTTTTATGAAGACATATTTCTTGACATACAATGTAGGATAGGAAAACTAAAGAGAGAAAAGTTACATATATTCAAAGTTAAAACTTACTAAGGCTGTCGCCAGGAGCGAACTTCTTGTCGGCTGACCAGGTCGTAAGATCTGTAGTTGTCTCCCAACCAGACGGACCTCCGACCGGATAATCTACTCCCATTACTACTTGAACAAGAACTGCCATTGCTAAAACACTCACAACCATCTTCTTGTTCCCTGCCATCTTTCCCTCAGAAAAAAAGGCCACTTTGATTATGAGAGAATGAGAGTAGATATAATTGGGGATGAAATAGAACCCTATATATACAAGAGGAATTAGGTGCCCAATTTATTCATGGAAAGAAAGAAAGTAATGGTCCAGTTAATCATAGGTTGCTTGTGTGAAAGATTAGACATGACAGATAGTCCGCCAAGAGTTGGTAAGACTCAAAATTCAGGCCCAGAAGTTGGTAGACATTAGCCTTTCCAGTCAATTAATCTCCAGTCGGTGTTAAGTTAATTTAATCACCAGTAGTTTTGGTGGATTGGTGGAAGCATGTGCAATTACCATAATTTACGTTAATTATCGATTAATATGATCATGTGTGTCATGTGGAGTTGTTATTTGATACAGGACTTTTCACCCTAAAGATAATATATATAGAAAAATTAAATAAACCTGGTTAGGTCTACACTGGATTGTTTTATTGGTCTATATTGTTTTTTGAAAGATCTCTTCTAAACATTTAACTAAGTGTTCAATTTCTGTAAGAATGATCCACTAAAATAGCTTAGGACATACAAACAATACATTTCATCAGTAGATTAATTCATCCCCTTACAAGAATTGAATAAAGTGATTTATTACATGTGCAATTATTAGTTGTATGATGGGTTTTTTCTTCAATTAGAAGCTTCAGCTGGCCTCACTGGCCCGAGTTTGAAGGTTATGCATGTGGCAACTGGCACATCATAACTTGTCTGTCTGTACTGTATAGATAAGTGCTCATTACATAAGAAAAACATAAACAAAATGTGCAAGTGAAACTCGGGGGATTTATTTAACAATGCCCCAGTATAATGCTAAATATTCCAATTAACGATCAAAGATACAGATAGTATAAATCAATTTTTTGAGTAACAAATAAAGACGTTCATTATATTATCAAATCAGGACAAAATAAAAGAACAAGAAAGTCATTGCTTTGATTTACAGAGCTGAATAATAATTGGGCCACACTTTAATTGATATCAGCCCACTACTTCTTATTAATCATTGATAGCCCAAACAATTAAATCATAAATGGTCACGAAGAAAAGAAGCAACATCTAAAAATTGGGGACGTTGGTCCCATTTGTCCCAAGCCCTAATCTAACAGTTCAATTTTCAATCTCGTGTTTTTCAGTTCTTGTACAACAATTTTATACATAATCTCTTGCATTTTTCGAAATTACGTAAACTTATAGAAGTTATAATAACTTACATATTCTTTTAAAAAATATTTGTACAAAGTAGATATTTTGTATAATATTATCATATTTTAATAAATTTAATAAGAAATAACTCGAAATATATAAAAAATAAACTAATTTGAAAAGTTTGGGACAAAATTATGTCCCAAGCCCTTGGGACTAAACCCGCTCCCCTAAAAATTAATAGCCGAAATGATAAAAAGCCTATTTTTGACCTGAATTAGTAGAGAGAAAAAGTCATAAATAGGGATTACTTACATGAATTAATATGCAACAACAAAAATAAAAAAGAGGAATGAAGAATTAATACCAATATTCGACTGAGAGTGGAATCTTGTCCATGCTCTTTCATGGTCGCAATTGTAAGTTCCTCTAGTTAAAGAAAGCATTTTCTTGAGGCGAGAGAGACTGACAATTAGGCGATCTGATTCTGGAAAAGATAGATAATATAAACTATGAAATTATGGAGAACTGTTAACCAGTTTATTATATCAAATCAAATTATATAAGAGCAAATGAAGATAGATAGTACAACCTGAAAAGTACAAATGAAGTTAAAAAGTACAACACATAGATTGTATATGATATATAGTGCGTACAAATTAAAATGAAAGTACAAACCATAGATTGTACTGTACAAAAGGCATTGGTACCATATTAAGGAGGAAAAAAGGTAGATAGTACAAATATCGATCTAAAGAATCTGTAGTATTCTACAGAGTTCAAATCAATAATACTGATTCAAGAGTTATTTAATTATTTCACTTGAAATATTTAGCTTTTATCTTCAACAATTTGACTTCTAATCAATGGATTAAGAAACAGGTTGAACTAAAAAATGGTTTGAAGATCAATCACAATTAAAAAGGCTGACATCACACTCTGGAAAAGTCTACTTTAGCTAGAGATGGACTTCTTTGTTTTCTGGTTCCTTTTTATTTAGTATCTAGGATTTTTATTCTTTCTTTTCATAATTTCTTTTGAATTTGATATTGTCAATCCTCTTGGCATTTACATTGTAAAAAACTGCAGATCACCAGGTACAGCCTGGGATCTATTTCTAAAAAAAAAGAGTTTTTCACTGGGCTTTAGTTTTACAATACCTCTCCAAGCTAAAATTATTTTATCCAACTAATCATTTTCAGCCCAATTAGTTACATCATAGCCGAAAAATACATCTCATATTTTCATAGCCCAAAGATATTGTTTATCATACATTTATTTTTTCATTTATCATCAAACAGCAAATTAGTAAACTATGAAAATCATTCCTACCAAAAAGCCCAATTATCCCCAAAACCTGTTCTTCTTTCTTCACGGCAAAAATGGGATTACTCTTCTGGAGAAAGAGCAAAACCGCCGCCTCAACCGAGGCCAATCCTCCATCCGACAAGTCCTCCTCCTCCGCCTCATCCAACGGCAGCAAGTCCGGCGGTGCGGCAGCGAAGGGCGGAGATGAGGTGCCGGGGATGCACGGGGCGATGGAAGTCCGGCGCCAGGCGGAGGTGACGGTGTTCGAGTTCGGGTCCAGCAAGGCCGCCGGCGATAGGGTGACGATCGCCGGATATTGTCCTGTCTCCGACGAGCTGGAGCCGTGCCGCTGGGAGATTGTTCCGGCTCTTGAAGACGACGCCCCTCAGTTCAGGATTGTTTTTTGATTGATTCATTTCTGAGTCTTTTGTTTGTTTTGAGGGTTATTGATCAGCTTGTTAATGGAAGAATTTGAGAACTTTGTTGAGTTGAATTTTGAGTTGATTATCCTGATATAATTGGTAATTAATTATAGTGAGATGGATTTTGATTAGTTGAATTGAAATGTTGTTTTGCTTACAAAGGGGATTCAAATACAAAGTTCCTAATTCATAAAATTGTAGAGGTTGAGTTGAGACTGTTTTGTATGATTTAAGGTCTGCTAACTCCTCTGCTACCAATTCCATTTGTTAATGATTTGGTGTGTAATTTACAAAACAAAGAAGAAAGTTACTTTTTTGAGGAACACGAGAACGAGATAGGCCTATCCATTTTGTATTAATTAATTGATCACATAATTACAAGAATGGACCGGAAACAAAATCAAACTCAAAATAAGAAACAAAGACAAAAATAAAAAAAATTAAGATTAATCTATTTCGATTTTTTCTTCTGTCAGAAAAAGAGAGAAGGAAGATCAATGAAAAGTGTGTGATGAAACTGAAAGCAATTAATTAGCAAAGCCCACAAAAGCAAAAAAAGAAAAAAGAAAAGGAAAGAGAAAGCAATTAGCAATGAAGAAACTTTCCAACAGCTCTTGATTTAGTCACTTTTCACCAGAAAGATTTTTAAATGTAGAAAATCATAATAAAATTTTGTGGGACTTGAATTTGATGGGCCTTCTTTCCATGCGCTTTCTTTTACTTCTTTCCAAGACTTGGTCCAACTTTTTTCATTAAGTTGTATTAATCTAATTCCTTAACATGAAACATGTGACAAAACAATTGGTAAATATTCATTGCTTCTTTTTTTTTACAAAATAAGAACGCAAAGAGTAAAGACTTTATTTTACAGACAGCAATACTGAAAATGATTGGTATTTGGTAGTGGTCAAATTTGTAGACCCCTAACAATATTTGCATTATTCGGTTTTTTATATTTGTCAAATACAAAGAAATGACACAAATGAACAGCTGCATACTTTAAATACCATCTAGTTGCAGTTATGGAGCAGCTTTCATTAGCTATGATGTGGTATTATATTATATATATATATTCTCTAATTAAGTCAATGTGCTGAAGAACAAGGCATCTGACCCTTGAAAACTACAAATAATTAGTGACTAGTTAATTTAATTAATATTATTATTACCAGTGTTGCCTCCTATAGAGTTATAGTCTTATATGCTTCTAGCGATACCTTAGTTTTATTATAATTAAATGGATAAAGTTACCTTCACCAGCCTGGCTATTAGATAATAGATATAACCTTTCTTCTAAAAGGCAATATCTATGTTTGGTTTGGTCTAACAATTAACATTCAGACATTTTCAAACTTGCCCATATGATCTTATCACTGCAATTGTACCAATTACAAATCATTGCAATAATGTATTTGCCCTTAAATTGGGCATAATGAAATCATGGTATAGAATATAGATTGATTTATGCTATAATTAATGTAATAATATTTATACAGATATTTAATTTTTTTGTAAAGACAATGGTCACAACAGTCATTTCTTTTTGTGATCCTTAATTAAAATAAAAAATAATAATCTTATAATTTTCATTACAAGTCATTTGTATAGTACTGATTTCTTTTCTTATCATGAATTTGTTTTGTTGTTCAAAAATCATATCTACTTTTGAACATCTTGTAAAAACATCTCAAATTGATATAATAATGTTATTACTAATAAAATAACTAAAATTACTAGATATTTAGAATGATAATCATGGTAAAAAAAAATCAATTTCTTAATTGGCTACTCCTTAAAACGACCATCAACTTTGTTATAGACAAAAATTAAGTAGTTTATCCTTCTAAATAAAGAAAAAATATTTTATCCTGTCAAATACTTTTACATTATTAACCTTCTAAAAACATTCATAATTTGAATTCTTTTCATTTAAATTCTATATAGGTGAAAAAAATAATAAATCCACCATGTACTTTGAGCAATCAAAAAAAGATCTCATGATTGGTCAAAATAGGACCAAGTATTGCATATGTTTGAAACTACGGAGAAATAACAGAGCAAACGGATACTTTTTCAAACAATGCTGCCTCTGCTCTTCCCTGCTACACTATATATAACCTTTGCCCAAATATCAAACTATCAACCTTCATTTCTAAACACCAACTGTTCGAAATAAAGTCAATCTCCTTTCTTTAATCTCTCCTTCCAAAAATGAGGTCTCCACTTCTCTCCCTTCTTGTCCTCCTCTCCTCCCCTCTTCTCCAATTACTCTCTGCCTCAAAACCTCTCGCAAGCTTCTGTTCAGGCACTGATAAATTCACTCCTAACTCTCGGTTCAAGAACAATTTATCTCAACTGATGTTTCTTCTCGCAACAAAAGCCCCCAAAATTGGCTTTGAAATTGCTTCGGTCGGCTCTAATCACCGAAAGATAAACGGCCTTGCACTCTGTAGAGGTGACATCACAAGTGAATCATGCAACAGCTGTATAAACGAAGCTAATTATCAGCTCGAGAGCCAATGCAATTACAAAAAAGATGCAGTAATCTGGTTTGATAATTGCTTGGTGAGATACTCTCATAAAGAATTCTTCGGAGAAATTGATACAGATCATTCAGTAATCATACGAGACGAGAGAAATGTGACGAATCCAGCAGCATTTAATGCGAGAGTAATGAAGATGATGAATAGGTTGGTGATGAAGGCTTACATATCGCCATTGTTATTCTCAAAAGCTCAAATGGAGCTCGGAAAAAGCAAGAGACTGTTTGGGTTGGTGCAATGTACAAAAGATTTATCTGGGGGAGATTGCAAGAGATGTTTACAGAAAGCGATTGATTTAATTCCAAGTGGGAAAAGAGGGGCGAGAGTTTTAGGTGGGAGTTGTAATGCAAGATATGAGCTCTTCCAATTCTATGATGAGTCTTAGTTTAGTACAAACATATATATGTGACTGTAAATTAAGATAGATTAATTTTAATTGTTCGTGTGTAATGATAACATATATTTTAATTGTTCATTCTTGTAAAAAAAAAATACTCTTCGGGCCTAATTGCAAGTCTGTTTTTTAATTAATTATTGGCATTTCATGTTGTTGAAACCGAAGACTAATTACAGAGACAACAATGACTGTATTTGTATGGGGTCAATGCGACTCGGACTTGCTGATTTGTAAACTAGTCATACATGTCAAATGGGCTCATGTACTGGTCCCCCGTTAAATTAGGATTTCGCCTGTGTGTTAATGCATGACTAAGACAGGAAATGTTTCTTCCACTCTATACTGCTTGTTTTTTAGTCATAAAGTTTGGGGTCTCTTTGCATATATAACATAAGTTAGTGCATATAATACATGTATACCTTTTCAAGATAAATAAAATATAAGCGTTGAAAGAAAAGTTAAAATAAGAGAAGCCAAACTCTGATAAAATTTGGAAACAAACGTGACGTACGACGCACCAACCAATAAGGATAAGAAAAGTACAGGCTGTCAAACGGGACTCACTGTCAAATAGCTATCAAACGGACCCGTTTGACAGCATATGAAGTCCGTTTGACAGTGAAAAAAAGATAAATGAGGAATTTAAGTGGGACGTCATGTATATGTGCTCATAAGGATAATACATTAATGAAAAACTCTAACATGCCCCCTTAAATGTCCTCAATCTCCTTGATGTGGTAAGTTAATTTGTCTTTTAGTGATAAGTGGGTCTCACAAAAATAATTTTTTTTATATTTGTTGAGTCACTTACTATTAAAAGACAAATTAGCTTACCACATCAAGGAGAATGGAGGGCAATGTAGAAAGACTCTTAATTAATAGTCTCTCAAATGTTGCACGTTTTAATGCATAGAGGCAGCAAAACAAATGACCTGATAACAAATTATGCCAACTATTGAGCCCACAAATAACTTACTAATGTTTTATTGCATAGAGGCAATAAAACAAACAACCCCATAAGTCATAACGAATTATACTTAACTATTGAGGCCACAATACAAAAGATTCATCATGGATTAGGGGTGAACCATATAAGTGTTGTTTCAGGAGGAGAAACGGCATCATCAGGACAAAACGGTTTGATAGCATCCTCATTCATGTCATAGACCCCAAAATCATGCCCCCCATTGCGCCAATAATAACAGGAGTTAAACGTCGGTGAAATCGATACCATTTGGAATGCACCCAGGAAACCCGCTAGGATACAACCAAAGGTGAACTATTCCCCACAAACAACGCAAGATCATCAATATCTTCCAACTCATCCACTGCTTCTTCCTTTAAATTAATCCTTGCGGCCAAAAACCCATGTGTTTTATCGAAGCCATCTTTGAACCTCGGAATTCCCAACATGTCTCTCTTATAGTGCACGAGGTAGCACCAATATGTGCCCGTAGCGAATGACTTCAGGCTATACATTTTTGTCCCTTCAGGATCGGAACCCACCATATCAAGAGCAAAAATAATATCGCTCATGGAATTGGCATAAAAGGTGTACGGAGCTCACCAAGCAAGATAATTGCAATGAAATCCGGTAACGGGTCCGGATGACACGTTCCGATATCTATGATTGTCCAAATTGTATCACCTGGCCTCCAAATCACAGGCGTACGGAGCTCACCAAGCAAGATAATTGCAATGAAATCCAGTTTCTCTTTAGGATCATGAGATAAGACAGCCTTGAATACTATCCTTGTTTGCACTTCTTTGTAGGGTAATGCGATACATACTCCATCCGAATTGATGACCCATTCATCGCCATATGTTATTGTCATGTCCTCCTCCTCGTCAAAAAAGGGTGGAAAATGTGCTAGCTCGAACCACTCTGTAGTGAAGGGGTTTACGAGATGACCATTGATCCACTTGTCTATGGTAAACAATTACCAGCTGTACGAGGAACTTACGATGAAGTGCCCGTATAATTCTTGGCTTTCTCGTCCTTTCCGAGCACCAATCATGGGAGTTCAGGGCAGGGAAATAACGCTTTTCTTTCACAACAGAACGCCAGTTTTGACACAGCACTGCATCGGTGCATATCAGTTAAGAGTAAGAAAGTTGGTTATGTGCTCAAGGGCGTCACTCGCTAGGTCCGACCAATCACCAGACATGATGGTCACGCACTTCACCCTGTAAGATCACACGAAATAGACGCTAACACTAAACTTGTATATGTTTTCTTTTCTCATGCATATATATGTTCAAACAAATTTTATTCTAAAACTATGTATGAGTATTTTTCCAACATAAAAATTTGTAGGAGAGAGAGAGAGAGAGAGAGAGAGAGAGAGAGGGAGAGAACCTTGAGACGGAAGTCATCTTTGACGCTTTGACCAGCGATAGGTGGAAGAAGATGGGGCGCCAGCTGAGTGTGTTGTTGATGTGTGCAGTGCAGTCGTGGAGATGATCTCTTTGCCTCTTGAGTATGGAATTGATTTGGATTTCCTTCTTTAATTTTAGGGTTTGGGTTTGAGTAAATAGAAATTTGGGTCGGGTTTGGGTAATATAGTGGCCGGGCTATATATAGGGAAAGATAGGAAATTGGGCTGGGTTATTGATATATTGGGCTTTAAATTATAAAATTATATATTTTTTCTTTTCTTTTTTAATTTCGACTTTCAGAGTTTGGTTGAAGATTAATTATTGGTCAAAAAAATAAATCATAATTATGTGGTGTTAACCAAAGCTGAACCGAGACGTCACTCGGACCCAAGTAAAGTCAAGTCTGCGTCCGGAAACTTCAATCACAATTTCACCTAACGGCCTTCACTATTCAGTTCACAACCAAGTCTCACCCAATTTCCAAGTACCAAGCATCAATGGCCTCTAATTCACTCATCACTTCTCTTTCTCTCCTCCTCTCTCTTCTCACCATCGTGTCATCAGAAGAGCTTTCTACACTTCTAAAGTGTCCAACCGACTCAAACTTCACAACCAACAGCACTTACGAGTCCAATCTTGACCTTCTTCTCTCTACTCTTCACATCTCGGCTTCTCTCATTGGCTTCTCCTTCACAACCGAAGGCGACGCCCCTAATCAAGTTTACGCTCGTGTTTTCTGTCGTGTTGATCTCCCTCCGTCTGCATGCCGATCATGCATCTCAACTGCAGTCCAGGGCCTCAAATCCAAATGCCCTTTTGGTAAAAGAGCCATTATATTTTACGATAAATGTTCCGTGCGTTATTCTGATTCGAATACTACATCTCAAGAAGAAAAGTCTTGGTCTTACATATCGTATAATGTTAATGATCTCTCGGACTCGGACGCGCAAAAGTTTGAAGATTTATATACTGAATTGATGGGAAACGTGGCATCTGGGGCGGCTAATTCAAGCCGTATGTCGGATTTTGGTCAAGCGAATTACACTAGTAATAGTACGTTGTATGGGTTAGCGGACTGCATGTGGGATCAGTTGCCGGGAGAATGTTACACTTGTTTGCAAGAGTCAATTCAAAAATTTCAAAAGTGTTGCCTGGGCAAACAGGGAGGATTTGTGTTTAGATATGAATGTTTTTTGCGCGCAGAAATTTATCCTTTCTTTGTTGATAGCGCTGTTATTAATGCGCCACCACCACCACGCCAGGTTTTGCCTCTGGTACCCTCTCCGGTATTGCTGCCTCCACCACCGGCCAATATTGCCCTTTCTTCTAAAGGTAAGATGTTTGCTTAACTAAATACTATGTTCATACAACTACAAGAATTAATATTTAGTATTTGGCGCGTTAATCAATATTAGTCCGCAGTATGAATTAACGTGTTGTTGTGGTCAACTTTTTGTTGTTTACATCTCACTAATTCATCCCATTTTCATTTTCCAAGACTTGTTTACCCATGTAGGTATCAAAGATAAAAAGAAGACACTTCCTCGGGTTCTTGGACCATTGCTTTGTAGCATCTTTCTAATCCTCGTTGTTTTAGCTCTTGTTATGCTGAGAAGGAGAAGATCGATAAAATTTGAAAGTAAATTGCTTAAATTATTTTCGTGTTAACATTTATCAGCAATTATAATTAGTCACTGTATTGATGACAAAGTGCAATTCTTCACATTCGACATTTACACATTTCCCGTTAATTTCAAGATTATTTTTATTTTTTTGTAGATAAGAAGGACGAGGCAAGAGATGCATCTGGATCTTTGTTATTTAAACTAAATGATCTTAGAGTAGCAACTAATGACTTCTCCCAATCAAACAAGCTCGGTGAAGGCGGTTTTGGGTCAGTTTACAAGGTAAATTTCATTACAAAATCATACATATAAAAGAAAGGTCTAAGTAGAATTAAAAATGATACTGTTTCTTTTGTGATAGGGAGTTCTTGCAAATGGGCAAGAAATAGCAGTTAAACGTCTTTCTTTTGGTTCGGGTCAAGGTGTTTCTGAGCTTAAAAATGAAGTAATTGTACTTACTCAACTTAAACACAAAAATCTCGTCAAGTTATTGGGTTTCTGCTCGGAGGAGGAGAAATTACTAGTTTATGAATTTCTTCCAAATACGAGCTTAGATAAATTTCTATCTGGTATATTATTAATAAATTCGCTATAGCGCTACATGTAGTTTACTTCTTTTCTATCAAAAAATTTAATGGTCTTTTTTTAGTAAAATTAGCCTTCATGGTTTTTTAACAGTTCAATTATGTGTGAAATAGATAGCCATAAATGTGAAAAACTAACCTGGCCAAAGAGATATGAGATTATCAAAGGGGTTGCTAGAGGAGTTCTTTATCTTCATGAAGAGTCTCGGATAAAGATTATCCATCGTGATCTCAAAACAAGTAATATTTTGTTGGATGAAAATTTGCTTCCGAAAATTTCAGATTTTGGTTTTGCCAAACTATTTGACTTGGACAAATCACGAGGAACTGCCAGCAGAATTGTCGGGACGAAGTAATTAGAAGCTCATCTCAGCTGTTTTCTTTCGTTAAATCATTAAGCTTAAATGTAGGATTTATTTCCTTAAAAAAATATAGAATTTATTAACAATCTTTTCTGTTTCTTTCATATAGTGGGTACATTGCACCAGAATGTTTTGTGCAGAGTTACATTTCGACCAAATCAGATGTTTTCAGCTATGGTGTCATAGTTCTTGAAATTTTGTCTGGCAAAAGCGTAAGAGATTTCGAAGGATCTGGAAGTGCCCCAAACCTTATAAGCTTTGTAAGAACACAAACCCACTTTAAAAAAATATATATAATAATATGTTGTTATATTTCATAAAACTTGTGCTAAAACAGGTATGGAAGAAATGGAGCGAAGGAGATGCACTAAACATAATAGATCAAAGGCTAAATGGAATATCCCAAGTTAATGAAGTATCGCGATGCATAGATATCGCATTACTTTGTGTGCAACAAGATCCTTCCAAAAGGCCAAATATGGCTTCAGTTGTTCTCATGCTCAACAGTTACTCAACCATTTTACCAGTGCCTACAATTCCCGCATTTTTTGTCGATGGGAATACAATTACTGTAGAAGATTCAGGTGCTCGATCCAACCAACCGTCAATAAATAATGTAACGATTACTGAAATGGATCCAAGATGATTCATTACTTTTCAAACTTGGTTCTAGTAATTGTAATTTTTCTCAGAGAATTGAGTTGATGAATTGTTTCATTTTTATCGGATGCTTTGTCTTTCCTATGAAATATAAGATTTGAACTTGATTCATAACCTAAGTTCTTAAGGAAAGTGAAAATTCAAAATGTACGAATGAATATAGTGTAATTTTTTTATATTATATTTGATAAAATAAATATATCTTCAAAGCAAATGTAAAAAAGAAGAAAGTAATCTATTCTCAGACTCCATATTAACTAATGAAATTAGTAAATTACCAACAATTTTGATTACCTAAATTAAAGAGATTTGATTTCCGAGAGAAATATACTAGTACAACAATGTGATGTAAACATACAATCTACTATATAATGCATGTATGCAATACAATCTAAATACAACAAATCGAACGAAATGCATTATATCATTTAACCCAACTTAATTCTATTTTCTATCACGCCTGCCAGGCAGACCCATCCTTGATTTTGCATATCTAATTCATTCGTCAAGAAAATTGTAGCAAAATAATAATAATAATAATAATAATAATAATAATAATAATAATAATAAATAATAAAAAATAATAAAATAATAAAATAAAAGGATACTCTAATTTCATTCCTTCAGCGGAAGAGTGTAAGAAAGTTCCTTGGAGATTATTCATGGCTGCACTTGCACTCCCCTCATCCTAAAAATAATAAAATAATTAATATTTAATTCCAAAATTATGTTATAATATAAATAAATTTAAAATTACAGTGAAATCGACAAAAGCAACAGAAGATCCGCGTCTCGTTTGTATCTTAACTTTCAAGAATCCAGGCCACCTGTATGAATTATAAAACAAATAATTAAACAATAAGAAATTAAAAAATATGACTCAAAATATAGAAAAATGATATATTTATTATTTAAAACCTTTGGAAAACTTGAATCAATTCATTTTCTGAACAGTTTAGACCTAAATTTGTAACAAAAAGTGTTGGACAGGGCGGATTAGTCCCCTGAGAGCCCACATTTGAAATGATCTGTAAAACGGTATATTCATTAATTAAATTTTATATTTCCAAAAAAAGAAAATAAAATAATAATAAATTCACCATTTGGTTCTGATAATTTGCTGGTGGCATCGGTTCCAAACTCGATACTCTAAAAAAATATATTATAATAATAATAATGTAAATAATAATAATAATAATAATAATAATAATAATAATATAACAATAATAATAACAGTAATAACAGTAATAATGATAATAATGATAATTTTCGATCGCCACATGTGAATTCTTTAAAGACCGAATTTAAATCTAACAATTATCATTTATTTATTTAATCATTTATTTTGGATAAAAAAGTGTTATGTGAGTGGTGCAATTAAAATAACCTTGGAAAAGCAGTGGTGTTGTGAGTCGCGTGACCAGGTGGTGTGTATTTATTGCTTCCGTAACCTGCTCAAGTGTGTAAATTACGTACCAAAAATAATATACTCTTTATTTGGTAATGTGAGTTTATTTATACTAATAATGTGTCCAAATGTGAGTATTTTATATCTTATGTTATTCATTTATGAACTTTGATTATGAGAATTACCGAAGGGTTCCTCTCCTTTGAAGTATTTTGGCTTCTGTTGAGATGGATATGCCACATCATCATCTGAATGTGAAATAATTAAGAATTATTTTTTTCTGTTTTCTGAGTTTATAACCCTGAAAAGTTTTGAATTTCTTTTTAAGGTACAATACCTGGTCTAGTACGTTTTCCTCTGGAGTTTGATTTTGCAAGATTGATATGGAGAGGAGTTTCTCTCTCCAGATCAAATCTCATTCCCTAAATTGAGAAATACTTATAAAAAAATGAATTATGCTACAAATTTTATAAAATTTGGTGAATTCGGGAGAAAAATTGAGATAATTTCGTACATTTAAGGCATGCATTGCACTTAATGCCGAATGTCGATCCGAAAAAACAGTAAATGCATATGGCTGCAAAATCAAATTAATAGATTGAAGTCAATTAAAATTTGCAATTGATAAAAATTTGCACTATTTCCCAAAAAACACCCAATTTGAGACATTCAATTACAAAACAGAGATGAAGACCTGTGAAGTTCTCTCATTTACACGAAGACTATAAGATTCATATCCTAAAAACTCCCTGAAAAGATTGTAGATCTCGCGCGGCTTCACATCCTCAGGCAGTCCGGCGACAAACAGCGTCCTCAGCTCATCCTGCGCCGGATTACGCGGAGGAGAAGGCAGAGAGTAATTGATCGGAATCGGGTTGAGAGTCGGAGGGTGGAGGTGGTACGAGTGCGTGTTGTGCGGGTGAGAATAGGGCTGGCTTGGCAGCGCCGGCACGGCGGAGTAGGGGTAAGGATCGCCGGCGGCGGGAGGCGGAGGGTGGTGGTAGAACATGGTGAATCTCCGGCGAAGTTGAGAGAGAGGATTCAGTGAAATTGAACAGAGGGTTTGATTTTGTTGGATTAAGATCTGACGGTGTATGTTGGTTAGAGGAAAGGGAGACAATTGTGGGCCTAATGAGAAACAGCGTGAAGCCCACAACCGACTGAAAATAATAATTGTGTGGGCCTACCACTCGCATCCTCATTTTATTTATTAATTAATTAATTAATAATGCTATCGTTTTATGTAACTCGAATCATAATTGTATACTTGACCAAAAAAATCATGATTGTATATTTTCCCTTCTGTTTTTAATTTTTTTTTCAGAGTATTTTAAGAGATTTTGTATAATTGTATATCATTGTTTTGTATAATTGTATATTTTTCCCCTTCTGTTTTTAATTTTTTTTCGTAGTTTTCATCAAAAAGAAAAAAATCATAGTTCTTTTTATTAAATATTTACAGTATCAAATCAATTATCAAAAGATTCAAATGCTACATGTACAGATTAGCTCCGAAAAAGAAAAAAGACAGAAAGAAAAAAAAAATCTATCGTCAGTTCTACTTCTCATCTCAGATCTCACTCATCAATGGAGCTTAGTTTCGCCATTAAATCAAATCAAAGCTATCAAGATTCCTCAGGAACCTCTGGAATACTCCGCAGCCTTGGCTTCCAGTGCGCTTCTTTGTGATGCTCTTGATTTACATTTACGACTCCATTGTTGACGATTTCCTCCAGAATTTTCTCTACTTGCAAGTTGTTTTTACCTAGTAATTTCTCCAGCTGTTTCTTCGAAATTCTGATTTTTACTTCGGTCATTCTCTCCTCATTCAGCAGCCCTTGCCTTTCAGAGAACTCCCAGTCCTCGTCTTCCTCATCCACCCATGTCTTCTCTCTCTGTATCACACAACAATTCCCCATTAATTTGATCAATCACTTCCTGTAAAACTCCTTCGTTTGAATCGCTGTGTTTTTGGTTCTTTGGTTTCTTTCTCTGTTCTTTGGTTTCTTATACGGTTTGAATGGTATGTGGGAGAGGATAATTTGAATGGATTGAGAGGTATTTATAGTTGGAGGGGATGATGATGATAGTGTGTACAGATTTAATTGGAAGAATCTTCTTTTATGTGTTGTTTAGCGTGTGAACGCTGAATTATGAAGGGAATCAGGAGTTAAAGAGATGCTGTTTTCATTCTTTTTATTTGTGCGTTCAATTTATTAATTGAACTGAAAGCAATTTCCTTTCTGCGTGCGCTGCAGATTCGCTTTCGGTGGGTGTATATATATATATATATATATATAGATGTGCATGACACGTGGCGAGATTGAACTGGTCAAGAGCCGTCCGTATACTTTGGAGGACTGATGGTTAGCAAAATTAGAACAAGGTTTGAATGAGAGTAGGTGAATTAATTAATCTAGATGGATTGTTTTATTACAGCGACGTTTTGTTTTGTATTATTAATTGTTTAGGATGTTTTTCTATGCATAATTAATTTTGTGAAGATCACAATGAAACAACAAGGGATGAAACCGTCAAAACATTAGTATTACCGCGTACAAAGCCAAAACAAGCAGTCAAGCTAGCCTTTGGCCGTCAAAAGCACCACAACCACATTAAAACTAGCTATCCTTATTCTTCACCACACATATAGATACACCCACAAAACATAACTACACTACTTCTTAGTCGTCAAACTTAATTGGTCCTAAACTTAGATTCATCGATCTCGATCCCTTCACGAGCAGCGTGCTCGCCGCCTGACTCCTCTTTGGTGCTCAACCCTCCTTTCTTTCCCATTTCCTTATATCCTTCTTCCCCAAGCTGCTCGCGCCTCGTCTCGCCACCTTTCTTCCCCATTTCCTTGTATCCTTCTTCACCCAACTGCTCGCGCCTCGTTTCGCCCCCCTTTCTGCCCATTTCCTTGTACCCTTCTTCGCCTAATTGCTCCCGCCTTGTCTCGCCACCTTTTTTCCCCATTTCCTTGTATCCTTCCTCCCCAAGCTGCTCTTTCCTCGTCTCGCCTCCTTTATGTCGCCCTAAAAGTAAAATCATTCATGCATGCGCATTAGTCACGTAAAAACTACAAACACTGAAAGTTGTGGTCATGTAACATTTTGAATGTGTAGAAATTAATGAATATCACCTTCAGCTAAGTGTTCTTGAGCTTCAAGGCTCTTTCCTCTAGTTCCCCCGGGTACAACAGTCTCTCCTTCCCTAGCCTTCCTGTCTAGTTCCTCCCTACTCTCTTGATGAGAAGCCATTGGTGTCTCTGTGTTTACAACTGTTTTAATTGGTTGAGAGAGTGAAAATGTACTGCTACTGTCTCTGTTAGTAATAAAGCGTTATATATAGGGTGATTAGAGCGGTGGTGAAAAGAGGATGAGGATAAGTTGAAAGTTTAACACGTGCACTAAGTTGTTTTGATAATGGCACGTGTCCAGCAGTAATTAATAGCTTGACACGAGCCCCTGGATGCATGCAGAATGAGAGTTTGTTGCATCGACTTGGTAGTTCTAATCCAATATGTACTGTCGAGATACTGCTTAACATCATAGACCGGGTACTATTTCAAAAAATATCATAGACCGGGTGTAGCCAAATATATTAAAATATGCATGCCACGTGTCGTGATTGAACTGGTCGACAGCCGTCTGTATGATTTGGGCCTTGGGGGGTTAAAGAAACGGTCCAAAATCTGTTGGAACTGGGAAGATAATTTAGCTAGCTTAGTAAGGACCGTTTAGTTTTAATCACATCATCAATTTTAAAACGGAGATCTCCATCACGGTTAATGCTAAAATATGAAATGTGTTAGTTATAACAGTAGGTCTAACTTCTTACCTTTAAAAAAAAAAAACAGTAGGTCGAACTTCTAAGTAAAAGATACTCAAAACAGGATAATTTTTAGTTATGTGTTAATATATTTCGTTATAACAGTAAGTCTAACTTCTAAGTAAAAGATCCTCAAACAGGATAAATTTTAGTTATTTGGAGATTTGATGTATATTTTTTCGCTAAAATTTGTATCATTTCCATATATCCACTTTTTAAAATTTTGTAATTTTTGTCTTCTATATTTTCTTTGATATTATATGCTTAATATTAATATACTATATCAATAATTATCTCCTAGTTAATGCATACACATCATTAATAAGCAAGATTCTTATTGAAGTCTGATAAGCAAGATTAATTTTCTTTATTAGATGAATCAATAATTCTCTTAGGTTGGCGTTCCGTAATAGAATAACGGAAGAGTGAAAGAATGATAGAGTGTCTCTTCTATTTTATTCCAAGAATGTTCGGCACAATAAATAAGTAAAAGAGTGAAATAAATAATTAATACAATATTTATTTAATTTAGAAAAAAATAAGAGAAAAGAAAAAAATTATATTCTAAAAGTGTTATATTTCATGTTTTGTTGAACGGATACAAAATTAAATTACTTTTCTATCATTTATTTCATTTTGTTTCACTTTTGTTGGACAGAATAAAGTAAATTTCTTCGTCTTCTTCCATTCTTCTACTCTTATTCCATATTATTTCTACTCTTATTCCATATTATTCCATATTATCGAATGGACTACTTACTATATACACTTAACACTTAATATATACACGTCATTAATACCGAACGGGCCTACTTACTATATACACTTAATATATACACGTCATTAATAAAAAAAGATTAATTTTCTTTATTGAATGAAGCGGGTATTAAACTCATCATTTACAGTACATTCTCAAGATAAGTCTGAATCAAAGAAACTAAAATATTATGATGACCATTGATAAGTTGGATGAAGCATCATCCAAAAATGCAACCATGTTGAACCATACCTCGGCGCATACGTTGGATGACTGATGGTTAACAAACTTAGAATCCCAGATTTGAATTGTGGTTGGTGAATTAATTAATTTAGACGAAATCTCATCTTTTATTGGAACGACGTCTTGTATTAAAACGTCTCGTATTAAATAGAATAGGGTGTTCTTTTCGCATATTTAATTTTGTCAAGGTCACACGGAAGGCAAAAGATAAAACCGCCAAAACATGCATTAACACATACAAACACAAGATACAAGTGGACAACCTACAAAGTCTCGACTCTCAAGTTGAGGCTCAACAGTCAAAAAGGACCACAAACAGTACATAAAACTAGCCAACCTTATTATTCTTCCACACAAACATATATATACACATCCCACACATCACATCTAAGAAAGCTAAACTACTACTTAATCATCAGACTTGGTCCTGAATTTGGATTCATCAATCTGGATCCCTTCACGAGCCGCACGTTCACCGCCCGACTCCTCTTTGGTGCTCAACCCACCTTTCTTCCCCATTTCCTTGTATCCTTCTTCCCCCATTTGGTCTCGCCTCGTCTCCCCTCCTTTCTGTCTCCCTGTAAACAATGCACACATTAGTGACATAAAAATTCCTAAACACTAAAGTTGAGGTTACATAAAAATACAAAATTAACGAATAAAACCTTCAGCTAAGCGCTCCTGAGCTTCGAGGCTCTTTCCTCTAGTTCCACCAGGTACCACAGTCTCTCCTTCCTTAGCCCTCCTATCAAGTTCCTCCCTACTCTCTTGACGAGAAGCCATTACTGTGTTTTTCTGTTTCAGTTCACTGCTTTACAACTGTTTTGATTGGTTAAGAGCTGATAAAAAGTATACTGCTGCTATGTCTGTAATAAAGGATTATATATGGGGCGATTAGTGCGGTGGTGATAAAGACAAGGGATAAGATGAAACTGTAACACGTGGTGTAGTAAATTGTTTTGATAACGACACGTGTTAACAGTAATTAATAGCTTGACACGAGCCCATGAATGCATGCAAACTGAGAGTTTCTTGCATGGACTTAGTCTATGAAATCCAGTAAGTACTCTTGACAAACTTAACTGCTACGTTCCATTCTATAGAGAGGTTAAGCGTTTGAAACGACACGTGTTGCACACATATTTGAACAAAACAAAAATAGTTCATTTCCACCGTTTTTCTCCATTTTTTTTTTCAAAATAGCACCGATATGTATTGTTTTGAAAATAATTCAGCCACTAATACTTTCGACAGAGACTGAATTATTTATAAAATAATGCTATCTGTTGAATTATTTTTCAAAATAGTGCTATTTTGAAAAAAAAAAAAAGATTTCGGTATTCTGCCTGTTCTAAGTCCAACTCTCAAGCAACTATTTCAAAATAGGCACATCACTTCATTTTCAATTGCGTTTGCGTACACATTTTTTGGTGTAGTTGCAATGAGCATCTTTGTTATACTTTCATCCACTTCTTATTATCTTATAGACAGAGTATGTAAATATTAAAAAAAATTATATCTTCAAGCAACAGCTAGCCATATTTTTGTGCAGCTGAATCATGAAGTTGATACATACAGGTCAAAATGTGGAGTTACTATCTTGTAACTGGTCCGTTCTATGAATACAAAGAGCCTTTGGAATGGCCCATTTCAGAAATGTGGAGTTACTATCTTGTAACTGGTCCCTTCTATTAAAACAAAGAACCTTTGGATTTATACGATTAACTAAAATACAAATGTCAGGCTCATTTCAGAAAGAGTTCATGGACCCTAGGCTAGGATGCACCCCCATGGGAATGGCCATGCAGTCAGCTGACCTCAGCGAAACCGCTAGTAACTGAGTCAAAACCAGTGCCCGAGTTGTGAAAGATGATTTTGTGATTTCTTGGTGTTGAGTGGCAAGTCAGCATAACACTGGTAAGCAGTACAAAATTAAATTTCAGTTTTAGAATTTTTTTTTTTTTGAAAAATCCTGCTAGTTTGAAGTACTTTTCTGCTATGATTTAACAGCCATATTGGCAAATTCCTACAGTAATTAAACAAAATTCCGCCAAAAAATTTTCAAATTTTTTGAAAACCACTTACCCCCGGTAAGAGGCGGAAATCCCGCCCATTTTTTTTTCAAAATTTTTCAAATCAAACCAACCATATATATTACCTTTCTTTCTCTTTCTCTCTCTTCTAAACACAATTTCAAGAAAAAAAATTACCTTCTAGCTGCTCTTCCACCATAAAACATGAGAAAAGAGAGAGAGAAAGTGCGTGGCTTGACGACTCACCGGCGATCTCTCCGATGATAGCCATCACGAGTTATTTCCACTGGTTATTCGTCAATTTCATGAAATTAATAATTTTTAGTAAGATCTAAAATGAGTTTCTTTTCTTTTTTGTGTTGATTGAAGTTGAGCATATATGGGAGGATTTTCATGTTTGATAAAAGAAAAGTCTTCAAAAGTATTAATTTTATTATTTTTTTTTTCCTTTTTAATTTGGATTTTATATATTTTGGCTTTTATTAATTTTTATGTTTCTATTTGGGCTTTTTCTATTTATTTGTTCTTCATAGATGTTAATATTTATGTTTTGTTCTTCATACTTTTATTTGTGTTTTTTGTATTGATTTATAATTTTATTTTTTACATTTAAATTTTATTCAATTTTAAAATCTATTTCCTCTTATATGCAGTTTTTTAGTAATTACTGATAATAAGTGCGATAGAATAGGGTCATTTGTAGGTGGTGAGTGTATTTGGTTGGGTTTGTAAATGGTGAGTGTATTTTATTTTTCCATCTATTTTTTTTTTATTACTTCTTGCTAGTTTATTTGTTATTTTTTTGTTTTGTTTTGTTTTGTTTTGTATTTTGCTATTTTTTTTTATATTTGTCAATTAATTGTTCTTTTTTTTATTTTTTATATGATTTTTCCTTTTTTATGCTATTTTTGTTTTTTGCTAGTTTACTTTTTCTACTATCTATTTATTTTTCTCATATTTTATATTTATCATTTTCCTAATTTATTCAACTTTGTTATGGTTATTTGCTTTTTTAGGATCAATTACCAGCAGTAATTAGTTATCATCAGCGACAATGTGCTATTTACAAAAAAATCAATTGCCGATTTAAAATTATGTGAGTTATTTACTGAATGTATTTTTTTTATATATTTTTTGGGATAATATGAGATTTGTTCATTAAAATTCATTCTTTTTTTTTTATTTATATTCATATTTTTTTTTTGCTTTATTCAATTTTTATTTATTTTAGGCTTAATTATCAGCAGTAATAGAACAAGTCCAACCTCTTTTTTATAAAAAAAATTCAAAATTAAAATTAGTTTTTATTATTTAAAATCGTAATAGATTATATTCATATTCTAAAAAATATTTCAAAATTATTTTTTCTATTTGTTTCCATTTTTATGTTATTTTTTGTGTCCTTATTACCTTAAATTTGTTGATAAGAAATATTTATTCGATAATTATTTGCTTTTTATATGAATTACTTGATTTGCAGGTATTAATACAAGAAAGAAGATTTTGATGTTTGCATAATTTAGCTCAAGAAAATTTGGACGCTATGGAAATTTTATTTTTCATGAAGAATATATTTGTAGAAAATAAAGTGTATGAAATTTATTTTCAATGTAAATTGTATGGAATATTTTATTAAGCAACGATTTAATTATCATTTATGCATAGTTGATATTTATGTGTGTTGTTAATTGATATAATTTATAATAATTGTTAATAGTTATTATTTTTTTTTATTTTTCTAGCAAGTGCATTACTTATCATCAATAAGTGGTAATAACTTTGTGAGTAAAATAAACATTAAAAATTATCATTAGCTACAATAAATACATTAAATTTGATGTGACTTCAGTGTACTATACTAACACATGTCAATTCAATGAAATAATATGAATAAATTGCAAAACAAACCACCGGCAATCGACAACTAAAACCAAAAAATGATATTACTTCTTACCGCTGCTTATGTCAGCATGACTCAATCGGCAATCTTGTGGGGAATCCATGGGCAGGATATATTTTTCCTTTCAGAAATACGAAAGTAATTTATTTTATCATTTGAATAAAAAAAAGAAAAACTCACCAGTGCTCTTAATTGGCGGCCCGTAAATTCAGCCCAAATAAACTCCTCTCCTCAGCTGTCCAAATAGGTTGAATAAATAAATATCTCCTTTCTTTCGACCTGCTATTTCTATCCAAACTCTCAAGCCATTATTCGTAGCCACTCAGTCACTCATACAAACCATCTCTTTATCTTTCCACCATTCCCTCTCATCTTTCTCATGGCCGTACTGGAGCCGTTGTTCTGTGCGAGGACCCTTTTGTCGCCGCCGTACGCCGGATCCGGCATCTGCTTCCGACGGCGGCGCCCAAGTAATTTGCGTCTTTTACAAGGGTATCGTAGCATAAATTAACTTTTGAGATTTTTGTAGTGAGGTCGTTTTGTGTTGTGGTTTTAATTGAGCTATGTGTTATTTTCTGCAGGTTTCGAGTTAAAGTTTCTGAACAGTTAGTCGTATCTCAGAATAAAGCATCTGAGGTTTGCCTCTTTAAACATCTCTTTTCTTTTTCCTTTTTGAGTTCTGTAAGTTTCACTGTTAATTCTTTCAATTTGGAAATGTTCTGATTGGAATAAGAGGAATTGATCTGATGTCCTTTGAACTGATTTGGAGAGCTTTAGTTGTCCCTCTTCCAAAAGTGTGTATTCCGATGATTTTTTCAAATTTTTACACACCGTTCAATATTTGATGATTTTATTCTAAGATGAATACATGATTTAAAGCTTTTAAACAATTATTACATCCATGATTGAAATTGAAGTGAAAAAGTAATCTCATTTTGAGTTATAAATTAGACTTAATTAAACTGAATTTGGCAGCCTTAATTCCCAAGCGGTAGTTTAAACTTCAAATAGTTTCTCGAGTGTCATTACATTTTTTTAACATACTGTTAATTATCATTATTATTTACTTTTTTCATTATTGTTCTTTCAGAATGAAGTTAAAGAAGAAGAGTCAGGAGGAGAAGAGGGCAAGGACGTCTTTTCACCAAACGCACTGAAAAACAGCGCTCGTGTTAAGTACAAAAAAGTTGAGAATGAAATATCATCTTTTCTAATAAGTCAAGGTTTGAGCAAATCAGAGGCCCAACAACTCGTCACCGATTTACATTTGTGCATACAAATCGTCACATGTGACTTATTCGCCTCTCGTAAGTCAATTTATTCATTCACTTTATTATTTATTTTTTAATATAGTTAGTTATTTAACAAACACGTAAGCACTTAACGGATGGAAGGGTCAAAAATGGACTTGTTGAATAGTTAAGGGGAAAAAATTGGACCAATAAAAAGTCGAGGGACCAAAAATGAGTTAATTCAATGGTTCAGGGGCCAAAAATCAGACTTTTCTCTTTATTTTTATATATATAGTTATTAGTTATCCTAAAGTTGTTATTTGATTTTGTACAGGGAGATCTGGCCTGTCTCGTGAGATCTCAAGTGAAATACTTCCTTTTTTAAAATCTCTCATAACAAATGAAATAAATGGAGATCTCTTGTGCGACATAGATTACTTAATGAAAGAACTAAATCTCGTCAATATGAAACCCTACTTAGATTTACTCACAGAAATCGGTGGGACGAAGGAAATAATTACCAACATAATCCTAAAATTCCCGCGATTTTTCAGTCTCGACATTTCAACGAACCTAATTCCAAAATTGAACTTGTTAATTCATTATGGCGCAAATAAACAAAAACTAGCTAAATTGATAGGCAAAGCGCCTAGAATACTCCATAAACGTAAAGAAACAATAGAATCGGTTTTGGATTATTTGCATGGACTCGGTCTACCGATAGACCGAGTCGGTAAAGTGATAGAATCTTTTCCCTCCATTTTAGCTTATAGCATAGAATCCCTCCAAACGAGAGTTGAATATTTTCAATCTTTAGGCGTGGATTTAGCAAAATTTTTGCCTAACAACCCGCAAAGTTTGGCCTTACGTTTGGAAGAAAATATAAAACCCGTCACCAAATTCTTCATGGATCAAGGCTTTACAAAAGAGGAGTTATCGATTATGCTTAGGCGATACACGAGACTTTACGGTCGTAGTTTGGAAAAATGCATAATTCCTAAATGGGAGTTTTTCCTAACAATGGGGTATGAAAGGAGGGATTTGGTGGGTTTCCCTCATTACTTTTCGTATAGTTTGGAGAAGAGGATTAGACCGAGATATGAACGGGCGGTCGAAGCGGCGGTGAGAATTCCGTTTAGTTATTTGACGGGTTTTAATGACGCGCAATTCGACAAGTATTTTGAGAAAGCCATTGCAAATCAAACCAAGGTTGGTGTGTTTGATTTTGATGAGCCGTTAGTTTTGTAAGTTAGGTTTGTGGGAATTGGAGTTTTGGTTTGTGGTTTTTTGGTTGAGGAGCTTTTTTGTTAGATAAGCGAGATATTTGTGTGTGTGTGTCAGGAAACAGTTGAAGAAAGTGTAGTCAATAGAGCTTCTTGCATTAGATGATTGGAGTTGTTTTAGTTTCTTTTTTGTAATCATTAGACTTTTGTTAATATTTTTCAAATTTAATCTTCTTTTATCTAATAAAATAAGGCACGTCAAGAAATGATTTTGCATTGAATTACTCTTATTCTTGATGGCTTCGTTTCTGAAAATGTTAGTGTTATTAGGGAGCGTGTTATTAGGGAGCTTTTGTTCGCATGATGTAGTAGATTCGATATAAATTGTGTAATAGAGCTAACATTTTGATAGACAGAACTAAATTTTAGATTACAAATCATCAGAAATACCAAATTATTGATAATAAGAGAACTAAAATTAGATTAGAGAAAGGAATAAGCACAGTAAAAGGAATGGAGAGGTCCAATCACCTAAAGGATACCATAGTAACTTGCGTTCACACCTCTTTTTGCTTACTCAGCTGATCACAGCCTTTGATCTCCATTCTTCATTTTCCCAGTATCAATCACGTGGACCTAGTCATGTATCATCATCTCACCTAAAGGCTGATCCTGTGCATCTCATGTTATACAAAATTTCTGTGTGGTAGAATTATTTCGGTGTTTTTGCACTTTTGTTGCTCAATACTATTTGTATTGTAATTTAGTTTATATTAATAAGATTTGGTTATTAAAACGATAGTTGTTGTATAATTTCTTTTAGTTTCTGATATGTGTTTACAAAAATGATATTTTTGTATGTAAGATCGTAACTATATCATTCATAAGTTAAAGTGCTGAATATCATTTTATTATAGTTTATTTATATTATATTATTTGGTTATTTTAATGATAGTATGATGTATGTTTGTATATAAGATCGTAATTATATTATCATTCATACATAAGTTGGCCACATATCTTAGCCACACCACACAAAGTAAAACCAAGTCCAAAAGAGAATCCTTTTACTTCTTCAGACACCAAGAAGAGTTCAATCCATCCCAGCTCTCTGTCGTCGACACTTCCTCTTATCCCCCTCTTTATAAGCCCACATTCCCTCACTTTGCGTCCATAGTTTCTTTCTTCATTCTCATCTCAAAATCAAATACCGAGAAGAAACAGAGATACTGAGAATGGGAAATTGTGTTGTGATTCAACGAGAGAGAACGTGGGCTGACGATGATTATGAAGAGGATTTTGGTTTCTCTGAAAACCCAAAAAAAATCTGGCAGTATAATGTGAAAAATCCGCAGAAAGAAGAGAGATTCGAAGAGGTGAAGATCAAAATCACGAAGAAACAATTGAAGGAATTGGTAGGAAGCAAGAGATCAACTTCCATTGAAAAGGCTTTAGAGGAGATCATAAACAGAGGAATCGTTTATCATGAGCATGTTAAAGAAGAGCATTGGAAGCCTAGACTGCACAGCATACCTGAAAGTCTAGAAGAAAGATAGCATTTTTTTGTTCTGTATTTTCTTATATTTTTGTAGTACTATTTTTTTTTTTTTTTTTTTTTTTTTTTGTAGTTACTAGCTAGTGCTTTGTTGATATTTAGCATAGATTTGTTTAAATTATCTTTATAAAGAGTATATATTTCAACTAGAAACCATTTCCATTGTTTATTCTTATCGAAATTACAGTTCTTAAATTTTTACAGAATATTTAATAGTAATACAGTAGAGGAATTTTCTGAGTTTGTATTAGTATACTAACAGAAAGGTGGGTGAAGATTAGGAGAGACTTATTCTGAAATCCATTCAAAAAAGTATGATGGAGTATTTGAATCTTTCACCAATATACTATTTTCCACTCTATAGATTACACAATAGTAGTCAATTTCTTTCAGCTGAGTCTGTCATAAGAAGGACAATTGAAAGCAGAACAGGATAGGTCTTCTTTAAAATCTGTAATTGGTGAAGACTTATTCCAACCACATTTTTGTAGCAAAACATAATAATTGTAAATGATGAAAATGAAATATACGAGTCTGTGTCAGCCCCACAAACCCTATGATTAGTGTGGCCAAACAATAATGCAATTTAAATGACACATTTTCCCTCAAATCAATCAGTCACTTTACACTTTACATCCATCGCTTTTTTATGCTAACGCGCATTTACATAACATCATTTTCTCACAATATAATGACCCGTTTTCAAAATCTCTTATTCAATTAATGTATACAATAAAAACATATAATTATAAACAAAGGATTATCAGCAAACCAAATAATTAACTCCTCATAAACAAGACATTCATATTGCATAAAGATACAAATCTCCACATTACAAAATAACACCAAAAAACACAAAACCAAAGAAAATAAAAAACCTCAAACCATCATAAACCCTTAACTTAGGGGCATTATGACATGACATACCCATATTAATTATCTTGTTCATTGTTCCAAACCTACTAATCACTAAATACAACATATAATATAACACACGCATTTTCCAACATTACAACCAAGGCTAATTAACGTGCTATTACCTTTCCTTTTTCGGTTTCAAAGCACTAATTAAAGCAAGCCCTTGGATTATATAAACGGAAACTCAAAACCCCATAAACCCTAAAATAAAATAAAATAAAATAAAATAAAACTAAGTTCAATTCAGTTCAGACCTCCAAAGCTTGCGCTTCTTTTGGAAACCTCACAAATTTCATACATTTCACTCACTCACTCACCCACTCACACACCACACACAAAACAAAACAATCACAATTGAACACACACTCACATTCCTTCTTTCTCACAAAGATCAAGCAGAGAGAGCGTCTACCACCATAAAAAAATAAAAATATTAATTACCGCTAATAAAACAATTAATTAAAAAAAAAATATTAAAATAATAAAGTAAATACCTCAGCAATAGAGAGCTCGAGTCGGAATTTGGGACCGTCATAGTGGTGCAAAACAGGCCTGAACGAATCCTCTTCTAAAGCTTTGCACATTTTTCTAATACGAATCCTCACCTAAATATATTAAAATAATTATATAAATATTATGATAATAATATTAAAAGAATTAAAGAATGTTACAAAAATAAATGAGAATTATTTATTACCTGAGCGGGGAATCGAGACTCGCCTTTGCATTTCTTATCTTCCCATGCTGTTGGATCAATGTTTGAGCCTCCAAAACTCGCAGCCTAATTAAATAAATAAATATTATAATAAAAAATATTTAAAATAAAAAATATAATTTTCTTTACAAAAAATTAAAAACCTCAAATATTCCATGGAGCTGATGAGTCGTATAATTGTAAAGGAAAAGAGGCAAGCCTGGCGTAATTGCTCGCACCGAATCACGATATCTCGCTGGTAAACCTGTTATAACATCATGATAAAAGAAACAATATGTAAATTTATTCATTTGATAAATAAATAATTTATTTTGATAAAATAAAAGGATTTTTTTTACATACCGAAAAGTTGTCGTTTGAGATCCTCTTGCATAGTGTCGTTATTACAAACGAAAATATATCCACCCAAAACTTCATTTCTTGGAAGCATTTCGCTCGAAGGCAAACTCTTGAATCTCTTATCCACATTATTATTGTTAATATTATTATTATTATTATTGTTGTTGTTGTTATTATTGATATTTTTCTCGTTGTTATTCATGTTTCCATTATTATTATTTCCGAAATTAGGCTCTTTTGCGCTTACGTTGCTCAGGTATTTATTCATCCCATTATTCATCTTAAAAGCATTCATATTCATGTTCATATTCATATTATTATTATTATTACTCCTCTGATAAACTTGAGAGCCCAAATTCATATTCATATTCATATTCACATTCACATTCATATTATTATTATAATTATTATGATTATAATAATTATTTCTAAAATGGGTCTTTGAAACAGGCTCATTCAGATTCATGAGATTCAAATTGAGATTTTCCAATTTGGGCTCGTCCTGATAAGAGAACTTTCCGTACGGATTTGGGTCAACGTTGTTTGACCGCTCGAGGTTTGACCTGGTCAACTCTGCGAGTTTAGAGGTCATGAGAGTCCATTGATTGTCTTCTGAGACCTTCGATTGGCCTCTCAATTCGTCTCCCAAATGCCACAGATTATCCATTTTTGTGAAGTTTTGTCTGTTGAAAGAGGGGAAAAAATTGTAATTGTGAGTTTGTGGTGGGTTTTAGATGAAAAAATTAGGAAATTTGTAAAAGTAAAACCGATTTGATTGAAGTGAAAGTAGAACTTAGGAAATGTTTTGTTTTTGGAACTGCAAGAAGACAGATTTTTGTGAAGTAATAAGATCTGATTTTTGTCACAAACTAGATCTGGAAAAGTATTCCTATTTGAGCAACATTAATTTAAGCAAAGACGGAAATAGAATGGCAGATTCAACTGAAACTACCAAAAATAACAAATGATTCAAAATTTCTTCCACTGCTAAAAGGGGAAAAACAGTCTAACTAGCTACCAAGTTCCCAGCACTCAAATATTTCAATCTAATCTAGAGATTTCATCCCAAAATGAATCGACCAAACCAAAGATCCAAAATACTATCTACATATTCCCATCTAAACTGAATCCGAAACCAAATCCCTCATTTCCTCAGCTCAAAACTCAAAATCCCAACCCATCTTCCCACCCAACCCACTAAACTCAGCAAAAATACAAAGAGAGAAACAAATTCCCGACCTGAAATGAAGATGCTCGGATCCAAACAACACAAATCAGTACAAACCCCAGCTGGGTCGAGATTCAGAGTGAGATTTATTTGTTTTGTGGAAGGCGAAGAAGAAGTGAAACAGATGATTGAAAAGAGTTTATAGTTTTATACTCTTTTTCTTTTGTTTTGTTTTGTTTTGTCCGGAGTCTCTCTCCTTTCACAGCTAAGCCACGTAATCTAGTTAGAGGGCCTCTTGTCTTAAATCCAGAGGGATGACTAAATACCCTTGAAGGTTGAGGAATTTTCCATTTTGCCACTGTCAGTATTTTGAGTTTGAAATTATTATTCAGAGAGGTTAAAAACCATGTCGGCACCATACCGAGGTGTTGGTTTTGTTTTATGTGATGGGTAGCGCTATTTTTAGAACGAGTTTTTTTTCGTCTACAGCGGTATTCGATTTTTTTTCTTGAAATATCAAAAATATCTTTGCTTTAATTAATCTAGATATCTATTAACAATTATTGGTTTATTTGTATATTTTATATTTCCTAATTAATTCCAACAAAAATAGAAATAACATTATTCAAATAAATACGATATTCAATCTCTAATCTTTTATTTCCGTTTTGCGTCATGCTTTACCATACAGGCATAGTAACTTTTCTTTATTTTTCGACAATGGAGGATTACGGATTAGTGAAAGAATACTTTAGTTCCCAACTAATAATGATGATGATGCAATAGAAAATATAATAACCAAGTTTAAGAAAAATGATCAAAATTGATCTTATAATTAAAAAGAAAGTGCTAGAATTATTTTATGAACTTGTAGATCATTCAACTGTACTTTTTAAACTAATATTCACTCTCATGGTAAACCAAGGTCGAAGAAAAAAAATTGCAAAAACTTCTGCAAATCGTGTTCTTTCAACATTTGAACTTGTGGATTAATCAAAAAGAAAATTGTTAGGTGGTTCTCAAGGCAATATCATTTGTACAAATGAAAATAACCTTGCTAATCCATGTAATGGTATGGAAGAAGAAGCAAATTGTGTAATTCAAACAACTAATTACGGTGGTCGCTTGAAAATGGAGGGAAACATAAACAAAATATTAGCATGGAATCTTGCATTTATTTTTGTAATAATATTGTTGTCCATTTTGTTGGAATTAATTTATAAAAGAATAATGCACAAAAAAATCAATAATTATGTAATAATTATCTTGCTTAATTAAAGAAGGGACATTTTCGGCATTTTAGTGAAAAATTCAAATCTCGCTCTAGACGAAGAAAAAACCGCTCTAGAAATAGTACCAATGATTTTGCATTAGTTTGTTATTAAATGGAAATATCTGGTGGAATTTAATTCAATTGATTGATGGAGTGACTCTATCTACTTTGTATTTTGAGAATGTAAAAGAATTAAATTTGGAATAGACTTGTTTTGTTGGAGCCACCGACCTTTTTTTAAATTCTTCAACCAAGAACAATATTCCAACTGAAAATATTAGAATTAGATTTGATAAGAAAAAAGATAAAATTATAATAATCATCTCCAGTTCTATCACAATGTTGGAGAGCTGTTATTCTTATTCATGATTAAGGCAAAGACATTAGGCAAGTTTTGATCAGAATGGACTCTCCAGTGTTTAAATTGGAGAGGATTTAGTTGATAAGTAAAAGAATTTAACTTGGTCGGTAAGCAGATCAAGCCTCAAATTAGTGCGTAATTAAGGGTTAAAACCACTAATTTTCTGGTATTAAAACATGTGAAATGAAAATGGCAGACCCACAGAATAAATTGATCTTTATTCGTTGCACAATTACTTTTTCCATTTGGTCTGGATGCACAATTTAAAACACAATTTGGGATAATGCAACATGAGCTTATTTTAGTCAACCAGATCAATTAATGCAGGATCATTCATTGATATAAAAGTAATTTTGGATAATGCACAGTTAGGGCATAAAATGGAACAGAGTCACATGGGCTAACCATGTGCAATTTCTTAAATCATGTCTTCTGATTATTAAACCAAAAAGAAAAAAAGAGGAGATTAAATGGAGTAGTTCACTTTCCATGGAAGAAGAATTTGGGTTGGTGGAATAGAATTATTAATTGGAAGTTTCCAACTACTGGAATTTGTTTTCATTTTAATCAAAACGAAAATGCATTTTATAATCATATTGGTTTGATAATGTGGAGTGCACAATGTTATTATTCTTTCTTTTAACCAAGTTATTACGTGCTCGTCGGCCTTGTCACAAATTTCTGGTATAGATTGATAAAAGATATTGGTTGCATTTGCATTGCATGGAAATATAATGGGAGCTGATATTGCACGATGTTACTGTAGCGACTATATAGGGACGGTATATAAAAACTAAAAACAGTATATACAAACATATGAACTGAAAACAAACAATATATACAAATTCATTATATTAAATAATATATATTAAAAAAAAATGAAAATAGTATATACAAACATATAAACTGAAAACAAACAGTATATAAAAATTCATTCGGTAAACAGTATATATATAAAAAAATGAAAACAGTATATAGCGTATATAGGAACGTAAGAAAACAGTATATAATTTCAATCAGTCGCTACAGGGTCGCTACAATACCGGCGTGATTTCCAATTTCCCAAATATAATAAACATAAATCATTAATAAAAAGTATCGAATATATTTAATTATTTGTTTGAATAGTTTTTTTTTTCGTTACGTGCAATGATCATTTTATGAAGCCATGTGAACTGTGAAGTGACTGGATCTGAAAGGTGGGAATTTTCAAATTTCAAAAGTATAATATTTTTTTTGGGCCATTATTTTTCGACTCTCCAAAAGTATAATATTAATCTATAACATTCATTGCTCCCCATTACGGTCTCACGAAAATCATGCACATTTCTTGCAAAACAATTGGTGCATTTGGTCAGTATAATTATTTTTTGTTAATCAAGAAACTTGCACAAAGAGTCTCAAGTCTCAACTTCATGCTAAAATTCGCTAATATTCGGCCGAAAGTTCTGGATTCAAGAATTTTATGTTCATTATATTCTCTTCCATCTATATCTCATCAACAAATTAAATCATTCATTCAACTCATCTCTAGGATAACTACAGGAGTATACCTCCATGATTAATACACAATTCGGGCCCAATTTGAACACAACAGCAGCCTCTTTTTCAAAAAAGTCCATATTACCCACAAAAATTTCTGAAGCATTAGTGGGTGTTAATATGATTGGGCCGTTCATTAAACACGAAGAAAACAATTAAATAAAATTATATGATTGGGCCTCTTATTAAACAAGAACAAAACAATTTAAATAAAATTATATGATTGGGCCGCTAATTAAACAAGAACAATCAATTTTTTTTTTTTTTTTTTTTTAAGACAGTATGCCCGTAGGCCGACAAGAACAATCGATTCAAAACAACAAATCAATAAACATGAACGTTAAAACAAACTAGTGAACAATAATTATTTTGTGAATGTTAAAACAAACTAATGAACAATAGTTATTTCCTCACAATACAAAAAACCTTCAAAATAGTTCTCTAAACGAAAATAACTTGTTTCTATTCTCCGAGCATTACAAAGAAGAAAAACAGAATAACAACCAATGTTATTCCATTCACTAAAACAATCCTTTAACACGGTTGTTCCAAAATAACTTATCCCAAATAAAAAAATAAAAAAACTAAGCCGCCAAACTTTCTTCAACTTCACTCCACATCTCATTCTTCCCCTCAAATTTCTCCTTCATTTTCTCAACAATTTCTTTCGCCTCTTCACTTTTTCCAATGCTCTTCAATCCTTCAACAAGCTTTTTCATGATGGAAAATCCAGGAATCCAATTCCTTGTTTCAACCTCCTTATAAACCTCAAAAGCCCTCTCAAATTCCCCTCCTTTAATAAGAAAGTAAATCACCGTGAAATAAAACCTACTATCTCCAACTAATTCCTTTTTCTTCATTTCATCGTAGAGTTTTTTCGCTTCTTCTAAATTCTCTTCTCTGCAAAATCCGTAGATTAAGTGATTGTAAGTGACCCAATTAGGCTTAGTCCCTTTTGATTCCATCTCTTTGAATAAATCTTTCGCTTCATTGGCTCGTTTCAGCTTGCAAAGGCTTTTGACCCTTGTGTTGTAAGCTGTGATTCCATGCCCACAATTGTGGGTTTTCATAAGTTCGAGAACTTTATTAATTTCATCGAATTTCTGTTCTTCGTAAAAGCCGGCTAAAGCGGTAGTGAAAGTTGTTTTGTTGGGTTTTATACCTTTTTTTACCATTTCATCGAGTAATGAGTAGAACGAACGTGAAGTGCCCGATTCACAAAAGGACTTTATAACCGTGTTGTACGTTTTCAAATCGGGTTCAATTCCGTACGATTTGGGAAACTCGCTGTAAATCCTCTGTAACTCTGAATGTTTATTCGAAATGAGGCAAGCAAAGAGAAGCGAGTTCAGGGTTTGAGTTGACGCATGAGATTTGAAGATGGAGATGGAATCTTCAATCAGGCCGGCCTGGCCGAACAGAACAATGGCGTGAGGAGGCGAGGATGGAAGAAGAAGAGATGAAATCAGCGACCTGAGAGGCGAGACGGAGTTAGAAGAGGCGAGCTTGGTGACGGCAATGGAGAAGGCGGCGCGGTCGAGGTGCGTCGCGCTGGAGAGCGCGGCGGCGTGGCAGATCGAGACGATCTGGTCCGGATCGGTGGTGGTTTTCAGCTTGAGGAGCGAGAGAGCGGCGCGGGATTTCTGCTTGGAGGTCAGAGGCGTGGAGGGGTCGGAGGGGTTGAGGATGGCGGAGGGAGAGATGGCGGCGGCGGCGGAGGAGGAGAAGTGGCGGTGGCAGAGGAGGTGTCGGAGACGGGTTAAGGCCGCCATGGTTTGCTAGGGTTTAAGGAGGGTTTTGGGAGGAGAAAACTGAAGACTGGAGTGTGCGTAATTAAAAGAAGGAAATGTTTTCGTTTCATTTTTCTACTTTCATTTTTCTACTTTTTGTGTTCAGTTTCGATATTAAATGGGCCTTAGTTTTGAGATTTTATTTTACAGTAATATTAAATAATATTAACGTAATATTAAATTAAATTGTCCGATTATCAGCCCAATATAAGGCCTGTGTAATTTAAAACAAAATGTTAAGAGTATTTCAATTTATTTGACAAAATGTAATCTGAAAAAGAAAGACCGAGATATTCATATAGGCCTTAGTTTGATCTTTTAAAGGCCTAACTATCTTTTAAGCTTAATTTTAATTAAAATAAAAAGGAGTCAAAGTACATATGGCCCGACTATTATTAGCACAATATGAAATAAAATAATAATTAGCCCAAGATAAGGCCTGTGTAATTTTAAATGTGAGCCCACTCTCTGAATCTCTTTCCTTTCCTCTCCTTCTGGTTCTTCGATTCCTTCTTTTGTCTCTCCGAACCGCAGCTTGGTAACGAGTGGTGATTCTTCTTCTTCTCACTTAAAATTGAGAAAATGAGGCAATTATTTACTTCCTTCTCGTTCGTGATTCGTTCGTTCTCAGTTGCAATTTTGCTACTCCATTGTGCTTCTGCATCTAATGCGGTTGGTGTGATTTTTTTTTCTTTCGATTTTTTCATTCCTTTTTCTGATCATTTTATGTTGCAATTACCCTTGTGTAATATCCTACCTTCTCCAATTTCTGATTCTCATTTTTTCAGGCGAGTACAAACAATCAAGAAACCTCGATTTGTTTTCCATGTACGAGAAACTTTCTTTCAGATCCATACTTAACCAGTGAAGAAGATTTAACTTCCATCAATTGCGATAATCTTCCTACTATTTCAAATCTAGACGGAAATTTCGAGCTGCAAAGGAATTTGGAAGGCGAAGGCTCTCATCGCCGCCTAATTTCAAAGTTAAAATTCGGAAATCAATTGCCCTCTTTTGATGGGTTCAATTGTGAGCTTGTGATTATTGAGAGCCTTCATGAGGTTTTCGCTGATCCATTTGAGCTTCAACGTCTTGTCAAACGCAAAGGTAAAGGCATAAAATTAGAAAAACAAATTTCAGTTTCACAAGTGTTTTTTTATTGAGAAATATGTGGTCAGCTATTAAGTTGCACACACATTAACGCCTTAATGAAAGAGTTCCATTAACAGACAGTACAACATCTCCATTCTGAAGCCAGATGAGATTAGAGCAAAAAAAGTAAATGGAGTCAAAAAAAACCCTAAACCAGCCAAGTCAGCAGTAGTGACTTAGCCATCTTGACATTAATTATTCCCCTAGGTCGTTTGATCTTGTTTGTGCTTTGCTAGCTGGCAATCCCTGTGTTTTTCCGCGCCAAAAGTAAATTAGCCTGTTTACGCCATTCACAATATGGAGGGATTCCCTCCATATTGTGAATGTCGTAAACAACTATAACTCTGATTGGAGTAAATCTGTTATTGAAAACATCCGCCTTGAAAATTGTTGAAGCTTATTAATTGTTACCGATGCTTATTTTTTTTATTGTTCATTGAAAGATAAAGACTTTAATTTCGTTAATACAGTTTATCTCGACGCTGCGGTGTTTGGTGACACGAATCTTGAATTACCTTCTGCTTTATCAAATCAATCTATTGTTGAGATCCACATGGACATGGTCCATGCATTTAATGCGCACCATGAGCTTACAATCGAACTACCTCTCCACGCAAGATATCCAGTAAGTCTTCACAAACACAAACTGTAAGTCAAAATCCCATGCACTTTTAATTAGGAAAATTCGCGAAAAAGCCCCTACATCATGCTGAAATTGCAAAAAAAGCCTGCATTATTCGAAATTGCAAAAACCTCTCTATTCTCCAAATGTAGTGACTTAACATCTTTTTTGCAATTTTCCCTAATTAGAATTACATGGGATTTTGACTTAACGTCCTTTTTGCAATTTCCCATTGTCCTGTCATTTTTTTGCAATTTCCCATAATTCAGGGGCCTTTTCACAAATCCCCCATTTAATCATTCCCTTCTAATTTCATTCACAGCCTTTAGATTCCAGCGGGTACAAAACAGTCGAGATTCCGCCACCTCAGCTGTACACCAGGTGCAGGCAAAATAAAAAAGAAAAGGAATCCAGTTCTTGTCACTGGAGATCTCCAGTTCTGAACGTGGGGCCCACAGAGACGGTGATGTGGCGCGCTCCGTGTGGAGATGAAGCTCATGGTGGATTTGTGAAGAGTTTTACTTTTGTTACTGCTTTGGTTTGTGCATTGTGTATTGTTTTTGCTTCTGTGGTTTATGATCCTAGTAAGATTTGTGGTAAAGATCGGTAGGTTGGATTATTATTATTTTTTTTTATAGTGATTTTAGTGTTTTTGTAATAGTTTTGTGAATTGGGTTTGGTTTCGTGTCATGCTATGTCGTTTGATAAATTGAAGAACAGTGACATGTATATATGTTTTCAGAATACATGTGGTTTGAGAGATCAAATCGACTTCTAGTTTAAGAGAACTTGATCAAATCAATCGTAAATAATATTGCGATTCCAATGTATTTATAATGCTTACTATTTTATTAATTTTATTATATCAACTTTGTATTCTAATTATGTAGATGTGATATGCTTTTTTTTTAAATAAACATGAACTAAGAAAAATAATTAACTCACAAGAAAAGAATATGACCCCCAATTATATTTCAATTCAAGTGCTATAATTTGTTGGCTAAATTGTTTTTTTTACAAATTATTTCTGTTCGTAAAATATAAACTAATTTCATCGGAGTAGTTGGATTCAAATAAATTTATCATTATCCACATATCACATATCATGCACGCACGTATATATGCGTGCATGCAATGTTGCAAATGGCACATGTTTCGCCAACAATGTAAATTTATTACACAATAATTTAAGGCATTCTAATTTTTAAAATAACACAATTTTAAAGTACAAAATTAAAAAAATGGAACTTTTTAAAATACCAAATCTATTATATACAAACAGTACTGGACAAAAAATATTATATTTTCCAATGAATATGCTATATTATCCCCAAATCTAGTGGCGTGCCGTCCACTAATCAATGTAATAATGTACAACCTGCTCCTTAAACAATAGTTTAGACACGTAAGTAATGGATAAGTGTGAAACTATGCACGAGATCTGATCCAAAGTTTGGTCTCCTCTCTTGCAGTTATAAGAAATTATATCTTTTTTTGGGGGGTTTAAACGGCCTGCTTTTAGTCGCATTTCTCATCTTCTTTCTAGGTCATAAGACAGATTTAATTATCTTAGATGGTACATCATCCATCTACTACAATACCACAAGCACATGCTTGTTTTCCCCTTTTTTTTTTTTTTAATTTTAATGTGATGCACATGCATGGGACTTTATTTCTGTAAGTTAAGTATTAATTGAAGCTAGTTAACTAAATCCAAGTTAACATAGGAATCATAGTTTTTTGGTTGTGTACCATATACTCTCTTAATTAGGGGTCCTTATCCCCTGCTTGAGGTAAAAAAAAGTTAAGGATATATTAGTTTTTTGTTAAAAGATTTTTTTTTTAATGCGAACAAACTATCATACATATTACATATCTCATATTATTCAATAAAAAACAAACTATAGTACATAATACATGGATTATTAAAATGCTAAATGAGATCCAGTATGCACCTATTGCGCGCTTTCATTACAAATATATCTGATTTAATAAGCAACAATTAATTCTGTCGTGGAGGAGTGTGCAAAGCCGCATATCTCGCAACAAGTAATATATAATTTCTACTTCAACATATAACAAGTTGACTTAGCTCCCCTCCATCTAAGACCGAATTAAGCACGTGATAGAACTAACTAAGTCTCTCCATTTTAACCAATAAATACCCCTCCTCACTTGCAAGACAGATGCATCAAACTTGAACTCAAAGCCTATTATTCATGGCTTCTCTTTCTCGACTTATCTTGAATCCTCCATCCGTCACCTTTTCCGACAACTCCTCTACATGCCCCTTCTTCCCTAAAACAAACCGAGTCTCAGTCTCTGGTCGTAAACTAAACTTTAAAAGACAAATCTCATGCAGTGCCAAGAACCAACCTGATCAGTCTGACTCATTGAACCGTCGTGATGTACTTATTGGTGTGGCCGGCATTTACGGCGCCACATCAGCCCTATCACCAACTCAAAACGCCATTGCAAGTCCCATCGCTACTCCTAATGTGACCCAATGCGGGCCCGCAGATCTGCCAGAAGGCGCTGTTCAAACCAACTGTTGCCCTCCAGGCTCTGCACTGGATCCGATTACCTTCACTCTACCCGATCCATCAACTCCGCTGAGAACCCGACCTGCTGCACATTTGGCCACACCGGACTATATTGCCAAGTTCAACAAAGCAATCCAGCTCATGAAGGTATATATGTTTGTTAATCTAAAAGCAATATATTGTACCATTAAATGGGAATATGAAGAAATTATTAATAACTTAGTTTAATAACCTCTTAACTTATCAATTTTTTCCACATTGAATCTTTTAAAGGCTTTGCCTGATTCTGATCCGAGGAGTTTCACACAACAAGCTAACATCCACTGCGCTTATTGCGACAGTGGTTACGATCAAGATGGGTTCCCAAATGCAGAGCTACAAGTGCACAACTCATGGCTCTTCTTGCCATTTCATAGGTGCTACTTGTATTTCTTCGAGAGGATTTTGGGGAGTCTGATCAACGATCCGACTTTCGCCATTCCATTTTGGAACTGGGATGCACCGGACGGGATGAAGATGCCCCCCATTTATACTAACAAGTCATCAGGTTTGTATGATCCAAGGAGAGATGCGAGGCATGTGGCTGGAAAGATGATAGATTTGGATTTCAGCGGCAGCGATCATGTGTCGACAGACAGCAAGATGATCGATCACAACCTTAAGATCATGTACCGTCAGGTGTGAATTTTTTCTTTAAGCAGATAATTTCATTTAGTACTGAAACAATAATGACAAATTACATTCCTGAATTAACCTACCTCACACTAAACATCAGAACTCAACTCAAGTCAACAAATTACAACATGACAACTCAACTAAACAAATTATAACATGACAACTACAATTTCAGATGGTCTCCAACAGCGCAACACCCTCTCTCTTCTTCGGCAATCCGTTCCGAGCAGGTGATCAACCCAACCCAGGTGGCGGACAGCTGGAGAATGTACCTCATGGTCCAGTCCATGTTTGGTCAGGCGATCCAACTCAGCCTGATGGTGAGGACATGGGCAACTTCTACTCGGCTGGTCGTGATCCTCTATTCTATGCTCATCATTGCAATGTGGACCGTATGTGGTCGGTTTGGAAAACCCTAGGTGGTAAACGCACTGATCTCACTGATCCGGACTGGCTTGGTGCGTCCTTCTTATTTTACGATGAGAACTCCAAACTTGTCAGGATTAAAGTGAAAGATGTACTTGACACGACTAAGTTAAGGTATCAGTACCAGAATGTGAGTATTCCGTGGACCCAATCGAAACCAACTGTGACTTTCACTCAAAAAGCAAAAGATTTGTTTGTCTCGCCAGCTAAGGCGGCTGGAACATCCATGGTAACCAAATTCCCCGTGGTACTGGACAAAGCCGTGACCGTGAATGTAAAGAGGCCGAAGAAGCTGAGAAGCAAGAAGGAGAAACATGAGAAGGAAGAGATACTGGTCATTTATGGAGTTGAGGTGGCCCGCGACGTCGGAGCAAAATTTGATGTGTATGTCAATGCTGAAGAACACGCGAAAGTGGGGCCAGGTGGCAGGGAGCTGGCTGGTAGTTTTGTTAATGTGCCACATAAACACAAGCATGACAAGATGGAGATGACGATCAAAACAAAGCTCCAACTCGGTCTTACAGAGCTTTTGGATGATATTGGGGCAGAAGGTGATGATAGCATTATGGTCACCATCGTGCCGGTGCAAGCCGAGGGGAAAGTGAAGATTGGTGGAGTTAAGATTGAATTGGTTGAGTGAGCTGGCAATTTGTATTTTGATAATTGTTGCATTATCTTTTGGAAGTAGAGTTTCGAATTTTCTTGTACCGAATAAATTGAATGTCGCAACTGAGTGTGCTAGTAGTTTTGTTTGGCTAGACAGATGAATTTGAGATGTTAAGTTTTTGCAATAATTATTTTCATGCCTTGTGCTAAGATGGATTATTAAGCTTTATAGTACTTGATCAATCCTAGGCCTTGAGTAGCAATTTGAGCACATGATTCATCACTATTGAACTAAATTTTTATTTTATTTTTTTATTTTTGAACTTCTTGATATTTTACATCTTTGCAATATAAAAAGAATAGCGTAAATGTTAATCATTTCCCATGTTAAATTGGCAGTGTTTTCTTCATAGACTTGGAAGCAGTATTCATTTATTCTACTTCTCATCTTTCTGCTAATCTATAAACCATAATTTATTCCCAAGTAGCTAATTGGATCAAATTTGCAATTTTGTTAAGTAATTTCTACGTATATACACTGCTTTGACCCCCCCTTCCTTACTCCACAAAGCACGTGATTCATTAATTAGTACTAATGAAGTCTCCCATTTTAACCATAAATACCCTCACTAACAAGAGAGAGCATAAAATCAAAATCAAACTACATCAAGCTTATTACACACATATGTTATGGCCTCTCTTTCTCGACTCATCCTGATCAAACCAACATCCATCTCCGTCGCCTTTTCAGACAGCTCTTCATGCCTTGTCTTCCGTAAACCAAACTCTAAAAAGCGTATTTCATGCAGTGCCAAGGACCAACCAGAGTTCGACATACCAAGCCAGTCATCAAAGTTGGACCGTCGTGATGTTCTCATTGGTGTGGCTAGCGTATATGGTACCACATCAGTCCTAGCTCCGACTCAAAACGCCAATGCGAGCCCCATTGCAACACCTAATGTTGCCTCATGCGGGCCTGCCAACCTACCACCTGGTGCCGTATTAACTAACTGCTGCGCTCCAAGCTCTGGAGTAGATCCAATTGATTTCACATTACCTGATCCGTTAGCACCACTTAGAACCCGTCCCGCTGCACATTTGGCCACGTCAGACTACATTGTGAAGTTCAACCAAGCAATCCAACTCATGAAGGTACGATTGTATAGGTAATTAATTAAAGAAAAAAAATTAATATATTCTGAATAATTTCGGTTTTTGTACCTATTAACTTGTCAAAAATATTTTGTTTCTCTCCACTTTTGGATTTTTTTAAGGCATTACCCGACTCAGACCCAAGGAGTTTCACGCAACAAGCCAACATTCATTGCGCGTATTGTGATGGTGGTTATTATCAAGACGGGTTCTCTGACTTGGAGTTACAAGTTCATAATTCCTGGCTATTCTTGCCGTTCCACCGATGCTATTTATACTTTTTTGAGAGAATATTGGGTAGTTTGATCAACGATCCGACTTTCACCATACCATTTTGGAACTGGGATGCACCAGATGGGATGAAGATGCCCCCGATTTATACTAATATCTCATCACCTTTGTATGATTCAAAGAGAGATATAAAGCATGTGTCTGGGTCGAAGACGATAGAATTGGATTATAGCGGTGTAGATAGAATCTCCTTGACGAAAAGTCAGTTAATTGATAGAAACCTCAAGATCATGTACCGTCAGGTCTATTTTTCTATTAACTTGTCAATTTCGCTCTAGTAGAAAACTCATGCAGCCATACTTCTACTTCTATGACGACCCAAAATACTGATTCATTATGTTTGATAAATGGTCTCGTACCTAGCTAGTACGAAAAGAATTAACTCTATATAAACAAAAATGAAAACTCACTTTAGCAAATAATCTCCTGACAATTAGTTATAATTTCAGATGGTCTCCAACAGCCCAACACCCTCGCTATTCTTTGGCAGTCCCTATCGATCAGGCGACCAGCCCTACCCAGGTGCAGGCCCGCTGGAGAATGTACCTCACGGTCCAGTCCATGTTTGGTCAGGCGATCCAACTCAGCCTGATGGTGAGGACATGGGCAACTTCTACTCAGCTGGACGTGATCCTCTATTCTATGCTCATCACGCCAATGTGGATCGCATGTGGTCCGTTTGGAAAACCCTGGGTGCTAAACACACTGATCTCACAGATCCTGACTGGCTTGGTGCATCCTTCCTCTTCTATGACGAGAACGCCGAAATTGTAAAGATTAAAGTCAGTGATGTACTTGACACGAATATGCTAAGGTATCAGTATCAAGATGTGAGTATTCCATGGACCCAATCGAAACCGACTGTTACTTTCACGCAAAAAACAAAAGATTTTTTTGCCTCACCAGCTAAGGCGGCTGGAACATCCATGGTAACTAAATTCCCTGTGGTACTTGAGAAACCGGTGACCGTGAATGTAAAGAGGCCGAAGAAGTTGAGAAGCAAGAAGGAGAAACATGAGAAGGAAGAGATATTGGTTATTTACGGTGTTGAGGTGGATCGTGATGTCGGAGCGAAATTTGATGTGTATGTCAATGCTGAAGAACACATGAAAGTTGGGCCTGGGGGCAGAGAGCTGGCTGGTAGTTTTGTAAATGTGCCACATAAACATAAGCATGATAAGATGGAGAAGGCGATCAAGACAAAGCTTCAACTTGGTCTTACCGAACTTTTGGATGATATTGGAGCGGAAGGCGATGATAACATTATGGTCACCATTGTGCCAGTGCAGACAGAAGGGAAGGTGAAGATTGGTGGAGTAAAGATTGAATTGGTTGAGTGATCTAGATTATTGTTTTTGATTTTCTTGTACCGAATAAATCGAATAAACTGTCGCAACTCGTAATTGAGTGTGCTTGTTTGTGTAACTAGATAGGCTGGAGTGTTTTAAGTTTTTTGTAATAAAATTTTCCATGTCTTCTGCTAATCTAGATTTTGTAATAAATATTTTCGTCTCCAGCGTGAAGGTCAACTTGCTTGGTTGAGTATGAGAAGGTGCCCGTAGGGCCGTAGGGTGCCGGTCCAGTTTTTTGAACTACTTGCAAGTCAGTTGAGAATTAACAAATAATCAATGAGCCTTCAACTGCATGATTAGTAGCCAAGGCTACAAAATAATGTTGTGTTCTTTGAGATTTTTTTTGGGATTCGCAATTTCCTTTGATTTTGTAGTTGTTCAATCTTGAAGTATTATCCATTATCCTTGATCTCTTCACGTAGAATCGAAGGAAACTATAGTAGGCTCAGGGCCAAGGCTCAATTCACAAACCATTGAAACATTAATTATCATCAATCATCATGCTCACTAATAATGGAATGAGTATAATACATAGACAAGAAAACCAATAATTTAAGATACTTTTGATCAAACAGTACATAATGACAGGACCGGCTCAACATTTTCCAGGGTTCTCGGGGAAAAAAGGGGCCATTTACACTTTAACACCTAAATGATTTATTAATTGATTCTTAGGTTGACACTAATTGTTTCCTACAAGTTCAATTTTTTCAATTTTCAGGATCAACACCACAAAGTTGTTTAATTGATGTTGATGTACCATCCATGTCCATGTCATCCATGTCCATGTCTAGTTAAAATAGCCCTTTATGTAAAAAATGTGCGAATCGCTTCTTTCTATGACTAATAAAAACAGAGCATTTTTATTGTTTTTCATGGGCTTAATTAGTGTAAAAAACTGGTAACCGGCCTTTTAAAGCCCAAAAAATAGTGTAAAATATAGTGGGTTTTCCAATTTTTGGGGGTCTAGACTAGCCATCCTGCCTAACGAGATACTTGTCTTTATTTGAACTTAAAACATATGATTCATACATTGGTACATAGCCAACACAATCATACATTGATACATAGCCAACACAATCATACAAGCAAGAAAATATATAGCAAACCACACAACACAAACCCTTGCATCCAAGCTTAAGATGATCAATAGCTAGCATGCATTTCGGCAGCCACCGGGGGAAAAGATATTATTCTAATCTTGATCCAGGTCGATGAATCTGACGAGCTCACAAGCGTAGCATTGACATATCCTGTTGCCATCTGATACTTTCCCGTCCCACCGACAATGCTTAACTCAATTGTAGTCGTCCTATATGGCTCCCACCCCATCACTTGAATCGTGCTAAAATCCATGTTAAATACATTAGCTCAATCTTCGCATATAGTTTTATAGTTCGAACATCATGCTTTGATTTAATATAATTAATTAGGTGCAATTAACAATAAATGATTAAGTCTGTAATGTTAGTATGTATACCATTCTATCTATCTATATATGTAGTTCAAAATTGTTAAATTCAATACTAAAGTAGCCACATTTTAAACTTTTATTATTTGATACTCTATGAAGCTATGGAGAGTAATTATCTTGTCTCTCAATAATATGAATTGTAGATGTGAAAAATAATATAATGACATAGTAATTCATTTGTACTGTGGGAGAATTAATAATGATAATAAAAATAATAATAATTACTTGGCGTTGCTGAAAACTATATTGTATGACAAGTGCCAGCCGGGTGTCCGCACGTCAGACTGGACGGCATATCCTTGCCAGCGCGCGACTTGCTTTGCGCCTGATGTGTCGAACAACGGCGCATCCAGTATGTTTAATTGGCCGAAATACGGATACCCTTTAAATTTGGAACTAAATACTTTGCTTGTGCTAATCTCCAAAATCTGATGGAAATAGGGGGTGAAAATGTCTCGATTGTACTGAACTGGTCCAGTTACCAAAGTGGTGGCAGTTGAAACGGGTGTTTCTTCTTTGTTCATAGCTAGGGTTGTGGATGCGAGGAGAGAGAAAAGAAAGAGATGGAGAAAAGCCATGATTAGGGTTTTGTTTGATGGATGGTTCTTGTGAGGAGAGAGGTTTGAAGTGCGGGTATATATGGAGAGGGAACTGGAAACTAGTAGCAAGAAATTAATCAAACGGGTAGCATATAGCTTAATTAGCACTGCGTCGTTTTTCACTTTTACATTTGGCATTGAAAACGAAACATGTAGATGTAAATCGAGTGGTTCAAAGAGAATACACTATCCTCTCGTGATGCACATGCATGGTGCAATGGCATTAATCCTCGTGGAACAGACCACATTTTTCACTTCAACACAAATCATATACATTACCTTTTTTTAACTTCTCTTTCTTTAATTTATCCCAGCAAAATAAAAATAGATGAATGTAATAAATAAACAACATCTCATTACATTAGGTAAGTTCGTCACAAAAAAAGTGAAAAAATTTATCTTTTTTCTTTGAGAAAAGCTCACTTTTGTCCCCTGAACTTTTTAAAATTGTTCAACTTGCTCCCTCAACTTTTTTTTGCACACTTTTGCCCCCTAAACTCTTCCAACTGTTCAACTTGCCCCCTCCATCAAGTTAAATGTCCAGTCATCAGTTTAGTGCTTACGTGGCATGATGACGTGACAAATATATTAATTTTTTAATCGTCCAGTCAGCAGACCTCCATTCTTTCTTTTCTTTTCTTCCCTTTTCTTTTCTTTTCTTCCCGTTCTTCTCTTTCTCTTCTTCCTTCTTCTCTCCTTCGCTCTGTCTCTCTTCTCTCCTTCTCTCCTTCGCTGGTCGCCCAGTCGCCGTCGCCGCCAACGCCTCCTCTTCTCTCTCCACTTCTTAATTCTGTGTTGCTAAAACTTACCTTTCGTATCGGTTCTAACAAATAACCGATATAAAACGCACATAATCAGCAACGGTTCCTTCAAACAACTGTTACAAAATAAACACTTTTCGTATCGGTTTTTAGAAATAACCGATACAAAATAGTAACGGTTCCTTCTGAAGAACCGTTACAGATTTACAAAATAAGTGTAATAACGGTTATTTGGGAAGAACCGATACTAATGAACCGTTACTATTTTGTAAATCTGTAACGGTTCTTCAGAAGGAACCGTTACTATTTTGTAAATATGTAACGGTTCTTCATAAGGAACCGTTACTATTTTGTAAATCTGTAACGGTTCTTCAGAAGGAACCGTTACTATTATCGCTTCACTTCGCGCGACCTCTCTGTCTCCTTCTCTGTCTCCCTGCTCTCTGTCTCTTCTCCTCTCTCCGCGCGACGCCAGACCCGCCGACGACGCCAGCCCCAGCCGCCAGCCAGCCAGATCTCCGGCCCCAGTCTCTCGCCACCGCCAGCCAGCCCTCCGAAGAGACAGAGAAGAGAGCGAAGGAGAGACAGAGACAGAGGAGAGCGAAGGAGCGAAGGAGAAGAGAGCGAAGGAGAAGAGTCAGGAGCGAAGAGAAGAAAGGGAAGAGGCTGCTGCTGACGTGGAATAAAAAATCAATATATTTGCCACGTCAGCATGCCACACAATCAGTTAACTGCTGACTGGACATTTAACTGGATGAAGGGGACAAGTTGAACATTTGAAAGAGTTTAGGGGGCAAAAATGTGCAAAAAAAAGTTGAGGGGGCAAGTTGAATAATTTTAAAAAGTTCAAGTGGCAAAAGTGAGCTTGCTTTTCTCTTTTTCTTTCGAAATAATTTCTCCAAGAGTCTATCGTGCGCCACATTTTCAGTTCCAGTCCAACAAAGTTTGGGGGGCTCACATCCATTTTGGACTTTGCCCACACTGACATTAATGGAGGAACCAGACAGACCAAGTCGACCCTCGTTTCTCATATGTTATTTTGCAAATGAATTGAAAAAGAGAGCAGTGGAATTATTCCGGCATGATGCCAGTTACACGTTTCACGTGCAAGTAGGAAAAATATCAAAGAATTATGAGTAGTAATTTACAGGTTTTGCCACAAAACTATTATCATCTAATGACTGGTGAATGAGATAAGTCCATGCTGACAAAGACAATGACTAATTATGTCAGTCTCTCTATATTTTGAATTTTTATGAGTACTGTTTTCCTTCAAAACTAAGGATTCATCCATATTTTGGGTATTTTCATTCTATCATTATGCTATATCATTGATTTTTTTTTACAAAAACCGAACCATAGATTTTTTTAGATTTCTGTTTCTTGGCTGACATTCATGATTTTTTTAGATTTGTATTTTCTTGTCTGACATTGAGAACTCATTTAGACACCGTTTATCACAAATCTTAACTTTTAATGCATTGTGCGGCCAAGAATGCAAAACGGGTTTGATGTTTCGTGCAAAACATCTAACCCCGACTCCCGACTCCCGACCCATGACAAAGTAAATTGAATGAATTTTGCAAACGTTAAGTTTTTTCAGTTTGTGCTTGTGCTGTTTGGCATGATAGGTTCTTAAGGCGTTTAAGCTTGTCAAATCAAGTCATATTGGTTTTTACATTCAATATAACTATTCATTTGTCAACAGAAAAAGTTAAACCAAAATTATATTTTAATTTAACATTTTAGCTATTTGATAATCAGATAAGGTAAATTTTCTTATTTTCATCTACATAGAATGTGTCAACTGGGTTATGATCATATAATTAATGTCTAAGCTCCCCACTACCCACATTCCTCCGCAAGATATTACTGCATATATGTGCAGATTGATCATGACGAGTTCCTTATTTTTTTTTTGAAAATAGAGAAGTTTACTTCAATTATATTTGATTCTCTTATCTGTGATTTTTTTTTTAATTAATTCTTATATGGTATGCTATGTTAGTTTTACATGCTAGCATGATCAACACGACTACCTGTTCTCTAAATGGCAGGAAGCCATGGGTGCAGGAAGCTGGGAAATAAATGTCAAGAAGCTATGGGTGAAGGAAGAGATAAAGAAACTCTATGAAATTGCGAAAAAAAGTGTTCTATGAAAACAGAGAAAGCTATGAATATAATATTGATATACTTCAATTGATTAGTTGTTAGAGAATGATTAATTATGAAGATTGTATTAATTATAATGCTTTTGATTCAATGTATATATTTTCTTATTTTAATTATAGGAGTCATTTGAATAAATTCTTGATTTTAATTTGTTATACCAGTCTTTATTTTAATTTTGTATTAATTTTGTCTATTTGGTGACATACACTTAGATAATAAAAAAATTATATAAATTTTAGATCTACCAATTTGTTGTACATAATCTTGTTAACAATATAACAAGAATATAAAATAACATAAGCAAAATTATTGTTTTTATTAGACTCAGTCCTTTAATTACTCCAGTTATGCTCAATCTTTAATTATGTACAATTAATCTTTCTTGTTGATACCAACCTCAATTCAATTCAATATAATTGAAAACTAATATACCAACCTTAATTCAGTTCAAAATTAAGTTCACCAATCAAGGATTCAAGAGCTTATGAGCAGTTCAGAGTGAAACAGAGTAAGCACTAATCATTTCTTTTTGCACTAATCTGTATATACAAAGGAGAAGCGTGTTTACTGGTTCTCTTTCTCTCTCCTTTCTGTGCAAAAATCCACTCCGATTATTTTCAGCTTGCACGGATTGGCCAGGATTGGGATCCAAAAACTGCGCTCCCTACAAGCACATAGAACAGCATATTTTCAAAAACGTGGAAAACCAAGCTCCCTAGCCAAAACCACGCTAGAAACTACGGTAATTTTTCATGATAAATGTAGGTATGTATAAGTCGTTCAGTATTATCCAATTGATATTTTAATAGCTAGTACACAAATAAAGACATGGTCCTCAGGGAACGTGATTAGACTAAGCAAAATGCATGCAAACATATAATTTCAGGTGGCCGCAATTGAATGAGTCCGAAATTCGAATAGGGGTGGACGTGTGGTACCGGTCTGAAGTTTTTAACTTGTTGACAAGTAAGTTGAGATATATTAAGGAATCATTTTTGTGGTCCAGAATTTATTTTGATTTTGTAGTTGTTTTATTTCATACAAATAAATGAAATGTAATGTCGATCGTCCTCGATCTTTCCTTGACGTATAACCAAACACAAGGCTGAAACATTTACATTATCATCATCAATATATACATCATCATGCTCATTAATAATGGAACAAGTATAATACAGACACAAGTAAACCAACTTAAGATATTACATTTCATCAACTATCAAAAACTAGATTCTCATCTTTATTGGAACTTAAAAAACAAACGATGCACACATAGCCAAACACAATCACACAAGTAAGAAAATATTATAGAAAACCACACAACACAAACACTTGCATGCTAGCTTAATTACGACGATCAGTAGCTAGGATGTATTGCAGCCAGCGGGCAGAAAGCTATTATTCTGAGCTCGATCCAGGTCGAGTCATCTGGCGAGCTCAGGAGCCTACCGTAGATATAGCCTCGTGCCATCTGAAACTTTCCAGTCCCACCAATAATGCTAAACTCAAATGTTGTCGTTCTATATGGCGCCTCACGCCCCATCACTTGAATCGTGCTAAATCCATATTAAGTATACGTTAGCTTTTAGCATATAGTTTTATAGTTTGAACATCATGCTGATTTAGTATAATTAATTAGGTGTAACTAACAACACAATGATTAAGCCAAATTACAATGCTAGTATATATGTCAATGTCATCCTATCTGTATATGTAGTTCAAAATTATCATATTCGATATTCAAGACATGACGAGTTTTAGAACTTTACCCAGTTTATACTTATTATACCGCTAACATATTTTACTAACTAATCTATGAGGTTATTGAGTTGAGGGGAGCTGCTTGTCTCTATAATATGAATTATGGATGTGGAAAACAAAAATAGTATACTGAGTCTTGACATAGTAATTTCATTTTCAGCTTGAAATAATAATACTTACTCGGCGTTGCTGAACACCACGGAGAATGACAAGTGCCAGCCAACCGTCTCCACATCAGACTGGACAGCTAATCCTTGCCAGCGTGCAATGAGTGATGCGTTCGACGCGGTACCATCGAACAACGGCACATCCATCACATTAGTTTGACCAAAATTCGGATAATCTTCAGGGTTGGGATTAAATATGGTGATTGTGCTAGTCTCAAAAATCTGATGGAAATAGAGGGTGAAATTTACTCGATTGTACTGGAGTGGTCCATTTACCAAAGTAGTGGTGGCCGAAAAGGGCGTAATTTCCTCTAGGTTCAGAGCTAGGGTTGTCGATACAAGGAGAGTGAAAAGAAAGAGACGGAGAAAAGCCATGGTTAAGGTTATATTTGATTGATGGTTCTTGTGTGAGGACAAGGGTTTAAGGTAGTGTTATATATAGAGAGGTTGTAAACTAGTAGCATGCCCAGAGAAATTAATCAAAGGGTTAGCATAGCTTAATTAGTTACATCGTGTTACATTTTTCGTTTGGCAGAGAAAAGGAAACACGTAAATCAAAATCGAGTGGTGCAAAGAGAATACACTATCCGCTCGTGATGCACATGAATGCAATTGCATTCCTCGTGGATTTCATCCAACAGAAATCGTATAAATTTTCTTTTTTTACCTCTTTCTTTAGTTTTATCCTAGCAAATAGAAAATAGAAATGACTGTAATAGATATATAGCGCACTACTTTCACGATTTTTCCAACGCTTTGATGATATGAAATCTATTTAATTCTATCAATGCTTTAAGATAAAAAAAAATGATATCAATAGTAAATAGGTGAGTTACAAGAAAAAGAGAAAATTCTCCTTCAAAAAAAAAGAAAAGAAAATTCATCTTTTAATTCTTTACCAAATAATTTCTCCATTTTCACAACTCTCTCGTGCAGCACATTCAGCTCCAATCCAACAAAGCTGGGGGCATCCATTTCGGACTGTGACCACACTGACATTCATGCATGGAGGAACCAGACAGACAGAGGCCCTCGTTTTTCTTATGATATTTTGCAAATGTATCAAAAAATGAGCAATGGAATTATTCCAGAATGATGCCACTACGTTTTCACGTGAAAATAGTAAATATGCTAATGTCATCTTGACAACTACCGATTGATGAACCCATGTTGCAAAAGACAATCGACTAACGTCGGTCACTAGATTTGAATTTTTAAGAGGGACTTAATTACTCAACCTCTATAATCACTAATAAGTTTATGATCAAAATGATCAAGTACTTCTAATATGATCATTAATATTAATTTTTTTTATTTTTTTTGTTTTTAATAATCATTTAATATCTTAGCATAACCATATATAATTAAAATTTCCAAAATCATTAATTTATAATAATAATTTATTTCAGTGACTATCTATTTTTAAAAATAAAAATAAAAATATCACATCTTGGTAGTGTTTCCTTCCAAAAAAAGACATTTGAGAGATTTATTAAACCTACACCTTTAGGCTTTAGAAGGCAAAATGATTTTTTTAATCAACAAATGTTAATATTGTTGTTCACTGAATTCATATTGAACCAAATTTATCAAATTATGTATAATTTGAGATTAAGTTCAAATATTAATACAAATAAAATATGAATTTTTTTTATTCATATACACCAATTGTAGAGAAATCTTCAAAACTCTTAAGTTTCTAGAAGTGTTATAAATATCTATATTGTAGAGAAATTCACTCTGAAAATCACTCTAAAATCTTCTCTAAAATTCTGCTGAACGCGGGATTCGATCTCCTCACTTATGGAAAGCGGGGCTAGTACCATAATCACTAGGCTAATGTAGTGGTCGTACTAATCGTAAGTTAGTGTTGTACTTTTTATTAACACATACAATACTAAGTTTACAATAAAAAAAAATTCAAACCAATTTATATATTAAAGTTTTAGCATAAGATTCAAATATATTATTTAGAATTTGATTAAGAACCACTAATTTTTTATAAGAAATGAGAAAATATAATTGTTCTTTATGGAAACTTTTCATATTGTGTCTGTATTATATTTGAACTTATCTCAAGTTTTTTTTAAATCATCAAGTAAGAATTATTTTGTAAGAAAGAAAGAACAGAACTGGCAGCATGTTGAACATTAAACACTAAGTTGAGCAAAAAATAGATTATTCATAATACCGAGAAGGTATCTTCGAATATATAGAAAGAGTCTATTGGGCACCTAATGCTTATGTCATAATAGATCCGAACACTTGCCTCGGATCGACTTCAATATCATAATCGTTCTAGTGGATAACTATCTAGTGAATAAGTCAAAAAAAAACAAAAATGGATGATAGATAGAAAAGGACTAATCATAAAGAAAATATCTATTTTAGGTACACTAAAAACTTGTCTTTTGGCAGATCTCTTTATGTGTGTTGTCCGGAAAGAGAAGATTCAATTGGTGTATATGAGTTTTGAACTCATGACTTTTTTGTATCTCAAGTAGGACGCTCAATTTATAACTTGAATTATTATTCAATTGGTGTATATGAATAAAAAAAATCCATATTTTATTTGTATTAATATTTGAACTTAATCACAAATTATACATAATTTGATAAATTTGGTTCAATATGAATTCAGTGAACAACAATATTAACATTTGTTGATTAAAAAAATCATTTTGCCTTCTAAAGCCTAAAGGGGTAGGTTTAATAAATCTCTCGGATGTCTTTTTTTGTGGAAGGAAATACTACCAAGATGTGATATTTTTATTTTTATTTTTAAAAATAGATGGTCACTGAAATAGTAAATTAATGATTTTGAAAATTTTAATTATATATGGTTATGCTAAGATATTAAATAATTATTAAAAACAAAAAAAAAATTAATATTAATGATCATATTAGAAGTACTTGATCATTTTGATCATAAACTTGTTAGTGATTATAGGGGTTAAGTAATTAAGTCCCTCTTAAAAATTCAAATCTAGAGACCAACGTTAGTTCGATTGTCTTTTGCAGCATGGGTTCATCAATCGGGAGTTGTCATGCATGAGATGACATTAGCATGGTGCCAAAGTAAAAAATTAAGTTACAACTTATAATTCGTTGATATTTTACTATTTTCACGTGAAAACGTAGTGGCATCATTCTGGAATAATTCCATTGCTCACTTTTTGATACATTTGCAAAATATCATAAGAAAAACGAGGGCCTCTGTCTGTCTGGTTCCTCCATGCATGAATGTCAGTGTGGTCACAGTCCGAAATGGATGCCCCCAGCTTTGTTGGACTGGAGCTGAATGTGCTGCACGAGAGAGTTGTGAAAATGGAGAAATTATTTGGTAAAGAATTAAAAGATGAATCTTCTTTTTTTTTTTTTTTTGAAGGAGAATTTTCTCTTTTTCTTGTAACTCACCTATTTACTATTGTACAGAAATATACGAAGTGTCAAAGAGAAAAATTCTAAAATAATCTCAAAATATACGAAGTGTTATAAATATCTATATTGTAGAGAAATCTTCAAAACTCTTGAGTTTCTAGAATTATCTTTAGAAATATCAAAGATCTACACTAGAGTTCTCCATAGTTCATCCTCTAATAAAAAAATTTCAAAGAAGACTTTTAAGCTCTAGAAAATTGCTTGCAATAATCTTGTAACAAAACTATTTTTTTTAATGCAAATCTAAGTAGGCAATTGTCTACATTTCAAAAAAAAAAAAAATCGTCAAGCCACAACAAAAAAGTGCTCTCATAATATATTGTGATGAAGAGTGTAGATTGATAAAGGTTCAAGCATTAAGAAGTACAAGTGTAATCTTAGAAATTATATAAAAGTAATGTAAGAGTATTTTGATTCTTTAAAATAAGATTTTGTTTCTCTACTCAACAATATGGTTCCGACTTGATATTTTCTCTTAGTATTTGAATATGAACCAAATGTGATACACGTTCCAAATATAGACGCGACTGTGTGATAGACTGATAGGACAACAAAGTTCGTACTATCAGTCTATTTGACTGGCAAGATCCGGGACCGCATTGTCCTCCTCGTATCGTCGCTTCCCATCTTATCTTTTAGATCTTCAAATCTCTACTCTTTGTTTTACATCCAAAGTTACGCAACACGTTTTTTAGCAAAACTAAGTTACACAACTTTTAGCAAAACTAAGTTACACAACACGTGTTTCATCATGCAATTTCGTTTTTCTATTTTCATTGCATCCAATTTGATATCTTTTTATTACATTTTGACTAAACTAAATAATATGATAATTTACCTCTATTTTGTAGTTATGTTTCTATTTGCGTATCCTAAATTATCTACAAGGCCAGCCACAAGGCAAGCGAATACGTGAAAAAATTACCCGTAGTAGGAAAATATCAACGATTTATGAGTTATAACTTACTGGTTTTACTCTAGCACCATATCAATTTCATCTCATGACTAGCCGATTGATCAACCCATGCTGCAAAAGACAATCGACTGATGTCGGTCTCTAGGTTTGAATTTCTAAGAACCCGTGCTCAGAGACGGAGCTTAATAGACACTAGAGGGAGGCATGTCCTGCACCCCCTCCTTTCAGGATTTTGACGGAATAATATATATTAGTAGTGCATTATTGAAAAAAAAATTAAAATATATGCATTTTTATGCATTCCTCCTCCTCCCAAAATTTTTGTACAGTATTAATCATTAAGGAAATTTTTTTTTTGCCCCTCCAGAAAATTCAGTCAAGCTCCGTGCCTGCCCGTGCTTCCTTCCAAAAAAAGGACCTCTAGAGATTTATTAACCTACTATTTAGAAGGCAAAATGATTTTTTTTCATCAACAAATGTTATTCTTGTTCACTGAATTCATATTGAACCGAGTTTATCCAATAATTTTTAGTTTGGGATTAAGTTCAAATATTAATGCAAATAAAATGTGTATCACATCTTAGTATAGCTGACCAGCAGCACTCAATTGGTCCGGGACCGCATATCACCTTCGTCTCTCCTCTTCACCTTCTATCTTTTAGATTTTGAAATCCACTTACACATGCCACGTGTTTCATCATGCATTTTCCTTTCTAATTTTCATTGCATCCAAATTTTTATTACATTGTGACTGAGTAATATCATAAATGAACTTACCTCTCTTTTTGTAATTATAGTTCTTTTTGCGTTTCCTAAGTTATCTACAAGGCCAGCCAAGCCAAGCAAATACGTGAAAAAAATAAATAAATGGAGTAACTGAGTGAGACTCGTGCAACACATGCACGAACAAGTTAATCGAAAATAATAACCAACCATCCCAAGTCCAAACCTCTATAAATTAGCACCCTTTTGATATGAACTCCCAAATCCACTAATCCGTCTTAATTAATCAGCTAGCTAGCTAGCAATGGCCTCTCTCTCCCATTTCCTAACGAAACCACCACCGTGCACCACCACAAAAACCCATGTCTCCTCTCCATGCCCCTTCTTCACACGCATCCGTAAGCGCACCCACATTCCCTCCGTCTCTTGCAAATCCAGCAACCACAACCATAACGATGATCAGTCTGACTCGTTAAACCGCCGCGACGTTCTTATCGGTCTGGGCGGACTATACGGCGCTACCAACACTCTAACCTCTAAAAATCTCGCTTTTGCAAGCCCTATAGAAACCCCTACAAAATGCGGCGATCCGACACTGGATGCAGGGGCCATCCCCACTGGCTGTTGCCCTCCAGATATCGGTAAGGTTGAAGTTATCAAATTCAAACCAGAAAGCGGCACGAAAGTAAGGGTACGTCCACCTGCTCATTTGGTCGATGCTCAATACATCAAGAAATTTGAGGCAGCTATGAAAGCAATGAGAAATCTGCCACCCGACGACCCACGTAGCTTCAAGCAACAAGGCATGATACACTGTGCGTATTGCAACGGTACATACAGCATGTTGCCGAAAGATATGCAAGGCAAAATGACAGAGATCCAGGTGCATGGCAGCTGGCTATTTTTCGCGTTTCATCGTGCCTATTTGCACTTTTTTGATAAAATACTGGGCAAGTTGATTGGTGATCCCGACTTTGCAATGCCGTACTGGAACTGGGATACTGCGGAGGGTATGAAGATGCCTGCCTATTATACCAAAGAGAACTCGCCATTGTTTGACAAGTTTAGGAATAGGAATCATTATCCCCCCACTGTGCTTGATCTGGATTGGGGCGGTACCAGCAAAAATCTATCTGACGCAGATCTCATTACAAACAACTATCGAGTCATGTATCAGCAGGTACGTATGTACACGATGCAAAAATAGTAATTTATTCATCATTTTATCTATATATGAAACAACATGATGCAAGCATGCGTGACTTACGACTAAAACATTTTAATTCAGATGATTTCTAATAGCAAGAGTCCAGAGCTTTTCTTTGGGAAGTCGTTCATAGACAAACCGACTTACCCTGGTGCAGGCTCAATTGAGAACAAGCCTCACAGCAATGTGCACGGTTGGGTGGGTGATCCGAACCAGCCCAACGGTGAGGACATGGGCACATTGTACTCAGCCGGGCGTGAACCACTCTTCTATGCTCACCATGCAAACGTCGATCGCATGTGGAGCATTTGGAAGACGCTCGGCAGCAGAAATGTTGACTTCACTGAAAGTGACTATCTTGACAGCTCTTTCCTACTGTACAACGAGAATGCAGAACTCGTTAGGATCATGGTATGGCGGTACAACTGAAAAGAAACTAAATACACTCAGATCCTATATGTCTTATACAAGTAATTAACGAAGTTGCATCATCATTCTGTGCATTATTATATAGGTGAGGGACTGCCTAGACACGAGGAATCTCGGGTACATTTACAAGGATATCGAAAATCTCCCATGGTATGACATAAAGTACTCAACACCGCCGATAATTAAGGAAGACCAAGTTGCAAAACAAGCCACATTCCCATTGGTGCTAGACAAGACCGCGAAGTTCACCCTGCAGCGTCCGAAAGAATACAGGGGCAGGACAAAGGTTCAAAAGGAGTTGAAGGAAGAAGTGTTGTCGGTAGAGGATATCCTACTCGATAGAAAGCAAAACCTAAAGTTTGATGTTTATGTCAATGGTTATTTGGCTGGTAGCTTTAGTAACTTGTCCAGCAGGAACGACAATGACGAGAAGAGTACGCAAATCAACACTTCACTTACTGTGGGTCTAACCACTTTACTTGATAACATTGGGGCGGATTCAGCCGAGACGATTGAAGTCAAGTTCGTTCCGCGATATGACCCTAATACGGTCAAGGTCACATTTAATTCATCGAGCAAAATCAAGCTCAAGTTGGTAAATGCGTGAGTTTATGTGCAGGGCAGGCCATGCGTGGCCGACTGACCTAACATCGGAGATGCTTGTGATGTTGTGTTGTCAGTGAGCTATTTTATTTCCCTTCTTTTTATTATGTATGCTACTCATTAGCTTCGGTTGTTAGTATTCTGTTTGTCATCAATAAAATTATTATTATTATTATTATTATTATTATTATTATTATTATTATTACATTTGAGTTGTTCACATTTAAAAAAAAAACAAATAACAAATAAAGGCATCAAAGGACTAACAAATAAGAGATCTATTTGGATCACCAAGTTCGTACACCAGGTCTATTTCGAAAATACTGAATTCCATAACCAACTGTTGATACAGAAGTTGTACATGCAACCAACCAACTGCACCCAAACAAATTTATTAATTAAATTAATTATTAAAATTCAATAAATAACATATATGGATAAATAATTAAATATATAAAATAAAATAAAATAAAGAGATTTATTCACCTCAAGTATGTGATATAATGCTGAGTTTCTTCAGTTCCAAAATCGGGTTGAAGAAGAGCCGCTGCAACTAACATCAATTGGAATACTGTATTTACCTGGAAAATAAAATAAACACCAATAATCAGGAAAAATAAATTAAAACTAAGGATAATTATAAAATTGTATTAGGAGAAATAGATCAAAACCTTGCTAATAAACAGAGGCTCCACTTTCTCACGATTTGGTCCGTCAAGATTGAAAAATTCGGACCAACTATTCCACTATAAATATATACATTTTGTTCAATGTAAAACCTTATTATAGACTGATAATATAAAGTATTTATTAATTTATTTATTTTTAAAAAATTACCTGCCAATTCATCATAGAAGCTCGTTTATAAACTGCACCGCCAACAAGACCAACATCTCTGAATATTACTAGGCCCACAAGTCCAGCTTTAAATATAAATTAAAATAAAAAATTGTTTTATGAAAAATGAATTAATAAGGTGAAAAATATCTAGGGAAAATAATAATGTGAAAATTATTACTTACGGTGAAGGAGGTCCATTTTGACCATTGAGAGTGCGACACAACCAATTAAAATCTGTGAAGAAATAAATCCCAAATTAATGTTTCGATTTTCATTTTGATATAATGAATTATGAATATTACAAAAAATGGATAAATGATAATTTACCTTGTCAGCAAGAGGATCGAGATATGATCCAATAACTGAATGTATTCCCATTTTTCTTGCAAGAAATCCGTCTAGCTGTAATAATATAAATAAAAAATAATAAACTAATAATTTTGGAGATTAAATTGTACCTCAATTAAAGAAAATAAATTGAGATATAATAATCAAATGTTTAATTAATACCCAATCAGTTGCCCCTGAAAGGATTAATGCACCAAAAGCTGGAAAATACCACTCATTCATAATCATCCTTCACAAATCAAGTTCAATTTCACAAATTAAACAAGAAAAAAAATGAAAAATTCATTCTTTAACCAGTAAATGATAAGAATTAAACTCACAATCCAATTACAGGGCCTGATACCATCCGACCAATCGAGACCAAATTCGGCAAATTCAGAAACTTCTCACTCGCCGCAATTGCCCCCAAATCCAATCTCTCTTTCTCCTTTCGTTCAATTAATCCATTTACACGCCTCTGATCAGTCAAAAAATCCAACCCAATTGGTAAGCTACTAACATTCAACAAATTCTTCGGAAATTTGACCAGTTCTCCGTGAAAATAGAGTGGGGTCGTGCGCTGAAAGAGCTTCCATGGCTGAGAAGACAGAAACAGAGGCCCGATTTTGGGTGAAGGAGACTGCAACGGAATGAATGGAAATATAGAGTTTGAGGTGTGAAAATGGAGATAAATGGATCTAGGATCGGAGTAATTTCTTCTGCTGATTAGGGTTTTGAGGGTTTTGAAGAGCGCCATTAGAGGAGGAGGAAGAAGAAGAAGAAGAAGAAGAAAGAAAACCCAATGAAAATAATATTGGGACTGAAATCGGGAATTGATTTCCTGGTTTTCGAAGAAATGATTTCTCGTGAATTGATAACCTGGATTTAAACGGGAATTGAGTTCCTGGTTTTAAGTGAGAAATTCTCCATTTTTTGTATTGACCTGTTAAAGGATAATTATTTTTTTGATTAACGGTTAAAGGATAATTATAATTGTTTATTGAAAGACTCATCTAATTAACCAATTTCCATTGGAACAGCTGAAAGAACAATTTACAAATGAAACTAATGGTGTGGCTTGTTATTACTTTCTGCCTAAAAGAAGGATTTTTGAGTTAATCGTTCCGTAATGTGTTAAATCATTTGTTAACATTATAATTGACCAACAAGGAACAATGCAATGAAAAGTTGTTGCAAAGGATTTTCATTGTAACATGCTAATGCAATTAGTTCAATTTGTTAAATAATTTGTTGGCCCTTCTATTTATAGTAAACAAGATTTATTTTCATTTGTACGACTCGACTGTTCAGGGACTTTGTTTTTCATTTTTTTTTTAAAGAAAAAGAAAAATGGAAAGCCCGTAAATTTTCATTAGCGCGTGATAGTGTGTCATCAATACTCAGTCTTTAACCAAAAAGTAAAAAAAAAGGTAAAAACATATTAAAACCCTCTTTTTATGTTGATTTTATTTTCTAACTTTTCATAAAAAAATTCCTTTTTAGAAGTTCATGGGTTTATTGAATTACACAAAAGGCAAAGGAAAAAAATTATGTTGTATTTGCAAATCAAATAAGGAGACGCAACAATGGCATTTACCGTCTCCGCGATTTCCATCTCAGCAAACTTTACCGCCGCTAGAAGAAAAGAAGAAGAAAAAGAGGTTTTGGAGGAAAAAGAAAGGGAACAAGCATAGAACAAGCAGTAATAATCTCCCTTTTCAATATGGTACTTAATTTTTTTCTTTTATTAGAAATTTTGGTAATTATTGCATGTTATGTTTTGTCTTGGAGCTTGATTGTTGGCCAATTATCACAACAAAGATAATTAAATTTGATTATAATACATGATTGACACAAAATTAAGATTTAACCTACTAACATGGCTTTTTAAGTGATATATATTCATTAAATTAATGAAGCTTTTCTTCTAATTTTCTTTTTTGAAAAAAAAGAGGAACAACAACAACAGTCCCAATTGCGAAAGAAGAAAAGATTTTGGAGGTGGAAAAAGCATAATGAAAATAAGATCAAACCATCAATCCCCATGAATTCAATTTCTGTGCGAACTGGTAACTCTTTTTACCATTCATTGTCCTCCCTGTTTTTTTTTTTTTTGAAAGAATATTTTTTTGTAATTACGAAATTTTTATTAGGGGACGCGCTTCAGCAACCACAAGTGCATTTCCAGACTGGGCTGGAAAAAAAGATAAATAAAAAGAAGAGATTATGTTGGAGACCGATAAAAGAGAAGAAAAATAAACAAGTGCCCAAAATGACCCATAATAATACCATGAGATCTGGTAATTATTCTCTCTTATTTATAGAAATATCTTAAACATTATTTCAGTGACTAGTCTAAAATTGTTCTACTATATAAATATAAATTGTAAAAGACGAGCCGCAAGCGCCACGACTGTCTCAAGTTGAACCGCCACGACAATCTTTCATGCAGCCGACACGACTGTCTCAAGCTGAACCGCCGCGACAATCTAATTTCATGCAGCCAACACGACATAATATTCAAGTGCAACCACAAAAGGAGAAGAAAAAGAGAAACTTGTGCGGAATCAGAAAGAAAGAGAAAAACAAAAGACGGCCGAATTTTGGGGAACCTACTTATTTATATGGTATGTATCTTTATTTTTTCGCCAAAAAAACGATAGTATCCTTTTTTCTTAATTTTTTTTAAATCCCTATGTATATAAATGAATCAAAATATTAAAAAAAAAAAATCAATAGAAGAACATGAGCTGCAACAAGGAAAGGAAAAGCAAAAGAAGAAGAAGAAGAGAAAGTTATGTTGGCGAAGGAAATCCAAAAAGGACAAAAATGAGAAAAGAGAGCAAAGTGTGCAACAAAGAGAACCAAATAATGGACTTGCAAAACTTGTCAGCAGTCTCTCATTCCAATCAGGCATTCTTTTATATATCCTTTTAATCTTTCTAATAATTGGCAAAATAAATCCTTACTTACAAAAAAAATGCTAAAATGCAGATAGCCACAAGCACAGAGCAGACGCACAAGAGATTCTAAGGATCGGAAATGAGAATATTCCCTCTCGTGTGTTTACACTCGATGAACTGAAAGCCGCAACAAAAAATTTCAGTCCTGAAAATTTACTCGGTGAAGGAGGTTTCGGAAGAGTCTATCTCGGTCGTATTTCAGACACAAATGAGGTTCAAATAATATGCATAATTTATATTGTTGAATCAAAATGAATATTTCATTAAGTTTGTACATGTCATGATTGTTTTTTTATTTTTATGTTCAGACGATAGCTGTGAAGCAGCTTGACAGGCATGGATTGCAAGGCAACAGAGAGTTCCTTGTTGAAGTATTAATGCTAAGTCTTTTGCACCACCCGAACCTTGTAAATTTGGTCGGTTATTGTGTCGAAAATGGACAAAGAATCCTAGTTTATGAATACATGCAATTAGGCTCACTACAAGATCATCTCTTAGGTACCGTTATTATTATTATTTTTTTCTTCAATAAAAAATATTTTTTTCTTTTTTCTGCCATGACTTTTATAATAATTGACAAAATAATAACTATAATTACTTCTTTTGCTTTCATTTGATTGTACAAATATATAGATCATTCTAGAAATGCTGAGCCGTTGGATTGGGCTAAAAGGATGAAGATTGCAGCTGGAGCAGCAAAAGGACTCGAGTTCTTGCACGACTCGGCAAATCCACCTGTTATTTACCGAGACTTGAAGGCCTCCAACATTCTTCTAGGGCAAGATTTCCATCCAAAACTATCGGATTTCGGTCTGGCAAAACTCGGTCCAGTCGGTGAAAAAACCCATGTTACTACTAGGGTTATGGGCACTTACGGTTATTGCGCACCAGAGTATGCCTTAACTGGCAAATTGACAAAAATGTCAGACGTGTACAGTTTTGGAGTTGTTTTGCTGGAGTTGATTACAGGCAGGAGAGCAGTTGATACAACAAAACCGACACGAGAACAAATTCTCGTTCAATGGGTAAGTCAAAATATACAACCCAAATTAAATATATAATAACAATTACATTTAAATCTCTGCTTTTCAAGCAAGACAAATTAATTTATTTGTTTATTTAAAAAATATGATAGGCGGCGCCATTATTCAGGGACAAGAGCAGATATTCAGAAATGGCGGATCCATTATTGAGAGGACGATATCCAATAAAAGGTCTGTATCATGCACTCGCCATTTCTGCTATGTGTCTCCAAGAGGAAGCGGAAAGTCGACCCGTCATAAGTGACGTGGTAACCGCTCTGCAGTTCCTTGCTAATCCGAAACCCGACATTTTGGACATGCCTGATGAGTTTTACCCGCCACCTGGACACATGCCGTCCAGTTCAGATATCGAGATTGAGATGTGTGATGAATCTGATGATGAGTTGTCAGATTGAGGGGTATTGGATGGATGGTGAATTCATACGACTGGTGATGCAGCCGATCTGAAGGAGGGGAGATATATTTGATCTTATAAGATGTATGAATTGAATAAATGATGAATCTGGTAGGGTTTGGTTGTTTTATTGGAGATGTTCGATCCATGGTCAGGAAGGAAGGTGTTAATTGATTTCTTGGTTATGAGAAAAAAAAAATATATGTGAGAATAAATTTGTGAGTGATCAGTCATGTGTTTATGTAATTTGATGCATAGAATAAATTTGGGTCAGATATTTCTATGAGGATAAAAATCTGAGTATGTACACTCTTTACCTATCGATCAATGATTATAACAAATTAGTACTTTTTTTTTTTTAAGAAAATTGGAAGAGGACTCGAAATTATCAAAACTTTTTATATTGACTTTCTAATATTTTCACAGTTTTTTCCAATATTATTTACATCCTCTATTAAAAAAAGTCTAATCTATCTAATTACATTAAACTCGGGCGACGAAGAACCCCAAAGAAAGGGAATTTTTTTTTTTTAATTATTGTTCCGCCATTAATATGTGAATTTTATAATTTTTCAAAAATGGGATTAATTAGTGAAAAAAACGTGTTCCGCGACCGCCACTGGTGGAACAGGAAAAAAATTAATTTTTTCTCAGGAATTTTTTTTTTTTCATGTTCCGCCACTGCCTGTGGCGGAACAGTGTTTTCTGCAATTTTTTTTACACTAATTAACCCTGTTTAACCAGCCAAATGAGAATTTTTTGAAAAAACTGAAAATTCACATGTTCCACCACTACTAGTGGCGGAACAACATCTATTCCGCCACTAATAGTGGCGGAAATGGTAGTTACCCCATTATTTTCAAAGCAGTGGTAAGTATTGGTTTATTTTGAAAAATATGGTATATAAAAAAAAATCAAAGAAAGGAAAATAAATAATAAAAATATAAAGCCCAAAATTAAGTAGAAATTTTCCTTGGCCCATCATTCATTAGAAGACCGAAATCAAATCCTGAGTTCTAAAAAACGAGGGAAATTAAGTCGATGACTTCTAATAAAGATCGTCACATTCATCTCCATTTCTAAAGCAGTCTCTTCTCCTTTTCGTTTCGACTCTTATCTACGCCAGTTCGTCTTCTCAAAACTGCTGGTTCCGATTCCGCTATGGCTGAGACTCAACTCAGTACGAATTTAGATATAATCTTCATAATCCTGTCCCTTCTCCCAACGGAAACTCTCGTGTTTGAAGACGGTATGCCATGCTTCAAACAGTTCCTCGTGCTTATGACCGTGCAAGAGAGGTGCTTTACTTATCAAGCAACATAAATAATGATTTGATCGCCGTCCATTTTTCAAGCTAAAAAATAGAGGTTGTTGGTGAACATAAATCTTCATTTCAGGACAAGAAGTTGCCCTATGCCAAAACTTTGGCCCCTTTTCATGGTGCGGAAGAAGGGTTTGATGCACTTTATGAAATGCTTCATGACTTGGGATTGACTTGGCCAATTGAAAGATACAAATTTAGCTAATTTTGATCAAATTGAAATAGCTTTTGTTTGAGAGTTGGTGTTGAAGACGCCCAGGTATATCCCGGGTTCTATTATAAAAAAAAGAAAAAGGAAAAAAAACAAGTTTTAACCAAGTGCTGAAGAAATGCTGCTGGGGAGAGGGAGACGAAAATGCACAGGAGAACCTGGAAAGCTGTTCCGATTCGGGGATTATGAAGGGTAGAAAAGTAGGAAATAAATTCTCAGATTTCATTAGAAGAGAGAAATCAATTCCCGAGTTTGAAAAAACAGGAAAAGAAGTCCACCACTTCTAAGTATAGCCTTCCTCTTCTTCCCCCCTAACTATTTCCGTTTCCTCTCTGATACAGGCCATACAGCCTTCTTCTTCTCCGTTTCGTCTCTACGCCTGCTCCTCCTCAAACATGGCTGAGATTCGACTCAGTGAGAATTTAGACCTACTGTTCATAATCCTCTCCTTCCTCCCACCGGAGACTCTCTTAGGGTTCAAGACGGTATACCGTGCTTGGGCCAAGCTCATCTCCGATCCCGTTTTCATCCTCACCCACTGCTCTCTCCCCGCCGCCATTACCGGCTTCTTCACCCCAAAACCTCATTTCGGCGATCAGACCCATTCCTTCAAACCCTTGCGTGTAAATGGTAAAACTCCAAGCATAATCCCTATGCTTTCATCGAACGGTTTCATGGCGGCATCAACCAGCCATGGATTGGTCTGTTTCCTCAAATACCGCGAAGTTATTGTGGCCAATCCTGCCACTTCTCATTGGGCTTACATACCTATTCTGACCCGACAAAGTCGCTTCATTTCAAGCTTGTGATCCCCAAATTTATGCCCGTTCCTGGTAGGCATGACGAGCATCAGTTTCTTTTCCGCATTTACTCGTCCAGCTCATCATCATGGACTTTGTCGTCTCCGTGCCTTGACATGCGTCAATTCGCTCGTCTTTTTCAATCGGTGACGAATTTGAATATGTTGCAATACTGCAAAAGAGGAGCTGGCGGCTCGGAATCTGTGTGCTGGCCTGACGGTTTTCATTCCATAATGGGCTATGAGATTGAGAGTGATACTTACTGGAAGACTACTTATCATTATCCAACCGAAAATGATGTTGAAATGTGTGCTAGTCCTAACTGTTTGATCATAGTTGATGGAGATATATACCACATCAGTTTTATTCATCATAAGAAGAGGGTTAGAGTCAAGAGATTAGAGAGGGAAAACAGATGGGTTTTGGAAGGAGAAAGCAACAATGAAGTCTCTGAAACTGAAGGGTTTCAACTGTCTGAAACAATTCCTCGTGTTTATGACCGCGCGAGAAAAGTGCTTTTCTTAACAAGCAGAAAAACTAATGAGCTGGTCGCGTTTCATCTTTCGAGCTCAAGAATTGAGATTGTTGATAAAGATACGTGTTCAGAACACAACATGAAGTTGCCATATGCCAAAACGTTGGCCCCTTTTCATGGTGCGGAAAAAGGGAGTGATGAACTTAATGACTTGCTTCATGGATTGGGATGTACTCAGTGGCCCATTGGAAGCTAGGAATTTAACTAAGTATGATCAAATGGATGTAGTTTTTGTTTCTAGTTTATTTGGAGTTGAGGGTTGGTGTTAAGAACTTTTTGCTGATGTAGTTGAGAGGTGCCTTGATTAGTGGTTAATCTGGATGTGAAATTTATGTTTTTAGTTGCTATTTTGACTTTTGTTGAAGAGAGATCGAAGGATGGTTTGTTAATTTTTGCTTGAGATTGTAATTGACACTAATTCTATCGTGCAAATTGAAATGATGGGTGGATGTCTTTAGTCGTGATTGATATGATTTTATATAGTTTAAATCAGAACTGAAGGAAAGTTTTAAGTACCTTCTTATCCTCGTTTCTCTCGCCATTGATATTCAATTCAAGATCCTCTGAATTGCAAACCTCCATTTGAAATTGTTGCAAACAATAGAATAACAACCACAAATATAAAGATGGGGAATTACTAATTAGAAGTCAACCGAGTAGTATCCTCTTAAAGCCTTCCCAATTCACCGAGTCAAAAGACTCGTAGACGTCGGCTTTTAAGACTACACCTCCTCGACTCCTTTTATGACACTGGATCGCTTCGACTGTCTGAAACAATTCCTCATGCTCATGACCGTGCGAGAGAGGTGCTTTACTTATCAAGCAACATAAATAATGATTTCATTGCCGTCCATCTTGCAAGCTCAAAAATAGAGGTTGTCATTTCACGACATGAAGTTACCATATGCCAAAACTTTGGCCCCTTTTCATGGTGCGGAAGAAGGTTTTGATGCACTTTATGAAATGATTCATGACTTGGAATCGGCCAATTGAAAGATCCCAATTTTGCTGGTTTTGATCAAATTGAAATAGCTTTTGTTTGAGAGTTGGTGTTGAGCACTTTTTGCCATAGTTGCTACTTGCTAAGAGTTGCCTTGTTAGTGGTTAATTTTGATCTGGAATATATGTTACATGCCAACATTTAATGTTCTTTTGCGATCTGTAGTTCTGGTTTATAAACCAATTATAGTGTTCTATCAAATTGGTTAGACAATGAAATGAGTGAGTTGATTTAAATCAGAAAATATGTAATTTGTAACTTAACGTTGTTATTCTTCCAATTGTGACTGCATAATTCTCTGATAGAACAGTAAAACGAAAACGAAAACAAATGGATCAATTAGCTTTACAATTCAGATCCAACTAGGTGGCATAACCAAAGATAATGCCAAGTCATCATTTAGCAAATTCTGACCAAATCGAAGTAGCTTCTGCAATTAACACTGCTATTCGTGCAAATTGAAATGATTGATGTCTTTTAGTTGTGAATTGTGATGGATATGATTTTATATAATTTAAATGTAAACTAAAGGAAGCTACCTTCTTATCCTTTGTTTCTCTCCCCATTGATCCAAGATTCAAAGATCCTCTGAAATGGAGACCTCCATCTGAAAAACTATAGAATAACAACCACAAATATAATGATAGGAAATTACTAATTAGAGGTTAATTTCCCATAGCATAGAAAGCATAAACAGAGAATTTATATGCCAGATCAGCAACATGAGGATCACAAACAACTGCTTAGGTTCCATTCAAGTTTCATTCAAAAGGAAAGGTAAGATGCAAGAGAATTCAACCAGATTAAAGACAACAAATGAAATAGAGGAGTTTGCTGAAAGAAAAAGGAAAAAAAAAAAACTAAAGGAAGTTCTTTTATTTTCTTGATTTTTAGTTTGCTATGAACTGAGGGAAGTCCAATCCTGAACCTTCTCCATTTCTACACATCAGTCTCCACACAGCAGTCAGAGGTTTGACCAGTCAATCGCCATCAAAATCCTACAACAAAAATGGAAAATATTATACACATTTTCAACTAAAATATCAATCAAATATCCAATTAAGCACGATATTAATTAATTAAGAATTAACTCACAAGATAATCAATTTTGCTGCGGCTGGGCATCATTCCCCAAAAGCGCACCCTTAATCCTTACGCACGACTTTGAAATAAGAGCCCTCATTTGGGTCATAGAAACCGTCTCTTGTGAGAGCCCATTCGACTGGCCCTGGTTCGGCAATTCATTCAACATGATCTGAAATCCAACGGTCAGGAGCGAAGATCCGTCTCCATTGACTCCTGAATTATTTGGATCAGGTAAAACCGCATAGCCAGATGGCAAAACGGGCACATAGAACGGGTCCACCTTGCCGCTGATAACCAGGTTCATGTGGTTTCTGTCTATTGGTGAGTAGATCACGTACGCACCGGTTGGGTCGAAGCAGCTTTGTTGAAGCATTACTGTCGGCTTCTCGTTGGAAGCCGGACCCTAGAGTTTGGAGCGAGAATTAGTATTGATTTCGTTTGTTAGTTTTAGAAATTATATTTTTTGACTTTATTGTGTAATGATGATTTTTGTTTGGAGGATTGAGATGTGTACGGTGAGACGGAGTATAGAAATATTGTCATTTGGTTCACGGCCGCAAGCTATTTGTGCAGTTTCTCGAACAGCATTTGGGCATCCAGCTGATATTTCATTCCACTGTTATATAAAAATGCAAATAGAGAAAATATGTTAACAAAAGGATGATGTTATGATCAAGCAAAGAAATACACATCCAAAAGGAATTCAAATCATTTAAATACATAAAAGAGTAAAAGATATACAGTGAAGAAATTTTTTGAGTACCTCATTTTGACTAGCTTCACTACTCAGAAACTCGAAAGCCGTCATAATAGATACAGGTAACCAGAAAGAAACAGATGCACACAAGACAACTCCAGAAGGCCGGCCAGGACTGAGCCCACTCCTTCGGCTTGTAACCTTTATGTCATCTTCTGTGCCGGTTCCAGCGAATACACTCCAATCATGATTCGGTGACCCAGTAATGCCAGTGCAAAAAGTCGTCACGATCCTCTCAACTAGCTTCACCACATTTCTCTTTCCCATTTGGCTTTCTGGCATACCTATACAACAACAAATCAATTGTAATCTATATATTTTCCTGTTATAGTATATAATCATTTTTTCTTTTGTGCATAAATGAAAAAATTGTGCTAAAAATTGTTACCATAAGCAGGGCTGTCAGGAACAGCACTTGCAAGTAGCTGGCATTGCCTTTCAAGAGTTGAAACCCAACGTCTCGCCCCAAAAGCTATGCCTGAGTTGACAACGGACTTGTACATCATATTCATATTAGAATCATCTGCTTCAACATGCTCAATCCATGTAACCTATGTTATTAGAAACAAGATTTATTAAAATATGTCCATATTTATCAAAAATAATAATAATAAATGTGATATAAATTACCTTGGTGAGACCATTGGGGAGTTCTTGTAGGATGCAGCCAGATGGCCTTCTTTTGCATCCCATCGTCCCTTCATCCACATTTGCAAACACATCAGCAACGACGCAAACAGTCTCGCTGTGCTGCTTACAGTATCGCATGAAGATGGATTCACGTCTCGGCACCAAAGGAGTTAGAGCTTGGCATTCCATCATCATCTAAATATGTGAATGTATCATTTGTACACATAGTATAACTTAAAGAATAACATAATCTTTTTCCCTTATCAGAAATATTCTTTTTTTGTTCTCATATGTGATACATAGAAGCATAAATATCTTTGTCGAATAATAGGAAATTAATGAGTTCTGGAAGATTCATACTGTCTTGAGAGCACCATCGTAGTTTCCTTGATCAGCATCAAAGTAAATATCTTGCATCCTTACCATCGACACAATGCCGGGAAAGAAAGTCGAAAACATATTCTGCAACAATTCAAATAAAATCCAGTTTAAACACAGCATGACCAACCAAACCTCACACTAAAGAGAAAATACATAAAAAAGGTAACAACCAACAAGCAAACTCACCTCATTCATCAAGAGCTGAATCACATTCTTACACTCCATCATCACAATAGCTGTCGCGCGAGTGCCCTCAGACCGAACCCCTTGGCCATTTGGCCTGATAAACGGTCCGGTCGGAAACATCTGGACATACTCACTCTCGTTCAGTGTGTCCATTAAACCGTCAGGAGACGGAATCCAAAGCGGCTGTGCGCACTGAGCCAGGTTCATTAATTCCTCCATGGCCGCCACGGCGATCTGAAGTATCGGCACTCTTCCATTCATGGTGAGCAATGGGTTAGGTAACATTTGCACACCAGGTATGTTTCCTAGTACTGCTGATAACCTCTCAATCTGTTCAAATCATTTTAGTTTCCATGTAAGGTTAATATACAAGGAAAAGTGTTTAGTACGTATATTTATTATATAATAGTATAATTCATATGTACCTGATGTTTGAGTTGTTGATTGTCAGATCTGAGTTGTTGTTCATCGAAGGACATTTCGCCGAGGGGAACGGGCCCGCCTCCACAGTTGGGGCAGTAAGCGCTCTCAAGAGCTTCTCTCAAGTTCATGTTTTCAACTTTCAGCTTCTCGTTCTCATTCTTCAGATGGAGATTCTGATTCCTCTCGTTTTGCGTCTGAAAGTTACAATGTTTTATGCCTTACTTTTTGGTAGTAGAGTATTTTTTTAATTTAATTAAATATAAATTGTTTTTCTTGATTATATAGTAAGTTAAAATGAAAAGCTCTTTTACAAGGGAGATGTTAATAAAATTAGTATATAGAAACTGAGATCATTATATAGTGCCAGGGTACTGTTGGATTGGATGATGTATGCTAATGTATTTTTTACTGTACATGGTCTGAATTAATTTTTTTATTGAGTAAACAAATTTTTTTTCTTATGCTTTTATTTCCTTGTTTAGATATTTTAATAATGCCAAGAGTTTAAGGATAAAGTAAGGAAAGGGATTTAAATCAACCCTGTTCTAAAATTCAAATTAAAAAGTGGGAATAATTCCAATTTTGCCGGATTTTATTTGAAAACAAAAGAAAAGACTTATCAGATAAAGCCAAAACACAAATTAGTAACTGCTCTGTAGTCTATGGTATTGAAATAAAACTGGAAAGCATATTGAGTGGACGTGCTATAAGTGCGCTGGCACCAATTTAGACAGCAGTTTTATTTTGAGTAATCATATTATATTTCCTAAAACAGGTCTTTCATGCACCAATCAGCCACTAACAATACTGGAGGTGTCCATTAACCAATAACAATATTCTTACTGGAGGTGTCCATCAAGCAATAAAAACTGGACAAATTAGGTTTATTTTTAGGAAAAATATATATATATCCCCCGGTAAACATCCCCCAGTCCGCCGTTTATCACTAATAAACGGGCCCCACATATATTCAAAATAAGTGGGCTCCGTTTACTAGTGATAGACGGCGGACTGGGGGGGCTGCTGGGGGATGTATATATAAACCCTTTTTTTATGGCCCTTCATCATGATCATAGCTGATGTGGCATAATCCTAGAGAGCAAAAAATTCCAATCTACATCGAAATTAGGGTTTCTTAATTTCTGACCTTGACTTGGTTTCTCTTATTTTGAAACCAAAACTTCACTTGTTGTGGAGTCATAGACACCTCCCTACTCAGACTCCTCCTTTGTTTCTCATCCGGATGCGCACACTTATTAAAAAACCTACAAAATTTAACAATTTTTTTTTTAAATCACACAATATTTCTATAAAAAAAGAAATTTAATTTACCAAATGATACAAAAAACTATTAAGATCTTGATCTTTACCCTTCGAGGATTTGAATTTGGTGTGGCGTGTGGCGATGATATTTCTTCTTCTTTCTGCTCCTGCTGGTTTCCTCCTCGTCCGATAAATCATCTGGAAACTCGCTGTCAGGCTGGCTATTGTTGTAGTCGTCATCTCCGTTATTTTCGCTTCCTCCTAAGGCCTGAGAAGTATCCACAAAGCCGTTCGGGTTACTTGGCCCTTCGCCGAACGGGACGGCCTCTTGCCCGTCGAGGATAGTCGCCTGAAATATTTTTTAACAGATTGATTGATATTAGATTGTTTTTTTAGATCTAGAAATATGGAAAGGAAATATTAGAAAAAAGATTGGTTCCTAACTAGAAAAAATTTGCGGTGATGATCCATTTTGTGGAAAAGGAAAAATATTGGAATTGTTAACTTCGGAAGAAATTGTGTGTCTTTTATGCGCACTGGCTCGTGCGGCGGTCTTCGTCTGAATTTATAGTGATAAATAACAGGGATTTTAACATAAAAAGTACTAAATAATGAGTAAAAATGAATCATAATTACAGAGGGACCCAATCTTGGAAACAATTTAAACACTATATAATAATAATATCAACTTCCTCTCATACACACAAGTGCATGCACCTTTAACATGCATTTCCCTCACTACACCACCTTTTATTTTCTTCCCTCACAAATAAAAATCTTACATTACAGAACAGTACACAGTAAAAATAAATAAGACCAGTAAAAAATTACTACTTCTAATTTACCTGATTGAAAGCTGAAGATGAGGCGCCTCCAAAATCTGCATTGCTTCCAAACACCGAAAATGGAGCATCACCAGATGGATACATGGTTCCTTTTTACCAAGAAGTAAAGAAGAAGAAACGGAAAAGAGAGAAAGAGAGAGAATGGAATGGAATGGAATGGAATGGTGTGATATATGGATACTCAAAATGGAAACTGAAAAAAGTAAAGATGGTAAGGTTCTGGAAAGGCAGGGTGGAAAAAATGGTAGGATTGAAGAGAGGAAGGAGAAGAATGGAAAGGGGGCAAAATGAAGGGAGAGCAATCAGAGCGAGAAGAAAGGGGAACGGGTGGGGCGCTTTGGAGTTATTGCAATGGTTTTTGAGAGGGTGAATCGGTATTTATTGCCAAGGCTGGCGTTAATGCTCTTGAGGAGAGAGAGAGGAAGAGAGAGTCTGAATGGTATGTTGGTGTTTGAAAAGTTGACCACACTGGTCAGGTTTGAAATGTTTTTGGACAAGTCTACAATTCTTGAGAAGTATTGCACTGTATTTTTTATTTTTTGGAATTAAATAATGAAAATTGGTATTTCAAAAAAAAAAATGAATGAAAATTTAAATAATGAATTTGATGTATAGAATATAAAAATATTTACAGAAAAGATGAAAAATTAGAATGTATATTCCACTATATTTATGTTTGGATTTTTTTATCTCAGCGACAGAATTAGTAACGTCAAATCTAACAATACTATAAACCAACGATTCAGTATGCATGTAACGGCTAAAAACGGAAAATCTAATATGTACACCGTCGGTTCAGTATGCATGTAACGGCTAAAAACAGAAAATCTAATCCAAATTTTAATATTTATATCATAAAAGTAAATATTATCTTTGACCTTTCGATATACTGATATACTGATTATTATCTTTGACCTTCTGATATACTCATACCGATAGCTTATCTCCTGTCTTTACGATTTTCCATTTGAACAAATCTAATAGAAATAATATTGCTCATGATGCAATTGCTGAGTATTGTAGGGTAAACAGAAAGACACGCTCAACACAGACTGAAAGAGAAACGAAAGCATGCACCATCCCTGGTTTAGCCAATTGTACAAAAAAAAAGAGATCAGTTACATTTCCAGTAGTTTTGATTCGAGGCCATGCATTTTTGGTGAGATTCACAAAATTTTCAAATAATTTTGTATTCATATGAAAATATATAACAGATTTGCTGAAAAATTGAGAGATAACATGATTATTTTCTTGCAAAATCTTTATGAGAAGATTTAGTTAAAAATCAGAGATATTATTTGAGATGCTTTTGTTGCAAAATTTGAAAGCTGGCTAACGGATAGATGCTTATATGGAAAATTACATAAATATACATGCCTTTAGGAACGTTTCATAAAAAAAAATGCCTTTTAGGTGTGCTCTTAAATTGTTAATGTTTTGAAATATATAGGGTGTATATGTGAAATGTGCAATTGTGCTTCTTTTTCCTTTCTTTGGATGAATGTCATTTTTTTTTAAATATTATGTATGCAATTTTACGTTCTTATATTAAGATGTAAGAAGGTGGAGATAAATTGATAAAATCTGCAAATATTGTATTTTGAGCAAATAAATACTGTTAAAATAATTAGACATGGATATTTTAGCATTAGCGATAAATAAATGCAACTAAAATAGAAATTCAATGATGCATATAGTTTAGCATGAAGATGAAAAGTCAAAGAAGTTCAGCAAAATAGAAATGGTCAATGGAAATGACGATTTAGAAGTACGAACGAAAAAAATACAGAACTACAGCAGTAAATTTCGTAATTAACAATGAAAACGAAGATATACATGTAATTTAGCACAAACTAATCAATATGGTAGGAAGAGAACAGTGAATTTTGTGAATTATAATAAATTAGAATATACAAATTATTAAACATGTCGATAATCTAATGACCTTATGTAACAGCATTTACTTTGATTTTCGTGTGCTTCATTTTCTTACCGATCGGCGATCAGTTTATATGCGTGTGTGTGTCAGGAGTCGGAAATACATCAAATGCGCATTACAACAACTTAACATTATTTTGCATAGGTAGTCAGTAAATATTTCGTCAGTTTGATATTACGATAATAAAATGATGAATGTTCCCCTATCATTGTAATATTTAGGTTTTCTTGAGTATTATCTTGAAGACTATTTACATATTTAACTGATATTGAATATAAGTATAGTAAAAGAGCTTATATATATTCCACCATTTTGTAAGCAAAACAATATCATAGAATATTGCTTGACTACTCAAGTCAACAAATATTTTTTAATAAAAAAAGTCAAAGTATACTTTAATTTCTGTTATATCGATCAGAAATTCCCATTTTTTTTAGTACTTGCTTGACAGCTTGAGAGAAATTCCCATATTTATTGTATTAATCATGCTTTGATTTTAAAAATAGACATTTAAGGAAGCATTGAACATTCCAAGTACTATGGTTCATTTAATAGAAACCTTTTCAGACAAAGAAGCCAAAAATGCACTTAATTCGAAGAAGCTATATATTAACTCGATCACATTAAAGAAGTTTGGAACTTCAAATGTCAAAACGACTCAAACTAGACAATGTGACAAAAAGAATGTATCAATAATAAGGACATGATACTAAAAAAACTTTAATAAAGACATTTTATAAATTTTCCAAATAAATTCAAGATGAGGTTTTCTTTTTCTTTATGGCAATAAAATAAAGTAAAACAATTGTTGGTACTATGTAACTGTACTAAATACTATTTAAGTCAAAATCCTGGTGGTTTACTGGTCAAATAATTAACAAATTAATTATATTATATTTATATATTTACTCGTATAAGTTTCTCAGAGAAATTAATTAAGTGTGTGCAATTAAATTTTTGCTAGAAAATATGATTTTGCAACAAAGAAAATAATTTCACACTTATAAGTTATAATTAATTACAACAATCTGGCACCAGCACGTATATACTCAATTGCGCCAGTGCTAACAAACTCCAATTTGAACGAAATTAATTTGCACTTTGCCTTAATTAAGTGTATACATGAATTTTCTAACATGTTTTCGTTTTCAAATGTAGGTGCCAAAAACTGTACAACACTTCATTTTTCAAAAAAAGAAAAGAAAGACAAGATTGTATATCGTGTTTAATCATCTGACAAACTAAAAGAAGCCTATTTTTTTTTTTTTTTTGATGTTCAACTAAAAGAAGCCTATTAATTAGCCAATGGCATCTCTCAGTCTCAGTCTCCACAATCAAATATTCTCATTCAATTTCTTTGGAACAAAATATTAATGGCTCCATGCATTGGTTACTCCACGTGACACTGAAGCACTGAAACTGAAACTATCTGAGAAAAAGTTATGTTTTAGATGAAATTACCAAAATGTATTTCCTCGGTATTGTCGTCAAAATATTGGGAGAGTCCGATTTTGAATGGCGTAACATTTATGGTTTCATTTGTTTTTCCAAATAGTCAGAATTTAATAGATTTGGTTTTGAAATCTCAAGAAAGATACACTAATTAGAATGCTTGTTATCTATAGAGTACTTATTAAGAAAACGTTGTTTTTTGTACTGTTCAATAGGCCTGAAAACATTGGGCCTCAGCTGGTCATGGGCCCCTTCAGGGCCTATTTAACGTGATTACATTTTTTATTTCACATTTAGTCGACAGTTTATTAGTCCAATCACACTTCACTTTATATTCTCACTTTATTACAAAATAAAAATACAATACACAACACAATGAAAAAATAGTAAGAAAAAACCCAATAAAACAACCTCTCACCAAACCAATCTGCACAAGTAATTAAGATACATACACTCCATCCATGCGAGATTAACAAACAAATCTCACAAAAATCAATCTTGACCCAACCGAACACAAATCAAACTCAAACAAGAACACTCAAGATAGAACCAAAAGCTGCACCAAATGCTACGACAATTCCACCGAAATTGTTAGACGCTCCGTTAGTACCCGGTGGCGGAGGTGAGTTAGTATCAGGCGTGACTTGCGCACTGCCTGAAGAAGGAGAAGGAGGAGAAGAAGAAGGTGCCGAGCCGTTTGTTGAATTGTTACGACTTCCCATTACAACTATGTGGACCTTCTCGCCTTTGTTGCAGTTGTCCTTGTTTCCACTTATGAAGTAGAATGGGCCGGATTTGGTGAATGTGAAGACAGTGTTTCCGTCTGCGAAATGGTCGATGGGGGAATTTGTGTCGCAACTGTTGTATGCGTTCATGTTGACCAGGAGAACTGAGTCCTGATCGGGTTGGTAAGTGAATGCTGTAGAAAAGGCGAGAAAATTAGTTAACTTGTTTTATGTGGAGTTTATACCAAAATTGTTGTAGTCTGAATAATGACATGTTAGTGTAAGCTCAACCAACTATTCTTATACTTAAATCAAATAATAATTAGTTCATCAATTTTGCATGTACCCAATACTCAAGATAATATTCAATTATTTGTACCAAAAATAACATAAACACGAATATATAAAATCATAGTGTACCTAGTGTGTCACCAGTTTTAAACCGGGTTCCTTGGGCCCACTGGTTGTAAGATTTCGAATTCTGGTCCGGAACCTTCCATTGCCCCGTGCCACCGACCTTGAATTGCGTCGCAGCTGAAACCGACACCAAAAGAACAAGGCACAAGGAAATAATCCAGCCCCTATTCATTGCCATGTTAGTATAGAGATTTTTTATATATACTTCTAAAGAGATGGTTTTGCTTTGATTGATTTAAGAAGCAAATAGTTGTGGTGTGAGGAATTAGGATATGGTAGGATCACATTTTATAGGGGATTATTTTCTTAGAACAAGGTTCTTTTCGTAACTTCGGAGAATTGAGTGCTTTGAGCAAAGAATTTGTGCCCCCTTTTCATAAAATACTTTGTCTGGGCTGGATTCGGCTTACTTTAGTTTGGATTTAGGTTACTTTAGTTTCCTTTTTCGTTGTAATATATGCCCCTTCAAGACAATGTTCTTGTCTTGCTTTGGAGACTATTCTTTTTTTTTATTCTTGCTTTGGAGACTACTCAATTCAATGTTGGTTGGCAAATGAAACGAAATCCCACACCTTACATGGTTCAGATATATAAAAACCCCAACTATAGAAATGAACATGATTCCGATATTTCAAACAAATAACATACATTAAAATGTTTTACAACAGGTTCATTTGAAACATCCATCATTCTCTGCAAAAAAAAAAAAAAAAAAAAAAATGAAACATCACAGGACCCATAAATTACATATTAGCCAATCAAATATCAAATACTATCGAATACTCCAAACCAAATTACACAATCAATACAGAATTCAAAAGAACCTCAAACCAGAAACATAGGCACACAAAAAATGCAAAAAAAAAAAAAAAAAAATACCACCCCAAACACGAAAAGAGATAAAAAAAAACTCAAATCTAAATCCATCTCAAAAACCACAACAACAATCACCTCAAAGGCTTGAACAGAGGCTCGAACCTCTCCTTCATCTCCACATCATCATCCCACTCAAGCGAATCCCACCACTCTTTCGAACTCTGAATCTCCTTCAACTCTTTCGCTGCCAACTCAAGCTTCTTCAATTTAGGGCACTCAATTACTTTAAGACTCTCCAATGAAGAAAAAGACAACAAATACCTTTCCGTACTAAACCCTTTAAAACTCTTCAACCCGTGCAAATACAACTCCTTCAAATTCGGAAATGCCTCAATTACATTTAGTTCTCCATTTCCCTCAAAATTGTCCTCACAAGTGATCAAATGCTCGAGACCGTTACAATACCAAATGAAGAGCGAGGTGAGGTGTTGTATACAACCCCCTTTGTATATGATCCTGGCTTTCTGAAGGCCTTGAAGAATCACGCTCTGAAGGCTCGGCAAAATCGGCTGCTCTTCCCCTGAAATCGCATTATTCCCACGCAGAATAATATTCGTAAGTATATTCGCGTCGTTCGATTCTTGAATTTTGTTTCCGTCAATTACAACCCCTTCTAAATTCGCGCAATTTACGACCCATACTCTTTTTAGAAGATTCATGTTCTTCCACATGTCGCTTGACGGTAGCTCGAGTGTTTTGAGGCCCAAAGCGGCTTTGATTAACAAATTTCTCGTCGATCCGGCGAGGCGGGGCGATCGCGCGAGCTTTTGTAAGGCTTCAACGGTTTGAATCGTCGCGTCAAACGCTTTCAATCGCCTCAAATTCTCCAATTCTTGGAAATCGACTCCGTTTCCGATATTCCCCACTCGCCAATCGCCGTAACTCAAATCCATGTATAAAACTTGGAGGTAAGTTAAGCTACATATCACTCCACTTGGGATTGTTTCTAACGGCATGTGAGAGAGGAGCAAGAATCTTAAGTTGACCAACGAACCGAGCTCGGTCGGTAAAGCTTTAATATTCGTGTTGTACAAATCGAGGTATTGAAGACCGGTCAACGCGCCGATTCCGGTCGGTAATGAACTTATCGAAGTGTGAGATAAATCCAACACGCGTAAAGTTGGCATGTATTGAAAAAAACCGTCGCATATTTTCTCCAACGCAGGATTTCCTTGAAGCATTAGGGTTTTCAACGAAGGGCAATTCGGTTGCTCGTACAACTCCAAAATATTATTCCTCATGAACGAAATTCTTTCCGCATCGCTCCATTTTTCGGCTCCGAGAGCTTCTTTCAAACCGACTCCAGCTCGTACCAACCATTTTGTTTCCTTCGTACCGAAATCCGAAGCGATCCACAAAGCCATCGCGCGAACCATAGGATGCATCCTAATATGCTCCTCATCCTGATCATCGCTCTCCAACAAAGACGCGGTTTTCAAATCGCCCAACAAATCGTGCCCCTTATTATAAATCTCGTCCATTTCGGTATACAAATCGTCTATAAACCCCTCACCGATACAATACCCTATAATCCACTCCTTCAAAATCGAAAAATCTTCCGGAAACAACGAACAATACAAAAAACAAGTCCTCAATTTATCGTTCGGCAAACTATCGTAACTCTGCTTCAGCGTTACCAACAAATCGTTCTCCATTCCAAGTAATTGCCACGGCGCGATTTTAAGAACCGTTATCGCGTGTTTCCACTCATTGGCCGTTCTTTTACTCGCCATGGCCCGCCCGACCGTGATAAGAGCGAGAGGCAACCCACCACATCTCACAGCTAAACTCTCAGCCTGTCTCCTGATCTCAGGATTCGACTGGTTGTTCAACCCGTCGCCCACCTTCTCCTTAAACAGTTCCCACGCATGCTCCCACGGCAAGCACCCGAACCTTATCTTGCGCCGCACGTCCATCCTATCACACACGTCCTCAATCCTCGTTGCCAAGAAGATCTTACTCTTGGAATCTAATTTCGGCACGGGAATCCCCAACATGCGTAGATTAATCGGCTCCCACACATCATCCAACAATATCACGAAAGTCATCTTGCTCAACACCTTATGAAGCACAACCGCTCGTTCTTTCGGCGTCTTCTTATCCCACGACAAACCCAACCTATCTCCTATCAATTTCTGAATCTTATCCAAATCGATGTCGCGCGTAACCTCGATGTAGATCGCGACGCTGATGTTTGATGAGCCGACTAAAAAGTCGTTGTTGAATTTGTTTAGTAACGCGGTTTTGCCGACGCCGGCCATGCCGTAGATTCCGATTATTCCGACCGTCGGATCGACGAGGCATTTTTGGAGATCGTTTAAGAGTGGACCCATGCCCACTACTGGAACTGTTGGCATCTCTTCGAATCTCACCTGTGTTGATTAAAGATTGAGAAATTCGTTTTAGATCGTAAGTGTTTTTTGTCAGTTAGTGTTTTACTTGATTGCACTATTTTTTTAATGAATGAACCTAGGTCTAGGCCTAGGATTCATTGGAATATATTGAAATATAATATAGTCTGTTTCTCTGTTAGGAAGATGTAGATTAAATTACATAACCAAATAAATAACAAAAAAGTAAGAAATTAAAAGAAATAAAATGAAAAATGAAAAAGAAAGAAATCAAACAGAAAGAAAAGAAAAGAGAGACTAAACAGATTGCACTATTAGGGTCGTACTGAGGCAAAATTTGGATTAAATCAAGGCAAATTAGAATTAGACAAGGTTGGGCTAAATTAAAAAAGAAAAAGAAAAAAAGAAATTAGAATTACCTGAACAAGCTCATCAGCGACTCTAGTGAAAGTCCGCTCAGTGAGAGTTTTAATCTCAGCTTGAGTCTCGTCAGCCCTCTTGCTGAGCTGATAAGTCTCTCGAATCCCAGGCTTCTGATCCTCCTCTGTTCCGTTAAACCTCTCTTGATACTCCGCCTCAATTTTCCCCGCCTGTTCCTCCAGCGCGGCGACGCTGTCGAGCCACCACCGGACCTGGCTGGTCGGCTCCAAGCCCTGCCGCTCCGCCGCCTCCGCCATCCGCTTCACGTCGTCTCTCTGACTCTTCAGCTCGTTCATGGCAGTTTTCATTGTGTCTATGTACTCCGCGCATGAGGTGATGTAGCCGATTGTTGTGGCGAAGAAGTCCTTTAGTGGACGGAAGACGTTTTCGATTATTGATACTACGAACTCCATTGATGGAGAAGGAGGTTGAGAGGTAGAGAATTAGGAGAAACTGGTGTAGGAACAACATGCAAACTGATTTGATGGGGTTAAGTGGAATTGTGAAGAATGAACTGCATTGAAAGAAGGGGGGATAGAAGATTTAATTGGGAGATTAGTGTCGGAAGGGGAAGTTTGAGGTTGAAATTGGGAGTAAAGATTAGATCTGTTTAGTGATTGACTTACGAAGGTGGAGCAGAAAGAGAAAAGAGAAGTGTTAGACACTCTGGGAGGATTTTATTATAAATGACCCTGTATTGACCCTAATTACGAAAAGATACTTATATTAATTTTCCCACCCCTTTATTTTTCAAAGCATTTTGAATGTTCTTAAGAGGCAACCTCAACTTAATTATTTTATTCCTTAGATTGAATAATATGGTTACATCTATATCGTTGAATTTTTTATTTACTCTGATTTCTTATGACATTATTTATATATCATACTAATATATACAACAATAATTTGTGATTGGGGTTTGTTATTTTATGCATGATTATGTGAGAACCGTTAAAATTATTTTTTATCGTTAGATTTGAATCAAATGCTTATAAAGAATCATGGTACATATTTATGTTCAAATATTAATGCAAAAAGAAATGGAGAGTTCATTTATTAAAATATATTTAGTTATTCTTTTCTTCTTTAAAAAAATACTAATTCAAAATAAAATATTTTATTTCTAACGTTAAAAATTTTAAAACTAAATTTGTTTGATTTTTTTCTTTATTTTGAATTCCATATTGATATTTGAATTCCATGTTGCAATAAACTTATAAAATGAAATAAATTATACGTTTAAAATATATAATGCAATAAATTATTCTTTTTCGTACTATCAATAAATTATAAATTCAAACATTTAGATAAATTAATCCCACCCCCTTATTTTTCACTTCCTTTTGAACCTTCTTATTGAAACATGCAATCAAATTTCTCTTGCCGTATCCAAAAATCTCTCAAATTTTATTATTTAATTTCTCATGTTTCTTGAAATTTTATGCCAATTAATATGTGTGTGGTTATTAATACATAATTATATAATTTATTATATTACTATGTTTTATATTTCATTTCCGATTTGGTGAGAACCATCAAGTTCTTAGGTTCTCACTACAAGAAAATAATATATTAAGAAATACATTATATTAATTAATATATTACATGTTTCAATGATAGCTATGTGATTCATTTATTCACAAAGTATATAGTTATTGCACATCTTTTTGGTAGTTGGATAAGATCAACAATGAGAAAATTAATGGTGATATAATTTTAAGAAAATGATTCATGTTATATTTTCTTATATTAGAACACAACATTTTTAATCTATATATGACATTATTTTTTTTTTCTTCAAAATAATGTTAAATAGAAGTATTTTTTTTTTCTCTTTTTGTTGAAAAAAATGAAATGACTTTGATTAGATCTGTTAGTGCTTCTACAAAAATCTTAGAAATAAATTGTCTTATTTTTTTTTTGAGCTACGTCCAAGGATGATTATAACTTACATATGCTTGTAAATGTAATATATCAAAAGACAACAACATAACTTCGAAGAACAACTGAAAATAAACTTAAATTGGGATTATAAAGAATAATTCATAGTGCCTTATTAAAAAATTAATTTATTCTTTTCATTAAGTTATTATTTATATAATTAATTTATAATAATATAATTTATTATATAAAGTTATCCATCATTACAAAATTCGATGTGATAAAATATCTTATAATGTAATACAAATTTATAACAAAAAAAATACTAAACTTACTCTACATAAATTGTCCATATTTTTTATGTGTTATGAATCAATTTAAATGCAATTTTTTTTTTGAAAAGTTACGGAGAGATTGTGTAATTTTTATAATATTAAGTTTATCTATTATATAGCAAAATAAATAAATTAATTAAAATATTTGCAGCGTAGCGTGAGTATATAGTTAATTTACTTATCCTCTTAGGTTTTCTTATATTATCATCAATTTACAACTTAATAAGAGAAAAATGAAAAAAAAAGACAAAATACATAAATTAATGAAACTGATATTATGTGTGTAAAAATGAATAAACTATATAAGAAAAACTAATATGACTGATTTTCTTAAAATATTAATCGATATTTTCATTATTGATTTTTAATAAAGAGATTATTTGTCACACTTTAATTCTGTACAAATAAAATTTTCATTTACAACAACAAATTGTAAAACACGTAGCATAGCGCGAGATTGTTCTTACTTCAATCTTTATTTGTGGTTACTTCTACAAGTGTATGATACATGTTGTGTTAAATTACAAGTTTTTATATCAACTCTTCTCATTTTATAAATTTATATTGATTTACATATGTGAATATATATGTGTTCACATATTCGTAATATATGTTCACATATGTAAATCAATATAAACTTATAAAATGAAAATATTTTTGATGTAACTGTTTCATGAAATCGAAGATATAACACGAAATATTATTTCTAATTGTATACTAAAATGAAAATATTCGCAGTGTAGCGCTTAAATAGAAAAGAAACCAATGTTATCGGAAGTAATTTAATTAGATTCAATATAGATAATTTAACTAAAATCATTGTTGTTTTTTCTTCTTGAAGGATTTTTTTTTCTTCCAATTTCAATAATATAGAGAAGAATAAATGTTCACTAATATAAGGATGCTTCTGTATTTTGGGTATAAATTATAATGTAAGGGCTTATTCAAATATTGTCTTAATTTAATGATACAATCATGTTCTTTATTCTCTTTCATTGGTGGGGGCATGATCATCCTTTCTCCATTTCTACCGATTATAATTAATTTGTACATGTATCAAACTTAATAATAAAAATTAATATTTAAAAATTAATTTTGGAACTTGTAAATGTAATGTTGTAAATCTACTAGAGTAGTAGTAATGCAGTATATATATACTTAGTAACAAGGGGTTAAAAAAAAAGAGATATCTACTGTGTAATTGAATGGAGATGAAATGATGAATCCTCTGTGGCCTATATGGGCATGCAAATTATGTAGCATGCCACTGTTATGTGAGTCTAATTGTTTGAAACTATAATACATCTGAGTTTTATGTTGAAAAGAGTTATGAAAATAAACTGTAACCTTTTATCCAGACAATATAAGTCATGTAAAAATCAATTTTAGATTCCATGTGGACACAACTAAACTAAGTCACAACTAAGCTAAGTAATTTACGTTTCAAAAAAAAAGTAAGTAATTAAAAACAAATTTAAGATAAAAAAAAGAAAATAATATATTCAATGTAGGATCATGTACTACAGTGAATAGAAATAGTCAGATTTGTGAGATTTGCATTGTAGAAACATCAATGTTTATTTTAATTTACGGAATGATAAAACTCACCTCATTGAGTCCATTTTTTTTTCGAGCATGATTCTTTTGTGGCCGGCTGCTGGCAGCCATGCAAGCAGGACGGTCCTGCTTGCATGGCTGCCAACAGTCAGCCACAGAAGAACCGTGCTCATTTTTTTTACCTTTAATCATTGAGCCCATGGAGTCCTGCTTGCAGGGCTGTCAGCAGTCGGCCACAGAAGAATCGTGCTCATTTTTTTTTCCCTTTAATCATTGAGGCCATGTTCCTTTTCATTTGTTGGCCGGGAATTTAATAGATTGAAATTGATAAACCTTAGAGAGCTTCCACTCTGGTTGAAAAAATAATTATACTAAAAACAACCATAAACCAATAAAAAAATGTTACACTTTTGAAATAAGCAACAAAATATACATTTACAAAAAAAAAAAAGAGAAACAAAAGCCTTAGATAATAATTACCTCAAGAAACAAATGATTTCGATCAGAAAATTTAGACAAATAACAACAAGATTAAAACCATGGATCTGACATATGCATCTGCATATCTCGCATATCAATACTCATATGTGAGAATCCAACTGCATAAGCACAGATCAAATCAAACTTCTAGTGTTGTGGTGTATTAGAAGTCGAGGAACCGTCACTCAAACCTTGTTCGATTAGTACACCTTGTGTTGCAACGTGGAATTCCTCCAATTTTATATCCGCAGCATTCTGTGGGGCGCATTCTAGTTTATTTGATTCATTTATGTGTTAGTGTTTATATATGTATAAGATGTCATGTTCATTTTGAGAGTATGGGCATACATTTTTTTTTAACAAATAACAACCGGGAATATGTTTTGTTTCATACACCTTATCACAAATTATACAAGTACGCTTCACAATTTTCTTCACCACTTCATCCATGCGATTAATTGCATCTCTTGAACATAGTCCCGACATTCAATCCGGGAGGTAGAAAGTCAGCATCCTATTATAATAAAAAAAATTGAGTTATTATTTAATTAAAAGGTGCAATAAATAAATTTTAAAAAATACAAGAAAGTAAAAAAAAGAAAAATTACTTACTGGTATTATACAATCACTCATAGCAAATGACCGGGCATAGCCGGCCAGATCATCATCAGAATCTGCTCTATCCGCAATAGAGCGATGAATAGAAAACATATAATCTTTTCCGCTCCTTGAATTTTCTTCTTGAAAGTTATCAAATACCGGCACATTAAATATAACAAAAAAATTCAGTCATTACAAAAAATTAATTAAAATAATTAAAATAAAATAATTTAATAAAACTACCTAATCAAGAACTCCAATACAATTGATTGTATTAGACCTGATATAACACTCGTCAAATTTCCAAATTCTATCGTCATCCTGAAATAATAGAAACAATACTAATACTTTTTAAATTGCCTTAAATATGAAAATTGATCCAAAATAATAAAAAAAGTTACCTTCATTTTGAGAGTATAGACATAATTGTTTTTAACAAATAACAACCGGGAGTATGTTTTGTTTTATATCTTCCATATGCAGTTACATTCTAACATAAGAGTTCATATGCGAGATATGCGACTACATATGTGAGATCCCGTAGTTTTGATTTATCAATATAGCTTTTTTTTTTTGTCTAAAACAGTTCAATAATGTCTGCTTATAAAGAAGCCTTGGCTGTCAAAATGCAAAAGGAATTAGTACTAGAAGAAGAATCTTTGAAGAAAAAGAGCTGAAAAAGGGTAACAAGAAAGGTAAGAAGAAGGATTCTTTAGATGAATTAACGGAGGACTTGAATGAGGTTATTTCTGAAAATAGAGAGGATCCTTTAAATAGAGAGGTTGGGTCAGTGGATTTGGAATTGAAGGAAAGTAATAATCCAGGTCCTGATTAGGAAGTAATTATGAAATATGTGGGGAATGGAATGAATAAGGAAAAAGCTCACTTTAGCACCCTTAACTCTTGAGTTTGCTCACTTTTGCACCCCCAACTATTTTTTACTCACTTTTGCATCCTAAACTATTTAAATTGAGCAATTTTGCACCCTCCATCCGTTAAATGTCTAGTCAGCAGTTAGATGATGACATGGCACTATGATGTGGCAAAAAATATTGTTTATTTATGATGACTGGATCTTTATTTAAAAAAAATAAAATAAATATACCTTCCCCTTCCCCTTCCCTCCCCCCTCTCTCTCCCCTCTCTGCCTCACGAAAGCAAAAAAGAAAGAAAAAAACATAAACACACCCGCCCCTCCCTCCATCTCTGTCCGTCCGCCGATCAGTTCGCTGGCCGCCGGTCACCGCCGCCGGCCTCTCTCTCGCCGCCACCTCTGGCGGTAGATTATTTTATTTTATTTTTTTCAAATTAGTAACGGTTTTTATGAAAGAACCGTTACAGAATTGCTTAAATAGTCCAAAATCTGTAACGATTTTGGACTATTTAAGCAACTTTGTAACGGTTCTTTCAGAAACACCGTTACTAATTGTAATTAGTAACGGTGTTTCTGAAAGAACCGTTACAAAGTTGCTTAAATAGTCCAAAATCGTTACAGATTTTGGACTATTTAAGCAATTCTGTAACGGTTCTTTCATAAAAACCATTACTAATTTGAAAAAAAAAAAAAATAATCTACCGCCAGAGGTGGCGGCCGGCGAGAGAGAGGCCGGCGGCGGTGACCGGCGGCCGGCGAACTGATCGGCGGACGGACAGAGATGGAGGGAGGGGCGGGTGTGTTTATGTTTTTTTCTTTCTTTTTTTCTTTCGTGAGGCAGAGAAGGGAGAGAGAGGGGGGAGGGGAAGGGGAAGGGGAAGGGGAAGGTATATTTCTTTTATTTTTTTTAAATAAAGATCTAATCATCATAAATAAACAATATTTTTTGCCACATCATAGTGTCATGTCATCATCTAATTGCTGACTAGACATTTAACGGATGGAGGGTGCAAAATTGCTCAATTTAAATAGTTTAGGATGCAAAAGTGAGCAAAAAATAGTTGAGGGTGTAAAAGTGAGCAAACTCAAAAGTTAAGGGTGCTAAAGTGAGCTTTTTCCAATGAATAATTATACTTCATCCTCTTCTGCCAATGATGATTGGGTCCTGGGCAGTTCTACTCGGCTCTTGTCTCTCCTCAGCCATCAAACTTTCTTTCGCCGACAGAAAAAGCTTGGTCAGATAGGATATATTCTGACTTGAATCCGAATCCGGCCCAGTAAATATATTCTCCTTTTCTTTTCGGCGGGTACAGTTAATTCGACCCGAAACCCAATATCTGCTTTCACTCGGAGCATCTCTCTTCTTCTACTCCTCCTCCTTCCAGCAAACAGAATCAGAGCAAGTCTCGAGCTCGGATCGGGATCAGAGAATCAGAGATAGATGGCGTTAATGGCGGCGCTGGAGGCGGAGGCGGATCTCCGCGCTCTTTCAGCCGAGTCTCGCCGCCGCTATCCCGCTGTCATCGAGGTCCGCATTTTGCCCCCTGTAAGATCTCAAATTTCCGTTTTAACTTAAATGAGTGCTTGAATGTTATTTTTTCGATCATATAATTTGCTGAATTTGTTGCTTGCTTATTGAGTGATGAATGAATACTGGTACTTTTCATTTCCCCCCGTAAGATCTCAAATTTTCGTTTGAACTTTAACCGAGTGCTTGAGTGATATTTTTTTGATCATATAATTAGTTCAATTCATCGCTTGTCCATTGAGTGGTAAATGAATACTGATACTTTTCAACTGAAGCACGGATATTGTGATATTTTCAGCTGCGTTCTTTGTCTAGCCCAAAGGAAATTGCACAGAACGATGATATATTGCGAATTTTTCTGATGGCATGTGATGTAAAATCAGTGAAACTAAGTGTGATTGGTCTCTCTTGTTTGCAAAAGGTCGTATCACATGATGCTGTAAATCCATCTGGTCTGAAAAATATACTATCTACTCTGAAAGAAGTAAGAATGTTTTTTTTTCAAGTTAATATCTCCTTTTCAAGTTAAGATCGAAATTGGATTTCCTTCTTTGACCCTAAAATATTACAAAAAATATAAAGTCAAAAAAGATATTACAGCATGGCTTCTTTCTCAAGGTTCTATCTCTCTCTCTCTCTCTCTCTCTCTCTCTCTCTGGATAGAGAATTAGGGTTTCTTCTGCATGCAATTTATTGAGTCTGATGCCCCTCTTTTTGTGGCTCTTTGAGATTGCAAATTTTGTTTTCAATACGGTTGAAGTTGGGAACTTTAAATTTGACATCTTTTCAGAGGTTTTTTACTGGCCTGTCTTTGGTGGGTTTCCGCCTCAATTGGCGCTAGCTGGTTCAATTTCAATCTAATAATAATAATGTTAGTTTCTATAATATTTGTTTCCATCTTTAAATTAGAAAGTATTTCCTTTCTTAATTAATTGTATTAGGAAGTGAGATTATGTATTTCCTTGTATAATTGATTGCAATGGGAAATAGTTTCTGTCAGGGCTGGGCTTATAAATAGCAGCATACAACTAATTGTATTAGGGGAGGGGATTATAAATAGTCTTCTATAGTTGGTCTTTCTTTTCTTCTTCTCAAAATTTGTATTCTTGTCTTATTCTAATTGAATTTTGAAAAGATACAAGTTTAGTATTGAGGCTTCTTTTTCTTTTGTGTGATGTTGCAGGGTGAAGTGAAGTGAAGTGACCATCCATCCATCCAACCATCCATCCATCAACCATGCCCGCTTGGTCGGACCTAGCGCGCGACGCGCTTGAGCACGTAACGAGTTTTCTTTCCCTGACAGATCAGCACCGATTCGGTGCCGTCTGTCACAACTGGCGATCTGTTGCAAAGCGGAAGCGCCACCCTCCTGCCCCGCAACTCCCCTGGTTGGTGCTCGGAGAGGACGAGAAAACCAAGAAACGCAATTTCTTCAACTTGTCGGAGCAAAGGCTTTACTCCATCGACATTCCTGAATTATACGGGCACTTCATCGTAAGCTCCTCGTACGGCTGGTTGTTTACCGTAGACAAGTGGATCAATGGTCATCTAGTAAACCCCTTCACCAAAGAGAGCTTCGAGCTAGCGCCTTTTCCTCCCTTTTTTGACGACGACGAGGACATGACAATGACATATGGCGATGAACGGATCCTCAATTCGGATGGAGTATGTATCGCATTACCCTACAAAGAAGTGCAAACAAGGATAGTATTCAAGGCTGTCTTATCTCATGATCCTAAGGAGAATCCGGATTTCACTGTAATTATCTTGTTTAACGAGCTCCGTACGCCTGCGATTTGGAGGCCAGGTGATACAGTTTGGACAATCATAGATATGGGAACGTGTCACCCGGACCCGATATCGGATGTCATTTGGTTTGAAGGGAACTTTTATGCCAATTCCATGAGCGATATTATTTTTGCTCTTGATATGGTGGGTTCCGATGCTGAAGGGACAAAAAAGTATAGCCTGAAGTCATTCAGTACAGGCACATATTGGTGCTACCTCGTGCACTATAAGGGAAACCTGTTGGTCATTCCGAGGTTCAAAGATGGTTTCGATAAAACACATGGGTTTTTGGCCGCGAGGATTAATTTAAAGGAAGAAGCAGTGGATGAGTTGGAAGATATTGATGATCTTGCGTTGTTTGTGGGGAATAGTTCACCTTGGTTGTTGATCCTAGAGGGCTTCCTGGGTGCATTCCAAATGGTATCTATTTCACCGACGTTAGGTTCTGTTATTATTGGCGCAATGGGGGGCATGATTTTGGGGTCTATGACATGGATGAGGATGCTGTCAAACCGTTTTGTCCCGATAATGATGCATTTTCTCCTCCTGAAGCAGCACTTCTATGGTTCACCCCTAATCCGTGATGAATCTTTTGTTGTAGCATATTCTAAACCCTATGTATCATTAGTAAGTTATTTCTGGGCTTAAACAGTTTGTATAATAAGTAAGGTTATTCGTTATGTTGCTGCTATGCAATAAAACATTACTAAGTTATCTTTGGGCTCAATAGGGTTTGTCGTTTTGTTGCTGCTGTGCAATAAAACATTAGTAAGTTATCTTTGTACTCAGCAAGGTTATTCGTTTTGTTGCCGCTACGCAATGAAATGTGCAACATTTCGGGGATTATTTATGTGTTGGTGTCTTACTATGAACTTATATCATTTGTTTCCAGTTTCATCACAATTTGTGTTTTTCTTGTTGTAATAATTATTGTTTTGTTCCATTTTTATATGCACTAATTAACTTGTCATGATCATTGATTTCTGTTCCATTTTTAATCTTGTAATTAGTTCAGCTTGTATTTTTCTAGTTCCAGTGTTATATTTGCATAGAGACTCCAACCATTATGACAAACACTAATAATTCAGTGGTGAAGAAATGTTTTCCCAACTTGTAATGATTATGATTTCTGGTTCATTTGTAACCTCGTAATTTGCGTAGCTGGTGTTTATCTTTTTGTTATATCTGCAAAGAGACCACTACAAACATTATGACTAAAAAACTGAAATACTAGTAATATGCATAGCGGTGAAGAAATATTTTATATTCATGTCTATTCGGTGAAACACTAATTAAAAGTAAAACACTAATTGAAAGAAATATTCCTTCAAAATATTGAAGATATAATGTTTATTCAAAAAACAATATTGAAGATATAATGGACATTAATCCATCCATCAACTAAAGATTCAAATTTATTTTTTTTAGAAAATTATAGACTAATCTAGTTGCAGGCAAAGCTGAGTGTTAATTCTAGAGGTTCACAAACTTACAGCAATTTTATTCAAACCTGTGTGCACAAACTATAATTTATTTATAATTAAAAGCTATTTTAGAATTAAGATTGTACGATTAAAAATTCAAATTCAAATATCACAAGATGTAGTAAAAATAAATAAACGAAAACATTAAGAAAATTATTAGTATTAGTACAAATCAACATTTGAAAAAATGATAAATTGAGTGGTTCAACTCAATAATTATATGCATATTAAGTAATGAACAGCAAGTAATATTACGATTGACTAGTTAGTCCGCGGATCAAGTAAAAAATTAACAGTCGAACATGGGCTAAATCCAACTGGGCCCCGTAATAATAATAATAATAATAATAATGTTAGTTTCTATATTATTTATTTCCATCTTTAAATTAGAAAGTATTTCCTTTCTTAATTAATTTTATTAGGAATTGAGATTATTTATTTCCTTCTATAGTTGACTGTAATGGGAAATAGTTTATGTCAGGGCTTATAAATAGCCTACTACTAATTGTATTTGGGGCCTATAAATACCATTTACAGTTGATTGTAATGAGAATTACGAATCAACACAAAAATCAAATTGATAGTTTAGTTAGACTTTCCACTTTTCCTCTTTCTTTTCTCCTTCTCAAAAATTCTATTCTTCTTTCAAGTCTCGTTATATCTCGTCTTTATCCTGACATTCAGTTTGTTAATCTTCTCTTCCACTACTTGAAATTTGAAAAGGTACAAGTTTAGTATAAAAAGTTTGCTTCCATGTACTGTTGCAGGGCGGAGTGAAGTGACCATCCATCCATCCAACCATCCATCCATCAACCATGCCTGCTTGGTCGGACCTAGCGAGTGACGCGCTTGAGCACGTAACGAGCTTTCTTGCTCTGGCTGATCAGCACCGATTCAGTGCCTTCTGTCACAACTGGCGTTCTGTTGCAAAGCGGAAGCGCCACCCCCCTGCCCCGCAACTCCCCTGGTTGGTGCTCGGAGAGGACGAGAAAACCAAGAAACACAATTTCTTCAACTTGTCGGAGCAAAGGCTTTACTCCATCGACATTCCTGAATTATACGGGCACTTCATCGTAAGCTCCTCGTACGGCTGGTTGTTTACCGTAGACAAGTGGATCAATGGTCATCTAGTAAACCCCTTCACTAAAGAGAGCTTCGAGCTAGCGCCTTTTCCACCCTTTTTTGACGACGACGAGGACATGACAATGACATATGGCGAGGAACGGATCCTCAATTCGGATGGAGTATGTATCGCATTACCCTACAAAGAAGTGCAAACAAGGATAGTATTCAAGGCTGTCTTATCTCATGATCCTAAGGAGAATCCGGATTTCACTGTAATTATCTTGTTTAATGAGCTCCGTACGCCTGCGATTTGGAGGCCAGGTGATACAGTTTGGACAATCATAGATATGGGAACGTGTCATCTGGACCTGATATCGGATGTCATCTGGTTTGAAGGGAACTTTTATGCCAATTCCATGAGCGATATTATTTTTGCTCTTGATATGGTGGGTTCCGATCCTGAAGGGACAAAAATGTATAGCCTGAAGTCATTCGAATCTTTCTGCAAGTTTTGACAAATGAATAGAAAGAAAATGAGATTCTCCTTTTAAAACTAAAAACAAATTCCTAAATTCATTAACCAAACTAAATTTGTACCACCAATTTCAATTTTCATTGCCATTTCAAATTTCCAAATTACAACAGAAATGCACCATTATACATACACAGGACATAGCATACTCTGAAATACAAATTATCATGCACACCAACCCAAGATACATGAAAAATGATTTGATTCAACCGAAGTGCATCCACTCAACTATGCAGCCTAACTAATTATCCAAGTTTTCTCTTCATCCTTTTTCTCTTCAATTGTACCATGTTACATATTAGATAGTTAGGAATCACGACATGCACCGGTACATATTAGATTATTTATTTATTCTACATTTCAATTACTACTTTTTTGTACACTTCTTATCTAGTGAAATAAACCGATGTACAGTATACTTAAGATATAATTTGAGTCTTGGTGTGACATTCATGAAATAGTATAATAGTTTCCAATTTAGTTCAATTCAGATCAACACATTGATGGGTTCAATTTTACTGATGGGTTCAACTACTTGGCTCTCATTGTACTGATGGGTTCAACAGAAGCCCACGTTGACCTTGGTCGTACAAACACCAGATCACGCTGGTCCCTTACAGAGATGGCATTATGTTGATTGCTTTGCTTGGGTTAGTATAAATATTTCTCTCCACTTTAAGCATTCGTAATAATATTGTCATTTTTTAATCAAAAAAGTAGTAACATTTTGTCACTTTCTTAACTTTTTTTTTTTTTTTGGCATGGAGGGTTGCCAGGCGTCAATCCTATTGAACTCAACTGTGACTAATACGACTGAAAACGATGCACCTTTTAATAAGAATGTGAGAGGATTTGAGGTCATTTACAGCAACAAGGCCAAAGTGGAGGTAGTTTGCCTTGTATCGTCTCTTGTGCGGATATTATCGCGCACTGATAGCTATATATGTAAATTTTCCTAATTTTTTTTTATTGAATAGATATTTTGCCATCATTATGATTATTTTTCTCTTTTTTATTTTTAGAAAATGGGCCAAACATTCCCATTAGAACAGGGAGGAAAGATGGAAATGGATCAATCAACAGCTCCTGTAGAGAAGTATCTGCCATCTTCCAGCGCAAATATCGGCTCTCTATAACCGAAAGAGAATTACAAATTCATGAGATACAAAATAAAGCAGCGCGAATTAAAGCGGCTGATTATGAATAAAGAAAAAGAATAATTACAAGGGTTCTAGTGGGTCCTCTAGTGAGTACCAAGATTTAATCGAATTTTTTGAAGGGAGTAATTTGTTGATTTTTATAGGTCTGGGTTATCTAATTATGTTGCGATCTCTCGGACCTTGTTACTCAAGGTCCATAAGAGCAGGTTCATATTCAATATATTCTTGTATTCTATTTTGATGGAAATTACAATGAGCTTGTTTCTTGCTCTGCTGCTCTTATTAACCAGAAATGCCATGTGAAGAACAAGGGTATAATGAAGTTTTTGGATGGTACATATGTGACTGAGAAGGGAAACATTGTTGAGGAGCAATAAATAAACTTGGTTTCGTGTAATTTCTAATCTTGAGTTGAACCACTCAATTTATCATTTTTTCTATGTTGATTTGTTAATAATACTAATACTAATAATTTTCTTAATTTTTTCGTTTATTTATTTTTATTACATCTTATGATATTTGAATTCGAATTTTTAATCGTACAATCTTAGTTCTAAAATAGCTTTTAATGATAAATAAATTATAGTTTGTGCACACAGGTTTGAATAAAGTTGCTATAAGTTTGAAGAAAAGGAAGAAGCTATAAGTTGCTATAAGTTGTTATTTATTTATCTTATGTATTTTTGCAGCAATTGAAATTGGTAATGGATTCAATAAACTGGGCGGTCAGAGATATTGAGAGAGATATTGCTGAGACGGGCCTCCGTATTCTTTTGGAACTGTTGAAAAACTTTGAGGTACTTTTACGTTCTTGTCCCTGTACTATTCAATATTTAACCCGCGTGATGATTTTGTTTATTAATTCTGTGTTTTTTCTTTTTTCAGATGTCGGAGTCTTGCAACCGGTTTTACGTAGCGTATTTCTTAAAGATAGAGCAGGGAATATTCGCTGTATTGAGTGATACACTTCACAAGCACGGTTTCAAACTCCACGTTTCGGTTATTCAACATTTCTATACTCCGTCTCACTGTATGTGTCTCAATCCTCCAAACAAATATCATCATTACACAATAAATTCAAAAAAATATAATCTCTAAAACTAACAAACAAACAATACTAATTTTTGCTCTAAACTCTAGGGTCCAGCTTCAAACGAGAAGCCGACAGTAACGCTTCAACATAGCTGCTTCGGCCCAACCAGTGCATACGTGATCTACTTCCCAATAGACCGAAACCACATGAGCCTGGTTATCAGCGGCAAGGCGGACCCAGTCTATGTGCCCGTTTTGCCATCTAGCTATGCGGTTTTGCCTGATCTGAATAATTCAGGAGCCAATGGAGACGGATCTTCGCTCCTGACTGTTGGATCTCAGATCATGTTGAATGAATTGCCGAACCAAGGCCAATCTAATGGGCTTTCGCAAGAGACGGTTTCTATGACCCAAATGAGGGCTCTTGTTTCAAAGTCTTGTGAGAGGATTAAGGGTGGACTCACCGAAACACGCTTTATAAGATGAATATTGCTGATTGAGGACTCTTAGATGCTCACAAGCTTGTTTATCTGGACAGCAGACTGCGACTCATTGAATATGAGTTGCATATTCTTGAACTAACAATTAGATCCCGCACAATGTCAAGCACAAAAAAATATAATTTCTAATTAGAAAAGGAATTACTTTTGTTAGATATGTGGGAATGGAACTCGGTCTTCATGGTAGTATCAAATGATTTTACTATTGGAGCAAGGATCGCTTGCGAAAGTAATTACTTATATGAAAATCTCACCCACTATTGATGGCAATGGTTTGAGCAGCGATGAGAGCATTGCAGTGAACTACATTATAGATAGCCCAATAAGCGGCGGACTTGATATCCATCATGTAAGCTCGAAGATCATACTGCATTGAAAGGCTTCTGAATCCGATGACACGATGTATAAGTTCAACCAATTTAACAACAAGCACGCTGATATTTCCAAACATTTTCGTTATTTCTCCGTACGACAAGATACCTGATTTTTGCTTGAGGAGAGCAATTGATAGAGCACTACATTTCTCTTCGTAAAGTTTATAGGACTCAAAGAATTCGTCATAGTTGATTGCAAATGCTGCTGCAAAAACAGCCACCTTTGCATGCCATGAGTACTGACTCGGTTCCTCAAGCAGTCTTGTCTTATCATCTGTCGATCCAGTCACGCTCCAAAATCTTAAGAGTGAGCCCCGGAAGGAATGGAGAGGCTGAGAATGGTGGGATTGGAGAGGATTATTATGCTTTTGAAGATCGTTGAATGATTTGGGGCTTATTGTTTTGTTTTTTTTGGCCCCAAAGGTTTCTATTACAGGGGATTTTAATCAAACAAAATAGATCTTTTTTGTGCTTCTTTTTTACATGTCTATTTGTCTTTCCTCAAAAAAGAAGGGGCCAACGATTCCTTGTCATTTTTCTATAACAATTATAATAGTAACTAAGAAACTTTTTAAAACTGAATGAAGAGAATTTAAAACCCACGAACTAAAAAAGAAGCCAAATCACAACAAACATACCAACAAATTGTCAAATCTCATAACAACAAAACCACATCTATTCCTCGCTAAAACAACATCATCAAAACATAATTAGCATAACACTTTCCCACCTTCACCAGTCCCTCTTGACTATTCCTCGCTACAAAAACTAAGTGAAACACCAAAAATTAAACCCAGAAATTAAAAACTGAAAATGTAACAAACAATGAGGTCACACACATTTAAAAACCCAACTTAATTTTAAAATTCCGGCTTCTGATTGGCTAACGTCATGCTGAGCTGGCGAGTCATGAATCATTTCGTCTTGTAGCTCGCTAGGAACAATGAGGCCAGGAACCAAAAGTACTATTTGCCTCTCTCTCTCTCTCTCTTTGCGCTGCCACCTCTTCTGCATACAAATCCTTATTATCCTGGGAAAAAAAAAATCAAAAGTTACATTTTAGGCCCTGTACTTTGGAAATAATATAAATGGTAAAAATGTGTATTTATTGTATTGTTTCTACCTGTGCTGAGAATTCTTCTGAATGGACGAGAAAATCTCTAATATAATTTTTAAACGCCGGCAAATTGAGCTTTAATTCAAAAAGCTCATCTACAAAACGAGTCACCTGAAACAAAAACAAAAACAAAAAAAAATTAATTTTCAATATTATTTACTAACATATTAATAAAATATTACCTCATCAGGAGTCGTGTTAGGAAAGGAAGCTTCCAATAGTCTCCTAGTGTTATATTTAACAAACGTAATATTATCTGGGAAATAATCGGATGTTGCGTCCCAAAGCGGCTCCGTCAATCTTTCGGATTCAAGCTTCAAAACATTAAAATAAATTATTAGTCGCAAAATATATTATTTTACAAAATAAAGAAATATGAAAATTAGGGTTGGTATATACTCACGAGGCAAAATAAATGTTGAATAACCGAAACGTGGAGTTTGAAACCGTGCTTGTGAAGTGCATCACTCAATACAGCGAATATTCCCTGCTCTATCTTTAAGAAATACGCTACGTAAAACCGGTTGCAAGACTCCGACATCTGAAAAAAGAAAAAACACAGAATTAATAAACAAAATCATCATGCGGGTTAAATATTGAATAGTACAGGGACAAGAACGTAAAAGTACCTCAAAGTTTTTCAACAGTTCCAAAAGAATACGGAGGCCCGTCTCAGCAATATCTCTCTCAATATCTCTGACCGCCCAGTTTATTGAATCCATTACCAATTTCAATTGCTGCAAAAATACATAAGATAAATAAATAACAAAATCAAGAAATAAAGCAAGTATTTTCTTTTTCTTTTTCTTTTCAAAAAGGGCAATATAATTAAAATTGATAAAAGACGGACCTCGCTAGAGAGCGCTTCAAAACAGTGGGCTCCAATAGCTCCTACGAGAGACAAAAAATTGAGCATGTGTTCTTGATAACCTAAATTGAGCCTGTGTTCTGTGGTGACCATCTGCTTAAAATATAAATAATTAGTAATTAACAACATTTAGTGAAACACATCATTAATGATACTTTCGCGCCTTAATGTGAGACTAAAAAATACCTTGAAAGTATGTTGCAATAAACCATCAAAAACACGAGGTAAACGCTGAATAATCGCATCCTTATATCTAGGGTTTAACAAAAAGAATAGGTTAATAATAATAAGAATATAATAAACAATTAAAAACCGGGTGAATATTTACCTGTTGATGATGGTGGCGTATAAGGACAGCACCTCCGGTTCCCTCACTTCGGGCACGCTTCCGGCGTAATCTTCGAGAACCGCCCGAATGGGTCGCACGAATTGATTATCGGTATGCAGCTGGTGTTCTTCTGCCTTGTCCAGAAACTTCTGTATCAAACTCAGCGTCGCTCTCTTCAACGACCTGTCAGAAAAATATTAATTATTATCACTGGTTTTGTCAAGTTAAATATATTAATTAAATCATGATGATAATATTTTAAGGGGATATATATATATATATATATATATATATTGTAATGGGAATTTATTTACCGAAACTGTTTTATGAAAGGGAATCGTGTGCAGGGTGCTCTGTATCTTTTTATTGCGTTCGATACAATTTCGCTATACATTCTGAATTTATAGGAAAAAGTATAATTAATTAATTAGAGAAAGATAAACATTATATTACATGGAAATATTATATATGTTCAAAGATTATAAGAAAAGAATTACATGTATACAGTGAGCACGTCCAAAAATATGGAGGAGAATTGAGGGAAGAAAAAAGGGCCGAGAGCGCTGCATAGACTTGTGTTTATCTGAAAGAAGAAATTATTTGAATATATATATATATATATATATATATATATATATATATATATATATATATCAAGTTTAATATTATTTATATAGGTTAAAATAAACTACTTATTATGCGATAATACAGTTTATTTAATTAAAATTGATAACGCTACCTGTAAAATGTTGATCACATTTCTACACATGGTTCTAATCACGTCTACCTTCCTGGTTCCAATCACGTCTACGCTTTTCAATTCCTCAATGCTGAAACTACTAGTCCATCCAATTATTCGAGCCCATTCCTGGAAAACCATCATAAAAAAGTTAAATAATAAATACGATATAACTAAGAATAAAAGTTATATATGAAATAAAATTTTATTCACCTTATTTGGAAGGTCCACTAACTTTTTGATATACTCATCTCTCGTACCCACATGAGACTCGGCTTGGATAATGTGACCAACCTGATAAATAATTAACTAAATAATTAGAACACTTACCAAAATCATATTACTTCAATTATTTTTTTAAAAGAATAATTAATATTGAATAAATTAAAAATACCGATTCATAGAAGTGATAAATCTGATGAGGTTTTAAATCGGCGATTGTGGTTGGGAGTCTCGTCAAAAGTTCAGACACGAACGGCTCGTCCTCACCATCCTGTTTATTTAACAATATGTAAATAAAAACATTACAAAAGTATTACATTGTTTATTTTTAGAATGAAATCATCCAATGAAAAATAAATAAATAAATAAACACACCTTTACATAAAGAAACTCGTGCCTGCACTTGTGAACAATTTTCAAGAACGTGCAGCATGCCATATCCTATGAAATCACACAAATTAAAATATTAAATTTAAATAATCATTTAATTGCCAATCTAAACCAAAACAAAAGTAAGAGAGAGAAACCTGAACGCATGGGTGAGTTTTGTGCATGAATTCAAACAATTTATAAACGACCGTTTTTAGAAGTTTCCAATGGGGCCTTAAAAAACTTGGATATTCACCCACCAGATGCATTGTGTTAATCGCGATATTGACAATTTCATTTTCCTTCCCTTCCGTACTTTTCCTCGAATACAACAAATCTCTTATCACGATCAACAAAAACCTATTCTCCTGTTAATTTATAGAATAAATATATTCATTGCTGAATTAAAATTTCTTTTTTTCCTCGGAAAAAAAATAAATATAAAAATAAAATAATGACAAACCTGATCTTCCATCATGGATCCCGAAATGGAACCGATGGCCCAGCAAAGAGCATTTAAATTATTCGAATTGCAGTCCTCTCCATTTAGATGCTTGCTCAGCTGTTGTAACATCTGAAATTGAATAACATTATTATCACAAATTAGTCAATTTAATACAAATTAAATAATAAAAAGTTGCTGTACAAACCTGCTGCTCGGTGTCCATGGGATCAAAAAGCGCCAAGCAAAACAAGGTCTGCCTCATTATCTACGATTCAAAATAAAAAAATAATAACACTTTTGACTCCGTGCATGGTCAGCAGAAGTCAATAAAGGAAATGAAGTGGCTTATCCTATATATAGTCTGGTTTGAACACTTAAGAGGAAGTCCTTGATTATAGCTTTCCTTACAACATAAATTAAATAAAGCAATAATATTAAAACAGAGGCAATTTTACACAAATGATTTATAGGACAAGAATAAAAGAAATAATATCATAATTAAACAAATAAATAATATCTAAACTAAAAAGACCTCATAACAAGCACTGAACAAACAAACCAATAAAAAACAATAAAGCTCCATCCAATCATCAAAAAGAGAAAAACAATAAACCGGACTAATCAAACAAACAAATAACATTCAGAAAATTCATTTTTATATTTTTATGATTTTCTACCTTGTACTGATGGACGAGAATGTTGAGGTTCTTCGTGGTCTCCTGGCCAGCGTTCCTATTCTTTTCCTCAATGATCAGGATCTCGTCAGGCTTGGCCATGTGCCCAATCAAGACTTCCCGGAGTTTCGATAACGGCCCCGAGTACATCTGCCGTCTCCGCATTATCGTGGAGCTGAGTCTGTCCACCATTCCCGGTATCACTTGCTGCTGCATTAGATGAAAGAATAAGATGTGTGAATTGTTATAACCATGTAATTAAATAAATAAATGTAATTAATTATTATTTAGATATTACATCGTATTATGTAAGGGGTTTTTTTGAAAGGAAAAGATAAAGTTTTTTTTTTTTTAGAACTTTAGGTAGGGAGTTTTTGGAAAACGAAACGCAAAAGGGTAGGGTTTTTTTAATAATCCAAATCTTAGGTTTTTTATAAAATTGATAAGATACATGGGTTTTTTGAGAAATTTCCGTGAAGTTTTATTACCTGGGGGGCCATCATGGCGACGGCTGCAGCTGGCTCCATTTGATGGTGTGCTTCAGAAAATTCCAATACAAAAATATGCCAATATTCCAAACAAACCTGTCAAAACAACATTTATTATATAATGTTTCTTTTTTTACATGTACGCAAAGTATTTAAATTGTTTTATTTTTTATACCTTGAAAACTTCATGATCATCAACATACGAAATTCCGATGAGATAACCGAGACCTGATAATAATGCACTTCTATTTTCAGGTGCTGTTTCTAGCACACGTATATGGGCCTGTAAAATAAATAAATAAAAAGTTTATACACATGTAATTAGAAAAATTAAAAAAAGGAAAAAAAAACTTTGGTGCTTGCCTTATAGAAAGAGGTGAAGAACAAGGCAAGGTTGCGGATGAATGTCTGTTAACAAAAAAAATATATATTTTAATCGTATTATTATAATGAATATTAAATTTTAGAGTAAAAAACAGAAAAATAAATTACCCGCTCTTCAGCAGAACCATTTACATACGCATCATGAATGTTACTATCCGGAGGAAGAATATTCTATATTTATATGATAAAAAAGAATGATTAAATCACAGTAAATAGTTATTCATTACAAAATTAAAACAATAATAATAATTAAGATATATAAATATATTTAACCTGCAATTGCATCATGAATGTAGTATACACCTCGACATACTGCACATCATAAAGGTCACCAAACTGTAAAGCTGCCACCTATGCATAAAAAAAAATATATTATAACTAAAAATATCACAAAACCCTAATTCTGTCAATCACAAAATTAATACATTACGCATAATTTATTTCATACCTCTAACAGACATTGAAGCGAAAGATTACTATACGAAACCACAGGAATGTGAAGCGTTGCTAATTTGGCGTGTATTAGTTCTGACGTTTGGGAGAGAGATAATACGTTTGAAGAGAGCTCATGTATCAACTGACATTTACTGCAAAAAAATAAAAAATAACATATATTACTCATACTCAAACAAATTTAAAAAAAAGGCATTAATTACGATGTAAATTAACTAATTACCTGTTAAAAGACTGTTTCAGCTCTTTGATCCTTTGCTGAGTCATTTTGGCTCTTGAGGAATCAGATACTTCCTCACTGAATAGCTGAAAATATTTAAAATTAACCAATTAAATATATGATAACCTGATAAACATAAAATTAAAATTATAAAAATTAATATAATAGCACCTTTAATATGGCCATGGAGTTTTCGCAAATTGTTTTGCTGCTTTTAGCCGCTAAGACTAAATCAGGCACAAACTTTGTCCACTTCGCTGGCCACTCGTGTTTCAACACCTGTACAATTCAATGTATATAATAATTTTTTTTACAATAGAACCGTATGAAAAAGAAAAGATTTAGTTATAGATTTTTTTTATTTTTATAAGCTTTTTTTTTTTAACATGTAAAGAGAAATGAATTACCTTGACTAAAATTATGTTGAGGTTTTTGATCTGGAGTCTCTCCCGTTGGAAAGACACCTCATTGCTTGAAAGCTGGTTACAAAAATTGATAAGAAAATTTTAATTAAAAAATTAAAAAAATATGCAAAAAGGGGGCTTAAATGAATAGAAAATAAAGTTTATCAATGAAATTATTCATACCTGTACAATAAGGTTAAAAATGTAATTTTTAATTCTGTCTCTCTGTCCAACAGGCAATTCATTCCATCTGCTTTTAATCACACTCTCCATTACCTAAAATACATACACACAATTATAATTAAAAACTTAATATATAACATCAATATGGTGTTTTATCACGCCATGCAACGATTTATTCTGATGTAGAATATAACGATACAAATTTCACACCACATTTTGACTTAATTTCAGTTTTGTTGAATATTTCCTACAGGAAATCACAATATTTTTAGGTTTTTATTAGGATTTGAAGGATTTGCTTACTTGAAGAGCGAAAATCTTGGTGTTGGGACTCTGAGAGTTTTGTAAGATGTGGACGACTTGTAGCCACATGTCAGGATTGTTCTGCAATTCACGCAATGCTGAATCTGCTGCTGCGCTCTGAAAGATTAAAGAAAAAATAAAATAAATTAATTAATCCGCACAATTTTATCGATAAGCACAATAGAAATATGCAGTTATTTGAACAAGGCAATGAAGACAAATGTGAAATCTACTAACACAATTACGCATAATAAACCCTCAAATAGGTAAAAATAACTAAGTTCAATTGACAGAATTTGGGGCTAAATAGAGCTAGATTAGTACTGCCAAATACTACTCAAAAACAACTTATAAATTAATTATCAAGTACACAGCTTACCAAAACCTTTCATAAAACCCCAAAAATCACAAGTTCTTCAGGCAAATAACCAAACCAATTCATAAAATTTGCAAATAACAGAAAACTTATATAAACGAACCTCAATCCCCACTCAAAAACATTCAAATCGAACGCTATCTCTCAAAAAAGGAATAAAAAACTCTCCAAAAATAAACAAGCTACTCACCTTTTCAGGTCTTGTGCCATGGAAAGCCGCCACAGTGGCATCAAGCTGCCGCACATCGATCGGCTGGCTCAAATCCCATAATACCTCCGCCATGGATTCCAACACGAAAACCCTAATCGAACCAGCCTTCTATAATCAGTCGGAAATCTAGGGTTTATGGTAAACCCTACTTTCGCGCTCTCTCTCTCTCGGCGGCGTGTTCTGCGATTCTGATTCTGTCAGAGAAAGGACGGGGGGGGGGGGGGGGGGGGGGGGGGGGGGGTTTGTTGTGTTTGTAGTTCTGGCGGTCAAAGTCGGTTATGTTGGATATGTTAAATGGATGGCGGTGGGCTTTATTTGTAACAGGCCATGGGCTTGATGATATTTGTTTTTGATTGTACGTATTCAACTTAATCTATGGACAACTCAATGTACAGGTTCTCTTCGTCTCCTCCCTCTCTATGAAAGTTTAATGTCAAATTAACTTTTTTGTAGTCTGAATTATGTATGGAGACGATGAACCTGTAAACGGGTACAAGGTGTACTTCAAAAAAATAAAAGATATATTTGATTCAAGAAGAAAAAATACTTTTATATGATAAAAAATATATAGTAAAACTAGATGTGATAAAAAGGATATATTAAAAGATACATTGAATAATAAAGAATCTTGCGAATGTGTGAATTCGTTGGTGATGTTTCCTTCGCTTTGCGAGCTTGTTGTATCGAGGTTTGACTCATTCTCCAAATGATGTATTTTTCCGTGTTATGTTAGTTGTATTATCCAAGTAAGGTACTAATTGATGTGTTGTGTATGTGGTTAATTTAATAGGGAAGCAAGATTAAAACAGCCTTGTTCAAGTGCTTCTTAGACCAACCTCGTCAGAACTGGCGCTAAAACACCTCACTTGATGTAAAAAAATGGCAGTTTGTTTCGTTATGTTTAAATTTTATGTATGTATTTTTCTTTATTCAACTGTAAAACATTTACCAAGGCTTTGTTTTTTCCCCTCTTTTTCTGTTAAGTCTTTATTATTTCCTTTAAAATTACAAAAAGAAAAGAGCCAAGAGTTCTTTGAATTTTAGATTTCTATATTACCTCACTCAGCACTGAATTATTAGTTTTGGACTTCTGTCGTAATATTTGGGGTCCCTATGCAAACATAACGCTTAAACTAGAAAAATGCAAGCTGAACTAATTAGGAGATTAAAAATGGAACAGAAATCAATAATCATGACAAAACTTCAAGTTACAGCCATCAAAGAAAGTGCAGACATAAAAGAAAATATAGAGTCGATAAAAGGCACAAAACAAGACAAACCTAAAACAGCAAATAACATAAAAACGGTTCCAACAGATCCACAAAACGGACTTACAATCGCATGATAAAAGGCACAAAACAAGACGGACCTAAAACATCAAATAACATAAAAACTGTTCCAACAGATCCACAAAACGGACTTACAATCGCATGATAAAAGGCACAAAACAAGACAAACCTAAAACATCAAATAGCATAAAAACTGTTACAACAGATCCAGAAAACGGAGTTGCAATCGCAGCATACTTGAACACTAAGTTGTCATACTTCCGCACCTAAATGAAAAGTGAGAAATCCTGCAAATAAAATAACACAAATAAACAGATAAATAAGCGAGCAAACAAATAAGTGATAAAATAAATAAATGATGAAATAAACAAATAATTACAAATGAATCATGAGATGGTTTAGATCCAGTCTGAGTGGACGCAGTAGGGGCGGATTGGAGCTGGAACTTGTGTTCTGACACGCACTGCTGATAGAAAGCATGGAATGGATCAGAAGGGATCATAAACTTCCACTCAGGGACTTCTTTGCTGGTAGCTATGAGCATCTGCTCGAAGTCTGGCCCGTGCATGGCGACGAGCTGCGCGGCCGCATCAACAATATCACTAATATTCTGCGGCGGATGGATTATTCCGGTGGTCTGAGTTGAAGCAGAAGGGGCGGATTGGAGCTGGAAAGATCCGGTCTGAGTTGAAGCAGAAGGGGCGGATTGGAGCTGGAAAGATCCGGTCTGAGTTGAAGCAGAAGGGGCGGATTGGAGCTGGAAAGATCCGGTCTGAGTTGAAGCAGAAGGGGCGGATTGGAGCTCGAAAGATCCGGTCTGAGTTGAAGCAGTAGGGGCGGATTGGAGCTGGAATTTGTATTCTGACAGGCGCTGCTGATAGAAAGCATGGAACGGATCAGAAGGGATCAGAAACTTCACGTCAGGGTTTTCTTCGCTTAGGAGATCCTGCTCGAACTCCGGCCCGCGTACGGCGACGACATACGCGGTCAAGTCAATATTGTTACCAATATACAGCGGCGGATGGATTATTCCGATGGCCGGAACGGGAGCCGCCATGTAACGAAGCGATCTGATTTGGGGAAAATCTCTGTGACCTAGCTTTTCTGTCGGCGATGGCTGGGGAGAGAGAAGAGCCGAGTAGATTTTATTAAATGTAAAATCTAATTGGGCCAGGCCTTGTTTCCAGTTTATTTTCGTTTTCTATTTTCTGGTTTTATTAAATGTAAAATAAAACCCTCATTTTGCCCCTATGATGTCCATCCAATTAATTTTTTAATTTACCAAAATGTCCTTCTATAATTATTTTCTTATTTAATTTTGTTCAATTAGAAATAAAAAAAAAATATATATTTTACATGAAATATAAATATTGTGATAATTAAAATATAAACAAAATCATATAAACTAAAAGAAGAAAATAATATTTTATGTAATATAAAATTATAATTTATATAATAGTAAAATATATTATTTAATATATCATATAATGAGTTAATACTCTTAAAAAAATGATATCATAAAATAATATTATAAATATCATGAAATATTATGTTGAAAAATATTTTTTTTTATTTTTATTTTTTTTAAGTGAATGAAATAAAGCATGAAAATAATTATATAAGAGTCTTTTGGTCCATTACAAAGGTTATTACATGAAAAAGTCAATGTTAACCACGTTCAACCCACTTTATATATATATACATATTTTTTTTTAGAATTTGAAAAATTAGAGGGTCTTTGATATATTCTAGAAGTGTTAGGGGCTTTTTGAAGAATTTCCCTTTGAATTGAATAACTGCTCTCTCTCTCTCTCTCTCTCTCTCTCTCTCAGTGTCTTACTAGGCAGCCATCGCAATTCTTTCTAGAAAGGTCGAGAGGAAACTAGGGTTTAATGGAGGGCGGCGACGGGGATAAATCTCAGCCGTCGGTCGTCAACCCGAGATGCTACGTGGATGTGAGCATTGGAGGCGAAATGGAGGGCAGGATCGTCATTGAGCTTTTCGCCTCGGTCGTTCCGAAAACCGCTGAGAATTTCAGGGCTCTCTGCACCGGCGAGAAGGGCGTCGGGCCTAGCAGTGGCGTTCCCCTTCATTTTAAGGTATAGATTCTTTCCTATTTAAGTTTGGCCCTGCCTACTTCCTAATCTGATAATCCAACTCATCCCCTCAAATCTCAATCCTCACAAAATCCTCAAAATTCCACTTAACCGATCTCTCTCCACCTTCCTCCTCTCAGGGCTCCAAGTTCCACCGAGCGATCAAGGGCTCCATGATCCAAGGCGGCGACATCTCTGCCGGAGACGGGACCGGCGGCGAGTCGATCTACGGCAAGAACTTCCCGGCCGAGAACTTCGACCTCAAGCACGAGCGCGAGGGCATGCTCTGCATGGCCAACGTGGGTCCCAACACTAGCGGGTCCCAGTTCTTCATAACCACGAAGCCTACTCCCCATCTAGACAACAAACACGTGGTTTTCGGAAAAGTAATAAAGGGAATGGACGTGGTGAGGTCGGTGGAGCATGTGCTGACCGGAGAGGCTGACCGGCCGGCGGTGGATGTGGTGGTGGAGCACTGCGGGCAGCTGCCCGAAGGGAAGGAGGATGGAGTGGTCGGGTTTTTCAAGGACAAGGATCCGTTTCCTGATTGGCCGAACGATTTGGATGAGAAGCCCAATGAGCTCGCCTGGTGGATCGATGCGGTTCAGTCCGTTAAGTCCTTTGGGATTGAGAATTTCAAGGTATAATTTGAAAGGCATAAATGTGATTTAGTCCTTGTACTTTTTAATTGGGTTGCGCTTTAGTCCCTGTAGTGTTGATTTGAACTTTTTGATCGATGTTTATGAAAGCATGCACAACAAGTACATGGACTGAATTGCAGTCCGATTTAAGTGCAGGGACTAACTAATAGTCGTTATCGCAATTTAGAAATCCTTAAATATTGCGTTATTTAAATGTTTTTGTTTTTGCAGAAACAAGATTATAAAATGGCATTGAGCAAGTATAGGAAGGCTCTGAGGTATTTGGATGTTTGTTGGGAGAAACAAGAGATTGATGAGGGTGAGTCAGTGATTGGTAAAACCGTAATTAATTAATTTGTTCCATTTTTCTTAATGCGAGATTAATTGTTTGTTTTTTCTCAAATGTTTTTTTTATTTTTCAGAGAAGAGCGCGTTGCTTCGCAAGATCAAGTCCATCATTCTCACCAATAGCTCCGTAAGAATTTGTTTATTAATTTTAAATATTTATTATTAACATTTTTGTATAATTCATGAAATATGTGTGGTAATTCGTGTGTTTTGTTCTTTTAAGGAATGCAAGTTGAAATCGGGGGATCTGAAAGGCGCTTTGTTAGATGCTGATTTTGCGATTCGCGAAAGAGAAGGTTATGCTAAGGCTTATTTTAGAAGAGGCCAGGTTTGTTTAGTGAGAAGATTTTTTATCATAGAAATGTAAATTCTAGCATTTTATTATTTTATAACAAAAAAACAAAGAACTAAAGTTTGAGTTTTGACTCTAAATTTGTAGGCGCACATTGCACATGCTGTTGAGAGCTTCAGAAAAGCCTTGGAGTTGGACCAAAATGATGGTATGTTGCTCCTTTCTCAATATCCATTATATCCTTTTTTTATTTATTTCTATTTTTTTGAGATAGTTTCTCATTTCTGAATATTCATAGATAGTTTCTCATTTATGAATATTTATTTTATGAATTATTTTAGCCACCATTAAATGGGATCTTGTAGCTGCTAAAAGAAGCGTTAGTCCAAATTTACTAATAAATATTTTTTGTAATGTTTTTTCTGTATAGTTGACCGGCTGACAGTGGATGTGGTGGCAGAGGACTGCAGGGAGCTGAATCCTTCATCCCTTTCTATAATCGAGCTTTTTTCGGATTTTCATCTACCTGCAGTGCCAGTGTCGAGATCTGAGATTTTTCCCTTTCAGGTACCTTTTAAAAGTTGTTGTTTTCTTTACTTATCTTCTGAAATTAAAGTTAGTCTTTAATTATTTAGGCTCAGGAACGAGACTTTCTGCTCTATCAGGTTCGAGACCATCAGCTCTCATCGAATATCTTGGCATGCTCTTCAAGTGTGGCTCGCTGCATGGAAGAATACCACTTCTCAATTATAAAAGATTCATGCGTTCTGTGCTATCTTCGCTTTGAGAATCGGTTCCATAAGTTTTGGCATCTCATCGAGTGCCATCACTATGGACTGATGCTTAGGCGTCTATGCCCACGATGCGGGAACATAAATGATCTTGCATCGACCATCGCTGAAGATCATTATGTTGTAAGTACATTTTCGTTATTTTTTTTGCTTTTTTATTTATTAAATTTCAAATTAGTTTCGCTTGTCAAAATTTTTGTAATTTTCAGGTTGGTCAGCTTACTTGTCAAGATTTCACGGAAGTTTCTCTTAAGAATTTGAAATCCGAGGTAGTGAGTAATTCTGAACGATCTCAGCGCCTTATCAGAAATTTTGGTGAGCTATGTATCATGGGCCATTTAAACAAGATGTTGAAGGTGTTTATTAAGGACCTTGATCAATTGTGTAGAACCCTATCGCAGGATGGCTCCTATTGGGAGACTAGAAAATTTTTATCCATCTTGCATAAATTGAATCTTATTTTAAATGCGAATCAATAGAGGTAATTGGCATTTTAATTTTAGCCTGGTATGAGACTAAAACATTCTTGTAATTATTTGTTTATTTCATCATTTTATTTATTTATTTATTTGATCATTTATTTATCCGTTTGTTTGTTTGTGTTATTTTATTTGCAGGATTTCTCATTTTACGGTTAGGTGCGGGAGGATGAGAACTTAGTGTTTAGGATGCTGTGATTGTAAGAACAGTTTTTATGTTATTTGATGTTTTAGGTTTGTCTTGTTTGGTGCCTTTTATCATGCGATTGTAAGTCCTTTTTTGTGGATCTGTTAGAACAGTTATCATGTTATTTTGTGCCTTTTATCATGTTATTTTGTGCACTTTCTCTGATGGCAGTAACTTGAAGGTTTGTCATGATTTTAGTTTTTTTCCTCTTGGTTTCTGTGTTTTGTCTTATTAAGATTAGAATACGATCATGAGCAGGAAAAGGTGAGCATAAGATGAGCATGTATTTTTTTTTTTCTTTTTCATTTTCTGTATGATTTTTTTTTTTTCATTTTTTCTTCTCTCGAGTCAGTTTACTGTTAATTCCCCTTGTTCTCTTTGGTTTATTGTAATTTAAAATGGAAAAGGCCCACTTTTGTCCTCTCATTTCTTCCCCAATATGCAATCTGCCCCAGTGATATATATGATACCTTACGCACAGATTTTTTTTTCTCTCGTCTAAGAATGATAGCCACAAATACTCTTATTCTTATAAATAAGATAAAGTTAGCCTTGTAAGCTCCGAAAGCACAACACAAAACTAGCATACTAGTCAAGCATGGCTTCCAAACTCTCTCTCTTGTACTTGTGAATTGTGATATTCCTTTGCTTTATTAAATTGGTAATGAAAGCTTCTCCATTTTTGCGAGTAACAAGAGAAACAAGCATTTCAAGTCAGGTCCAGATTAAAATTTTATTAATATTGCTACTAGTACTTGGCTGAGCAATTCATGTAATTCGAATTCCTTTGATGCAAACAGTTAGCCTTTCATTTGGGCAAATGGCAAAGGAAACAAAATTATTTTCTCAAATCGAATTTACATTTCATGGAAACAAAAATCCTTGAACTTGAATCAAATTTACGCCATGAAAACTTGAATTATTATGAGGCTCTGATTAAAGTACATGAAATTTTGATGGAACTTGAAGAAAAATATTGGTTTCAAAGGGCTAAAAAGAAATTTTTTAATGAAGGAGATAAAAACACAAAATATTTTTTCAATTTTAACCTAAACGATAGTCCGGAATCCGAAACCCTAATCCTGAAGTCCGAATTTATGAACCGCGAACTTTTCTAATGTTTGAAACAGTAAAAAAGATTATTATTCCAATTTTTTTTATCAAGACTCTCTAGCACTCCACCCTCTATAATATCATCTAAATTTTTCACATTTTAACTTAAATGATAGCACGGAATCCGGAACCCTAATCCTAAAGCTAGAATTTATTAACCGTGAATTCTTATTCTTTTTTTCTAATGTTTGAAATAATAAAAAAGCTTATTATTCCATGTGTCTCAATCCTCCAAACAAATATCATCATTACACAATAAATTCAAAAAAATATAATCTCTAAAACTAACAAACAAACAATACTAATTTTTGCTCTAAACTCTAGGGTCCAGCTTCAAACGAGAAGCCGACAGTAACGCTTCAACATAGCTGCTTCGGCCCAACCAGTGCATACGTGATCTACTTCCCAATAGACCGAAACCACATGAGCCTGGTTATCAGCGGCAAGGCGGACCCAGTCTATGTGCCCGTTTTGCCATCTAGCTATGCGGTTTTGCCTGATCTGAATAATTCAGGAGCCAACGGAGTTGCAATCGCAGCATACTGAACACTAAGTTGTCATACTTCCGCACCTAAACGAAAAGTGAGAAATCCTGCAAATAAAATAACACAAATAAACAGATAAATAAGCGAGCAAACAAATAAGTGATAAAATAAATAAATGATGAAATAAACAAATAATTACAAATGAATCATGAGATGGTTTAGATCCAGTCTGAGTGGACGCAGTAGGGGCGGATTGGAGCTGGAACTTGTGTTCTGACACGCACTGCTGATAGAAAGCATGGAATGGATCAGAAGGGATCATAAACTTCCACTCAGGGACTTCTTTGCTGGTAGCTATGAGCATCTGCTCGAAGTCTGGCCCGTGCATGGCGACGAGCTGCGCGGCCGCATCAACAATATCACTAATATTCTGCGGCGGATGGATTATTCCGGTGGTCTGAGTTGAAGCAGAAGGGGCGGATTGGAGCTGGAAAGATCCGGTCTGAGTTGAAGCAGAAGGGGCGGATTGGAGCTGGAAAGATCCGGTCTGAGTTGAAGCAGAAGGGGCGGATTGGAGCTGGAAAGATCCGGTCTGAGTTGAAGCAGAAGGGGCGGATTGGAGCTCGAAAGATCCGGTCTGAGTTGAAGCAGTAGGGGCGGATTGGAGCTCGAAAGATCCGGTCTGAGTTGAAGCAGTAGGGGCGGATTGGAGCTGGAATTTGTATTCTGACAGGCGCTGCTGATAGAAAGCATGGAACGGATCAGAAGGGATCAGAAACTTCAAGTCAGGGTTTTCTTCGGTTAGGAGATCCTGCTCGAACTCCGGCCCGCATACGGCGACGACATACGCGGTCAAGTCAAAATTGTTACCAATATACAGCGGCGGATGGATTATTCCGATGGCCGGAACGGGAGCCGCTATGTAACGAAGATATATTTACCTATTTGGGATTCACATTTTGGTTCAGCTGCATACTCGGATAAAATGAGGGTTATATCTTCCCCTTAAGCTATGCCCTCTCTATTGCGTTCATTCAGCCCGGCACATAAAACATAATAAACTAGAAACAAGGCCTCTGTACGTAAGAACGACAACGACATAATTTAATATGGATTTAGCACGATTCAAATGACGGGGCGTCATTTAGGACGACAACGACACTTTTCCTTATATATTAACCTTACATGGAAACTAAAACGATTTGAACAGATTACGAGGTATCGGCAGTACTAGGAAACATACCTGCTGTGCAAATGTTACCTAACCCGTTGCTCACCATAAATGGAGGAGTACCGATACTTCAGATCGCCGTGGCGGCCATGGAGGTATTAATGAACCTGGCTCAGTTCGGACAGCCGCTTTGGATCCCGTCTCCTGACCCTGACAGGACCGTTTATCAGGCCAAATGGCCAAGGGGTTCGGTCTGAGTGCACTTGCGCGACAGCTATTGTGATGATTGAGTGTGAGAATGTCATTCAGCTCTTGATGGATGAGGTGAGTTTGCTTTTACCTTTTTATTTATTTTCTTATCTTTTTAGTGTGTGATGGTCGTGTTGTGTTTAAACTGAATTTTGTTTGAATTGTTGCAGAATATGTTTTCGACTTTCTTTCCCGGCATTGTGTCGATGGTAAGGATGCACGATATTTATTTTGATGCTGATCAAGGGAACTACAATGGTGCTCTCGAGACAGTATGGATCTTCCAAAACTCATTCATTTCCTATTATTCGAAATATTTATGCTTCCTATATATATCACGCAGTGACAACAAAAAAAGATTATTTCTGGAAAGGGAAAAATATTATGTTGTTATTGAAAGTTATATAATATGCGCTTGATACATTCCCATATATAGATGATGATGGAGTGCCAAGCTCTAATTCCTTTGGTGCCGAGACGTGAATCCATCTCCTTGCAATACTGTAAGAAGCACAGCGAGACCGTTTAGGTCGCTGCTGATGTGTTTGCAAATGTAGATGAAGGGACGGTGTGTTGCAAAAGAAGTCCATCTGGTTGCATCCTGCAAGAACTCCCCAATGGTCTCACCAAGGTAATTTATGCCATATTTAATATTATTTTTTTAATAAATATGGATATTTTTTCTAATAAATCTTGTTTCTAATAACATAGGTTACATGGATTGAGCATGCTGAAGCAGATGATTCTAATATGAATATGATGTACAAATCCGTCGTTAACTCAGGCATAGCCTTTGGGGCGAGACAGTGGGTTTCGACTCTTGAAAGGCAACGCCAGCTCCTTGCAAGTGCTGTTCCTGACAGCCCTGTTTATGGTAACATTTTTAGCACTTTTTTTCATTTATGCACAAAATAAAAAATGATTATATAATATAACAGGAAGATATATAGCTAGCTTATAATTGGTCCTTTGTTGTTATATAGGTATGCCAGAGAGCCAAATGGGAAAGAGAAATGTGGTGAAGCGAGTTGAGAGGATCGTGACGACTATTTGCACTGGCATTACTGGGTCGCCGAATCATGAATGGAGAGTATTCGCTGGAACCGGCACAGAAGGCGAGATTAAGGTTACGAGTCGAAGGAGTGGATTGGAACCTAGCCGGCCTTCTGGAGTTGTCTTGGTGTGCATCTGTTTCTTTCTGGTTACCTGTATCTATTAAGACGGCTTTCGAGTTTCTGAGTAGTGAAGCTAGTCAAAATGAGGTACTCAAAATTTCCTCACTGTTTATCTTTTATTTTTTATGTATTTACATGATTTGAATTCCTCTTGGATGTGTATTTCTCTACTCGATCATAACATCATCCTTTTGTTAACATACTTTCTCTGTTTGCATTTTTATATACAGTGGAATGAAATATCAGCTGGATGCCCAAATGCGATTGGAGAAACCGCTGAATAGCTTGTGGCCATGAACCAACAGACAACATTTCTATACTCCGTCACTAACCTTATAAAACGTTAACAATTTCATAAACCAACTCTCAGGCATTTCTACAAACGTCTTGTGTGCTGTGCACAAATTCCACAAAAATTCATAAACAAACCATCACCAAAACCAGCCTAGAAGAAAAAGCAAGTAAAAAATCACTTCCATTTCCAACGAACTAAAATAAATAAATTTCTAGCTGAAGAAAAAGAGAACGCACATTCCATTCGAACACAAAAGTCGTTTAGACAAATCTACAAACGGCTTGCGAGCACAATACTAACAAAAAACTAAATCAAGCCGTAAGACCAGAAGAAATATCAAACTAATACTTTTATGACCATGAATAATTGACGAAAAAAGACTCGAGGAGACGAACGAGAGTAGGCAGATGCGAGAGACGCGAGATCGAGAGGAGGCTGGTGCGAGACACAAAAGAGGAAGGCGATGGGATCGCAGAGAGGGTAGAGAGCTTTCTCCATTTGCCATGGCTGGGATCTTTCCATATCCTCTCTTTCTATTTGTGAAATAAGAGAGGCGTTGAGTAGAGAATCTAGAGATGGATGGAGACTTGACGGATTGTTAAGTTTCATCAAGCCAAGATTATGATGATGAGATCGGATGGTTGTGAGAGTGATGGGACAAAATTTTTGTCCCAAGCCCATGGGGCATGTCCTTAGGTTTACAACTCGGATAAAATGAGGGTTATATCTTCCCCTTAAGCTACGCCCTCTCCATTCAGCCTTGTCCTCTCCATCGCGTTCAATCAGCCCGGCACATAAAACATAATAAACTAGAAACAAGACCTCTGTACGTAAGGCCTGGGCTAATTAGATTTTACATTTAATAGAGCCAGAAAAGAGATGGCGGAAATAAACATCATAAATTAGAAACGGGCCGATATACATAAGGCCGATTTAATAAAACCAGAAAATAGAAAACGAAAATAAACTAGAAAGAAGGCCCGGCCCAATTACATTTTACATTTGATAAAAACTACTCGGCTCTTCTCCCTCTTCAGCCATCACACTTTCTTTCGCCGACAGAAAAGCTAGGTCAGATAGGATTTCCCCCAAATCAGATCGATTAGTTACATGGCGACTCCCGCTCCGGCCATCGGAATAATCTATCCGCCGCTGTATATTGGTAACAATATTGACTTGACCGCGTATGTCGTCGCCGTACGCGGGCCGGAGTTCGAGCAGGATCTCCTAAGCGAAGAAAACCCTGACGTGAAGTTTCTGATCCCTTCTGATCCGTTCCATGCTTTCTATCAGCAGCGCCTGTCAGAATACAAATTCCAGCTCCAATCCGCCCCTACTGCTTCAACTCAGACCGGATCTTTCGAGCTCCAATCCGCCCCTTCTGCTTCAACTCAGACCGGATCTTTCCAGCTCCAATCCGCCCCTACTGCTTCAACTCAGACCACCGGAATAATCCATCCGCCGCAGAATATTAGTGATATTGTTGATGCGGCCGCGCAGCTCGTCGCCATGCACGGGCCAGACTTCGAGCAGATGCTCGTAGCTACCAGCAAAGAAGTCCCTGAGTGGAAGTTTCTGATCCCTTCTGATCCGTTCCATGCTTTCTATCAGCATCGCCTGTCAGAACACAAGTTGCAGCTCGAATCCGCCCCTACTGCTTCAACTCCGACCGGATCTAAACCATCTCATGATTCATTTGTAATTATGTGTTTATTTCATCATTTTATTTATTTGATCACTTATTTATTTACTCCCTTATTTATCTGTTTGTTTGTGTTATTTTATTTTTAGGATTTCTACGATTAAGTGAGGAAGGATGAGAACTTAGTGTTTGGTATGCTGTGATTGTAAGTCCGTTTTGTGGATCTGTTGGAATATATATTTTTTTTTTTATGTTATTTGATGTTTTAGGTTTGTCTTGTTTTGTGCCTTTTATCATGCGATTGTAAGCCCGTCCTGTGGATCTGTTAGAACAGTTTTTATGTTATTTTGTGCCTTTTGTCATGTTATTTTGTGCACTTTCTTTGATGACAGTAACTTGAAAGTTTGTCATGATTTTAGTTTTACTTTATGATTTGATATTTTTTCGCCCTTTTGGTTTCTGTGCTTTGTCTTATTAAGATTAGAATATGATCATGAGCAGGAAAAGGTTGTTCATTAAATTGCTAATGTTTCGTGATGTTCTTTTCAAGTTAAATTTCTCTGAATCACTGTTGTTGATTAGCCAGTGATAGCTTGCTTCCTGATAGGCTGAAGTCAAGCATAAGATGAGCATGTATTGTTTTGGTTTTTTTCTTTTTCATTTTCTTTATGATTTTTTTTTTTCATTTTTTATTCTCTTGAGCCAGTTTACTATTAATTCCCCTTGTTCCCTTTGGTTTATTGTAATTTAAAAGGGAAAAGGCCCACTTTTGCCCCCTCATTTCTTCCCTAATATGCAATCTGCCTCAGTGATATATATGATATAAGAATGCACAGTTCCCCCCCCCCCCCCCCTGTCGCCGCAAATATTCTTGTAAACAAGATAAAGATAGCCTTGTAAGCTCCAAAAGCACAACACAAAACCATCATACTAGTCAAGCATGGCTTCCAAACTCTTGTACTTGTGATATTCCTTTGTTTTATTAAATTGCGAATGAAAGCTTCTTCATTTTTGTGAGTAACAAAAGGAACAACCATTTCAAATCAAGCCCAGATAGCTTCTTCCTTTTCTTCAAACTTATAGCAACTTTATTCAAACCTGTGTGCACAAACTATAATTTATTTATCATTAAAAGCTATTTTAGAACTAAGATTGTACGATTAAACATTCGAATTCAAATATCCTAAGATGTAATAAAAAAAAATAAACGAAAAAATTAAGAAAATTATTAGTATTAGTATTATTAACAAATCAACATAGAAAAAATGATAAATTGAGTGGTTCAACTCAAGATTAGAAATTACACGAAACCAAGTTTGTTTATTGCTCCTCAACAATGTTTCCCTTCTCAGTCACATATGTACCATCCAAAAACTTCATTATACCCTTGTTCTTCACGTGGCATTTCTGGTTAATAAGAGCAGCAGAACAAGAAACAAGCTCATTGTAATTTCCATCAAAATAGAATACAAGAATATATTGAATATGAACCTGCTCTTATGGACCTTGAGGTAACAAGGTCCGAGAGATCACAACATAATTAGAAAACCCAGACCTATAAAAATCAACAAACTACTCCCTTCAAAAAATTCGATTAAATCTTGGTACTCACTAGAGGACCCACTAGAACCCTTGTAATTATTCTTTTTCTTTATTCATAATCAGCCGCTTTAATTCGCGCTGCTTTATTTTGTATCTCATGAATTTGTAATTCTCTTTCGGTTATAGAGAGCCGATATTTGCGCTGGAAGATGGCAGATACTTCTCTACAGGAGCTGTTGATTGATCCATTTCCATCTTTCCTCCCTGTTCTAATGGGAATGTTTGGCCCATTTTCTAAAAATAAAAAAGAGAAAAATAATCATAATGATGGCAAAATATCTATTCAATAAAAAAAAATTAGGAAAATTTACATATATAGCTATCAGTGCGCGATAATATCCGCACAAGAGACGATACAAGGCAAACTACCTCCACTTTGGCCTTGTTGCTGTAAATGACCTCAAATCCTCTCACATTCTTATTAAAAGGTGCATCGTTTTCAGTCGTATTAGTCACAGTTGAGTTCAATAGGATTGACGCCTGGCAACCCTCCATGCCAAAAAAAAAAAAAAAGTTAAGAAAGTGACAAAATGTTACTACTTTTTTGATTAAAAAATGACAATATTATTACGAATGCTTAAAGTGGAGAGAAATATTTATACTAACCCAAGCAAAGCAATCAACATAATGCCATCTCTGTAAGGGACCAGCGTGATCTGGTGTTTGTACGACCAAGGTCAACGTGGGCTTCTGTTGAACCCATCAGTACAATGAGAGCCAAGTAGTTGAACCCATCAGTAAAATTGAACCCATCAATGTGTTGATCTGAATTGAACTAAATTGGAAACTATTATACTATTTCATGAATGTCACACCAAGACTCAAATTATATCTTAAGTATACTGTACATCGGTTTATTTCACTAGATAAGAAGTGTACAAAAAAGTAGTAATTGAAATGTAGAATAAATAAATAATCTAATATGTACCGGTGCATGTCGTGATTCCTAACTATCTAATATGTAACATGGTACAATTGAAATAGTTGGTACCAGTCTTAATTAATCCCAATTGAGCCTTACTTAGTCTCAGTTAAGTTCAGTTCTTAATTCTTTTTTACATCTTGTTTTTTCCCTTTGGATTGTACAGAAAAAGGATGAAGAGAAAACTTGGATAATTAGTTAGGCTGCATAGTTGAGCGGATGCACTTCGGTTGAATCAAATCATTTTTCATGTATCTTGGGTTGGTGTGCATGATAATTTGTATTTCAGAGTATGCTATGTCCTGTGTATGTATAATGGTGCATTTCTGTTGTAATTTGGAAATTTGAAATGGCAATGAAAATTGAAATTGGTGGTACAAATTTAGTTTGGTTAATGAATTTAGGAATTTGTTTTTAGCTTTAAAAGGAGAGAAATTGGTACCGTTTGATCATGTTATATAAATTTTTTGATATAATTATGTAAATGCCTTAATTATTTGGATATGTGTAACTCTATTTAGAAGCATTATTGAATCCATACTGAAGAAATTTTTCCATATAGTAAAATTTTGAAAAATGTAGCAATTAATAACAAATTGAGTTCTTAAGAAACTGCCACCATGAGATCTTTAAATAGTTGTAACACCAAAATTCAAGTGACATGAAATTAGATTACAAAAAATATAACTTACCATATCAAATCAAATTGCAATTCATAATATTGGTAAGATAACATCTAATTATATTTTTCCTTACACAAAAAATGTTATTCATCAAATAACATCAAATTACAAATTACATAAAACTGGTATCACAAATAACATCTCATCAAATTTCCTCCTTATTGGTACCAGCCCAAGTGCATTGCCCAAAGTTGGTATCTTTATTACAGAGAGGATTCCCCGTGACTTGTCTTGCTCATAAACAGAAAGGGGCTTTTCATTGAATTTAGTGATGAACAATGTTTGAATTCACACTATTTCTCGACATCTCGAAATAGTATTAGTTTTATTTCATCTTAGTAATTTGAAAAACAAGCCACACATCTCTCTTATCGTTTGACCTAATTTGTAGCTCGTTGTTTATGTCCAGCGAGAGATTGGTGCCAAGAGAGGGATTTTTGTCGAATCAACAACGTGAGCTATAATTTATGTCTTTTCCATCCTTTCGATTATAAATTCCTCTCATTTTATACTTTGAATAAACAGCCAAATTAGATAGGTATCAATCGATGGTGGTGAAAAAGATTCTGAAGCAGATGGAAAAAGGAAACGAGGGAGAAGGGCGGGGAGAGGCGACGGTCGGAAGGTTGAGATGTTCTACTTGTTTGTATCCCGTGCTTGATCGGTGGAGAGGGTAAGACCACTTGTATATCGTCCAGTAGAGATCTCTAACAAAATGCACTAACAAATTAGATTTTTAATAATATTTATGCTAAGTATGTAGGTTGATGGAGCTCAAACTGATACCGTATAAGTAATTCACATTCAGTCAGAATACAATGCTTCAATCGAGAATTGTTCTCACAAACCGGCAATATACTGACAGATGCACGGCTACAAAAATGTCAAAATAAATTGAAGTATATAGTGCAACATATAAGATGTATATATATATATCAATTGAAAAAACTTTACACATGACTATACGTACTACTATGTCTTTAAAAACTGTTTCTAGTAGGTCTAAAATCTGCTGGTGTTTCAGGTTGTTCTTTTTTAGGAATTGAGGTCAGGATGGTTTTGTTGATAAAGGCTGGCATAATACCTATAAGGAAATTTTTTTGAACAACAGAACATATATCAACTCTCATGATTTCCCAGAATTTGAGCATAGAAAATTATACATAAACAGCATAGAAAATTACACAGAAAATCAAGAGTAATCAAACCATGTGTCAAAAATTGATTGGCTTTGGTTACAAAAATTGAACAGAGCACTTGCATTCTTCGGATTCCTGCCAAAATAAAATCATAATGCGTAACAAAATACCAAGAAACTCATCACATGAATAAAATAACAAACTTAGCAAAACTTACATGTCAAATGTCTGAAAAAGGAGACGTAATGCGCAAGCTTCCGCACAAAATCCCTAATTTTCTTCACATAGAATGAACTAAACAATTAATACAAAAAAAATATATACAGAGTCATTTGCATTTAAAGCCAATTAAACTGGCCCTCGGAATTTCAAGCACGAGAATGGGGTGTCATAGTGGCAAATCAAGCCGAGTTACTTTGTTGAGAAAAACTAGCCAGCACAAAAGAGCAAGAAAGTAAATCCTTTTATAAATTAACAAAATTGCAAAAAAAAAATATTTGATTTGTAAAAAAAAGATAAATGGAAGAGAAATTAAATGATATTGAGCTTTAAGGCTTTTTACAACATTTATTTGTCATAATTTTTTACTGTAATTTTTAAAACAACATAATAATTATTATTCTTATTAAATCACTTCTAAATTTTTATTCACATCACATAGTCACTTTCACTTTCTATCACTCAGTATTAACAAATCAAACAAACACATTAGAAAAGCAGTTCTCTCAACTAACCTCGCTTTCAGTTACAAGAGATGATCTGTAAAGCCTAATTATATGAGCAACTCATTGAAGAACCAATCTGCGGAAAGTCGGTGAGTCTCTGCATGCTGAATCAAATTACAAATAAGAAATAAAATATTATAGAAAGTATAAAGAAACTACTGAATACAATATTTTAAATTAACTGAAAAAAAAAATACGAACTTACGTCTTTCAGAGCTGATGGAGCAACACCATCGTGTGATATAAGCTCTTGCAAACAAGACGGACCAATCACCCTTCGTTTCAGAAAAAATCGCAATATATCATGGGCTAAATCCAACTAGGCCCAATATGAATGGATAAGAGGCCCATCTCGATGGAGATCTCCTCCTCCTCCTGCAGGAGTCCAAACTCAGATTCATTAGATTGATTAATTGTATTAGGAAGTGAGATTATGTATTTCCTTGTATAATTGATTGCAATAGGAGATCGTTTATGTGTCAGGGCTTATAAGTAGTTCAATAAGTCTACAAAACCGGATACCACAACCGGATTCGCAAGCGGATGGTGATTTGGCATACTCATTACTCAATTTTTTTGATAAGGTAGACGAATAAAAGGTGCCCATGTAGGAAAAGAATTGAGTAATGCATATGCCAAATCACCATCCAGTTTTGTAGACTTATTGTAAAGGGAAATGATATGGGCAAGAAAGGATTTGATACGCGCAGGAAAAATTCTAACAAAAAGACGTCTTTACCCTTCTTTATTAATGTCAATTAATTGAGTTAAAAAAGGCAAGAGTATATTACTCTTTAGTCTTTATTGCTGATTAAAGTTCTAACAAAAAAATTTCGTTTGTTATATTGTTTTGGGTAATTTTAAAATAAAGTTTTAATGTCAATATACTATTGGTGTAATGAAATATAATATGTATACTGGAAATAATATATTGAGTAAAAAATAGTATACATAACATAATAATGTATAATAAGAGTTTACATGGTTGAAGTAAATTATTATATGATAAAATAATAATAAAAAATTAATAGTAATAAACTATAAAGTTACTATCAAATAACGACTTCATCTAAAATGAACTAATATATTATATATACATGATATAAGTGGATATAAGTAAATGTATGTGAATATGCTAATGACATTTTGATTTGTCTTGACTTTATTAGTACTAACTTGTATAATTGTCCTGACTAGACTTTGAAGAGAGAAAGGTATCAAGTTATTATTTTATTATATATTGGCCATGTGAATGTGGTGAGAATTGATAAGTTATGTAAAAGGCAACGTGTGCGCACATATGGAAATGAAAACAACAAAGTGGAAACGAGATATTCACGTTTCTATAATCCCGTTTATTTTTTTCAGATTTGAGCAAAATAAATGGAAACCATATGAATAGCCTACTAATTGTATTAGGGACTTCTAAATAGCCTTATATAGTTGATTGTACTGAGAATTATGAATGGAACAAAGATCAAATTGGTATTTTAGTTAGTCTTTTCTCTTTTCCTCTTTCTTTTCTTCTTCTCAAATTTCTATTCTTCTTTCAAGTCTCTTTATATCTCGTCATAATTGTGACATTCAGCTTGTTGATCTTCTCTTACTCTAATTGAAATTTGAAAAAGATACAAGTTTAGTATTGAGGCTTCTTTTGCTTTTGTGTGATGTTGCAGGGTGAAGTGAAGTGAAGTGACCATCCATCAACCATGCCTGCTTGGTCGGACCTGGCGAGTGACGCGCTTGAGCACGTAACGAGTTTTCTTGCCCTGACAGATCAGCACCGATTCGGTGCTGTGTGTCACAACTGGCGTTCTGTTGCAAAGCGGAAGCGTCACCCCCCTGCCCCGCAACTCCCGTGGTTGGTGCTCGGAGAGGACGAGAAAACCAAGAAACGCAATTTCTTCAACTTTTCGGAGCAAAGGGTTTACTCCATCGACATTCCTGAATTATATGGGCACTTCATTGTAAGCTCCTCGTTCGGCTGGTTGTTTACCATAGACGAGAGGGTCAATGGCTATCTGCTGAATCCCTTCACCAGGGAGTGCTTCACGCTACCTCCTTTACCACCCTATTTTCCCGACATGACAATGACATTTAATGCCGATGAAGCGGTCGTCAAAGCGAATGAAAGATGTTTCACAATGCCCTTCAAAGAAGGATTGTAATCAAGGCTCTTTTATCTCATGATCCTAAGAAGAATCCAGATTTCACTATATTTATCGTGTTCGGTGAGTCCCCTTATAGGCCTGCAATATGGAGGGCAGGTGATACAGTTTGGAAAATCATAGATTTTCCTTACCATTTATGGGATGTCATTTGGTTTGAAGGAAAGTTTTATATCTATTCCTACCAGTTGGTGTTTGTTGTTGATGGGGTGGGTTCTGATCCTAAAGCGATAGAAATATCTGCCCCAAAGTTAGTCTATAGGCGCCCATATTGGTTGCACTTCGTGGAATTCAAGGGAAAATTGTTGCTCATAGAGAGGTTTTCCCGCAAGTCGTTTAAGGTCTCAAGGATTAGTTTGAAGGAAGGAGCATTGGATGGTCTCGATAATATTGACGACCTTGCGTTGTTTGTGGGGAATAACTCAGGTTTGGTTGTTGATCCTAGTGGGTTTCCCGGGTGCATTCCAAATGGTATCTATTTCGCCGACGCTTATTCCCCTATGTACAGAGTGGACGATTTTGGGGTCTATGACATGGTTGAGAAGACTCTCAAACCATTTCGTCCCTTCGATGATGTTGTTTCTCGTCCTAAAACAAAACTTGTATGGTTCACTCCTAATTTATCATAAGGTTTTGTTGTAGCATGTTGTAAATCGTATGTATCATTAGTAAGTTATTTGTGGGATCAACAGTTTGCATAATTCATAGTAAGGTTATTCGTTTTGTTTCCGCTATGCAATAAAACATTAGTTATGTATCGTTGGGCTCAACAGTTTGTAAAATTAACAATAAGGTTATTTGCTTTGTTGCCTATATGCAGTAAAATGGGCAACATTTGGGAGATTATTAATGTGTCATTGTTCTTAGTTGTTGTCTTGTAATGAACTTCTAAAAGGTATCATATCCGAACCGGAACAAGAATACTCGCTAGTTTCTATACAAATTCCCTTGAAAATATTACCCTAAAACTTACCTACAAATTCCTAACTGAGCATCCAAACATGTAATTTTCAGTTTTCAATTTTGAATAGTTCAGTATTTTTTTGGTATTCCAGAATGTATTAAGGTTTTCCTACGCTATCCAAGCAAGCCCTTAGTAAACAAGAAATCCAGTTTCACAACACTGGAGACGAACGAACAGTTGCCATTAAATTCGGTGGAAGCCCAATCCAAACTAATCCCGCCTTATAAAGGGCCCACAAGTCGGATGCACGAAGAGCACTCGGCCCGCCTTCAACAAAAGAAATTGAAGCAAAAAAGGAACTACAGCTATAAAATTGAAGGGCTGAAGATAAAATTGGAAATTCGGTAAAAGAAAAAGAAAGGAAATCAGGAAGGCGGTGGGTGAAGGGAGCAGATCAAACGAAATTTCGGAGATATTATTCTTTCTTCACTTCTTAATCGCACTCCAAAGGTGAGTTTTTCTTGTTTCCGCCCCTTTTGTGAGCACGGTTTCCTGTATTAACAGATTTTCTTTTGATTAATGTTGTTTTATTTTTCGATTTGCTGATTCTAGTACTTAAATGCCCAATTACGTCCCATTTTATTAAAAAAAAAAGCATCTTGGTAGTGGCTTTATTTATGTTCTTTGCGCTTGTGTTGCATTACCCTGATTTTAATGCATGGTTTCATCTGAAATGATGGCTAAACGTGAGTCTTTTCCCTAAAAATGCTACTGTAGATTTTTAGGTTCAAATCTCAATTAGCATACAATTTGTGAGGTGCTTGTTCTCCCTATTTCCTACTCTTCCTCTTCATTCTACCCCCACTTGTAAATTAGGGTTAGTGCGCCCCCCAAATCGCAACTCTGATCGCATTTCAGGTAAGTTATGTGTTATGATAGATCAATTACAGCAATATAGAGGGTTTTTTATGGTTTTCTCAGGCTGTCTTAGTTTTTTCTCAACAAACGAGAGATTTATTTAACCTATTTGGATGGTGTTCTCAATCTGTCTTAGTTTTTTCTCATCAATTTCTCCCTTTTGTTAAAGTTCTTTTGATCAATTTCTATTATCTTTCTCTATAGATCTCTCTAATGGCAGCAACATTAACGGCCTACGAGTTCAAACAAGGATCCCACCTCGTCGAAATCACAGGCTACTCAAATCTCAAAGGTAAGGGGATCGGAAAATTCGTGACATCAGAGACCTTTGAAGTCGGAGGCTACAGGTGGTTCATCCGCTACTATCCAGACGGATATCGAGAGGAAGACAAAGGTGAATGCATCTCCTTCTTTATCGACTTGACGGACACAAAGGAAATTGTTAGAGCTTTGTTTGACATTAGATTGGTCGATAAGAACGGGAATGTCTCCAACAACACGGCTGAAGTAGCAAGACCTTATCTTTTCCGGGCGAATTGTGACTCGATTGGATTTTATCGTTTCATCGGGAAGAATGAGCTGGAGAGTTCGGAGTTTCTGGAGAATGATGCTTTCAAGGTGCAGGTTAAGATTGTGGTTGTGGGGGGTGGGGGAGGCGAGACAGAAGATGAGACGGAAGAAGGTGAGACAAGTGGGGTGGGGAATAATAATAATACACAGAGTGGGGGAGGGGGAAGAGAAAGGGAAAAAAGAGGTGCTGAGCACGAAAGAGGAGTCGGGCGGTGAGCGGGTGGCTTGTGGGTGGATCGACATCGATGAATCCAAGTTCAGGATAATTCTGCTGACTAAGTAGTAGTTTAGTTTTATGTGTGTATTTATTTATGTTTTGTGTGGAAGAATAGTAAGGTTAATCTAGTTTTAGTGTGATGTTTGTGTGTTGCTTTTGACTGCTGAGACTAAATTGGTTGTGCTTTAATGTGTGTTACTATCAAATGTTTTGACGTTTTTAGATTTGATTGAATGATTTACATCGGATACAAAGAATCTAGACTAGTTGACCAGTCTCTAACAACCTAATATGTCTGGACCATTCATCTTTAACTGAACATTTTTTGTCCATTAGATCTTGATCCACACAACATAGTTTCTTTGATACATATTCAGCCCATCACATATTATGCAGCCCATACACATGGATTAAATGACCGTTGGGTCTCATCTCCAGTCGTCTCCAATTCTGTAATCAATTAATGGACAACACCAAACCCGTTAATACCTGACTTTTTTTTTTAATACAACAATTTTGAAAAATAATTCAACAAATACCATTCTTTTGAAAAAAATTAAGAAACTACCATTTCCGCCACTACCAGTGGCGAAACATGGTATATTTTTTAATTTTTCTTAAAAAATCTTAATTAGGCTAAAAAACACTGTTCCGCCACTATCCGCCACTGGTAGTGGCGGAACATGTTAAAATTTTAATTTTCCGTTACCATTAAACGGATTCTGCAAAAAAAAAAAAATATTGTTCACTGTTCCGCCACTTGCGAGTGGCGGAACAGTGAACAGTATTTTTTTTTTTTTTGGATAAATTTTCAGAGTCTTTTTAGGGGCAAAAAAAATATAAAACAGGTTGTTCCGCCAAGCTTGTTACCGGAACAAGAATTTTTTTTATTTTTTGGCTAATTTTTTTTTTTATTTTTTCCGCTAAACAGAGGCTGTTCCGCTAAGGGTTCTGGCGGAACACACCCGGGTCATTTTTTCTCCTAATTAGGATTATTGAAGAAATCCTACTTACGAGAAAAAATGGCCCGGGTGTGTTCCGCCAGAACCCTTAGCGGCCTTTTTTTAATGGAACATGTTAATTTTTTTAATCTGTAGCGTTAACTGCAAATTTAGAAAAAAAAAATTAGTCAAAAAATGAAAAAAATTCTTGTTCCGGCAACAAGCTTGGCGGAACAACCTGTTATATATTTTTTTTGCCCCTAAAAAGACTCTGAAAATTTATCCCAAAAAAAAAAAATACTGTTCACTGTTCCGCCACTGCATAATCCGTTAATGGTAACGGAAAATTAAAATCCGATGTGCACCGATTCAACGCTGTGTGTCACAGCTGGCGCTATGTTGCGAAACAAAAGCGTTACCCCCCATGCCCCTCAACTCCCATGGTTGGTGCTTGGAGAGGATGAGAAAACCAAGAAACTCCGGTACCACCCTTTTTTGACAACATGACAATGACATTTAATGCCGTTGAAGCGGTCGTCGAATCGAATGGAGAATGTTTCACAATGCCCTTCAAACGAGTGAAAACCGCGATTGTATCCAAGGCTCTTTTATCTCATGATCCTAAGGAGAATCCGGATTTCACTGTAGTTATCATGTTCGGTGAGATCATTAGGCCTGCGATATGGAGGGTGGGTGATACAGTTTGGAAAATCATAGATTGTCCTTACCCGTTATCGGATGTCATTTGGTATGAAGGAGAGTTGTATATCTATTCCTTCCGTATTATGTATGTTGTTGATGTGGTGGGTTCTAATCCTAAAGCGACAAAAATATTTACCCTAATGTCACACAATATGCGCTCGTCTTTGTACCTCGTGGGCTTCCAGGGAAATTTGTTGCTCATAGAGAGGTTCAAAAGACGCAACGAGCTTACAGTCTCAAGGGTTAATTTAAAGGAAGGAGCACGGGATGGTCTCAGTAATATTGACGATCTTGCGTTGTTTGTGGGGAATAACTCAGCCTTGGTTGTTGATCCTAGCGGGTTTCCCGGGTGCATTCCAAATGGTATCTATTTCATCAACGTTTATGCGTCTATTTCTAGCTAGGCTAGACGATTTTGGGGTCTATGACATGGTTAATAAGACTATCAAACCGTTTTATCCCATCAACGTCAATGATGCCGTTTCTCCTCCTGAAATAAAACTTATATGGTTCACTCCTAATTTATCATAAGATTTTGTTGTAGCATGTTGTAAACCGTATGTGTCATTAGTAAGTTATTTGTCGGCTCAACAGTTTGCATAATTCCTATAAAGGTTTTTTGTCTTGTTGCCTCTAAGCAATAAAACATTACTTAATTATCTGTAGGGGCACAGTTGTTTCAATAATTCGTTATAATGTTATTCGTTTTGTCTATGCAAAAAAACGTGCAACATTTTAAATCTTAGTTTTGACCATATAAAACGCAAAACAAATCAAGTATGAAAGAAAAGAAGCTCCGAAACAAATGCAATTAATCAAAGATATTTATTAGCAATTTCTATTAAACACTCAGAAAGTTCATTCGGCGCAGAAAGCATCACCATATGATCAGCATTTTCAATCATCTTCACCTCTTTCACGGGATTATTCTCTATCATCCATCGCTGGTGTTCAACTGGCACCGCTAAATCTTTTCGACAAGTTACGTAAATTTTATCAACCGTCCATACCGCTCTTTTGAGAAAGGCTTTTGGGTCTGTAAATCCTCTTGGACGTTCCAGCTCTACACAAGCTTGTCGCGAGCGTAAAGTCTTAATACATATATTTCAATGCCATTTTTTCAATCAAGATTGGGTTTGAATTATACCATATAAACATATTTAGATTTGCTTCATGATTCTTTGTTTGAATTACACCAGTTGGCACATGTTTAAAGTAAACTTATATAAAAGAAAATATAAAAATACATCCACAATAAGGTTAAAACCAGCCACTGTGCTTTCCCAAACATCTATTGCATAGGAGCAGGAGAGGAATAGATGCATTGAAGTCTTATGCGTTGTGAGACCATCCTCTCTTAGCGAGATTGTCGGTTGTGAGTAGCCTGTTTAGGAGAAGAAGCCAAGCAAACACCTTCACCTTACTCGGACTTCTGATCTTCCATAAGTTCCTGATCATTCTTGAAAGAGATGTTTTAATTACTTAAGATAATAGATGAAGTAATTAATTGATCATCAAACTTTGAAAGAGAAAAAAAAGAATAAGACACAAGCACAAGCTGGATGACGGTGTAGTGGTCATGTAACAAACAAATTAGTGTTGGTCGTACAACAAAAAGCAGGTACAATAAGATGAGATAATTATATTAATCATAATTACTATTTTTGTTACAACTAAAGAAGAAGATTTGTGTAATAAATAATTAGCAAAATTAAAGCAGAGCACCCAAACAGAAAATATAAAATCTACTCGGCTCGTCTCTCCTCAGCCATCACACTTTCTTTCGCCGACAGAAAAGCTAGGTCAGATAGATTTTCCCCCAAATCATTTCGCTTCATTACATGGCGAATCCCGCTCCGGCCATCGGAATAATCCATCTGCCGCCGGATATTCGTGGAATTGCTGAATTTACCGCCAAGCTCGTCGCCAAATGCGGGCCAGAGTTCGAGTGGATGCTCGTAAGCGCAGGAAACCCTGACTTCAACTTTCTGATCCCTTCTGATCCGTTCTATGCTTTTTATGCCTGTCAGAACAAAAGTTCCAGCTCCAATCCGCCCCTACTGCTTCATCTCAGACCGGATCTTTCCAGCTCCATTCCGCCCCTACTGCTTCAACTCAGACCGAATCTTTCCCGCTCCAATCCGCCCCTACTGCTTCAACTCAGACCACCGGAATAATCCATCCGCCACAGAATATTAGTGATATTGTTGATGCGGCCGCGCAGCTCGTCGCCATGCACGGGCCAGACTTCGAGCAGATGCTCGTAGCTAGCAGCAAAGAAGTCCCTGAGTGGAAGTTTATGATCCCTTCTGATCCATTCCATGTTTTTTATCAGCAGTGCGTGTCAGAACACAAGTTCCAGCTCCAATCCGCCCCTACTGCTTCAACTCAGACCGGATCTAAACCATCTCATGATTCATTTGTAATTATTTGTTTATTTCATCATTTATTTATTTGATCACTTATTTGTTTGCTCACTTATTTCTGTATGCTTTTTATTTTATTTTTTTCATTTTTTCTTCTCTTGAGCCAGTTTACGATTAATTCCCCTTGTTCTCGTTGGTTTATTGTAATTTAAAAAGGAAAAGATCCACTTTTGCCCCCTCATTTCTTCCCCAACGCGCAATCTGCCTCTTATTTTATTGTGTGGGGAATTTCTCACGGATTTGAAGTTGCACAGTAGAATGAGAAAAGTAAAATAAGCTGACAGAACTGCAGTGTTGCCTAAATATTTTGGGCTTTAGTATCCTTATATTTATCGCATGAAAATACCAAGGACATTTTTTGCTATCTAATTAAGGATAGTGCTTTTCCATGCAGACTCGTTTATGTCAATTGCAATTGTACTTTTTTTATCTTTTTGTTTGAGACTCAAACCATGACTAGTTTCAGAGACTTGCTAAATATATATTAACTGTGCTAAATGCGTTTGTTGTGACTCGAATTTGAAAGACCAATTAAGTGAATCTTGAGTACATGAATGACTTCATATTTTGGTCGAACTAAAGGTCCTTGACTGTTATGTACGAAATTATTGTCTAGATATGAACACCAGTACACCACTTTTTGAATGAGCTCTTGATGAGATTGGTTTAGTCTTGGGATTGCTATACTCGGCATCCTTATGATCCGTTTTTCTTCCTCTTGCTCCTCCTTATATTTATAATCAGAAAAAAGAATCATGTTAGATAAATCTGAAATTTATAGTGATATATTTATAACCCCAAAAAAAAAAAAATTTGGAAAATACCTTATATTCTCGATATTTCTTCTTGTATTCTTTAATAACTAAGCCGACAGGAGTTGGCTCTTTATCTTCTTTCTGAATTTCCTCCTAAACGATAACAATTAAACGAAGAACGAAAACATTAGTAAATACAGTTATATGAGAAAAATATGTCAATTGTTAATTGAACTTGGGAGGATTCTCTTCAATTTCTGTCTTTTCTTCATCTTCCTCCTAAATAAACCATAATAAATAATTATAATTAATAATTAGTAAATAAAATACAAAAATATAAAAAGAAATAATAGAAAGAAAACATATAGACTAACCAATAAGGGGGCTTTATCTTGTATAGTAGGTTCCAACGGCTCACCACCAAAAATCTTCTTAATCTTGCGTAGAATTGATCGCCTTCCATCCATTGATAAGATTCTCAGAGCTTTTTCTTTTCTTTCTCACAAAATCAGTACTCACAAAATGTGTTTGAAAAGTGAAACTGAAACCAATCGGACATATATATAGGATGGTAGATATTTCTCAAGGATTGGATAAGCATTAATCGAAGGATGCATCTCTTCGTTTATTAAAAGTAATGATAACTTTTCGTATATTTTGAATCCTGACCGTTGGATATATTACCGTTAAAAAATTAAGCAAAACAATGTAATTAGCCGGGCCAGATGCATCTTTGAAGAACATGTATAAAATTCGGTTCAGCCAATGGGCTTTACATTGCCATGGCCCATTAAATCGCAGTAATGTGTAAACTGATTGGGCCATTTCTTCCAAAAAACTAGCATGTTAGTATGTAACCGGTGATAAAATATTATATATATTTTTTTTTCTTTCGGCGGGTACAGTTAATTCGACCCGAAACCCGAAATCTGCTTTCACTCCTCCTTCCTGCAAACAGAATCAGAGCAAGTCTCGAGCTCGGCAGAGATAGATGGCGTTAATGGCGGCGCTGGAGGCGGATCTCCGCGCTCTTTCAGCCGAGTCTCGCCGCCGCTATCATCGAGGTCCCTTTTGTAATTTCACCCTTATAATTTTTCATTTTGCCCCCTGTAAGATCTCAAATTTTCGTTTTAACTGAAACTAGTACTTGAATGTTATTTTTCGATCATATAATTAGCTGAATTTGTTGCTTTCTTATTGAGTGATGAATGAATACTAGTACTTTCCATCCTCCCCCCTCCCTGCCCCGCGGGTAAGATCTCAAATTTTCGTTTGAACTTAAACGAGTGCTTGTGTGGTATTTTTTTTTATCATATAAATAGTTCAATTCATCGCTTGTCCATTGAGTGGTAAATGAATACTGATACTTTTCAACTGAAGCATGAATATTGTGATATTTTCAGCTGCGTTCTTTATCTAGCCCAAAGGAAATTGCACAGAACGATGATATACTGCGAATTTTTCTGATGGCATGTGATGTAAAAATCAGTGAAACTAAGTGTGATTGGTCTCTCTTATTTGCAAAAGCTCGTATCACAATTCACATGATGCTGTAAATCCATCTGCTCTGAAAGATACACTATCTACTGTGAAAGAAGTAAGAATGTTTTTTTTTTCAGTTAAATTGTAAATATTGTATTCAATAGATTTTCTGTAATATCTTTTTTGACTTTATATTTTTTGTAATATTTATTTCGTACTTGTGATTTGATTCAGCATGCAGAGATGAATGATGAGAGTGTTCAACTCAAAACCTTGCAAACCATTCTTATCATATTTCAATCACATTTACACCCTCAAAGTGAGGTAAAAAAATATCACCATACTTATTAAACGAGTCCATGTTCATCTCTCGTGTGAAGTTTGAACTCGTTATTATTGCATTGTTATTTCTTAATTAATTCCAGAATAACATGGGTCAAGCTCTTGGAATATGTCTAAAACTACTCGAAAGCAACCGATCTTCTGACAGCGTTCACAAGTAATTCCACTTAAAAAAACTAAATTCCATTTCAAATATTCTAAATTTATTAACTTCACCTTTTAATTTTTATTATTTTTTAATTATTTTTGTTGAAAATCTTCCTTGTGGAAAAGTTGCTTCCACAAGTCTTCTTTCATGGTCAAGTTCTGTGTAATTCACTAATTTTCCATCCTTCCTTTGTTTTAGGGATAATTGCGCTGTTAAATTTGTAGTTTAGTCCCTGTTATGATTGGATTGCGATTTAGTCCATGTAAAACACTAATTCAAAGAAATATTCCTTCAAAATATTGAAGATATAATGGACATTAATCCATCCATCAATTAAAGATTCAAATTTATTTTTTTTAGAAAATTATAGACTAATCTAGTTCCAGGCAAAGCTCAGTGTTAATTCTAGAGGTTCACAAACCTACATCAATTTTATTCAAACCTGTCTGTACAAACTATAATTTATTTATCATCTTTTGAAAAAATGATAAATTGAGTGGTTCAACTCAATAATTATATGCACATAAGTAATGAACAGCAAGTAATATTACGATTGACTAGTTAGCCCGCGGATCAAGTAAAATATTAACAGTCAAACATGGGCTAAATCCAACTAGGTCCCATATGAATAATAATAAAATAATAATGTTAGTTTCTATATTATTTATTTCCATCTTTAAATTAGAAAGTATTTCCTTTCTTAATTAATTTTATTAGGAATTGAGATTATTTATTTCCTTCTATAGCTGACTGTAATGGGAAATAGTTTATGTCAGGGCTTATAAATAGCCTACTACTAATTGTATTAGGGGCCTATAAATAGCCATTTACAGTTGAACACTTGATTGTAATAGAATCACGAATCAACACAAAAATCAAATTGATAGTTTAGTTAGTCTTTCCACTTTTCTTCTTTCTTTTCTTCTTCTCAAAAATTATATTGTTCTTTCAAGTCTCGTTATATATCTGGTCTTTATCCTGACATTCAGTTTGTTAATCTTCTCTTCCACTACTTGAAATTTGAAGTACAAGTTTAGTATTGAAGTCTGCCTTTATGTGCTGTCGCAGGGTGGGGTGAAGTGACCATCCATCCATCCATCCATCAACCATGCCTGCTTGGTCGGACGCGCTTGAGCACATAACAAGCTTTCTTGCCCTGACTGATCAGCACCAATTCAGTGCTGTGTGTCACAACTGACGTTATGTTGCAAAGTGGAAGCGTCACCCCCCTGGCCCAGAACTCCCGTGGTTGGTGCTCGAAGAGGATTAGAAAACCAATGTATCGTGTAACTCTTATTGTTGTACGTGTAATTCTCTCAGAAAGTGTTTTTCTTATTGTGAAATAAAACCAACTCCGGTGTTTGAATCATAGCTATCACATGCCAAATTTATCACATAATAGAGATCAATATAATTATTTATGTCGAACATGGGCTAAATCGAACTGGGCCCAATATGAATGGATAATAGGCCCATTTTGGGGCCGAAGAAGGGAATCCAAATCCGACGGAGATCTCCTCCTCCTGCTGCCCGAATACAGAAGCTTCTACCGCACGAGTCGTCAGATTCAGAAGGCAGGAGATCTCCTCAACGATTCCACCCCTCGTCGTCCCTTGCGCAGCCCACCTCTCTCCCTCTCCCTCCCTGGATCGCCGGTCAAAGAGACAAAGATGGCTTCTTTCTGAAGGTTCACTCTCTCTCTCTCTCTCTCTCTCTCTCTCGTTCGCTGGTAAAAGTGACAAAGATTGCTTCTTTCTCAAGGTAGAGTTCGGGTTTCTTCTGCATGCAGTTCACTGAGTCTGATGTCCCTCTTTTAGTGGCTCTTTGAGATAGAAAATTTTGTTTTCAATACGGTTCAAGTTGGGAACTTTAAATTTGAGATCTTTTCAGAGGTTGTTACTGGTCTGTCTTTGGTGGGTTTCCGCCTCAATTGACGCTAGCTGGTTCAATTTCAATCTAATAATAATACTATTAGCTTCTATATTATTTATTTCCATCTTTAAATTAGAAAATATTTCCTTTCTTAATTAATTGTATTAGGAAGTGAGATTATGTATTTCCTTGTATAATTGATTGCAATGGGAAATAGTTTATGTGCCAGGGCTTATAAGTAGCCCAATAAGTTTACAAAACTGGATTCACTACCGGATAGTGATGTGGTCTACTCATTACTCAGTTTTTTGATAAGGTAGATGAATAAAAGGTGCCATGTAGAAAAAGAATTGAGTAATGGATATGCCAAATCACCATCCGGTTCTGTAGACTTATTGTAAAGGGAAATGATATGGGCATGAAAGGATTTGATAGGAGCAGGAAAAATTCTAACAAAAAGACGTCTTTACCCTTCTTTATTAATGTCAATTAAGTGACTTAAAAAAGGCAAGACTGTATTACTCTTTATTGCTGATTATTTCTCTTTTCGACATAAACATCATCAAACCCCTCAAATCTAATGCTATTTATTAAAATAACCAAATTTTTTTATTGGATTAAATTTCAATTTTATAAATTTGTTATTATCTTTTCAATGTTAATTATGTGCTTATTCAAATAATTATTTAGGAAATACAAGTTACATAATTACAAAGGTATACAAGAATAAAAAAAAAATTCCATTATTATGCAATTTCATGAATTTGTAGTTGATGACAAGTAAATTAAAAGGTAATATGAGTAATTAATATATTTTTATTTATTAAAAAAAAATCTTATTACATACTTTCTAAATTAAAATTCAAAAACGCAAATGCCAATGACCTATCAAGTGTCCAAATGCTATTTGAAAAAAAAAATATATAATACTATATTCAAATAATAAATAATTAAAATATATGACATAATTGATAATTTTGAAAAGAAAAAAAATCTTTCTTCTACAAAAAAAAAAAAAAACCGAAGTGATTGAAATTTTTTAGAAATAGTAGGATATGGATGAATGAGATTGAATTGAAGAGACAAAACAAATGTGGAAATAAGCAAGAATGATGCTATCAATAAATTAGAGAGATTTTCATATCATTAGTACATTTATTATTGGGATTATCATTTCCTTTTTAACTCATATTATTGGACATTGCATACTATAGTTGATTGTACTGAGAATTAAAGGCCCTGCTTGATATCATTTTTTTTTTTTTTGTTTCTCGTTTTTAAAAACGATGGTTTTGATTTAAAAATTACTGTTTTTGTTTTTAAAATTGATAACAATTTGTTTCTGTTCATTATTTTATCAAATGCATAGATCATACGAACGAAGGATGATATACTATTTTTAACAAACAGACCTTAAAGCTCTAACAAAAAATTTTGTATCTATATATTATTTTTAATTTTGTTATGTTGTTTTGGGTAATTTTCATATAAAGTTTTAATGTCAATATACTATTGGTGTAATGAAATATATATAATATGTATACTGGAAATAATATATTGAGTAAAAAATAGTATACATAACATAATAATGTATAATAAGAGTTTACATAGTTGAAGTAAATTATTATATAATAAAATAATAATAATAATGAATAGTAATAAACTATAATTTTACTAACAAATAACTACTTCATCTAAAATGAACTAATATATTATATATACATGATATAAGTGGATATAAGTAAATGTGAATATGCTAATGACATTTTGATTTGTCTTGACTTTATTAGTACTAACTTTTATCATTGTCCTGACTAGTCACTAGACTTTGAAGAGAGAAAAAGTATCAAGTTATTATTTTATTATATATTGGCCATTTGAATGAGATGAGAATTGATAAGTACTGTAAAAGGCAACGCCTGCACACATATGGAAATGAAAACAACAGAGTGGAAACGAGATATTCACGTTTCTATAATCCCGTTTATTTTTTTTCAGATTTGAGCAAAATAAATGGAAACCATATGAATAGCATAGCCTACTAATTGTATTAGGGCTTATAAATAGCCTTCGGTAGTTGATTGTACTGAGAATTATGAATGGAACAAAAATCAAATTGATATTTTAGTTAGTCTTTTCTGTTTTCCTCTTTCTTTTCTTCTTCTCAAAATTTCTATTCTTCTTTCAAGTCTCGTTATATCTCGACATAATTGTGACATTCAGCTTGTTGATCTTCTCTTACTCTAATTGAAATTTAAAAAAGATACAAGTCCTGTATTAAGGCTTCTTTGCTTTTGTGTGATGTTGCAGGGTGAAATGAAGTGACCATCCATCCATCCATCCATCAACCATGCCTGCTTGGTCAGACCTAGCGAGTGATGTGCTTGAGCACATAACGAGTTTTCTTGCCCTGACAGATCAGCACCGATTCAGTGCCGTCTGTCACAACTGGCGATCTATTGCAAAGCGGAAGCGCCACCCTCCTGCCCCGCAACTCCCCTGGTTGGTGCTCGGAGAGGACCAGAAAACCAAGAAACTCAATTTCTTCAACTTGTCAGAGCAAAGGCTTTACTCCATCGACATTCCTGAATTATACGGGCACCATATTGTCAGTTCCTCTTACGGCTGGTTGTTTACCATAGACGAGAGGGTCAATGGCTATCTTCTGAATCCCTTCACCAGGGAGCGCTTCGAGCTACCTCCTTTTCCATCCTTTTTTGACGACATGACAATGACATTGAATGCCGATGAAGCGGTCATCGAATCGAATGGAAAATGTTTCACATTGACCTTCCAAGAACTGCAAACAACGATTGTATCCAAGGCTATTTTATCTCACGATCCTAAGGAGAATCCGGATTTCACTGTCATTATCATGTTCGGTGAGGTCGCTAGGCCTGCAATATGGAGGCCATGTGATACTGGTTGGGCAATCATAGATTGTCCTTACCCGTTATCGGATGTCATTTGGTTTGAAGGAAAGTTGTATATCTATTCCTTCGATGTTATGTTTGCTGTTGATGTGGTGGGTTCTAATCCTAAAGCGACAAAAATATCTACCCTAGTGTCAGGCATTTTTGTCCCATTTTGGTTATACCTCGTGGACTTCAAGGGAAAATTGTTGCTCGTAGAGAGGTTTGGCGAGAGGCTTTGCCGCAAGTCGTTTGTGGTCTCAAGGGTTAATTTAAAGGAAGGGGCATTGGATGGCCTCGATAGTGTTGACAATCTTGCGTTGTTTGTGGGGAATAGTTCGCCTTTGGTTGTTGATCCTAGCGGGTTTCCTGGGTGCATTCCAAATGGTATCTATTTCACCGGCGTTTATTCGTCTTTGAATAGGGCGGACGATTTTGGGGTCTATCATGTGGTTGAGAAGACTGTCAAACCGTTTTGTCCCGTCAATGATGTTGTTTCTCCTCGTGAAATAAAACTTGTATGGTTCACTCCTAATTTATCATAAGGTTTTGTTGTAGCATCTTGTAAACCGTATGTATCATTAGTAACTTATTTATGGGCTTGACAGTTTGTATAATTCGCGATAAGGTTATTTGTTTTGTTGCTGCCGTGCGATAAAACATTAGTTAGTTATCTGTAGGGGCTCAGTACTTAGAATAATTTGTTATAATGTTATTTGTTTTGTTGTCTCTATGCAATAAAACGTGCAACATTTGGAATCTTAGATTTGAAGATAGCACATGAGAAACTAGGGAAATTTTCGCGCTTCATTGCGATTTATATAATTTGTTAGTTTATCATTGTTTACAATTTATATACTTTTTTATAAACTTATTATACATGTTTTTATAATTGATAATTTAATAGTATATGAGGCAGTCCATATAAAAGAGAAAATTGAGTTTTGAAAGATGATTTATGACAAAAACAACAAATATTATTCGAGTCAAACACACAATTTGTTGAAGTTTCCATGACAAAACAATAGAATGATAAAACAAGTAATTCTTCAAAAATTTAACCATGCAAGCACACAACAAATTAACAAAAAGCCACTAATGCTATGAAATGTCATCTAATGATAAAATATATAACTTCAATGTAAAATGTATATGTTTTTATTATGTCATACAAACTTAAGAAAATAATAATAAATACATTAAGGTTTTCAAATGAACTCCTAACCACAACATTACAAGGAAAAGAAAATAATTACTAAAAGCAAATACTTTGCTCATACGACATTAGCTCCAAAAATAAACATAAACAGGGGATACTCGTGCTTTGGACCATCAAGATGCTCATAAACCAAAACAATTAATTTAACTATCAAAAAAAGTCTACATAGATCTAATTAGCCAACTCAAATAAACACAAATCAGAGAAAATAACAACAAATAATCTGAATCAAAGCCATCAAATAAACTTAAAAAAAAAAAATTCTACAATTTAAATAACAAAAAATAAATACAACTTTTATCAATAGGTGGCACGTGAAATGCGCTGTCGTGATATGCGAGAGGTAATAATGTGGTAAATAGTTTTGAATATTTTTTGTTACCGTCAGAGTAAGTTTTGCTTATTTTCAAAGGAAAAAGAGGAAAAAATTTCGAAATCCTAAGGTATACAAAAGTACTGGATATCTCCAGTATATTTTTGGTAGTGAACCTAGTGTTAATTTTTTTTTTTTTTTTTTTTACTGACCTTATTGCGCTGCTGAGGCCAGTTGGAATCATATGAACCATCCACATTGTATTAAGCCTGTTACAAAGCAATTGTCAAAAATAATTACAAAATAGCCCTCTAAAAATGAGAAATATCTCATATATCCTAAAAAAATATATTATTCCATTGAGAAACAAGCATATATTATCTCATACATTATTTCATATTTTGTCCTGAAATAGAAGTAAATATATGTAAATATTTAAAAAAGAAAAAAGAAAATAGTTTTGGTTTTGCTTACGTGATAGAACAGAAGTTTCTAACTTTGGATTTGGGAGAAAACCACCATTTCAAACTCCCAATATTCCAATCAGCAGTATTAATATTTAAATATTAATATTTGCAATTAAGACTCAAATTAATCTAATTAATCCTAAATTGATCCCAACTGAACACAATATTGCTAAATTACTCCTCAATTTTCCCAATTTACGCTCAATAAAGCCTCAATTTTACCTATTTTAACCTCAATTGTTCACTTAAGCCTCAGTTCAAGCAAGCAATTCAATCAATTTAATCAATTAATCCTTTAGTTCAATACTCTAAATATAAAAAGGTAAAAAAATGAAAATAATCAAATTACCAAATCATAAAGGCCGAAGGACAAGCGAGCTTCAAAAACGAAACCAAGTCACTAAACACTTCCTTAGAAAACCTGGCCCAAGTACTACGAGAAATTTACGTCAAAGCCCAGCAAAAACACGAGATATCCAAAACTTGTATTAAAATTAGATTAATATCACAAAACTTGTATTAAAAACACGAGTTCGTAATCCAGTACGAAATATCCATCGCGAGAACCGCACCTCGGATTACGAACTCGGATCTCGAAACCAGAAACCAGCAAAGCAGTATTTCAGCACTGTTATTAATTATGGAGCAAATTATAATTGGTATTATGATGTTTTGACACTGTAAAACTTGTATTAAAGTAAAAGTTGAATTAAAGAAGAAATTAATCAACCTGGTAAAATCCGTTTTCAAATTATTTATAGTTAATTAATCGGTTTCTTATTTAATATGTAGCCTTCCAAAAACCCAAAAGTACGCAAGGAAATTAATCAACTCTCTAATTCCCAAAATCAGCTTAATCGATAAAAAGATTAATAAAAACACAAAATGTTCCATAAATCGGAAAGAATCTCTCAGGTATGATAAAAACACACAATAAAAAAAAATCAATTTTCCCACCTGGTAAACAACCTCACGATCTGAATCTGAACTTGAAGAAGGATCCAAATCAGGGACCTTCCAAGCAACGCCTCGATCTGAGATCCGCTCAAGCTTTTTCCTTTGCTGGTCCTCCAGCGCTGCCACGTCCGCCCATCCTTAACCCACACTGGGCGGCGGCGGAAGAGCTGCCCAGTGGACCGACGTCGCAGAGGCGGTTCTTGAGTCTCGTAGTAGCTTCCCCATTTCTAGGGTTTGGTATAGACCTTGTTTTTTTTTTTTTTACTTTTCTCTTGAGTGGTGGTGAAGAAATTATTATTCTACGCGTGAGAGAGGAAGGAAGAGAGACGCAGGAAAAGAGTGCCGCCGCCGGAGATGGCCCCTTTTTGGCCGTCGCCGTTAGAGTTTCCAGAGAGAGCAGGAGAAAATGAAGGTTGGGAGAGAGACGGAGCATAAATGTCAATGTCAATGTCAATGTCAATGTATGAAAGTTTAATTAGTTTAGTCAATGTCAATGTCAATGTATGAAAGTTTAATTAGTTTAGTCAATGTCAATGTCAATGTCAATGTCAAAATAAGGATATGCATAAATGGATAGTGAGTGTTAGACAGGCAAAGTCAAAATAAGGATATGCATAAATGGATAGTGAGTGCTCATGCTCTGCAGCCGGCTGTTGGCTGCATAAAAATCAGAGCCGTCCATCATATTTGATAGAGTGTGAGAACCATTTATCACACTTGATGAATGATAATGAATGATCCTGATCTTCTGCAGCCAGCAGCCGGCTGCAAAGGATCTGCACTCCATAAATGGATTGTAAGTGTGAAAATTCAATTCAATGCTGCTTCGACTTTTGGGCATAATTCCTCAATTAATTAAATAAGAGGATTGTACATTGACGTCATACTTTTCATTTTAATTTTATATAATATATATTGATATATTATATTATATATATATATTTTTTTTGTATATTATTATTTTTCCGTATAAAGACAAATAATAGTTGTCTATTATATTTTTTTTCCCAATTGCCCTTTATTTTTTTCTTATAAAATAATTAAATAAATATTTATTATTTATTTTTTTCATTATCTTTTTACTTTTGTTTGCTTATAAAATAATTAAGTAGCTATATATTATTATTTTCTTTTGATTCTCTTTTTTTTCATTTTTTTTTGTATATTAGTATTTTTTTCCTCATGAAGACAAATAATAGTTGTCTATTATATGTCTTCCTTTCTCCTATTAACTACGACATGTTATTTTTTTTTCCTTCTCCATTTTCTTTCTTTTGTTTGCTCATAAAATAATTGTCTACATATTTTTCCTTCTTTTGTTCATTTTTTATAATATTTTGTATATAATAATATTGTAAACAAATAACTTTGAGAGAGGGAGAGAGATAGGAGGTGAAATGTGTGCACCTACTTGTAAAATAACAAAATACTTGTATATTATTCCTATTATTTTTATTTTATTTTATTTTATTTTTTTTCTTTGTTAATTTTTTCTTCTTTTTTTCCTTTTAATTTTTCCAATTGTCCATTTCGTTTTTACTTATAAAATAATAACTAAATGGAGATCTCCAGTTTTAAAGGATCAGTAATGATCCAAATTCCAAACCAAGGAAAAATGTGGATCAAAATGTCAAAAGATAAAATTAATGATTTATCCTTTTTGTTTCCTGAAAAAGCATGTTTGGCTTCTACTTTTGGGCGAGCTAATAGCTGTGTACTATTTTTCATTTTCTATTTCTTTTCCATTTTTTTTCTTTGTTCATTTTTTTTTCTTTTTCTTTTTCCAATGTCTATTATTTTTGTTTACAAACTAACTATTTTCTTTTCCTTTTTAATTCTTTTGTTTGGTTAAAAAATAATAAAATAGTCATCTACCTTTTTTCCTTTTTTTGTAACTATTTTCTTTTTCTTTTCCATTTTTATTCTTTTGTTTGGTTAAAAAATAATAAAATAGTTGTCTCTCTTTTCTTCAATTTTTTGTCCATTTTTTCTTTAATATATATTTTTGTTGTAAATAAATATTTTTGAGAGAGAGAACTTTTTTTTTGTAAATAAATATTTTTGAGAGAGAGAGAACTTTGTTGTTACGACTAAATGAGTCTCCCTGGACATTTTTTTGCCTCGTTCCACGTGCAGCGTAAGAGAGGCAGAACCAAATAACTTTGAGAGAGAGAAAAGGAGGTGAAATGTGTGTCCCTAGTAAAGCTATTTTGATGGTTCACTCACATATGATGGTTCAGTGTAGGCGTCAGAGAAGCAGAAAGAAAGCATGGTGGGTTCATTTGTTATTCACGTGAATAGGAGGATGATTCACATATGATCAGAACACAACGCAAAAGATTGAAGGAACCAATGAAATCACCACCACACATCTCCAACTACATGTACATGGTAAAACGGCACAAACAATCAACGCAAAAATAAATCCAATGTACTGGGTGGGGGATAAGTGTTTTTTTTTTTTGGGGGGGGGGGGGGGGGTGTTGTTGAAGAATTAAATCGTGTCTGATCACTTAATATAGGATATTGAGCATATTTATACTTTTTTTTTCCTTATTAACGATTTCAGTTGATTTTGCCGACCAAGCTTCAAAAATAAATCATATAAAATAATTTGATTTTGTTTACTTGATCAGTTTGCAATATCTTTTTTTTATCTGATGTAATATATTTTCTTATCATATTTAGTTTACTTTTTTGTATGTATTATATATCTTTCTTTTATCACATCAAGTATATATTTTTTTCATATTCAGTATATCTTTTTTTCTCAAATTAAATTAATCATTTTACTTTATTAAATTACCACTTATACCAGTTTATCAACCATGTATAATTCAGAAAATAAAAGGTTAATTTTTTTTTTTGAAGGAATAAATAAAAGGTTAATTTGACATTAAACTTTCATAGAGAAAGAAAACAAAGAAAACATGCACATAGAGTTGATCATAGATTATATTAAATACAATTAACAAATATCATTATTAAATACTTTCATTTGCAGGAAAGGCCCCGTAAGCATATCATGACTGGATATATGACTTAGGGATGAAAACGGGTTGGATAATATCCGACCGACCGGTATTCGCATCCGTAAAATATCCGTATTCGAAAAAAATTATCCGTATCCGACCGAATACGAATACATATATGGTAATGGATTTGGCTTATAATATCCGAACGGATATGGATAATATCCGTATCCGAATAATTATAATTCAAATAATATCCGTTTTCAGATATTTCACTATATATTGGATATAAATATACATATATATATATATATATATATAATAATATTTTTTTTAAATATTTTAGCCATTTTGTCATTTTTGAATATGAATAAGGATATTTATCCAAATTCAGCAATTTATTAATTATTATTTTGAATCTTGTTACGATTTTATTATTATTTTATCATTTTTTTTTATTGTTAATAGTGAAATATACATTTAAAAGAAGACCAGTTCATTTATATTTGGATATCCGATAAATATCCGAACCAAAACCGTATCCGGATCCGTAATCATATTCGGATCCAAAAAAATAATACGAATATGGATATAATATTACCCCGATCCGAACCATTTTCACCCCTATATATGACCCAAACATATGGAGTTTTTTGGCGACCTTGTCACTCCTCTAGTTTAATCAAACTCATAAATAAAATTGGAGATTCTACTATAATTATTGTTAAAATTATAAAAAAACAATAGCACAATATCACCTTACGAAATTAAAAAAAACTCTTAATGTTCATTATTATTATTGTTTCATCAAGAATCACATAAGATAGACATAATAACTAAAAATCTTAAGCATACTTAGTAGCAATTTCTATGAGACATTGAGCTAGTTCGAGCGGAGCGGACAACATTGCCATATGGTCCGTATCGACAATCTTCACTTCTTTCACTGGATTATTGTTTTCTAGCATGTAGTGCTGATACTTGGCCGGAATTCCTAAATCCTTATCACAAACAATATATACAGAATCGACCGAGCCGTAACGAGATTTTGAGAATGGCTTTTGACAGCGTAAATCGTCGGCAAACAATGATGATTTCCTGTTCAGACTCATTCCCAGTGTTAAATCCTGTTTGATACATTGTATATATGCTTAGTGTTGGAAATTCGATGGTTTTGCCTTTCTAATCGTAGTTTCAATGTAAATAAATAAATCCAATTAACTGAATCCAACGTAAATAAATACATTCAATGAAATAAGTCTAATTTAATTAAATAAATTCAATGTAACAATTCCAATGTAAATAAATAAACGTACCTCTTGTGAGGAGAGCTGATAGAGCCTTGATTGCATGAAGTCGGGCCCAAAGAACATGGTGGTCGGACGTTTTTCATCGTTGTCGTAAGATTTGAACTCGGTGTCTGCCCATGATGAAACCCAACTTCCCTGACTAAACTGCATGTCACAATAACATAACCAACTTAAGCATGATTTTCTCACATTTTTAATCGAATTGAGGTAGACCCCCTTCTTGTGGACAAAAGCATAATTTACGAAGGTGGTTTATAACTTTAGGTTGAGCATGAATTTCAATGCTGAAAAGACCCCAAAATGAAAATTTCAGCCTATTGATCAGTTGACATTGAATGCAATTTCACAAATTTATTGACCCCACATGATTGTATACATCTCTCCCAGCTTAAGCAATCACAGTCGATATAACTTATATATATCCTAATTATTGGTACTTGTACTTCAATAGAACACAAACTTCAATTTTAATACAAATTGGAAGTTACCTCATCGATTGAATTGGACGGTGGCGAGTTACAATCCGGCATGAATGCAGTGAGAAAAACCGCTACCGAGATTTTCTCCGAAAAATCTTCCATGGCCAGAGCGATATTAAGTCCTCCCAAACTATGTCCAACCAACATAACCTTTTCATCGGAAGGAATCGCTCTCATTATCTCAAGCAAAGGCTCACAGTAGTCTCTGAAAGTGAGCACCTCTGAAATTTTCCTCTCGTCTCTTCCAGACGCTGCCATGTCAGGTACCGTGACTTTGTACCCTGCTGAGTGGAGCAGTGGCACGACTTTGTACCAACACCAAGCTCCATGACAGGCACCATGGATGAGAATTATGTGCTTGGAGTTGGAGTCTGAGTTTTCCATTGTGTTTTACTTGATATGTTGTTTATGTGTATGTAGGTTATGACTATCTGAAGAAGAGTAGTATACGTTTCTCTATATAAAGAGTTGATTTGTGGATCATTTTGAAGAACAGTGTAGCTGAAGTCGCATATGACAGCTACACTTGGGGCTGACAGAGAATAGTATAGTATTCTAGAAAAACTTGAATCATGCATGATGTTCACTTTGTAGGAATTTTCATTTGTCACCATCATGGTTGGACCCCCTCGTTAAACTCCTCCCAAACCTGTGAATTGACTTGCATGATACAAACTTGAATTTGACTAGTCCCATTACTCTCTTAATTAGACCCAAATAAGCTTTTTTTTTAAGATAAAGGGTCCAAATAAGTCCCTCATATTGAATTTTAATCTACTTTATATTTTTATTGTCAAAAAAAAAAAAAATTTATGATAAAATTTTGTTTTATAGAAAATTTGAGGAGGCCTTCTGTTATCCCTCTCCCAAATATGTATATATATAATATAAAAAAAATATTGTTTGTATGATAGAAACTTGACTTGACTAGGCCCATTACTCTGTTAACAGGCCCAAATAATTATCTTTTTTAATAAAAAAGGCCCAAATAAGTTCCTCCTCATATTGTTCCTCCAAGTCTTCTCCTCTTCTTCTTCTTCTTCTCCGATCCGAACTGGAAACGAGAAAGTCCTCAACAATGGCATCGAAAGCTATTCTTCTCCTTCTCTTCCTCGTCACCACCGCCTTCGCTTCTTCTCCATCCAGCTCCGATCTGGTCTCCGAACTCGAATCCCTCCGATCCAGCTCCGCCTCGGGCGTGATCCACCTCACCGACGCCGCCGTCGCAAAATTCCTCGCCTCCGCCCCGACGCCGCGTCCTTACTCCATCCTCATCTTCTTCGACGCTTCTCAGCTCAGATCCAAGTCCGAGCTCCACTTACCCGAGCTCCGATCCGAGTTCGGTCTCCTGTCAAACGCGTTTTCTGCTCACAATCCTGAGTCTTCCGAACTGTTTTTTGCGGATATTGAGTTTACTGAATCGCAGGCCTCGTTTGCGCAATTCGGGGTCAATTCGCTGCCTCATGTTCGGTTAATGGGGCCTGATCATCGGTCGTTGAAGGATTCTGAGCCGATGGACCAGTCCCATTTCTCGCGGCTGGCTGAATCGATGTCTGAGTTTGTCGAGTCGAAGACTGGGTTGGAAATCGGCCCGATTATCCGCCCGCCTCCTCTTTCTCGCTCCCAAATCATTGCTCTTGGAGTAATTGTTCTTATTTCGCTCCCCTTTATGATTAAAAAGGTCCTTAAAGGCGACACTTTGTTGCACGAACCGATGTTTTGGATGGCTGGAGCTGTATTTGTGTACTTTTTCAGTGTATCTGGCACGATGCATGGAATTATACGAAACTCGCCTTTGTTTATGAGAGACAGAAACGATCCTGACAAGTTGGTATTTTTCTACAACGGATCGGGCATGCAATTGGGCGCTGAGGGTTTTGCGGTAGGGTTTTTGTACACGATTGTCGGTTTGATGATTGCGTTTGTGGCGCACGGATTGGTGAGAGTTAAAAATGTTGGGACTCAGAGGATTTTCATGTTGGTTGCGATGGTGATTGGATTTTGGGCGGTTAAAAAGGTGATTTATTTGGATAATTGGAAGACTGGATATGGGATTCATGCTTTCTGGCCGAATAGTTGGAGGTAAACTTATGAAATTTAATGATTATGAGGTATTTATGGTTTTTATTTGGTTTGTTTCAATAAAGAGGTACTGAGTTTTGTAGTTTTATTTCTGAGGATTGATTTGAATGTGGTGTTTGTTTAGGATGAAGTATTGGTAGAACCTTTTGAGTTTGATTAAATTCTGTTAGATTGAGCCTTGGCATATTATTTGATATTTAATGTTTAATGTTCTTTAGTGAAATCTGTGGACTTGCATAAAGTTTATGGTCAGATGCATAGTTTTTTTTTTATTTTGCAAGTTATTACAAGCAGAGTAATGAAGTTATCTTTATAAAATGGGACTGTAATACTAGTTAAATATATATATCCATCTTTTTTATTTAAGAAACATGAGCGTATGTTGATGCTACATAATAAACATCAGCTCTTTAACCTGCGTCTTCACTTGCGATTGGATTGGGCCTTTTTCTCTCAATTTATAATTTATATTGAACTAATACTTAAAAAGCCCAACTTTTGAAGTAAATTCTTGTTCTTAAATCATAAACTTGTGATATTATAGTTAAAAGGCCCAATTTAAGTAGAGCATCAGAATATCGTACATAGATCAAAATATTAAGTAAAACAATATCTGTTAAAAAGAATATACTATGAATTATAAACCGCACGCTCAATTTTATGTTTATTACGCAAAAACTAATGTAGTCCTAAAGAATAAAAACTATCGAAAGTAGGACGAGCCGTCAAAATATCAGTCATGTTCCTGTGTACCGAAGGGTCTCCCTATTTTTTTTAAAAGAAAAATAGTTAAAAGGATGTGCTGTGTGGCACTTGCACTGAAACCATTTAGGTGGGAAGTCATTGTCACACAAATGGTCCAAAACTTGACAATAATATCTCCATCAATGCTTTTTTTTTTCTCCTTTTTAAAAAGAGACCTTGACAGTTGATATTGAATTCGGATGCAAAGCAAGTAAAGTGAGGCTAAGACTAAGATTTGGAATTTGAACTTTAGGCTCACAACACATTGAGCTTTTTTTTTTTTCTTTTTTCTAGACAACTCATGATTAATGAGTTGTTAAATTTGCTAGTACTGAGTTAAATATATTCGTTGTGACTTGAACTTCAGTCTCTCTCATAGTTAATGGGATGTCTTATTGCATGAACTAGCAAGGTTCAAGTCTTTGATGATTGAGTTTCTTATTAGGAAGGTTCATTTTGTTTTTTGGTTTATTCGGTTACCGAACAAAATTATGAAATTCATGTTTTGATTTATTTTGTTCTGTTCAAATTTGAAAATTAGAATTTTTTTATTTTTTATTCTCAATTTGATTTTTTTATTTTTTTGAAAGTCAGGATCCAGGTCTAACCTGGAAGTTCCTGTAAATGCATTGAAATTAGGTAAAATATTTGTTCTTCAACAAGTATTGCTGAGCTTAGTACAATAATTTACATTGAGTAGAAGAATGATCTAAGAAAAAAAAAATGTGAGAGGCAAAGCCATCTCTAATAGTAACAACGGTTCCAAAGCTGGATCTCTGAGTGTATGGATGAGATGCACTGCCGTGTTGTAAGGTTTCGATCTTGAAAGGTTCTCCCACATTGTTCTCTCCAGATCTTGAAAGCTTCTCCCACATTGTATTAGTTCATTTGCGAGTCCCATCTGTAGAACTACCGTCATGGTGACAATACATTCATGGAACAAGTGTTGTACCGTTTCTTCATTATTTACTTGCAACTTCGGGGTGAAGCTGGAAGCAGGTCCTTTGATCGAGGATCGGGAATATAGTAACATAAATAGAATGGAATCATCAATGGCTTCATCTTCAGTCCACTGAACAGGTATGGCTTCATCTTCAGTCAGGGACGGAGCTTGACGGTATTATTTGGGGGGGCCAAAAAGAATTTTTCCCATTGATTAACACCTAGCAAAAATTTTGGGGGGGCCAAATACATAGAAATACATATAATTTAAAAATTTCTTCAGTAAAAAAATACTAATATATACTACGCTTTTAAAATCTTGGGGGGGCCATGGCCTCTCCCAGTCTCTATTAAGCTCCGTCCCTGTCTTCAGTCCACCGAGAATCTGCCGCTGCTCACATTCTCGCCAAATCTACGGGACAACTGGCTCAGCAACAGAGCCATCATCAATGCGAAAAGGCAAGATGGTCGGATACACTGTGGCTTTCTTGCATTTGGGAGCTCTGGAAAGAACGGAACCAACGCGTGTTCAGATCTAAGGCTTCGACGCCTAGGCTGGTCTTTGACAAGGGAAAATCACAGGCTGAGCTGTGGTGAAAAAACTGCTAATATCTTCGAGGACAAATCGAGCTATCTCCAGAGGAATAGGACTCGAGCTGCAAAGACAGATCCCGTTATTCTGAATCTCTCTTTCTATTTCTTTCCTTTGTTTTGTAAATTATTGGGACTCTTGTATTTCTGTACAAACAAAAACTCTTTATTTGAATGAAATTATGAGAATTGTGCCATCGCACAATCTCCTTCAAAAAAAAAGAAAAGAAAAAAAAGAATCGAATCTTAATGAGGATTGATGTAAAAATGAATAAAAGTTGGGCCTGTTAGATAGCAATGCCTGCCTGCTTTGAATATATTCTTAATATTTTATCATCAAAAAATATATTCTTAATATTTGAAAACTTCGTTTAAGGTCTCAGATGATATGTCCATTTCTTGGTTTTAGGCTTCTAATAGTTCAATGTTAGAAGGAATGAAGTAAATTTGAAGTTTTTATAGGTTTATAACATTATGCTAGTTTGGCTTGATTTCCGCCACAACTCACAACTTTTGAGGTTGTAACAAGTAAAATAATATTTCCACTATATATGTTATTAGTTTCAATCTTGAATAATTTCTTCTTTGCTGGAAGAAAATAAAGAACTTTGTTTCTCCGAGGCAAGCTCACATCATGATTCTGATTAACCCAGCGAATCACAAAAGAGTCAATTGAGCTGAAACTAAAGCTGGAGAAATAGCACAATATTTATTGGAATAGCTTTAGATAAGGACATTTATGGTGCCTCTCAATTCTCTCACGAAAGGGATGTATAAGCCAGCATGACATCATAGGATGTATAAATATAAAAATAATTACATCATAGAGGATATAAATATATAAAAATCATGACATGATGAGGACATAAATATAAAAATTATGACATCATAGATTCAATGATAATATTAATGATGTTTTTATGGGGAGAATTCCCGAGCCTTGCACCTATTTGCATAACTGTCATCTGATCTTGGTCTTCCACACCAAAATCTACCATCTTTTTATAAAAATTATCCTTCGCAGTTGTACCGAAAAAAGCATCAGTTTCCTTCACGTTCGATCAAATATGGATTTGGTTGTGTTAGCACTAACAGGAAGAAATTCTGGAGCAAAAACCACCAGGTAAGCACAGTAGTTTGATAGACTCACGGCCACTGATTTGTCGCGTCCTGTGTTAGATGAACCCAACTCACAAAACCTTGTTATCATTCTGGCTACCACATGCCCACTCTATTTGGGGTGCGCAATTCATACCTATCCAACGTTGATAATCCATTAGTTGGTGGTGGTTCTCCCTGCTCCAACAACCTCTTAAGAGAGTCGAGGGTTGTTTCCTTTGTTGTTTGTTCTAAATTCACATATCTTACGCTCTTCACCCCTTGTATGGACTTCTTTCCGAGTTCTCTTAGGATTATACAGACAAGTTCATAGCGAGTGAACCGGAAATCTTCTAGTAGAGAATATTGTCCTAGGGTGACATTTGAATGACCTCAAATGGATACTCTTAGAACCACAAAGAGAACACATGAAAGAGGGGTGCCCTCTATCCATCTGCAATATCTAATGTATTGGTGAACCAATGTTATCTTTGCCCAATCAGAGAAGAGAGATAGGAAGAACTCCGAAAACATCATGAACATGACCAAGAACAGGATAATGGCGGTAACAATTAGATCAAAGTTTTTTCGGTGCAGAAAATTATTTTTGTCACTAGGAGGGGTTTTGTAGTTGATTACTCGAGAAAGGATAACCCGGAAGGTCACCCCTATCATACAAAACAACACTAGTTCCTGAACCAGAATCCGATTCCAAATGTGATAGGAGTCGAGGAGTAAAAATAATCTCGAAGGAATCTAAGTTCCGTATATATACCACTTTGAAAGCCCTATCAAAATCTACAACAAGCCCTTTTAGGACGAAATCGCGGGTTTTTCGTTGTTGGGTCTCCGCAAATCGTCTTTTAATTAACCTGAACAAGGCGAAAGAGAGGCACACATTCTTAAGCCGGTCATTAATCAACCACTTATCACACCGCCAAACGTTATCAATGGAGAGTACATGCGAGTTTGTGATGAGCTTCCCTTCATAGCTACTTGAATCATCTCTCATCAACTGGCTATCACCCATCACGAGATACTTGTATCCATCCATTGATTTAGGATCGGGATCATGCTCGGCAAGAGTATGCTCATTCTTCTTGAATTAAGCAACCTGCCTCGTGTTTTCCTTCCCAAAGGAACTTTCAATCGCATTAGAACTCACCACACATTGCAGCACCTTCAACATGGATACAGCCGATATAGCCCACAGTGGACGGATGAAAGCAGCAGAATGCTTCTTCGGAGGCGGCATGGCGTTGTCTAGAGGAGTAGGCATACTCACACGGTCATACCAAACATAGTAAAAGATAAGCAGAAGAAGCACGGTTAGGTTGTTCGAAAGCTGCATCTTTTCGTTCAATACCAGTAACTTCTTCTTATTGTCGGTGTAGAGAGCGTAGCCTATGATCGAATAGAAGCTTCCGAATCCGCCGAATAAGAGCACAGCCCATACCAAGTAGTGTTCGTTGCTGTAAGATGCGCTCAGGGCAATGAGAGCTGCATGTCCCAAAAGCTGGTAAAGAGGGTATCGGGCCAGTTCGAGGAGGTTCCTCAATATTGGTTGGTCATACCAAAGACTGTACCGAGTTACTGTGAGAATGAAACCCAACGCTAAGAGGATTGTTATTACAAGTGCCGTGGCATCGGCCAGGTTTATTCATACAAGGTCTCTGTTAAAATATAAAGTTGCATTTGTATATTAGAGACATTATTAGATCATTTTAGATGGTTAAAGATTCAATATATTATTGTATTAAATTAAATACATGCATGAGGAGTTATTTAGTTTAAATTGAATTCAGTTGTTTAATTCAATTTGAATTCAGTTATTTAGTTTAAATTGAATTCATGTATGGTAGTAGTATATAACTAGAGGAGATTTATATATACCATTCAAAGTATTGCTCATACAACAATTTTTGTATCTCTTTTTCACTCTTATAATAAAGAAATTTATTTTTTGAAGTTTCATTGTTCAATTTTTTCTTTTTTTCTTTTTTTATTATTGTTCTTTCTTAAATTACTTTGATAATTTCTGATTGCCGGTTCAGCTGCTGTTATAGCCACGTGAGTATCGTTTTATTTCTTTACAGTCTCCACCGAGATTATCGGTTGGTCTCGGCGTGCAAACTCCGATGCAGAAGGAGTCAGCCGGAACTTCAATGCATGATTTGCCTGATGGCACTGCCACATAGTCATAGTCTGACATCTGTCTTAGTTACAATTTTCTCTCTTATATGTACGTGTATAGCTTGGCTAGAACAAGTCCTTATTATGGAGCTCTCCAATGTGCTTAGATTTTTGCTAGTCATTCTCCATGCATGGGTCCCGCCAAGAATTCCATCTCGGCCAATAACAGACCTTTTATATAGCAGGGGAAACAATTATCTCCAAATGAATGGCCGTGGGTTAATCTTGTCTTGAATCCTAGTCTGGACTCGTTTTACTTTTTGACATGAATTTATGAGTTTATGAAAATTATAACTTGACCTATTGTTAATCTTGTCTTGAATCCTAGTCTGGACTCGTTTTACTTTTTGACATGAATTTATGAGTTTATGAAAATTATAACTTGCCTCTCATATAGGTCGTTAATGAATTCTATGATATCATGAATTTTGTATTTATATTACTTATAATGTCATGATTTTTATATTTATATCCTCCGATGATATCATATTTTTTGTATTTATATCTTTCTATAATGTCATGGTGACATATATGATATTTTTATGAGAAAATGAAGGAGCATCATAGAAGCCCTCATGAGTTTATTGTTGTCCATACTGAGCTATATGATAGAATTTTAATCAATACATATTTGTAAGTAAATGTTTTATGAAAAAGAATTGATATTTGTAACTTTTGCATTAAAATCCAGAAATAAACTAATTTTCATATTGGAAAAAAAAAATACTATGAGCCACGATGTGCGCAATGAAGGCTGATAAAATTCAAGCAAAAGTTAAACCATGCATGAGCCACCATGAGCGAAATCAAGACTTTGATTAATACAACTTTTTCTCCACGTCACTAACTTCTTGCAACATATAGTGCACTGGAATTGAATACAGAACACACACACGTGAATTATAAAACACACAACATTAACTAAAAGATAATTATTTACATTGTTCATAAGCCAATTGTATAATCTTCATCACATAACCAGAAAGCTGAACAAAAGAACAACTAAAACAAGATCACCACTTGGAATAAATGTCTTGGCAGATGATGTGCACTTAACCTTCTCAAATGAGAGAATCTTTTTCTCAAGATCAAATACCATATTCATGTCCACCTGCATCAAGTTACCCAATATGTTGAACCGAAGATTATTACCATTTGGATAAATCTTTCCGTGATTATCACGATAATTCGTTAGATTATCACCGATGTTTGGATAAATGCTTAGACATTTTTTGCTAGTATTTGGATGTTTTACTACGTAGGCTGATGTTTCTAAAGTAACATTAACACTGCCATCAAACTGCAACACTAGTGAAGGCATGATTAGCCCTTTATTGAAGCATAGATCTTGCACAGAGTCATTGCTTTCTACAATGGACAAACCCATCTCATTCAGGAAAGCATCTCTTGTTGAGTTGTACAACGCATAATCTAGGTGAAGGTAAGGGTAGTATGTGTCCATAGTTGTATTCAGGCTTGTATTTAAAGTTACAGTAGTAGTGCCCACTGTAATTTGTGTGAGGTTGAAATAATAATACCTATCATGTGGATAGGTAATCAATTGAATAGATTGGCTTTTGTTTCCTGTTATCACAGCGTTAGAGTTGAATTTGACAGTTGTGGCTTCGGATGCATTAGCGGAGAGACAATATGAGAATCTCTGGCACCCCAATTGTCCTGTAAGGGAGAGATTACTGTTTCCAAATCCAATGACTCCATAAATAGGATCATTAAAATAATCCGTAGAGTAATATGCACTCGAACTGTCATTATAGTCGACGCATCCAAAAGTAGCCTTAGTGGAATTGGAACTGTAATTGGCACCAACAGGGAAGTGGTCACTTACAAGGTAACCATAACTCCCAAAGTCATCAATCCCAAAGTCATCAATACCAGAATTTTTGACGCCATAACTGCACTGCTTCCGGCAGTGATTGTTGAAAGGGGATGGGCAAGCTCCACAAGAGATGTTGGCGAAGGTGGAGGAATTGGAAGGGTTGTAAAAAGGGGATGTATTATTATTAGAGGGAACACAAATAGCCCATATGAGGTTATCGTTGAGGTCCATAATTGCCGAAATTTGCTGTTTACCGACTCGAGTGTTGATGAGGCGTGGGCCAATGTCAACTTGTTGCTCGGAAGTGGACTGGTTCAAAGCAATTAATGAAAGACCTTTGAAGGGCCAAAACTTATACGAGCGGCTAGAGGCCGGAACAACAAAAAGAACAAGGAGGATAATTAGAGAGACAATTCTTATGGCCATATCTGTAGGATTCATTTAGTAGAGATAGTAGAGATATTTTGTAGGTGATACAAATAGTAGATGATTACAATCTGTGATATAAATAAAAAGCAGTGGCTCCCGGTCACAATTTTTGATCTTTTATCTCAAAGTTGAGAGAGAGAGAGAGCCTTTCTTTATGAAAAAGGAGAGATGACACATTTTGAATTGTCAATCTCGCTATGATATATATATTTTTTTTGAATGAAATCTCGCTATGATATAATGCTGACACAATCGAAATATAGTAAAACAAGAAATAAATATGGCGTTTTCACCTGAAAAGGAACACTATATTCAGTAGGAGTTGTCCATGCAGCTAGAATTTCTAATTCCACTGCAGTATCTTCAGGTCCTCTTTAATCCAATATGAAAGAAGCTAAAAAAAATATTGAAGAATAATTTTGTAATATGTCTTTTATTAATTACAATGGGTCAATCCTCTCTTTATGAAGTAATAATCTAAAATGGCTGTTATAAGTGCGCCCCACATGATTGCAATGAAAGGATCAAAATGGAAGTCACAAAGACTAGAGATTAATCTATACATAAGATTCTAGCTATTTTGAGAGGCAGAATTAGTTAATTCGTTCCATTTCTTAGTTGTTTCTTGATCTATTATTCCGTAACAGAAGAGCTTCTTATTTCAGTGACATCCTCATTTTTATGCAATTGACCCTGCCTGATTAGTTTCTCCGTAGATAAGTGAAAACTGGGCTTTAACATTATTTATGTTCGAACCTTGGGCCGAATGCAACTGGGCTTCCGTTTGAAAGAAAAAGAAACTCATTCTGGGTTAATTCTCAATCCAAGACTAAATATGGGTTCAATCCGAATATTTGAGTTGACACATAGATCATTATATCATAGATCATAAAAAAAATAGTGTATAAAGTGTATCCACAAAATGCAATCCACTGGAAAGCTGTGTAAAATGGTCAAAACGAGCATAAAACGTCTACAATAGAAATTCAATTTTGTTCGGGTGTTTTAGAAAAAAAGATAGGTGGCTGCATATAAACTATAAATTAATTCAGGTATTTACAACATAAAATTGATGAGCCAACCCAATGAAGTATAACTTTGGATTTTTTGTACACGATTGTTGGGCTGATGATTGCTTTTGTGACGCACGGATTTGTGAGAGTTAGAAATGTTGGGACTAGAGGATTTTCATGCTGGTGGCAAATGGCAATGATGATTGGCTTTTGGGCGGTTAAAAAGATGATTTATTTTTGCTGCCATCCACTGGGCTAGCCCTTTTTGCATGGATTCGTAAAAAAAATTGATTTATTTAATTTGGATAATTCATAATTGGAAGACTGGGAGAACTCGGGGAGCTTTTCAACAAAATCGGTATACAACAACGTCATCAAAGGGGAGAAGACCATTCCGGCGTGGCACAAATTATGGAAGCTCAAAATACCGCCGAAAATAAGATGCTTTCTTTGGAAACTGACCAGATCAATCCTTCCCACGCATGATTTTTCTCATAAAAAGAGGATGGATGCTACTGTCCATATGCTCTCTGTGCAAAAGCGAAAGTGAAAATGCAAAACACATCTTTCTATCGTGTTCATTCACACGGCAAGTTTGGTCTTGTAGGCTGGAGGGAGGATTGATAGCAGGAATATTGTGCTATTGTTCAAAGAGAACGGGAAACTTACCATCAAAATCTTGCTTCCTGCTCTTCCAGATTTGGAAGGAGAGATGTAACATAATTTTCTCCAAAGACGCAAGATCGTCTGAAGAACTGTGCTGGGTCACAAACGCAGAGGTGGAAACTTAGAAAAGATCATATAATCTGTAGAGGGGGATTCTGGTGTCGTTGCTCATCGCAACACCCAGGGGATGTTCTGCTTTCCTTTTTTGTTTTTGTTTTATCTTGTATCTCTTTGTAAACTGTTTACTTAATGTTTTAATGAATATCAATGAGTACAGTATTGATCCGTCTCATTTCTGACAAAAAAAAAAAAAAAAAATTGGAAGACTGGATATGAGATTCATGCTTTCTGACCGAATAGTTGGAGGTAAAATATGAAATTGAATGAATTAGTGGGTTTGATTTGCTTTATATTTGGTTTGTTTAAATAAAGAGGTACTGAGTTTTGTAGTTTTATTTCTGAGTATTATTTTGAATGTGGTCTTTGTTTAGAATGAAGTATTGATAGAACTTTTAAGTTTCATGATTGTTTATCGAGAATGAATGCTCTTTTTTTTTAAAGAAGTTTCAGGAGGCGAAATACCTCACTGAGATTCTATTAAATTAAATTAAAAAGTTTTGTAGAAGTACAATAGAGAGAATAAAGAAAAATACTACGAAAGGAAGAATAATTACAATCCACCGCTCATGAGAAAATAGAAAGGTAAAAAGCTCGTGGAATTGGTAGTCTGGCCTCTAGCAGAAAGTTCTCCAGTTTATGTTCTACTGAGCGATCTCCGCTAAGACGTCGTCTTGTGTTGGCATTCTATGACGGAAGATGTTTTGATTGCGCGCCTTCCAAATACTCCAACATGTGGTTAGTCAATTTATTCTCCATGCGCTCTGTTGTTCCTTGGTCTCTTGCCAATCCGTTCCTTGTCTCTTTGAGTATATCTTGTTTCTTTTAAGTGCTAGATAAATATATCATTGAAATTGTTTTAGCAATGAGTGATTAAATTCTGTTATATTGAGCCTTGACATATTATTTGATATTTAATGTCTAATGTTCTTAAGTGAACTCTGAGGTGTACTTGCATGAAATTTATGGACTCTGGTCAGATGCATAGTTTATTGTTATATAATTTTTCAAGTGATTACAAGCAGAGTAATGGAGTTATCTTTCTAAAATGGGACTGTAATACTAGTTAAATATATATCACTTTCGTTTATTTAAGAAACATGAGCGTATGTTGATGCTACATACGCCAATTTTAGGGTTTAGGGTTTGCATAATAAACATCAGCTCTTTAACCTACGGGTTCATTTTCTACGTGTTCATTTTCGTTTGGATTGGGCCTTTTTCATTTATGTTGAACTAATAATTAAAAGGCCCAAATTTTGAAGTAAATTCTTGTTCTTAAATCATAAAGTTGTAAATATTCTACTTAAAAGGCTCAATTTAAGTAGAATATTGGAATATCGTACATATATCAAAATATTAAGTATAACAATATCGGTTAGAAACCCATTAAAAAAATATATATACCGGTTAGAAAGAATATACTATAAATTATAAAACGCATGCTCAATTTTATATGTTGTTAGGCCAAAATCTTAATATAACATATGTAGCCCTAAAGAATAAAGTGTCAAAAGTAGGGCGAGCCATCAAAATATCAAAAGCGGAGCGATGTCTCCCTATTTTTTTAAGAGGACTTTTATGATACTCCTCAATTTCTCTACAAAAACTTTATATAGGTCAGTATGACATTATATGATATATAAATTCAAAAATTCTGACATCATATGGGCTATAAATATAAAAATTATGACATAATAGGAAAGTATAAATACAATAATCGTAATATCATAGATTTCATGATGATGTATATGACATTTTTGTAGGGAAATTGAGGGGAAAATTATACTCTCTTTTTTTAAAGAACAATAGTTAAAAGCATCTGTTGTGGCACTTGCAGTGAAACCATTTAGGCTAGAAGTTGTTCTCACACAAATGGTCCAGAACTTAACAATAACTCCATCAACGATTTTTTCCTCTTTTTAAAAAGAGACCTTGAAAGTTGATATTGAATCTTCCGATGCAAAGCAAGTAAAGTGAGGCTAAGATTAAGATATGAAATTTGAACTTTAGACCCAAAAAAATTATCAAGAAAAAAAAATCTCAAAAATATTTTCCAAAGTTTATGAGGTGTGTTACTGTTTAAATTAGCAATTTTTGACCATTAGGTTTCTTATTTGGAAGTTCATTTCGTTTTTTAGTTTATTCGGTTACCGAACAAAAATATGAAATTTATTTAATTCTTGTTGGATTTATTTTGTTCGGTTCAAATTTGAAAGTTAGGATTTTTTATTTTTATTTTTTATGCTCAATTTGATTTTTATTTTGTTTTTTCTTTAGAAGTGATTTTTATTTTGTTGAACTGTGTATACTTGGTCAACCGAATAAATGGAAGAAGCCAATAATATAGTCAACTTTTCTTAACTATATCTCTAATTTGTTAACCGAATAATTTAATTTAGAATTCAGTTTAGTCTATTCCGTTTGTAATTTAGTTCAGCAAAACTTATTTGGTCGGTTCGATTTTAGGACTTTTTTTTTTTTTAGCATTATTTCCGAAAATAATTCAGCAAATAGCACTGTTTTGAAAAAAATTAGCTAACTAGCACTACCGCCACCCGCTGTGGCGGTAGAGACCTTCTACCGCCAGCACCAATGGCGGTAGCGCCTAATTTTCCAAATTTTCCGTCAGCGGCCTTAAAACAAGGTAATTAGATACAAATTAGCCTTTACCGCCAGACCATCTGGCGGTAGTGGCATTGTTGTAATTTTTTCCTGATCCAATCGGTTATCAAACCCGTTAAAAAAAAAAATAAAAAAATAAAAAAAAATAACTCTACCGCCAGGCCTTCTGGCGGTAGAATATTTTTTTTTTATTTTTTTTTTAAAATTAGTAACGGTTTTTTAATAAAAACCGTTACTAAATGTTATATTTGTAACGGTTCTTTCATAAAAACCGTTACTAAATATAACATTTAGTAACGGTTTTTATTAAAAAACCGTTACTAATTTTAAAAAAAAAATATAAAAAAAATTCTACCACCAGAAGGCCTGGCGGTAGAGTTATTTTTCTATTTTTTTTTTTTTTTTTTAACGGGTTTGATAACCGATTGGATCAGGAAAAAATTACAACAATGCCGCTACCGCCAGATGGTCTGGCGGTAAAGGCTAATTTGTATCTAATTACCTTGTTTGACGGAAAATTTGGAAAATTAGGCACTACCGCCATTGGTGCTGGCGGTAGAAGGTCTCTACCGCCACAGCGGGTGGCGGTAGTGCTAGTTAGCTAATTTTTTTCAAAACAGTGCTATTTGCTGAATTATTTTCGGAAATAATGCTAAAAAAAAAAAAGTCCGATTTTAGTGTATTTAGTTATGTTTGATGCTTGATACATAGGTCTCATTATTTCATTTGACTTGTCCGAATGCACATAGCTACTTGTTTTTATAAAATATTTAGCTACAATCTATCCAAAGGCTAGCACTGATCAGACACAACTCTCTTGTATCTTTTTGTCAAGATCATATTTCTGGACAATACAAAATCAATCATACTGTTATAAAATGATCACATTAACATAGACGCACTTACATTATTTGAAGGAAAAAGATGATTATCAGATTCCCCATTAAATCAACAACATAGACTGATAGAGACACTTACATTATTTGAAGGAAAAAGATGATTGTCCCCCAACATCTTTAAGGAAAATAGATGTGACCTTCATGTATTGGAATCATCATATTGATATTGAATCTTCCGATGCAAAGCAAGTAAAGTGAGGCTAAGATTAAGATATGAAATTTGAAATTTAGACCCAAAAAAATTATCAAGAAAAAAAAATCTCAAAAATATTTTCCAAAGTTTATGAGGTGTGTTACTGTTTAAATTAGCAATTTTTGACCATTAGGTTTCTTATTTGGAAGTTCATTTCGTTTTTTAGTTTATTCGGTTACCGAACAAAAATATGAAATTTATTTAATTCTTGTTGGATTTATTTTGTTCGGTTCAAATTTGAAAGTTAGGATTTTTTATTTTTATTTTTTATTCTCAATTTGATTTTTATTTTGTTTTTTCTTTAGAAGTGATTTTTATTTTGTTGAACTGTGTATACTTGGTCAACCGAATAAATGGAAGAAGCCAATAATATAGTCAACTTTTCTTAACTATATCTCTAATTTGTTAACCGAATAATTTAATTTAGAATTCAGTTTGGTCTATTCCGTTTGTAATTTAGTTCAGAAAAACTTATTTGGTCGGTTCGATTTTAGTGTATTTAGTTCTGTTTGATGCTTGATACATAGGTCTCATTATTTCATTTGACTTGTCCGAATGCACATAGCTACTTGTTTTTATAAAATATTTAGCTACAATCTATCCAAAGGCTAGCACTGATCAGACACAGCTCTCTTGTATCTTTTTGTCAAGATCATATTTCTGGACAATACAAAATCAATCATACTGTTATAAAATGATCACATTAACATAGACGCACTTACATTATTTGAAGGAAAAAGATGATTATCAGATTCCCCGTCATTAAATCAACAACATAGACTGATAGAGACACTTACATTATTTGAAGGAAAAAGATGATTGTCCCCCACACTTTTGAAGAAAAAGATGATTGTCCCCCAACATCTTTAAGGAAAATAGATGTGACCTTCATGTATTGGAATCATCATATTGATAGGCCACATGGATATTACGCAAGGGAAGAGCTATGCTCCAAAGGCGTTTGAAAAACATTTTTTTTTCAAAGCCAAGATCTACCCTTGAATCAATCTAGATCTTAGCAAACTTAAATTAGATAAAACGGAGCAACCTAACAGAGTTAACAACTATGTAAGGACCATCAAATATTATAAAAAATATATATATATATTATTTTTCAGTGGAGCTCTCCTTTACTCACTCTTTCCTTTCCTCTCGTAACTCCTGTCTCTCTCGATTCACATCAACTCTCTCTCAGCCTCCTGAAATTCAAATTTAAATCTTTAGGAGCTCCCTGAAATCTGAATTTAAATCTTTTAGGAGTTTAATTTGCAAATATAAAAATTTGATTGTAAACTATTATTTTGAATTATTTTTTGCTAAAGTTAAGTTCTTTGAATGAAATGAAATTAATATATATTGTTGATGGGTTATAAATCAAAGTGAACAATGATTTTCAGAACTTGATTGCAATTCATTTGCAGCATGGACTCAAAACTAAATACTAAACAATAGGTGAAGGTTAATGGAATTTCAGTTTCTTATTTTATTCAAGGCCATAATACCTGGCTAATTCCTGGTAGCTTTCCCCAAATCAAGTCTTAAGAAAAGAGTTAACAGCGGTCCTGTTTGATGTGGAAGACTGATGGATATACTGGGACAAGCTAAGAAAGTGGAATGAAGGTGTAGTAGATGAAGGATATATGTGTCTAGATGTGTTGTTTGATGTGGTAGAATCCTAGATAATGGAAAATGAAATTTGTTGTTTGATTTGAAAGAAAATTGAAGTAGTTGGGAAAGAATTATATATGATATCTTTTTGAGAAATTAAATATGAGTTATAAATAATTTTCTAAAACAAATTTCAAACATGATTCACAATAATAATTATTAGTTAATAATAAAAACTCCAAAATATTTGATTTAAACTCGAAATATAAATATATAAATAATATTATAAATAAGTAAAATCAACAAACATGCAAAATTCATCAAACAAAATACAAACTACAAGAATATTAATGTACAAAACACATAATATAAAAAATTTTAAATGGTCCCAAATTTAAAAATCCTCTGTAGTAGAATATAAATCCAAAATATATATGCACCATTACTAAATTTTCATTAAAAACCATTACATCAATACTTGATAATATTAAACCTTTCTCTATGACGTAAATAAAAAAAATAGCGGTAAGGGTCCAAACAATGCAAACTACTTTTTTTTTGTTAACGTCTTCATTTCGACTTCTTAGCCACCACTCTCGTCTTGCTCTCGACCATATCGATCCATTTTAAAAACCTAATAATATTAAAACACCACAATTATATATTAGGTCAACAGTGATCTATTTTAAAAATCTAATAATATTAAAACACCACAATTACATATTAGGTCAACGAAAAGTACAAATATCAAATTCAAGAAATTATACACTGTGTCAATTTGATATCTTGGTGGCAAAATTTTATGTGTACTCTTATATAATTGAAATTTTGTTCCACTAAATTCATTTGAGAACTGTGTACAGATCAATTACTCCACTAAATTTCAATTGATTGAGCTTCTTGAAACTATTTTGTGTATATTTGAGAAATCGAGAAAGATGGTGTGATATTTGAGGAATCGGGAGAAATTATACTTAATTGAACATATAAATAACAAATTATACTTATAAATACCCAATTAGCTAGACTTACTTCTATGAATTAAACATCTAATTCAAAAAAAGAATATGAACATGTGCATGTACAAGGTTAAAATTGAGCATATATGTAAATCACAGTAACTATCAATTGATAAACTTTATAAAATGTATTAGCATGCATCTGCAGATAAACTCTAAATCTATTTCTTATAATGCCATGTACAGTACAAAAATTCATTCAGTACAGGGTATATATAATTGTAAAGAAAATAGAAAGAGGGGAAAAGAGGAGTACATAAAAAACAACAAAACTAGAAGCCAAAAATACACCAGTATGAGACCAAAATCAGTTAAATTAAAACGATTTAGGGAGCAACAGAGGAGAGATAAGCCAATTATGTGGGAACAAATTCCATAAACTTTTCATTCAAATCAAAGAACCCCTACTTGAAGCATAATCAGAGGGGAGAGAGAGAGAGAGCACCTCTTTGATTTGAGGGGAGCTTCGTTGATTTGAGAGGAGCACGGCGGAACTACGCAGAAGAGTGACAATCAGCCTGGCTTGAAGAGAGAGGCGACGGACAAAAGAAGAGAGTTGTTTGGCGGGGAAATGAAAAATAAAGGCAGCTGAAGAGAGTGAGACACGGAGCGATGTCTCTCATCTTTAGCCGGACATGACATCAGGTAAGGGATTAAAGCCATCCTCGTGGTCATTCAAATCAAACACAGAATATTACCCTCATCCGGGATATGTATGTCATGTCTCTCTTTGCTCCCCAGATCAAACAGCCCTAGCACATACACCTAAACGCAAATTAATGGTATTGACTGCCTTATGGAGCCTAGATATAAATTTTGAGCTGGAGTGTTTGGATATTTTCTATATTTTCCAATGTAATAATAACTGGCTACATTTTCTTTTATTTTTTTGATAAATAGTTACATTTTCTTTATAGAAATTAAAAACTTCAATGTTAGTTTTGTTTGAGTTCTAACAAAAAGATTCAAATTTTAGATTAGAAATAACAAAGACGGAGAGAAGAACGAGTGTGTGAGCATTGTTTTTGACAAAATATGTTCAAAAACTTGTTTTTTTGTGTTATTCAAAGCTTGAATAGAGACGAAGTGAGAGAGACGGGGAAAGAAAAGAAAGGTGAGAAAAACTGAGTAATGTTGAGCTTCATTGAAAAATATTATTTTTTATTTGTGGTGGTCCCTACATACATGTTAACCCTGTTAAGTTGCTTCGTTTTATCTAATCTAAGTTTGCTAAGATCTAGGTTGATTCAAGGGTAGATCTTGGCTTTGAAAAAAAAGTTTTTCAAAGATGTTTGGAGCATATCTCCTCCCATTATGCAAAACCTATGTGAAGTTTGAATGCCTGATGCAGATAGGGCAAAAACTAAATTCTAATGCAGTCAACATTAATTTTGATAGATTTAGACTCCAGATTCTTTGGATTTTTTGCAAATACCATGTGAATTTTGATGCCTCTTTTCTGGATCAAAGTTGATCAAGTCTTGCAACTTGGGGGTGAAGCAGGGGTCCTTTGATGGAGGATTTGGAATAAAGTACATGGATAGAATGGAATCTTAATGAGGATTGATGTGAACATGGATAAAAGTTGGGCCTGCTAGATAGCAATGCCTGCTTTGAATATATTTTTAATATTTGAAAACGTCGTTTAAGGTCTCAGATGATGTCCATTTCTTGGTTTTAGGAACGAAGTAAATTTGAAGTTTTTATAGGTTTATACAGGTTTATACTTTATAACCTCATGCTATTTTGGCTTGATTTCCGCCACAATGTCACAACTATTAAAGTTGTACAAGTAAAATAATATTTTCACTATATATGTTATTAGTTTCAATCTTGAATAATTTCTTCCTTGCTGGAAGAAAATAAAGAACTTTGTTTCTCCGAGGCAAGCTCACATCATGATTCTGATGTGGTTTAAACCAGCGAATCACGAAAGAGTTAAATGAGCTGAAACTAAAGCCGGAGAAGTAGCACAATATTTGTTATATATATATATATTTTTTTTTGAGTCTCGGTAGGAGATTGCCTACTGAGTATTTTCATTTAATAAAATAAAAAATAGAATTTTACAAATTACAACAATAATAGCCAAAGAATGCATGAACAGCCACACTAGTTAAGACTAATCTAACTACCCCTTGTGCCATGGGCCAGAGTCCTATTCTCGTAACCTCTAACCTCTACACCCTCATGTTATTTCTTCCCACATTATTGAGTCTTGAATGACTAGTATATTGGTCACTTGCGACAAGGCTCTCTTGTTGTTGAAGATCCTTTGGTTGTGTTGCTTCCAAATGTTCCAACATATGACCGTCCATACGCGATCCCATTTACTACCATCTGTCTCGGAAGGATGCATTGGCCTCACTCTTTCCCAAAGCACGAAGGGAGATAGGTCCACAATGCATGTGTCAATCTGGTTTAGGTTCCACACCCTCCTAGAGTATGGGCAGTCTACAAAAAGGTGAAGAGTTTAGCAGCAAGAAAGTGATAATGCCATTAATGCATGCAACAATGGAAAAAAGGCATTTTTTTTTTCATAAAGATGAGACGGCCGGTTAATCCCCTATCCATGATTTCATTCCACCATTAGAGAGATTCATTTTAGGTACCCATGTGGGAAAATCCATCTTGAGTGACTGAATAATTATGTTGATATTATCTCGTTGAGTAACATAGAGACCATTAATAAAAGAAGTACAAATACACAACTGATGTTTCTATTATCAACCAAGATCTTCATTTAGGTACATAGTGAATAGGATAGCTGAATCTATGTTTACTACATAAACTGATACAATTGACATAAAACCACACTAGACACCCACTTTTATTTTTCTTAACCAGACCAAACAAGAGATTATATTTCAAATATATGATCACATACTATATTAAAAGCTATTAATAGAAACCCTAGACGAACGACTCAGCATGGCTGTTGGTGTGCGACCGATCAAGAATGCCTGCATGGTTGAGAAGAGTCCAGAGATAGGTAATGAACTCTACACGTCCTGCAAGCTTCTTCGCATGTGCATTGCTATTCTTTGACGGAGCCAAGAACAATATTAACTCAGCCCAAAATTCAGCTAAGAACTTCCAGCGAATCCCATCATCATTGATAAGCCATATTTGGTTCCCGAGCCTTGCACCCTTTTCCATCACTGTCATTTTCATCACTGTCATCTGATCTTGTTCTTTCACACCAAAATCAACCATCTTTTTAAAAAAATTATCCTTCGTAGTCGTATCGAAAAAAGCATTAGTTTCCTCTACAGTTCGATCAAATATGGATTTGGTTGTATTGGCGCTAATAGGAAGAAATTCCGGAGCAAAAACCACCAGGTAAGCACAGTAGTTTGATAGACTCACGGCCACTGATTTTTCACGTCCTGTGTCAGATGAACCCAACTCGCAAAATCTTGTTGCTATATGCCAGATCATAATAGTATGGATATGTGTGTGGTCATTGTTTTGGCTACCACATGCCCACTCCATTTGGGTCCGCAATTCATACCTATCCAACGTTGATAATCCGTTAGTTGGCTGTGGTTCTCCCTGCTCCAACAACCTCTTAAGAGAGTCGAGGGTTGTTTCCTTTGCTGATTGTTCTAAATTCATGTATCTTACGCTCTTCACCCCTTGTATGGACTTCTTTCCAAGGAGTTCTCTTCGGATTATACGAACAAGTTTAGAGCGAGTGAACCGGAAATCTTCTAGTAGAGAGTATTGTCCTACGATGACATTTGAATGTCCCCAAATGGATACTCTTAGAACTACAAAGAGAACACATGAAAGAGGGGTGCTATCTATCCATCTGCAATTTTTAATGTATCCGTAAACCAATGTTATCTTTGCCCAGTCAGAGAAGAGAGTTAGGAAGAACTCCGAAAACATCATGAACATGACCAAGAACAGGATAATCACGGTAACAATTAGATCAAAGTTTTTTCTATGCAAAAAATTATTTTTGTCACTAGGAGGGGTTTTGTAGTTGATTACTCGAGAAACCGCAACCCCGAAGGTCACCCCTATCATACAAAATAACACTAGTTTTTGAAGCAGGAATCCGATTCCAAATGTGACAGGAGTTGAGGAGTAAAAATAATCTCGAAGGAATCTAAGTTCCATATCAACCACTTTGAAAGCCCTATCAAAATCTACAAGAAGCCCTTTTAGGACGAAATCACGGGTTTTTCGTTGTCGAGCCTCCGCAATATCCAAGGTCTCAAACTTTCTTTTAATTAACTTGAACAAGGCGAAAGAGAGGCACACATCTTTAAGCCGGTCATTGATCAAGCACTTATCACACTGCCAAACATTATCAATGGTGAGTACATGAGAGTTTGGAATGAGCTTCCCCTCACAGCTGCTAGAATCAACACTCAAATGCTTTTCACCCATCACGAGATACTTGTATCCATCCATTGATTTAGGATCAGGATCACGCTCGGCAAGAGTATGCTCATTCTTCATGAATTGGGCAACCAGCCTCGTGTTTTCCTTCCCAAAGAAACTTTCAGCTGCACTAAAACTCACGATACGTTGCAACACCTTCAACATGGTTACAGCCCATATAGCCCACAATGGACGGATAAAAGCAGCAGAATGCTTCATCATAGACGTACTCCCACGATCATACCAAACATAGTAAACGATAAGTAACAGAAACACGGTCAGGTTATTTGAAAGCTGAATCTTCTCGTTCATTACCATTAACTTCTTCTTATTGACGGTGTAGAGAGTGTAGCCCATGATAGAATAGAAGCTTCCGAATCCCGCGAATAAGAGCACACCCCATACCAAGTAGTGCTCGTTGCTGTAAGGAGCGCTTAGGGCAATGAGAGCCGCATTTCCCAAAAGCTGGTAAAGAGGGTATCGGGCCAGTCCGAGGAGGTTCCTCAGTATTGGGTGGTCATACCAAAGACGGTACTGAGTTACTGCAAGAATAAAACCCAATGCTAAGAGGATTGCTATTACAATTGCTGTGGCATCAGCCAGGTTTAGCCACACAATGTCCCCACCGAGATTATCGATTGGTCTCGGCGTGCAAATTCCGACGCAGTAGGAGTCAGTCGGAACTTGAATGCATGATTTGCCTGTTGGCACTGCCACATAGTCATAGTCCGACATATCTCTCAGTTACAATTTTCTCTCTTATGTGTTATGTGAATCTGTTGGTTAGAACAAGTCCTTATAATGGACTGCAATGTGCTTAGATTTTACTAGTCATTTTCGCATGGGTCCCGCCAAGAATTCCCTCTCGGCCAATAACTGACCTTTTATACGTAGGGTAAGCAATTGTTTCGAAGTGAATGGCCTTAGCTTAATCTTGTCTTGAATCCTAGTCTGGACTAGTTTTTCTTTTTGATGTGAACTAAGAGTTTATTGCGGTTCATATACTGTTTTTATGCTATATGATAGAATTTTAGTCAATACGTATTTGCAAGTAAATATTTTATGAAAAAGAATTGAGATATGTTGCTTTTGCATTAAAATCCAAAAATAAACTAATTTTCACATTGGGAAAAATTAAACCATGCGTGAGCCACCATTGAGCGCAATGAAGGCTGATAAAATTCAAACAAAAATTAAACCATGCATGAGCCACCATGAGCGCAATGAAGACTTTGATTAATACAATATTTTCTCCATATCACTCACTTCTCACAACATATATTCCACTAATTCTCAATATATATATATATATATATATATATATAGCACTGGAATTGAATACAGAACATACACAATAAGTGAATTATAAAATATACAACATTAACTACAAGATAATTATTTGCATTGTTCATAAGCCAATTCTATAATCTTCATCACATAACCAGAAAGCTGAACAAAAGAACAAATAAACCAAGATGACCACTTGGAATAAGGGTCTTGGCAGATGATGTGCACATAGCCTTCTCAAATGAGAGAATCTTTTTCTCAAGATCAAATACCATATTCATGTCCACCTGCATCAAGTATCCAATAAGTATCCCATATCATCACCGATTGGATGACTGCTTATGCATTTTTTGCTAGCATTTGGATCTTCTTTATTGAAGCACAGAGCTTGCACAGAGTCATTGCTCTCTGCAATGGACAAACCCATCTCATTCAGGAAAGCATCTCTTGTTGAGTTGTACAAGGTATTATCTAGCTAAAGGTAAGGGGAGTGTGTGTCCATAGTTGTAACATAATTAATGCTTGTATTTAAAGTTACGGTAGTAGTGCCCACTAGATAATAAAACCTATCACGTGGATAGGTAATCAATTGAATAGATTGGCTTTCTTTTCCAGTTATCACCGCGCTAGAGTCGGTCGAATCAATTGAATAGACAATATGAGAATCTCGTTCTGTGGGCATTTTTTTTTTTTTTTTTTTTGAAGGAACTACGCAAGAAGCATCAGTTCGTTTTAATAAATTGAAAAAGAGAAATTACAGGGGGGGATTACAGAATCGGTCATAGCTACCAAAGCGTAAACCTAGTTTGTTTGAATGGCCAAAACTTCAATGAGAGGGTAGAGGGAATAACAAAAAGAACAACGAGGATAATTAGAAGCGTAGTGTTATTTTGTAGGTGATACAAATAGTATATGATTGAACTCGTGATATAAAGAAAAAGTTCTCTGTCTCGGGCCATCTTTTGAAAAAAAAGAAAAAGTTCTCTGAAAGAAATATCAGTGGCTCTTGGAAAGATGATCTTATCTCCAAGTAGAGAGAGATGGCCTTTCTTTTATGAAATTGGAAAGATGACCTATTTTGAATTGTCAATCTCGGGATGATATAATGCTGACACAATTGAAATATAGCAAAACAAGAAATAAATATGGAATTTAACCTGAGAGAATTTCTATTCTACTGCAGTAACTTCAGGGCCTCTTTTTTTAAGGCAAATCTTGAGGTTCCCTTCAGGTCCTCTTTAATCCAATATGATAGAAGCCAGACTAAATATCAAAGAATAAGTTTGTATTATGTCTTTGACTCTTTCGTCTTTATGAGGTCATAATCTAAAATGGCTGTTATAAGTGCGCCCCCACATAATTGCAATGAAAGGATCAAAATGAGTCACACAAACTATAGAGATTCTAGCTAGCTATGATGAGAGCAGAATTAGTTAATTCCATTCCATTTCTGAATTATTTCCTGATCTAGTTATTATTTCATAACAGGAGAGCTTCTTACTTTAGTGCCTGATTTTTATGCAATTGACCCTGACTGTTTTTCCGTAGATCAAGAAAGAAATTAACAGCTCAAAGTGAAAACTGGGCTTTAACACCATTTATGTTCGAACCTTGGGCCGAATCCAACTGGGCTTCCATTTGAAGGAAAAAGAAACCCATTCTGAGGTAATTCTCAATACAAGACATAAATATTGGTTCAATCCGACACATAGACCATAGACCATAAAATGTATCCACGCGAAATGCAATCCACTGGAAAGAAATGGTCAAAATAAGCATCAGACGTGTACAATAGAAATTCAATTTGTTTGAATGTTTCAGATAAAAAAAAAGATAGGTTGCTGCATATAAATTGTAAACTAATTCAGCTGTTTACAACATAAAATTGATGGTCCACGACCCAATGAAGTATAACTTCGGGTTTTTGTACACGATTGTTGGGCTGATGATTGCTTTTGTGACGCACGGATTTATGAGAGTTAGAAATGTTGGGACTCAAGAGGATTTTCACGCTGGTGGCAATGGTGATTGAATTTTGGGCGGTTAAAAAGGTGATTTATTTGGATAATATTTGGAAGACTGGATATGGGATTCATGCTTTCTGGCCGAATAGTTGGAGGTAAAATATGAAATTTAATGATTTAGCGGATTTGATTTGCGTTATATTTGGTTTGTTTAAATAAAGAGGCACTGAGTTTTGTAGTTTTATTTCTGAGGATTTTGTTTCATGGTTGTTCGATAGTATTATTTTGATTGTTTCAAAAAAGATAGTATTATTGTTAATTTTATTATTGTTAATTTTCTCTTGTGCTTATCACATAGCCAGCTCTCTTGGCTATTATTATTGTTAATTTTATTTTTATTGCAATTATTGTATTGAACCTACTTCTATTTAATAACTAATTGCCAGATGCCCCGGTTCAACCGGGCATCTAATTATCAAAAAAAAAAAAGATAGTATTATTTTGGCTGTTGTTTAGATGTCTTTTTTGCTGTATGAATGAATGCTCTTTGATTATCTTGTTTGTTTTTAGTGCTAGATAAGTATATCCTTGAAATTGTGCCTTGACATGTTATTTGATATTTATGTCTAATATTCTTTAGTGAAATCTGAGGCCTACTTGCATTTGCATAAAGTTTATGGTCAGATGCATAGTTTTTTTATTTATTTTGCTAGTGATGACAAACAGAGTAACGGAGTTACCGTAGTATACTAGTTAAATATATATCCATTTTTCTATTTATGGAACATGAGCATATGTTGATGCTACATATGCCAATTTTAGGGTATAATGTTGCAAGAATGCATCATCAGCTCTTTAACCTGCGTGTTCATTTGGGTTTGGATTGGGCCTTATTCAATCAATTTATATTTTATACTGAACCAATACTGAAAAGTCCCAAGTTTTGAAGTAAGTTCTTGTTCTTAAATCTTAAATCATGAACTTGTGATATTTTCTTACTCATTTATAAACTTTGTATTTTGGGCAGAATTGGACACGTGGCATTTGTCTTTTTTATAGAAATCCCCAATTTGAACCCCTTTGTGCTTTCATTTGATATAAATTCCCAATTTGAATCCAATAATTATTTCCATCTTTTTAAGAATTTTTAATTTATTAAGTTATTTTAAATTATAATAATATAGTAAATAATATGAATTAATGTTTGATATTATGATATTTTATTAATAATATAATATATTATGATATTCGATAAATTATAATAAAATAATGTAGGCCTCACTCTAAAAAAAGAATCTTTTAAAATAAACACCTTAAATATTTTTATTTTAGTCCCTATAAAATGAAATATTTTAAATCTTTTTTCAAAATTATCTTATACATTATTACATAAATAAAAGTTGAGGCCTGGCTTGTTTCAAGTTTGACATTGTATTGGGAGTTTTTGAAACAACCCCTATTTTTCTCAATATTTTTAAAACTCACTTATCTTATTTATTCATTCAATTTAAAAATTGCGGTCTCCAATTTTTTTTCCTGTTAAGACTTTTTTTTGTTCAATTAAATACATAATTAGTTTAATCTTATAGTTATACTCTAAAAACATCCATTACTTGCAAAAAAGAATAATATTAAAATGAGTTTATATATCTTTTGCTAAAATAATTATCAAACTAATATCATTAGAGTTAATTAACAATAAACTAATTAGTAGAAGGAAGGAAAAGTTACATAAGTGGTTAATTTTCAATGTTTATTTAAATAAGGTTGAAGGCTATGAGTCGCTATTTCCTCCCCTACTGAGAACAGCTAAGATCCAGTGTGTTGGAAATGCAGTACAACAGAGATTTGAGGACCGTGAAATTGTGTTCAATTATTTGAAATTTTTAGTATTATGATGTTATACGTATTGGATAGTGTTGTTTGGTTGGTCAACATATGCTAAGTATTAAGAGTCAATAGAGTTATCACCGGTTATATATTTATTATCTACAAGATATCAAAATAAGAATTCATTATATATAAAATTATTTAAATTATTATAAAATGATTTAATAATTATATAATTTTACTTGTCATATTGAAAATAATTCAAATTAGAATTCATGTAAAATTATAATTATTATATTATGTATAGATAAAATGTAAGAATTATAATTCCGAAGCGGAGCGAGGTTCCCTCTAGTTCTACTTAAAAGGCCCCATTTAAGTAGAATATCAGAATATCATATATCAAAATATTAAGTAAAACAATAGCGGTTAAAAAGAATATACCGCATGTTCATTTTATGTTTATTACGCAAAAACTTAATAGAACGTATGTATTTCTAAAGAATAAAGAGTGTCAAAAGTAGGCCGAGCCATCAAAAATATCAGTCATGTTCCTGCGTACCGAAGCGGAGTGAAGTCTCCCTATTTTTTTTTTAATGAAAAATAGTTAAAATGATCTGTTGTGGCAGTCGTAATGAAACCATTTATGTGGGAAGTCGTCACACAAATGGTCCCAAACTTGACAATAACTCCCATGATCTTTTTCTCTTTTCAAAAAGAGACCTTGAAAGTTGATGTTGAATCTACAATACAAAGCAGGTAACACGTTGCATCAAGTGAGGTAAAGATTAAAATATAAAATTTGAACTTATGGCTCACAACATATTGAGCTTCTTTTTTTCCTTTTTTTTAAACAACTTACAAGCAATAAGTTATTTAATTTGCTAAATATTGAGCTAAATTTATTTGTTGTAATTCCAACTTGGGTCTTTTTCAAAATTGATAGGATATCTTACCGCTTCAATTAGTAAGGTTCATTTCATTTTTGGTTTATTCGGTTACCGAACAAAATTCTAAAATTCATTTAATTTGGTTTGATTTATTTTGTACGGTTCAAATTTGAAAATTAGGATTTAAATTTTTGATTCTCAATTTGGTTACTATATATACTGGATCAACCGAATAAATGAAAGAAGCCAATAATACAGTCAGTTTTTCTTAACCTCGCTGGGTTAAACCACATCAGAATTATGATATGAGTTGCCTCGGAGAAACAAAGTTCTATAATTATTTTCTTCCAGCAAGGAAGAAAGCCTCGGAGAAACAAAGTTCTATAATTATTTTCTTCCAGCAAGGAAGAAATTATTCAAGATTGAAACTAATAACATAAATAGTGGAAATATTATTTTACTTGTACAACGTCAAAAGTTGTGACGTTTTGGCGGAAATCAAGCCAAACTAGCATAAGGTTATAAACCTATAAAAACTTCAAATTTACTTAATTCCTTCTAACATTGAACTATTTTTTTTTTTGTGTGTGAAGGAAAATGGTTGCCAATTAGCAACATTTTTCAATTGATTAATCACAAAATATATTTACATCAGTTTCAATGATCCATCAGAATAAAACAACACCCAGCTAAAACAAATTTCTAATTCTCCCTCCCCCCGTCCCCCCAAATCATATTACATCAAGTTAATAAATGAAGAAGTATTTGTTAAACGACGTTTTTAAATATTAAGAATATTGTTAAGATTTCTTGTCGGAAGCGTGAATTTTGACGTGGATTCGAAGCACCTTTTGGTGTCTTTAATGGTGGCCAAGAGAGAGAGAGAGAGATGAAGAGATGCAAAATGAACCCTTGTCTTATTCTTTATGTCAAAGGTCTTAAATACATACTAAAAATAAAAACCCAAATAAGCCCAAATATGCAATTAGGGGGTCCATTCAACAATCTCCACCTTGGACCCGAATTGCATCATAACTAAACATAAACAAATGCAAAAATAAAAACATACATAATGTACTAGCAACATGCTAGTTACAAACTGAAATTAAATCGGAACACAATTTAAACTTAGCAATCGGAAGAGGCTTGGTGAGCATATCTGCCGGATTCGATTTGGTACCAATCTTCTTCACCACAATGTTTCCTTCCACCGTCACATCTCGCACAAAATGGTACCTCACGTCAATATACTTCGTCTTGTCGTGGTACATGCGATCCTTCGTCAAATGAATGACGCTTTGATTGTCACAATACACCGTGACCGAATTCTGAATGGACAATACCTCGCCAACAAAACCCCTTAGCCAAATACCTTAATTTATCGCTTCGGTTAACGCCATGTACTCGGCCTCGGTAGTCGAAAGAGCAACGGTTGATTGAAGTGTGGCTTTCCAATTAATCGCACACTTCCCAAACGTAAACACGTACCCGGTTAGCGAACGCCTTTTATCGAGATCGCCCGCAAAATCCGAGTCAACATAACCCGTTAACTCACCATTCGGATCGGATCCGAATTCTAAATATGCATTCATCGTACCTTTCAAATAACGGAAAATCCATTTTACCGCTTCCCAATGTCCCTTTCCGGGACATGACTGTTGGGTTTCGGACGTGCATAACGCAGCGGAAAAACAAAATTTCGTCCAAAACCCATCCCGAGGACCCGTGCGTATCGGTTAAATCAAAGAAATAAATCTTAAAGATACCTTTCGGATTACGCTTAATCCGTGACGCTCAAACCATGCGTGTTGTCCAAGCGCCTCTAAACCGGTTACCGTCCTAACCGATTTTCCGTCCGTCTAGTCCGTCTAGGTCGGATCATGCGGAAGCCATCTACCGCACACACAATCGGTCTCCACCAAAACTCTCAACAACCCGTTCTCATCTTCTTAGGCCGAATAGATCACAAGCGCCGAAAGTACGAACGCCTCTACCGGTATCCACACGAACAAACTTCTTAAAACGGGAAGAAGAACAATATATATGCTAGTAGCTTGTTCTTCTCTTGCACAAGAAAACTCTTTTTCTTCTTCTTATTTTGTCTCACAAAAGATGTATAATTCTCTCATATAATTGCACCCTTTCATTTTGTCATATAAAAGGAAAGCACCCTTTAGTAATTTTGTCACACAAATGAGAAAGGATATTTTCTCTCTTTTTATCTCACAAAAGAGAATGAGAAATAATGAGAGAGAGAATCATTTGGTTCTATGAATTTGGAGCCATCTATGTCCTTATATAGAGGTGAAGAGTCATGTCTATTCACACTAAAAGATGTGTATGACATCACTCATCATTATCCACATATCATCATCTAGACTCTTCTAGATTACATGATCTTGTGTGCTCATAGTCTTTATATACATATATATCACATCTTATCACATAAGATGACAATATCTTTTGTGACGGATTTTCTGCGCCCGTTTCAGTTTGTTCTTTGTGTGTGACCCTGTAGGTTCACTTAATGTTGGCAATAGACTTGACAGTCTATAAATCATGAGCGGACTCTAGCAAGCCATCATGACTACCCAATTTAAGTGAATATCAGTGATCTGATTTACCTAATCAACAATCACGTATTTAGTCCCTTTGTCACGCGATATCTACATCGATCATAAGGCATGTAAGACGCCATCCTTATATTAATCGATTAATATTTCTTGATCCCGAATTAAACTGAACAAGAACAAATGACATTAATAACTCTTATTAATTCATTTGAGTATGGCCATACATTTCTTCGGTTCAATTCATCAAGAGGCCTAAAGATATCTCTCTCATTTATGAGAGGAACAAATCCCGTCTTGATTGCACTCATCCCTCTACATGATTCATTGTATACCTAATCATAACCGTTATGACCACCCGGTTAAAGGCAGTGTTAGATTATATTAAAGTATAAAATTACTCATGTTGGGAACCGAGACAATCTCAGGTCAAAGGACTATAAATACTTTATGTTAGAAGAATCGCTAATGACGTAAAACATGTAGCATTCTTATGGCGGGTCAGTCCAGTATATGGTCTCTAACATATACCTATATTAATGACTTGATAACTATTTATCCATGATCAGTAAAACATAATCATCAGTCAACTAATATACTGGTGTACATTTATAGCTTGTATATAAATATATATATTTATTTATATCCGTAAGTATATTTGTCTCCACAAATATCCTATAAATGACCAGGGACGATTTAGAAACCTAGATGATGGATTGTAATAACAAACATAATATTTATTCTAAGATATTTCATATAATATGTGCGTATAGGTTATTTTAATATAATTAAAATAGACCATGAATATGCAATTCAACTTTATGTCATCAAAGTATGTGACTTTGATAGTAAAACTATTTTTATTTATCCTCAAGTGATCAATATTTTATACTAATGAACTTTTATTTCAATCAAATCATTGGGTGGGTGAGGGGTTTTATAAATCCTCCTCAATTCATTCAAACAAAAAAAAAACAGTATGTATTTGATTTTGTTTTGTTCAGAAATATTATCTTGACAAAAGATATGAGAGACTTGTTTCTGGTCGATGTGTGCCAGCATTTGGATAGATCGTAGCTAAATATTTTACAAAAACAATTAGCTGTGTGCAATCAGACATGTCAAATGAAATAATGAGACGTATCAAGTATCAAACAAAAACTGAATACACTAAATAAAATCGAACCGACCAAATAAGCTTTTGAACTAAATTACAGACCGAATAGACTAAACTGAATTCCAAATTAAATTATTTCGGTTAAATGAAAAAATTAGAGGCACTTTGGCCTAGGGCATAACACCATCAATGACAAATACCGGCTCACGACACTAACCGCTTGCGCCAAATCCGGTCGGGTACACACCATCAAATACATCAAACTCCCGACCGCACTCGAATATGGAATCTTCTCCATATATTTCCGCTCTGAATCAGTTTTCGGAGATAAATCCGCCGACAATTTAAAATGTGCCGCAAGAGGGGTAGAAACTACCTTCGATTTATGCATATCAAAACGGCGTAAAACCTTTTCGGCGAAACCCGCTTGCGAAAGAGTCAACTTCCGCTTGGGTCGGTTCCTCGAAATCTCCATTCCAAGAATTTTCTTAGCGGGTCCCAAATCCTTCATCTCAAAAACGGAATTCAAATCCGTTTTTAACCGCTTAATTTCCCCCAAATTGGACGATCGCGGGTTAGCTCGTACGTTTGCGGATCGAATTGGCTTTCTTCTTCATCAACTCGGGTCGGGTTTAACGAATCGGGTTCGGATCGGTTTTGGTCGGCTTGGGCTAACTGGTCTCGGGTTTGACCTTTAAAACCGTCTGCACTTAGCGGTATTTCATTCCCAACATTTTCCGACTCATCATGCTCCACCTCGGAATGAACCGTGTCATTTATTCTCAACTCATGCGCATCTTTTCCTCGAATCATTTCCGCTTCGTTAAAAATAACGTCTCTCGAAATGATAAATTTGCCCGACTTCGGACACCATAATTTATACCCCTTAACATTCTCGGGATATCCAACAAATACGCATTTCTTCGACCTCGGTTCCAACTTGCCGTCATTGACATGCACATATCCGGGACACCCGAATATTCTCAACATCGAATAATCGGCCGGTTTTCCCGACCAAACTTATTCCGGCGTTTTCAACTCAATCGAGGTAGTCGGAGATCGATTAATCAAATAGCACGCCGTGCTAATCGCTTCTGCCCAAAATTCTTTTCCCAAACCCGCATTTGAAATCATACTTCTCACACGCTCAAGAAGTGATCTATTCATTCTTTCGGCCACGCCATTTTGTTGTGGGGTATGCACAACGGTTTTGTGTCGCAAAATACCTTCGGCCGCACAAAAATCATCAAACTGGCGATTACAAAATTCCAACCCATTATCGGTTCGCAACCGCTTTACCCGTTTGAGTTTCTAGAAGTTTCTTCCAAATTTTGAAATAATCGAATACTTCGCTTTTTTCTCTCAAGAAAAATACCCAAACTTTCCTTGAAAAATCATCAATAAAAGTGAGCATATACCTTGAACCTTTTCCTTTGGACGGTTCGCGAGAATGCCCCCAAAGGTCGGAGTGAATGTATTCCAATTTCTCCTTTGTCGTATGAATGACGGTCGAAAAACTCACTCGCTTATGCTTCCCGAAAACGCAGTGCTCGCAAAATTCCAGATTTCCGGTACTTTGACCGCCCAACAAATTTCGCTAACTTAAAATCGTCATACCACGCTCACTCATGTGACCCAATCTCATATGCCACAACTTCGTAATTTCCTCATCCGTAATCGAACTTGAACGGACAACAGCGGCAGAACTGAACGAGACGGGTTTTGTTTCGGGATTGGTTGTTGGAATCCAAACCGGTTTGGTTTGAACCGGATTCGGTTTTGGGTTGGACTTGGGTTGAACCGGATTTTCTTGAACCGGTTTTTCTTGAACCGGGTTGAACCGAGTCGGTTTTTCTTGAACCGGCGTGAACCGGACCGGTTTTTCCTGAACCGGCGCGAACCGGGCCGGTTTTTCCTGAACCGGCGCGAACCGGACCGGTTTTTTCTGAACCGGCGCGAACCGGGCCGGTTTATCCTGAACCGGCGCCAACCGGGCCGGTTTATCCTGAACCGGCGCGAACCGGGCCGATTTATCCTGAACCGGCGCGAACCAGGCCGGTTTTTCCTGAACCGGAGCGAACCGGGCCGGTTTATCCTGAACCGGCGCGAACCGGGCCGGTTTTTCCTGAACCGGCGCGAACCGGACCGTTTTTTGCTGAACCGGCAGGTTTTCTTGAACCAGGTTTGAACCCGATTTCTCCAAAATAACTGTACCGGCCTTTCCGGTAACCGTCGAGGCTTGCAAAAAATAAAGTGTACCAATGCGTTTCGCCTTCATGATTGTGAGGGCACCGATTGAAACGCGCATAACTCCACCTTCACTTCGAAACTTGCAACCTCTTTCTTCAAGCGATCCCAACGAGATAAGATTTTTCTTCAAATCGGGTATGTGCTTCACACCCGTTAACGTCCGAATTCGCCCATCATGAAACTTGAGCGATATTGTACCGGTACCGGCAACCTTGCAAGAATTATTATTTCCCATAATAACTCTCCCATCCGTAGGCTCGTACTTTACAAACCAACTTCGATTCGGAGTCATATGTTGAGATGCCCCCGAATCCATAATCCAACAATTCTCATCCTCTAAGCAATTATCGACAACGGAAAGCGAATCAAAATTGTCGATATTTGCTGAATTAGCCGATTCGGAACCTTTGCCACGATTATCCGCCGATTGCTTATTCTTCAATTTGTAACAATCGACCTTGATGTGGCCTTTTTTCTTACAATAATTGCAAATAATATTTGGATTATATTTACCCTTGGATTTCAACCGGCTTCTCCAATTTTTCGACGACCGATCCGATGACCGACCGCGATCCACAAACAAACCGGAACCCGTACCGGTTTTCTCGTTGGTTATCTCACCATCGATGTGAGATTTCGCTTGCAAATTCGATTTAACATCCTCAAGAGAGATTTTCTCCCTTCCATAAATCATCATATCTCTAAACCCCTTATATGAAGCGGGTAAAGAGCACAAAAGCAAAAGGGCTTGATCTTCATCATCCACCTTTGCGTCAATTTTGGCCAAATCATTAATAATCGACGCAAACTCCGAAATATGTTCGGACACGGAACCTCCCTCCGACATCCGGAGCGTATAAAGACGCGACTTTAACCGCAATCGATTCGTGAGCAACTTTTTCATATAAGTATTTTGTAATTTTTCCCACAAATCTTTCGCCGTCTTTTCCTCCATAACCTCTTGCAATGTCCCATTGCTAAGGCATAATTGGACAATGGAGAGAGCCTTATTATTCATATCTCTCCATTTCTTGTCCGTTATCGCATCCGGCAAATTGTCTCTCCCAAAAATCGCATCTTTTACCCCATGACTGGATAAAATTGCCAACATACGAACTTGCCACAAGGCAAAGCTCGTCTTACCGTCAAACTTCTCAATATCAAACCGTCCCGACATTTCCATTAACCCAAAAACTAAAGTTCCTCCTTCGGTTTTGAACCGGTTTGTACCGGTTTAGGCAAAGCGTGAAATCCGGTAGAGATTTACGCGTAGAACTTCGCTCTGATACCAGATTGTTAGGATTTCTTGTCGGAAGCGTGAATTTTGATGTGGATTCGAGGCACCTTTTGGTGTCTTTAATGGTGGCCAAGAGAGAGAGAGAGAGAGATGAAGAGATGCAAAATAAACCCTTGTCTTATCCTTATGTCAAAGGTCTTAAATAAATATTAAAAATAAAAGCCCAAATGAGCCCAAATATATAATTAGGGGTCCATTCAACAAATATATTCGAAGCAGGCATTGCTATCTAGCAGGCTGCAGGCCCAACTTTTATCCATGTTTACATCAATCCTCATTAAGATTCCATTCTATCCATGTACTTTATTCCAAATCCTCCATCAAATGACCTGCTTATACCCAAGTTGCAAGACTTGATCTCCAACAGAAAAGAGGTAAGCACTTTATTCCAAACCCCTGACATTTGCAAAAAATCCAAAGAATCTGGAGTCTAAACCTATCAAAATTAATGTTGACTGCATTAGAATATCTGCGTCAAGCATTCAAGCTTCACATAGGTTTTGCATAATATCCATGGAATGTGGCCTATCAAAATTAATGAAGGTCACATCATCTTTCCTTAAAAGATGTTTGGGGGCAATCATCTTTTTCTTCAAAAATGTGGGGGGCAATCATCTTTTTCTTTCAAATAATGTAAATGCGCCTATGTGGTTGATTTAATGACAGGGAATCTGATGACATTAACATTGTGATGTGATCATTTTACAACAGTATGTATTTGATTGTTGGGTTACTTAATTGAGACTAAGTTTATTTTTTCTATTTCTTTTTTTGCAATTTCTTTTTTTCTTTATTTGGGCACTTCTTGGATTTTTTTGTAAGAAATGTCAGGGGTTAATACAGGGGCATCACGTTCCGGCTAGGACTTTGTAATTAGGGTGGTTTTTTTATTTATCCTCAAGTGATCAATATTTTATACTGGAGAAGTAGCACAATATTTCTTGGGACAGCTTTAGATACTTTGTTATATTAGCAGCAAGAAAGTGATAATGCCATTAATGCATGCAACAATGGGAAAAAGCCGAGATTTCATTCCACCATTAGAGAGATGCATTTAAGTATCTCTTGATGGGAAAAGCCAGCTTGAGTGACTAAATAGTTATGCTAGTATTATCTCGATGAGTAAAATAGAGATCATTAATAAAAGGACTAAAAATACACAACTGATATTTCTATTATCAACGAAGATATTCATTTAGGTACATAGTGGATAGGATAGCTGAAGCTACGTTTACTACATAAACTGATACTTGACATAAACCACACTACTAGACACCCATTTTTACTTTCCTTAATCAAACCAAACACAGATTATATTTCAACAATATGATCACATACTATATTAAAATTTATTTATAGAAACCCTAGACAAAGGAGTCAGCATGGCTGTGGGTGCGCGGCGGATCAAGAATGCCTGCATGGGTGAGAAGAGTCCAGAGATAGGTAATGAACTCTACACGTCTTGCAAGCTTCTTCGCATGTGCAGTGCTATTCTTTGATGGAGCCAAGAACAATATTAACTCAGCCCAAAATTCAGCTAAGAACTTCCAGCGAATCCCATCATCGTTGATAAGCCATATTTGGTTCCCGAGCCTTGCACCCATTTGCATCACTGTCATCTGATCTTGTTCTTTCACACCAAAATCAACCATCTTTTTAAAAAAATTATCCTTTGTAGTCGTACCGAAAAAATCATCAGTTCCCTTTACAGTTCGATCAAATATGGATTTGGTTGTATTGGCGCTAACAGGAAGAAATTCCGGAGCAAAAACCACCAGGTAAGCACAGTAGTTTGATAGACTCACGGCCACTGATTTTTCGCGTCCTGTGTCAGATGAACCCAACTCGCAAAATCTTGTTGCTATATGCCAGATCATAATAGTATGGATATGTGTGTGGTCATTGTTTTGGCTACCACATGCCCACTCCATTTGGGTCCGCAATTCATACCTATCCAACGTTGATAATCCGTTAGTTGGCCGTGGTTCTCCCTGCTCCAACAATCTCTTAAGAGATTCGAGGGTTGTTTCCTTTGTTGATTGTTCTAAATTCACGTATCTTACGCTCTTCACCCCTTGTATGGACTTCTTTCCGAGGAGCTCTCTTAGGATTATACGAACAAGTTTATAGCGAGTGAACCGGAAATCTTCTAGAAGAGAATATTGTCCTAGGGTGACATTTGAATGTCCCCAAATGGGTACTCTTAGAACTACAAAGAGAACACATGAAAGAGGGGTGCCGTCTATCCATCTACAATTTCTAATGTATTGGTGAATCAATGTTATCTTTGCCCAATCAGAGAAGAGAGATAGGAAGAACTCCGCAAACATCATGAACATGACCAAGAACAGGATAATTACGGTAACAATTAGATCAAAGTTTTTTCGGTGTAGAAAATTATTTTTGTCACTAGGAGGGGTTTTGTAGTTGATTACTCGAGAAAGGACAACCCCGAAGGTCACCCCTATCATACAAAACAACACTAGTTCCTGAACCAGGAATTTGATTCCAAATGTGATAGGAGTCGAGGAGTAAAAATAATCTCGAAGGAATCTAAGTTCCGTATCAACCACTTTGAAAGCCCTATCAAAATCTACAAGAAGCCCTTTTAGGACGAAATCGCGGGTTTTTCGTTGTCCGGCCTCCGCAATAGTTAAGGACTGAAACCTTCTTTTAATTAACCTGAACAAGGCGAAAGAGAGGCACACATTCTTAAGCCGGTCATTAATCAACCACTTATCGCACCGCCAAACGTTATCAATGGTGAGTACATGCGAGTTTGTGATGAGCTTCCCCTCATAGCTACTTGAATCATCTCTCATCAACTGGCTATCACCCATCACGAGATACTTGTATCCATCCATTGATTTAGGATCAGGATCACGCTCGGCAAGAGTATGCTCATTCTTCATGAATAGCAACCTGCCTCGTGTTTTCCTTCCCAAAGGAACTTTCAGCCGCATTAAAACTCACCATACGTTGCAGCACCTTCACCATGGATACAGCCCATATAGCCCACAGTGGACGGATAAAAGCAGCAGAATGCTTCTTCGGAGGCGGCATGTTGTTGGCCGGAGGAGCAGGCATACTCCCACAATCATACCAAACATAGTAAACGATAAGCAAAAAAAGCACGGTAAGGTTGTTCGAAAGCTGAATCTTCTCGTTCAATAGCAGTAACTTCTTCTTATTGTCGGTGCAGTGAGTGTAGCCCATGATCGAATAGAAGCTTCCGAATCCCGCGAATAAGAGCACAGCCCATACCAAGTAGTGCTCGTTGCTGTAAGGAGCGCTCATGGCAATGAGAACCGCATTTCCCAAAAGCTGGTAAAGAGGGTATCTGGCCAGTCCGAGGAGGTTCCTCAGTATTGGGTGGTCATACCAAAGACGGTACTGAGTTACTGCAAGAATGAAACCCAATGCTATGAGGATTGCTATTACAATTGCTGTGGCATCAGCCAGGTTTAACCATACAAGGTCCCCACCGAGATTATCGATTGGTCTCGGCGTGCAAATTCCGACGCAGTAGGTGTCAGCCGGAACTTCAATGCATGATTTGCCTGATGGCACTGCCACATAGTCATAGTCTGACATATCTCTCAGGTACAATTATCTCCAATAGTGTTCTCTCAAATAGTGTATGTCTTTCTCTTGGTTAGAATAAGTCCTTAATATAAGCCTTTCCAATGTGCTTAGATTTTTACTAGTCCTCTTCGCATGGGTCCGGCCAAGAGTTCCATCTCGGCCAATAACTGACCATTTTTAGAATAGGGTAAGCAATTTTCTTTCCAAGTGAATGGCCATGGCTTAATCTAGTATTGAGCTGGACTCATTGAACTTATGATATATCAACTTATTTTTTTTTTTGAGAGGTCGATCCCAATTCTGGCCTGGGTATTCGCAGTTTAATTAAAATAAAAGTATGATAGGTTCATTACAATACTTTGCCAAGAGGGTTGGTTTTAAAATAAAAGTATGATAGGCATGATAGGCTCATTACATATGTCTACTTATGAGTTATACTTATTTCTCGAAAAAACATGTGAGTTATAGCTGACTGTAACAGCTGAACTCTTTAGTTCTTAGACCAAGTACTAGATTTTTTTACCAATACATATTCGCAAGTAAATAATTTATGAAAAAGATTTTGATATTTGTTGCTTTTTGCATAAAAATCTAGAAACAAATTAATTTGCATATTGGGAAAAAATACTACTGGATATGTGGATATATGAATATATGCTTGAAGACTGATAGTACAATTCAAAGGAAAATATAAACCATGACCCACGAGTACCATGAAGACTTTGATTATCATGACCATATAAGTTTTAACCATACCCACTAACTTCTCACAACATAAGTTGCACTGGAACTAAATACAGAACACACACAATGGTGAATAATAAAACACACAACATTAATTCAAAGATAATTATTTAGATTGTTCACAAGCCAGAAATATAATTTTCATCACATAACCAGAAAGCTGAACAAAAGAACAACTAAACTGAGAGTACCACTTAGGGTAAATGTCTTGGCAGATGATGTGCACTTAGTCTTCTCAAATGAGAGAATCTTTTTCTCAAGATCAAATACCATATTCATGTCCACTTGCATCAAGTTACCCAATATGTTGTACCCCATATCATCACCGATTGGATAAATGCTTAGGCATTTTTTGCTAGCATTTGGATGTTTTACTACGTATGCTGATATCCAAATGCTGATGTTTCTAAAGTAACATTAACACTGCCATCAAATTGCAACTCTAGTGAAGGCATGGTTAATGCTTTATTGAAGCATAGATCTTGCACAGATTCATCGCTCTCTACAATGGACAAACCAATCTCATTCAGGAAAGCATCTCTTGTTGAGTTGTACAAGGCATTATCTAGGTAAATGTAAGGGGAGTATGTGTCCATACTTGGTAAGTTTCCTTTTTATTTGGTATTGCTTTCTTTTTCTTTTTTAGAGTAGGTTGAGTGTGTACTGGGCAGGTAAGGAAAGATAATTTTCAATTTTTTCTCCATTCTTGACTGGATCATGCATCTCCAGTGCTAAGTAAGCAATATATTTCATGGAAACTGCCTTCTTAAGTTATCCTGAAATGGAGGTGTAACTACTCAATTGTTTTTTGCTTGCACATACATAGTATATAATATGCTTACAGTGTATAATGATAATGTGAACCCTGTATAATATGGTTGCCCTAATGGCTAATGGATGCCCTAGTCCAAAGTCTTATTGGACTTATTATCGGGCCGGGTCTGGCCGGAACTTCAATGCATGATTTGCCTGATGGCACTGACGCACTGCCACATAGTCATAGTCCGACATATCTCTCAGTGACAATTTTCTCTCTTATGTGTACGTTAATCTCTTGGTTAGAAGTTAGAACAAGTCCTTATTGTTGAGCTCTCCAATGTGCTTAGATTTTTACTAGTCATTTTTGCAGGGGTCTCGCCAAGAATTCCAGGTCGGTCAACTGACCTTCTATACAGTAGGGTAAGCAATTATTTCCAAGTGAATGGCCGTGGGTTAATCTTGTCTTGGAATTATAGTCTGGACTCTTTTTACTTTCTAATGTATATTATGTTTAACCCATTAAATTGAGAGATTTTGTTAAATTTGTGCTAAATTATATTGATCGGGAATTGAGCTCATAATCTCTTGTTACACAAACAAATACTTTAACCCCATGACCTCTTGTGAACTTATGAATATATTGTTGTCCATATTAAGCTACATGATAGAATTTTATTGACTATTATATGATAGAATTTTAATCAATACATATTTGCAAGTAAATGTATTATGAAAAAAGAATTGATATTTGTTGCTTTTGCATTAAAATCCAGAAATAAACTAATTTTCACATTGGAAAAAAACACTATGAGCCACCATGTGCGCAATGAAGACTGACAAAATTCAAGCAAAATTAAACCCTGCATGAGCCACCATGAGCGAAATCAAGACTTTGATTAGTACAACATTTTCTCCATATCACTAACTTCTCACAACATATATTGCACTGGAATTGAATACAGAAGTCAGAACACACACAATAAGTGAATTATATAACATAAAACATTAACTAAAAGGCAATTATTTGCATTTCCACATTAAAAAAAATATATATTTGCATTGTTCACAAGCCAGCAATATAATCTTTATCATATAACCAGAAAGCTGAACAAAAGAACAACTAAACTGAGAGTACCACTTAGGGTAAATGTCTTGGCAGATGATGTGCACTTAGTCTTCTCAAATGAGAGAATCTTTTTCTCAAGATCGAATACCATATTCATGTCCACCTGCATCAAGTTACCCAATATGTTGTACCCCATATCATCACCGATTGGATAAATGCTTAGACATTTTTTGCTAGCATTTGGATGTTTTACTATGTATGCTGATGTTTCTAAAGTAACATTAACACTGCCATCAAATTGCAACTCTAGTGAAGGCATGGTTAGTGCTTTATTGAAGCATATATATGGCTCAGTCTCATTGCTCTCTCCAATGGACAAACCCACCTCATCCAGGAAAGCATCTCTTGTTGAGTTGTACAAGGCATCATCTAGGAAAATGTAAGGCAAGTAGGTATCCATAATTGTATAATAAACCATGCTTGTGTTTAAAGTTACGGGAGTAGTGCCTACTGTAATTTGTGTGAGGTTGAAATAATAAGGCCCAGCATCTGGATAGGTAATCAATTTAATAGATTGGCTTTCTTTTCCAGTTATCACCGCACTAGAGTTGAATTTCACAGTTGTGGCTTCGGTTGCATTTGCAGAGAGACAATATGAGAATCTCTGGTACCCCAATTGTCCTGCAAGAGAGAGATTACCATTTCCAAATCCAAGGACTCCATAAATAGTATCATAAAAATAATCCATAGAGTAAACTGTAGTCGAACTGTCATTATAGACGCATCCAAAAGAAATTTCAGTGGAATTGGAATTGGCACCAACACTGATGTTGTCTCTTACAAGGTAACCATAAGTCGCCCAGGTGTCGATATCTGTATTGTTATAATACTGGCACTGCTCCGAGCATTTCTGGTTGACAAAGGTTGGGCAAGCTCCACAAGAAATGTTGGTGAAGGTGGAGGAATTGGAAGGGTTGTAAAAAGGGGATGTATTATTAGAGGGAACACAAATTGCCCATATGAGGTCATTGTTGATGTCCATAATAGCCGAAATTTGTTGTTTGCCAACTTCAATGTTCACGAGACGTGGGCCAATGTCAACTTGTTGCAACTCGGAAGTGTATTGGCTCGATGAAACTAGTGAAAATGCAGCGTTTGTTATTTTGGATGGAGAAAGCTTAGATGAGAGGGTAGAGGGAATAAGAAAAAGAACAAGGAGGCTAATTAGAGAGATAATTCCTATAGCCATATCTGTAGGATTCATTTAGTAGAGTAGAGATAGTTTGTAGGTGATACAGATAGTAGATGATTACTCTGTCTGATATAAATAAAAAGTTTTCGGAAGAAGTACCAGTGGCTCCCGGTCACAATTTTTGATCTTATCTCAAAGTAGAGAGAGGGATAGCCTTTCTTTATGAAATTGGCTGAAATTGGAGAGATGACATATTTTGAATTGCCAATCCTGGGATGATATAATGCTGACACAATCAAAATATAGCGAAACAAGAAATAAAGGAACAGTACATTCCGTAGGAGTTTGTCATGCAGCTAGAATTTCTAATTCTACTGCAGTAACTTCAGGTCCTCTTTAATCCAATATGATATATATATATATATATATATATATATATATATTAATGGAAGCTTGAGGTGGAGCTAAACTAAATATTAAAGAATAAGTTTGTATTATGTCTTTCATCTTGCAATTACAGTGCGTCAATCCTCTGTTTATGAGGTCATAATCTAAAATGGTTGCTATAAGTGCGCCCCACATGATCGCAATGAAAGGATCAAAATGAAAGTCACACAGACTATAGAGATTTATCTATACATAAAATACTAGCTATGATGAGAGCAGAATTAGTTAATTTCGTTCCATTTCTCTCCTTATTTTAGTGACATCCTCATCTATTTCTTTCTTTATTTTCATTCCCTATGAATCGTAATTAATTTTTCCTTTTCTTTTCTTCTTTCTGTGATGTAAAAATCAAAATCATTTTTATTTTTATTAATAGAATCTCAGCGCGGCTCTCGCCCGCTTCAAAAAAAAAAAAAAAAATTTAATAGCTCAAAGTCAAAACTGGGACTTTCACATTTTTTATGTTCGAACTTGGGCCAGGTCCAAACTGGGCTCCAAAAAAAGAGGCCTATTTTTCGGCCGATCTCAATATAAGACATAAATATGGGTTCAATCCCAATATTTGAGTGCTACATAAACCAGACCATAAGTCCGAAAGCAGTGTATAAAGTGTATCCACAAAATGCAATCCAGTGAAAAGCTGTGTAAAATTGTCAAAATGAGCATCAAACATGTACAATATAAATTCAATTTGTTGGGGTGTTTCAGAAAAAAGATAGGTGGCTGCATATAAACTGTAAATTAATTCAGGTGTTTACAACATAAAAATTGGTAGTCCAACCCAATGAATGAAACTTTGGGCCTCCAAATTGATGGACCAATTAATGAACTGGAAGTGTGAAACTTGCTTGCTGTCCATTCTTATTGGGCAGCACGTCTGTAGATCCTTCCACACGTCCTCTTATTATTCTTCAGCACGTCCCTCTCTCTTCGTCCCCACGTCCAACACGTGATTACTTATCCATCTACAACTCATACCACTTGCCCGTTGCCACTAATCCACCCTTATCCATCTACAACTCATATCAATTTGCCACCGACATTTTTCACATCTAGCTTCAGCAAGAACTTCATCTCAGAGACAAAAACAAAATCATTCAAACTTGAAGAGTTGTTACTGTCGGTACGGTGTCGGCTTTTCTTCATGGAATGCAGAGTAAGCAACTCGATGATCATTTGCTGCAAACTGTACATCTCCGAAGCGCGCAACACGTCTGTGCTGAAATCAATTGAGGAAGTTGCAAAACTCCACCCTGAAGTGGTCCTCATAAACAATTACAAAGATGAGGTCTACAATCGAGTTTCTTACACTCTTGTTTCACACTCCAATACAAACGCTTTGCTCGACGCGACTCCTTTAAAGAATGCAGTGTTTGGCATGGTGAAAACGGCACTTGAGAAGATAGATCTGACATCACACTGTGGAGCTCACCCTCGGCTTGGAGTAGTTGACCATATCGTCTTTCATCCATTAGGGGAAACCAAACTGGATCAGGTTGCGGAACTTTGTAGGTCGATGGCAGCAGAAATCGGTAAAAAGCTACAACGTATGTAAGATATAATTCCTTAAATTATTATCCATATTAAATATTGAAATGTGTTTATTATATTTAAACAAAGGTCAATTGATTTTGTGAATATGCTAGTTCCGATATATTTGTATGGAGCAGCACATCCTGAAGGCAAAACATTAGAGATTATACGGAAGGAACTTGGGTACTTCCACCCTAATTTTGAAGGAAATCAATGGAAAGGAGATCTCAACACAGACATCTCGCTAGCAAAACCAGACGAAGGACCAACCGAGTTGAGCCCATCAAAAGGACTCGCGACCATTGGTGCTACACCGTGGGTCGGAACTTGTAATGTGCCGATACATACTGAAAATACTGAGCTTGTAAAACAAATTGCACGGAACATCAGTGAGAAGGGAGGCGGGCTTAAGTCGGTTCAAGCGATTGTGGTGGTATATGGTGAGAATTCTTGCGAGGTGGCTTGTTATTTGCTCGATCCACTTCGAGTTGGACTTGAACAGGTTCAGAATGAGGTTGAACGAGTCTGCTCGGAATTGGGATTGGTCGTAGGGAAGGGATATATGACGAATTTACTGCCAGACAAAGTCTTGGATTCATATCTCAAAGCTGTTGGCGGATCCGGGTTGGGTGTCTCTCGCGAAACACCCAAACCCGTGTTTTGCGCATGTGAGCGTTAGATTGAAATTAGAGCAATGACGGTGATTTAACACTGTGAGACCTATGTTGCTACATCAGTTACATGGGCAATTTCATATATGATATATATGCGTGTTGTGTATATTTATGGGCTATTGTAACAAAAAAGACCTTGGAACATTTCAAATATCATGTACTCATGTAAACTGTAATTTATTATTCTACTTTTTTACAGAAATATATATAATTGTGTTATGCACTAAACTAATATTAACTTGAGTCTTTAACTTGAGTGAGGTATGTAGTATGGCGGCAGCGCAACAATCAGGTCTTGAAACAAAAGAGTGAATGCTGGGAATTTCTTTTCAAAGTAGCATTTTTTTGGAATCAAATGACATTATTTTATAAATAATTGGGTATCTAGTACTTCCGTCAGAGGGTTTGACGGAACTAGTAATTTTTTTTGTGTTGATCCCGGCCATTTGGAACTCTTAAACATGTTTAATTAAGAAAAAAAAGTTAGTTCCGCTATAGGATCTGGTGGAACTAGGTAAAATTTATTTTTTCAGATTAAACTCGTAATTTAGAAGGCCAATTAGCTCAAAAAATTACAAATTCAGAAGTTCCACCAGACCCTCCGGAGGAACCAGAAGTTCCGCCAGAACCTCTGGCGGAACTGGCTATTTTATATTTTTTTGCCTCTAAACAGCCACGAAAATTTAGCAAAAAAAAAAAAAATACTGTTCATAGTTCCACCAGACCCTCTGGCGGAATAGTGATTTTTTTTTCTTTCTTTTTTTGCTAAATTTTCATGGCTGTTTAGAGGCAAAAAAAATATAAAATAGCTAGTTCCGTCAGAGGTTCTGGCGGAACTGCTGAATTCGTAATTTTTTGAGCTAATTGGCCTTCTAAATTAAGAGTTTAACCTAAAAAAATAAATTTTACCTAGTTCCGCCAGACCCTATGGCGGAACTAACTTTTTTTCTTAATTAAGCGTGTTTATGGGTGCTAAATGGCTGGGATCAACAAAAAAAAAATCACTAGTTCCGCCAGACCTTCTGGCGGAACTACTTCAGTTCTGCCAGACCCTCTGGCAGAACTACTTCAGTTCCGTCAGAGGGTCTGGGGAAGTGCTATCTGCTGAAATATTTCGAAAAAAATGCCATCTGATTAATTATTTTGCAAAAAAGTGCTATTTTGCAAAAAAAATTCGAATGCTGGAGCGTGTATAAGTGAGCTGAAAATTTTAATTAAATATTGGGAAGGTATTTTGTAAGATTGGGGGATGGGTGTTTAGATAGAAAATGCAAAATAGATTGATGCTTTCAATCTGAAATGTTGTAAATAATGATAGGAACTATTGTAACTATGATTCTAAGCAATGAAAACGGGCCTTTAGGCCCTATTTTCCTTCAAAAAAAAAAAAATTAACTTGAGTCCATTAAATAGTTAGATCAAGATTTTATGTTGTTACTTATTAAAAATATGTTATCCCGTTAACTAGGTTGTTAAGCCAAGATTTTTATGTGGTTAGTTAATAAATTCTGTTATCAACGTTGCAAATATGTCGTGTGTGCAGGACATTTATTTTTCATATGTAGCTTTGCAAGAAGCTTTTGGAATTATCATTTCGTAAGTTCAGTACCTGTTGTTGGTTTCACGAATCATCAAGAAAAACAATAAAATAAATAGTACATAAACTTATTATCGAAATAAAGAGAGCTTTTATTTAACCATTAGTACATGGCTTCACACAGTCGCACACGATAATGTGCGACGCAACACTACACAGTTCTTGAAACACACAACAAACTCTCTCTTAACATCTTTAGTACCTCTCGCGCAGATGACAATATCCCGGACTCATGTGACACATCGACGGAAGCTTTTCCGCCATGTCCATCATCCTTCTGCTCATCCCGCCTCCATATCGTTCCCCCTCCATCTCCTCCTGCATGTCGCTCATCATTTCTTTAATCACATCGCACCGACATTGTGGGCTTACCATTCTTAGCTCGCGACAGCACCTCTCACGCATGCCTTGATTGGTCATGCTGAGGAGTAACCCGCGTCCACTTTTCATGAACCTCTTGCATGAACGGAGAGAGCACTCTTTGGCTTCACGCATGCATCTCTCTTGAGGGTTGTCATAGAATTGTGCAGTGACCGAGGCAACAAGGAGAGAAACCAGGAGGGCAATGGTGATTAGCTTTTGAAACGCCATTGTTGTTGTTGAGATATGTAATGGAAAATGGATTAGAGAGGTGTAATGAAACGATGATTTTAAGGGGAATTTATGGAGGGAGAAAATGCTGGGCTTTAGGTTGGGCCCAAACTAGAGGCCGAGCTGGCGTGATGTGGATCATGGAGTGATGCGCTGTTGAGACGAGAGACTGCATGAGAGAGTTGGCTTCCACAGTTCCACGTAGAGAAGAGCCAACTGCTAATGAGTAAAGAAGTGTTTGGAGCTTTGTTAAACAGAAATTGTAGCGTTGCACTTGAGTGTAGGGGGTGTTAATTGCAGGTTAGGTGGACGTTACGTTCTAATTATTGTTGGGTGTAAACTTAATGGGCTCGGCTTCTTGACAGGCTGGGTTTCGGGCAAGATTTTCTTTTTTAAGCTTCAAACTGCTGGGCTGGACTTTGACCAATCCGCTTGACTCGGTTGTTGATTCGTTGAACTCGAAAATTTGTATGGAAGCACCTGGAAGAGCATGGTCAATCAAAAATGAAGAAAAAACTACGGGCTGCGAAGCAAATTCTTATTTTTTTTTAAAGAAAAAACATGTTTTACTTTTTTTGCTTATAGACTAGGCTACTATTTTGTTGAGTGTCTGGATATATACGAGTATTAGGATACATTGATTGAATATTAAAAAGATAATTAGAAGTTGATTATTTAATGTATGACTAGGATTAGATTACTTCATGTACTAAATTTGATGATAAATAATTCATGCATTTTCTTTTATTAATTAAATTGAACTTGACTCATAACTCTGCACTCAAGCATGCAGCATGCTTTTGAATATACATAACATGATCCAAGAACAACAAATCACACCACAACACAATACAGTACACATGCACAAGTGCACACAAAGGCTTCCATTGCACAAGATCACAAATCAAAGTAACTTGAGCATACAAAGAAGGAACAACGCCATTATAGTTACAACCTGAGGAACATTGGATACCTTAACAGATGAAGAAACATCGCACTCCTCAAACGAAATAGTTGAGTTCTCAATATCATAGACGAAGTTTGTGTCCATCTGGATAAAGCTGCCCAAAGCTGATATCCCACTTGAAGGAAGGATGGTCAAGCATTCAATGCCAGTATCCGGATCTTGGACCACATAGTTCGTGAACTTCAATTTCAAACTTGCACCTCCATCGAAGTGTAATATTAATGATGGCCATTGAGTGACAGACTTAAAACAAAGATCAAGATTGAGACCGGAACCATTTAAGGTTGTTTGGTTCATCTGAAAAATAAACGCTTGCTTGACCAAGTCATACCCTGCCTCTTCTAAGTAAGTCACTGGAAAAACGGTCGTTAAAAACACACCCCCAGTCCCGTTCTCTTGGAACTTAAACGTTGAACTTGGAATATTAAGAAGAGTTGTTCCGACTGTTATATCTAGTAGACCGATGTAGTACAAGTCTGGAATGTAATCATTTTTTACGAGCGGGGTGGACTGACCTGACCCTTGTATCTTAGCAAGAGACCCAAAATTTGAAGTTGTGACACAAAAGATAATGACCCTCTCCCTAGACCAAAAACACCAGATGAATTACCGTAGTCTCCGTAGTTATTTAAACCACATCCGAAAAGTATATCAGGGACTGAAGAAGAACCAAGCGTGAAGTTATCTGTGCCCGCGATGCCTGTGGAATTTTTAGTAACATCATAAGTGGATGTGTAGTTACAACTATCAGGGCATAAGTCGGGGGTTATAATTTTGCAAACAGAACTATCATTGAAGTTGGTAGAATTGCAACAAGGCTAGAGAAGTTAGAATAGGTGGAGGATAATTTAGGGTTGTACAAGGGTGTGGATTGATTGAGACATATTTCGCAGGTTTGGCATTGGCTCCATATCAAACCACTCGATATGTCCATGACGGCAGTGACATTTTGCGGGGGTCCCTATGGTGAAATATATTTCGTATAGGCCGGTTGACGACTGAGGCACCCCTTCTTGGTCTTTTGCAGATTCTTTAGATTTTCGTTCTTTTTTCAGTTTTTTGGAAATTGCGTTGAGAAGCTGTTTGGTAGCCTTAACAATGTCGAATTTGTTGTGATTATTATTCACCACTTTGCCGGATAAACCGGGTTTTTTTTTTTTGAAGGAAACAAGATTCCCCTTCGGGGATCTCGAGTCAAATTCGTTGAAGCAAGCTTTATACAAAGTCAGGCCTGCCTTTATGTGCATCCTGTTACAAATACAACACACACTCACACTAAGTAAACATCACATGGCTACTCAAGAGACAATCTGATTAACTAAGTACTGGAGTATTACATCGCAACCACGAGTTGACATTACATTTAATTCCCCAAAAACATTCGACTAATTAAGAGTACTATACAACCAACTATCGTCAAGTAAGTCCTAAACCGGGTTTGTGAGGAGGATTTGGCACCTCTTGTGGAGGTTAGAGATATAAGAAGAAGAAGATTAAGGAATATAACTAGAGCTATTTTGGTGGCCATAACTGTTATAACTGTTTATAAAAAAAATAAAATAATAGAGAGAAACAGAGGAAATAATGGTCAAAAAACTGCTTGTTGAATGGCCCTTTTCACATGATAAAATTATATCAAGATTTCTTAAATGGTGGATTTTAATATTAAAAAAAATGAAATGAAACTTACTTTCTTATATCTCTGTCTCTCTTTCTCTCGAAGTTAAACCACAAAAGAAAAATAGAAATAAAACCATTTTCTCAATAGAGAGGGAGTAAGGCAGAGAGAGAGAGGAGAGCAGCGGCTGAAGAGAGAGCGCGAGTAGAAGCGCGTCAAGTGAGAAGTTCGGGTCGGAGGTCGGCATCACCGGAATTCACGTACCGGAGAAGGAGTAGTCATAGAACTCACAATTCTTGAGCTTTTTGAGGTAATAGCTCAGATTTATCTTCAATATGAGTTAGAAACTCGTATATTGCCATTAAAATCGGATTTGAAGCTCGGAATAATGGAATCCTAGATTTTGGGGCTAAGTCGAAATTGAGTAGAGAGATGGGAATGGAATTTCTGAGTTGAGATATGAACCGAGGGTGGTTCGGGCGTCTGATTGGTAGCGTTCCGACCATCTATTGACTCACTTTCATGGGAGGGAGAGAGCTCGATTGGAGCTCTGTTTGGAGAAGAAGAAATGGAAGAGGAGGGAGGGAGGCGGAAGGAAAGAAAGAGAATTAAGGTGTTTGCCTTATCGGGTCGGGTATGGGTTTAAACGGGTCGGGTTTAAATCCATTGAACAAAGACCCAATAAGCTTTAATTAAAATCTGTTTGGGCCGAGATATGTTATTGGGCTGGATTTTAATATTTAAGTGGATTAATTATTTAATAGTGGATTTGGGCTGATAATAAATTTGGAGTTGGGCCATGTAGTAAATAATTATGGATTGGGCCTTCTACTTATAATGATCTAATTAATTAATAGTTGGATTAATAAACTTTTTGGCCAAGATAAAATACATGGCTGAGTATTTGAGTATTTAGTTATTTTGTTTTATTCAGTAGGTAGTTGTAGTTGCTATCAGTAGAATTAGGTCAGTTTTAGACTGACGTGTCTGATCAGTAGAATGTGATTCAGTAAAATATTCATAACTTCTTCATTCAGTATCCGTTTTCAGTATTCTTGTAGTCATTAGAATATTTATTCCGAGGTGGTTTTAATGGTAGTATTTAAAAGATCTTATTATTTATTTATTTATTTAATTACTTATATACTTATTTATTTCATTTTTAATATATTATATAAATGTAGTTATTTTTAGTAGAAATACATAGTAAGTGGTAAATCTTGTGGTATAAATGTTAGTGGTAGAAAAATATTATTTTTATACAAGTGGATGAGGAAGACACATGTGCGGACATTTTTGGTGGGCTTGGTATTAGAGAGTGATTTTCGGCTAGCTACCGAAACTTACAAACTGTTAGACGTGACAGTACGGTCTCCTCGGGTGGTTAGAGGGGGCGTGTTTCTACTGTGGCAAAGTCAGAGACACCACTCTCGTGTGGTTGAGAGTGCAGCAGACTGACTTATCTCAAGTAGATCCGAGATTGCAGTCTATGAGTGGGTCCCGTATGGTTGCCAACCTTAACATAGTTTTTAAATGTACTTATATGTATATTCAGTAGTACCACTTATATTGTAAAAGTAATAATTTTTGTAGCAAGTGGGAGTTCTTATAAGTGGTGGCAGTGTTTCGTAGAAGTATAGTATTTATCATTCCAATAGGGTAGTAGCTGTAGTAGTGGATAATATTTTATTATCTGACTTTTCTGACGCTCAACCAATATTCCCAGATAGCGCTTGAGGCAGGAGGTGGTGGCATACGTAGATTCTTTTGGGAGCTTAGCAGAGAGCGCCAGCACTAGTATATATTTTTATCTAGTAGTCGTAGTTGTATTTATAGTTTGTAGATATTGTTTTTAGTTGTACGTGATGATAATCATCATGCACAATACATATATAGAGCAATAGTAGAGTCAAAAACAATACAAACCAATAACTATGGGTATACTGTGAGTTCTTAGATATGTTGGGTATGTAGTTAATTAATTAGGACTTACTTGACGGTAGTTGGTTATATAGTACTCTTAAATCTTAATTAGTCGCAGCTGACTAATTCTAGATCCAAGAGGACTCAATTAAATGTACCAATTAAGGGGATCTAACATGCATTATTAATTGACTTTAAAATAAATAAATTGTATCAAAAAAATAATAATAAATTGTAATTAAGAACCAATGACGAAATGATGTATTTATATTATTGGACGTTATTTTTAGATGATTATACATTACAAAAAAGAACGAAAGAAAGAAAAAAAAATCTTATAATTATAATAGCTAGATTACGTTTTGATTTATATCTGTAACTTGTGTTATTGTTTAAGACTACCCTACGCTGCTTTAAAACGTTCTTAAGCATCTCCCTTTCCAATATTATTTACTGATAAAAACATTTATATATCCATTGATAAATAAAATATGGTGTATTTCTTTTTTCTTTTTCTTTTTTTTTTGAACTGTAACCGAAAATATGGTGTATTTCTAGAGGGAAATATGCTAAGGAGGGATTCACATTTTTATCAACATCTGTTCTTGTGAAAAAGAATTGAGGGCTTTATATAATAATTCAATATTAAACTCCAGATTTAAAAACGTTGAAATGTTCAACCCATAACGTTCTAACCCAGTAAAAACTTGCTACAAGTCGTAATATTAACTAAAAATCTAAAGAACTTGATTTTCTTTAATTCAAATTTCTTTCAAAAGAGAGACCCTTGACGTTTGTCTGTTCAAAGACATCCTCAATATATATATTCAAATCGACCCTCTATATATATAATCTGGGTAACTCCGTTCCTATAAGTTCGACAAAAAACATCCATCCTATATTGTCTCCAAAAAGCCAACCACCAACAAACCCTAAATCAACAAAAAACATAACACCTCCCCAAGCAAAGCTTTCAATAAAAAAAACACAAGAAAAGCTCATTTCATAACTGATTATATGGCCTGTGTCAGCCGAAGCATTTCGAGGAGTGTAGTTGTCTCACGTTACATCACCAATCCTATAAAACACGACATTATTCCTCCGACTCCAAAGTCCATTATATCGCCATCTTACGATGTGTTCATAAACCACAGAGGTGTTGATACAAAACGCACAGTAGCCAGTTTATTATATGACAGGCTAGTTCAGCAAAACCTCCGTCCATTTCTCGACAACAGAACCATGCAGCCGGGTGATAAAATATACGAAAAGATAAACTCGGCCATTTTGGAATGTAAAGTAGGCATCGCAATCTTTTCACCAAGATATTGTGATTCGTGCTTTTGTTTGCATGAATTAGCCATGTTGGTCGAGGCAAAGAAGAAAATCATACCCATTTTCTATGATATCAGGCCATCTGAGTTGTTGTTAGCTGACGTGAAGTGCGGTCCGAGATATACACCTGAGGAAGTCGAGAGATTCAAAACAGCTTTGCAAGAAGCTAAATACACAGTTGGCCTCACATTCGACTCGCAAAACGGGTTAGTATATATCTATTTATGTTCATATATTCATTTTTTTTAATAATGCTCATATATTCATGTTGAAATGATTAACTCATGCAGTCATGCTAACTACTATTATATATTTTACAGGAACTTCTCAGAACTCCTGGGAACAACCTCCGATATCGTAGCAAAGGTCATTGATGAAAACAAAGAATGATGAACATTAGAAGCCAAATAAAACTAATTCATGAAGAGAGATTCTTTTGAAAAGTTAACACATTTTTTCAATTGGAAGTTAAGTAGCACGATTCCTACCTTTATTTTGGGATTTCAGATTTGTTAATAAACTGAGAATAAAGAGTTTTTCTTCTTCTCATTTTTTATTTTTTCGTTCTTTGTAATGAGTTAATTGTGAACATAAAGAGTGGTGTTTACTAATCAAAATAATTCGTTGTCAATAAGCTGAAAATCATTAGAGAGGTATTGTTTTTCTTTTTGTACTTTTAATTGTTATTGTGATATCAAGGTGCCACGAGGAGTGGAGTTTTACAAATCAAACTAGTTAACTCGGAAAATTATTTTCTACACGCAGAGAATAGCTGAACGCGTTCATTGGTCTCCGAATCAGTTCATGATACTTGGTACTATACATTTAGGTAGGTACCTCTAAGAATAATTGTCAACGCAGAAAAGTTGATCGGTCAACATAACTTTCATAAATTCTTTCATCCCTATATAAAATAGAATGGAATGTTGAATGAGAATGAATAATACATAGATGATAAAAAATGATGACAATGCCAAAGCTTCTCTGGAATAAGTGATTAGGCACTGTTTCATCGACTCAAAAATTATGGGTTAAAAATTTGATCAAAGTTAAATTTTTTTAAATATAGATAATACTTAGAGGTGGCAAACGGGCGGGTCAGGTCGGGTTCGGGTCGGGTCAATTCGGGTTCGGGTTAATTCGGGTCACGGGTCGTTCGGGTCACGGGTCGTTCGGGTTTCGGATCGTTCGGGTTTCGGATCATTCGGGTTACGGGTCATTCGGATTTCGGGTCATTCGGATTTTGGGTCATTCGGGTTCGTGTCATTTCGGGTTTCGGGTCATTCGGGTTCGGGTCGCGGGTCAGTTGACTTATGGTCAACGTCATATTCTGGTCAAAAGTCACTCAGATTAGAGGTCGTTATTCATCCGAATTGATATTTCAGGTCATTTGAGTCATTTTGGTCAGTATTATCAGATCAATTATGTTAGAACAAGCCATAAAATTCTTAATTTTGAGATTTTTTGAATATTAAAACAAAAAAAAAATTATTTTCGGGTCAAATCGGACGGGTCATTCGGGTCACGGGTCATTCGAGTCACGGGTCGTTCGGGTCGCGGGTCATTCGGGTTTCGGGTCGTTCGGGTTGCGGTTCATTCGGGTTTCGGGTCGTTTGGGCTGCGGGTCGTTCGGGTTTCGGGTCTTTCGGGTTTCGGGTCATTCGGGTTTCGGATCGTTTCAGGTTTCGGGTCACTCGGGTTTGGTTCGGGTCGGGCGAGTTTTTCGGGTCAGATCAGATTTTGCCAGCTCTAATGATACTATAAAATCAAAAAAAAAAAAATGATGACAATGAATGAATAGGATGACCAGTTCTTGTTCACATGCGTGGCAGAAGATTCATACTTCGACAAAGGTGAAATGCATGTGGCAGAAGATTCATACTTCGACAAGGTGAAGTCAATAAATTTTCTAAATGACCATTTTGCCATTTAAAAGAAAAAAAGAAAAAAAAATCCCTTTCAAATTGTTAAAAATTATTTTCTAAAAATTATTATAAGAAAAAATTCTTTTCTAAAAATTATTAAAAGACTATTAAAAGAAAAAATTTCTTTCATATTTTTGGGAAAAAAATCCTTTAAAACTGTGACTAGTTTAAAGTACAGCGACTAACTTGCTCCCAATTAAAATATAAGGACTAAAGGTGCATTACCCCTTAATATTTTGAGCGGTTAAACATGGAACTATTTCAACAAAAGGAGAAAACAAAGCAAAAGAGATTCATTCTTACCACATTACCAGCAGCAGCTAGGAAATGGTTATCAACATAAGAGCAAACAGCAAGCACGACTCCGTTCAACGTGCTTTGAGAGACCAATCGCATTGTGCCAGCTGGCGCTTCTTCAAACTGAGGCGGGTTTTTTGAGGGGCTCGATGGATCGTCAGATCCGTATGGATTTACGTCGTGAAATAGGGAAAATGACTGAGTGCTTTTTAGACTTAGAACGACCACTCGGCCCTTTGTACTGGTTTAGTTAGAGAAATTTTGTTAGTGGTTTGGTTTAAAGAGATCAAATAAAAATATGTACAAAAAATTCATTTGTTTATGAAATGGTTAGATATTTTGATCATTTGAACTTGATAGATTTTTGAGTTTTAGAAAGGATGAATTTGATATTTTGAGCATTTGGGAGAGTAAGCTTCACAATTTAAATTTTTGAAAGGGTTAATACGAAACTTTCCGCAAACCGGGGTGATCATCCAACTGGCCGATCGTTCTACTGCTGTGTCAGAAGAAGTTATAGAGGACGTCCTTGTTAATGTACTTCTTTAATTAATATATCTAATGGATTTCAGGCATGTGAGCTCCAAATATCATAACCACTCACTTTATTTATTGTCAAATCAAAAGGTTCCAGTCTTCTTATTTTGATATGGGCATTTCGAGCGCTATATATCATGCCCACATTCAAGCTTCACACATAAAAACCATTCAAACTTGCTCATTATAATTCTATCATGTATGATTATATATATCTTTATTTTTGTACAAATCACTTGGTGGGACTAAAGTTCAAGTCAAAATGCCGCCGTGTTTTCCTTCCACGTGTCAACATGTCAGTTCCAAAAATCATAACCACTCATTTTATTTATGACAAATCAAAAGGTTAGCCTTCTTATTTTGATATGGGCCTTTCGAGTGCTGAAGAATACATCAGGCCCACATTCAAGCCTCACACATAAAAATCATTCAAACTTACTCAGTATAATTCTATCATGTATGATTATATATATCTTTATTTTTTTACAAATCACTTGGTGGGACTAAAGTTCAAATCAAAACCGTAAAACACTACTATGGTGGATGGGCCAAATAGGGGTGGGCAAACGGTTCGGTTTAAACGGGAACCGAACCGAACCGGTGCTATTCGGTTCAAACGGTTCGGTTCATCGGTTCAAACGGTTCGGTTCGGGTCAAATTTTGAGGTTAATCGGTTTACGGTTCACGGTTCGGTTCGTGTTTGGGCCAATCGGTCTAAACCGAATAAAGCGAATAAACTGTTTTAGTAACGGTTCTTTAATAAAAACCGTTACTAATTACATATTAGCAAGGGTTTTTCCAAAGAACCGTTACAAAATTGTAAAAATCTATTAATGCATATTTGTAACGGTTCTTTAATAAAAACCGTTACTAAATACACTATTAGTAACGGTTTTTATTAAAAAACCGTTACAGATTTTGATATTTCTGTAACGGTATTTAATGAAAACCGTTACTAATAGTTTAGTTAGTAACGGTTTGTATTAAAGAACCGTTACAAAAATGCATAAATAGATTTTTTTTACAATTCTGTAACGGTTCTTTCGGAAAAACCGTTACTAATATGTAATTAGTAACGGTTTGTACGAAAGAACCGTTACTAAAACTCAATCTGTAACAGTTTAAAAAATGAATTTGGTTATGTTATTTTGACTATTTAATTCGGTTCGGTTGAACCGAATAATATACAAATCGGTTTATTCGGTTCGGTTTTAATCCGGTTCAAAATTTTAAACGGTTCGGTTCGGTTTATAATAGAGTCGGTTCGGTTCAAGTCGGTTTTATGTTAGTCGGTTCGGTTCAACCCGAACCGACCGTTTGCCCACCCCTAGGGCCAAACTCCATGAGCACGTCAGCCAATGAAAAATTACAAAATGCAAGTGAAATGCTATCTATGCCAAATTTGTGTACTCCCATGCAAAATAGAAAATACACATGTACTCCTCAAAATTATAATAATACATGTATACCCCTACAAAATAATAAAATATCATTTAGGCCCATATCTTCCGAAATAATAGAATATACCTATTTTTGTAAGGATAATTTTATGTGTATCTATGTAAAATTTTAAATCCACATATATGCTCTTATAATATAATATAGATAATATGGTATTTTTTAGCTCTATGTCAAAGAACCAAATTGTGTATAACTTTATTTACATCAATTCCCATTTTGACTAAAAAAACTTTATTTACATCAATTATTTATATTATTTTGACATGAAGTAACATCATCTTGACACCAAAATTATTTTTTTAATTTAGTTATAGAAAATTATATTATTTCGTGGTTTAGGTAGTTGGTGTAGTATGTAGTCAATTTTAGTATGTAGTCAATTTTAGAAGTGAAAGTAAAATTTGACGCAATTCCTTTGTCATAATAATCTTGAGTCACTATCTTGAAGTTGTCATAAGGCACAATGGACATGCTTTTTATTCGAGAGTATCAAATCACTCGAATCCTCACAGAAACAAAATGGCAAATTGGGTTATTAATATTAACCCAAATGTATTGTATATAGTAAGTTGTACATGCTAATGAGCTGACCTTTTGTATTAAGCTTCTCGACCCGGCCCAACATTCAAACTCCAGAATCACATTCTCGAGTTTCACAACCGAATCCATGACTTCATGAATCAAGGAATTTTCGTTTATGAAACCCGGAAGATTCTCTTCGAGATTCGAAACATGGTAATACGACTCTTGGGTTTTGAAAACCAGACTAAATTTCTGTTTTTGAGATCCTGGGTTTGTTCTTTTTATTACAAGATTAGTCTCGGTTAAATTAAGAGATTGAACTGAGATTTCCATTTCCTCCGTCAAAAGAAGAGTGGAACCATCTTTCCATCTTTTGGTAAGTTCACGAATAATAAAGACAGTGAATAAAAGCAAAACTACATATTCGCAACTTTTTTTTTCTCAAAACACATATGACAACTTTCTATCCAAATAAAGAGAGCTTTTATTTATTTAAATCATTAGTACATGGCTTCATACTTGACAGTCACACACGATAATGTGCGAACGATACTATTCTTCAACTAACAACCACACCGTCTCCCCTCTCTTAACATCCTCAATACCTCTCTCACATATGGCAATATCCCGGGACCCGGACTCATGTGGCACATCAACGGAAGTTTTTCAGCCATCTCCATCATCCTTTTGCTCATCCCGTCTTCGTACCGTCCCTCTTTGATCTCCTCCTGCATGTCGCTCATCATTTCTCTAATCGCATCACACCGGCATTAAGGGCTCACCATTCTTAGCTCACGGCAGCACTTCTCACGCATGCCTTGGTTAGTCATGCTGAGCAATATTCCACGTCCACTCTGCATAAACCATTGCACGAGCGCATGGACTACTCTTGGACTTCACGCATGCATCTCTCTCGTGGGTTGTCGGAGAATTGTGCGGAGACAGAGGCGACGAGGAGAGAAACGAGCAGGGCAATGGTGATTATCTTTTGAAATGCCATTGTTGTTGAGATATGTGTTGAGAGATGGTGTGTTTAGAAATGAAAATTTCAGTGGGAATTTATAGGGAGGGTGCTGGCTTTAGGTTCGGCCCAAACTAAAGGCCGAGTTGAAATGAAGTTTATTGCGGAGTGATGTGTTGTTGAAATGAGAAAGTGCATGAGAAGGTTGGCTTCCGCGTAGAGAACTAGAGAAGGATGTTTATTGCGCGTAGCCAATCTGGCCAGGATTCATCACACTACAACCAAAAAACACTCCTAACCACGGTTTTTTTTGCTAGTATACATGGTCCAAACCGTGATAACATACGTCTTCTCACAGTTTTGAAACCGTGATACAACCGTGGCATCTCCATCCGTGGTAAACATTTATACACACGGTTTCAAAACTGTGTGTAAATGTAACACGATTATATGTTCATGGTTTAAACCGTGTTTACGCAATTACGATATCACGGTTTTGAACCGTGAGTACGATATCACGGTAGTAACCATGCTTTTCTTATATGTTTTATTCAACATCTTTAACACGGTCATAACCATGATAATTTAATATACAATATTGTAATATATACACGATTAAAACCATAATTACGTTACACTAATATGTATACTCAAAATTTATTTATATAATAAAAACCATATCCAACAATTAATCTACCAATCAATCCACCAAATTATATACATAACTAAAAAACATTCATAACAAACCCTAAAATCAAAACAAAATAAAACTAACATCCGAACAACCAACATACACACAAATCCTAAAATCGCAAAATAAACTTAACATCCCAGCATACTAAAGACAAAACCCTACATCCCAACATATTAACACAAACCCTAAATAGCAACATACGCCAACACACATTTTAGTAGAATACCATACATCCATATTGTTGGGAAAATAGGGGTGAAACACGAACAAAATCCTCTCACGGGATTTTTGTCGAACACCTTGTGTGCGACTTTTATGGTTAACTCAAATACTCAAATAAACACCACAAACTCAACCCGATTCACACGATATTGCAAAGGAATGCACAACAAACATAAGCGACACACAAGATTAAGGAAAACTTTTTTGTATTAATTAAGTTCGATACGAACCGTACCGCTTACAAATAATACAAGAATAGAAACCGCTTCTAGGTCGCAACTCACACTTTGAACCTAGGCTACACTCATCACCGACACGGTGGATTACACGCTCGGAAGATCCCAAAAGAATAAAGAAAAGAGCTACCGAACTAAAGAGGAACTTGAGAGGCTTCTACCATGCCGGTCCGTACCCAACCGACAATACGAGAGAGCAACAACAAGAGCAAGCTTCTCCTTCTCTCTCTCTCTCTCTCTCTCTCCTTCTCTCTCTCTTTTTCTTCTCCTTCTTTCCTTTTTGGCCGCTCAAAAATGAAGCCACGCACAAGTCAGGGAATGACCCCTGGCTTATGCCCATTTAAATGGCACAATTACAAAGTCCCCCTTTTACTTTTCTTTAATTACAAGGTTACATTAAAGGCCCAAATAATATTTTATTTGTTGGCCCAAAATGAGGAGGGAGCCCAACAAACTCCCCCTCCCGACTCATGCGCGAGAGTCCATCATACCCGCTTTCTTTCTACACACTAGAAGCTTCTTAGCGGGCAACACATTTTTCTTCATATCGGATTTGTTTATATCGATATGGTTCCTCTCATGCAAATCCCTTAACCTCTCACCCATCGCGCCTATGCGTTCACCGTTACGTCCACGCGACATATCCTTCTCGCTTTCCGGTTGATTAACATCGGTAAGCGGCACATTCTTGTGAGAGCGACATCTTCCGGATTGTCGGTTTTCGCGAATCGAATTTCGTACTGACACCGCTTCTTGTGGTACTTGTGGCGGTTTTGAACCGTTGCCACATTTACCTCCCGATTTCATTTCTTGGCTTTCATCATCTCCCCCATGAGTCACATTCACCACCGGGGAGGACTTTTGACCCAAATCAAACACGACTTTAGGGTTTCTGCATTTCGGCTTCTCGCCCTTACCCGTACCATCATCAAGAAATGTCACATCTCGGTTACGCGCGGTCTTCTCACTAGCAAGAATTTTTACGCCATTCTCACTCTTATTCCCCAACCACAAATGCGATGATTTCGTCACCATTATTTTAATTGGATTCACTTTCGCACATAATTTCGCGTGCGTTACGTAGAGAGTGCTCAACTTCGCACCACGTGCGACAACAAGAGATCCTTTGGTGAGCTTCCACTTTCCGTCGCCAAAACGGCTACAATAGCCTTCATCATCAAGAGAACCGGTCGATAGTAAATTCATCCGTATATCGGGTACGTGTCTCACATTCTTGAGCACCAACTTGTACCCAAGCTCGGTTTCCAAACTCACATTTCCCATGCCAACTACTTTACACCGCCAACCATTTCCCATCCTTACGCATCCAAAATCTCCTTTGGTGTAAGATGAAAAGAAATCACGTCTTGACGTGACGTGAAAAGAAGCGGCTGAATCCACTATCCATGTAGTATCTTGACATATGCGGTTGACGAAACCGTCATCACACGCTACTATCACATCGCTATCGGATACAACCGCCGCCGTGCGGTCCTCATCACTATTTTCACTTGATGATTCTCTTTCACCGTGTCTCGTCTCTTTCTTCCATAATCTACACTCTCTTTTAAGGTGGCCCAATTTGCCACAATGATAGCACTTAATCCCTTTACGAGAGCTCGACCTTCTCGTAAGCTTGTCATGGCTATTCGAATTATATGAGTTTCTCGTTTCGCTCCTTCCTCGCCTTTCAAGCACAAGCGCATCGGATTCCAAAGAGATCCCTTTTTCTCTTCTCCGGGCTTCCTCATTCAACATGCTATCTTTTACCATGCTTAGCGTTACCACACCGTCGGGTGCGGAGTTGCCAAGCGATACAACGAGTGTGTCCCAATCGTCCGGTAAGGAGCTTAATAACAATAACGCTTGAACCTCATCATCCAAACTCATTTTCATATTAGCCAATTGATTCACGCAATTTTGGAACTTACTCGAGTGTTCCGACACCGAAGTTCCACCCGTGTATTTTAAATGCACGAGCTTCCGCATCAAAAACGCCTTATTTTGAGCGGTTTTCCTCTCGAAGAGACTCTCCAATTTCTTCCACAACTCGTGGGCATTAGTCTCCAACGACACGTGGTGAAACACGCTATCACCAATCCATTGCCGTATCAACGCAACCGTTTTCCAGTTTGTTTTCTTCCAAACATCATCCAAAGTACCTTCGGGTTTCTTCGTCTCTCCCTCGACCGGGTCGTATGCATCCTTGCAATACAACAAATCTTCCATCCGGGGTTTCCAAATCGAGTAATTTGTGGAATTGAGTTTAACCATCGTACCAACACTACTTTCTCCCTCCATTTGCTTGATACAAGCTTATCCCGTATTAACCACGGCTCTGATACCAGTTGTTGGGAAAATAGGGGTGAAACACGAACAAAATCCTCTCACGGGATTTTTGTCGAACACCTTGTGTGCAACTTTTATGGTTAACTCAAATACTCAAATAAACACCACAAACTCAACCCGATTCACACGATATTGCAAAGGAATGCACAACAAACATAAGCGACACACAAGATTAAGGAAAACTTCTTTGTATTAATTAAGTTCGATACGAACCGTACCGCTTACAAATAATACAAGAATAAAAACCGCTTCTAGGTCGCAACTCACACTTTGAACCTAGGCTACACTCATCACCGACACGGTGGATCACATGCTCGGAAGATCCCAAAAGAATAAAGAAAAGAGCTACCGAACTAAAGAGGAACTTGAGAGGCTTCTACCATGCCGGTCCGTACCCAACCGACAATACGAGAGAGCAACAACAAGAGCAAGCTTCTCCTTCTCTCTCTCTTTTTCTTCTCCTTCTCTCTCTCTCTCTCTCTCTCTCTCCTTCTCTCTCTCTTTTTCTTCTCCTTCTTTCCTTTTTGGCCGCTCAAAAATGAAGCCACGCACAAGTCAGGGAATGGCCCCTGGCTTATGCCCATTTAAATGGCACATTTACAAAGTCCCCCTTTTACTTTTCTTTAATTACAAGGTTACATTAAAGGCCCAAATAATATTTTATTTGTTGGCCCAAAATGAGGAGGGAGCCCAACACATATGCACCAATTTGAACCTAAAAAATTGTAAAAAATATTTGGTCAATAATATAATTAATGTATAAACATCTAAAAAAACTAAAAGTATATCCAATAATAAAATCGCATACCTAGACCGTTTTGCAGCGATCAGCCATTTCGTGACGAGCGTGACAAGTGATTTGTTGGCATTGGAATGTTATTTATATTACTAGAATCAACACTCAACTATTAATAATACAACACAATAGACAACAACAACAATAACAACAACAATATGGAAAGATAAGGTTTTTCAAACAAACCTGACCAAATGTAACGGCTCGGTAAGGACTTTGGATTGAGTACCAGTAAATTATCATGAGCGTGTTGTAAAGTTCTCTCCTAGTAACTCAGAACCCATAATCTCACTTACCTTCAATCAATCAACAAAAAATCAATACAAAATGGTATATTAACCCTTAAAACAGAATAAACAAAGAAACTTCCTTACCAATACATCAGGTTGTGAATCAAGTTCGACTCAGATTCGAACCTCGTCAATATATAATTAAGTTAGCTCGTTTTTTCACAATTTGTGCTAATTTATAATGTTTTATTGAGTGAACTGAGAATTTTGTGATAAATTCCTATACCTTTATTTATGATTGGAGCTCGCCTGACTTGTTTCCGAATGAATAATTGTACATAATCATCCTTCATGTATCCTTTATTCACACATGATCTTCAAATTAAAGAACAAATCAGTTGCGAAAATCAAAATGGATAAAGTCAATCATATTGGAAAGATAAAACGTAAGAATTATTTTGAAGCAAGAGAAACTAACAGCCGGTATTCTTTCACAACAACTTGAGCTTATTCAATTGATTCAAGAGCTGTTTTCACTCAATCGATGCTGTTTCGGTTCGATTCGAGAGCTGTATTCACTAATCGAGGCTTATTCAGTTGATTTAAGACCTGTTTTCACAATCGAGGCTCATTCAGTTGACTCAAGGCTTGTTTTCACTCAATCGAGGCTTATTCAGTTGATTCAAGACCTATTTTCACTCAATAGAGGTTGATTTGGTTCAATTTTAGATCTGTTAACAGATTGGATGAAGCTTAAAAAGCGTATGAAGATCTACGATCTCGGATCTTGATCGGCCTTGCAGATCGCCAGTGTGGATCTCCATTAGAGAGGGAGAGGAAAGGGGGTTTCTCTTTGGTTTGCAGTGTCGAGGAGAGAAAAAGTAGCCGGGGAACTCTAAGTGGTTATGTTTGCAAGTGCTAAATTCATTTGTTTTTCACTAAAACTGTAGTATTATTAACATGGTTTAAAACCGTAGTGACAAGCCTTCAGAAATATCATTTTATGTACGGTTTTATCCTCGTGGATATGAAACTGTGTTGAGAAGTATTTTTGTTGTAGTGTCAGCTGAATTACTCCGATACGGTCAAGCCAGCGTTTCGGAGGAATTAGGATTTTGTTTTGGAGAAAATTGGGGAAAGTAGAGTTTCGTCCTTGAGGGTAACGAAGGAAGTCGGTGTTTTGAGTTCAGACGACAGAGTTAAGTTGTTTTATGGTTGGAGTTATTTTCATGTTTTTTTTTAGTTCTTGTTTCTCGTTACATCAGGTTTTGCTTTCCAGGTTGTTAGGTAATAGGGTTCTGCTTTCTTTTGTTTTTTGCTGGTTGTTTTCTCTTTGTTTTTGTGTTGAGTCTGTATTATTTGCGTCGTAAAAAAATTATTTTCTCTGTTAAACGTGCAAAACCTACGGGTCTACAACAAAAAAAGGAAGTATTTGGAGCTTTGTTAAATAGAAATTGTAGGGGGAGTTAATTTCAGGTTAGGTGGACGTTAAGTGCTAATTATTGATGGGTTTAAATTTGACGGGCTGTGCTTGGGCCACATTTTCTTTTGGAAAACTCTAGCTTGCCCCTCATTTGCCCCAGCTTCCCACCGATAAATCAGCATTTTTGGCACAGTAGAAAATCCCTTTTTTTTTTTTTTAAGAATTCTGACTTATGGGCTGAATTTGGTCCAGATCTATTTGATTCGGACAGCATTGGGAAATACAACGGCTCCCGAGTGCAAAATATGGTCGAAAATTAGCTACAAAATATTTAATTACACTCATGTATAAAATTCAAAGAGCATACAAGCATCATAATAACAATATCTAAACACCACGCAAGCAAATCCAACAAATCACACACATTGACAACACTCGTGCACATGCACACACTAGAATAACTTCCCTAGAACACGTTCACATATCAAAAGAGAGTAAGCATAGAAAGAAATATGACCATGGTAGTTACTCGATGGGGTAGGGATGACGAACAACTGCACTTCTCAAAAGAAATTGTCGAGTTCTCAATATCATAGACAAAGTTGGTATCCATCTGAATAAAGCTGCCCAAAACCGATATCCCGCTTGAGGGAAGGATGGTCAAGCATTCAATACCAGTGGATGTATCGTTTAACACATAGTTCACTGATTTCAATGCGAGACTCTTAGTACTGTCGAAGTGTAGAGTTAATGTGGGCCATGTTTTTAGTGATTGAAAACATAGATCAAGACCGAGATATGAACCGTTAACTGTTTTCAAGTTTACTTGAGAAACAATAGCTTGCCTAACCATGTCATACCCTGCCTGTTCTAGGTAAGTCACGGGAAAAGACGTCGATAATACCACACCCCCACTGCCGTTAGCTTTTAGTGTGAAAGTTGAACTCGGGATGCTAAGGCGAGTGTTGCCAACTGTAACATCTACAAGCCCAATATAGTACAAGTCGGTAAGGTTGTCACTCGCAACAAGCTTAGTGGATTGACCCATTCCTTTTAACATTGCGAATGACCCGAAATTTATAGGGCTTTCCTTGGTCGGATCGGAGGACAAACAATATGAGAACCTCATGTACCCAAGTTGTGACACAAAGGATAAGGGCCCCTTACCTAATGCGAGAACACCAGATGTGTTGTCGTAGCTGCCGTAGTTGTCTGTACCGCATCCAAACAGTATGTCCGGGACCAAAGAGGTCCCAAAAGTGAAGGTATCAGTGGCAACATAGCCTGTGGAATTTTGGTCATCACTATAGGAAGCAAGGTACTCACATCCATCAGGACATAAGTCGGGTTTTATGGTCTGACATACTGAGCTGTTGCTGAAGCTGGTAGAGTTGCATCTGAGGCTAGTGAAGTTTGAAAAAGTGGAGGATTTTTTAGGGTCATATAAAGGGGTGGATTGCTCGAAGCACGTAGCACAGGGGTTGCATTGGGTCCAAATAATTCCACTGGATGTGTCTATCCCAGCAGAGATAGTTTGGTTCCCAATGCTGAAGTATATTTCATAGACACCAGAGGATTGTGGCACCGGCTTCGAGCTTTGGGACGGTTGGCCATTTATGAGTTCGTTAAGTTTTCCTCCGGCCCAATCTTTAGTTACTTCCTCAAGAAGTTCCTTAAAAATGTTGACAAGTTCTTTGACATTTTTGCTGTTCCTTAGGGTACCACCAAAGCCACCCACTTTACGAAGAATGGTAGAAGAAGGTGCAGAGGATGTGAAGGAGGGACAAAGAAGAAGAAGAAGAAGAAGAAGATTTACAATAACTATTATGACTAGCTTTAGGGGCATCATTATACTTGGCTTTTAGGTATATCGGATGTTAATTTGTGTGAGAGCCTCTCGCATGTTCTGCCACATTTATATAGTTGTCTGAAGTCAACGATTGGCAAATTGAAGACTCATTCTAGGGAGAGGATCTTGTTCCATGGGTTGGAATAGACTTTTGTCCAAAATATATTCTGGACTAGGATCAATATCAAAATTAAACAAAGATAATTAAGAATAACTTCCGTTATAATTTCTATTTTTTTTAAAAACATCCGCTATAATTAAAGTAATGTTTGGCTCCCTCCACCTGTAGCTCCAAATAAATCTGAAATCTCTCTCTTAGCTCCAAAGAAATATCCATGGATAAATCTTTCTCCCGTACCATTTGTCTCCCCCCCTCCTTCCTTCCAGTAATCAGTTTACATATAAAAGAAAAATATTTGAAAGTGTTAAGTGATCATTTAAATATTGAATATATTTTTGTCATCTTGGACGAATTGCTCGTATCATTTGGTTGAGAAACAACAAAAAATTACATTTTTCAAATATTACTCGAGGTGGGTTATATTGAAATTAAATCAAAGTTTTACAAACATAGTTCTTCATCTCGCTAGTTCCCCTAGGTACCGCAATAAAAAGATGACTTGCTTTCTCCCCTAAAAGCAAGTACCAAGTCTCAAAAATTGCAATTTCATTTTTCCCAATATCGCAACTCAGCTTTGGCCCTTTAGCCACACCTAAAGGTGGAACTGCCGCCTCTCTAAATACTCTATTACAACATTCTATATACAGTTGAAAAAGCAAGAAAAAAAAAGAAGATTTGTGAATTTTAGCGTCTAATCTCTAAATTTGCTTGAAAACCAACTTATCATCGACAAAACTGAAGTTGATCCAAGGAAAAAATTGCATATTTATTAACATTTTTTAATAGGGAAAATAAGGCCAAAGGTTGGCCTCATTAAATTAAGCTAGTTACAAATGTTACAACAGTGATCTCAGAAGGCTATCGCCTTCTGAAGCTTCAAAAAAAAAAATGTTACAACAGTGATTAGGTAAAACACTTTCTTTCTCACTCTATGCTAACGGAAAATACTCCACTGGTCACTTTCTTCTCACTTTCATTCTTTTTCCTGTGTTACAATTTAGTTGTGAATTTGCATCCCTCGCCATTATTATCCTAGTTTTTACCGTTGTGTTAATTATATTTTTGTCTGAGAATATTGTTTCTTGTTAACAAAATAATCCAACATTAGAAAACAGTTTATTAGAAGTTCTTTGAAAATAGCTCATAATTATTATCATTTGCATTATTACTAGAAGATATTAACCGTGTCATTATCCGTAACTCATTTATAATTTACATCATAAGTCATACACGTCATTATCCAATATGTGAACTTATCCAATCGTCAACTGATTCTCCCAACAACTTTCACGCTCATTGGATGGTTAATTTGACAAGGTCTCCATGGGTGAATTAATGAATTCATATGAGGCCAGTATTATCTAGGCCAGTGTTTACATGGACCCATATTTATCCGGCCAAGAAAGCAGCATTAGCACTACTTCTAAACTCTCGTCATATTCATAAAACTATATTTATGCAAATTTGATAGGGACAGCGAGCATAAACTCACTTATCATACTTATCCTCCTACAAAACATATTAGCATGTGTTTTAGGAATATATATATATATATATATATATATATATATATATATATATATATATATATATATATATATATATATAGTCCGTCTAGGAAACTAATGCTAGTACAAAACGTTTGATATTAACGATTTTTGGACCGTTTGATCTGCTTTAATTATTCATACAATTTAATCAAATCACATTCATATATATCCATTACAAATTAATGAACTCACATATCATAATCCATACAAATAAATTTCAAACTAAAATTCATATAAAATATTTACAAAAATACTTTAATCTCTAAATTCAATCAAAACATGCCAACAATTTCTTCTCAAACCCCTGTTTTTTAAATATATGAAAATAAGAGATTTTTTGGAAGAGTAGCAATCGGAATATCAAAGGAAAGTACTAAATTCGGAAAAGCACTTCCATTTATGCGATTATTTTCTTTGTGGTTCAAGGTTTATTTCCTTTTTAGGTGAGAGAGAGAGAGTTACTAAATATGTTGATCAAATGGTTGCACACAAATTAAAACAGATTCAAGGGTCTACAAATTGTTAGTACCAACTCCTTGATAATAATATTAGCTTATTAGCAAAACTCTCTCTCTCTCTCTAGCTATATATATATATATATATATATATATATATATATATATATATATATATATATAGTTAACCCGCTCATGCAACATCAGTCCATTAACTAATTAATTTTTGTTGGACATTACCCATACTTAAATATATGCATGCACTTGCATGTACATTACTTTTTCAAAATGCTCCGTGATAATGAAATCCAAAAAATTTAAAATGCTCCTTATATCACACAGTTAGTTCACCTAGTCAAGATTGCACTTGAATACCGATAAGCAATTGGCAAACGCCTTTTACATCTTGAGGGCATAGACATATATGCTATCGTGTTTAAGGAAGAAATCCAAGCGTAGAACTGCTCTGGAAAATTAAGCCTGTAGAGCGAGTTTATTGCAGGTTCGACCCGGGTGTTGCATACTAATTATTGATGGAAAATATGTGGACTTGGGCCACATTTTTTAAGCTTCAAACTGCTGTGCTTGGCTCTGACCCCATCCGTTTGATTCTAGTGCGTTGATTCGTTAAGCCCGTTTATACTTTGCTGACTCGTGTCCTACGAAATTGGTCGGAGAGTTTGGTTAACCAATAATGTGTTTGTAATTCTTTTTTCTGACTACAAATTAGTCGGATTAAAAATAGTAGTTTGGGGGCAAGGCTCTTTGTTTCAGTTTATCCATAAAAATAGATTACAAATCCGTGCTTAATTAGATGATAAAGAAGAAGAGTTATGCTTAGGAAAAAAGCAACAAAATGAGCAGTTACACTAAAGTTTTGTGATTATATATTCAACATGTATCAATTCCAACAAAAAAAATGTCTACAAGCAGCAATCACTTTTCCCTAGTGTATTGGAGTACCAAATTTGTAAGCCATGCACTCCAACAACATACATTCTAATACACAAACACCACACAAGCAAATCCAATAAATCACGCACCCACAAATATAACACAACACATCACATCACAACACAACACAACACAACATCCCACACTTATGAACACAAAGTTCTTTGATTGCGCAAGTTCACATATCAAAAGAACTTGAACATACAAAAAAGGAACAAGGCCATTGTAGTTACTAGGTGCGGAATGTTGGATATAACAGACGAAGTTGAAGTTGAATCATCAAAGCACTTCTCAAACGAAATAGTTTTGTTATTAAGATCATAGACAAAGTTGGTGTCCATCTGGATTAAGCTGCCCAAAGCCGATGCCCCACTCGAAGGAACGATGGCAAGACATTGGAGGCCAGTATCCTCATCTTTATAAATATAGTTTACCGTCTTCAATTTCAAAGTTGCCCCCCCATCAAAGTGCAATGTTAAGGAGGGCCATTTAGTGACGTTCTTAAAACAAAGATCAAGACCGAGGTCTGTGCCATTTATGGTTGTTTGATTCATCACAGAAACAAAGGCTTGCCTAACCAAGCCATAGGCTGGCTCCTCTAAGTATGTCAACGGATAAGTGGTCAATAAATACACACCCCCAGTTCCGTCCTCTTGTAACTCAAATGTTGAACTTGGAATATTAAGAAGAGTTGTTCCGACTGTTATATTGACAAGACCGATATAGTACGAACCCGGATATTTAGCATTTCTGACAAGCGGAGTGGACTGACCTGACCCTTGCAACTTAGCGAGAGACCCAAAATTCACAGGACTATGCTTTCTCTGATCAGATGATAAGCAATACGAGAATCGCATAAATGGAAACTGTGACACAACAGATAATGGGCCCCACGCTAGACCTAAAATGCCTGATGAATTATCGTAGTCGCCATAGTTCTCTAAACCGCATCCGAAAACTATATCTGGGGCTGAGGTAGAACCGAATGTGAAGTTATCTGTTGCAAAAAGGCCACTTGAATTTTGTCCCACATCATACACCATTGTGTAATTACAACTATCATCAGGGCATACATCTGTGGTTATACCAATATTATCGCAAGCAGCTTGATAATTGGAGTTCGAACTGCAACTAGGGCTAGAGAAGTTGGAATACGTGGAGGATGACTGAGGGTTGTATAAGGGTGTGGTTTGATTGAGGCATACATCGCAGGTTTTGCATTGGGTCCATATAAAACCGCTCGATATGTCCAGGATGGAGGTGACATTTTGCGGAGGAGTCCCTATGGCGAAAGATACTTCATATATGCCTGATGACTGAGGCACTTCTCCGTTTGGGATTTCGGAAGTTTGACTATTTTTCTGAAGTTGTTTCTTAATTGACTTCTGAAGCTGGTTCGCAATGGCACTCTGAACAATGTTACCGCTGCTCTTGTTAGTCGTTGATATGCCAGAAAAACATGGGGAGAAGTGGAGAAATATGAGAAAAAGATTGAGGAATATAGCTAGAGCTGATTTTTTCGCCATAACTATGGAATTATGGCTTTTTAGATATATATTGGTATGTTTTTACTTAATTGGGCCTAACTTGATGGGACTTCATTATATAGTACTCATAAGTCGCACCCCGCTAGGCGCTAACTAAAGCAAAAGAAAAAAAGTCGCACCCCAATAATTCTGGAGAGGACTTTGTTAAAGGTAGCAATTCAGCTCATGCAAATGACAGGCAATGACAGAATGGTGCATCAATCATTATTTCATATTTTAGTCACTGATAGAATGATGCATCAGTCATTATTTCATATTTTAGGCAATGACAGAATGATGCATCAATCATTATTTCATATTTTTTTACCCGTCTTTCTTAATGTATTTTGTTATTTTAACAGAAAGATGCATCATTTATTTCATAGTTGTCTCAAGTCAAGTCAACGGTATATTGGCATGTGTAAATGTGGTTAATATGTTGGAGAGAGCCTGGCATGCATGTTATGACATTTTTATAGTTGCCTCGAGTCGACGGTTGGCAAATAATAAATTCATTTGCAAAATTATAACTTGTCCCCTTATTTCCTTACAAAAACTTCACATACATTATTATTGAAATCTATGATGTCATAATTTTTATATTTACACTCCTTATAATATCATGATTTTGTAATTATATCTCCTATGATGTCATTGACTCATGATGATCTATATAACACTGTTGTGAGAAAATGAGGGGGCACCATAGATATTCTCAATTCATTTTTAGACCAACAGACTCACTCTATTGGGCAAAATTATACCGTATGGCTAATGCAATTTTAATTAATATCTATTATACATACGGTTTCCATTTGATTGATTTCGATAGCAATTAAAAGTTAAATGATCAGTATATATAAAATACGAATAACTAAAACGATCAATTTGTTTATGTATAAAAGATAATAAATTTGAAGTTAATACGAGTGCAGATGAAGGTAACACTCGAACAAAGAAAAGATCCCAAATTCTAGCCCGACATAGATCGGAGTTTTTTCTCGAGGTATACAAGGGTCATATGGGCCGGCTATACAATTAAAATTTAAATGATCAATTTGCATATTAATTGTTTTCTGTTATTTTTCTATATATATATTTTTGTATATTATTTTTAGGATTATTTATTGTTTTCAGTTATTATATATTATTTTTCTATTCTATATATTGTTTTTTTTTTGGATAGTAAGCGAATCGCCTACTAGATTTTCATTAATTAAGTGTGAATTAAATTACAAGTAATTCCCTAACTTTAGGCAAACTCAAAAAGGAGGAGTTGCTTCATTAGACAGTAGCCTTTTGATCTAAAGATCCTAAAGAATTCTCTATCGAGCTACTACCTAAACCTAACTAAATTCTATCCAACTTTTTGCTTCTTGTATTCCAGCTTCAAACACTTGCTCCATACTACGCTCTTTTCCTCTGAAGATGCGAGCATTCCTTTCTTTCCATATTGCCCAGCTTCCCGCCATCCATATTGATCCTGCCGTCACCTTTGCTTGTTTGCTGGTATGCTTTGTAAGTTGCTGCCCTATTGTTTGCGCATTCATATGTGGTGTTAGCGATTGTTTTTTTAGATGGTCGGCCGTTTTGTTCCAAATAATTTTGGCAAATGGACATTGCGCAAATAGATGCGTATGCGTTTCCGTCTGATTTGTAATACATAACACGCAGATGTCAGAATCTATTTGTCCTCGGCGTTTGAGACAATCTCTGGTTGATAGTTTCTCTTTTATTAAGAGCCAACCAAATGTTCTGACCCTTGTTGGACATTTTGCTTTCCAAAGTAGCTTCGGCCACTCCGGTTTGATCCCACGGTCATTGAAGAAGTCGTAGGCTGACTTAACGGTGAAGACTCCGGGTTTCTCTATTTTGTTTGTTGGACACCAAATGTGTGTATCATCCTCATTTTCATAAAGTTGGACTACCTAAAGTGTGTCGGTTAGCTCGTGTTCTTGCTGCATGAGGATTGAATTTAGGGTTCTGTCCCAAGCCAGGTATTGTTGTGGATTGGTTAGTGCTTCTTGTACCGTGCAGTTTTTGTTTATTGCTCTTTCATATAGATCAGGGTATACTTTGCAGAGTGTTTCCCCTTTCCACCATTTATCTTTCCAAAATTTAGTATTTCTTCCGTTTCCGAGCTTCGTCTCTATTTGGTGTTTGAACCAACCATTGACTTCCACTAGTTGTTTATAGAAGAATGAGGTATTTAGATTGCCTTTACCTAGCTCTGTGTTCCGTACAATTTTTGAATTGTGTCCGTCCATATGCTTGGTTTTTCTGTCTTGAGTATCCAATTCCATTTCATCAGCAAAGCCATATTTTGAACTTGCAAATCAGTGACTCCTAATCCGCCATTCACTTTAGGCGTGAATACTAGCCTCCAGTCGACGAGGTTTTTGCCTTGTTTGTACTCTGTGCTGCCTTGCCATAGGAAGTTGCGTCTTATCTTGTCGATCTCCTTGATTACCCATTTGGGGAGTTGGAGTTTGCATATAGTATAATGGGCTAGCCGAGAGGACCGAGTTCAATAATGTGAGCCGACCTCCTAATGATAGGTATTTCGTTTCCCATCCAGACACTCTACTTTGCAGTTTTTCGATGAGAGGCATGAATTTTTCTTGTCTCGGTTGCTTAATGGTGAGCGGGAAATCTAGGTACGTAATTGGGAATTGTTGTTTTTGACAGCCCAATTCTTGCGCTATTTGATGATCATATTCAAATGAGATGTTGACCGTGGCAAACATACTCTTGTTATGGTTTATTTTGAGCCATGTAATTTCTCCAAAGCATTTGAGCGTGTTTTTTATGACGTTGAGATTATTGTAAGAAGCTTCTGCTATTAGGATCGTGTCGTCAGCATATTGGAATGCCGTGCTTTGGGTCAGGTGAGCTTGTTGTGATGCTCCATTACCATTTTGAAGTATTTTCTGTAATGTATCTGCGACTAGTACAAAAATGAGCGTATTCTATATATTGTTAATAATTATAAATATACATTTTTAAAAATATAGATATAATATTTCACAAAAAAAAATTGTGTCGTGCTACAAGATGGGGAACTCTCTCGTGCATTATCAGATTCATTAACCAATTAATTTCTTTGGAACACTACCCAATATCTTACATATGCACGTACTTGCATATATACACACACCAAATTAATTCACAAAATTTTCCGTGAAAATCAAATCCAAAATTTGTAAATGATCCTTATATCATAACTATTCCACCTATGGCCTGTAGTTTATACCTATGGGAATTGATATATATGCTCTTGTGTTGTGAGTAATCGTCAAACGTTTTTTACAATCTGGAAAAATAAGTGTATCGCTAACTATTAGCTAAGATAAAATAATATTAGTAACGCTAACTAACGCTAACTGTCTCAGACTCTCAGGTGGGGAAAGATGTTAATCTCAGAGATGATGAGACATGACACATGAGGGTTAGTCACTGTATAATTTGTTTAAACTCTGGCTGCAGTCCTTATATAGGCCCATCACTTTGTAATCCTTTGTTAAATTAATTTGATTCAAGGGCCCAAAAGAGTAAATTCTTCAGTTTCTTCAAAGAAAAAATTAATTGTGGCCTGTAAAGGGAGTTAATTGCAGGTTTGACGTGTGTTGTGGACTGGACTGGACTTGGATCACATTTTTTGAGCTTCAAAGTACTGCTGGCCGGAGCTTTGTTGCATTGATTCGTTGAGCCCGTTTAAACGCTGCTAACTATTTTTTCCTACGAAATTGGTCGGAGAGTTTGGTTAACCAGCAGGCAGCAATGTGATGTAATTCTTTTTTTTTTTCCTTTTTTTTTTACTAAAAATCACGATCAAAATATCTGGGTCAATGCTCGTGGTTTCAGTTTATCCAACAAAAAAAAGAAAGATAAAAAGATGTGCTTAGGTGATAAAGAAGAAGAAGAATTGTGCTTAGGAAAAAAAGCAACAAAACGAGCAGTTGCACTAAAAGCTTTGTGATTATATATCCACCACGTATCAATTTGAACAAAAAAATGTTTACAAGCAGCATATATTTTTATACACAAACACCACACAAGCAAAGCCAAAATCACAAACCCACAAAACAACACATCTCAGCACAACATCCCACACTTATGAACACAAAGTATTATTCATCTTTTCTCCATTGCTTCAAATGATCCCATATTATCATTTTTCATCTATATATAAATAAATAATAAAAAAGAGCATAGTATTACCATCTATATATAAATAAACCCTAAACCCTACCCCCCCCCCAAACACACACACATCAAACTGAAATGTTAAGGACGGCCATTTAGTGACGTTCTTAAAACAAAGATCAAGACCAAGGTCCGTACCATTTACGGTTGTTTGATTCTTCATAGACGATTTAAAGGCTTGCACAGCCAAGTAATATGCTGTCTGTTCTAAGTAAGTGTACGCAATAATGGTCGCTAAAACAACACCCCCGGTCCCATTCTTTTCTAACTTGGAATATTAAGAAGAGTTGTTCCGACTGTTATATTGACAAGACCGATATAGTATGAATCCGGATATTGATCATTTTTTATAAGTGGAGTGGACTGACCTGACGCTTGTAACTTAGCGAGAGACCCAAACTTCACAGGACTATGCTTTCTCTGATCAGATGACAAGCAGTACGAGAACCACATGAACGGAAACTGTGACACTATGGATAATGACCCCCGCCTGATGCATTCTCGTAGTGGTTGCCATAGTTCTTTAAAGCGCATCCGAAAAATATATCAGGGGCTGAGGTAGAACCGAACGTGAAGTTATCCGTTGCACAATTGCCGTCTACAATTTCATCCCAATTATACACGGCTAAGTATTTACAAGAACTAGGGCATGAATCTGGACTTATCCTATCGCAATAACTAAATTTTTTTGAATTGGTAGAATTGCATCTAAGGCTTGAGAAGTCTGAATAAGTGGAGGACAATTTAGGGTCGTACAAGGGTCCTGAGGTTTGATTGAAGCATCTAGTGCAGGTTGCGCATTCGGCCCATATAAAACCATTCGATATGTCGATGACAGAAGTGACATTTTGTGGAGGGGTCCCTATGCCGAAAGATATATAGTATATGCCTGATGACTGGGGCACTTCTCCGTTTTGGCTCTCGGCGGGGTCATTTAGTTTCTTATATTCTTTCTGAACTGAATTATTAACCAGGTTGCCAATGGCACTATTAAGAGGGTTGTCGCCGAAAAAAGGGGATCCAAGACATGTGGAGAAGTAGACAAATATGAGAAAAAGATTGAGGAATATAACTAGAGCTAATTTTGTCGCCGTAACATTGGAATTAGGGCTTTTTAGATGTATTGGTATGTTGTTACTTAATTCGGCCTAGCTTGATGGTACTTCATTATATAGTACTCGTAACTCATAAGTCGTACCCCGCTAATTCTGAAGCCAATTCAGCTGATGCAGTCTGAATTAGCTTTTAAATAAATAAAATAACTTCTACAAGCAATAACAGATAGATATTGCATCAATTATTTCATATATATTTTCCGTCTTTTTTTAATGTATATGCATGGGAGCGGAACCATGTTTGTAGCAAAGAAGGAAGCTTAATGCTTTCGCTAATGACAATTGTTAGATCCTTAGGCTTGATGATGGACCACTTAACTTGCCATCAATGTGTTAGCGTGAGCTAAACGGAGCAACTATAAAAAATATGGGCATGTTACAAATTTACAATACAACTTACAAGATAAGAAACTATGAAACGATAATATTAGGCGTGATATAATCTAATTTAATTTGATTAACTTTCTAATATTTAGTTAACTATGTTTAGCTCACGGTAACACAATGATGGCAAGTTAAATGAGCCATCATCAGGCCCAAGGATCTAACGATTCTCATCATTGGAAGCATTACGTTTCCTGCTTCAAACAGGCCGGTCCTCGCTGGAAGAACGTGAAATAGAAGATGCATCCCTAATTAAGCAAAACATTTTCGATTTCCCCTTACAAGTTACAAATATATTATATAACATATAATTTTTTTTTTTACTTATGACTAAATATAAAGTATTGATGTTCTACAATTTTTTTTACTTGTGACTAAATATAAAATATGGATGTTCTATATTTATTTAGTACAAAAAAAATATATATAATTTATATTTTTTTTCTGTAGACATTATTTTAGGCGCTGTTCTAGTTGCATTGTAGTTGTCACTAACTTTTCATTTGGCGTCATGGAATTTATGGTCGATATATATTATTTATGTCATTCGATTGATCTTTTCAAATGTTCTTTCGAGGCTATATAACCGATTCAAAACCAATTTGTACAGGCAAGGAGGATTAGTCAGCTCATTAAATAACAATCCGAAATAGGTCACCAATCTTTAAATATTGCTAGTGTACAACATGTTCTAAATTCATTCTCTTTTGGGTTTACTTTTATTTTTTATTTTCTGGATGGACTGGCAAATGTGGACATACATAGGGAATAATAATAAATTTTGACGCATCCCTCATCGTCATAATAATATAGCTAGTCGGACTCATTATTAACAAGAAGTCCACTCATTTCCCCAAAGCAACGTAAGACAATCTTAAAGATTTTGAAATTGTTTGGCGCCGCCTCTGCAAAATAAGTTGTGTCATCCGCAAATTGTAAAATTTGCGGAGCGATAACATGATGTTGAGACAATAGTGGCGTTATTCTTTCCATCATTGATTGTAAAACATCAACTACTAGATCGAAGAGTAAAGGGGATAGAGGATCGTCTTGACGAACACCACTGGCGTGAAAGAACGGACGACTCTCAAGACCGTTGACTTTAAGAAGAGATGATGAAGATTTGAAAAGGTTTTGAATCCATAAGATCCATCGATCTGGGAAGTCTCTAGCTCTCAGGATGAGGTATAGAAATTCCCGATTAACAGAGTTAAAAGCACTTTTAAAGTCAATTTTAAACATGACAAATGGAATTTTAGATTTGTGTGCAAAAGAGGAGAGTTCTCTTGCCACTAAGAAAGACTCGGCTATGGGCCTATTTTTAATGAAGGCAGATTGATTTTTGTGGACTAAGTATTCCATATGAGGCTGGAGTCTTTTAGTCAGAATGGAGGATAAAATTTTGATCGGTGCAGATAGGACACTAATAGGACTAAATTGATTTATTAACATTGCACCTTCTGGGATCAGAGTAATTGAAGCATTGAAGCCTCATTAAGTCTCCACAGATCCAAGGAGTTATTAAAGAAGTCATTAGCTAACCAAATTATGTCATCCTTAATAGTCATCCATAAGGGATATATCAACTTAAAACCAGAGAAAAGCGGAAAAAGAAAAGGGCGATTTTGAGAGTCTCAAAAGGCGATTCTTGGGGTGGGGGGTCGTAACCCTAGCTCTCCACCCCTCCGACGGCAGCTCTCCTCCCCTTCTCTCTCCGGTCTCCTCTCTCTCTCTCTCTCTCTCTCTCTCTCTCTCTCTCTCTCTCTATTGAGCTTCTTCTCGGTTCAAACACTAAGCTGGAGATTTGGGCACGTCCGAAACCCTAGATCGGCGGCGGCTTTCACTGACCTGTCTTCTCTCTTCTACTCGTGGGTCTCAAGCTTGCTTTCTCTCCGCCCAATTCAGGTCTCCTCTATGCTCCTTCTCCATTGTCCCCTTCTCCACCTCTCTAGGAGAAAATGGGGGTTTTTCCGGTCAGATCTGGGAATGGACGGGCCAGCGGCGTTCACCTCCCACCCAAGCGCCGCCGTCGGTAGGATGCTCTCTCCTCTTTCCTGTTGAAGGCTACCTCTCTCTCTCTCGTTCTCCTCTCGCTCTCTCTCCTCTATCAGATCTGAATCTGGACGGAAAAGTAGGCTGCCCCACTCTCCGCCTCCGGCGGCGGCCATCCTCTCTTCACGTTCTCTTCTCTCTATTCCCTCTAGGCCTTCTCACCGCTCTCAGCCAGGTTTGGTCGTTTCTTCTCTTTCGGATCTGGATGCGGCCGAAACCCTAAGGGCCCACAAACTACTTCTGATGGCGGCTCTTCCTCTCGTCGACCTATACCTCCTCATCTCTCTCTCAGGCTTCGTAAAGGGGAGAAGAAAACCCTGCTACCGGCTGCCGCCAATTACGGTATAAAATCCTATAACGGCGGCTCCTCTCATGAGCTTGCTGTCTCTCTCTCTCTCTCTCTCTCTCTCTCTCTCTCTCTCTCTCTTTCTCTTGTGAATCTGAGAAATGGTGCCGAAACCCAATAGCTGCGTCTCCTCTCTGTCTCATACCGGTCTGAAACCCTAGAACGACGACTCGTCCCTTGGTTTGGCCTCTCTCTGTGCCACTGTCGTGGGGAACCGGTCCCGTGTGGCGGTCGTTTTCGTTGATCTATTGGGTGTGGTGCCGACTCTATTCACGCCAATTTCTCCTTTTTGGGTGGCACCGCCTTTGTGGCGATGACCGAGTGTTGTCTTGGTGGTTCTCTCTGAACGAGGCGGTAGGCAATGGCGATCTTCTTCTCTTCCTTGTTGGTGCGGCATTGACGAAGTTGGCAATGGCGGAAATTGGCCTGAATCTATCTATTTTTCTTTTCTTTTTCTTTTTTTATTTTTATTTTCTGAAGGTTGTAATGAATTTTTATTTGTTTAATGAAATGCGGCAAGCAATTTGCTTACCGCCCTCAAAAAATAGTCATCCATAAGGTTTTGAAGAATTCAGATGGTATACCATCCGGGCCAGATGATCTGCCATTTGGGAGTTCATCAATACAAGTTTTGATCTCATCCAATCCAATAACCGATTCTAGTCCAGCCAGTGAGTCTGAGTGCGAGGTCAGAAAATCTAGGCTAAAATTAGTCTAGTTGCTTTGATCATTCAGTGAGTAGCCCAGAAGGTCTCTGAATCTAGTGTAAAAAGCATGTAAGATATCACTAGATCCTTGAAAAGTTTGATCAGATTCTTCAGATAGTTTGAAAGTAGTAATGAAGTTTGCCTTATTTTTCTTAGAGGCTATGGCATGAAAATATTTAGTGTTTTTGTCACCGTCTTTTATCTACCGACAAGACGTCCGTTGTTGCCATTTTGATTCACTAATATTGGCAAGGTCATGGATGAGAGCTTTTAGCCTAAGCCTAAGCTGAAATTCAATGATGACAAGAGTTCTAGTTTCTTCAAGTTTATCAATTATCTGAGTCACCCATTTGGCTCTTTCTAGGGCCTTATTCCATCCAACAAAAGACAGATTGGCCCACCCTTTGAGTTCATTCTTAAGCCTATTTAATTTAATCAGATAGTTCTTAGAAGAGATTGTAGCATTAGTAGGGTTATTCCAAGAGTTGACTACAAAAGTGTGAAAGTCTTCTCTTTTGAACCAATGAAGTTCCATTATGAATCTTCTATTCCATGGAGTATGATTTGATTTTAAGGTTAGAAGTAAGGGGACATGGTCAGAAGTGGTGGAAGGTAGATCCACAAGGGTTGCATTTAGAGGGGATGAGATGAATGTTGGCGATAAATGAATTAAATTTAAAATATCAATTAATTATAATAACTGAAATATATTGAATTAGTGGAGTTTTGTTAAGCGGAAATTATTGTAGTCTAAGCCAGGTAATTGCAGGTTTCGTCCGTACTAATTATTAATAGAGAACTTTATGGGCTCGGGCCAAATTTTTTGAACTTAGGCTGGGCTTTGATCTTATCTGTGTGACGCGATGCGTTGCTTCGTTGAGCTGACCCATGTTGCGTTCATTTTTTTTTTGTTTTGAATGAAAGGCAACAAAATGAGCTGTTACGGTAAGCTTTGTGATCTTATGCATGTATTATATCCAACAAAAATGCATATACAAGCAGCACTTAGTCATACACTCAAGCAGCATCAGCATACACTTTAATACATAAACACCAGAAAAGCAAATCCAACAAATCAAACACCCACAAGAAAACACAACACAACACCACTTGTATCAATGGACAAAAAGTTCATCCATTGCACAAGTTCACATATCAAAAGAATTTGAGCATACAAAAAAGGAACAACGCCATTGTAGTGACTAGATGCGGAATGTTGGATATAACGACAGATGAAGTTGAACCATCAAAGCACTTCTCAAACGAAATAGTTTTGTTCTTAAGATCATAGACGAAGTTGGTGTCCATCTGGATATAGGTGCCCAAAGCCGATCTGCTGCCGATCGAAGGAAGGATGGACAGACATTGGATGCCGGTATCCGTATCTTTATAAACATAGTTCACCGTTTTCAATTTCAAAGTTGCCCCTCCATCAAAGTGCAATGTTAAAGATGGCCATTTAGTGACGTTCTTATAACAATGATCAAGACCAAGGTCCGTACCATCTACGGCTGTTTGATTCTCCATAGACGAATTAAAGGCTTGCTCAACTAAGTCATATGCTCCCTGTTCTAAGTAAGTGAACGCAATAAGAGTCGCTAAAAAAACACCACCAAACCCGTTCTTTTCTAACTTAAATGATGAACTTGGAATATTAAGAAGAGTTGATCCGACTGTTATATTGACAAGACCGATATAGTATGCATCCGGATATAGATCAGATCTGAGAAGCGGAGTGGACTGACCTGACCCTTGTAACTTAGCGAGAGACCCGAAATTCACAGGACTATGCTTTCTTTGATCAGATGATAAGCAATACGAGAACCGCATGAAAGGAAACTGTGACACTATGGATAATGGCCCCCACCCTAGACCTAAACTGCCGATGCATTCCCGAAGTGGTCGCCAAAGTTCTGTAAAGCGCATCCGAAAAATATATCAGGGGCTGAGATAGAGCCGAACGTGAAGTTATCTGTTGCATAAACGCCGTATACAAATTCCCAATTATACACGGCTGTGTATTTACAAGAACTAGGGCATGATTCCGGAAATATCCTATCGCAATAACTAAATATTTTTGAATTGGTAGAATTGCATCTAAGGCTTGAGAAGTTGGAATAAGTGGAGGATAACTTAGGGACATACAAGGGTGTGGTTTGATTGAAGCATCTAGTGCAGGTTGCGCATTGGGTCCATGTAAAATCATTCGATATGTCGATGACGGAAGTGACATTTTGCGGAGGGGTCCCCATGCCAAAAGTTATTTCATAGATGCCTGATGACGGGCACTTCTGCATTTTGGCTCTCGGCAGAGTCATTTGGTTTATTAAGAGTTTTGTTAACTGACTTCCTAATCATGTCGCTAATGGCACTATTAATAGGGTTGTCATCATCGCTGGTGGCAAGACTGGAGAGGTCGAGAAATATAAGAAAAAGATTGAGGAATATAACTAGAGCTAATTTTGTCTCCATAACTATGGAATTATGGCTTTTTAGATAGAAAAAGTATATTTGGCCTCTTCTAAAAATCCCCCCAACTTGCAATATGATACTGTCAAACGGGACCCACTGTCAAATAGATGTCAAACGGGCCCGTTTGACAGCATGTGAGACTTGTTTGACAGTGAAAGAGGAACAAATGGGAGATTTAAGTGGGGACCATGTATATGAGCTCTTTTAGATATATATTGGTATGTTGTTAGTTAATTGGGCCTAACTTGATGGTACTTCATTATATAGTACTCGTAACTCGTGAGTCGTACCCCACTAATTCTGAAGCCAAGAGAGGACTCGGTTAAAGGTACCAATTCAGCTGATGGTCTCTGAATTAGCTCCTAAATAAGTAAAATAATTTTTACAGGCGATGACACTCTGAATTAGCTTTTAAATAAATAAAATAATATTAACAGGCAATGACAGAAAGATGAATCGATCATTATTTCATATTTTTTTCGTATTTCTTAATGTACTTTATTTTCTGTACTTTGGGAAATGTCTTATATGAAATATGCATTGGATCTGCTTTAGAACCTAACTCAAAAAAAAAAGAGGCGAGCCTGAACTGGAAATAGAAAATTCATGATGCATCCCCTCCGCAACACATTTCCGATTTCCCCTTACAAATATAACATATTTTACTTATGAGTAAATATAAAGTATTGATGTTCTATATTTGTTTATTTATTACAGAAGGAAAAAGATAATCTATATTTTTCTTTAGACATTATTTTAGGCGTTGTTCTAGTGAGTATAGTTGCTTACAGTTTTTAATACCTTTTCGTTTACCGTCATGACTTTTGTAGTCCATATGTATTATTCTGTGTTATTTGATTGATCTTTTCAATTTTGAAAGGTTTAATATATATGTTCTTTCGAGACTATATTCTCTAAGACAAACCGATTCTAAACTAATTTCTACAAGCAAGGAAGATACATTAATAAATAGAGCTAGTGTACAACATGTAGTTAAATCATTTCTTTTGGGGTTTACTTCCATTATTTTGTGGTTAGAACTGGCAAATGCAGGCCTACTTTATGAATATTTTTTTTTTGATACATCCCTAACGTCATAATAATCTTGCTAACTATATCTTGAAGTTGTCATATATGCCACAATAGATGACGTCATCTATTGTTGACAAATGCTACATTTGTCACACAAATTACCAGCACCCAAATGCATCTAAAATTTTGTAGTATTTTTTAATTAGTATTTTATTTTTTTAATGCCACCAAAAAACCTAGAATCCTGCAGATGGATCAAGATGCTCGATATTTCACAGAACCACAAATGGTAAAACTGGGTATTACATATTAACATCTTTTATTCTCGAATTTCACAACTCCACTAATATAATCGGCGGGTCCTGGAATCAGAAAATTCGATTCTTGAGTTATATGAAAACCTGGAAATTTAACTCTAGACCTTCCAAACACGGTAATGCAACTCCTGTGTTTTTAAGCCCCATACATTTCAAAACAATTCCGAGTTGTGATGTCCCCGAGTTCAATTCTCATTTTTTGAAGCGTTGGAATTGAACTATTTGAAAATCAGAATACATTTTGGAGTCCAAGATTTCCATTTGGGTTTGAAAACACTAGAACTCAACTTCGAGTTTCTTTTATTACAACCTCTCAGTTGAAATATGAGAATTTAAATGGTATCGCGCAATCCGATTTCAACTCTCGGGTTATGAATTCAAATTCAACTATCGACTGGAAATTCGTCTATCTAATTTTATCTCATGGATTAAATTATTTGAAGACTCAACACTTGGGTTTTAAAACCATTGAATTCAAATCTCAGGTTCCGAAAACCTAAAAATTAGTTTTTATTACTCTGAAGTCTGAACCAATATAGTGCCAATATCGCCTATATAAAGCTTCAAAAATATAGGCCCAATTTCAGCACACAAGTAAAACTTCAACCCAAATATATTTTTTTATGTTGCGCAACATAACTTATTATTGTTAAAAATAAATGAACTATCATGTCATGTATAATTCTTTTTCGGAACTTTCGGTTATTTAATTATAATTAAAAAGAAAAGCATACAAAAGAATAACTTGAGATTCATCAATCTCAGATTACACACCGACGACAACACAGCACAACACAATACAACACATCACACCACACTTATGAATGAACACAAAGTTCTTCCACAACAAACGTTCACATATCAAAAGAACTTGAGCATACATAAAAAAGGAACAACGCCATTGTAGTTACTAGATGCGGAATGTTGGATATAACAGATGAAGTTGAAGTTGAATCATCAAAGCACTTCTCAAATGAAATAGTTTTGTTCTTAAGATCATAGACGAAGTTGGTGTCCATCTGTATTAAGGTGCCCAAAGCAGATACGCCCTTCGAATAATGGATGGCCAGGCATTGGATGTCGGTATCTGGAACTTTATAAACATAGTTCACTGTCTTCAATTTCAAAGTTGCCCCCCCATCGAAGTGCAATGTTAAGGATGGCCATTTAGTGACGTTCTTGTAACAAAGATGAAGATCGACGAGGTCTGTAGCATTTACGGTTGTTTGGTTTATCATAGAACTAAAGGCTTGCGCAACCACGTCATATGCTGCCCGTTCTAAGTAAGTGAACGCAATAATGGTTGCTAGAAAAACACCTCCTTCCCCATCTTTTGCTAACTCAAATGTTGAACTTGGAATATTCAAAAGGGTTGTTCCAACTGTTATATTGACAAGACCGATATAGTACAAATCCGGATATTCATCTGTTCCAAGAAGCGGAGTGGACTGACCAGTCCCTTGTAACTTGGCGAGAGACCCGAAATTCACTGGACTAGGCTTCCTTTGATCAGATGATAAGCAATATGAGAATCGCATAAATGGAAACTGTGACACGATGGATAATGGGCCCCAACCCAGACCTAAAATTCCTGATGAATTATCGTAGTCACCATAGTTCTCTAAACCACATCCGAAAAATATATTAGGGGCTGAGTTAGAACCTAACATGAAGTTATCTGTTGCGAGAAGGCCAGTTGAATTTTGGTCATCATCATAATCCATTATGTATTCACAATCAGGATCAGGGCAATCAATTGACGACGTTATACCGAAATAATCACAAAAGGCTCTATCGTTAGATTTGATAGAATCGCATCTACGGGTAGAGAAGTTGGAATAAGTGGTGGATAACACAGGGTTGTACAAGGGTGTGGTTTGGTTGAGGCATGCATCGCAGGTTTTGCATTGGGTCCATGTAAAACCGGTTGATATGTCCATGATGGAAGTGAGATTTTGCGGAGGGGTCCCTACGGCGAAAGATATTTCATATATGCCTGTTGACTGAGGCACTTCCCCGCTTTGGGTAGTTTCACTATTTTTCTGAAGTTGTTTCTCAAGTGACTTCTTGAGCTGGTTGGCAATGGCATTCTTAACAGGGTCGCCGCTGCTGGCAAAACTGGATTTCCTATGGAGGGATCCAAGACATGTGCAGAAGTGGAGAAATATGAGAAAAAGATTGAGGAAAGTTAATTTTGTCGCCATAACAATGGATTAGGGCTTTTCAGATGTATTGGTATGTTACATAATTAGGCCTAACTTCATGGTAATTCATTATATAGTACTGTACTCGTAAGTTGCACCCGACTAATTCTGAAGCCAAGAGGCGACTTTGTTAAAGGTACCAATTCAGCTGATGCACTCTGAATTAGCTTTTAAATAAAAAAATAAAATAATGTTAACAGGCAATTACAGAGAGATGCATCGATCATTATTTCATATTTTTTCCCGTTTTTCTTACTGTATTTTATATTCGGTGCATTGTGCAATCTCTGGCCTACATAATATTAATATATGCATTGGGTTGAGCCTTTAGAACCTATCTCAACTCAATTTATGAAAAAAAGAAAATGGCGAGCTTAAATTGTAAATAGAAAGTGTATCCCTCCGCAACATATATTCCCTTTACAAATAGCAAATATGCCATATTTTACTTATCATGTTTTGTCATTTGATTGATCTTTTCAATTTTGAAAGGATCAATATGTTCTTTCGAGGCTATATTGTGTAACACAAACCCGATTCTACTAAACTAATTTCTACTAGCAAGGATGGTATATTATTCGTCCAAATTAATTATAAATCTGAAATATGTCAGCAGAATAAATTAATTATAGCAGAATAAATTGATAAATACAGGAAAATGTACAACATGTATTTAAATTCATTTTTTTTGGTTTACTTCCATTTTTTTTTTGTGGTTTAGAACTGAGAAATGCAGGCCTACTATGTGAATAATTTTTTTTGTACATCCCTAATGTCATAATAATCTTGTGTAACTATCTTGAAGTTGTCATATAGGCCAGTAGGCCACAGGCCCACAATAGATGACAAATGCTCCATTTTTCACAGAAATTACGAGCACCCAAATGCATCTAAAATTTTGTATGTATTTTTTTAATTGATATTTTATTTTTTTAATGCAACCAAAAAACCTAAAATCCTGCAGCTGATCAAGATGATCAACGTTCCACACAAGCACAAATAGAAAAATTGGGCTATTATATATTTAACCTCTTTTATTCTCGAATTTCACGACTCCCCTAATATGATCAGTGGGTCCTAGAATCAGAAAATTCGATTATTGGGTTATGAAAACCCGGAAATTTAACTCTAGGCCATCCAAACATGGTAATACAACTCCTAAGTTTTTAATCCCGATACATTTCAAAACCTGAGAAATACGATGATTCGACTGTCTAATAGTGAAGTATACAAGAGATCATTGATTCAAATCTCATATGCACAAATTAAACAATCTTCAAATTCAACTCTCCAGGAGAAATCAGTTGATATAATTTTATCTCATGGATTAAAATATGTGAAGATTGAACACTTGGGTTTTAAAACCCTTCAATTCAAATCTCTAGTTCCAAAAACGTGAAGGTTAGTTTTCACTACTCTGAAGTCTGAACCAATAGAGAGCCTATATCGCCTACACAAAGCTTCAAAAAATCTAGAAAATTGGTCCACTCTATTCAACTACCCTCTTTCCAACATAGCTAAAAGAGAATTAGAAGAGTTGATTTCAATGTGGGAACGGTGGATTGATACGACTATTTCTGATTTCCAAATCAAAGTTGAATGGACACTAACAAATGATGGAAAATTTACAACATCATCTGTTTACAACCTAATCACCGCGCATCCCAATCATAAAGTACAATACAACTATATATGGAGAATGCTTGTACCGCCAAAAATCAGAATATTCCTGGGGAGACTGATTAGAGACATACTGCCAACCCCAACCATAGACCAACTCGGGAAAAGAGGATTTCAATTATCAAACATATGTGTATTATGTATGACACAAGCAGAATCGGCCCATCATATGTTCCAGGAGTGTAATTTTACAACTCAGATACTACAGAACATGGGACTCCAAAAGCATGCAATTATACATACCTTAAAAAAATGGTGATGGAACACTTAGAATTAAATTGGCGGCAACTTGTTTTCACATGCGGAAAGAGTGATGCACAAGAACATTTCAGGACATACGATCAACGATTACGGCTATCTATGATAACATTCAGGCAGACATACAACTCTGGAACAATCTAATATAGGATTTAACATTTTAACTCTGTTTCTTTCTTTATTTATTTTCTTACTTTTTCTTCCTTTTGTTATTCTCTGGTGTTCTTTTTACTTTTACAACTTCCAATTTGCCAATGCTTTTGGCATCCCTCGTAAATATTGCAACAGACCTTTTATATTTTAATCATTAATTGCTAGATGCACAGGTTAAACCTGGCATCTAATTATCAAAAATATATATATATTCTTAACCCAAATATATATAGGTCCAATTTCAGCCCACAATAAAAATCTTAACCCAAATATATATGCTTCATGTTCTGATGAAATTTTATAACGTTGGTGTTGTAATGAAATATATTTTCTTCATTTTGCCATACGTAATTTATTATTGGTAAAATAAAAATAAGTGAACAATAATGTCATGTATAAATATTTCTCGGAACTTTAGTTCTTTAATTAGAATTAAAAAGAACTTAAAATAATAAAAAATTAAAAAGAACTTTAGCATACAAAAGAAGAACTTGAGATTCATCACATTACACACCGACAACACAGCACAACACACAATACAACACATCACGCCACACTTAAATGAACATAAATTAATTCTTCAATAGAAGAAGTTCACATATCAAAAGAACTTGAGAATACAAAAAAGGAACAACACCATTGTAGTTACTAGGTGTGGAATATTGGATACAACCGATGAAGTTGAAGTTGAAGTTGAATCATCAAAGCACTTCTCAAACGAAATTGTTTTGTTCTTAAGATCTATGACGAAGTTGGTGTCCATCTGGATAAAGCTGCCCAAAGCCGATATGCCGCTCGAAGGAAGGATGGCCAGACATTGGATGCCGGTATCTGGATCTTTATAAACATAGTTCACCGTCTTCAATTTCAAAGTAGCCCCCCCCTCGAAGTGCAATGTTAAGGATGGCCATTTAGTGACGTTCTTATAACAAAGATCAAGACCGAGGTCCGTACCATCTGCGGCTGTTTGATTCTTCATAGACGAATTAAAGGCTTGCGCAACCAAGTCATATGCTGCTTGTTCTAAGTAAGTGAACGCATAAATGGTCGCTAAAAACACACCTCCATCCCCGGTCTTATTTAACTCAAATGTTGAACTTGGAATGTTGAGAAGAGTTGTTCCAACTGTTATATTGACAAGACCGATATAGTACAAATCCGGATATTCATCAGTTCCGAGAAGCGGAGTGGACTGACCTGATGAGCCTTGTAACTTAGCGAGAGACCCGAAATTGACTGGACTATTCTTCCTTTGATCAGACGATAAGCAATACGAGAATCGCATAAATGGAAACTGTGACACGACGGATAATGGGCCACCCCCTAGACCTATAAAGCCTGATGAATTATCATAGTCGCCATAGTTCTCTAAACCGCATCCGAAAAATATATTAGGGGCTGAGTTAGAACCGAACGTGAAGCTATCTGTTGCGAAAACGCCAGTTGTATTTTGGTCAACATCATACTCAGCCTCGTAGGGACAAGGATCAGTGCAATCATCTGCAGACGTTACACCGAAATATTCGCAAATAGAACTATCGTTAACTTTGGTAGAGAAGCAACTTTCGGTAGAGAAGTTGGAATAAGTGGAGGATAACTCAGGGCTGTACAAGGGTGTGGTTTGATTGAAACATGCATCACAGGTTTTGCATTGGGTCCATGTAAAACCGTTCGATATGTCCATGATGGAAGTGACAGTTTGCGGAGGGGTCCCTATTGCGAAAGTTATTTCATATGTGCCTGATGACTGAGGCACTTCTCCGGTTGGGCTTTCGTCAGTTTGACTATTTTTCTGAAGTTGTTTCTGAACTGACTTCTTAATCTGGCTGGCAATGGCATTCTTAATAGGGTCTTTGGTGCCAAAACTGGATTTCTTAGGAGGGTCTCCAAGACATGATGTGGAGAAGTGGAGAAATATGAGAAAAAGATTGATGAATATAACTAGAGCTAATTTTGTCGCCATAACAAGGAATTAGGGCTTTTTTGGAATGTTGTTACTTAATTAGGCCTAACTTGATGGTACTTCATTATATAGTACTCGTAAGTCGTACCCCACTAATCCTGAAGCCAAGAGAGGACTCGGTTAAAGGTACCAATTCAGCTGATGCAATCTGAATTAAAATAAGTAAAATAATTAGCAATGACAGATAGATATGGCATCAACTATTTCATATTTTTTTCCGTCTTTTTTTAATCATGCATGGGAGAGAGACCATGTTTCTAGCAAAGCATTAGCTCCTTGGGCCTGATGATGGTCCATTTAACTTGCCATCAATGTGTCATTATTTGTGTCATTCGATTGATCTTTTCAATTTTGCAACGATTAGACGTTCTTTCGAGGCTATATAACCTAACCGATTCTAAACCAATTTCTACAAGCAAGAAGGATTACACAACTAATTAAATAACAATAATCCGAAATAGGTCAACAATCTTATTAAATACAGCTGATGTACAACTTGTTATTTTTCTTTTTCAAGGAAGTGTACAACATGTTCTAACATTCATTTTCTATTCCCGTTTACTTTTATATTTTTATGTTCTGGATAGAACTGGCAAATGTGGGTCTACACTGGGAATAATAATAAACATTGACGCACCCTTATCGTCATAATAGTCTAGTCCCGTGCTCCTTTTTGGTCTGAATAAATATAGGCCCAACTCAACCCACATTGACGTAAAAATCGTAGCCCAAATATATTTCCTTCCTGTGGGCCAAGTCCAATTCCAGATTTTTGGTAAACATAAACGAACAACCATGCCATGTATCAGTTTATATTCAAACTTTCGGTTAGTTTCAAAAACTGGACAAAAAAAAAAAAAAAAGAGGGGGTTGACATTGTCAGTGGGCTCCTGAAGCTATTTTGATGAATAAAACTTGACACGTGTACTTTTACGATATTCTGCAACAACTCCAATAGTAGCTTGATATTAGGCGGGTCAATTTCAGGTCTGAGGCAATACCCATCACACACAGTTGGCCACAGAGTGTATTTTCATCTCTTTATGCTGCCAACCTTCAAGTCAAATATCGACACGTATTTGTAGTAAATTGTGAAGTGGGTCATTTTATGAGATATAAATACAAAATTCAACTCACTATATATTATTATACTTCTAAATAATTCCATAATGATTTTTAAAATACAAAAGAGAAAATATAATGATACTTTAAGATTTTAATGTTGTGAATTTTACCTAATTATTTTTATAATCTAATTAAAATATTTATTTTTGTAAATAATTTGTTTTACAACAATAAAAAATTATAATTAGTATATCCTTTATAGGATAATCTTACAAGCTGGAATAAAAGTTAAAAATAGAAAATTCATTTGTGGCGTAAGTTCATTAATACACCATGAAACATGAAAATATTAGTTCAACCCCTGTTAATAAGAGATAAAAAGTTGTATTAAATAATCAGGTGTATTTCAAAATATACATGTAATAAAAATAATAGAGTTTTTTGTATATATTTTCTGTTGTAAAGGTATTTTATAAAATGTTTAAAAAAGTTTCAATTTTTTTTTTTTTAAATGTGTGCACCTAAATTATAATTTGTAAAATTATATATTTTATTTATTTATTTATTGTATTATTGTTATACATATTGTATACTTAGTGGTGGATCTTAATAGAGATTAAGGAGGCGCTCCCCTCCCCCCCCCCCCCCCCCCCCAAGATTTTGAAGTTGTAGTGTACATATATGATTATCTTGCTGTATTTTATATATAATTTAAAAGTTATGAATACACTGCCCCCACTAAATTTTGAGTGTATTTTCATTACCGCTCCCCCCCCCCCCTTCCGATTTTGATCAAGATCCGCCACTGAGTATACTATATATCTTGATAATTTTGCAGCTCGTGTTAAAAGATAAATTAAATTTTAAACCCTTTAATGAGTCAATTTGATTTTTGACAATTTTTTTTTCCTTTAGGTGGTGTTTGGCAACGGGTTAAATAGGGGATAAGGCAAGTTATCCCTCTTAACTCTGCCAAACAATAAACTTATTAGTGGGGATAATCAGGATTAAGGGACAAAAAGTGGTGGAATAATTAACCCAACCCAACACCGGTGATAACAAAAACTCAAGTTATCCCCTATATTTTGGACCAAACTACCCTTGTCTAACCCCTCTTTCGATTTTTTTTATATTACGTATTCTAGTTGTAGTTCTCTTTCATTTTGAGATCCTTAGTGGGGGGGTTTAATTTCGAAAACAGATCGAGTCTACAAAGACCTGATGTGTCTTTTGAGCTTTGTTTTACTTATCCAAATCTTCGATTAAACTAGCAAAGAATTTTGATGTGTTTCAACCTTAATTAATTGTCAACTTATTGTTTAATACTGAGATATGCCAACATAATATTCTAAGATTAAGCCTAGCCTTTCACAAACAGGGTCCACAGCTTTATCTTGACTTTTCACTAATTGAAGTCATTCAAGTTTAAGATTGCAATAGCTTACTTTCGCATTAGTTAAAATCAAGGTATACAATGGAAAGTAAGTATCACTTTGGCATTTCGCATACAGTAAATGGATGGAAGGAATACAGTTAGATCAACCTCAATTTGCTTATGAATTTTCATGAAAACAGAGAAGGAAATCTGAGTATAAGAGATGATATGCCATTTCTTGACTAATTTTGTGAAGATATATGTTTAATTTTTTTAGAAGTAATATATGTTTATTTAATAGATTTCATGCTACTTTGATTTTGTATTGGTAAAGTTCTCACCAGTGTTTTTTCAACATAAGGAACTGTTTGTTTAAGTTATGTTTTTACATATTATGCGTATATATATATTTTTTTTATTGTACTTCCAGTATTACCAACTCGTTCATGGTCTTATTATCATTTCAATCTTGTTTTGCATCAAATTCAATTAACAAAACTATACATTTATAACATTAAAACTCAAACAAACAAACAAAAAGTAACAAGGATATTTTAATCATTTATCAAAAATTCTATTTTTAAATTTAACCAACTTTTTTCTCCATCTTCTCACGAGACACCATTCCAAAATCCGCTGTTAAATAGTGATAACTCCTTATCACTGAAAAAAGTTCTCTCTTTCTTATCTTGCTTCCAAACAGAGCCTTAGAATAGAAGCTGGGATACTTTCCTATAATATGTCATCATCTCTCACTTGAACATCCAAATTCTGAAAATGCCATGTGTGGATATAAATTTTGAACTTACGTAATACTCATACATACAATAAGATACATCAATATGCTTTTAAAATTAAAAAATGTAACATTTAGGGCCTGATTGCTAGCGTAGTTTTGAGCAAGGTTTAGGAAGCCATGGTTGCAGGAAGCTAATGTGTGAACGTCAGGAAGCTATGCGTGCAGGAAGCTACATGAAGCTATATGGAATTGTGTAAATAAGGTGTTTGATGAAATCACAGGAAGCTATAAATATAATATTAATATTTTAGAAACTGATTATAATAGAAATTAGTGTCTAGCTTTAACAGTCAAATGAATACAATCAAATTCGGTGAAATTATATACATATCTCTAGAACATCAGCCCCAAATGATAGTTCAAGTTATTAAATAAATTAAGCACAATTAGCTAATTCTTTAGTCAAAACTAATACAATCAAAATCAGTGAAAATAAAACACATCTCAAAACTGTAAGCAAATCAAGCTATACAAATGAACACAAAAAATCATTTCTCAGTTTCAATAAATTAGTTCAATCTATCAGAAAATTAATATACAAATTAACACGAAAATCATTTCTCAGTTTCAATATTTGCAAACTCTCCCAAACAAATCAAGCTATAAATCATCACATATAAAGCACGATTTCTTGGCATTTCACCAAACACATTCCTTGTATCATGTAAAAAATTAACATAGCAAAATCAATTAAACCACTCCTCTTTTCTTCATCAATTTGCTAAAATTAAGAAGAATCCCGCCCCCTGAAATTTAGAAAACTCATGAGTTTGCAAAAAAAAAAAAAATGATAAAATTGAAATCAAACTCAAATATGGAAAGACAAGGCTTGAACTTTACCATACGAGAACAAAAGAGGCGATCCAAGCTTCCTCCTTTCATATACCTGCAATTGAAATATCAATGAAGAATAAGTTTAATTAAAGGTGTTGCATATGTACCAATCAAGAAAACAAAATAGAGGTCAAATACCTAGTAATTATAATAGGACTGATAAAAACGGAATCCAATCCAGAAAAAGAAGCTATCATTAAGGAAATATGATCGTCTTTTCTTAAGAGAGAGAGAGAGAGAGTTATTAGCGGTGAGAGAAGGGAACACTCTCGTCATGGGTACGTGCTGCTAGAGAGGGATTAGCGGTGATCAATTCTTTAATTATTTTCTCTCTCTTTTCCTATGCACTAAAAGCCACGAAAAATGACGGTTTTCTCTCAAATCCCGAGCTTCCTAGACTCAATCCCATGAAATTTTAATCATGACCGAACATCAGTTTCTAAAAGCCGCGGGATTGGTAGGATCCTACCCAAAACTGACCTCAACACTGAGGGTCCGAACAGGGCCAGGGCCTGTTTGCTAGCGTAGTTTTGAGCAAGGTTCAGGAAGACATGAAAAATTCTGTAAATTTGTAAATAAAAGTGTTTGATGAAATCATAGGAAGTTATGAATATAATATTGTGAAATATGAATATAATATTATTATTTAAAAGAAAAACTAACTGTTGAAAGAAAAATATTTTGTAAAGTAAATATGCAATTTTGAGAAGATTATATTAATTATAATAATATTAGTATTTTATCAATTTAAAAAAATGTTCCAGTATTCTAACAATAACATTTTTTGCTTTGAATTAAGTACCAATTAATCCAACCTTCATGACAAATATGATAATAATCATAATCACCTCCTTAAAAAATAATCTTTAGTTCAAAAATATAACTAGATTGGATACACGTATTTCTATTGATTACTATTTTATTAGTTTTGTATGATTAATATTTTATTATCAATGTATTTATATTGAAACAGTGGCCACATTAAATACAACTAGATTAGATACAACTATACAAGTAAACACCAATTAAAAATATCCGCAATTAAACACCAATTATGCATCAATTCTGAACTAACATGAAAAGATAAGATACTAGTAAGGTAAATTAATCTAATAAAAGATAAGATATTTTATAGCATGTCAGTATAGCACTTGACAAGAAAATACAACATTTTAACCTAACATATGTTTAACCAAATATTCCAAAATATACTTAACCTCCAAAATACATCATTATAACCTAACATTTCCAAAATATACATAACCTCCAAAATACCTCCAAAATAACCATAATATAACTATCAGAAATATCAATTGCCATTAATTCTTCTCTTAATCCATTGTGCTCTATCATATGGATTAAATGTGAGAAAAACCTCCCGAATTTCAGCACTTGACATGAAAAGTGATGTTGCCTTATAAATCCTACTAACTCCTTAAATGCGTTAATTGCAGTACTTATTCCATATTTCTCAATCCCCTTTTTTTTTCTTCTATCTCCTTCATAGCATTTATATACATACTTGTCTCCTCTCTCTTATATGCAAAATACTCCTCATTAAAAGGAGTAAAGGCGTGTCCTGGTGGTCTTTATATTTTTATTCCTACCTATATTCGATTGTGTCTCATTACCACGAGATGGTGGACGAGCCAAATGGGTTATTGGCGATACACGTGGTGGAATAGTGTGAGGTAGAGGCATTTCGACAGGGACTTCACTCGAGAGATCAATGACGGGGGATTCTTGTGGTTGTGGCTGGGGATTAGGAACTTCATTGACAATGGATGGAGAAGTATTTTCAACATTTACGAATTCATCCTCCCACGCGAAACGAGCAAACTGATTTGGCGAATGCAACATAGGGCTCAGAGTGTTGAAATGTGATTCCAAGCTATACTGATTTGAGCCCAGCAATGCATCCTAATCACATACCACATTTTTTATAAGTTAATAATTAAAAAAATATTATAAACAAATATAACCTAAATAATACCTTCATACACATTATAAAGATCATTATAATAAGCGCATGGTTTATTATGCCATTGACGTGCCTCTCGATTGTTCTTGAGTATATCTTCCTAGACACCATCTACTACTTCGACCATCTTAAGATCATTATTCCATCATAACCCACTACTATTCATGAATTGTTTTAGCGACTTATATTTTTTCTTTAAGTGTTGCTCTTGATCCTTTATTTGATTTTTGTTATAATTAGCATCAGGAAACCTTTCAGTCCAGCTTTTCATTATTAAATTCCAAGCTCCAGTGTTCCATCCATTATCCGTCCGAAATTCTTTGGCTCCATATTTCCACTAATAGAGATACCAAATACGCCCTTTGAATTTCGGTCCATTCAGCTCGAACATTTTCTCTCCCTTTTCCTAAAAAGAAGCAAAAATTAAACTAACTGAAACACATGTTTTATATATGAAATATGGAGAAAAACTTAATTTACACAAATTTCATTTTCGATTTTGTGGTATTAGTTCAGATTGATTAAAATAGTTGATAATCAACGCAATACTTCACCTGATTTTCCTTTTTTTTTCTTAAATACATTTGGAATTATCGGTAAGGCTTCTCGTAAAAGCAAATTTTGTTTGTGCTTGCATAAATGAATAGATTCCCAAATTGATTCTCGAAATTGGAAGAAAAATAATAATTAAGGACAAAAAGACTAACCTTTAGACTAACATTAGAGAATAAATCAACAAATATCATGCAATTTTGACTCTTATTCAGACTAGCAACAACATTTTCAACTAAATTTGGACAATAGAAAAATATCTTTCGTAATCTTGCTGGGAGCTCCAAACGATGTTATATCCACAAAATCAGATCCGGCAGGCCTTTTCATCTCACCACCCAACGAAATTTCACTGGCGATAAAGGAAGAACAACTCTAATTTTTGGCGGGAGAGAAGAAGAGGTGAAATGAACGAGGGAAAAGGGGGGAAGTGAAAGAGACACTTTAGTGCCACAGTTTTTCTCTCTCCAAAAATCCACTCAGACCTCCGTTTTTGAATCCTGCATTTTTCACTCAGTTTCGCTCGGATTGCACATTTCAAAGCTGAAAACCTAGCTTTATATTGAACAACTGAACACCAGTTTTACTATCCTATACAAAACCTGGAATCCCACCAAAATCGTGACTCAAAACTGCACTGCCGAACAGGCCCTTAACCTCTAATTTCACAATCAAGCAGCAAAAATGAATTTTTTCCAAAACGTAGCGAGGTTGCTTCCAGTAACATGTAGTGCTAAAGATTATGAAAAAAAGACCTTCATGTAACATTACATGAATGACTATGAAATGATTTTTTTCTTAGAATCGATCCAATCCAATGCTTATTTTTCTTAGATTCGATCCAAACCATAAGTATGACACCCTATTAATTGCACTACAATTAGACAAGAATCTTAGCTGTGAATTTTCAATATTATTTTTTTTTAATTTTCTCCATTTTCTTCAATCTCCCTCAATTTGTTGATTCTTTTAAATATTTCATTTTTCAGTGTGACGTAGTTCTCTCTCCTCCATCGCCTCCACAAATTGGCCACATCACCTACACAAATTCATTACAAAATCTTGAATTCCATGCACTTCTTTCTGAGGTACCTTTGAAACAGTAGAGTGGTGGGCACCAAAAGCTGTATCAACTACATTATACCCCAAAAAGTTAAAATTATAAAAGCAATTCACATAAGTGTGAATTTTTTTTTTCTGACCGTTAAGTACGAATTGGAGATTATATTAATGATGGGAAAGATAAGTTGGAAATTCAAAAGTCAATTATCTTTATAGGGAAAAAAAAAAGAGCTTGTCTATGGTACTCCACTTCTTTTTTTAACTTAATGATAGATTTAATCAAGACCGTTAAAATGAGGAGGGTATTTTCGGTATATGTGGTATTAATTACATAAATTCAATTTTAAATTTATTTCCATTTTATTCTGCTCTCCATTTCAATCAATGAAAGAAGACCTCCATTATATTCTTTCTCTCCAATCCAAGTCAAAAAAATAACCTGCCTTCCTGATTTAGTGAAAAAAATTCGAAATATATGTATTTCTATGTATTTGGCCTCCCAAATATCTTATGTAGTATTAATCTATAGGGAGAAATTTTATGGCCCCCCAGAAATTTCAGTCAAGCTCCGCCGGTGTATGATACATATTTGATATTATATACTATAATATAGTATGATGCAATATAATATAATATAATTTAATATGATATAAGTTAGTATAGTATAGTATAATAAAGTATAATGCAATATAATTTAGTATGATATAATAAAGTATAATATAATATAATATAGTATAATAAGATATAATATAGTATTATGCAATTAATATAGTGTAAAATGTAACGTAATGTAATATAGTGTAATGTGATGTAATATTATAAAGTATAATGTAATATGGTATGATATAATATAGTATAATATAATATATTGTAGTATCATGTATATAGTATAGTGCAATATAGTATAATGTAATATAATATAAAATAGTATAAAATAATATAATATAGTATGATATAATATAATATAATATAATATAATATAATATAATATAATATAATATAATATAGTAAGAAAAAAATATAGTATAATATAATATAGTATGATATAATATAATATAATATAATATAATATAATATAATATAATATAATATAATATAATATAAATATAATATAGTAAGAAAATATATAGTATAATATAATATGATATAGTACGATATAGTATAATGTAAAATAGTATAATATGATATAATGTAGTATAATGTAAATAATATAGTGTAATATACTAATATTGTATAATGTAATATAATATAGTATAATATAATATATTAAAATATAGTATGATATAACATGGTAAAATGTAATATAATATAGTATGATGTAGTAATATAAACTAGTATAATGTAGTATAATATAATATAGTACAATGTAATATAATACAGTTTAATATAATAAAGTATGATTATAATATAGTGTAATGTAATATAATATAATATATTATAATACAATATAGTATAATATATTATAGTATGATGTAATATAGTATAGTGTGATATAGTATAGTGTGATATAGTCTAATGTACGATAGCAACATGTATTGTATGGTGCAATATAGTATAATGTACTATAATATAATATAGTATATTGTAAAATAATTTAATATAGTATAAATATAAAGTAATATAATATAGTATAATATAGTACTATGTAATATAATATAGTATGATATAATATAGTATATTGAAATATAGTATAGTATGATAGAATATAGTATAATGTAATATAATATAGTACAATATAGTATAATGTAATATAGTAAAATATGATAGTATAATATAGTACTATGTAATATAATTTAGTATTATGTAATATAATATAGTATGATATAATATAGTATAATGAAATATAGTATAATATGATATAATATAGTATAATGTAATATAATATAGTATAGTATAATATAGTATAATGTAATATAGTAAAATATGGTATAATATAATAAAATATAATGTGATATAATATAGTATGATGTAGTATAGTATAGTGCGATATAGTATAATATAATATAGTATAGTGTAGTATAATATAACATAGTATAATGTAGTATAATACAATACAATACAATACAATACAATATAATATAATATAATATAATGTTGTATCATACTATATTAATTATTGTCATGCTTAAAAAAGAAGAAACAAATCCATGCAAAATATTTTATTTCTTGTTATAGATAAATACAATCTTCTAGAATAACAATCAATTATGTAGAGAATAAAAGAAGAAACAAATCAATTCCAAATATTTTCTTTCTTTATTTCTCCGTTTAGTTTCTTTTATGGTTTCAAGTACTGGAGATGAAGAGTCACGAGAGAATTAGAAAAAAAAAAAATAAAAAAATAATTAGACACTAAATTACGATTTTACCCTTTTATTATTTATTTTATATAGAAAAAACTTCTACAATACTCCACTTTCAAGCTAATCTTGACCGTTCATCAGAACTAATATTTTCAATGTGGAGTACTGTAGACAAGCTCAAAAAAAAATACTTGCAGGTTTGGTGCGTACTAATTATTGATGAGGAATTTTATGGGATTGGGCTACATTTTTCGAACTTGGGCTGAGCTTTGACCTGATCCGTGTGACTCGATGCGTTGATTCGTTAAGCTGATCCCGTTTAAACGTCGTTCAACTCCTTTTAGTTTTTCGTACAAAATTGGTCGGAGAGTTTGGAGTCAACCAATGTGTCGTCTTCTTTTCGTTCTTTTTTTCTTGGAATAAAAATCAACAAAATTGAGCTGTTACACCAAGCTTTGTGATCTTCTTCATGTATCAATTTCAACAAAAATGCATATACAAGCAGAAGCAGCACATATATTTTCTCCGATGAATTGGAGCGACCCATAAGTTATACAATCAAGCAGCATACATTTTAATGCATAAACACCAGACAAGCAAAAATGAAACAAATCACAAACCACAACACAACACAACACAACAGGTATGAATGAACACAAAAGTTCATCCATTGCACAAGTTAACATATCAAAAGAACTTGAGCATACAAAAAAGAAACAACGTCATTGTAGTTACTAGGTGCGGAATGTTGGATAGAACAGATGAAGTTGAAGTTGAATCATCAAAGCACTTCTCAAAATAAATAGTTTTGTTCTTAAGATCATAGACGAAGTTGGTGTCCATCTGGATAAAGCTGCCCAAAGCCGATATGCCGGTCGAAGGAAGGATGGCCAGACATTGGATGCCGGTATCCGTATCTTTATAAACATAGTTCACCGTCTTCAATTTCAAAGTAGCCCCCCCATCGAAGTGCAATGTTAAGGATGGCCAGTTGGTGACGTTCTTATAACAAAGATAAAGACCGAGGTCCGTACCATTTACGGCTGTTTGATTCTTCATAGACGAAGTAAAGGCTTGCTCAACCAAGTCATATGCTGCCTGTTCCAAGTAAGTGAAAGCATAAATGGTAGCTAGAAACACACCTCCATCCCCAGTCTCATTTAACTTAAACGTTGAACTTGGAATATTCAGAAGAGTTGTTCCAACTGTTATATTGACAAGACCGATAAAGTACACATCCGGATATAGAACAGATCTGAGAAGCGGAGTGGACTGACCTGATGATCCTTGTAACTTAGCGAGAGACCCAAAATTTACTGGACTATGCTTCCTCTGATTAGACGATAAGCAGTACGAGAATCGCAATAATGGAAACTGTAACACGACGGATAATGGGCCACCCCCTAGACCTATAAAGCCTGATGAATTATCATAGTCACCATAGTTCTCTAAACCGCACCCGAAAAATATATTAGGGGCTGAGGTAGAACCGAACGTGAAGTTATCTGTTGCGAAAACGCCGGTTGTATTTTGGTCAACATCATACTCAGCATCGTAGCCACAAGGAGCAGTGCAATCATCTGCAGATGTTATACCGAAATATTCGCAAATAGAACTATCGTTAACTTTGGTAGAATAGCAACTTTCGGTAGAGAAGTTGGAATAAGTGGAGGATAACTGAGGATTGTACAATGGTGTGGTTTGATTGAAACATGGATCACATGTTTTGCATTGGGTCCATGTAAACCCGCTCGATATGTCAATGATGGAAGTGACATTTTGCGGAGGGGTCCCTATGGCGAAAGTTATTTTATATATGCCTGATGACTGAGGCACTTCTCCGGTTGGGCTTTCGGCAATTTGACTATCTTTCTCAAGTTGTTTCTCAACATACTTCTTAAACATGCCGCGAATGGCATCATTAGCAGGAGATTTGCTCTTGGCAAAACTGGATTGCATAAGAGGGGCTCCAAGACATGATGTGGAGAAGTGGAGAAATATGAGAAAAAGATTAAGGAATATAAGTAGTGCAAATTTTTTCGCCATAACAATGGAATTAGGGATTTTTTGGATGTATTGGCATGTTGTTACTTCATTAACTTGATGGGACTTCATTATATAGTACTCGTAACTCGTGAGTCGTGCCCCACTAATTCTGAAGACAATCCAATTGAGCTGACGGTTTCTGAATTAGCTTTTAAATATGTAAAATTAATAACTTTAACAAGCAATGGCAGATATTGCATCAACTATTTCATATGTTTTTTCGCGTCTTTTTTTAATGTAAATGCAAGGGAGCGGATGACAATCGTTAGATCATTGGGCCTGATAATGGCCCATTTAAACTTGCCATCAATGTGTTAACGGGACAAATAACAGACAATTAAATATTAAGAAATTCATTAATTTTGATATATGTGTTTTCGAATTTTTTAGGACGAATAGATAATTGATTGTATCATGGTTGAAGCGATTTATATTTAAACGACTACCAAAAATTGGATAATCAGCTAAATAATAATATTAAGCTATTTTATATTTTAATTTTTGCCATCTATTTTATCAAAAAAATTAGCCATTTATTTTACATTGATTATAACATTATATGAGATAGTAATACAAGGCATGATATAATCTAATTTAATTATCTTTCTAATACGTAGTTAACTCTTTTTAGCTCGTATTAACATATTTTACTTATGAGTATAAAAAGTATTGAAGTGTTCTACTTCTATATTTATTTATTACAAAATGAAAAATATGATCTATATTTTTTTTTCTCTTTGGACATTATTTTAGGCGTTGTTCTAGTTGTTTGTAGTTGTCACTACCTTTTCGTTCGGCGTCATGATTTTTTTGGTCGATATATTATTTTGTGTCATTCAATTGATCTTTTCAATTTTGCACTGATTAAATGTTCTTTCGAGGCCATATTACATATTCTAAACCAATTTCTACCAGCCAAGGGGGATTAATCAGCTAATTAAATAACAATTCCGAAATAGGTCAGCAATCTTATTAAATACAGCTGGTGTACAACATGATCTTTTTTTCAAGGAAGTGTACATCATGTTCTAAAATTCATTTTCTTTTTCCGTTTACTTCTTTTTTTTTTCTTTTTCTGGATAGAACAGGCAAATGCGGGCCTACACTGGGAGTAACAATAAACTTTGACACATCCCTTATAGTCATAATAATCTAGTCTGACTATCCTGAAGTTGTCATAGCCACGATAGATAACAGAATCCTATATTTGTCGAGCACAAAAAAGAAAGAACACAACAAGGACTGCGAGTTTTTTTCGACTCCAAATTTTCGCAACCGAATTCAATTCTAAAGTTTAAAATCCAGAGATTGATATCCAGGATTAGACTCTCGTTTATTTTCTATCTTTTTCTTAAAAAAATAGCATTTGTTTTAAGAATAGACTATTTTTAGTTTTTTTTAGCTCGTATTAACATATTTTACTTATGAGTATAAAAAGTATTGAAGTGTTCTACTTCTATATTTATTTATTACAAAATGAAAAATATGATCTATATTTTTTTTTCTCTTTGGACATTATTTTAGGCGTTGTTCTAGTTGTTTGTAGTTGTCAGTACCTGTTCGTTTGGCGTCATGATATTTTTTGGTCGATATATTATTTTGTGTCATTCAATTGATCTTTTCAATTTTGCAATAATTAAATGTTCTTTCGAGGCCATATTACATATTCTAAACCAATTTCTAGCAGGCAAGGGGGGATTGATCAGCTAATTAAATAACAATTCCATTGTTTTCCCAGAGAACCATCCTCACAGCGCAAGCGAGGAAATATTGGGACACGACATGAGCTGCGGCGAACTGGTGCATCTGGCGAGAGCGTAATGCACGGGTGTTCACGAATTCCTCTAAACCACACAAACAGATCGTCGAGGAGATCTGATCCACTTCTCTTCTCTGGTACAACAATTGCTGAGACCAAAAGACAGTCAAACACGAGGACTAGGGATGGTCTCGTTCACCGTTGTACTCTTAGTTTTCCATTAGTTTCACTTCCCCTTCTTTGTTATGCCTGGAGCTTTCATGTAAATATGTATTTTGTAAAAACTTTTTCTAGCTAATATATTCGAACAGAACGGGCGCCTTGCCTGTTGTTCCTTCAAAAAAAAAATTAAATAACAATTCCGAAATAGGTCAGCAATCTTATTAAATACAGCTGGTGTAAACATGATCTTTTTTTTCAAGGAAGTGTACGTCATGTTCTAAAATTCATTTTCTTTTTCCGTTTACTTCTATTTTTTCTTTTTCTTTTTCTGGATAGAACTGGTAAATGCGGGCCTACACTGGGAGTAATAATAAACTTTGACACATCCCTTATAGTCATAACAATCTAGTCTGACTATCCTGAAGTTGTCATAGCCACGATAGATGACAGAATCCTCGTTGATCAATTATCTAAGCAAGGCTCTATTCTTCTTCTTCATTTCTTCTCTCTTCATTTTTTTCTTCATTCAGCTCTTTTAATGCTCTTGTATTGCTATTATATTTCTCCTTTTTTCGGTCTGAACCAATCAGGTGAAACTTAGCCCACATTGATGTTAAATCTCAACCCGAATATATTTTTCTTCATGTGGCCCAAGACCAATACCTGATTTTTTGTCAAGTACAAATAAATGAACCATGCCGCCATCTCAGTTTTATCTTCTAAACTTTCGGTTAGGTTCAAAATGGAAAAAAAAAAAAAGGAAAAAAAGAAGAAGAGAGAGAACGGTTGACACATTGTCTATAGGCTCGCGGGACAAAAGGCATTATTTTGATGAAAGGTGCCAATTGGTTAGCCTACCCATCAATTCATTAATCCACTAGAGTGTACGAAATTAATCCTATTTTTTTTCTGGATGTGATATAGAGGCAAGACCTATCACATAGTTTGCCACAGTTTATTTTCACCTCTTTATGCTTCCAACTTTCAAGTCAAACAAGGGATGTGCGGGCGCAATATTTTTATTGATATTTTCTTAGGATATCGATGACATATTCAACAAATTGAAAAGAGAGAGACAATACAACTAAGTAAAATAATGTTTATTGGCATATAATAATCAGAAATGCATTTTTAATTTATATGATATGATATACTAAAGTAAGGTAAACAAAAGAAAAATAATGATGAAGTATTATTAGTCACTTAGCTAGAATAATATTATTGGATAATTTATTACGTAAGTTATATAGTGCCATACCGAAATGACACTTTACATTCATGGCTTGCTGTATTTTGATGCATAATAAACTATTTGTAATACTCCAAAATCCTAAATTTTGAGTTAGTGTCTTCTGATAATTTCACCTAATTCGTAAATTGTTTGAGTCATTTCAGTTTTGTTGTCAGCTGTTTTATCAGTGTGTTTAGTTTCAAATATTTTATTTCAATTTCCTTGTTTTCTATATTTTCAGTAGCTCTAATTTCGAGGACGAAATTTCTTTTAAGGGGGAGTGATTGTAATGCCCCAAATTTTTTAATTTTTGGGCTAAGGCTATTTTCATAATTTCACAAAATCATAAGAATTTTCAAAAAAAAAAATATTATTCAAAATTATTTAAATAATTAGTATATTATAAATTATTAATTTAGAAATTGATTTATATGTATCGAGGTTTCTACATGAAATTTTACTAATAAAAGTTATATTTTAATTAATTATTTTTAACATTTGCATCAGTAAATGTAGCCGAGAATAATGTTCATGACCCTTCAAAGTATATTTCAATTAATCTACGCAACCGGATACCGCAACCGGATTCGCAACCGGATGATAATTTGACATACTTATTGTTCAATTCTTTGATGAGATAGATAAATAAAAGGTGCAATGTAAGGAAATAATTAAGTAATGAATATGTCAAATTATCATCCGATTGCGAATCCGGTTGTCGTATCCGGTTGTATAAACTTATTTTATTTTATAGGACCCACAAATCAGTGTCTAAAATTTCATTTTAAATTGGAGCATATACAAGCAGAAGCAGCACATATCTTTCCTCAGATGAATTGGAGCCAAGTTATATACTCAAACGGCATAGATTTTAAATTTTTAATACAACACATCACAACAAAACACATTACACCACCACAGGTATGAACGAACACAAAAGTTCATCCATTGCAGTTAAAATATCAAAAGAACTTCAGCATACAAAAAAGAAACAACGCCATTGTAGTTATTAGGTGCGGAATGTTGGATATAACAGATGAAGTTGAATCACTAAAGCACCTCTCAAACGAAATAGTTTTGTTCTCAAGATCATAGACGAAATTGGTGTCCATCATGATCAAGCTGCCCAAAGACGATTCCCCTTTCCAAGAAAGGATGGCCAGACATTGGCGGCCAGTATCCGCATCTTTATAAACATAGTTCACCGTCTTCAATTTCAAAGTAGCCCCCCCATCGAAGTGCAATGTTAAGGTTGGCCATTTTGTGACGTTCTTATAACAAAGATCAAGACCGAGGTCCGAACCATCCACAGTTGTTTGATTCATCATAGAAACAATGGCTTGCTTAACCAAGTCATACGCTGCCACCTCGAAGTATGTCAACGGCCATTCATTCGTCAATAAATACACACCCCCAGTTCCGTCCTCTCGTATTTTAAATGTCGAACTTGGAATATCGAGAAGAGTTGTTCCGACTGTTATATTGGCAAGACCGACATAGTACCAATTCGGATATCTATGATTTCTGATAAGCGGAGTGGACTGACCTGGCCCTTGTAACTTAGCGTGAGACCCAAAATTCACAGTACTTTTCTTTCTTTGATCAGATGACAAGCAGTACGAGAATCGCATAATTCGAGCCTGTGACACGAGGGATAATGGGCCCCACCCTAGATTTAAAATGCCTGATGAATTATCGTAGTCGCCATAGTTCTCTAAACCGCATCCGAAAACTATATCAGAGACTGAGGTTGAACCGAATGTGAAGTTATCTGTTGCATAAAGGCCACTTGAATTTTGTCCCTGATAATAGTTCCGTGCATAATAACAACTATCATCAGGGCATGCATCTGGGGTTATACCAATATAATCGCAAACATCACGATAATTGGAGTTGGTCGAATTGCAATTAGGGCTAGAGAAGTTGGAATAAGTGGAGGATGACTGAGGGTTGTACAAGGGTGTGGTTTGATTGAGGCATACATCGCAGGTTTTGCATTGGGTCCATATAAAACCGCTGGCTATTTCCAGGATGGCGGTGGCATTTTGCGGAGGGGTTCCTATGGTGAAAGATACTTCATATGTGCCTGATGACTGAGGCACTTCACCATTGGCAGTATCATTATTTTCATTATTTTTCTGAAATTGTTTCTTAAGTGTCTTCCTAAGCTGGTCAGTAATCTGGTCAGTAATCTGGTCAGCAATGGCATCACTAACAGGATTGGTGGTGCGACGAGGGGCTCCAAGACATGATGTGGAGAAGTGGAGAAATATGAGAAAAAGATAAAGGATTATAACTAGAGCCAAGTTTCTCGCCATAACTATGGAATTATGGCTTTTTAGATATATATTGGTATGTTTTGACTTGATGGGACGGTGGTACACCTCATTATATAGTGCTCTACTCATAAGTCACACCCCACAAATTCTGAAACAAAGAGACGATTTTGTTAAAGGGACCAATTCAGCTGATGCATTCTGAATAAACTTTTAAATAAATAAAATAATTTTAAAAGATTTTTGCATGGGAACAATCAAGTCCTCTTCAAGATTCTTAAAAAAAAATTAACAGACAATGACAGAAGGATGCATCAATTATTTCATTTTCCCTTCCTTTTGATGTATTTTATTTTCTGTACTTTGTGCAATGTCTTACATGAGCATTGAGTTCGGACTCACCATTTTTTTTTTTGGGATCATATAGAGCACAAAGATACTGTAGCACGACTGTTCATCACGGATCCAATAACAGTATATATAATTTATTTTTTAATAATAATATATATAATTTATTTTTTAATAACAGTATATACATAAAAAATGAAAACAGTATATAAAAGTAAAAAAAATAAAAAATATACAAAGAATAAATAACAGTATATAAAATGACAAAATAGTATATAAAATGAGAAAAACAGTATATAAAATGGAAAAATAATATATCTACATGCTGTCGTGCTACAGTGCCGTCATGTTTGCACATTTCCCTTTTTTTTAATTGGTATGTTGAAAATGACGAGCCTGAACTGGAAATAGAAAATGCATCTCTCCACAACACATTTTCGATTATTTACCCTTACAAAATATAACATACTTTACTTATGAGTAAATATAAAGTATTGATGTTCTAGATTTATTTAATACAAAAGGAAAAAGATAATCTATATATTTTTTTTTCTCTTTAGACATTATTTTAGGCGTTGTTCTAGTTTGCCTATAGTTGCCACTACATGTTCGTTTGGCGTCATGATATTTGTGATCGAGTATTATTTTTTGTCATTCTATTGATCTTTTCAATTTTGCAAGGATTATATTGTGTTAGAAAACCCGATTCTAAACCAATTCTACAAGCAAGGAGGATTATTCATCTCATTGAATAATATATTCGAAATAGGTCAGCATAATCTTAATAAATACAGCTTTTAAATACTATTGAGTACTGATGAACTGATCTGAATTAGCTTTTAAATATAATATAATTTTGACAGGCAATGACAGAAGGATGCATCCATCATTATTATTTTTTTCCGTCTTTCTTAATGTATTTTATTTGAGATCTTCACAGAAAGATGCATCATTTGTGTAATATTTTTTCCCATCTTACTTAATGTATTTTTTTTAAAAACAAAATGTATTTAATGTATTTTATTTTCTGTACATTGGGCAATCTCTATGTCTGTCTTAGATGAACATGAATAGTTGTTCAGTTCGCAAAATATTACTCGTATTATTCATGAATAATTGGCCTATTACGAATAATTTTCGTATTGACGTACCCGTATACAACCTGATCAATAATTCGTGTATTTTTGAATATTTGAAAACATATATATTAAATGTGTATTGCCGTATAAATCAAAAAATTTCAAAAAAATGAAACTTGTTTATTTAAATAAAAAATAAAAATTATCTTTCAAACAAAGATTAAACTAAGATATATCAATAACAATCTATATATTACGGTTTTAAGCTAAAATAACATTAAAATAATGATATTTCTCAATTATTTTTGAACAAAGAGTAGATATTTATATGCTTTTATATACTGAATTATTATAACTATATTGCATAAGATAAGGCTAACTATACACAAATAGACGAGTTAACGAATTATAGCCATTTTCCGTTATATTTGACCGACTTAAAAAATGTTCGGTCTGAATTACACACAAATTTATTGTACACTGTATTATTCGTGAATCATGAATGACTAACTATTACAAAATATATGCATCGGGCCTAAGCTTTAGAAACTATGTCAATTTATCAAAGGAAAAAGGAAAAGAAAACTGGCGAGCCTAAATTGGAAATAGATTTATACTAAAAAAAAAATGGAAATAGAAAGTGCATATCTCAGAAACACATTTCCCTTAAAAATATACCATATTTTACTAATGGATAAATATATGCTCTTGGTTTTCTCTGCTTATTTATTGCAAAAGAAAAAAAAATATATATATATCATATTAGGATCTTGTAGATTATATTCATAATCTCTCGAAGTTAATATATTTATGACGAATTTTTCAGCCGTTAATTTTTGTTTATATTTTGTTGATATGATAGTGACGATAAAAAATTCCAAATATGAAAACATCTACAACATAATAAAATCGATTAGCACTTCCGCTAACAAATATTGTATATGTTCTCATGAAAATTTAAAAATATAATCAATATTTTTTTTCTCATATGGACATTATTTTAGGGGTTGTTCTATTTGCTTGTAGTTGTGTGACTACCTTTTCTTTTGGCGTCATGATTTGTGTCCTCATGTATTATATTTTGTGCCATTCGACTGACCTTTAAATTTTGCAAGGAGTAATGTTCTTCCGATTGTAAACCAATTCTACAAGCAAGGAGGATTACTCAGCTAAATAAATAATGAATCTGAAATAAGTCAGAATAATCTTAATAAATACAGCTAACGTGCAACATGTACTTTTTTCTTGAAGAAAGTGTACATCATGTTCTTAAATTCATTATCGTTTTTGGGTTTACTTTTATTTTTTTATTCTCTGGGTAGAGCTGCCAAATGTACGCCCTTAAATTCGGAATAAAAATAAAACTTGACGCCCTTCTCGTCATATAATAATCTAGTATCGTGAAGTCGTCTCAGTCAACACAAAAAAAGAAGAAAAAGTATATTTCACCCCCGATCAAATTTCCCATATGTCCCCCTCTCATTATCAAACGGGCCCACGTGCTGTCAAATGAATTCCGTTTGACTTTTTTTGATTTAATAAAATCAAAAAAATTAATGGATCCCGTTTGACAGTATCAAACTTATATGTTATGGAGGATTTAAAATGGAGATCATATATATGCTCTCAAAAAAGAACACAAGGACTTTCCCTTGGCGTCGTATAATAATATAGTGTTACTATCGTGAATTTGTCAAAGCCACAAAAGAAAAGAACACAACAAGGATTTTTCCGTGTACTCTCATTCTCGATGAGGCTTTTAACTATATAATTTTGCAATTTTTTTCATATTTATAAAGTTTATGATTTGCTCATTTTTTGACACCTGTTTTTTTCTTAGTTTTCCTGTGGCATTTGCTCAACATAACAATATGTGGCGGGTCTAGTTTGAACCACAGAAAAAAAACTGCAAAGCTTATGGGCCTCCTGATTAGTTAAAGTCTGAAATAAGTTAAAATAATCTTAATAAATACAGCTAACATACAACATGTTCTTTCTTCTTGAAGAAAGAGTACATCATGTTCTTAAATTCATTATCGTTTTTGGGTTTACTTTTATTTTTTTATTTTCTGGGTAGAGCTGGCAAATGTACGCCCTTACATTCGGAATAAAAATAAAACTTGACGCATCTCTTAACGTCATATAATAATCTAGTATCGTGAAGTTGTCTGATAAGTGTTATTTATAACATTTTTATTAGAGTTAAAATACTGAACTTAATTGTATCCGCATATTTACTTTGGCATAATAAGTATATAATAAAGTTATCGTATAAATAAACACTCACAAACAACTTTCATTTTCAACTATCACGTATGTATGGCCCTTGATACTTGCTTGTTTCTTTAGCAATAAAAAATGTAGTAAATTGAATTACATGATCTGATGTTCAGTTGTATCAAAACAATTGAAGACAATGAATAACTAAATAAACAATTGAATAGTTTAAGAATTCATCATGTGGCAAGACCCATCTTTCATATTGATCGTCAAAGGAGCACACGTGCTTCATGAAATGGTTGAAGTATTCTCAAGATTTTTACGGCCAGGTGAACATTTAAAAAAAAAAAAAAAAAAGAATTAAATAAATAAATATGGCTTTTATAGTTGCTTTAGTTTATTACTTGCATACAAAGCCAAGAAGATCTGATAAACCAAAATAGCTAAAAACCAAATCATTCTTTACTGTATACGCATTTTACTTGATATGTTTCTTTTGTCAAGAAAATATTTTACATGTTTGAGGTGATATGAAAGGTTAGTTTCTTGCTTTCTGACTATTAAAAGAAAAGGGTCTTTATTAGATCTTCCTTGATCTCACGACAACATGTTAGAGGCCTTATTATATTTGTTCTGACCTTGTATTTTCATTCATACAACGCATAAAGCCTCATTAATTTATTTTAATTTAGTTATGAAATTTTATGTTCGGCAACATTTTATTTGCCCAAGTCAGAACAAATCCAATTAAAACAATTAATTATTGCAATTTAAAAAATAAATATTTGCGTGTAGAGCCAATAAAATTTGCTTACACGTTTTACAAGATATGACTTTTTTAGAGAATACAATTGCAATGTTATGAAACAGTAACATTAATGGCCTAATGGGGGGGATTTAATACGAATTAAAAAATTAATGTAACTTAAAGGTCCAAATGTCAAATAAATATCGGTTAATGTGAGTATTGATGGCTATTGATTATGTCTACTATCTATACCGAAATTTTGATCTTGTTAATTACTCCTCTCATTTGATATGATTTCTGTTATGTCTACTTTTTGGTAGAGAGAAGCAAATTAATTAATATATAATTGAGACTTTTCCTTTACATTAAAAAAAAAACTTCTTTAATTTACTCAAATAATAATATATGAAGTTTGATATGTTTATCTTTTCATCTAAATCCAAATCAATGAATTTTGGAAAAAAGGCATTTATATAAAAGAGTTCACTAAATCTAGTGATCCTGAGTTTGTACATAAAAGACATTCTAATTATTAGAATATCTACAGTACTCACTATTATTGAAATGCATTTGATTAAAACAAATATATATATTGCACAAGATTTTGTGTTAAAAAAATAATATACATTAATTATCATTTATATTCTCTCTATTCAACATAAAATTGCCATTAAATTAAATGATGTCAAATCAAATGACACCATTCCAGATGGCGTTAATCACATTTGATGGTTTAATATGGGGCTTAAGTTCACGATCGTGCTAAGTTTTTCTCCGCTTATCAAACTCTTATGGATTTAAAAAAAAATAATAAATAAAGGAGAAGCTAATTAAAACAAAAAAAAATTCTTACAAGATCTTTGATTAGTAACATAGTTTGGTAAATTTTGGTTGTGCCTCTTTAATTGGTGGTTTGATTATTTGAGTGTATGTTCACATTTTGTGTCAATCGCTCTATTTCTCCACTTATTAAGACTGTTGTAAAGTCTAAAATTTATTTGGAATCAATGAAAATTATTGAAGGCTTCATGCTTGTTACAAACTTAATGTTAACAATAAATTGGCCAAATAATCAATTTAGAGTGGCTTTGCTCAGAAGCGGATTCTCATAGACTGTCTCAACAACAGCACAAAGCGTGGTTTGATGCTACCGTGTTATGTCGTATATCATGTTTGAATATTTTATTCTCATGATATTTGACAAGTATAGTTTTCAAAAGAGAAATGTGCAAACACGACGCACTGTAGTACAACTGTAGCACGACGTACTATAGATATACTGTTATTTTTTATTTTGATATACTACTTTCTCATTTTATATACTGTTTGGCCATTTAATATACTGTTATTTATTCTTTATGTATTTCTTATTTTTTTACTTTTATATACTGTTTTTCCAATTTTATATACTGTTTTCACTTTTTATATATATACTGTTATTAGAAAATAAATTATATATACTGTTATGTATCTATTGTTATTAGAAAATAAATTAAATATACTGTTATTGGATCCCGTCGTGAACAGTCGTGTTACAGTATGTCGTGCTGTAGCAGGTCCCTTTTCAAAAATGGAATTCTTGATATACCAGAGAGAATAATGTGAAACTCAACGCTGAGTTATTACAAAAATAGAATATAAACGAGGGTGTAATTGAGAAATAATAACAATAATAATATGTCTCTCTTATTTAATTGTATCATCCCATCTCAAACAAGAGTGATTAATAGACTCTCTTTGATTAAAAATGAGTTAATGGAGTTTTTCTTTAAACTTGAATATATATATATATATATATATATATATATATATATATATATATATATATATATATATATATATATATATATATAGGGGAAGGATATATTGACCCTAAATAATCTTACCCCATTCTTACCCCACTTGATGGGCGGTCCAGATTTGATCTCACGCGGAGCGCTGAAGCTGAAGCGTTTGCGTTAAAAAAGCCCTCCGTTTCCTTCCGTCTGCTTTTGATGAGTTCCAGTAGCTTCTTCTCCAAGCTCAGCTTCAAAATTCACGCAAGAATTTTTTTTCTCCCATCTCAAGTCCACTTCCACACCCCAGACCCTTCTCTCTCTCTCTCTCTCCATCGCCTTCTTCTCTCGCGAAGATTGAAGCTCCCTCTCCGTCGCCTTCTTCTCTCTCGATGCTCTCGCCGACAAAGCTGCACTTGTCAGCAACTTGCCAAGATCTCGCAGACGAAGCTCAATGACTTAGCCTCCTCCTCTCCTTCCTCTGCTCCTCCTTTCAACTCCGGCGATGAAACAACTTAATTCAGGTCATTACGTTCTTAATCTTAGGGTTTATGACGGATTTTACTTTTTAATGGCTGAATTAGGGTTTCTTTAATGTCTGGATTTGGGTATCTTTTATGGCTAAATTAGATTATCTTTAATTTGATCTGTTTTATTGTTAAATTTTGGCTGATTTCGGTGCTTATTTTGGCTGATTTTTGGGGGAATTTTGAATTGGTTACTGAATTATGACTTTCTTTATGTATGACTTGAATGACTGATGAGTACTGATTAATTACTGATGAATTGGTTACTGAATTGGTACCTATTACTTTTAGTTATGCTAATTTAAAGTAACTTTACAATGAATATATTGTACTGATTTTGAACATTTGTTTTGTTGGTCTTGTTTGGGAGCAAGATAAGATGGAGTTAAAAAGAAAATGACTAAAATATTTTTGTATATAAATATTCATGTATTTCTATTAAATTCTTTACATTATTGAAATATATATTTCACTAATCCTAATTATGTACAGAAGATATGTTGTGTTTTTAAAAAATGCATCAATTCTTGTATTTCTAGAAAACTTACTTTTGTACATATTTAGGATTTTTATTTACTGTACTGATTTTGTACATATTGTTGTAGGTACTAGTGGGGTTTTGAAGAGGAGAATGCCTACAGGTGTCCTCGTTGTGTAAGAACTTGCTTATTGCTTCATGCAAAAACCTCAAAGAATAATGGTCGAGCATTTTACAAATGTCAAGTTTGCGATCACTTTGCTTGGTGTGACGACATTTACTTCGCACCAATCCACCTCAAGTTTCAAGTTGAACGTTTCGAGAATAGATTTGAAGCATTTGAAAAGAAGCAAATGTCGAGATTTGAAAAAATTGAAAAGAATCAAAGAAATCAATTTGTTGTGTTGGTGTCTATGTTATGTGTTATAATTAGTATTGTAATTATGCAAGTATGGGAATAATTTCGTTTAGGGTTATTTGGTCGAACTTGAAAGCTTGAGGGTTATTTGTTTTATGTTATGTGTTGTACGTGTACTTGTATGTGTATTTTAGGATTTATTGTTGAGAGCTTGAGGGTTATTTGTTTTATTTTATGTGTTGTATGCAATGTTCTAAAATGCGGTGGGCCTTCTGTGCGTTTTAGTAACGGTTCTTTAATAAAAACCGTTACTAATTACATATTAGTAACGGTTTTTCCGAAAGAACCGTTACAGAATTGTAAAAAAAAAAAATCTATTTATGCATATTTGTAACGGTTCTTTAATAAAAACCGGTACTAATTACACTATTAGTAACGGTTTTTATGAAAGAACCGTTACAGAATATGCACACAATCTGTAACGGACAATTCTGTAACGGTCTTCCATGAAAACCGTTAATAATAGTGTAATTAGTAACGGTTTTTATGAATTAACCGTTACAAATTTGCTTAAATACCCACACATTCTGTAACGGTTTAAAAAAAAAACGCCTAGAATTTTATTTTGCATTTTATTTGTATATTTTGTATGTTGTGTTAATGTTATTAAATATAGTATAAATAATTCAACGCAAAAATTATATATAATATATAAAAATACTAAAAAATATATAGATTTTCACACAAGTCCCTAAAATGTATAGAATTACACAAAAGTCCCTAAAATGCATAAACTTCAATAAACTTGTTTAATCCTTTTTCTTCTTGTTCGGGCAATTTCTCGTGTCATGCCCACCCCCAAGTACCCCGCAATAATTGCATTTTCTTGGCTTATCATTTGACAACTCAACCCCACTTTTCACCTAATCGAGTTACATTCTTTTTTCCTCCCCTTAGTTTGAGAGATGTGCGGATCGGAAATCAACACTTGAGATGATTCACACGTGACATTCTCGCTTCCCCCCGCATCCATATCTCCCTTTTCTTCATCATTCTCTATTTCTTCATTACCACTCAAATTGAGTTTTGAAATCTTTAAGGTTGTCTCCTTGAGACCTTCCATGTAAATTTCATACGACTCGTTACTTGATGCGGCTAAACATGCCAATTTAGTCGACCCGTCACACATGTGTCTAAGCCTTAAGGCTTCCGATTCGGTTTGGCCATCTTCCACTCTCTCCTCCGAATCTATATATCTAAATTTATTAGCCCCTTTCAACCATCTTGGGAGAATAAATCCGGGTGGAATAACCCAAACATCATTTCGGTTATAGACTTTTATAATATGGCGGCACATAAATCCCACAAACTCAAAATTTTGGCACTCACATGTACCCTCGTTTGTGTTCGGGTCTAATATCACGGTAAACTTGTCAAATTCTCGACGACTTGACGCCACCAAAAATGACTCAATTCCATCCTCTTTCTCATTTCTCTCTACTATCTTCAAACCCTTAATTGCATCCATTTGATCCTTAAATTTGTTGAAAATATTTCTTGTATAAATTTTTGCCGCATGTTTCAATAGATAGTCTTCATCATCCACAATTCGGAATTTATATTCAGACACATAATCTTCATCTCTCTCTCGTGTTTGAATCCGTTTCATGGCTAGATCATATTTGACAACAAATTCCGTCAAATAGGTTTCCGGAGTAACAAAATCATTAAAAAAAGAATTCACACTCTCACTTCGACCGGTTGTGTTCATACCGGCGAAGAATGTGCTACGATTATAAACCGGGATCCACGCTTCACGAATATTCTTGCGTGGATTTTGAAGTTGAGCTTGGAGAAGAAGCTACTGGAACTCTTTTTGGCGGACTGAGATGGAGTTGGCTGTATATATCAAAAGCAAACGGAAGGAAACGGAGGGCTTTTTTAACGCAAACGCTTCAGCTTCAGCGCTCCGCGTGAGATCAAATTTGGACCGCCCATCAAGTGGGGTAAGAATGGGGTAAGATTATTTGGGGTCAATATAGTTGGGCTGTACAAATGATATTAAAACAGATATTGTTGTACAACCAAAATGTTTTTTACTTAAATGGCTTGAGCAAAATGTTATAGTCATATATGATGTATGACTTATTATGATAAATACTCAAATATTGAGAAATGAAGTTTGATTATAAAAAAAAAATCTTTTCGTTTGAATTCAAAATAAAGAATTTTTCAAATACATTTGTTGAAAGGATTTCACTAATTTTTGTGATCCTTCATTTGTACGTCTAGATGGTTTCCTAATTTTTGGAACATCTTTAGTACTTATTACTGATATTAAAATTTCTTAAAATATCTTTCAATCAAATTAGATTTTACTAATTAAATAAGATTTATTCAGAGAATAAAAATGAATCTTTATTTTACTGCTAAATGCTCACCATTTTTGCCTATGTTGGCATATATGAAATATAATAATGTTGGTATGACCAACTATATTTCCCAAGTTGGATAAAAATATAAAAGACAAACAATTTTCTGAATTATTTTGGATAAAAAAATAATAATTATATTTATTTAATACAATTTTTTTATTACAAATAATCTTATTTTTGATTCAGAATAAGATATTATTGAATTTGTTGCCTTATATTGTCCATGCAGTACTGCTAATTTATTATTTAAGAAATATCAAATGCTATATAGCACATAATTGGCTTATAATATTTAGCCATAGTTTATTTTTAATAAATTATGTTTGTCTTCTATCTATATTTAAATAAACTAATTTTATCCTATATGGAGATAAAATTTATAAAATTGACCAGTATAATAATTTATTGAAAATATGAATTTATTATTAAAAAAATGCAATGTTTGCTAACTTATTATCACAATATAACGGTTAAGATGATGAATATCAAGAGTAACTATAAAAAAATATAGAAAAATATTCTTATATATCTCAGAGAAAGGTATAATTTCAGTTCTATCCCGAGAAAAATAAATTTTTGTTATAACAATATGATCAATAAAATTAATTAGGAGGAAAAAATATTTGATGAAAAGTCATCTCATATTTATATTAGGGTAAATAAAAAAAATTAATAACAATAGCAACAATTAATGGGAAGATTCCAATGATATGGGTATTCATGATAATTTAGTAATCTAATTTGTTCTAATATATAAAGCTTATAATTTAAGCAAAATTTGACACATGTCTAGTTTGTTGATCTTCTATAGCATTTTCTTTACAGAATAAATATGTTGAATCACGTACAGACCATAGAGAATCAGATCATCACGTGTGTCATTTATAGAACCGTTCGATACGAAAATGTAAGATCTGCACCATTCAATTGCTATCTTACGGTTGTTAAAAGGCCGGGGTTCATTGTGCACTGTATTGGACCGTTTAATTTTTAGTTGCTCGTAATCGTACATCATAAACCAAATATAAAGAAGAAATCAAGGGAGATCTCTCTTTCCGCCAGCTCTCTTTTCTATCGGTTCTCTACTGTTCTCCGATTTTTACACCTTGAAATCAATGCGGATTAGTGAAGTTCTCTGATTTTTTCCTCTTGAAGTCATGGAACCTAATTTGAATTTAATTGAGGCATGAGGTCTTTTCGTAACTACCTTTTAATTAAGTGAGAGCAGAGCAGATTAGTAATAGCAGTTATTATTATACATAGCGTGAAGGGGCAGATATGTTGAAATGTTCATTTTTTGTGTAACAAGAACTGATTTTAATTATCTTATCAGTTGGCTATTTTGTTCCCACTTTAGCTTCAGTACTTATTTGAGATGAAAAAAAAATGAGCTGCAGTTAACACCTAGGGTTTCTGAAACCAAGAATTACAGTTTTAGTTAGTGTCCAATATCATTCAGAACCAATTATATGCTCTTCAGTTGTGCACCTAAACCTTGATTAACCCTGAAGTAAGACCCAATTTAGCCTCTATTTTCTCTCAACTACGTAATCCAGCAGAAAACAAGCAATATAAAGTAATGTACTGGAAAAACTATTTGTAAGTCCATTTTAAATCTGACATAAAAATAACTTTATTCTTTTCCGGTTAGTCCAGTGAAATATTCATTTTAAATATTTCTTTTACTTTGCTTTGCAAATCTATTTTCAAAGATTTATCCTTTCTCATTTTTTCCTTCAGATTTGACCATTATTTAAAAGAGCATGACTATATTACTATAGTGCCATTCTATAGATATGGCTAAATGAGAGACCAACAGGGTATGCTAATATGCAGTTTTTTATAATTATTTATAGTTTATTCTTTAATTCATGCCCCCTTTAATGGGTAAGAATATCTATACAGTTGAACGGTTACACATTAAGCAACCTCTTTAGAGATTGATCTTTTGTATGGTAAAAAGTTCAGTGTCCATCCTATTAGTTTTGCTGTGCATAAATAGTTAACATATTATTATATATTATATATAATTTTGCAAGCTCTGAATTGAATGTTGATAACTTCAGAAACTCATTTGATCTGAAATGGCTTGAAATGCTGAGCTATACTTATAGTCTCAGGCAACATATCAGTCAAAATTTCAGGGTTATGAAACTGAATGTTATTGACTTATTTGTCCGTATAAATATATGGACTTGGGTTGAAGGAAAAAATACCCCTGAATTATGTTCAAATTGCGAAAAACAGTCCCTACTGTTTGGGACCATTTCCTAAATTGGAAGAGCAATTTGCAATTATTAATAATGCAGGGGCTCTTAGTACAATTTAGACATAAAGATTGGTTTTTTGCAATTATGTTTGCACAATAAGCATCTGCATTGTGACTAAATTGCAAAAACGCCCCTCCATTGTTGAAAAATACAAAAAACATTACTTTCTTGAATTTTTCAAGAATGAAGGCTTTCTTACAATTATATACATTTTTTTTTGGCCAAATTTCACATGCACCCCTACAAAATATCATAATTTCACGTATACCCCTACAAAAAGTGAAATATCATCAATGCCCCTATAAAATCACTTATATATCATGAATATCTCTATAAAGTGTACAAAATATCATAAATACCCTTGCTGTTAGTGATCCGTCAAGATCCGTTAGTCCAATAACATATTTTATTGTTTTATTATTATAAAATGACTATTATGCCCTCAAATTAGATATGAAAATCAAATTAATATATTTTATAGAACATATCCAATATAATATGAAATCTTTTTATTATTGTATTGTTTTCTTTCCAAAATTAAAATTCATCTTCTCAAACTAATCTAGCATAGTCAAAAAATTGTGGTAGTCCTTTCTTCCTCCACGCCAACCAAGACAAAAATTTCTTCAACCTTCTAATCTTCCATGACAACATCTTTTTTTTAGGAAAGATTCCAGGTCTAACCTGAAGATCTATCAATTTATATAATTAAAAGTAAGAGTTTAAAGTCATCAACCAAATTGATGAATATTACAATCATTAAAAAGAAAAAAAAAACTAATCAGAGGCCTAAAGTCCTATATCTCATGACATTGAACCACATCCCATGACAACATCTTGTGAAAATTGACAAGCTATCAAGTTATTTTGATTGACAAAGAAAATTTATATATACAACTTATTGTTCTTCCAACCTATTATTGTTCAAGTAGTAGGAAGAATCAAGTCAACAATGCTAGAAGATAAAAACTCATACCATTTGAAATAATCTGTCAGTACCATCAACATGATGTATTGCTGTATATATATTAGTTTTTCACAATTTCTAGCTAATATATTATTTTTGATATATTTGAAACTTAGAAAAATCAATGCACTATTTAGATATGATTCTGGATTTTTTTATGTAACGTGAATGATATTTTGTAACGCGAATGATTTTTGAATAATGTGTGGAATTTTTCGGAACCAAGGCATTGCCATTGTTTGAAATAATGTATGGATTTTTTTTGTCTAGTTTAATGATTTTTTCATTTAATGATTTCATATAATATTGAGTTTGTTTTACAAAAGAAAATATATTTAATTCCTCATATAATTTGGCTTCGTTTAAGCATATAAATATTCTGCATACCATATATACATATATGGAGTAATAAAGAGAAGAGAATATTTCCCAGAGATTTTTTTACCTTATTTATATAGGGGCAAAATTGAGAAAATAAAAAATTAACGGTAATACTAATACCAAACGGATGGCAAAGGTGTTTATGATATTTGAGTAGTTTTGTAAAGGTATTGGTGATATTTCACATTTTGTAGGGGTATACATGAAATTATGAAGTTTTGTCGGGGTATACATGAAATTTGCCCTTTTTTTTTGAATAAAAATATTTTTTTATTGTTATATACAGTTTTTTTTTTCAAGGCATAATGTATGGGGCTCTTTTTGCAAATTTCTCTATTTTATTTTTTATTCTATTTCTTCCTAATCATCTTATTATTATTTTTTTATTTTTTTGTATATGTTTTATTGATTGGAAGGTGGATTGTTGTGGCGGCGGCATTCTTGGCACTTGGCAGTTGTGTACAGTGACTACATGCTGAGATTACGGACCGCACAAGTAAACTTTTTCCATATTTATATTTTGTTTATAGGAAATTTGCAAAAATGACCTTTTAGTGTGCTTGTATTGCAAAAAAGAAAAAAAGGGGAAAATATTAATTATAATGATTAGAATTATTGAAGTATTTATGGTGTTAGATACTAACTTATGATAGAGACTAGATTCTATTTTCTTAAGAATATATAAGAGATGATTAGAGAAATTGCAAAAAGCCCCTGATACTTACTTAACAGTAGGGTCTATTTTTTAGTATCTTAAAAACAGTGGAGTTTTTTCTTTGCGATTTTCAATAACGTATGACCTGTTCTGCAAAATCCCCATTTTTCATTCTTAACTCCATTTTCTTTTCATTTCCCATGCTGATTATCTATTTTTTTTTGTACTTCTTGTGTAATATGCTATATTTGCTTAATATGTGTGAATAAAATATTTCCATACCCGCAGCAACGTGCGGGGTGCCTTCAAGTTATTCTTTATTTTAGAATCCTTGATTCAATTTCCACGCTACTTTTTGCGGTCTGAACCAATAAAGGCCCAACTCAGCCCACATTGGCATAATATCTTAGCCTAAATATATTTCGTTTGGGTGGCTCCAAGCCCTATTCCTAATTTTTGGTAAGTAAATACAAATGAGCAACCATGCCATCTATCAGTTTATCTTCTAAACTTTCGGTTAGTTTCAAAATGAAAAGAAAAAAAAAAGGGTTGACACATTGTCAGTGGGCTCCTGAGACAAAAGGCAGTAAACTTTATTAGGTGCAATTTATTTTGATGAAAAGGTGTCAATTGGTTAGCCTACCCTTCATTCATTAATCCCAAGTGGAAGTTGAAGCTTCGTTCTCAGAATAGAACAAGAAGATGAATAGATTTGTTAGAGGGCCACCAAATAATTGGTTAATCAACAACTCCTCCTCATGTTTGTATATGCATTAAAGAGATTCTTAACATGCATTTTGTACTTTTTTCAAAAAATAAAAATAAAAAATTGCATCTTGAACTATGCTGGCCATGTGCCATTACAAACCCTTTTGTCACCATACCCTTGTTTGATCAGAAGAAAACTTACAAAACGTGGTTATTTTATTTTAATTTAGTGAGTTCAGCTCGGTTAAAATTATTATTTAATGTAAAATTAAAAAAAAAGAATATTGATTTAACATGGGACAACTCAAACTAGTGGTGATGTTACAGTGATCGATTGTTTGTTTATAATATGTGGTAACCTAATCTCACATGGCTAGAATTAGATAGATGTAAAATATATATTCCATTAAGACTCTGGTAATAAATAAATTAATAATAATTAATCCATGGAGCTCCGAAATGGATACTCTCATTCCTTATTAGAAGGTGGTGGTTGTTGAGTAATTCATGGAAATTGACTCATTAATTTTCTTTCTGTCAAAGAACTGACAACATGCGTCTACGCCAATCAAAATATCTCCTTTTTAACTCCCAAAGCTATCTTCTCTAACTAACCTATATATTTTTATTTATCAGAAAAAAAATATAATCTATATATATTATTAATCACACCTTACCAACCAGCTTACTATGAATTTAAAGTAACTTAACGTGAGTTCATTCAATTTTTTTAAAAAAATTTAACTTGATTGATTGCTAATAAAAAATGTCATGGCCCATAGAGTTGTTAGTACTTCAATGAGTTCAAGCCTATATAAGCCCTTTTGACCCCTGTCGGAATTCTACAACAAAGAGAGCTTTAATTACTCTTGTATTGTTAATGAGCACTCTAATTAACATGGCATTCAGTGCTCCTTTCGTTCTTTGTTCTCTATTAGTGACCCTTGTGGCCTTGTCAAGCCCAGCTGAGGCACAGCTTCAGCTCGGTTTCTATGCGAAAACATGTCCGAAAGCTGAAGAGATAGTGCAGAAAGAGATGTCAGAAATCCTTTCCATTGCTCCGAGCCTCGCCGGTCCAATTCTTAGAATGCATTTCCATGATTGTTTCGTCAGGGTATGATATCTTAACACATTTCACCATATTTGATTTATTTCCAAATGATTTTGGAGTTGTAACGTGTAAAGTATAATAAATATATCATGTGTTTTATGATAGGGATGTGATGGGTCGGTTTTAATCGATTCGACTAAGAACAACACGGCAGAGAAAGATGCGACTCCGAATAAAACACTGAGAGGATTTCATGCACTTGAAAGGATCAAGAAGAAGCTTGAGGAGGCTTGTCCTAGAACCGTCTCTTGTGCTGACCTTCTCGCCATAGCTGCAAGAGACGCAGTTGTGATGGTAATTATTATTTATATCTCACATTAATTTTCCTTGTTAATGTACATGTTAATGAAAGTTAATATAAATATGTATGGTTATTTCGATGATGATTATTTTATTATACAGAGCAAGGGACCAGGTTGGCCAGTGTGGCTTGGCAGAAGAGATGGAAGAGTTTCAATTGCCAATGAAACCAAACAACTACCACCTCCCACAGCAAACTTCACCACATTAACAAAAATGTTTGGAGCTAAAGGACTTGACATCAAAGACTTGGTCGTTCTATCAGGTACTTTTTAGTACAATAATGTCATATTTATTCCTTAACCAGTATATATGACAATTCAAAATTACATGAATCAAATTTTATATATATATAAAATATATATATATACTTGACTCAGATATATAAATACTTCAAATATATAATCCTTATTGGAAATGGAAATTAATCTAACAAAAATAAGAACATTAAATTTATTAGGTGGCCATACAATCGGGACCTCACACTGCCAGTCATTCTCAAACCGACTGTACAACTTCACCGGAAAGGTCAACTTGAATGACGTAGACCCCATCATGGACAGGCAATACATTTCGAGACTGAGGACGAGATGCAGTCTCACTGATAACACCACACTGGTTGAGATGGATCCTGGCAGTTACAAAACATTTGACACGAGTTATTACAAACATGTTGCCAAGGGAAGAGGCCTCTTCCATTCTGATGCGTCTCTTCTTGCGAATGGTTTCACGAAAGATTATGTGTTGAGGCAGGCGAACGGGTTCGGGACCGAGTTCTTCCAAGATTTCGCGGATTCGATGATCAAAATGGGGAATGTTGAAGTGCTTACCGGTAATCAAGGCGAGATCAGGAAGAAATGCTATGCTATTAACTAATTTGATGCTGATTTTTAAAATGATTTGTGAAATGATTCTTTATTTAGGGCTGTGTTTTCGCGATGATTGTGGAGTTTTTTATGGTGTTGTTTGTTGTTTTGTTTATAACGGTTATTCTTTCTGTGTATCATTGTAATAAATTAGGATTTTATGACTGAAATAAATTATTATTATTATTATTATTATTACTATTATTATTATTACGTAGAAAGTTATGTTATAGGATAATATAGGTTATGTGAATGAGGTCATTTATGATGGGCCTGAAAGATTTAAATTTGTTCCTCGACGGAAGTTTTTGTCCTTTATACAATGATAGAGAATACAGCTCTTTGATAAATAGCCCATTAAGTTTTCGGGCCTTCACTCCTAAAGGCTAAACCCTCATCTTTAACCCAAATTTAGAATATGCTATATATATATATATATATATATATATATATATATATATATATATATATATATATATATATATATATATATATATATATATTTTAAATGATATTGTTTATCCTCATAATAAATATAGTAAATAACAAAAAAGAAGTAATAATAATAGGTGGAAAACAATCCTTAAAGATGCTGAATTTAGCTTTTATTTGCAAGATGCATTTAGAAAAAATTTCAACTGTAAAAAAGGAAAAGAGTTTTTTTATTATCAAAAAAAGAGCATGAGAGATAAAAAAAGGTAGGAGTTTTTTCTACTATCTACATAGAGAAGAAAAATTAACATATTTTCGAGAATATGCCGCCTAAATTAACGTCACAATCTATAATAATGTCAATAAAAGAAGAAGATAATGTAATTAGAAAAATTCGCCGCGACGCGCGAGCACGTCTTACACGTAAGAATCCAGAAAATTAGTTCTAAAACTATTTTGATATTTGTGGTTATTCCATCCCCTGCCATAGATTAACAATTAATGTCATGATTTCGATAAAAAGAACAATTAATCTTGTCAAGTTAGGAGTACTATGCATTAATTAAGATTACAGTTGACATTTAGCAAGTGTAGTACACAATATCCTCAAGGAATTGAAGTACAACATCAAAGAACAAGTAGTTTGTACTGCACATCCCTCTCAATTTTATGATGAAAGCATTAAAAAAGTCATGAGGAATATTGAGTTTGCTTCTTTGAGCCCCAAAAACCTCTCAATTAATTCTAAATAAGTAAGATAGGATTTGATTAAAATAACTGAGATTAATGTAAATATGTATTGCCGCAATTTTATAAAAAAATCATCAAAATAAGTAAATATTACATCATATTCTCTGACAATATGCATTTTCAATAATAATAAAAATACTACATTTTTTTTGAGGTAGTAGGAAAATTACCTACTAAAATTTTATAAAATAACGAGAAATACACAGTTATTTACAAGATTTTAGAAAAATAAAATACTACATCTTTTAATTTGAAGCATCACAAGATGATCTTTTATAAAAAAAAGTACGTATTATTGTCTATATCTCCACCATTTCTCCTATTGGATACAAATTAACTCTTGGGAGCTTGAATTAAGACTAATTGATCAAAATTCTGAGATATGCCCTTGTGACATCCACGACCAGATCTAACTTACACATATTAAGCTAGCAGCTAATCATATCTAATTAAAAAAACAGCAGGATAATGTTATTATTATTGGCAATACAAGTCAAATACCGCAACCAACATATATATAACAAGCTGCAATTCTCCATGAAATTCATCATCCCATCGAATCGAGTCTCTTCTTCCTCCAACATCTAGGAAAGATTCAGAAAATAAAAATGGGTTCCAAACTTGTCATATCATCATTGTTTGGCTTGGTTCTTCTTGCATTGATGGGTTCGACAGAAGCCCATGTTGAGCTTGGTGCGTACAACATTACTTGTCCGAAGGCTGAACAGATTGTTTACGAAGAGATGACAAACATATTGCAACAAACACCAGACCTCGCCGGTGCTTTGCTGAGATTGCATTATGTTGATTGCTTCGTTAGGGTTAGTATAACATTTCTCTCCATTTTAAGCATTAGTAACAATATTTTATCATTTTTACTCTACAAAAATAGTAATATTTTGCCATATTTCTTGATTTTTTTTTTTTGAAGGGTTGTGAGGCATCAATACTTTTGAACTCAACCGCCACTAATACGGCTGAAAAAGATGCACCTTTGAACAAGAACGTGAGAGGATATGAGGTCATTGACAGCATCAAGGCCAAATTGGAGGTAGCTTGCCCTGGTATTGTCTCCTGTGCAGATATTATTGCACTCACAGCTCGCGATTCAATCCGCTTGGTAAATTTTAATTTTATTTTTATCTTCTTCAAAAAAAATTATGTCAATTTTCCTAAACATTCTCCATTAGCATCTCAATCATTATGATTATTTTTCTTCTTCTTTTTATTGTAGACAAATGGGCCAAACATCCCCATAGGAACAGGGAGAAGAGATGGAAATGGATCATCAGCTGCTGATGTAGATAGGTACCTTCCATCATCCAGCGCAAATATCAGCAGTCTGATAGCCTTCTTTGCGAATTATAATCTCACAGTCAAGGACCTTGTTGTTCTCTCAGGTTTAAACAACACACATTTACTTAATTTCAGTCAATAATATTCCAATTCAACTTAGTTTGTTGAATATTATGTATATTATTATGAATAAGACGCGCTCAATGTATAATTTGAAAAAGAATTTACTAAACGACTAATTTCTACAAACAGGTGCGCACACTATTGGGAAAGCACACTGCTACTCCTTCTCGGACCGGCTCTACAATTTCTCCGGAAACGGCAGCTCCGACCCATCATTAGACTCCACTTACGCTTCCACGCTCAAGCAACAATGCGTGCAAAATGACATGACCACACTTGTTGAGTTGGATCCAGAAACCACACCAGCATTCGATCTAGACTACTACACCAAAGTTTCACAAATGAAAGGGCTCTTCACGTCCGACTCGGCATTGTTGGACAACGATGTGTCAAAGGCGTACGTTTTGGCTCAGGCGAATGCTACGAGCCCGACCGGTTTCTACAATGATTTTATTACCTCTTTTATGACCATGGGGAAAGTAGGAGCTTTGACTCACAAAAAAGGTGAGATAAGGAAAACATGTAGTGCTCTAAATCCATTTGTTGCTCAACCACCGGCTCATGCACCGACAGGCTCAGGTGGGGTGATCAACGTGGTTTCGACTCTTCTCTCAGCTTCTTTGGCTGCGATGGTTTTCTTCTTTCAATTCTGATTTGTGAAATTTGGGACTTGGAAGTGTTTTCGTTCTTTCATTGTGATGCTTTCCATCAGAAATTTGGGAGTGCTTTTGAGTGATTTGGATGCTTTGGTTTCGTGATTGGAACTGTCGAGTGTGTTAATTCGGGATGATCTTTTATTCCCTTTTTTTACTTGTATTTTCAATATTTGTATTGTTGAAGAAAATTGTATTTTTTTTTGTTTGTTTGAAGAAAATTGTTATTTGATTTGTTATGTGATAATGAAGTACACGGAGTCTTAACAGATATTCACAAAAAAAAAGATTGTCACAAAATACATGTATCACATATTCACATGAATCTTCATTCGACTTCACCATATAGACGCGACGACTTGGGTTCAACTGACAATATTTAATCAAAACGTCGGATATTTTTTGGTACTTGGAATTCAGTCAGATATTTGATTTATCATTTTATGATTATATCTGGATGGCAACAATTTTACCATAGACTGGAGATATATAACGGACTGTTAATTAAGGTCCCGACAGATAGATGGTGAGAGTCAACCAATTTTCTATACTATCAATATCATGACATAAAATATTATAGTAACTGGTAATTTATCGATTGCAACTTTTCTGTCTACTATTTATCCAAAAAAAAAAAAAAAAAACGTTTCTGTCTACTTATGATCTAATTGCTGGCTCTAAGTAGCATGGCAACTAGACATTGAAGGCACAACTTGGTACATGCAGATAAGGAATAACACCATGCATTGTATAATGACTTTTAATTGGGAATAAGAATGCAATTTAGTGGTGATATTGCTGGAATGTCTTCTCTGGTTCAAAGTCGCCACTTTCATTTCTCACGTGCCCCATTCAGTGACCATCACCACTCCTCGCTCTCCATTTCATTTCTCTCTGAAATTCCGATCCATCTCTTCAATTCGTCTCACCTTCACGCAGCCCTCCGCATCTCCAGCCAGCGGCCACCTCTTACTCCTCTCTCTGAGAATCAATCGATCTCACTCCCGTTAGCTTCACCAACTCAAATTCAGTGACAAACAGCCCTCCAGAAGTATCTCACTCCTCCTCCCTCTGTGGGATCTGTTGACTACGGGATTCCCTCTTTGTCTTGTGTGAGGATTCCCCCCTGTCTCATCACCCATAGGAAGACGAGCATCCGGAGAGGGAGGTTAATTTTCCAGATCTGTCTGAGGCTGGATGAACCGTGTGCGTCACACATCAGATGAGTATAAGCACTTTTAGTACTAAAGATCCCTTTTTCGTTTAATTTCCATCTTATCTTAGCTTCATTATTTCTGAATTCGGTTTGGTTCATAATTTGTTGTAGGGCGCTAAATTCCTGAAGGGGACGGGCCGCTAGCATAAGCTCAAATAATCATCCGTTGCCCTAAACTGGTAACATAGGATTTTAATAATTTGACCATAGGTTAATATTTCTCTCAAATTCGGAGCATTGGTAGAAAAACTGTAATGATTGCTTGATCTCTTGCCAAAAATAGGAATCCTTAGTGGGGTGATTTTCCTCTTCAGCCACATTACTGACTAGGGCTTGCCAATTCAGTCCTCCTCTTTTATGAAAATACTTCCAAAGCTATTTCAGGTAACATAGGATTTTAATAATTTGATCAAATTCAAGATCAACCATACATGTGCATAAACAACAAAAAGGAAGAGACACCGATACACAATTAAGCTATAAAGCTATCTATATATATATATAACAACAGAGAATGAGAGATCACTGATACAATAGCCTAATTAGAAGATATCAAAACCGCGAAAGCAGCCTGATTCGGAGGCCTCAAAAGAGAGCATAGACTTTTCAGTGTCAAACACCATATTAATGCCTGCCTGGATATAATTGCCAAAGATCGACGTTGCTCCTTCTGAGATTAGTATAGCCAGGCAATTATTGGTATAATCTGGACCTATCACAACAGTATTGGTCCTGTTATGAACCATATCTGCCCCTTCAAAGTGCAATGTGAGAGATGGCCAGTTCTGTAATATTCCCCCTTGTTTTGGATCGTTTTGGTAACGCAAATCCAGCCCAAACTGATCAGGGTTTTTAATCGGTTGTAGTGGCGCCAATTGAGTTATAAAGGCCTGCTTCACTTCTGCATATGTTTATTGTTGTAGGTACGTATAAGTTATGCTTGTCGCTATTACAAACCCTCCAGTTCCATCTTGTTTGATGGTAAATGCCGCGCAAGGAATATCTAACTTAGTTTCGCCGACTGATATGCCATTTAAGCTGAGATAGTACCTAGATGTATACATAGAGTTGTTGACAAAGAAAGTGGACTGGCGTGATGGATTTGCAAGTAAGGTCACATCATCTCCGAAGAAGAAACGGGATATGGAAACATGCCAAAACTAAAGGTCTCGTTGCAAAATAGCCTTTTGTGGTTGAAACAACACCTAATAACGTGCTGTGGAATAATAGCAATTGTGAATAAGAACGCAATTGCATCAATAAGAGCAATAATATAATAACACTAATTCAGTGCTTATCTTGCTGAAATGTCTTCCCTGGTTCAAATTCGCCACCTTAGTCTACTCAAGAGTTATGTTTTGTGCCACACAGATGTCATAAACTATTAGCATAGTTTGGAAATGTATCGTGTGAAAAATGCAAAAAAATGTCAGTCTGAGTCGGTTGAGTTTGTTGTGATTTTGGTCCACAAGGTTGGACTCACGTATTGGAAGTTACATTCGGTTGGAGGCTTGCAGCATCCCGACTGAAAAATAATGGTGAAATAATGTTAGAAAAATTAAGTTGATATTTAATATAATTAAGTTGGACTCTTAAAAATGAAGGTTTTTGGTTAATTAAAATAAACTATTTAGGGGATTATTTACAAATTTTGAATTATTAAATTAGTAAGATTAAATAGAACTGGTGGAAAGTTAGGGCTTCCTGTTGAAGTGGCGCTTATAAATGGAGATGGCATCGCCGACGATGCGGCCGCCGATTTGATAATAAGGGGAAATGGAGGAGGAAGGAGGAACAATAAAGCAAAGGAATAACACAAGCACAAGAGAGAGTTTGGAAGCCATGCTTGAACAGTATGCTCGACTCGTATGATGGTTTGGAATTGTGCTTTCTGAGCTTATAAGGCTATGCTATTTATAGGAATATTTGTGGCTAACATTTATAGACTAGGAAAATCAGTGCATAAGAATTTTTTTTTCTATTTTAGTTATTATTTTTATTTACTATGAAAAAGAAACATTATTTGTTTTCTCAAAAACAGATTAACAGTTTTTAAATGGTATAATCTTTTCAGTCAAGGACCTTTAATTTGACCAAAATGAAACTGTTTGTAATAATAATCACTACAGTTGCTCTCCCTCATTGACACTAGCAAATGATATACACAGAGCCTGCCGCTTGAGAAAGCGCTGCCCTTTTACAAAAAAGGTTCCGTTTTGGTATTTTAATGAGATAAATATAATGATCCTAAACAAAAAATGTTTAGGCAACAATAAAGTATTTGTAAGCTTGTTTTACTTTTCTCATTCTACAGCAACAACTTCAAATCCGTGGCCCAATTTGTTGTTCTTCCAAAAATTAAAAGAAACGAAAGAGCTCGGACAATTCTAATGTTTCATTCATCATCCTGTAATATTACTAACGTAATACTTTTGTAGTTTCTTTCTTTTGCCTCTTTTTAGAGCCTTTATATTGAAATTGAATAAAGCATGCGACCGCGTGCTGAAATCATGTACTTTTGTCGTTCGGCGTCAATCAGAATATTTTCAGCATCTCAATACTTAAATAACACAAAGCCAGAATAAAGAAAAAAAAAGTAAAGGAAAACTACTATTTTGTTAGTATCTAAAAAATGACGAGAGCATGAATTTTCCACAAGACGTCATCAAAGCACCCTACTAAGTTGTGCTATATGGACATGAAATTGAAGCATAACCACACACAGCAACTCGCTTCCAAAATATAAGACAAATCTTCCAAAATATAAGCCAAAAATGCTGGATCGACGTGGTGATTTCAATGACTTGTTCTCAACTCTCAACCCACAAATAAATCCTCCCCACAATCAACATGATGACTTGGCCGATAGAAAGTGTAAGATGTAAGAATATCATTCTTTGCATCGCCAATCATGACTGCAGTGACAAATCTTGATAAAAAACTTAAGAGGAGCCGTAATAAAAAATACATCAAAAATCTAAAAGGAGAGGATGGAAGCTTGAGGAGACGATTTATATGTAACTTCTAATTATATACAAAATACAGTATTATATATATATATATATATATATATATATATATATATATATAAGTGAAAAATGTCGATTGCAACTTCTTTTTTCTCTAACTATCTAATTGTGACTTAGAAGGTTACATCTGCAATAGTATTTTTATTCTCTGTGTTGTTAATTACATGGTAATTAGAGGCCTGTTTCTAGGCCTAATGTATTCGATTATAATACAGTGAGGTTTATTTATAAGTCGATATATTTGCATGCGGCACCTTAATTTTGGTAAGAAAGTCTCTAGTATCACTTTCACTAAACATTTGCTTTGACTGACTAACCTCAAAATGTTCACACTACATTCAGCTTCAAGTTGTTACATTCTGCCAAAAACATTTATTTTGGTCTTTTCAAGTGATAAATCCGATGGGCTCAGGCCACAAATAAATATTAGGCAACAAAGAAAATTTGTACCATGTTTTTACTTTTCAATTCTCGTACAAACAAAATGTATAGACAGGGTCTACGGTCCACCAAACACAAGTTGTATGAAAACTTCCATAATGTAGAATTGGAATGCGATTAATGGAATTAAAATTCTACCTTCCAGAGGCTCTCATTTCTTTTTTCAACTCGTGTTCTTCTTCAATTTGTATCTGTTGTCTTCTTTGTAATTGATAGAAAATTCGAATGTGACTAACGGAATTAAATGCTTCCTTCGAGTCGAGGGAAGGTCTCATGTTTTGAATATTCTGATTAAAAGAGAGCCCAGTTTAGAATGTATGAATTAAGCCTTGCTATTTTGGGCCAGTTTATATATTTTTATATGTTGTTTTCATTTTTTAAAATATATACTGTTTTACCGAATAAATTTTTTATATACTGTTTGTTTTCAGTTTATATGTTTTTTTCAATTTTTATATACTGTTGCTACAGAATCGCTACAGTACCATCGCGCGGTGTCAGCTCCCTTGATTATAACTTGCAACGCATTATTCTCCTTAGGATGATGATTGATGAGTCGACGTGTCAAATAAGATAATGTTGGATACTGATCAGTGATTGATTATACTTTCTTGAATGAAGTGAGTGAATTTATTATAATTGGGTGACAACTATTCACAAGGCGAGTTGGTTTACGGGACGGGGCTAATATATAGTGAGATTGAGATGTACTGCCATTCTTATTCCAGACTGCAACATGTTTGTATACTTATCTAATTTCTGGTAACCAGATATGGAAACCAGATATGGAAGAAACAAATTGCTGGTTGCTACATATACACAGCCAAGGCACAACATCATCATAATGAATAGTAATTGTGACTAATAAAAAAGAATACAATCAATTTCAGTAAACATATAGTGCGATATATTAAATTTAAATTCAAAAGAATAGTCCAATATATCCAGAAATTCGCCGAGATGCTGTTGCTGAAAGGTTTTACTTTTGCGTGGTTCAAGTTCGCCCTTATCCTACTGCAGCCCTGAATTCTTGTGCTTGGTACAGTTGTATCGATTAGAATCTTGGGCGAATATATTAAACTCCATTTTTGTACTCATGTTTAAGAAACACTGACGTCAGTGTCAATCCTCAGGCACCACTCATTCTGAGATTATTACAACCATTTAGAAATGTGAAAACATGTTGCTCGGCTCCTAAGTTCACATTGAAAGTAATGTGTAATTATTTCTTATAAACAAAAAGGAATAGAAGAGTTACAGTTATCTACAGCCTCTTAACATAATGTGTCAACTGTGATGCACCAGTTAAGAAATTTTTTCTATAAATAGCAGCCTGTTTTCATTGCTATCTGCACCATCTAATAATTGTTCCAATAAAAGAAAACCTGAAAACATGAGCAAAATAATCATTTTTCTTGCTCTCCTCCTCTTAATTCCCACATTCTCAGCCAAGCTTTCCCCTCTCAAACCAGGATTATCCTTGTCAGCAAAGTCTCGCAAAAACTTGTTCAACTTGCTCCAAGACCTCCTAGACGATGTTGGCAATTTTCTTCCTAGCATTCTCCCACACCATAACAAATCTAGCTCTAACACGACAAGCCAACAAATTGCGCTTGGCTCGTACTACATTAGTATCGGTGCTGGCAGTGACGAACAAGAAATATCACCAATTATGGCCATAACCAACGATCTCATATGGACCCGCTGTTCAACCTCTAGCACTTCACAATTTTACAACCCTTCCAATTCCACCACATTCTCCGAAGTCCCTTGTGATCAGTGCTCATTCGATAGTGCGTGTACTGACCATTGTAGTTATAACGATACATATATTGATTTATGGGGTACTTATGGTGATATCGTGACTGACAACTTCACGTTTGGCTCGCCAGACTCAGATTCACTCCGAATTTATTTTGGGTGTATTTATGAAGACGAAGGCACTGGTGGTATAGATGGCGTGCTTGGTTTCGGGAATGGTAATTACTCCGTAGTATCACAATTGGGTTATGAAAGATTCTCATACTGTCTCTCAAATAGCACAACCATACCTACACCTATCAATTTAGGCACTAGTACACTAGTAACTGGAGACCAAAGTCAGTCTATTAAACTAATAAATTCGTCATATTACTATCATAATTATGTGTATGTGGTCAATCTCACAACAATAACGGTGGGTTCAAATGAGATTAGCATACCAAAATCATATTCTGCAGCTTCTTATTCACAAGAGAATACACCTGATGGAGTCGTATTAGACACAGTATCTCCTATAAGTTACCTAGATGAGCCTATTTATAACGCGACAAAAATGGCTTTCTTACAAGAGTTGGGCTTGTCCTCAACACATAATGACACTACACTCGGGCTAGATCTATGCTTCGATATATCATTAACTGTGCCAAAATTGCAGTTGCAGTTTGATGGCAGTGTAATTATTAATTTAGAAACTTGGAATTACATAGTGCGAGATCCAACCAATGGTTTGCAATGTATCATCATTCTACCACAATCAGGGGGAAGTTTAATGGGTAATTCTATGCAGTTGGACCTACATATGGTCTATGACCTTGCAAACTCAACTCTCTTTGTGGAGAAAACGGTTTGCATCAAGTCATCTGCACAGGTAACCATGCTGAATGTAAAACATGCTATCAGTTTGATTGTTCTCCTATTGTGTTTTGCGGTTATGTAAGCGTTAAAGATAGCTCACTTGTGTGGCAATGGAATATTTATGTTTTATTTAATTTAGTGTGTTGTGGGCGGGCGTAATTGTATGAATTTCTCTTCTCCAAATCGGGATCTTCTATGGAAGATCCTGTACAACATATATGAAACGAATCATTTACAAGTGAGTCTAATATTCATTACACAATTCTTCATATCATGCTCTACTTTTGTGTCACATTCTAGGATTTTCTGTGGCAGTTTCTATACTACATATATGAAACGAGTCATTTTCAAGTGAGTCTAATATCCATTACACAATTCTTCACATCAGCTCTATTTTTCTATGACCATATCTTTTTAACTAATACTAAAATATTTCAATATTATTACACTATATGCCACTATGTATTTTTTCTTTGAACAATTTAAAATAAGTGGATGGTTAATGTTGTAGTTTATAGAAGAATTGAGGGTCTTTTTTAACTTCATTTATGTGGGCCCCACTATCATGAAAAAAGGAAAACAAAATAATTCAGATGACATAACCAATAAAAAAAGAAAAATTTGCAAAACAACTCTACATTACCGAACTTGCAAAAAGGCCCTTTCATTATTGGAATATTTAATAATTGCAAAAAACCTACATATTACCGAAATTGCAAAAAGGTTCTTGCTGTTAGTTTCAAGCTAACACCGTTAGTTTTAGAACTTTAATTAGCATTATAATATGTTTTAAATATTATTGGTACATATTTTTCTCTCTTATAAATTTTTTTAAAGAATAACTTTTTCAATTTTAATTAACTTATATAAGTTAATCTTAATTAAATTTCGAAAAGTTAATGAACTTAAAAAAATCTTAATTGTTATTCTTAAAAAAATTATAATATATATCTCCAAAATATTTAAATTATCAATATTTATACTTAGTAAAATAATATATCTCCGAAGCGGAGCGAGAGTAGAAAATGAATTTTTGTTCCCCACGTGTCCAAGTTTGGGATTTTCTGTGTCAAATCTAATACTTATACATATGAAGCAAGTCATCCTCAAATAAAAATAATACCCACTATACAATTCGCCACAATTAATGTTTGTGGCCATATTTTTCTCTTTTAACCAATACCCATAAATTTCTATATTTTTACGATATATGCCATTTGATAATATGGTAATGCTAAGCATTTAAAAACATAGTGGTATTATTGTTATTTCTACAAACATTGAGGGTCTTACATTGACAATTACTCATCTCCACACAAACCAACAGTAGCATTAAATTTAAGGAAATTATAGATAACTCCAACTTAATCACCTTATTGGTCATTTTTTTAAGTAATTATTATTAATTTCTTAGTGATAAGTGGTCATTGAAATAAATGATGATTTTAAATCAAGTGATGATTAAACTTTTGTCATTGTTCAAAAATATTAGATGGTTAATAAAAATAAAAATAAAATAAAAAAAAACATATAAATTACTCTATTATCAATTTTATATTTTTAGAGAAATTCCTTATTATCAATTTTGACTATTTCGACACCAAGGTGATGGTGATTTTGAGGCTTCCTATATATACTCTAAATTTTATTAAAGATTTGTTACGGAAAATCCAAATTATACATCACAATAGATATTTGAATGATGATATATGCTAATTGAGTGATATTCTTTTTTGACTATATTGACCACTACCAAGGTGGTGATTTTGGAACTTCTTGCCATACACTATAACTTTTATTAAATTTTGTTAAGAAAATTCAGATTATGTCTCACGATAGATATTTAAATGATATATATGCTAATTAAGTGATTTATTTTATTGTAAATAATTTCTGTTATATTCCTCTAGAAAAATTAAATATCAAATTTATCCTTAGTAAAACATATATTCCCGAAGCGGAGCGAGAGTTACCCTTAGTGTTGTACAAGTTTGGTCAAGTTTGTTATTTATCGTTTCATTACGTATTTATGCATCATAAGAAAAAGATTATGTAGTATTGGATTGATCTTTTCTGGGGAATTGATGGTCTATATTTATGCTTTCATAAAAAAATTACCATATTTTTTTTTTTTTGAGAATTATTAAATAAGCGATCGCTTATTGTTACTTATATTAATAAGAAGTAGCAATTACAATACATTGAAAAAAGTAAAATAAAAAGTAATAAAAATAACTCCAAAAGAGTTCTAGCCATAACGAGCCTAATTTTCATATTAATGAAAATAACTAATTAATGAGCGTCTTCGTCTATGTCATCACGTCAAGGGGAAAGATGGTGCTTCAGACTAGAGTTTCGCCTTAAGAGAAAGTCGGCGCCAATTGCGCCACAGTTAGAATTTTGCCTCAAGAGAAAGTCAACTTCGATTGTGTCACGGCTAGGTACCGTCCAAGAGGAAGACGACGCCGATTGCGTCACGGCTCGTGTTTCGCTAAAGAGGAAGATGGTGTCGGTTGCGTCATGACTAAGGTTCGCTCAAGAGAAAGACGGCGTCGATTGCACCACATCTAGGGTTTTGCTCAAGAGGAAGACGGCACCGATTGCGTCACGGTTAGAATTTCGCCCCAAGAGGAAGACAACATCATTATGACATGGCTAGAGTTTCGTCCACGAGAAAGACGGCACCGAATACACTACGGTTGGGACCGAGGTTATGTCAAGCAATGCCGAATCTACTAGAGGGGTTGGTGGATGAGAGGGCTTCTCTCGTCACAACGACGGAGCATCAAAACGACCGAGAAGGCGTCCGCCTTTTGTCTCATTAAGAGTGAGAACCATACCGGAGCTAGGGTTAGAGTTAGGGAAGGGAAAAAAAGGGAGAGGGAGTGGATTTCGACTAAGGGGTTTGGAATCGGAGCAAGGGGGACAGGGAAAGGTGGTTATGGGAGGGGCGGAGCCACGAGGATCCGGCCACCTCCGTCTAGATCGGCGGCTCCTTTTGGTGGTTAGGGTTTTTATTGGGGAATAGAGGAGAGAGGGATGTTGTGAGGGTGGGGAGAGGGGTGTTTGGGAGGGGCGGAGCCACGGTGACCCGGGGAGAGGTGCCAGAGAGGCCACCTCCCCCAAGATCGGAGCTTTTTTGTGGTGGCGGCTAGGGTTTCAAGGGGGAGAGGGGCCGACCATGTAATTCAATCGAAAAATAACTACTACATGTAATTCAAAGTTTGAAAAGCTATTAAAACTTGTTTCCATTAAGAAACCATTTGCGTATGTTATATAGTTTACAGTGAATTTATAAGTGAGGATATATGCATGCAGCACCTTGATTGATTTTGTTACGAAGTGAAAAATGAATCTGACCTGACTAACCTCATAATGATCACTACATTCGGCTTCAAGTCGTTACATTCTGCCAAAAACATTTCCCTTGGCCTTTTCAAGTGATAATCTGATGAACTTAAGCCACAAAAATAAGCATTACGTAACAAACAAATTTTGTCAGATTGCTTTTGCTTTTCAATTCTCGTACAAACAGAACATGTACACAGGCTCCACCAAACACAAGTTGTATGAAATATTTCATAATTGATAGCATTGGAATGTGACCAACGGGCAACGGAGTTAAATGCTACCTTCAAGGCGAGGGAAGGTCTATCTGTGTTTTGAATATTCTGATTCAAGAGAGCCCAGTTTAACGTGTATGAATTAACTATTAAGCCTTGTTTTTTGGGCCATATATTATAACAAAAATACCCCTTGAAATGATATTTTCGAGTTTCGGCCAGAAGTCCAGTTTTCCCTCCTCAAGAAAAAAAAAAGAAAAGAAAATACTCCAGTGAAGCATGAAGTTATGTTCTCAACATGATTTCAATGAGTGATAAACTTTGTAATTTGGATAAGAAAAAAAGGAAAAATTCATCCACAATTTACTTGAAATCAGGCCAGTGACGAAAACATTTCCTCAAATATGCACATAATTTGATATTCCTATGTTCTTCAATATCATTATATTTTCATACATCCCCACCAAATCATTTCATCAAACACCTCGTATCATATCACAAACCAAACAAAAAACAGAAACCAAAAAACAATCTCCAACCATTTACAAAGACAATGCAACAAGAATAGCCTGCCTGCACCTTGCCTTCGCATTCTCAATCCTCTCCTTGAGCGTCTCCTCCTTCACCGCTGCCTTCACCATCTCCGCGTCCAACTCCACCAACCTCACAACTCTCAACAACTCCGTCAAGACCCTTTCATCCACCTCCTCATCGGCCCTCAGCACCTCCGCCTCCTCCCTGACCCGCTCCGCCACAATGCCCACCGTCTTCGCCAGAAGTGCCGTCGACCCGTACCGCCCTCGCTGCATCAACCCTCCCAACTTCTCTATAATCTCCGCGATGACCCACCCTTTGGGTTTCTCCGTTTTGATCTCTTTGGTCCGTTTCCACCCTATTTCGAAGTTTGGTGGTTTGTGAGGGGAGATGAGGGCGCCTGTGCGGACGCGGATGCCGGAGGGGATTCGTTTCTCGATGGAGAAGGACGGGTCGGTGGTGGAGAGACCGTCGGCTGGCGTTACGAAGCTCGCGTCGGAGTCGGAGTTGGTGGTTGGATTTGTGGGAGGAGTTGGCGATGGAGAGCAGTGTGTGGTGAAGGAATTTGGTTTGAGATGGAATGGTTTCAGAGGTGGGAAGAGACGGAGTGAAGAAGTAGCCATTGGAGAGATTGGATAACAACACGAGAGCGTCTAGGAGAAGAGGAGGAAGGTAAAGATAATGTTTGGTGGATTAAATTGGTCTGTAATGTTTTAATAATATAAATAAATAGCCCAGTTTAGATAGAGTAAGGGTCCAATGAATATAAAGGTCCATTGTAGCAGCCCATGTAGATTAAGTATTTTACTTTGCGTCCATGTAAATTAGGAGCTCGTTTTGATTTGAGGGATGTTGTCATGTTATGAATAATGCATCTGTCAACCGAACTATCGTTATGAATACTGCTCCGCTAATACGGCAATTCAATTCCAGTTATAATTTGTAGGGTGCATAATGAATTTCAGTCAACTCGGGCTTTAGAAGTCAGCAGTTTCTCTATCTCACCACACACCTGCAGCCTTCATGGTACACTTCCAGAACACATCCATCTCTATAACACGTCCATTTGTTATGAGAAATCCACCATTGGTAGCCAAAAAAAAAAATCTCATTCCCTCTCCTTCCATCTCTTATCTCATTTCCTCACACAGTCACACTCAAAATCTAAAAAAAAACAACAAATATCCCACCATGCAGTTCGCTTGGCATCTCTCTCTTCCTCTCATCTCAGTTCTGCTAACCGTCTTTCTTCTTCACTCACCTACTGCTGATGGAGCTGACCCGCCTGACCCCCTACTCCAAAGAAAAGTATGTGGCCCGGACAATTTTTCAACCAACAGCACATATCAATCCAACCTCAACCTCCTCTTCTCCTCCCTTACCACCAACGCCACAAATTCCACCACCAAATTTGGATTCGCCTCAGGCACAATAGGCAGCATTCCGAACCAAATCTCAGGCTTATTCCTCTGTCGTGGTGACGTCAATTTCTCCATCTGCTCTTCCTGCCTCGTTCAAGCCACACTAGACATCCAAAACCTCTGCCCGTACCGCAGAGGAGCAACTATTTACGACAACTATTGCCTCATACGCTACTCTAGTAAGCAGTTTCTCGCCTTCACTGATCAAAGCATGATCAGGGAACAACGCATCGTGCCAAACCCCAAAAAGGTAACTGGATCCATAACCCGATTTGACGACCTTGTAATGATACTAATGAACGCCACGGCAGAGTACGCATCCGATAATAGTTTGATTAAGTTCGGAACGGGGATTATGAGCCCCAGTAGTTCGTCTCCAGTAATATATTCGTTGGTTCAGTGCATGCCTGACTTGTCAGACTCAGATTGCATGGGATGCTTGCAAGATCAGATTAATATTATGCCCGAGAATTTCAGTGGAAGGCAAGGAGGGTGGATTCTTGGTTGGAGGTGTAATTTAAGATATTGGATTTATGAGTTTTACAATGGAGTTCCAATGGTGAAGCTCACGCCTGAGAGATCACTCCGGCAGGTATGCAAGAAATTCTTTTGAGACTCTCTCCGTTTTGTTAAAAAAAAAAAAAGATTTATCATTAACTCTAACATTTCCCCTCAAAATACACATCTTTTAAAAAAAAAAATAATATCACAAGATAATAAGTTTCCAAATATTTAAAAGAATAACATAATCAGTACATGAAGTACATCTTGGTTACACGGACATCAATTCAAGTGCATCTTGGCTGGAAGAAAAAACTTGAAGTTCAAGGTTAATCCCCATCACACTTAATATCATCCCAGTTAAACAAAATAGCATCTTAATAGTAGTATTGAAAAAAAATATATATATTCCCGGTCGGTTTTAGATTTGGACCATTAAATTAGATAATATATGAAAATAAAATAATATTAATATAGAAAAATATGAAACAAAAAATATGACGGTCTTGTACTCGCAACCATCAATTTCGGGTGGTCCCAGCAATTTATATTTAAATAAATGATCCAGTTGGACATAAATGATTATAAAGAAATTATTTTATCATTAACTTTTTTTAATGAGCCAACATTCATATAGTGCAATGGTTATGGCGATTAAGAGAGCACTTAAAAGATCATGGTTGGATTCCCCCTGAGAGTATGATTAAGTAGGAGTTCTTAGGACGGATATGGGAGGGGGTTTAAGATTTAGTGTGGGCGTGGGTGTGGGTGTGGGTGTGGGTGTGTGCGTGCGTGTGTAAGCCTAAAGAGTACTTTAAAAAAACTTGTTAAATGACTATTTTCTCCTTATTTCATATTTTTTGCGTATTAAAATTTAATTATTTTCATATATATTAAAATTTTAAATAAAAAATAAACATATTATAAAATGAGAAAATAAATATACTAGTCACAAACTTAGAGATCCAAAAAGGGGAAAAGGCCTGAAAGAGAAAGAGCAGTCGGCTAGACTTTCACAATAGGTCTTGGTAATGCCCACTAGGTTAGAGTTTCGGCGTGGCCCACTAGTATAGGTTTCAGCCCCGCTCAGAGAGAGAACAGACAGAGAAATGTGGACGTTGCCCTCCAGGATAAGGTTTCGGACCCTATTCATATTTATGATACATGACACGTAAGAAAGAAGGTTTGGACCTGAAACCCGACAAGTGACCAATCGGACCTGATGGGCGGCTATCTTCAGTTGAGCGACCACCTGAGCCAGCGCCAATGATCTTTGATTCTTGGATCTGAGCAAGCGCGGCCCCTTATAGATCCGAAGGAACAGAGAAGAGAAGTTCGAGATTGAGGTTGAGGTTGCTACCTTAAGATTTCGGTTTCGATTTTGATCCGAGGGAGAAGCGGATTCTATATATGAAGGAATTTGGTTTGAGAGTGGTTTTATTTTATGGCGGAGAAGAGACGCAGAGAAGTTGTCACGGCCTTTTGTGTGTTTTATCTTTTATCACCTTTCTCTGATAGTTCTATACACAAATGCAAAACCTTTCGTTCGTTCTTGATGGACCTACTAAACTTCAATAAATTAATTATCGTCAAATAATGAGTTTTAGCTTGATTACAGGAAAGAAGAAAGATACAACCAGTAAAGTTCTGGCAATTGCCATACCAGTAGGAGTGGCATTTATTGCTATCTTGGCTCTTTGTGTGTGCTTCATGAAGAGAAGAAGAACAAAACTAAGACAACCATTGTTAAGTAAGCACTTATTAACTTCGTTAATGAAATTTAAGCGACAAACTTGAAGAAGGCAAATTTAAGTGACAACCATTGTTAATTAAAACGTGTAAATTGATTTTTTTTGTAATTAATGTACAGATCATGGATCTAATCCAGAGGAGATCAAAAATGTGGAATCTCTAGTTTTTGATCTATCTGTATTAAGAGTCGCCACAATTAATTTTGCCGACGAAAATAAACTTGGAGAAGGTGGTTTTGGATCCGTTTATAAGGTATGATACGTTAACATGCTAAATTTATACAAATAATCCTCTGGCCTAGTGTTGAGAATCTTACATGGGTTACTAGAGGTTGGAGGTTTGAATCACATATGCACCAATAAGTGGATTACGAGCATTTTTCCTTTAATATTACTCACTTCAGTAATTATAAAAGCTCTTTTTATAAACAACTCCCGTCAAAAAAATTAGCATGTGAAAATTATTTATTTTATTGTTATTTTTTTTAGGGGGTTTTACCTGACGGGGGTGAAATAGCAGTGAAGAGACTTTCAAAAACTTCAGGCCAAGGATTAGGCGAGCTTAAAAATGAATTACTTTTGGTTGCTAAGCTTCAACACAAAAATCTCGTCAGACTTTTAGGTGTCTGTTTAGAAGAGCACGAAAAAATGCTTGTCTATGAATACATACCTAACAAAAGCCTAGACAAAATCCTTTTCGGTACATTATATTATTTCAAAATATGTTTACTGCAATATCTACATTTTATTATTTCAAAATATTCAATTTTTGAATTTGAATAGATAATGAGAAGAGGCAGATGCTTGATTGGGGGAAAAGGTACAAAATCATTGCTGGGATTGCGAGAGGACTTCTCTATTTGCATGAGGATTCTCGACTCAGAATTATACATAGAGATTTGAAAGCAAGTAATGTGTTGTTAGATGCAGATATGAGTCCAAAAATATCTGATTTTGGTCTGGCCAGACTTGGAGGAGATCAAACTCAAGATGTCACAAACCGAGTTGTTGGAACATTGTAAGTATTTTTATTACCTTTTTTTTCTTTAATTATCATCTCATACTTTTTGCTAATATAAAACAGTTGTGATTAATTAATCGTAAATATTTGATGCAATGGATATATGCCGCCGGAATATGCCATGCAAGGCCAATTCTCAGTTAAATCAGATGTTTTCAGTTATGGTGTCTTAGTTTTAGAAACTATCTCAGGAAAGCAAAATAGTGGCACTTACAGAAGTGAGGAGTCGGAAAATCTCCTAAGCTTTGTAAGTAACTAACATATATAAATACATAAACCAAATCCATTTGTCATTTCCATGAGTGAAAGCGAAATTCAAAATAAGCAACAAAACAATGGGAAGGAAATCAACAATAGCCTTATAAGGTAACAACTCAATACACTAAGGTCTTCATGAAACTTCCTTTTTGGACTACTTTCCTAGCTTGTTTTTTCTCAAGTCTTAATTGTTTTATCTTTATCTTTAATGGTGTTACTTTTGTTCCTCTGTGGTTTTGTTGCTGGCCTCCCTAGTTTAAGACTAGGATTTTCTTGGAGATGTTCGTTTGTAAATTGTAATTCATGAAGTCTTAGTAGGATCTTGGCCTACTTTAAGAAAAGTAACTAACATTAACCATAATTTATCTACAAAGGTGTGGAAGCATTGGTTTAACGGGACCATTGCTGAAGTTGTGGATCAATCATTAGGTCAGAACTATCCAACAAGTGAAGTATTAAGATGCATTCAGATAGGATTATTGTGTGTTCAAAGCAATCCTGCAGACAGGCCAAAAATGTCAGATGTTGTAATTATGCTTAGCAGTGAGACGGTTTCTCTTGAAACGCCTTCAAAACCCGCATTTTTCATTGGGATTAGTGAGCTTCAAGCCGGGTCTTTTTCTAGTCTGAGTAATAATGTTGGAGGTAATTATAGCAATAATAGGTCTAGTGATTCCATTTCGGTTAATGAGGGTTCCATTACTGACTGTGAACCAAGATAGATCTTTAAAACCTCAAGATATGTAATTATGAATGAGATCGGTTGTTATATTTGCCTTTCTTAGTTCCATTTTTTCTTGTATGCGATTGTAAGGAGTTCTTCAAAATAGCTTTGTATATAGTAAAATTTTAGTGATGATATCTTTCGAAAAAAAAACATTTTAGTGATGAAATTTGTATAAATAACATCTTCAAATGCTTGGCATTAAAAATTGCTTTTTATTGCGATATCATGGGCAAACAAAGTTTGTTTTCCTCCGCTTCAATGTTAGTTTTCCTTTTAAAAATCATACAGTATTATAGATTTGTAAGGTGCTGAAAAAATATAATGGGCCATAATATTCAAACGAAATTAACACTAAAGCCCAATTTGAATTTATTAGACGATCCAGTAATTGTTAACAAATCCATAATACCAGCCCATGTAAATTAATTATTGTAAATGAACTATACGACACGACACGACACGACACTTCATTATTATTGTGGTGACATCCATCCATCACCTTTACCAGTCAACTCGGCCTTTACAATGCAAGTCAACACTTTCTCTGTTTCTCACCAGACCAGTCGCCTTCTAGAATGCAACCAAGACGAGACTCTCTCCTCCATTAAAAGCCCCTTCAGTTTCTTCATTCCTTCTCCCTCCATGGCGACGGAGAGCCGGAGGTGGAGAGACTGTCGGCCGGCATTACGGGTTTGGAGTTGGTTTTGGGCGCTGTGGTTGGATTTGTGGGCGGAGTTGGCGACGGAGAGCAATGTGCGGTGAAGGAATTTGGTTTGAGATGGAGTGGTTTGAGAGACGGAGTGAAGAAGTTGCCATTGGAGATTGGATAACACGAGAGCGTCCAGCATAGAAAGGTTAAGAAAGATAATGTTTGGTGGGTTTAAATTGGGCCATAAATGTTTAAACCAAACAAACAAAATGGCCCACTTTAAATGTTAATACGTTTATAGTATCAGCCCATGTGAATTAATTATTTTACTTTCCCCTCCATGTAAATTAACTATATTATTTTTTTTTTCTTTTACTTAAATGAGACGGGCCAATAGCCATGAGATTTCATTAATAAAATAGTTTGACATAGTCTTAAAATACCAACTAGCGACTGAACTCTTGTCAACTCTTATTTATAATTATTAAATACTTGAGCGTGGGACCATTCATCTCAAGTACTCATTCAAAAAAAAAAGAAGAAAAAACTAGTGGCAAATAAAGCACGAAAGTAACCTGTGAGGCTGTAACCCACTCGTTTGGTCGTTGCAAGGGACAACAACTCCAACTCCTTAGGCGATGTTTGTCTTTCTATCCTTCACCGAGCTCCGCCTATTTAATCTTCTCCCATGTTTCTACTTGGGCGTTTGTCAGTTGTCACCCAGCATAGATCCTGAACCACATCTGAAAAAGTTCTGTTATTAATCAACCTGGGGTTATTAGTCAACCTGGGCTTTAGAAGTCCAACAATTTCTCTTTCTCGCCAGACCAGTCAGACTTCATCATAGCATAGCACATCCAAGACCATTGAAGCACCTCATTGCTTCATTCCTTCTCCCTCCATCTCTTATATCAATTTCTCTCCCTCAAAATCTTCAAAAAAAAAAAAAAAAACAATTTTGATCGCACCATGCAATTCGCTCAGCGTATTTCTCTTCCTCTCCTCTTCTCCGTTGTGCTTCTCTTTCTACTCCACTCACCTACTGCTAATGGAGCTGACTCATACCAAGTATGCGACACGACATCTAATTTCACAGCCAACAGCACGTATCAATCGAACCTCAACCTTCTCTTCTCTTCTCTCACCACCAACTCCACCAGTTCCACCTCAATATCCGGGTTTGCCAAAGACACAATAGGCAGCGTTCCAAACCGAATCTCAGGCTTAGTTCTCTGCCGTGGTGACATCAACTCCTCCACCTGCTCCTCCTGCCTCTCACAAGCCATGACGGACGTACAAAACCTCTGCCCGTACAACAAAGATGCAACTATTTACTACGACTATTGTCTCCTACGTTACTCCAATCACCAATTTCTCAGCTCAACTGATCAAGGCTCTCAAGCAGACTACATATCGGATGATCGAAATGTAACCGGACCCATAACCTGCTTTGATGACCTTTTAACCAACCTGATGACATCCATTGCTGAATATGCCTCCAATAATAACTCTGTGAAATTCGGCACGGGGATGATGATGAAGTCCAGTAATTTGTTTCCGGCGATATATGGATTGGTTCAGTGCACCCCGGATTTCTCAGATTCAGATTGCATGGCGTGCTTGACAGGTTATATACCTACGTTGTTAAGTGGTAGTCAAGGAGGGAAGTTATTTGGTTGGATGTGTAGTCTTCGGTATGAAACTAATTATGAGTTTTATGATGGAGCTTCGATGCTGAAGCTGACACCACCTGCATGCGAAATCACACCAGCCCCGAGTTTGTTGCCTTCAGTGATTCATCCCAAACTGGCAAGTATGCAAGAAATTTATACTTATTTTAGTTTCTGTCCCCAAAGGTTCTAGTGGATTGTTTGGAAACTTGGTTTATTATAATCTCCTTTACCTATATAATAATTTTAATATTTTGCCTACGGGCTATTGTCAAAAATAATAATAATTTTAATATTTTCTACTCAATACTAAAGGTAAGGATGTAAGATTGAACTTGAAAATAATGGTTTTGAGCTTGATTACAGACAAGAAGAGTGGAACACATCTTGCTTTAGCTATACCAGTGGGAGTTGCATTTATTGCTATCTTGGCTCTTTGTGTGTGTCTCATGAAGAGAAGAAGAACAAAACTAACACAACTAGTTTCAAGTAAGTGCTTATTAGTTGTTACTTAATAAAATTACACTTTAGAGAGAGCAGTTTATTGACTTTTTTCTAATTAATGTATAGATGTCTTCAAGCCAGAGGAGATGAAAAACGTGGAGTCTCTATTTCTTGATCTGTCTCTCTTAAGAGTTGCCACAATTAATTTCGCCAACGAAAATAAACTTGGAGAAGGTGGCTTTGGATCCGTTTATAAGGTACAACATGCTACTTAAAAAACAATTTCCTTAAAAAATAGTATCTAAAAATTAAAATTACTTTTTTAATGAGTTGCCACAAATTTTTTTTTTTTTGAGGTGGCTAAAATTTAAAATTATTATCATTATTAATTTTTATCAGGGGGTTTTACCCGATGGGAGTGAAATAGCAGCGAAGAGACTTTCAAAAACTTCAAATCAAGGATTAGGAGAGCTAAAAAATGAACTAGTTCTAGTTGTAAAACTTCGACACAAAAATCTTGCTAGACTTATAGGCATTTGTATAGAAGAACATGAACAAATACTCGTCTATGAATACATGCCTAATAAAAGCCTAGACCAAATTCTTTTCGGTACATTACACTTATAACACTTATAACCTTCTCATCACACACACGCATATCACACCGAAAAACATATTTTATTTTGGAGAAATTCGCAAAAAATAATCTCTAACTTAAAATGAGCCCCTACATTACAGGAAATTGCTCTATTCTTAATAAAAAAGAAATTTCTAAAAGCCCATCCATTCTTCCAAAGTTCAAAAAAATTAATTAATCCCTGCTATTGATATCTCTGTAATGTATAGGCCTTTTGCAATTTAAGCATAATTCGTGTTTTTTTTTTTTTGTAAATTTCCTGTTAGGCTAAAAAAATGACATTGCAAATTTGAATTTGAATAGATACTGAGAAGAGCAAAAGGCTTGATTGGGTTAAAAGGCAAAATATTATTATTGGGATTGCAAGAGGGCTTCTATATTTGCATGAGGATTCTCGACTTAGAATTATACATAGAGATTTGAAAGCAAGTAACGTATTGCTTGATGCAAATATGAGTCCTAAAATATCTGATTTTGGATTGGCCAGACTTTTCAGAGGAGACCAAACTCGTGAGGTCACAAGGAGAGTTGTTGGAACATTGTAAATATTTTCCACTCTTTCTTTAGTTATCATCTCATGATTTTTATGCTAATATAAAATCATTATTATTAATTAAATATAAATATTTGATGCAGTGGGTATATGGCACCAGAATATGCAATGCGAGGCCAGTTCTCAGTTAAATCAGATGTTTTCAGTTATGGAGTTTTAGTTTTAGAAATTATTTCAGGAAAGAAAAATAGCGGCAATTTTAACGAAGAAGAACCAATGGAAGATCTCCTAAGCTTTGTAAGTTACCAACACACATAAACACATAAACTAAATTCAAATAATAAAGTAATAATTAGCATTGAACCTAGTTAATTAATTAACCAACAAGGTGTGGAAGCATTGGATCGACGGGACGATAACCCAAATTGCGGACCCATCACTAGGTCAAAACTACCCAACAAGCGAAATGCTAAGATGCATTCAGATAGGTCTCCTTTGTGTTCAAGACAATCCTGCCAACAGACCCACAATGTCAAATGTTGCGGCCATGCTGAGCAGCGAGACGGTTTCTCTCAAACCGCCCTCGAAACCCGCATTCTGCATTGGGGTCAACGGGCTCCGATCTGGGTTGTTCTCGAGTACAAGTAATGTTGCTTCGCTGAATGAGGTGTCGATTACGGATGTGGAGCCGAGGTAGGATGTTGTGTATGAGGTACTTTCTTGTAGTGTATAATGGTATATTTAAATTTTGTAATTTTGTAAGATTTTAGCACGGATCAATAAGATGTGATGTGTTGTGTGGACTCCGAACTCGGAGCTTTGAAATGTGTAGTTTGAATCCTGGAAAGAGGGAATTGACGTAAATAGTTTCATGTGAGTGTATTGGTTAGTGGAAATTGAACTTATTTGTCAGATATAGTATTTAGTCTCGGTAAAATTTCAACAACGGGTTGATTGTATGGATTTCTACTCTTATCACATGATCTATACTTTTTTTTTATTGAAAATCATGGTATGAATATGACTTATATTCTATGCGTAGGCTTTGTGTGGTATTAGACCTTAAGCATCCAGTGAAAATCAATTTGGTTTGCAGATTTACTAGTTTCAATTGAAAAATTATTAGATGGGCAGCTCCACCTCCAATTCAACCGTGCACTAGGATTTTCTTGTAAATGTTCGTTTGTAAATCATGAAGTCTTAGTAGGATCTTTGCCTACTTTAAGAAAAGTAACTAACATTAACCATAATTATCTAAAAAGGTGTGGAAGCATTGGATTAACGGGACCATTGCTGAAGTTGTGGATGAATCATTAGGCCAGAACTATCCAACAAGTAAAGTATTAAGATGCATTCAGATAGAATTATTCTGTGTTCAAAACAATCCGACGGACAGGCCAAAAATGTCAAATATATTGTTATGATTATGCTTAGTAGTGAGACGGTTTCTCTTGAACCGCCCTCAAAACCTGCATTTTTCATCGGGATTAATGAGTTTCAAGCCGGGTCTTTTTTTAGTATGAGTAATAATGTTGGAGGTAATTATAGCAATAATAGGTCTAGTGATTCCATTTCGGTTAACGAGGTTTCCATTACTGACTGTGAACCAAGATAGATTTTTAAAACCTCAAGATGTAATTATGTATGAGATCGTTTGTTATATTTGCCTTTCTTAGTTCCATTTTTTCTTGTATGTGATTGTAAGGAGTTCTTTAAAATAGCTTTGTATATAGTAACATTTTAGTGATGATATCTTTCGAAAAAAACATTTTAGTGATGAAATTTGTATAAATAACATCTTCAAATGCTTGGCATTAAAAATTGGTGCAAACAAAGTTTGTTTTCCTCTGCTTCCCATGTTAGTTTGAAATTTTACAAATCATACAGTATTTTAGATTTATGAGGTGCTGAAAAAGAAAATGGGCCATAATATTCAAACGAAATGAACACTAGCCCAATTTAAATGTATTAGACGATCTAACAAATCCATAATATCAGCCCATAGGAATTAATTATTGTAAATGAACTAGACGACCCGACAGACAGTTCATTATTATCGCGGCGTCATCCATCACATTGGATTTTTTTTCAAGTAGCGCTCCTTTAAAAAATATTAGCAAATTTAGGGTCTTTTTGAAAATAGTTGCAAGTATGGCGTTTTCGCCATTATGATTGGCGCAACTGAGGTAAAGATAATGTTTCGTGATTAAATTGGACTGTAAATGTTTAAATAAAAATGTTTTAATGGCCCAGTTTAAATGCTAATAGGTCCATAATATCAGCCCGTGTAAATTAATTAATTTATTTCCCCCTCCATGTAATTAACTACATTATTTGTTTTTGACTTAAATGAGACGGGTCAATCCCGTACTCATGACATTTCATTAATAAAATAGTTTTATATACTCTTAAAATATCAATTAGTTACTACACCCTTGTGTACTTTTATTTATACTTAATTAAACACTTGAGTTTTTTATCACTCACCTCAAACACTCGTTCCAAAAAAAAATAGTGGGTAAAATATTTCTACCCTATTTAATCTTTTCCCAAATTTCTACTTAGGCGATTGTCCCCCAGCATAGATCCTGTGTCATCTAGCCACAAGTAAGTACATTTGAAAACGTTCTGTTACCAGTCAAGCTAGCCAGACAAGTCACCTTCACCATAGACTTCAAGAGCAGCCAAGACGCCATTAAAGCCCCTCATTCCTTCTTTCTTCCATCTCTTATCTCAGTTCCTCTCCCTCTAAATCTTTCAAAATCTCCAAACTTAACAACAATTTTATCGCACCATGCAATTCGCTCAGCATATCTCTCTTTCACTCCTCTCTGTCCTACTCAGTTTGAGTCGGTTGGGCAGTCTAGATGCGTAAAGTAGTCTCCTGATGAAACGAGGGTGAGAAGAGAAAGGAGGAAAGAAAGAGAAGTGATGAGTGAGTGAGAGGCCATTGTTGGTTGGAACTTGGGACTTTGGCTGTGAACTTGATAATGAAGGCCATTATAGGTGAGATTGTGATTACTTCAGACTTGGAACCGAGTGATTTGATTACTGGTTCAACTTTTTTGTTGTCAAGTATGGAAATGGAATTACCGAACACGATACTATTTGATTTAACATTTTATGGCTTCGGTTTACGAATCGGTCGAATTAGTCCAAGTCGGTTTGGGCCCACCCTTGATTATTGCGTTTAATTAGGCTTTCAATTACTTTTCATTGACAGGGAATTTGGGCTTCAAGTTTCAACCATTATAGTTTTAACTGGTTGAGGGTTTGTGCCTCCTCATTTTTTTTTTTCAAAAAAATGTTATATGGATTATCATGATATTATAAAGAATGTAAATATAAAAATTATGACATTATAAAGAGGGTGTAAATACAAAATAATGACATTATTGGAGATGTAAATGTAAAAATCATGAAATTATAAAATTCAATAATGATGCATATGATGTTTTCGTGAGGAAATAAGATGACAAGTTATAATTTTCCTAATGTTTTTATCTTTATCTTTAACGGTGTTATTTTTGTTCCTTCGTGGGTTTGTTACTGGCCTCCCTAGTTTAAAACTAGAATTTCCTTGTTAATGTTCGTTTGTAATTAATGAAGTCTTAATAGGATCTTGGCCTACTTTAAGAAAAGTAATTAACTAACATTAACCATAATTATTTAAAAAGGTGTGGAAGCATTGGATTAACGGGACCATTGCTAAAATTGTGGATGAATCATTAGGCCAGAACTATCCAACAAGTGAAGTATTAAGATGCATTTAGATAGGATTATTGTGTGTTCAAAACAATCCTGCAGCCAGGTCAAAAATGTCAAATGTTATGATTATGCTTAGCAGTGAGACAGTCTCTCTTGAACCGCCCTCAAAACCTGCATTTTTCATTGTGATTAATGAACTTCAAGCCGGGTCTTTTTCTAATATGAATAATAATGTTGGAGGTAATCATAGCTATAGCTATAATAGGCCTATTGTTCCCTTCTCGCTTAATAAGGTTTCCGTTACTGATGTTGAACCAAGATAGATTTGTAAAACCTCTAAGGGTATATATGAGATCATTTATTATAATTGAGTTTCTTAATTTTGCAATTTTTCTTATATTTGTAAATAACATTCTATTGATGAAACTTGTGTAAATAATAATTTCGAATATTTAGCTTTCAAAATTGTTTTTATTATGTTTCATGAGCACATAGAACTTGACTGCTGCCAAATTTTATTATTGTCAGTCCACTAAACGAGAGTTGACTCATGCATCATATCAACCATATTGTCCTTCCAATAAGGCGAAGATGTTGGTGAAATCAACTGGGCCATTCAATTGTTACTAAGTCCATAATACCAGCCCGTATAAATGAACTACCCGACACGACATAACACAACAACGCATCATCATCAATGCATCTTTACCAGTCAACCCGGACTTTTCAAGTCAACACTTTCTCCCTAGAAAACGAACCCATCCATTCAAAACGCCATTAAAAGACCCTCATTCCTTCTCCTCTCCCTCCATCTCTTATCTCAACTCTCCTATCTCAAAATCTCCAAAAAGGAGGAATTTATCCCACCATGCAAATGGCTAAGCATCTCTCTCTTCCTCTCCTCTCTGTCTTGGTCCTGTTTCTTCTCCACTCACCTACCGCTAATGGAGCTGACACTCTGTACCAAATATGTGGCTCGACTAACTACACAGCGAACAGCACGTATCAAACGAACCTCAACGTTCTCCTCAGCTCCCTCACCAAAAACGTCACCAGTTCAGCCACCAAGTTTGGTTTCGCTTCAGGCACAATAGGCAGCGTTCCTTACCAAATCTCCGGCTTAGTTCTCTGCCGTGGCGACGTCAACTCCTCCGCCTGCTCCTCCTGTGTCACACAGGCTACACAGGACGTGCAAAACCTCTGTCCGTACACCAGAGAGGCGACTATTTACTACGACTTTTGTCTCCTACGCTACTCCGACCAGCACTTTCTCACCTCAACTCAGAACTCGCAAGAAGTCTACATGTGGAATACCCAAAACATAACTGGATCCAAAACCCGCTTCGACAACATTGTTAACTACCTTATGAACTCCACTTCTGAATACGCGTCCAATAACAACTCCATTAAATTCGGAACGGGGTTGATGACGAACTCTACCGATAATTTTCCGACGATATATTCGTTGGCTCAGTGCACGCCAGACTCCTCGAACTCGGTTTGCTTGAGCTGCTTGCAAGATTTGATTGGTCAGATGCCCAAGTGGTTTAGTGGTAGGGAAGGAGGGAGAATTCTTGGGTGGAGATGTAATTTGAGATTTGAGATTTATTCGTTTTATAGTGGAGTTTCAATGCTGAAGCTCACGCCTCCAGAGAATATCACGCCAGCTCCCGCTCCAAGTTTGTTTCCTCCAGTTCCAACAACAGGAGGTATGCAAGAAATTTGTACTTTTAAGTAGCGAGATTACTTTGTTATTTATTTATTTTTTTTGAGAATGTTTGGAAATCCCTCTTCCAAATTGAGATTACTCTGTTATGCTCTGTTTTAGAAAAATAATAATTGTATTTTTTTGTGGTTTGTAAATCATTAAAACGAAATCTCCCAAAAAAAAAAAAAAATCAAATATCTCAAAGAACGCGTGGGCCTACTTTGATGAGTCTGGATTCTCGGTGCCATACACGCAAATATAATTTTTGTGAGATTGTTTTGATATATTTAAAGAACGATTCATTTCAGTAGCTATCAACACAGACCAGTGTTGTGCAGGCCAGTGAGTTTGTTTGACTGGTCACCCCCAAACATTATTATTTAGGGAAATTTTTCAAAAAGCCCCTAACTTTTCTAAATATTATCAAAAACTCCTTATATTTTTAGATTCCTTCTTTTAGTCCCTCTAAAGTACAATGAATTTTTCTTTTACTTCCTCCTAGTGTTAAACTTAACATTCTATCCAACCCAGCTTTATATAGACCAAAATTTCCATTTTCAAAACTATTTTTTATATTTTATTTGTACATTCCAAGATAATAAATAAAGGAGCATTAAGAAATAAACAAAATCATGAAAAGTAACTATAGGATAAAATAGTGTTTTTAGATACAACAAAATAATTGTATACATAAAATAAAAAATACTTTAAATAATAAAAATCATAAAAAATAAAAAAATATTTTATATTTAATAAAAAATATTTCTCATAATAAAAAATCATTAAAAATATAAAAATTAAAAATAATATTTTTTTTTTCATAAATACAAATAAAGGAAACTCAAACTATAGAGAATAATATTTTATACGTAAATAAAATAATATTTTATGAAAAAATAGAGAAAATAATATTTTACCTATTAATTTTTTATATTAGTTATATAGTAAATATATTTTAATTATGTTAACTATGTTTTGTATGTGCAATTATTATTTGTTAATTATATATAAATACTATTTATGTGTAATTATATATATCTTAAATAAATTATAGAATGGAGAGGATATTTTGGTCTAACAAAAATTTAACACCTTATATATTAGATTTAACCCTCACAGGGGGGCTAGAAAATAATTGAAACAACTTTATAGGGGCTAAAAGAGGGAATCTAAAAAGTTAGGGGGTTTTTGATGATATTCAGAAAAGTTAGGGGGTTTTTGAAAAATTTTCCCTATTATTTATGCGACTAGTCATCGAGACTTTTCTCAGTCTTGGCAGTTGTCACTCACTGTCCATGAGTGAGAATAAATTATATACTACATAGTTTTTTTTTAGGTTTTACTAGAGTAATATTGTATAAATAAACAAAGAGAAAATGTTGTAACGGTACAAATGAAGTTTGAATACGCAATATCGTAATTAATGGACTTAATTATTATGTTATGAGATTACTTACGATGAAACACATAAATCTTGAGTGATCAATCTGCATAACCGAGAAGCAAAGTTAGACTCGGAGTTCGACTAAATAACAGGTCTGTTAATTTATAATTGTTGTGTTCAGGCCGGAAGGCCAACCGTCTATGAATTTATAATTGTTAGGTGAGGCCCCAACACGGCAACAACTCGTCAGTAGACTTATCAATTATTTACCCCTCAAAGTAACTGGATATTATTATTATGCATTTTCCCGTGACAAAAATAATTGAAGTTGGTTAGTATATTTTAGCTTCCACTAAACTGTGGGCCTGTTTATGTTAGTCATCAAACTAATTGGAATTGGTCAATTTCATTGATTAGGACGGTAGTAATAGTCAAAAATGTCCAAATCAATCAATTAACAAACTGGAAAGTTGAATTAGCGTTGCAACAAATTAAATTAATGGTTCCACTAAGTTGACTTCCGCTTGACTTTGAAACAATAGGCACAGGAATTCCAGGCTAGGATAGAGACTAAAACTAAAAATCCAAAAGATATCTCCATTTAATATTTCTAAATTCCTCTTTTCTTATAAAATAGTATTTCTCGATCATTTGACTAGTCATTATATGTGGCTCCATTTCTGTAGCCTTTTGTGTGTCTCAGTTTTTCACCTTTCTCTGATAATTATGTGAATGAACGAAAGCAAAACCTCATATAATTATTTCTTTATGGACATGTTAAACTCTCATAAATTTCATGAAATAATGTTTGTGAGGTTGATTACAGGAAAGAAGAACGATACCAGTAAAATTCTGGCAATTGTTATACCAATTGGAGTTGCATTTATCGTTGTCCTGTCTCTTTGTGTGTGCTTCATGAGGAGAAGAAAAACAAAACTAACACAACCCTTGTTATGTGAGTGACTTTTATCTATTATTTAATGAATTTACTTAAAGAAATTAACTAAACACTTGTTCATTATTGACATTTTTGTAATTAATTTACAGACGTCTCTAATCCAGATGAGATAAAAAGCGTTGAATCGCTCCTTCTTGATCTGTCTGTATTAAGAGTTGCCACAATTAATTTCGCCAGTGAAAATAAACTTGGAGAAGGCGGTTTTGGGTCCGTTTACAAGGTATAACATATTAATATTTCTCAATATATAAACAATTCCTTCAAAAAAATATTATTCAAAATTAACTTTTTATTTTCTATTAGGGAGTTTTACCAGATGGGCGTGAAATCGCAGTGAAGAGGCTTTCAGAAACATCAGGCCAAGGAATAGGCGAGCTAAAAAATGAACTGCTTTTAGTCGCGAAACTTCAGCACAAGAATCTCGTCAGACTTTTGGGCGTCTGTTTAGAGGAGCAAGAGAAAATGCTTGTTTATGAATACGTGCCCAACAAAAGCCTCGACCAAATCCTCTTTGGTACATCACACTATTCAAAATTACATACATTACATTATATGATTTCTTTTTTTAAATGAATTTCTATTTTTGAATAGATAACGAGAAGAAACATATGCTGGATTGGGTGAAAAGGTATAAAATCATTACTGGGGTCGCGAGAGGTCTTTTGTACCTTCATGAGGATTCTCAACTTAGAATCATACACAGAGATTTGAAAGCGAGTAATGTTTTGCTCGATGCTGATATGAGTCCCAAAATATCTGATTTTGGTTTGGCCAGACTTTTCGGCGGAGACCAAACTCAAGCTGTCACAAACCGAGTTGTTGGAACCTAGTAAATATATTTACTTACCTTTTTCACTTAAAATTATTACTTTCTGATTTTTGTGCTAATATTAAATATTTTTGATTAATTGAATGTTAATTGATGCAGTGGATATATGGCGCCAGAATATGCAATGCGAGGCCAGTTCTCAGTTAAATCAGACGTTTTCAGTTACGGAGTTTTAATTTTAGAAATTATTTCAGGAAAGAAAAATAGCGGCAATTTTAATGATGAAGAACCAACGGAAGATCTCCTAAGCTTTGTAAGTTACCAACATGCATTAACACATAAACTAAATTCAAATAATAAAGTAATAATTAACATTGAACCTAATTAATTAATTAACGACAAGGTGTGGGAGCATTGGATAGACGGGACGATAACCCAAATCGCGGACCCATCACTAGGTCAAAACTACGCAACAAGTGAAATTTTAAGATGCATTCAAATAGGTCTCCTTTGCGTTCAGGACAATCCTGCAGACAGACCGACGATGTCGAACGTGGCGGTGATGCTTAGTAGCGAGACAGTTTCGCTCGAGCCGCCCTCGAAACCTGCGTTTTGCATTGGGGTCAACGGGCTCAGAGCCGGGTCATTTTCTAACACGAGTAATAATGTTGGAGGTAATTACGGTTATGGGTATGATAAGTCGACGAGTAGGTCGGTTGATGTGGCTTCGCCTAATGAGGTGTCGATTACGGATGTGGAACCAAGGTAGATAAGTGTATGAGGCAGTTTATTATAGTATATTTTCTTATTTAAATTTTGTAATGTTGTAAGATTTTAGCACGTACCAATAAGATGTGATGTGTTGTGTGGACTCCGAACTTGGAGCTTTGAAATGTATAGTTTGAATCCTGGAAATAGGGATTTGACGTAAATAGTTTCATGTGAGTGTATTGGTTAGTGGAAATTGATCGTATTTTGCAGATATAGTAGTTAGTCTGGGTAAAATTTCAACATGGGGTTGATTGTATGGATTTCTACTCTTATCACATGATCTTTACTTTTTTTATTGGAAATCATGGTATGAAATTCTCAAAAAAAAGAAAAAAAAAATCATGGTATGAATATGATTTATATTTTATGCGTAGGCTTTGTGTGGTATTAGACCTTAAGCATTAGTGATTTATGTTCTGATTTGATGTAATAGTTTTCAGTGTGTTTATATTTGATGTAATAGTTTGGGGGTGTAGAGCAATTGTACGATTACCTGAAGCGAAAAAGAGAAAATTGGGTGAAAAAGAAATTGAGTGTATATTTTTGGGATATGCACAAAATATGGAATTACTGAACACTATACTATTTGATTTAACTTTTTATGGCTTTGGTTTACGAATCGGTCGAATTAGTCCAAGTCGGTTTGGGCCCACACTTGATTATTGCGTTTAATTAGGCTTCCAATTACTTTTCTTTGACATGGAGTTTGGGCTTCAAGTTACAATTATTATAGTTTCAACTAGTTGAGGGCTTATATGGTGCCTTCTTATTTTTTTAAATGTCATATAAATTATCACGATATTATAAGGAGTGTAAATATAAAAAAAATATGACAGTATAAAGAATAGTGTAAATACAAAATCAATATATTATTGGAGGTATAAATACAAAAATTATGACACCATAAGATTCAATAATGATTTATATGATGTTTTTGTAGATAAATAAGAGGACAACTTATAATTTTCTTAATGTTTTTATCTTTACCTTTCATGGTGTTACTTTTGTTCCTCTGTGGCTTTGTTGCTGACCTCCCTAGTTTAAGACTAGAATTTCTTTGTTAATATTCGTTTGTAATTCATGAAGTCTAATAGGATCTTTGCCTACATTAAGAAAAGTAATTAACTAGCATTAACCACAATTATTTAAAAAGGTGTGGAGGCATTGGATTAACGGGACCATCGCTGAAGTTGTGGATGAATCATTAGGCCAGAACTATCCAACAAGTGAAGTATTAAGATGCATTTAGATATGATTATTTTGTGTTCATAACAATCCTGCAGACAGGCTAAAAATGTCAAATGTTATGATTATGCTTAGCAGTGAGACGGTCTCTCTTGAACGTCCTCAAAACTTGCATTTTTCATTGGGATTAATGAGCTTCAAGCCGGGTCTTTTTCTAGTATGAGTAATAATGTTGGAGATAATTATAGCAATAATAGGTTTAGTGATTCCATTTCGGTTAATGAGGTTTCCGTTTCCATTACTGACTGTGAACCAAGATAGATTTTTAAAACCTCAAGATGTAATTATGTATGAGATCGTTTGTTATATTTGCCTTTCTTAGTTCCATTTTTTTTTGGATATGATTGTAAGGAGTTCTTTAAAATAGCTTTGTATATAGTAATATTTTAGTGGTGAAATTTGTATAAAAAACATCTTCAATGCTGGGCATTAAAAATTGCTTTTTATGGCATATCATGAGCAAACAAAGTTTGTTTTCCTCTGCTTCCCATGTTGGTTCTCCTTCTAAAAATCATATATTATAATTCATAGATCAGTGAGGTGCTGAAAAAATTTAATGGGCCATAATATTCAAACGAAATTAACACTAGCCCAATTTAAATGTGTATTAGACGATCCAGTAATTGTTAATAAATCCATGATAGCAGCCCCTGTAAATTAATTATTGTAAATGAACTAGACGACACGACGCTTCATTATTATAGTAGGGGTCATCCATCCATCACCTTTACCAGTCAACTCGGCCTTGACAATACAACTCAACACTGTCTGTTTCTCATCAGAACAGTCGCCTTCTAGAACGCAGCCAAGACAAGAGTCTCTCCTCCATTAACAGCCCCTTCACTTTCTTCATTCCTTCTCCCTCCATCTCTTATCTCATCTCAAGTCCTCTCCCTCAAAACTCTTTCATAATTTCCTAAAGGAAGGAACAATTTATATTTATCCCATAATCATGCAGTTCGCTCAGCAGATTTCTCTTCCTCTCCTCTCTGTCCTGCTCGTACTCTTTCTTCTCCACTCACCCACTGCTAATGGAGATGACGCCCTGTCCCAAATATGCGGCACGACTAATTTCACGGCCAACAGCACGTATCAATCCAACCTCAACGTTCTCCTCAGCTCTCTCACCAAAAACTCTTCTAGTTCCACCTCAAAATCAGGATACGCCTCAGGTACAGTTGGCAGCGTTCCTGACCGGATCTCAGGCTTAGTCTTCTGCCGTGGTGACGTCAACTCCTCCGCCTGCTCCACCTGTGTCACACAGGCTACACAGGACGTGCAAAACCTCTGTCCATACACCAAAGAAGCGACTATTTACTACGACTCTTGCCTCCTACGCTACTCCAATCAGCAGTTTCTCACGTCGACCGATCAAAGCACCCAAGAACGCTTATTGCTAAACACCCAAAACGTAACCGGATCCGTAACCCGTTTTGACGACCTTAAATCCATCCTGATGAACTCCACGGCAAACTACGCATCCGATAATAGTTCGATCAAATTCGGAACGGGGATGATGATGAACTCGAGTAGCTCAGATCAGATATATTCACTGGTTCAGTGCAAGCCTGACTTGTCAGACTCAGGTTGCTTGGGATGCTTGCAAGATCAGCTTAGTCTCTTTCCCAGGTATTTCAGTGGAGCACAAGGAGCGAGGGTTCTTGGTTGGAGATGTAACGTAAGATACGAGATTTATGAGTTTTACAATGGAGTTTCGATGGTGAAGCTCACGCCACCAGCAGAGATCACGCCAGCTCCAGCTCCTAGCTTGTCTCCTCCAGTGATTCAGCCAACTACAGGAGGTATGCAACAAATTATTTTACTCTCTGAAGTCTGAACTAGACGAGATTCCTCTGTTTCTACTCTCTGTGTCATAAGAATATTAATTTCAATTTTTGTGGTTGGTGAAAAGATCTTATCATTAAACTAAACTAATGTTAATCATACGATAAATAAGTACGATAAATAAGTAACGCGTGGACCAGTTTTCATGAGTCCAGATTCACTGTGGCATATACGCGAGTAATTTTAGTGGGATTCAGTTTCTTATTTGAGGAACAATTAAAATCAGTAGCCCGCAGAAGAATACCGGCCAGAGAACCTCATTTTGACTGGTCACCACAAGCTTTATTATATTGAGTCAACTAGTCAACGAGAGTCTCTCAGTTCTTAATCTTTCCATGATTCCTTCTCTTAATCCTTCTTCCCCACAAAACCACGGCTCTGTTCCCAACCAAATCTCCGGCCTGGTACTCTGTCGCGTGCAAAACCTCTGTCCGTACAACAGAGAAGCCATCATCTGTTATGATTATTGCTTGTTACGCTACTCCAACCAGCACTTTCTCTCCTCGATGGATAACTCGCAACAAGCCTACATGTGGAATACCCAAAACGTAACGGGTTCTGTGACCCAGTTCAACAATCTAGTTCACTATTTACTAAACAGCACATCAAATTATGCGGCTTGTAGTAACTCGAAGAAGTTTGGTACTGCCCAGATGAATTTGACTGAGCCGGTACCGGCCGTGTATGGGCTGGTACAGTGCACGCCTGACTTGTCTGACTCAGATTGTGCATCGTGTTTGAGTGGACTAACTGATGAGGTGGCAAGGTCGCTTAGTGGACGAAAAGGAGGGAGATTTCTTGGAGTGAGGTGTAATGTTAGGTACGAGAGTTACTTGTTTTATGAAGGCTCGCCATTGTTGGTTCTTAAACCTTTACAAGAGATTGCTCTGGCTTTGGCTCCGGTTTTGCCGTCTCCAGTGGTAAATCAAGATTCAGGAGGTATTAAACAATATTTTATAGAAGATTACAAGCAAGAGACTAATTTAGAGCTTGATTGAACTAAAATAGTAACTGAAAAAAAATAGTATTATCAAATTTTTGGTGAATTGATTATGATTGTAATATTATTAACATTGGGAAGCAAAGTTAGACTTGGAGTTTGACTGTATAACAGAACAGGTCTATGAATTTGTGATTATTAGGTGATGTGCCAACAAATAGTCAGTAGACTGATCAATTATTTAGCCTTAAAACTTCCACAAGATATTATTATTAATCTGAATTTAGGGGACAAAAATAATTGAAAGAAGTTGGTTAGTATATTTTAGTTTCCAGTAACTGTTAGTCACCAAACAAATTGGAATCGGTCAATTTCATTGATGAGGAGGGAATAATACTCAAAATGTCTAAATCTATCAATTAACAAACTGGAAGCTGGCAACAAATTATTGGTTCCACTAAGTTGACTTGCACTTGACTTTGAGACAATAAGAACGGGAATTCCTGGCTAGGATAGAGATATTTCCATTTAATATTTCTAATTACTATTTTCCTATAAAATATTATTTCTAGATCATTTGACTTTTGATTACCTGTGGCTCCATTTCTGTAGCCTTTTGTCTGTCTCATAGTTTTTTCACCTTTCTCTGATAATTATGTACAAAAAAGCAAAACCTTTTATAGTTGTTTCTTCATGGACCTGTTAAACTCTCATAAATTTCTCAAATAATGTTTTTGAGCTTTATTACAGGAAAGAAGAAAGATACCAGTAAAGTTCTAGCAATTGTTATACCAATTGGAGTTGCATTTATTGCCATCTTGGCTCTTTGTGTGTGCTTCATGAAGAGAAGAAAAACAAAACTAACACAACCATTGTTAAGTAAGTCTGCTTATTAACTATTATTTAACGAAATCTACACAGTATAATTAACTAAAAACACGTTCATTATTGACATTTTGTAATTAATTTACAGATGTGTCAAATTCAGATGAAATCAGAAGCGTTGAATCTCTCCTTCTTGATCTGTCTGTATTAAGAGTTGCCACAATTAATTTCGCCAGTGAAAACAAACTTGGTGAAGGCGGTTTTGGGTCCGTTTACAAGGTATATTACATCAATATTCTCTATTTATAAAGAATTCCTTCAAAAAAAAATGTGAAATTATTTTCTATTTTCTACTAGGGGGTTTTACCAGATGGGCGTGAAATAGCAGTCAAAAGGCTTTCAGAAACATCAGGTCAAGGCATAGGCGAGCTAAAAAACGAACTGCTTTTAGTCGCAAAACTTCAGCACAAGAATCTCGTCAGACTTTTGGGCGTCTGTTTAGAAGAGCAAGAAAAGATGCTTGTCTATGAATACGTGCCCAACAAAAGCCTCGACCAAATCCTCTTTGGTACATCACGCTATTCCAAATTACATGCATCAAAACCATCTAAATTCTCTTTTTACCATGAATTTCTATTTTTGAATAGATAATGAGAAGAAACATATGCTCGATTGGGTGAAAAGGTACAAAATCATTACTGGGGTTGCGAGAGGTCTTTTGTACCTTCATGAGGATTCTCAACTTAGAATCATACACAGAGATTTGAAAGCGAGTAACGTTTTGCTCGATGCTGATATGAGTCCCAAAATATCCGATTTTGGTTTGGCCAGACTTTTCGGGGGAGACCAAACTCAAGCTGTCACAAACCGAGTCGTTGGAACCTAGTAAATATATTTACTTACCTTTTTCTCTTAAAATTATTACTTTATGATTTTTGTGCTAATATTAAATATTTTTTATTAATTGAATGTTAATTGATGCAGTGGATATATGGCGCCAGAATATGCAATGCGAGGCCAGTTCTCAGTTAAATCAGACGTTTTCAGTTATGGAGTTTTAGTTTTAGAAATTATTTCAGGAAAGAAAAATAGCGGCAATTTTAATGATGAAGAACCAACGGAAGATCTCCTAAGCTTTGTAAGTTACCAACATACATAAACACATAAACAAAATTCAACTAATAAAGTAATAATTAACATTGAACCTAATTAATTAATTAACCACAAGGTGTGGGAGCATTGGATCGACGGGACGATAACCGAAATCGCGGACCAATCACTCGGCCAAAACTACCCAACAAGTGAAATTTTAAGATGCATTCAAATAGGTCTCCTTTGCGTTCAGGACAATCCTGCAGACAGACCGACGATGTCGAACGTGGCGGTGATGCTTAGTAGCGAGACAGTTTCGCTCGAGCCGCCCTCGAAACCTGCGTTTTGCATCGGGGTCAACGGGCTCAGAGCCGGGTCGTTTTCTAACACGAGTAATAATGTTGGAGGTAATTACGGTTATGGGTATGACAAGTCGACGAGTAGGTCAATTGATGTGGCTTCGCCTAATGAGGTGACGATTACGGATGTGGAACCAAGGTAGATAAGTGTACGAGGCAGTTTATTATAGTATATTTTCTTATTTAAATTTTGTAATGTTGTAAGATTTTAGCACGTACCAATAAGATGTGATGTGTTGTGTGGACTCCGAACTCGGAGCTTTGAAATGTATAGTTTGAATCCTGGAAATACGAATTTGACGTAAATAGTTTCATGTGAGTGTATTGGTTAGTGGAAATTGAACTTATTTTGCAGATATAGTAGTTAGTTTGGGTAAAATTTCAACATAGGGTTGATTGTATGGATTTCTACTCTTATCACATGAGGATTATCAATTTTAAAAAATATTTTATGCCTGAATTGTGTGACCTCTTGCATTTTTCAAACCCTCAGTTACAGATATTGTAACTAATTTGGTTTTCCTATGCACATGAGAGATATTGGCACAAGCAGCACCGGCCCTGCTTTTTTAGTTGTCCAAGCTGACAAAGAAATATGTTTTCACTATAGTGTCATAAAAAATATAAAAATAAAAATATAGAAAAAAGTCCATTAGTATATAGAAAATTATCTAATCATTGCACTTTCTAGTAACACAATCTAATTAAAAAAATACATTTCTCTTAGTGCAAGAATGTTTTTGTATTGAAAATTTCATCGAACACTTAGTGGGCGATGTCAAGGACTAAACTTTTTTAACTAAAGTTTGATGCCCCCGGTTTGATTGTTGCTAAGCCAACAAACTCATGGGGCTTAGATCAGGATCGGTCTTAAGCACAAGGGAAGAGGAGATATGACAGAAGAGAAGAGGAGATACCCGGGAAGGAAAACAAAAACATCAGAAGGGATGAAGAAAATGGGAAGAGAAGAATAAGAAGAGACATCGGACGGAGAGAATAGAGTGAGAGGAGTATGCGTAAACTAGGATTAGTGCCCTAAGCCTATGTAATAGTCCTAGAAAATTGATTATGTATAATTTATTCAATAAAGATTGTTTCTTATATATCTATGAGTATGTGTTATTAATGTATGCTTAGATAACTTATATCAACCATGAATGTCGCTTCGGCCTCACGTCATCAGAATTCGTGATTCTGATAGTAGAACTGTGAACCAACGAATGATATTCTAAACTATCCCTAGTGATATGAAAGATGTTTATAAAGATAAACATATTTCAAATAAGAAACTATATATCCACACTAGTATATTTGCAGACTGGATGATCATGTTGTGCTGATCATGAACATAGAGATGCCAAGTATGGGATATATGTACGTGTTAGAGGCCACGTACTGGACTGACCACACTATGAGAATATACATGGTATATGTCATTAGTGATTCTCATATGAATAGTATGCTAGTTCCTACGACCCATGGATTCATGTTTATGAAACTGTATACTTTGATATAATCCCACGTAGTCCTTAACCGGATGAACATTAGGGTTAATCGTTGGGTATGCACTGAGTCATGACATGAAGTAGGACTACCCGAGGAACTAGGACTGAAGTAAATGCATGTCCATGCTCAAAATGGATTAACAAAGAGTTGTTAATATCATTTTGAATTTATTCAGTTTAATTCTCGATCATGGAAGAGACATTGATCAAACTCAAGGATGATATGTTTCAATGCCTTGTGATGAAGACACATATCGTAGAACAAAAAGAATAAGTAAACATCTATTCAGATAGGTAAATGATCGCTTATCAATTCATTTAACATGGGTAGTCATGACGCCAGTCTAGAGGTCACTCAAGACTTATGGTCTTTAAGAGATTGTTGCCAGCGTTAAATAAAACCTACACAGTCACATAATGAACCCCATTCATTCGGAAAGAAAACACCTCAAAACAGTTATTATTGAACGTATAAATTGGTGAAAAAATAATCAAACATTAGATGTTTGATTGTGCAAAACAGCATTGTTCCGTTCTGAACGGACTGCGTTCAATTCTGAACGGAACAAATATGTTAGCTGAGGATTCCTTAGTAGCCAAGGTTTCAGTTTTCGAAATATTATTCCATCTTGAACGGAACAGGTTCCGTTCTGAACGGAACTTCGCCAGAATTTAGGGTTTCAGTTATGAAAACTTAGCAATCTTTCGCCTCTATCTCTAGTATAAATAGAGGGGCAAGCCCCCCTCTATTTTACACAAAATTCAAGCCTTAGAAGCAGCCATAATACTTAAAGAGAGAGATAGTTTTCTGAGGTGATTTTCGGAAAGTATTTCGGAGTTCGGTAATTCCGTCTGTCTGAAGTTCGCGTGGATATGAGTAAAGGTTCTCTAACTTGAGAACTTGCGAGCGATTTTAACTCTAGGAGAAGTAAGGAGGTTTGCGGAGTCGAGCTTCAAAAGTCAGGAAGGAGAAGGTTGCAAGACGGAAGTTGTTTCAGACCTACATCTGCTTCTCTCTCCCGGATTAGTGTAATTCGAGATATAATTTTAAATAGCAATCTCGTACTTTTATTTTCTTACCGATGATCCTAGGGTGGGTTGAGTCTGTGTGTTCTGCTGCGCATGTATCGTACATGACATGGATTTCCCAACATAAACTAACGGGGATTAAGAAGAAACAAGAGAATACCACGTGGAGGGGAAATGAGTATGATCGGTATTTGCTAACATAAAGTCCTAGAAGAAAGGTATGGGGATCGATACCCAGCATCTCCATTTCCTCTTTTTTTGAGAGAAAATCCTAGTGAAATATAGATATGGGGGGTGGCCCGTCCAGCACCGTCGCCGCCCCTGGCTCATCCCTTCCATCTCATTCGGACAATCTTGTTAGGAATCCATAGTCATGTACGTTACATGCACAGCGGAACCTATGGATTCAACCCGCCCTAGGATCTACGTTAAATGAATAAAAGTATGAGATTAACTATTAAAATTTATATCTCGGATCTTCCTGATCCGCGAGACGAAGAATACTATAGGTCTGAACTTTTCTGACTTGCAACCTTTTTTTCATTGAAAATCATGGTATGAAATTCTCAAAAAGAAAAAAGAAAAAAGAAAATCATGGTATGAATATGATTTATATTCTATGCGTAGGCTTTGTGTGGTATTAGACCTTAAGCCTTAGTGATCTATGTTCTGATTTGATGTAATAGTTTTTAGTGTGTTTTTACTGTCCAGTGAAAAACAATTTGGTTTGCAGATTTACTGGTTTCAATTGAAAAATTATTAGATGGGCAGCTCCACCTCCAATTCAACGTGCACATCATCATTTTTATGGGAGTTCGATTGTCTCTTTTTGAATAAGGTTCGATTCTCTTTCAAACCCGGGTGATCTACTTCCTGTATTTCATGAATGATGCTAGTTCAAGTTATAAGTGTTCATTTTTACAGTCGTTCAATGGTCCCCAGATTATCATAAGAAAGAAGCAAAGAGGAAAGGCAAATGATCTGATAAAAAACAGAACAATTAATTTAGTCAATTCTCTGGAAAAAAAAATACAAATACTTTTATTTGTTTATCCTTTTTTTTTTATACAGTTTTTGTAAATATTGTCTACATACTTTTTTATATTTTAATAAAATTTGACGTAGGCCTTGTGAGGTTGCGAAGTAATGAATCATCGAGGATCCATTTCAGTAATTGTCACATTATTTGTCGAAGGTTGGTTGGATTTCCTCCTATTAGGCCCATTAGCTCGTGAATCTCTCGCGTAATCCACAGCAATTGTATTATTTTCATCAACAAAAAATGCAGGAATTGAAGGCGCCGCTAAACTCGTGGAGTAACTGTTCAGCATAAGAACAATTGTAGCCATATTAGGCCTTTTGGAAGGATCTCGTTGCACACAAAGTAATGCGATATTTATGCATTGCAATACTTCATTAACTTTGTACACTCCATGTAGCCTTTGATCTATTATGTTTAGTGCTTCACCTTCTCTCCATTTCTTCCATACCTGTTTTAGCACAATTAGTTGTATGAAACGGTAGTGACTTAATTAGTATGAGGTCTAAGGATGTGGGGATAAAAGCAAAAAAACTTTAATGAAACATATAACAAATTCTTTTTAAATGGGTTTGTGTTCTTACAAAGCTTAAAAGATTTGGGGCACTTCCAGATCCTTGGAAATCTCTTACGCTTTTACCAGACAAAATTTCAAGAACTATGACACCGTAGCTAAAAACATCTGATTTAGTTGAAATGTAATTCTGCATAAAACATTCTGGTGCGATGTATCCACTATATAAAAGAAATAGAAAGAACTGTCAATAAATCATTATGCTTAACAATTTAATAAGAGATAAAAAAAGAGCTTCTTACTTGGTCCCAACGATTCTGCTGGCAGTTCCTATTGATTTGTCCAAGTCAAATAGTTTGGCGAGGCCAAAATCAGAAATTTTGGGAAGCAAAGTTTCATCTAATAAAATGTTACTTGTTTTGAGATCACGATGAATAATCATTATTCTAGATTCTTCATGAAGATAAAGAATTCCTCTAGCGATCCCTTTGATAATCTCATATCTCTTCCGCCAGTTCAATTGTTCGCATTTTTCGTTATCTATTTCACGCAATAAAGTTGTCAAAAAAAAAACATGTAGATAATTGAGAAAAATAAAATGAAACTGCAACATTTTGGGTTAGTAATATACCGGATAAAAATTTATCTAAGCTCGTATTTGGAAGGAATTCATAAACTAGTATTTTCTCAGTATTCTCAAGGCAGAAACCCAATAACTTGACAAGATTCTTGTGTTGAAGTTGAGCAAGTATGATTACTTCATTCTTTAGCTCAGATAAACCTTGTCCAGAACCAATAGAAAGTCGTTTTACAGCTATTTCTTGTCCATTTGGAAGAAATCCCTATCACAACAGAAATGTCATCGTAACGAAACTTTACCAGCTTGTAACGGAACTCTGTCAAAAAAAAAAAGTAAAGAAACTTTACCTTGTAAACTGAACCAAAACCACCTTGGCCGAGCTTGTATGCATCACAGAAATCAATTGTTGCTAATCTCAGATCTTTAAGTTTAAATAACAAAGATGGAGAAGCCTCCCTTGTCTCGTCCTTCTTGTCTATAACATAAGAAATAATCTCAAATTAAGAACTACATAATGGTATGTGATGATTTTTTTCTTAAATATAGTGATGTAAATACAAAAAACATTGTAAATATTAGAAAAAGAAAAAAGAAGAGAAAAGTCCAATTTTACCTCCTCAACTATTGAATTAGTTCATTTTTAGTCCCTCAACTTTTTTATAGTGCAATTTTAGTCCCTCAACTATTTAATAAGTGGATTTTTGGTCCTTCAATCCGTTAAGTGCTTAAGTGTCCGTTAAAAATAACACGTAATCAATGATGTGGCATATATTCTCAACACATACACAATAACGTGTTAATTTTTATTTAACAAATAAACATGCATAAAAAATATATATTTTTTAATAAAAATAATATTTTAAGAAAAGAAGGGAATTAATAATTTTTTTATTTTTTTCAAACATTTGTCACGTTACTAATGCCACGTCATTGCTTACGTGTCAAATTTAACTGACAGATATGCATTTAACGAATGGAAGGACCAAAAATGTACTTATTGAATAATTGAGGGACTAAAATTGGACCAATAAAAAGTTGAGGGACCAAAAATGAGCTAGTTCAATAGTTGAGGGGACAAAAATAGACTTTTCTTAAAAAAGAAATAGATAGGATTATGTTTGGAAGAGGGATGAAAAGCATCCCTCTCCAAATTTTTTCCAAAAAAAAAAAAAAATAGGTGCTGGTAAGTATTAACAAGGAAATAATTCAAGCAATTTACTTGCAGGTTTTGTAGCTCTTCTCCTTCTGAGCATAATGAGAACAAAAACAATGAAGATTACAAACATGCTACAAAGCAATGGCCCAAGAACCAGGGGGAGAAACTTCCTCTTATATTTGATGCCTACATACCGAAAACAGAAGTCTTTACTGATATTTAGAAAGAACATGAAAATTGGATGAATAGTGAGATGTAAACAAAAAAAGGTTGACTTACACAACTACATGTCAGTCCAAAAACTCAACATCCTTGCATTTATATAAACATAGATTAAACTAACCAAACATCTTACTTGTTGAAGAAGGGACGATACTGGCCGGTGGTGGAGGCATCAATACTGGAGGCGATAATGAAGGTGGAGGCGGAGGCGGCGCATTAATAAGAGTACTAACAAAGTAAGGATAAATCTCTGTACGCACATAACATTCATATCTCAACACAACTCCTCCCTGTCTCCCCGTACAACAATTTCGAAACCTTCCAAGCGACTCTTGCAAACACGTGTAACACTCTTCCGGCGACTGATCCCTCATACACTCTGCCAATCCATACATCGTACTACTATTGGTATAATTCGCCTGACCAAACCCAGACATGCGGCTTGAGTTAGCCGCTTGAGATATGAGGTTTCCCATCAATTCTGTGTACAGATCTTCAAAATTTTGCACGACGGAGTCCGAGATATCATTTACATTATACAGTATATACAGCCAATCCTTTTCTTCTTGAGAGGTAGTATTGGTGTCAGAGTAACGCACAAAACATTTGTCGTAAAATATAATGGCTCTTTTGCCAAAAGGGCATTTGGATTTGATGCCCTCTACTGCAGTTGTGATGCATGATTGGCATGTAGACGAAGGGAGATCAGCACGACATATAACACGACCATAAACTTTATTAGGTGAGTGGCCTTTTGTTGAGAAGTTGAAGCCGGTGAGAGAACCGGCAGAGGGGAGAGTGGAGAGGAGATGGTCGAGATTTGATTGGTAAGTGCTGTTGGTTGTGAAGTTTGAGTCGGTTGGGCAGACTATGTATGTAAAAGGGTTGTCGTCTGATGAAACGAGGCTGAAGAGAGTGAGAAGGCAGAGGAGAGAAAGAGAAGAAAGGAGTGAATCAGATGCCATTGATGGTTTTCTCACTTGGCTGTGTGGTGAAGATGAACTTGATGATAAAGGCTATTTGGTTAGATTGTGACTGAACTTCCCCACAGTAGACTTAGACTTGACTTGGATGGTTTCCAGCTTTTGTTCGTTTTGTGTGGAAATGGAATGGTAAGATGCTATTTGAACTGTATGATTTATGACTTCGGTTTACAATTGGTCCATGGAGTGCAACTGTACAAGTCCGTTTGGGCCCACACATATTATTGTCCTTAATGTACTTAAGCTTTCAATTGACAAGATGACATGCTGATAATTAATTAAGTTCAACCAAATTGAATATGGACTCAGAAATAAAACAAGAGAAATAATTTTACAAATTAGAGCCTAATAATTAATTACATTTAACATGCATACAGCATATTAATATACCAAATTGATTTTTTTTCTCCCTAAACCTCTAGCAGGCAAAATGTCTACTATAGATAATTAATATACCATTTTACCGACATATAAATATATAAACGACAAATCCATTTAAAATTACTTCTCAATTACTTAATTAATTAATAAGGCGTGGGAGCATTGGATCAACAGGACAACGACAGAGATCGCGGACCCATCGCTAGGCCAAAACTATCCAACAAGCAAAATACTAAGATGCATTCCGATAGGCCTATTGACTATTAAATATTCAAGAATCATCGCGGATCCATTTCAGTAATTGTCACATCGTTTATCGAAGGTTGGTTGGGTGTCGTCCTATTGCGCGCATTAGTTCGTGAATCAAGACGAGTATCCGAATTTCCCGCATAATCCAAAGTAATTGTATTTCCATCAACAAAAAGTGCGGGAATTGAAGGCACCGGTAATCTGGTGGAATAGCTGCTCAGCATGAGAACAATTGTAGCCATATTTGGCCTTTTGGAAGGATCTTGTTGCACACAAAGCAATGTGATATTTATGCATCTCAAGACTTCATTAACTTTGTACACTCCATGCAGCCTTTGATCTATTATGTTTAGTGCTTCTCCTTCGCTCCATTTCTTCCATACCTGTTTTAGCACAATTAGTTTTATGAAACATAGCAATAACATATTATTTATTTATTTTTGAAAAAAAGGTTTGTGTTCTTACAAAGCTTAAAAGATTTGGGGCACTACCAGATTCTTGGAAATCTCTTACGCTTTTGCCAGACAAAATTTCAAGAACTATGGCACCGTAGCTAAAAACATCTGATTTGGTTGAAATATAACTCTGCATAAAACATTCTGGTGCGATGTATCCACTATATAAAAGAAACAAAGAAAACTGTCAATAAATCATTGTGCTTGATAATTTAATGAAAGATAAAAGAAGAGCTTCTTACTTGGTCCCAACTATTCTGCTGGCAGTTCCTTTTGATTTGTCCAAGTCAAATAGTTTGGCGAGGCCAAAATCAGAAATTTTGGGAATCAAAGTTTCATCTAATAAAATGTTACTTGTTTTGAGATCACGATGAATAATCATTATTCTAGATTCTTCATGAAGATAAAGAACTCCTCTAGCGATCCCTTTGAAAATCTCATATCTCTTCGGCCAGTTCAGTTGTACGCATTTTTCGTTATCTATATCATCACACAACAAAATTGCATGTAGTTTATTGAGAAAAATAAAATGAAACTGCAACAAATTGGTATATACCAGATAACAATTTATCTAAGCTGGTATTTGGAAGATATTCATAAACCAGTATTTTCTCAGTATCCTCAAGACAGAAACCCAATAACTTGACGAGATTTCTGTGTTGAAGTTGAGCAAGTATGATTACTTCATTATCTAGCTCAGATACACCTTGTCCGGAACCAATAGAAAGTCGTTTTACAGCTATTTCTTCTCCATTTGGAAGAAGTCCCTGTCAGACAAGAAACATCATTATTAACAATAAAAATAACAATCGAATAAAAGATCTTTTAAAAAAATTTGATATGTATGAATTAACGAAACTTTACCTTGTAAACTGAACCGAAACCACCTTTGCCGAGCTTGTATGCTTCAGAGAAATCATTTGTTGCTAATCTTAGATCTTTAAGTTTAAAAGATCTAGAAGCCTCCCTTGGCTCGTCCTTCTTATCTACAACAAAAGAAAAATCATCTTGAAGTTAAGAAGAAAATACGCATAATTCCGTGATAAATTATACTTTTTTCTTCAATATAGTGACAAAATTATAATTGCTGACAAGTTTTAACAAGAATATAATTTAAGCAATTTACTTGCAGCTTTTATAGATCTTCTCCTTCTCAGCATAAAAAGAACAAAAACTATGAGGATTATAATCATGCTACTAAGCAATGGTCCAAGAACCAGAGGAAGTCTCTTCTTCTTATTTTTGATACCTAAATCAAAAAACAAGTCCTTAAAAAAAAATGAGTTGAATGATGAATTGGTGAGATGTAAACAGCAAAAGGTCTTCACTGCTATAAGTCTCAGGCCAAAAACTAAACATTAATTCTTGCAGATATATAAATATAGTTAGTATTAAATCAAGGAAACATCTTACTTGAGGGCGGCGGTGGCCGTAAAACTGGAGAGGGTACTGGAGGCAAAAATGGCGGCAGCGGTGGTGCATTAATGACAGTGCCAACAAAGTAATTATAAATTTCGTTGTGCAAGTAACATCCATATCGTAACACAATTCCTCCCTGTTTGCCCCAGCAACAACTTTGAAAATCTCCAATCGACTCTTGCAAACAAGTGTAGCACTCTTCTTGTGTAATATCCCCCATGCAATTCACCAATCCATACATAGTAATATCAATGGTATAATTGGCTTGACCGAACTCAGACATGCGACTTGAATTAGCCGCTTGAGATGCCAGGTTTCCCATCAGTTCTGTTGAATGGACCCCCTCATTGTATATTTGGGCTCATTTGGACTTTTATTTTTAGTATATATTTAAGACCTTTGACCTAAAGTATAAGACAAGGGTTCATTTTGCATCTCTTCATTTTTCTCTTCTCTCTCTCTCTCTCTCTCTCTCTCTCTCGGCCACCATTAAAGACACCAAAAGGTGCCTCGAATCCACGTCAAAATTCACGTTTCCGACAAGAAATCATAACAATCTGGTATCAGAGTGAGGTTCTACGCGTAAATCTCTACCGTATTTCACGCTTTGCCTAAACCAGTACAAACTGGTTTAAAACTGAAGGAGGAACTTTATTTTTTGGGTTAATGGAAATGTCGGAACGATTTGAAATTGAGAAGTTTGACGGTAAGACGAGTTTTGCCTTGTGGCAAGTTCGTATGTTGGCAATTTTATCCAGTCATGGGGTAAAAGATGCGGTTTTTGGGAGAGACAAGTTGCCGGATGCGATAACGGACGAGAAATTGAGAGATATGGATGATAAGGCTCTCTCTTGTCCAATTATGCCTTAGCAATGGGACATTGCAACAGGTTATGGAGGAAAAGACGGCGAAAGATTTGTGGGAAAAATTTCAAAATACTTATATGAAAAAGTCTCTCACGAATCGATTGCGGTTAAAGTCGCGTCTTTATACGCTCCGGATGTCAGAGGGAGGTTCCGTGTCCGAACATATTTCGGAGTTTGCGTCAATTATTAATGATTTGGCCAAAATTGACGCAAAGGTGGATGATGAAGATCAAGCCCTTTTGCTTTTGTGCTCTTTACCCGCTTCATATAAGGGGTTTAGAGATATGATGATTTACGGAATGGAGAAAATCTCTCTTGAGGATGTTAAATCGAATTTGCAAGCGAAATCTCACATCGATGGTGAGATAACCAACGAGAAAACCGGTACAGGTTCCGGTTTGTTTGTTGATCGCGGTCGGTCATCGGATCGGTCGTCGAAAAATTGGAGAAGCCGGTCGAAATCCAAGGGTAAATATAATCCAAATATTATTTGCAATTATTGTAAGAAAAAAGGGCCACATCAAGGTCGATTGTTACAAATTGAAGAATAAGCAATCGGCGGATAATCGTGGCAAAGGTTCGGAATCGGCTAATTCGGCAAATATCGACAATTTGATTCGCTTTCCGTTGTCGATAATTGCTTAGAGGATGAGAATTGTTGGATTATGGATTCGGGGGCATCTCAACATATGACTCCGAATCGAAGTTGGTTTGTAAAGTACGAGCCTACGGATGGGAGATTTATTATGGAAAATAATAATTCTTGCAAGGTTGTCGGTACTGGTACAATATCGCTCAAGTTTCATGATGGGCGAATTCGGACGTTAACGGGTGTGAAACACATACCCGATTTGAAGAAAAATCTTATCTCGTTGGGATCGCTTGAAGAAAGAGGTTGCAAGTTCCGAAGTGTATGTGGAGTTATGCGCGTTTCAATCAGTGCCCTCACAATCATGAAGGCGAAACGCATTGGCACACTTTAGTTTTTGCAAGTCTCGACGGTTACCGAAAAGCCGGTACAGTTATTTTGGAAAAATCGGGTTCAAACCCGGTTCAAGAAAACGCGCCGGTTCAGGGAAAACCGGTCCGGTTCGCGCCGGTTCAGGAAAAATCAGTCCGGTTCGCGCCGGTTCGTGTCGGTTTAGGAAAAACCGGCTCGGTTCGCGCCGGTTCAAGTAAAACCGGCTCAGTTCACACCGGTTCAGGAAAAATCGGCTCGGTTCGGGCCGGTTCAGGAAAAACCTGCTCGGTTCGCATCGGTTCAGGAAAAACCGGCTCGGTTCGCACCGGTTCAGGTAAAACCGATTCGGTTCACACTGGTTCATGTAAAACCGGCTCGGTTCACACCGGTTCAGGAAAAATTGGTCCGATTCATATCGGTTCAAGAAAAACTGGCTCGGTTCAACCCGGTTCAAGAAAAACCGGTTCAAGAAAATCCGGTTCAACCCAAGTCCAACCCAAAACCGAACCCGGTTCAAACTAAACCGGTTTGGATTCCAAAAACCAAACCCGAAACAAAATCCGTCTCGTTTAGTTCTGCTGATGTTGTCCGTTCAAGTTCGATTACGAATGAGGAAATTACGAAGTTGTAGCATATGAGATTGGGTCATATGAGTGAGCGTGGTATGACGATTTTATGCAAGAGCATTTTGTTGGGCGGTCAAAGTACCGAAAATCTGGAATTTTGCGAGCACTGCGTTTTCGGGAAGCATAAGCGAGTGAGTTTTTCGACCGTCATTCATACGACAAAGGAGAAATTGTAATACATTCACTCCGACCTTTGGGGGCCTTCTCGCGAACCGTTCAAAGGAAAAGTTTCAAGATATATGCTCAGTTTTATTGATGATTTTTCGAGGAAATTTTGGGTATTTTTCTTGAGAGAAAAAAGCGAAGTATTCGATTATTTCAAAATTTGGAAGAAACTTCTAGAAACTCAAACAGGTAAACGGGTCAAGCGGTTGCGAACCGATAATGGGTTGGAATTTTGTAATCGCCAGTTTGATGATTTTTGTGCAGCCGAAGGTATTTTGCGACACAAAACCGTTGTACATACCCCACAACAAAATGACGTGGCCGAAAGAATAAATAGATCACTTCTTGAGCGTGCGAGAAGTATGATTTCAAATGCGGGTTTGGGAAAAGAATTTTGGGCAGAAGCGATTAGCACGGCATGCTATTTGATTAATCGATCTCCGACTACCTTGATTGAGTTGAAAACGCCGGAAGAAGTTTGGTCGGGAAAACCGGCCGATTATTCGATGTTGAGAATATTCGGGTGTCCCGGATATGTGCATGTTAATGACGGCAAGTTGGAACCGAGGTCGAAGAAATGCGTATTTGTTGGATATCCCGAGAATGTTAAGGGGTATAAATTATGGTGTCCGAAGTCGGGCAAATTTATCATTTCGACAGACGTTATTTTTAACGAAGCGAAAATGATTTGAGGAAAAGATGCGCATGAGTTGAGAATAAATGACACGCTTCACTCCAAGATGGAGCATGATGAGTCGGAAAATGTTGGGATTGAAATACCGCTAAGTGCAGACGGTTTTGAAGGTCAAACCCGAGACAAGTTAACCCAAGCCGACCAAAACCGATCCGAACCCGATTCGTCAAACCCGATCCGAGTTGATGAAGAAGAAAGCTAATTCGATCCACAAATGTACGAGCTAACCCGCGATTGTGTCAGAAGGATCATTCGACCACCTTCGAGATATGGATATTCTGATTTTGCGTATTGCTTGGTTATTGCAGAAGACGTGGATAGTTGCGAACCGTCTACGTATAAGGAAGCGGTTAATTCAAAAGAAGCGAAAAATTGGATTTCCGCTATGAAGGAGGAGTTAGATTCGTTGAAGCGAAATGAGACATGGTCTCTTGTGAATCCTCCGAAAAATAAGAAAGTTGTCGGGTGCAAATGGGTGTTTAAGCGCAAAACCGATGGCTCGAATGTGCGCTACAAAGCAAGGCTAGTTGCGAAAGGGTATAGCCAAGTCCAAAGTGTGGACTTTAATGACGTGTTTTCTCCGGTCATGAAACACACGTCTATTCGATTATTGCTCGGGATTGTCGCGTCGAAAAATTTAGAACTCGAGCAAATGGACGTAAAAACGGCTTTTCTACATGGCGATTTGGAGGAGGAAATTTTTATGAGCCAACAGGAAGGACTTCCGGATTTTGAAAACCTAACCGAATCCCAAACCGAACCGACTCGTGTATGTCGATTAAATAAATTGCTTTATGGTCTCAAGCAATCGCCCCGACAATGGTACAAGAAGTTTGACGCTTTTATGGTAAGCGTTAACTTTTCTCGATCTAATTACGATAGTTGCGTCTATTTAAAGAAATTAGATGACGGGAGTTTTGTGTATCTACTTCTTTACGTGGATGACATTCTTATTGGGTCGTCCAATTTGGGAGAAATTAAGCGGTTAAAAGTGGATTTGAATTCCATTTTTGAGATGAAGGATTTGGGACCAGCTAAGAAAATTGTCGGAATGGAGATTTCGAGGAACCGACCCGAGCGGAAGTTGACTCTTTCGCAAGCGGGTTTCGCCGAAAAGGTTTTACGCCGTTTTGATATGCATAAATCGAAAGTAGTTTCTACCCCTCTTACGACACATTTTAAATTGTCGGCAGATTTATCTCCGAAAACCGATTCAGAGCGGAAATATATGGAGAAGATTCCATATTCGAGTGCGGTCGGGAGTTTGATGTATTTGATGGTGTGTACGGTGTACACGACCAGATTTGGCGCAAGCGGTTAGTGTCGTGAGCCGGTATTTGTCGTGTCCCGGAAAGGGACATTGGGAAGCGGTAAAATGGATTTTCCGTTATTTGAAAGGTACGATGAATGCATATTTAGAATTCGGATCCGATCCGAATGGTGAGTTAACGGGTTATGTTAACTTGGATTTTGCGGGCGATCTCGATAAAAGGCGTTCGCTAACCGGGTACATGTTTACGTTTAGGAAGTGTGCGTTTAATTGGAAAGTCACACTTCAATCAACCGTTGCTCTTTCGACTACCGAGGCCGAATACATGGCGTTAACCGAAGCGATAAAGGAAGGTATTTGGCTAAGGGGTTTTGTTGGCGAGATATTGTCCATTCAGAATCTGGTCACGGTGTATTGTGACAATCAAAGCGTCATTCATTTGACGAAGGATCGCATGTACCACGACAAGACGAAGCATATTGACGTGAAGTACCATTTTGTGCGAGACGTGACGGCGGAAGGAAACATTGTGGTGAAGAAGATTGGTACCAAATCGAATCCGGCAGATATGCTCACCAAGCCTCTTCCGATTGCTAAGTGTAAATTGTGTTCTGATTTAATTTCAGTTTGTAACTAGCATGTTGCTAGTATATTATGTATGTTTTTATTTTTGCATTTATTTATGTTTAGTTATGATGCAATTTGGGTCCAAGGTGGATATTGTTGAATGGACCCCCTAATTACATATTTGGGTTTATTTGGACTTTTATTTTTAGTATATATTTAAGACATTTGACCTAAAGGATAAGACGAGAGTTCATTTTGCATCTCTTCATTTTTCTCTCTCCTCTCTCTCTCTCTCTCTCTCTTTTGGCCACCATTAAAGACACCAAAAGATGCCTCGAATTCACGTCAAAATTTACGCTTCCGACAAGAAATCCTAACACAAACCTTCAAAATTTTGCGCGTCGGAAACATTATTTACATTGTACCATAAAAACTGCCAAGACTTTTCGTATTGAGGGGTAGTATTGGTATCTGAATAATTCACAACACATTTGTCGTAAAATATAATGGCTCTTTTGGCAAAAGGACATCTGGATTGTATGTCCTCTGCTGCAGTTGAGATGTATGATTGGCATACAGACAAAGAGGCAATATCAGCACGACAATAAGCGCGAGCATACACTTGATTAGGGGCGTCGCCATGCATTGAGAAGAAGCCGGTGAGAGAACCGGTCGAGGATAGAGTAGAGAGGACATGGTTGAGATTGGATTGGTAATTAAATTATGTGATGTGATTATCGAACAAGACATAATTTAATTATGATAATTAAATTATGCATTGAGAAGAAGCTGTTGGTTGTGAAGTTTGAGTCGGTTGGGCAGACTAGGTATGTAAAGAAGTCGTCTGATGACTTGAGATGAGTGATTTGTTTACTCGTTCAACTTTTTTGTTGTCGAGTCTGGAAATGGAATTAAATTAATGGAACGTATACTATATGATTTACTTTTTATGGCTTCGGTTACAAATCGGTTGATTTAGTCCAAGTCGGTTTGGGCCCACACTTGATTATTGCCGTGTAATTAGGCTTTCCAATTACTTTTCTTTGAGGTGGGATTGGGCGTTAAATTTCAACTGTTAATAGTCTTATTCAACGAGTCTCAAAACTTATTCAACTATCATAATTTAGAAATTTTTCTTATAATTTATGTGATGTGATTATCGAACAAGACATGCCAATAATTAACTTTAGGAATTGTTTTAAAGACCCCACCCCCCCCCCCCCCCCCCCAACCCCCCCCCCTCAAAAAAAAAAACGCATGATTTTTTCTAACATAGAGAGGATTAAATATTTTTTCTTATTTCAATAGATACATTTTAGTAACACACGATTTTTAATACCCTCATATTTCCTAATAATTTTGAAAATTAAAAAAATACAAAATATTTAAAATAATAATACAATAAACAATCAATTTTAGTAACACATGATTTTTTAATATTGAAAAATTATAAATAATAATTAACATATAAATAATAGAATAAATAATATATAATAAATTAGTGCATCATCATAATCAGTAAAACAATAACTAACAAATAATTAATATAAACTAATATTTATTTAACACATATTAATATATTGTATGTTAATTATTGTACTAATTATATGTTAATTACTATTTAAAATATTCATGTGGTGCTTTATATTAAAAAAGTATCATAGACAATATATGATATTATTAATTTTTTTAATTAATAATCAAGTTTTGGAAAAGTCTTAATCCTATTTCTTCTGGTAATTATTATTTTAAATATTTAGTTTTTTTTTTAATGTTAAGAACATAAGGAAAATGATTTAAATTCAATAATAAAGCAAGAGAGTCATTTTAGTCAACAAATATTTTTTTTACCCTCTCCATGTTAGATTTAAACTATAAAGGACTAAAAAATAATTCAATGTACTTTGTAGGGTGGTTTTTGAAGGGATCTAAAAAGTGAGAGATTTTTTGATAAATATGAGAAAAGTTAGGGGGTTAATTTTGAAATATTTTCATTAATTTTCAACCAAGCTATTCTCAGGAAAAAAAACATTGCCACAAAAAAAAATTACAGCTTTATGCCAATAATTAATTACGTTTAACATGTATGGGGCATATGAATATGCCAAATTACCGAGGCTCGATTTCTTTTCCAGAAATAGTATTAACAGACGTAACCCTAGAAACATCGGTACGCAACACAATAATATCATTCACATCCACATCGGACCGACTAAACAAGTCATGAACCGGAAAAACAAATGCCGGAGTTGAAGGAGTCGGAAGAATAACCGACTGGTCGCTTAGCATAAGCACAACATCTGAAATGCTTGGTCTCTCACTCACATTTCTTTGTACGCACAAAATGCCTACATGAATGCATCTTAATGCCTCTTGCAATATGCATCTTCCCTGTAAACATTCGTCTAGGACTTGCAATGCTCTACCCCTGCTCCAACTATTCCATACCTATGTAAAAGAATAATATAAATAAATTTATGTGAAGTTTAATCCCAATTTCATGAGTGGATTGTAATTAGGCTCGATTTAGTCCAAGTCGGTTTGGGCCCACACTTGATTATTGCGTTTAATTAGGCTTTCAATTACTTTTCTTTGACGTGGAATTTGGGCTTCAAATTTCGACTATTGTAGTTTTATTCAATGATGCTCTTAACTTATTCAGCTATGTGGGAATGCTTACGTAAGTGATGAGGTGTTCTTGATCATCGGATTGTACGCTTGTAGTACTTGAACCTTGACCTGTAGCATTTTTACGTCCGGTTACAACCTCCAAAATCATTACACCATAGCTAAAAACATCTGATTTAACCGAGAAATGTCCGTGCAAAGCATATTCTGGTGCCATGTATCCACTGCATTAATGAGAAAAAATATATGATTTCACATTACTACTCCAAGCTCTCTTTTTTTTAGGGAGAACTACAAGTGATTGCTTGATGTTTGTTTTCTTTTAAATGGGCTCATATACTTTCACCTAAATTTTTAAATCAATCCTGCTAGACGCGGAATTCGAACCCTCACTTATGGATAAATGGGGTTGGTACCATAACCACTAGAGTAATCTAGTGGTCATTACTACTCTATGCTTATAGGTCATTGAACAATTAATAATGATTTTGGTTATAAATAAGGGCATTTTGTACTCACTATGTTCCGGCGATATGACTAGTGTATCCTCGCGTTAAATCCTGATCGAAAAGTTTTGCAAGTCCAAAATCTGAAATTTTTGGGTTCATATTTTCATCCAATAGTATATTACTTGCTTTAAGATCCCGATGAATGATCCGAAACCTCGAATCATCATGAAGATAAAGCAGCCCACGACCAATCCCTTCAATGATTTTGTATCGTGTTTCCCAATTGAGTTGCTCTCGCCTTACAGGATCTATTTCACATTCAAACTGTTAGTGCGGAATAAATAGATAAATGAACGAATGAATGGATTGAATCAATGAATCATACCAAAGAGAAATCTGTCGAGACTTAGATTGGGTAGATACTCATAAACAAGAAGTTTCTCATGCTTTTCTAAACAGCATCCAAACAATTTTGCGAGATTTCTGTGTTGAAGCTTTGCGACAAATACCACCTCATTTCGGAGCTCTCCGAGTCCCTGCCTTGAACTCTGCGAGAGCCTTTTCACAGCTATTTCTTTTCCATCTATCATCCCCTATAGGAATTGATTTTTCATATATGAAATTAGAATATTAACAAATTTTAATTATAAAAGAAAAGATAATTAATTTCAATTTCAGAGGAACCTTATATACAGAGCCAAATCCACCTTCTCCAAGCTTATTACTCTCTGAGAAGTTATTCGTTGCGGCTCGTAAGGTATCAAAATCAAACAATAATGATTCAATACTTCTTTCCTCTCCATGAACAAAATCTGCCACAACAAGAAGATTAAATGTCAAAAACAAATTTAGCTCAAAAACAGAGCATATTAAAATATTTGAATTTTTCATGCAGCGCGCTTACTGCGTAAGAGCTTGATTCCGTTTCTTCTTCTTCTGAAACAGATGTACAAGACAGACAATAAAATACCAAATGTAGTAACAAGTATGCTCACAATAATAATTATCATTCGGGTCCCATTACTACCTACATTAGCAAATTATGGAAATTTTTAACATTTTTTTAGTAATAAAACGCTAATAATTAAAGAAATAAATTGTTTCTTAAAAATAAATGATCACCTGCATTATGTAATTCACTCGTATTATTGTTTATTGTTGTTGGTGCTGGTGCTGCATTTCCTGTAAATGACTCATTGTAAAAGAGAAAAGAATCGTACCGAACATTACAACTATACGTGTCAAGCTTCTTCGTGATGTTAAAAAAGAATTCCGGCGACAAAAAGTCCGCAAGACAAAACATGAGACACTTGTAACATTCATCACTTGACAAGTCTCTTGTGCACTGCACGAACCCGTATATTTTTTGACTGTCGGTATAATTCACCTGACCAGCTGCAAACATTAATGGTGAACTGTACGCGGCTTTACTTGAAAGAGTCTCCATTAATGGCCCTAGCGAGTAATTCAACTGTTGTGTTACGCTCGAATATGTTGAATAATAATAGGAGAAACTGTACGATGTGTCAACTATGGAGAAAAACCGTTTGTATGAGTATCGAAGCATGCAATTGTCGTACCATATCGTTCCGTTTTTGCTGTTTGGACAGAGAGAGACTATTTGTGCAATTGAGGTGTTTAGACAGGTGGCGCAGTCTGATTGGTTCAAATCTCCCCGACATAACGCGAGACCGTAAACTTGGTCCGGGTTTTGGCCGATTGTGTTGTTGGAAAAGCCGGTTTGGATTGAAGATGAGTATAAGGAACTCAAGAGGAGATTAACGTTTGAATTGAAGGGGCTGTTTTCTGTGTAGTTTACAGTTGTTGAGCAATTCAAACCGATAAAATCTGATTGGGCTCTGGGAAGAAGAGAAGTAATTATGAAAATTAGTAAGAGAAGTAGGAAAATAAAAGGACAGGCTATTTCTTTGAAGGACATGGATGGAAATTGGAAAGTTTTGGAAGAGAGACGAAGTGGAAGTGGAGTAAAGAGAGAGAGCTCTTAGTTTGATTTGAAGTGAAATGAAATATTGAAATGTAGGCTTTCAATAGTAAAACGCCTTGACCGTTTGATTTGAAGTAAAATGAAATATTGAAATGCAGCTTTCAATAATAAAACGCATTGACCTTATGATGATTTGTTGCGGAATAATACGTATTTCAAAAGGAAAAGAAGAAGAGTCAATTCTGACTGCAAACTTCCAGCTTCCATTCAAAATTTTTGACTGCAAACTGTCCACGTAAATTGGGCTGAATATACAATTGGGCTGAATATATAGAAAAGGGAAATTTGAAATGTATATTGTAATTCACAATACATAGGTTAAGGGCCCATTACGACATGTTTTTACAACTCGATTTATATACGACCTTTAGCTTTACTGCACATAGTTTGTGAAGTTCGGCTCAAGAAGTATTACTATGAACAATTAAAATATCTGTTTCCATTATAAATGAACAATTAAAATAAATCTAGCTTAATTAACAGTCACACATATCTTTGAACTAAACTAACACTCATCAAAAAATTGGAAGAGCTGAAATCTTATATGAAAACTCCCATCTAATACTCTTGCCCCTCTTTTCCCATTTGGAATTAAACTAATGGCTTTCTGTAAACATATCTTGCAATCCCCCCTGATAAAACTTCAGTACATTGCAGCAACCCAAACTTTTTCCGCGCTCCATTTGAGCTTTTGAGAACAACCAGGCCCGGCCCGATGGCAAGCCCACGGGCTAGGGCAGCCATGGGCCGAGGGGTAACATCTTATAATATTAGGTATCATTATGTCACTGCGCACATTTAGCTCAGTTGGTTAAGGTTAGTTATCTCTGTTCCTCAGGTGAACTGGTTTGAGTCCTGTGCCTGGCTCTTTCTTCTATTTTGTTTTTAGTGTGCTGAAAAGGCAATAACAAGCTAGATAGATGGCCCCATCTGTATCATATTCACACACACACACACAAAATTAAAGCAAGCATATTTTTCACTTGTATCCTTTAAGAACATAGAATATCATAAACCCTTGCACAATTAATAAACATATATGTATCCATATAAGAAAAATGACATGTCAGTTCACATAAAAGAACCATTAAGATGTCATCCTAACAAATTGTCATTTTGATCGAACTTTTAAATGCACAAGCAAGATAGTTCAACCAGTATATCATTTTACTTTGACACAATATATGTTATGATATTAGCTTATTTTTTTTCATTGTCGAGTCAATTTAAATCTAAAATCTTACTAAAAATTGGTTGAATGAAAATTAGGAGGTTGATGGAGGTTCTGAATATGTGTGCTCATCTTCAATTCTGTTTTGATTCTTTGACTTGTTTATCTTAGAATCAGTGATGAATCTTGACCCAAATTTTTTTTGGGAGGGGGAGGGGCTGAAGTAGAAAATGCATCAAAAATTTTAGGGGAATAGGACAGTATATATATAGCTAATAAATCTATCACAAAATACAATAGAATTATCATATATATATACCAAATTGTTTTTTTCCTAAACCTCAAGCAGACAAAATGCCTATTATATGGATAATTAATATACCATTTTTTTTTTGCTTTAAAACCCGTAGGCATTAATTTAACGACATACATAAATACATAAACCACAAATCCATTTATTATTACTTCTTAATTAATTAATTAATTAATTAACAAAGTGTGGGAGCATTGGATCAACAGGACAATAACAGAGATCGAGAACCCATCACTAGGCCAAAACTATTCAGATAGGGCTATTGTGCGTTCAAAAATCATCGCGGATCCATTTCACTAATTGTCACATCATTTATCGAAGGTTGGTTGGATTTCGTCCTATTGCGCGCATTAGCTCGTGAATCAAGACGAGCATCTGAATTTCCCGCATAATCCAAAGTAACTGTATTTCCATCAACAAAAAATGCAGGAACTGAAGGCACCGCTAAACTGGTGGTGTAACTGCTAAGCATGAGAACAATTGTAGCCATATTTGGCCTTTTGGAAGGATCTAGTTGCACACAAAGTAATGCGATGTTTATGCATCTCAAGACTTCATTGACTTTGTACATTCCATGCAGCCTTTGATCTATTATGTTTAGTGCTTCCCCTTCTCTCCATTTCTTCCATACCTGTTTTAGCACAAGTTCTATGAAACATAATATATCATTTTATTTTATTTTATTTTGAAACGTTGGCTTGTGTTCTTACAAAGCTTAAAAGATTTGGGGAATTTCCGGATCCTTCGAAATCTCTTACACTTTTGCCAGACAAAATTTCAAGAATTATGACACCATAGCTAAAAACATCTGATTTGGTCGAAATGTAACTCCGCATAAAACATTCTGGTGCAATGTACCCACTATATGAAAGAAACAAAAAATTTGTTAATAAATCCTACGTTTATACTTAATGATTTAATGAAAGAAAAAATATATGACCTTCTTACTTTGTTCCAACAATTCGGCTGGCAATTCCTCGCGATTTGTCCAAATCGAATAGTTTGGCGAGGCCAAAATCAGAAATTTTGGGAAGCAAAGTTTCATCTAATAAAATGTTACTTGTTTTGAGATCACGATGAATAATCATTATTCTAGATTCTTCATGAAGATAAAGAACTCCTCTAGCGATTCCTTCGATAATCTCATATCTTTTCCGCCAGTTCAGTTGTTCGCATTTTTCGTTATCTATATCATCACACAATAAAATTGTTAAAATAGCTTGTAGGTTATTGAGAAAAATAAAATGAAACTGCAACAATTTGGGTTTGTAATATACCAGATAAAAATTTATCTAAGCTCGTATTTGGAAGAAATTCATAAACTAGTATTTTCTCAGTATCCTCATGACAGAAACCCAATAACTTGACGAGATTTCTGTGTTGAAGTTGAGCAAGTATGATTACTTCATTATTTAGCTCAGATACACCTTGTCCGGAACCAATAGAAAGTCGTTTTACAGCTATTTCTTCTCCATTTGGAAGAAATCCCTGTCACACAAGAAACATCATTATATATTAACAATAACAATCAAATAAAAGATCTTTTAAAAAAAAAATTGGTATGTATGAATTAATGAAACTTTACCTTGTAAACTGAACCAAAACCACCTTTGCCGAGCTTGTATGCTTCAGAGAAATCATTTGTTGCTAATCTTAGATCTTTAAGTTTAAATAACAACGATCTAGAAGCCTCCCTTGGCTCGTCCTTCTTATCTACAACAAAAGAAAATTAATCTTGAAGTTAAGAAGAAATAGGCATAGTGATATACTGTGATAAATTATACTTTTTTCTTCAATATAGTGACAAATTATAATTGCTGATAAGTTTTAACAAGAATATAATTGAAGCAATTTACTTGCAGCTTTTATAGATCTTCTCCTTCTCAGCATAAAAAGAGCAAAAACTACGAGGCTTATAAACATGCTACTAAGCAATGGTCCAAGAACCAGAGGAAGTCTTTTCTTTTTCTTTTTGATACCTACATCCAAAAAACAAGTCCTTAAAAAAATAAAATTGGATGAATGATGAATTAGTGAGATGTAAACAGCAAAAGGTCTTGACTATAAGTCTTAGACCAAAAACTAAACATTAATTCTTGCAGTTATATAAACATAGTATTAAATCAAGGAATCATCTTACTTGAGGGCGGCGGAGGCTGCAAGACTGGAGAGGGCACTGGAGGCAAAAATTGAGGCGGCGGCGGTGGTGCATTAATAACCGTGCTAACAAAGTAATTATAAATTTCGCTGCGCAAATAACATTCATATCGTAACACAACTCCTCCCTGTTTGCCCCAGCAACAATTTTGAAAATCTCCAATCGACTGTTGCAAACAACTGTAGCACTCTTCTTGTGTAATACCCCCTATGCAATTTACCAATCCATACATAGTAATATCATTGGTATAATTCGCTTGACCGAACTCAGACATGCGACTTGAATTAGCCGCTTGAGATGCCAGGTTTCCCATCAGTTCTGTGTACAAACCTTCAAAATTTTGCGCGTCGGAAACATTATTTACATTGTACCATATAAACTGCCAAGACTTTTCGTATTGAGAGGTAGTATTGGTATCTGAATAACTCACAGCACATTTGTCGTAAAATATAATGGCTCTTTTGGCAAAAGGACATCTGGATTTTATGTCCTCTGCTGCAGTTGAGATGTATGATTGGCATACAGACAAAGAGGCAATATCAGCACGACAATAAGCACGAGCATACACTTGATTAGGGGCGTCGCCTTGTGTTGAGAAGAAGCCGGTGAGAGAACCAGTCGAGGATAGAGTAGAGAGGACATGGTTAAGATTGGATTGGTAAGTGCTGTTGGTTGTGAAGTTTGAGTTGGTTGGGCAGACTAGGTATGTAAAGAAGTCGTCTGATGAAACGAGGGTGAGGAGAGAAAGGAGGAGAGAAAGAGAAAGGATGAGTGAGTTGGAGGCCATTGTTAGTTGGAACTTGGGACTACGGTTGTGAACTTGATGATGAAGGCCCTTAGGTGAGATTGTGATTATCTTGACTTGAACCGCCCACGGGCAAATCAAAACGCAAACAAAAAAAAAATATTATGTTGACTTGAGCTGACTGATTTGTTTACTCGTTCAACTTTTTTGTTGTCGAGTCTGGAAATGGAAGTAAATTAATGGAACGTATACTATATGATTTAACTTTTATGGCTTCGGTTTACAAATCGGTTGATTTATTCCAAGTCGGTTTGGGCCCACACTTGATTATTCCCGTGTAATTAGGCTTTCAATTGCTTTTCTTTGAGGTGGGATTGGGCGGACTTTTTTTTTGAAGCGGCAAAAAAAAAAAATTAATTAAGAGAATGGTTTAGTTTTGAAAATATTTGCAAAAGTAGCCGTTTCGCTCAGTCGCTGGGCGAAACACAGCGAAAATAGATTACGGCCTGATATGCACTAATCAAGCCTTGTTTCGCCCAGTGGTTGGGCGAAACACACTGTTTTCATCACGCTAACAGCGCTTAATCGGTTTCCGAAAAAAAAAAAATTGTACAGTATGTTTCGCCCCCTCGTGGGGCGAAACAACCTATTATCATATTCTGGGCTTAGCCCACAAATTTTCAATATGAAAAAGAAATTCTAAATAAAAATAAGTTGTTTATTATCATTTTTTTATCTTCGGATTTATTTTATTCTTTTTCCATGTAAAAAGGCTAAAAAATCTGTTTTTATTTTTTCCCCCCCAAAAAAAAAAAGTACAACTCTTTCGCCCAGTGAGCTGGCGAAACATCGTATAATATGGGCTCAAATTTTGTGGGCTAAGCCCAGAATATGATAATAGGTTGTTTCGCCCCACGAGAGGGCGAAACATACTGTACAATTTTTTTTTTTGGAAACCGATTAAGCGCTGTTAGCGTGATGAAAACAGTGTGTTTCGCCCAACCACTGGGCGAAACAAGGCTTGATTAGTGCATATCGGGCCCTAATCTGTTTCCGTTGTGTTTCGCTCAGCGGCTGGGCGAAACTACTTGTGCGAAATGACTACTTTTGCAAATATTTTCAAAACTAGGTCATTTTCTTAATTAATTTTTTTTTTTTGCCGCTTCAAAAAAAAAAGTCGATTGGGCATTAAATTTCAACTGTTAATAGTCTTATTCAACGAGTCTCTCAACTTATTCAACTATCATAATTTAGAAATTTTTCTTATAATTTATGTGATGTGACTATCGAACAAGACATGCCAATAATTAACTTTAGGAATTGTTTTATAGACACCCCCGCCCCCCCTAACTTTTTCATATTTATCAAAAAAACCTCAATTTTTAGGTTCCTTCAAAAACCGCGTACAAAGTACATTTAATTTTTTACCCTATCTTTAAATCTAACATGGAGAGGATTAAATATTTTTTTTCTTATTTCAATAAATACATTTTAGTAACACATGATTTTTAATACCCTCATATTTCCTAATAATTTTGAATATTAAAAAAATACAAAATATTTAAAATAATAATACAATAAACAATCAATTTGAGTAACACATGATTTTTTAATATTGAAAAATTATAAATAATAATTAACATATAAATAATAGAATAAATAATATATAATAAATTAGTGCATCATCATAATCAGTAAAACAACAACTAACAAATAATTAATATAAACTAATATTTATTTAACACATATTAATATATTGTATGTTAATTATTGTACTAATTATATGTTAATTACTATTTAAAATATTCATGTGGTGTTTTATATTAAAAAAGTATCATAGACAATATATGATATTATTAAATTTTTTAATTAATAATCAAGTTTTGGAAAAGTCCTAATCATATTTCTTCTGTTAATTATTATTTTAAATATTTAGGTTTTTTTTTAAATGTTAAGAACATAAGGAAAATGATTTAAATTCAATAATAAAACAAGAGAGATATTTTAGTCAATAAATATTTTTTTTACCCTCTCCATGTTAGATTTAAACTATAGAGGACTAAAAAATAATTCAATTTTTTAGGGAGAACTACAAGTGATTGCTTGATGTTTGTTCTCTTTAGATGAGCTTATATACCTTCACCTAAATTTTTAAATCAATCCTGTTAGACGTGGAATTCGAACCCCTCACCTATGGATAAATGGGTTGGTACCATAACCACTAGAGTAATCTAATGGTCATTACTACTCTATGCTTATAGGTCATTGAACAATTAATAATGATTTTGGTTATAAATAAGGGCATTTTGTACTCACTATGTTCCGGTGATATGACTAGTGTATCCTCGCGTTAAATCCTGATCGAAAAGTTTTGCAAGTCCAAAATCTGAAATTTTTGGGTTCATATTTTCATCCAATAGTATATTACTTGCTTTAAGATCCCGATGAATGATCCGAAACCTCGAATCATCATGAAGATAAAGCAGCCCACGACCAATCCCTTCAATGATTTTGTATCATGTTTCCCAATTGAGTTGCTCTCGCCTTACAGGATCTATTTCACATTCAAACTGTTAGTGCGGAATAAATAGATAAATGAACGAATGAATGGATTGAATCAATGAATCATACCAAAGAGAAATCTGTCGAGACTTAGATTGGGTAGATACTCATAAACAAGAAGTTTCTCATGCTTTTCTAAACAGCATCCAAACAATTTTGCGAGATTTCTGTGATGAAGGCCCTTAGGTGAGATTGTGATTATCTTGACTTGAACCGCCCACGGGCAAATCAAAACGCAAACAAAAAAAAAATATTATGTTGACTTGAGCTGAGTGATTTGTTTACTCGTTCAACTTTTTTGTTGTCGAGTCTGGAAATGGAATTAAATTAATGGAACGTATACTATATGATTTACCTTTTATGGCTTCGGTTACAAATCGGTTGATTTAGTCCAAGTCGGTTTGGGCCCACACTTGATTATTGCCGTGTAATTAGGCTTTCCAATTACTTTTCTTTGAGGTGGGATTGGGCGTTAAATTTCAACTGTTAATAGTCTTATTCAACGAGTCTCAAAACTTATTCAACTATCATAATTTAGAAATTTTTCTTATAATTTATGTGATGTGATTATCGAACAAGACATGCCAATAATTAACTTTAGGAATTGTTTTAAAGACCCCACCCCCCACCCCCCACCCCCCCAAAAAAAAAAAAAACGCATGATTTTTTCTAACATAGAGAGGATTAAATATTTTTTCTTATTTCAATAGATACATTTTAGTAACACATGATTTTTAATACCCTCATATTTCCTAATAATTTTGAAAATTAAAAAAATACAAAATATTTAAAATAATAATACAATAAACAATCAATTTTAGTAACACATGATTTTTTAATATTGAAAAATTATAAATAATAATTAACATATAAATAATAGAATAAATAATATATAATAAATTAGTGCATCATCATAATCAGTAAAACAATAACTAACAAATAATTAATATAAACTAATATTTATTTAACACATATTTATATATTGTATGTTAATTATTGTACTAATTATATGTTAATTACTATTTAAAATATTCATGTGGTGCTTTATATTAAAAAAGTATCATAGACAATATATGATATTATTAATTTTTTTAATTAATAATCAAGTTTTGGAAAAGTCTTAATCCTATTTCTTCTGGTAATTATTATTTTAAATATTTAGTTTTTTTTTTAATGTTAAGAACATAAGGAAAATGATTTAAATTCAATAATAAAGCAAGAGAGTCATTTTAGTCAACAAATATTTTTTTTACCCTCTCCATGTTAGATTTAAACTATAAAGGACTAAAAAATAATTCAATGTACTTTGTAGGGTGGTTTTTGAAGGGATCTAAAAAGTGAGAGATTTTTTGATAAATATGAGAAAAGTTAGGGGGTTAATTTTGAAATATTTTCATTAATTTTCAACCAAGCTATTCTCAGGAAAAAAAACATTGCCACAAAAAAAAAATTACAGCTTTATGCCAATAATTAATTACGTTTAACATGTATGGGGCATATGAATATGCCAAATTACCGAGGCTCGATTTCTTTTCCAGAAATAGTATTAACAGACGTAACCCTAGAAACATCGGTACGCAACACAATAATATCATTCACATCCACATCGGACCGACTAAACAAGTCATGAACCGGAAAAACAAATGCCGGAGTTGAAGGGGTCGGAAGAATAACCGACTGGTCGCTTAGCATAAGCACAACATCTGAAATGCTTGGTCTCTCACTCACATTTCTTTGTACGCACAAAATGCCTACATGAATGCATCTTAATGCCTCTTGCAATATGCATCTTCCCTGTAAACATTCGTCTAGGACTTGCAATGCTCTACCCCTGCTCCAACTATTCCATACCTATGTAAAAGAATAATATAAATAAATTTATGTGAAGTTTAATCCCAATTTCATGAGTGGATTGTAATTAGGCTCGATTTAGTCCAAGTCGGTTTGGGCCCACACTTGATTATTGCGTTTAATTAGGCTTTCAATTACTTTTCTTTGACGTGGAATTTGGGCTTCAAATTTCGACTATTGTAGTTTTATTCAATGATGCTCTTAACTTATTCAGCTATGTGGGAATGCTTACGTAAGTGATGAGGTGTTCTTGATCATCGGATTGTACGCTTGTAGTACTTGAACCTTGACCTGTAGCATTTTTATGTCCGGTTACAACCTCCAAAATCATTACACCATAGCTAAAAACATCTGATTTAACCGAGAAATGTCCGTGCAAAGCATATTCTGGTGCCATGTATCCACTGCATTAATGAGAAAAAATATATGATTTCACATTACTACTCCAAGCTCTCTTTTTTTTAGGGAGAACTACAAGTGATTGCTTGATGTTTGTTTTTTTTTAGATGGGCTCATATACTTTCACCTAAATTTTTAAATCAATCCTGCTAGACGCAGAATTCGAACCCCTCACTTATGGATAAATGGGGTTGGTACCATAACCACTAGAGTAATCTAGTGGTCATTACTACTCTATGCTTATAGGTCATTGATCAATTAATAATGATTTTGGTTATAAATAAGGGCATTTTGTACTCACTATGTTCCCGCGATATGACTAGTGTATCCTCGCGTTAAATCCTGATCGAAAAGTTTTGTAAGTCCAAAATCTGAAATTTTTGGGTTCATATTTTCATCCAATAGTATATTACTTGCTTTAAGATCCCGATGAATGATCCGAAACCTCGAATCATCATGAAGATAAAGCAGCCCACGACCAATCCCTTCAATGATTTTGTATCGTGTTTCCCAATTGAGTTGCTCTCGCCTTACAGGATCTATTTCACATTCAAACTGTTAGTGCGGAATAAATTGATAAATGAACGAATGAATGGATTGAATCAATGAATCATACCAAAGAGAAATCTGTCGAGACTTAGATTGGGTAGATACTCTTAAACAAGAAGTTTCTCATGCTTTTCTAAACAGCATCCAAACAATTTTGCGAGATTTCTGTGTTGAAGCTTTGCGACAAATACCACCTCATTTCGGAGCTCTCCAAGTCCCTGCCTTGAACTCTGCGAGAGCCTTTTCACAGCTATTTCTTTTCCATCTATCATCCCCTATAGGAATTGATTTTTCATATATGAAATTAGAATATTAACAAATTTTAATTATAAAAGAAAAGATAATTAATTTCAATTTCAGAGGAACCTTATATACAGAGCCAAATCCACCTTCTCCAAGCTTATTACTCTCTGAGAAGTTATTCGTTGCGGCTCGTAAGGTATCAAAATCAAACAATAATGATTCAATACTTCTTTCCTCTCCATGAACAAAATCTGCCACAACAAGAAGATTAAATGTCAAAAACAAATTTAGCTCAAAAACAGAGCATATTAAAATATTTGAATTTTTCATGCAGCGCGCTTACTGCGTAAGAGCTTGATTCCGTTTCTTCTTCTTCTGAAACAGATGTACAAGACAGACAATAAAATACCAAATGTAGTAACAAGTATGCTCACAATAATAATTATCATTCGGGTCCCATTACTACCTACATTAGCAAATTATGGAAATTTTAAACATTTTTTTAATAATCAAGCGCTAATAATTAAACAAATAAATTGTTTCTTAAAAATAAATGATCACCTGCATTATGTAATTCACTCGTATTATTGTTTATTGTTGTTGGTGCTGCTGCTGCATTTCCTGTAAACGACTCATTGTAAAAGAGAAAAGAATCGTACCGAACATTACAACTATACGTGTCAAGCTTCTTCGTGATGTTAAAAAAGAATTCCGGCGACAAAAAGTCCGCAAGACAAAACATGAGACACTTGTAACATTCATCACTTGACAAGTCTCTTGTGCACTGCACGAACCCGTATATTTTTTGACCATCGGTATAATTCACCTGACCAGCTGAAAACATTAATGGTGAACTGTACGCGGCTTTACTTGAAAGAGTCTCCATTAATGGCCCTAGCGAGTAATTCAACTGTTGTGTTACGCTCGAATATGTTGAATAATAATATGAGAAACTGTACGATGTGTCAACTATGGAGAAAAACCGTTTGTATGAGTATCGAAGCATGCAATTGTCGTACCATATCGTTCCGTTTTTGCTGTTTGGACAGAGAGAGACTATTTGTGCAATTGAGGTGTTTAGACAGGTGGCGCAGTCTGATTGGTTCAAATCTCCCCGACATAACGCGAGACCGTAAACTTGGTCCGGGTTTTGGCCGATTGTGTTGTTGGAAAAGCCGGTTTGGATTGAAGATGAGTATAAGGAACTCAAGAGGAGATTAACGTTTGAATTGAAGGTGCTGTTTTCTATGTAGTTTACAGTTGTTGAGCAATTCAAACCGATAAAATCTGATTGGGCTCTGGGAAGAAGAAAGTAATTATGAAAATTAATAAGAGAAGTAGGAAAATAAAAGGACAGGCTATTTCTTTGAAGGACATGGATGGAAATTGGAAAGTTTTGGAAGAGAGACGAAGTGGAATTGGAGTAAAGAGAGAGAGCTCTTAGTTTGATTTGAAGTGAAATGAAATATTGAAATGTAGGCTTTCAATAGTAAAACGCCTTGACCGTTTGATTTGAAGTAAAATGAAATATTGAAATGCAGCTTGGGCTCATATACATGGCCCCACTTAAATCTTCCATTTGTCTTTCTTTCACTATCAAACGAATCTCACATGCTGTTAAACGGGTCCATTTAACATCTTTTTTTATAGTGGATCCCGTTTGACAGTTATCTATTTACAAGTTCGGAAAATTTTTAGAGGGACCAAATATACTTTTACTAATAAAAACGCCTTGACTGTACGACGATTGTTGTGGAATAATCATCGCATGCATTGAAAAAGAAAAGAAGAAGAGTCAATTCTGACTGCAACCTATCAATCGTAATATTGGGCCTCGTATACAGTTGGGCTGTATATATAGAAAAAAAAGGATATTTGAAATACATATATATGTAATTCACAATATACAGTTTAAGGGCCCATTACGATATGCTTACATAAATCGATCCATATTTTATCAAATTAAAGGAAAAGAGGTTTGGCCCAAAAAGTATTTTCATTAACAATTAAAAATAAATATTTGTTTCCATATAAATTAACAATTAAAATTAATCTAGCTTAATTAACAGTCACACATATCTTTGTACTAAACTAAGACTCATCAAAAAATTGGAAGAGCTGAAATCTTACATGACAACTCCCACCTAATACTCTTGCCCCTCTTTTCCCACTTGGAATTAAACTAATCGCTTTCTGTAAACATCTCTTGCAATCTCCCCCAGATAAATCTTTTGTACATTGCACCAACCCAAATAATCTCTTGCTTTTTCCGAGCTCCATTTGAGCTTTTGAGAACAACAATGGCGATATGTAAGCCTTCTTGACCAGTCTATTCATCATCTTCATTACTCTAGCATTAAATACTATTGGGTTCGTCACATTTCTCTCGTCTCGTATGATTACTGAATGATCAGTGTCAATTTCTCCGAAGAATTCTTTATTTGAGTATCTCACCAAGCAATTATCAAACCAAATCACTGCATCTTTTTTGTAACTACATTGACTCTTGAGCTGAGAATTAGCTTCGTTTAAGCAACTCTTGCACGATTCACTCGTAATGTCGCCTCTGCACAGAGCGAGCCCTTTTATCTTTGCATGATTAGAGCCGACCGAAGCAATTTCAAACCCGATTTTGGGGGCTTTGGTTGCGAGAAGAAACATCAATTGAGCTAAATTGTTCTTGAACGGAGAGTCAAGAGTGAATTTATCAGTGCCTGAACAGAAGCTTGCGAGAGGTTTTGAGGCGGCGAGTGATTGAAGAAGAGCAGAGGAGAGGAGGAGGAGGAGGAGAGAGAGAAGTGGAGCCTTCATCTTTGGGAGGAGAGAAAGGAGAGAGATTGACTTTATTTTTTGAACTAGTTGGTGTTTAGAAATGAAGGTTGATACTAGGCAAGGTTTATATAGTGTAGCACTTAGCAGGTAGATTTGTTTGAATAAGTATCCGTTCGTTTCTTCTGTTATTTGAGCATAATTTCAAACATGAGCAATAGTTTGTCCAGATTCATATATTGCCATTAAAAGATTTAAAAATAAAAAATCAATCAAGATGGGGATAACTTTTTTCATTTTAAGCTCAGTTAATAAGAAAAAAATTGCATTTCTAAAAACTTTAAAAAAATCATGCAATAATAGTGATTTTTTAACAGCACAAACTATTTAAACATTGTAAAAAAGCATGACATTATTTTAAATAATGATCAGTTAATACATTAACTTTTTATTATAATTATCATTGAAGTAGGAATCAACTATGAAGTACTTTTATCAGTAAAATCTTAAAGTTTATTAAGACATTTCTGCGAAATATTTGGAAATAAATATTATTTTTTATTTCTGGAATAATTTTTGAAACAGGACATGGACACAACAATTTCTTGAGTAAGCCTATTTAAACAAAAATTATAGAACTACTTTTCTTTAATTAACAATAACAAAATACCTCAAAAAAAATTAACAATAACAAAAAATAATTATTTTGAAAAAAGTCACTTAGTTTACGGATATAATAATAGCAGTTGTATTATAGAATAATTAAGCTTTACATCTTAGTCCCATTTTGCCCATTTTAAGGGCAAATACATAATTGCAATGTTTAAGGGCAAATACATACTTGCAATGTTTTGTTATAGGTTGAATTTCAGTGATATGATACAATCATATTCGTTTGAAAATGTCTCAATGTTAATTGTTAGACCAAACCAAACATAGATAATGCCTTTTAGAAGAAAGGTCATATCATTATTACATCTAAGTCCCAGGCTGGATAACTTAACTGTCCCCATTTATTAAAAATAAAACTAAGCTATCACTAGAAGAGGCAATAACAATAATAATAAATCACTAATTAGTATTAGTTTCTAATAGTCAGATGCCTTATTCTTCAGCATATTTGACTTAGGAAAAAATCAAGAAGCCAATGTGAGCTTGCAAATCATAGCAATAGCTAGTGAAAGCTGTTGCATAAGTGCAACTAGACAACATGGAACTCTTAATCTGGCTAGTTTCTTTGTATTGACCAAAATAAAAGTCACTATAAATCAATGATTAGTTATTTATTTCACAAATTAAGAAAATAATTTCATCGTTCATAATTTTTATTTGTAAAAACCCAAAAGCAGTCTTAATTTGGCCTCACATAAAATTTATGAGTTATTTTGTCAAATGTTTCATATTCAAGGAATCAGATGAACTTACATTATACATTCAAAAAATCTTTACAGTTACTGTTCAAAGAATGTAACTTACAATGAGTGAATCAAAACAAGGCTGAACCAAAACATTCTTCGTTTCGGCATTTCATCAAACACTTTTCAGTTATCACTAATCTTTCTTCTTCCTTGTAACATTAGACACCAAATCTTTGAAAAACTTCACGGATTTAGTAACAGGGGAATTAACCGCCATTAAATTATACAAAACAGTCTCAACCTCCACAATCGAAGGTCTCTGTGTGAATTTCGTAACCAACTTCATCTCCCCGTTTTGCCCTTCTTCCACCATTACCAACCAACCTTCTTCGTTGAACACTCCATCCTTGACAGATTTCAGAATCACGCCTCTCTTCCTGCTCAGAATCCCCTTCACTTCCAATCCAGTGAAAGAATACACCACTTGAAACGAAGCGAGAAAATTGGCCAATCCTTTGTCGAAATCCTTCTCATCTTCAAATGCCCATTTTGGGTTGAACAGAATAACGGGTATTGGGTCGAGAGCATCCGTTACTGTTCTTATCTTCTCCAGTTGGGATTCGTCTGGTGATAATAACACAGCCAAGTTGCACGAGCTTAACAAATCAGCTGAGACTGAACTCAATTCGGAGTTAATTACCACATTGGATGATTTAACAGAGCTCAGACTCTGTTCCGCAACTTCCAAAACTGTTGGAGAAGAGTAAATTAATAAGATGGTTGGTGTTGATTTTGAGTCTACTCTCTTGATGGGCAAGTCTGAAAAAACCTCAGAAGCGAGTTTGATGATTGAATTCGGAGAATCGTCAATGACCGGAATCTCTATCCTGTACCTGGGCTGCTTTTGTTTCTTCATCTTTTTGGTCGCGTAAAGTACTGAATTCTTTATGGATTTTTGCAAGGTGGTGGAAAGAGAGTTCCTAGCTTGAGAAATGGCTTCTTCTCTTGAGGATGGAGGTGAGTGGAGAGTATTCGCTTGAGATTTGGAGAGAGAACAGATTAGAAGCTTGTGTGTAGGTTTACGAAAAGATGGTGTAAATCGTAAACGGTGTATTTGAATTGGAGCTGGTGGTTTGAAGAGATGCAACGCCATTGATCTACACTTGCTTTGTTCTATTGAAACATGAGAAGAGCCACAACCACAATCCTATCTTAAATATAATCAGAATTTGCAATCCTGTTTTTATATAACCGGGATTTAGTTTCGGATTTGAATTCTTGGGTTGTATATAAGACGGTTTCGGGTTGAATATAACCCGATATTTCAACTCTCGAATTTTAGGATAATTGAGATTCTAAATCTATGATTTTATATCATTGTTTTGATATAAACTCGAGATATAAAATCTGAGCAAAAAATTCAATGGAAAGAAGCGACTAGAAGGAGAAGGAGAAGGAGAAGGAGAAGAGAGAAGAATGGCGATGGATTCATCGGACATGGAGATGGACACGGCGGAGACGGCGCCGGCGCCGGCGCCGGCGACTGATGCGGCGGATGGGAGTAACTTGAATCGACAAATGGAGAACGCGTGGAGTCTACTTTCGAGGGCTCGCCAGCTCCTCACTGAGGGCAATCCCACTCTCGCTCTTCAAGCTGTAAGTTTTTTTTGAATAATCAGGCTATAATAAGCTTGAATACTTACAACTATACTGTTTTTCGTAATTCATTTCTCGGTTTGTTATTACATTCTTAGCTTATTTGTTTGATTTTTCCTGAATTTGAGAATCAATTAGGTCCATTTGAGCTTCTTATCAGGGCAAGCTCACTCAATTGTTACTAATTTCCTATCTCAGTTTAGCAAATTAAACAATTTTTCAGTATTTTTTCTCCCTCTTTCCCATACATGTTTCTCTTAATATAAAAAAATACATGTTTCTCCTGATGATCAGTTCAATTCAAAAGGTCGCATCAATTACTTACATAAGTCCCGAATGATCATCCAAAACTCCAATTGTCAAATCATAGAATGTTCAATATTATTGTTACCATCATCATCTCCCCAAAATCCAATCCAGGTTCTATCCGCGATCCGCTCCGAAGGCGGGGACCACGCGGTAATCCGCGCGATGAGCCGGGCGCGCGAGATGTACCGCCAACAGTCGCATTCCAACTCCCAATCCGACACCGACCTCAACGACCTCGCAGCCCTCCTCGCGCAGTGCGCCATCGCCGAAGCCTCCAATTCCCCTTCCTCCTCGAATTCCCATCTGATGAGGGATCCGAACGAGATGCTGAGCAAGCCTGACGCCATTTTAGCGGAGGCCGGCAGGAAGCAGGTCATGCTCGATGCGTTCAATGACGGGAGCAGTTTTATATGTTTGAAGTGTGGCGGGCTGTTTAGTGGGAGTAGGAAGGACGCGCATCTGGCCAACTGGTGTCAGTAGGATTTGGGGTTTAGGGTTTTGTGTGTCATGTTTGTGAGTTGTTATGGTATGGTATGGTATGGTATGGTATTCTATTTTTTGTGTGATGTTTATGAAGTATAATGAGTTGTGAGTCGTGGCCTTGTTACGGATTTTGTATCGTGAAAAGGTTGTAATACTTGGCAGTTGAGATAAGAGTGATAATTTACGCTTTTGGGGACTTATTTGATAAAACGTAGGCTGAATGAGATGGATATTTTGCTTTGAGAGGTGTATTTTTTTTTTTTTTTTTTTTTGTTGAGAAAATAGGAGAGTTGTAAATTTAACATCATAGATGTGTAATCTGAATAGTTAAGCTTAAGTCTCGCGTAATGTTCTAGCTATTAAAAATCGGTAAGAAAAGATTGGGCCTTATTAAGCCCATGAAATTCACAAATATGTTTTCTTTAAATAAAGTTTTTTTAGAATTCTTGTTCTTTTGACAAATTTAATAATTTAACGGGTCTGAATTCTCTGTTGTGTGATCTAACTTCTAAGACAATCATTATTGAAAATCAAATATGACCACTATATTCAAATTAGAGATGTAATGTAACCAAAATTATGACAAAAGGTTTTGAATATGGTTTGGAATTCAAAATACTCGGAGGGTTGTTGGGTAAAATTACACGCTTGCTGTATGTTGACTCAAAGTCAAGGGTCTCTTCTCAATCACAAAAAAGGTAGGCTGAAAGGCACTAATATCCAATTTTATTTTGAGAAATTCACAGAAAACCCTAGATATTTTTTGAATCCCTCATTTAGTGTAATGAACATGAACTAACAGTTTAGTTTCAAAATAATAGTTAATTAATAAGAATTGACCGATTTAATGTGATTAACATGTTAATGTAGATGCATTAATTTACACTGTAAGGAGGGAATAAAGGGGCAATGATATTATGAATTTCTTCCATTTTGTAATTTTCAGTAATGTACACTTCGCAATTTAGGAAACGACACGTCCTTTTTGCAAATTTCTCCTTTATTTATGTCCCTCCAAAATATTTCAAGAGTTGATATGATACTGATAGATGCATACCTCCTATCTAATGAAATTTAATGAAGACTGTATTTTGAGTTTTCATTTGGTGAATGATGGCAAAAACCTACCCGACTGTGTGTTTTGTTGCTTAGAGTAATTTTTAATGCACCTCTTGTAGTTATGTTAGTCCTGTCAAGATCATTAACAAGAACAAAAACGTCAAAAGGTTTTTCATACTTAGAACACACAAAAATAAATTGAAGGTGAAATGTTTGCTACAAAGATTATTAAATTCTAAAAGATTGATATTTTTTAGTGGGTATAGATTTATTTATTGGAAAATGAAAATAATCCAGAAAATTTCCAATCATTTTGTATGAACACTAGAAAGTTTCCGATCATAGTTTTCAAAAGAAAGAATATGAATAATTATTAACACTAAATATATTCCACACATTCGGTATTTTTCCATTTTCTCCAAATGTTTCACTTGCTATGCAACAATCTGTGTACCGGGTTGATCGGTTTTGCATCGTACATTATCTTGCAGAGGAAACAAAATTTCAAGAATCAAAATAGATATATATTTCAATCATTATTCAAGTTAAATGATGGCTACAATCTACCTTAAATATGTTAATTTCATAGTTTTAAAAATGATTCCACTACTAAAATCAGATATTCATTGAATCATATTACAATATATTGTACGAAGAACATCAATTTATAGTGGATCCCCATATACAAAAATACAAATCACACACAAAAATCAGTCTAAAAATACACATCAAGTTCATGACCCACCACACAAAATATACACACCAAGTTTAACCTCTTTCTTCTTCACTCTTCATTCTCCCTCTTCTTTTACTCTCCATCCGCTCACATTCTTACACACCCAACCAAAACAGAGCAAGAAGAACAAAGAAAGGAAACAAAAGAAAAGAGAGAGAAGCAGATTAACAATGAAAGGCTTACACAGCACAAGGTTCATCCTTCTCCCCACAACCAAACCCATCACCGGCGGCGGAGCCTCTCCTCCGCCTTCTCCCGTCTTCTCCACCTTCCTCTCCTCTCACCACCGCCTCTACCTCTTCCTCTTCCTCTCCTTCTTCACTCTCGCTTCCCTCCTCACCCTCCTCTCAACTACCACCGTTCACCCTCACCCTCTCAACTCTCTCTCCTACACAACCTCCTCCTCAACCCCTCTTCCTTCTCACATCTTTGAAACTCTTCTTCATTATGCGTCTCAGGCGAATTCGACGTCTCGCATGCCTGACGATGATTTGCGCTCTGTTGCAAACGTGTTGAGACGAAGGGGTCCGTGTAACTTGTTGGTTTTTGGGCTCGGAGCGGAGACTCCGCTTTGGAGAGCTCTCAACCATGGCGGCCGGACCGTGTTTCTCGATGAGAATGAATATTATGTTGAACATCTTGAAGGAAGACATGCTGGACTTGAGGCTTATGATGTTTCGTACACCACTCAGGTTTGTATATATTCACAATTTAGAGTTTTTTTAGCAGTTGCAAACAGAGTTTTTGAGTTAAATTTTGAAATTTTGAGTTCTTTGGTTTAAAGAAGAGTGAGTTTGAATTTAGAAGTCTAAATTCGAAATTTCAGTTTTGGAAGGGTAATCTGGATATTTTGCATAGTAAATTTTTTTGAATAGCCATATAGCATATCTTGCATATATAGTAAAATCTGAGGAAAAATTTACATATGAACATCAGAATAAACATAATTGTTTACAAAATCAATGAAAAATGGATAACTAATTCAAATGTATATTCTTAGTTCTTTAATTGCACAAGTAAATATACGTCCTATACATTCAAAAATGCATTTCTGAGCTGGATTCTCATTTAAATTTCCATTTACAAGCTAAATTCTACTTAATTAGCACATCCATTTTGCTCTAAAAAATACTTACAAATACAAAAATAAAATTATTCCAAAATTATAGGTCCGTGAGCTCGATGAGCTAATAACGTCGGCACGTGAAACTCGAAAAACAGACTGTCGTCCCGTCCAAAACCTTTTATTCTCAGAATGTCGCTTGGCAATCAATGATTTACCAAACTCACTATACGAAATAGATTGGGACGTAATATTGGTCGACGGTCCGAGAGGCTACTCTGCCTCGGCGCCTGGCCGGATGGCTGCTATTTTCACAGCAGGGGTCCTGGCCAGGTCGACAAGCGGCGGAAATCCGACGGACGTTTTGGTGCATGATTACGATCGGGAGGTTGAGAGGGTTTGTAGCAAGGAGTTTTTATGTTTGGAGAATTTTAAGGAAGGGAGCGGGACGGTTAATCTCGCGCATTATGTTATTAGAGGCGGCAACGCGGCTCGCCGAGACAGGTTTTGTATGAAAGGATAAGTGGTGAAATTAAAATGTTGGTACTTGGTTTGGAAATTAAATTGTCATTTCTTTTTCTTTTTCTTTTTTTGAAGAAAATACAGAGAAGGATAGTAATGAATTTTTATTGCTCTTCTTTGCAATATATATATCATTTTTGTCTCTTTAATAAGTTCCAAGTTTCTGTCTTGGTCATAAACAGAACTAAATTAGGATTTTAATGTGAAAATAGACAGTATATTCTTTTCAAAAAAAAATAGACAGCATAGGATTTGAATGGTGAGAGGTATTTGTAGTAGTAAATACAGAGCGCTTCACTTTCCCACTTTGGTTGAAAATTCAATTAATTGCTCGCTTGTCTTTAATTACCAACAGTTGCGCTATTTTTGTCATTAATGTGCTGGAACTGGACCACCAGTTAGGGCATTCCATTGTGCACTGTTGTCGGTGGACTGGACTGAGATTTCGTTCATTTTATGCAAAGAATAGAGATGAGCTTCTAAATATAAAGGGTTAACAAAATAAACCTTATTATGACAATAAAATATATTAATATGAATAGTAAATTAGTATGAAATTAAAAAATGATAAAATTTATTTATAGTAAATATAGATTTTAGAGGGTTCTGACCTAACTATCAATGTTGAGGACTATTTCTAATAAATTCAGTAGGGTTCAAGTTATGATTCATGAGTTCAACCGCTTATAAAGCATACAACCATTCACATCTACTATACATCACAAGTTCAATTTGTCAACAAAAAAGTCCGATTAGGCATTATGACCCTCTTTAACCAAGTTCAATTTGTCAACAAAAAAGTCCAATTAGGCATTATGACACTCTTTAACCTCTTATTAACATTACTTTTTTTTTCTTTCTAAAGAGCGCTTGAGCTCTTATTAACATTACTAACAACTATTTAGTCTTCACTCAAATTTTCGTTATAAACCAACTTTAACTCTTCCAAAACATATTACATATAATCCATCAAGAACTTAAATTTGATACAAGAATTACACCAATCCTTACTACACAAAAAATCATAAATGAACGAATCGAATAAAAATGGTAAACATACATCTATAATCCAGCTGAAACTAATCCGTGTAGTGTGACAATACCAATAACGACATTATCATCATCAACGACCGGCAAAAACTGCACGGGCGACGGAGCCGCTTCCATCTTCTTCATCGCATCAACCGCCATCGCATCAGCCGTTATCGTTCTTGGGTTTCTGTAACATCAAACAATCATCAGATAAAAATTACGATTTTACAGTAAGTAATATTTTACAATGGGAAATCTGAAAACACGACAGGCTTGAGCACGCCCAAAACGCGACGCTATACTATTCCGTTTTCAATATACTTTTTGTTTTATATATATTGTTTTCATTATTTTACGTATATACTGTTTATTGCCTCTAAAAAATTAATCCACATATACTATTTTGGTTAATTTTATATACCGTTTGTTGCCTCTATACTGTTTTTTCGCATCGTGCTGCACAACGAGAAAGCCCGTCATACAGTATCAGGTCCCTTTTACAATAAATAATGGAAGTGACAAATTGTTTTATACCTGTTACACACTTGGCCGACTGTTAGGTTGATGATAGCATCGGGCCCGCTCGCTGTGAGAGTACGTCTCAAATCGCCATCGGTAAACGTACCGATTAGTCGGTTGGACTCGTCGGTTACGAGAAGGCAACCGCATCCTTTACTTGATAATTCGGTTAGTTGGCTCATTATCAGATCTCCCTCTTTACATAAAGGAAGCTCGTTTTCCTTCTTCATCACATCCTTCACCTAAATTTCAAAATATAAAAATTCTCCTTTAATCATAAAGTAAACAAAATAATGGTACACAACATGGTTAAAATAGCATGATGGCTGCATGATAAGGTTTACAGTACAAATATGACTTCTACAGTTAGCTATAATCAGTTGTAAGATTGGCATTATAGACCATGTTTTGTCATGTTCTGTAATATTTTCCTAACCCAAATAAAGATTTAGTTCTTGAATTTATAAATCAAAGAAAGACGTAAAAGAAGAAAAAAGAATTATACTTTGAAGATGAGGCTCTTGCCGATTTTGCCAGCTGGATGATTCATTGCATATTGCTCCTTACTCAATTGATTCGCCTCCATTAAAGCCGCGACAATTGTATCGCCAAATACAATCTGAATGCCCGATGATGTCAGCGGAGCAAGTCCGAACGGGCAAATCTCGTCGCTCAACGGCAAATGCATGTTCATATCGCAGAGTTTTCCGAGCAATCCTCCTTTTCCATCCTCTGCTGACGTCACCGCTACGACATAAGCTCCCTTTGATTTTTTCTATCTATTAATTGTTTCTCCAAAGTTAAATGAATCCATTTTTTATATTCAGTGATCGGCAAGTATCAGTCGATCTATCTATTAATTGTTTCTCCAAATGTGAATTTTACTGATCTAATTTTGGTTTAAAATCTAAAAATCAGGTTATAATTGTGGCGAAGCTGTATTGGGGAGATGTGAGAGAGAAGCTTGTACAAGCAATATGAATAAGTCCATACGGTATAATTTCTTGATTTACGCTTCTTCCATCTGATTATGCTAGTAACAAATTCCATTCCAATTAATTAATTTAGGTACAGTTGCATGCTTCTTCTTTTTCTCAAATTCCAATTTAATAAAATGAAAAATAAATCTATAGAAACAGAATCATGCCGACCTGAAAAATAATTTGACGCCTCGCGTTGCAAGAAATGAAAAATGAGAAGTTTTATTTTGCAGGAAAACTCCGGTTCCAAAGACCGTTAAAAGACTTGAACCGTGCCGGTGCAGGGACCGGTATGGTGCCAGCTTATCAAGAGATAAGGAAAGTGGTACGGAAACAAGTAGCGGTACCGGTACGGAAAGTGTTGTGGCCGGTTCGTCTGTTGGAGGGGAGATTCATGTTAGATGAAGTTATCGGTCGATAAGAGCTTGTCTTTTATATATATATATTTTTTTTTTGTTTTCTTGGCTTTATTAGTAGGTTGGATTATTGCTGGATAGAAGATGTTAATAATGAATTTATGTGTTATTGTTGATATTCATGAGGAGATCAGATGATATTGTTGACATCCTTTATCTCTTCTTCTTTTTTATGAATGAAATATATATGTTTGATTTGGATGTTAAAATTAGAGCATGTTTTTGATATGTTTGACAGGTTTGAAAAGGTTGTAAATAAAAAAACATATAATTGTTATCAATGAATTCACTTACGAAGAAAGTTCTAAATTCAAGACAATAACCTCCAGATACATAAACCATTCATATCATTCACTAACATTTATAAATCACGAAAAAAATAATAAAAATCATCCTCAAAATCATAAAGCTTCAAATAATCCCTAAATCTTTACTTGAAGCGTACAAACAGAAAAATGCAAGGGTTAATAAAAATATGAATCAAATATTTTGTTACATTGTAATAGTTTGTTATGTTATATTATACTATATCATATTATACTATACTATATTATATTATACTATATCATATTATACTATATCATTCTATATTATACTATATCATATTATACCATATCATACTATATTATACTATACTATATCATACTATATCATATTATACTATATTATACTATACTATACTATATCATATTATATTATACTACACTATATCATATTATACTATATTATACTACACTATATCATATTATACTATATTATACTATATCATACTATATTATACTACACTATATCATATTATGCTATATCATACTATACTATCTATATCATATTATGCTATATTATACTATACTATATCATATTATACTATACTATATTATATTATACTATATCATACTACTTTATCATATTTTACTATACTACATCATGCTATATTATAGCATAGTGCATTATATTGTGTTACATTGTAATATTTTATTATGTCATATTATATTATATCGTATTATACAATATCATATTATAATATATCATACTATATTATCACATTTTACTGTATTACATCATGCTATATTATATCATATTACATTATATTGTGTTACAATATAATATTTTATTATGTTATATTATACTATATCGTATTATACTGTATCATATTATACTACATCATACTATATTATCACATTTTACTATACTACATCATGCTTTATTATATCATACTACATTATATTGTGTTATATTGCAATATTTTATTATGTTATATTATACTATATCGCATTATATTATATCATATTATACTACATCATGCTATATTATATTGTGTTACATTGTAATATTTTATTATGTTATATTGTACTATATCATACTATATTATATCACATTTTACTATACTACATCATGATATATTATATTATACTACATTATATTGTGTTACATTGTATTATACTATATCATATTATATCATATTATATTTTATTATACTACATCACACTATATTATATTTATACTATACTATATCATATTATACAATATTATAATATAATATTATGTTATATAATTTAATATGCACTATTACATTATGGATGTGATTGTAGGAAGGGGGCGGAATTAGAGGGGGAAATTATTTATGGCAATTTAGATTGCTGAAAATTATATTTTAAGAAGGCTGGATTTATGGGAATATTACAAGGCTGGAAATCACATTACACCTTCCATTTTTAACTTGATATCTCAACTAAAACATTAATGAAAATAAAACAAATGACAAGTAAAGGAGCGATTGTGTTCAGAATAAATTATTATGTATTTAAATGTAATGTACGTGCGAACACAATAAATTATTATATATTTAAATGTAATGTACGTGCAGTACAATATTGCCATATATTCTCAGATATAAGAGGAAAGATTTGAATTTCAATAGTTACTCTCTTCAAACAAATATAAGAGGAAAGAGATCCATTAGATTGACACAATATACATAAAATATACTCACAAAAGGAATGTAAATGTGCTCTAATTTTAACATCCAAATCAAACATATGCATTTCAGTCATAAAAATTTAAATTATACCAAATTCAAGCACAAACCAATTTTTATTTCTTTTGACAACAAAGTTTAACTATTGCCGTAAACAAATTTTATTCTTTTATATTTTAACAACCAACAAAATTATAAATGCATTTCAATAAAAAAGAATACAATAAATCTCATTAAAAAAAAGTCACTCCTAATACATAAAAGCCTAATCCAAACCCCATTCTAACACTTCTCGGCACGAATTTCAATGTTGATGCTGACGTGGCAGTAAGTAATTTTGAGATGCTTTGTGTATTTCACTAGATTATCGTGCCTCAATGGACTGCTTCTCAAAACCAATCCTTTCTATTTTTCAAAAAAAAAAAAAAATTATCGAAACCACCATTTTTACTAAATTTTAATTAATTAAAAAAGAAAAAAAAGTGAAGTACATGTTGTCAAAGAAAAAGACCTGATCGCCTAACCGTAAGGACAGAGCTTCATATGGTTGCGCAACGCCCGCCGCCTTGTTGTGAGCCTCCTTAGAGGAGCTGGATTCCGCGTCGGGGGAATATCTAATTTTATAAAAATAATTACATTATAACAAATATCAAACAATCATATATATCCCTCTAAAATTAAAAATTTCCAAATTCCATTTATCATGAGTAAAATAATTTCATTTATCTAATTTCTATCAGTGAATATAAAAAATGGATTCATTTAACTTCAATTCATTCAAATAACCTAATTCACACCAAATTAGTTCACTTAACCACAAATTCAGACTGAATTGGGGCTTAATAAGACCAAACAACCCTTAAGTAACCCATTGCAGCAAAATTCAGACCTAATCGGACAAAATAATCACTTATTTGTCGAACTTCGAACCAAATAATCTATGATTTGAAGAAATTCAGAAGTAATGAGGACAAAATAAGCTTTGATAATCCCTACTTAAGCTCTATTGCGAGCTGATTTGACGAAATAACAAAGATTGGATGTTGATAATCCGTACTTAAGCTCTATTATGAGCTGATTTGACGAAATAACAAAGATGGGATGTTGATTCAGTGTCGAATCAGCCCAAATTAAACCAAAAAATAGAATCGCTAACCTGGAGATGGTGAGAAGTAGAGCCAGCTAGGGTTTCGAATCTGGTCACGAGAGGACGGCGAGATCGAGAGCTGCGATCTAGGGTTGGTTTCTAATCTGCAGAAGGAAGTGGAGGGCGAGAGACTCGCATGGCAGAGCTGCTCCGTGCGTGAAGTAGAGCCAAGCAGCCGGGTTTCTAATCTCGAGTCGTCTCTGTCCGTTTATTGAAGAAGAAGTAGAGAAGAGAATCTGATTGAAGAAGGAGAGTCGAGTCGTTTATATCCGTTCATCGAATCCGTTCATTGAAGTTCCGTTATGATACAATGAGATACGAAACCATGAAATCAATTAAATCGTGAAAACAAGAAAGCAACATGACGCTTTACCCAAACTTCATCGATGACTCATCGAACCTTCATCATGTCTTTCCGCTGTTAGGAACCATCCAATTTATTTACCAATTTTATTCATCATTGCAATAGGATTGTAATTAGAAACCAAAAGATCTACACTCGACATCACACATCTATAGGAAAAAATTACAAAGGAAAGAATCAATCAAATAAACATGTCGGTAAAAAGACAGAACATGGTCGTAGTGCTCATAATCCTGCTGAAACTAATCCGTGTAGTGTGACAATACCAATAACAATATTATCTCCATCAATGACCGGCAAAAATTGCACAGGAGATGGAGCAGACTCCATCTTTTCCATCGCCTCAACCGCCATCATATCAGCTGTAATTGTTCTTGGATTCCTAAATCCCATCAAATAAACACAATGTAAATTACAAGTTTATAATTTTTAATGAAAGTTAGACGAAGAAATAATTATAATGTAAATAACAAGTTCGTAATTTGTAATGAAAGTGAGATGAAGAGTCTTCTGAATTATTATTTTGCAATACCTGTTGCACACCTGACCGACTGTCAGGTTATTGACCGTCCCGCTTGATACGAGAGTACGTCTCAGATCTCCGTCTGTAAACGTACCGATTAGTCGGTTCGAATCGTCAATTACTAAGAGGCACCCACATCCTTTATTATTCGACTCGGCTAGTTGCTCCATTATCATGTCACTTTCCTTGCATAAAGGAAGCTCACTTTTCTTCTTCATCACATCCTTCACCTAAATTTAAAAAATTCTCATTTGATTTGTCTCATAATGTAGGAGAAAACTAAAACAACGAGAAAAGAATCGTACTTTGAGGATGAGCCTCTTGCCGATTCTGCCAGCTGGATGATTAGTCGCATAATGTTCTTTACTGAGCCTATTCGTCTCCATTAAAGAAGCAACAATTATACCGCCAAAAGCCTCATGAACGGCTGGTGATGTCAGCGGGGCGAGTCCGAACGGGCAAATCTCACCGCTCAACGGTAAATGCACGTTCGTGTCACAGACTTTTCCGAGCAATCCGCCTTTTCCATCGTCCGATGATGTCACCGCTATGATATACGCTCCCTTTGTCTTTGCGAATGGAACCAGCTTGATTAGTTCCTGTTCGAAAGAAAAAAGTTGATTACTTTGAAAATCTCCAGCCATTGTTGATAATATTTGAAATTTTGAGGCTAGTTACCTCAGAAGCGCCGGACTTAGACAAGAGAACAAGAATATCATTGGGGAACAACGAACCAAGATTGCCATGAAGAGCCTTAAGCGGGCAAAGATAGGATGATCTGATGATGCCAAGAGAAGCAAATGTCTCGGCCCATTCTAAAGCGACGTTGCTGGATTTGCCGACGCCGGAGAAGAAGATCGCTCCTGGCGCATTGAGAAGGATTTTGGCGAAAGTTTGAACCTCAGGGAAGTTGAGGTTGCGGAAGGAGTGGGTGAAGTGGCTGACCTGGGAGTTGGCGGAATGGTAGAGAACAGGAAGTGGGACATCCTTGTCCAGAGAGAAAGAAGGAAGAGAACCCATTCTGCTAGAGAAATGCGTGAATGAAATTATGAGGTTTTTAAAGGGTTGAAATGTAAAAATTAGAAGGAGAGGGGAGGTGGAAGAAGCGGGGCTGGGAATGAAGGAAGGAATGGAAGCTGGCGAGGTATATATAGGTTTCTTGAGCTTAGCTGTCCAGTTACTTTTAGCAACTTATTGTTACGAGTCTATGACTTACGAGTTGTGACAGATAAGCAATGGAGGGTCTCTTTGTCTTTCGGTTCAAATTTTATTTGGTCTGTTAATTAAGCCTCAAATAGCATAATTAAGTTAAAAGCACCAATTAAATGATGTGATATTTCTGATCGTCCATAAAGGCAGCTCATTGGGCCTGTCAATGTTATTCAAAATGTTTTTTTGTTTGATATGAAAAGGCCAGCTCATTGGCCCTGCCAATGTAGATACTTCAGTTATAGTAACATTATCTACAGTGTTCAAGCTAACTATTAATAATGTAATGATCCAAAGAATTAACCAGGAAATAAAATTCTAACCCTGTTAAGAAAGGAATAAGACTTTGGGTCGTTTTCTATTACTAAATGTTGACAATTAATTGTTCAAAATTCCAAATTAGTTCTTAGTCCAGTTCGAACTCTTATCCACACAAAATATATTTTTTCTTTTTGAGCTGAAATTATTGTCAAACGTGATCCCATTTATTATTCTTTATTTTCTCCAAATGGGCAGCTGAGCCTAGTTTATTTGAGATCTTAGTTACTTGAGGTTTATTTTGAAAACGAAGAAATGGCTTATAAAATTAGAAAATGAGATATTATTTAAACCTTTACTGATCAAACATTTTCATAAAAGAAATAAATGTTTTTTTTAGTTAAACCGAAATACTTGTGAAAGTTTACTTCTTTTTTTTTTTTTTTAATTCATAGAGAGATAATATCATCCTAAATTTCTAATCAAGGAGACTGGTAGCTATAGAGACTAAAAGAGTTGGATTTTGGTTTGGATATCGATGTTATAATTATTATTCCACTCTAAGTTACGTTTCAAACCAAGCCTTGTACATTTTTTTCCACGTACTAAAATCTTCTAATCCCCCCCATAAATACACCATCCTAGCTAGGGCGCTCATATCTTCTCTTTCAATTTCAATTTTCTTTCAATCAACTTTAGTCCATAAATGGCGAAGAATTTGGTTCTTGTGGCTTTTTCAGTACTCAGTCTTGTCGCTGTTGTAACTGCCACAGCCGGCACCGCCACGTATTACACCGCACCATACACCCGTTAAGTTTCATCTCATTCTCAGTTATCACTATTTTCTTACATGTATAGAGGCAGAGGTAAAAGAAAATTAAAATGGCTCTGTTGAAGAAAACAGCTACAAATGATTATGTTAGTTAATGAAATGATCACATATGCATCCGTTTAGAGTTCAAAAAATCTGAGACAATACTTCCATCAAAAGAAAAAGATTGATATAATATGATAACTACTGAGATATGTAGTCTTTACTCTATAGTGTGACCAAGAACTAATAATCATTATAATTTGATTAAACATTTATATCCTTTAATTAGTGCTTTTAAATTAATTATGCTATCTGAGGCTTAATTAACAGCCCAAATGAAATTTGAACCGAAAGACAAAAGAGACCCTCCATTGCTTATCTGTCACAACTCATAAGTCATAGACTCGTAATAATAAGTTGCTAAAAATAACTGGAGATGTAATGTCGATCCAAAGAAACCCATATATACCTCGCCAGCCTCCATTCCTTTTGCATGGTTAGGATAACCTATATTGACAATTGTCGATGCTAAGAATATCGTCATTGGTACTATAACGCTACACAGACTCGTCTCCAGCGAAGTTAGGATAACTTATTCTGCTGCTTTCTCTTTTGCATGGTTCAGTTGATTGCATAGTTTCTTCCAATATCTTATTTACTTGTATATATATATAAGACTATAAGTGAACTCATTTTCTAAGTTATTCCTATGTCTCACTGTTTATCTAATCTCACTCTGAATTAACTATATATTAAGAATTTCTTGTTCTCACACACATGACATGCGACTTGTGACAACTTGAAAATGAGATGATTGCTGCCTACCTACTCAATACAGGAAACTTTACACAGGAAATCGTTTGAACAACGCCTGAACGTCACACTTCAGTGATGACTCAATCAAAATGGGATTCTGTTGAAAATGTCTACATTTTAATTGTTATACCAAATCAAACATAGATAAGGCCTACTAGAGGATCCAGGCTGGCATGCATTTTGTAGGAATCTCTTATCATTTTGCCTGAGATAATATATTATCAGTTATTGTCACATATTTTCATGTTGAAGGAATAAGAAGAATTCATACATTCAAAAATATCTCTTTTTATGGTTACTAACATAATATAAGCTAAGATGACAAAATCAAAACAAAACAAAAGGTGAAGCAATCAAAAACTATTCAAAACATTCATCATAATGGCATTTCATAAAATATTCAAACTTCAAAATTCCAAAACTCCAAAATCACCACTCACACTCTTCCAAATTTCAAACATCCCAACATTCAGAACTTTACAAACACCGTCTCATTTTTAGTTAAAAAAAAGTTAATATTAACCAGATTCACTTCTCCATCTCGGCATTGCCGCACACTTTCTCGGCTTTGGCCTTGATCATCACTTCTACCAACGCTGCCATTGATTCACCATAAAGAAGTTGGTATTGAGGTGATAAAATCTGAAGGAATCTAGATTCCAGGTCGTCAACGTCAAATGTATATTTTGATCCGCCAGGATTCCTAAATGCCCGCCTTTCCTATCCTGAGCTGACGTCACCGTAATGAGACAAAGATCCTTTATTGTTCCCTTGGCATAAACAGCCAGTCGCACTAATTCCTGAAGAAAAAACATGTTAAATTGTGTAAAAATAATGGATCTTTTGTGATGTTTAATCACCACTTACATTGCAGGAACCTAAAGTGGAGATGAGGACAAAGATGTCCTTCGGACGTATTGGACTGCCGATTTTCAGCGCTTCCTTTGGGCAAAGGAAGGCCGATCTACTGAGGCCAGCACAAGCAAATGTGTCAGCCAACTGCTCCGCCACGCTGCAGGATCCGCCAACGCTGGAGAAGATTGCTCCGGGCGCATTGAGGAGGGTATTGACGAAGGTTTGAGAGTGGAGTAGGTTATGTTCCTTGTAGAAGTTAATAATGCGGCTCCGCTCGGCGTCGATAGCACGAGCGAGACAATCTTCGAGGCTTACGATAGCCATTGCAGAGCTGTGGAAAAACAGATCTATGTTTCTTGGAATGGAGAGAGAGGAGTAGACGATATGATTCTCAGTTTTCTTTGAGTTGGAACTTGGCATCTCCAGTTTAGTATGAAATGGATAGATCCGATTCCAATGTGATTAATATTTTATAGCACCAAAATTCTCATTTCAATAAAATTAATTTAAGGCTTCTTCATAAAACTGAGAAAATATTTTGTTTTCTGAAAAGAAAAAATCACTATAATTTGTTGTTTGATTTGATGTATTTTGAGGAATTATAAACATAAATACAATATTTGACCCAAAATCCTTTGTTTGATTTAACATAATCCTACATTTTAGACGCTGAAATCCTTTGTAATGCATAATGAAATGCAGGATAACAACTTTACATCAACTAATCTCTCAAACTAACTTGCAGCAACTTATCTAATTTTTTTTTCACTCACCTCTCTTTGCATTTAATTTATTGTTTTTTCTTTTGTAGTATAGCAATTTTTAACAACTTGATTTTCCTTCAAATTTTTTTAACAACTTGATGAGTCATGTATTTCTTTTTTAATTTATTTATTTACTTACTGGATATTTTATCTTATGAAAAAAGGAGAAAAATTGATAATTTCGGATAATTTCTTTGATATGTAATCTCCTTTGGTAACTATTTATTTTGTATCGGTATTGTAACAAACAAGAATTTTATTTTGTGCCGGTTTTAGTGATACATGTTTAATATCACTAATTCGAATAGAATTGTGGGGGCTAATATTCTTTTTTTCTTTATTTAATACTTTGGATCAAATTATGGAATATATTTGTTTAATCCCTTGTACCAAATTATGATATATATTTGTTTAATCTTTTATACCTAATAATCATCATATAACTAACTTAATCAAAATTGAAATACCGAATTTACCTCAAAAATCAAATTGAAATAGCAATAATTTTCAGACAACAAATCTCCAATCACTTTTTAAACAACTAAAAAGTGAATTAATATTGAGCTTTTGGCGTATAATCGTCACGCCCCAAAACCTATTAAAATCTAGGGTTTGTGACGGGACAACCGTCGTAGCCGAAGCTACAAGGCCTCTTCAACCATGGCGGCCGGACGGTGTTTCTTGATGAGAATCAGTATTATGTTGAACATCTTGAAGGAAGACATGCTGGACTTGAGGCTTATGATGTTTCGTACACCACTCAGGTTTGTATATATTCACAATTTAGAGTTTTTTTAGCAGTTGCAAACAGAGTTTTTGAGTTAAATTTTGAAACTTTCAGTTCTTTGGTTTAAAGAAGATTGAGTTTGAATTTAGAAGTCTAAATTAGAAATTGCAGTTTTGGAAGGGTAATCTGGATATTTTGCATAGTAAATTTTTTTGAATAGCCATATAGCATATTTTGCATATATAGTAAAATCTGAGGAAAAATTTACATAGGAACATCAGAATAAACATAATTGTTTACAAAATCAATGAAAAATGGATAACTAATTCAAATGTATATTCTTAGTTCTTTAATTGCACAAGTAAATATACGTCCTATACATTCAAAAATGCATTTCTGAGCTGGATTCTCATTTAAATTTCCATTTACAAGCTAAATTCTACTTAATTAGCACATCCATTTTGCTCTAAAAAATACTTACAAATACAAAAATAAAATTATTCCAAAATTATAGGTCCGTGAGCTCGACGAGCTCCTAACGTTGGCACGTGAAACTCGAAAAACAGACTGTCGTCCCGTCCAAAACCTTTTATTCTCCGAATGTCGCTTGGCAATCAACGACTTGCCAAACCAATTATATGAAATAGATTGGGACATAATTCTAGTTGACGGGCCGAGAGACTACTCCGCCTCGGGGCCTGGCCGGATGGCTGCTATTTTCACAACAGGCGTCTTGGCCAGGTCGACAAGCGGCGGAAATCCGACAGACGTTTTGGTGCATGATTACGATCGGGAGGTTGAGAGGGTTTGTAGCAAGGTGTTTTTATGTTTGGAGAATTTTAAGGAAGGGAGCGGGACGGTTAATCTCGCGCATTATGTTATTAGAGGCGGCAACGCAGCTCGCCGAGACGAGTTTTGTATGAAAGGATAAATTGTGAAATTAAAATGTTGGTACTTGGTTTGGAAATTAAATTGTCATTTCTTTTTCTTTTTCTTTTTTTGAAGAAAATACAGAGAAGGATAGTAATGAATTTTTATTGCTCTTCTTTGCAATATATATATCATTTTTGTCTCTTTAATAAGTTCCAATTTACTTTCTTGGTCATAAACAGAACTAAATTAGGATTTTAATGTGAAAATAGACAGTATATTCTTTCAAAAAAGAAAAAGAAAAAAAAGAAAATAGACAGCATAGGATTTGAATGGTGAGAGGCATTTGTAGTAAGTAAATACAGAGCGCTTCACTTTCTCACTTCGGTTGAAAATTCATTTAATTGCTATCTTGTCTTTAATTACCAACAGTTGTGCTATTTTTGTCATTAATGTGCTGGAACTGGACCACCAGTTAGGGCTTTCCATTGTGCACTGTTGTCGGTGGACTGGACTGAGAATTCGTTCATTTTATGCAAAGAATAGAGATGAGCTTCTAATTATAAAGGGTTAACAAAATAAATCTTTTTACGACAATAAAATATATTAATATGAATAGTAAATTAGTATGAAATTAAAAAAATGATAAAAATTTATTTTTAGTAAATATAGATTTTAGAGGGTTCTGACCTAACTATCAGTGTTGAGGACTATTTCTAATAAATTCAGTAGGGTTCAAGTTATGACTTGTGAGTTCAACCGCTTATAAAGCACACAACCATTCACATCTACTGTACGTCACAAGCTCAATTTGTCAACAAAAAGTCCAATTAGGCATTATAATTTATGTCACTCTTTATCCTCTTATTAACATTACTAACAACAATTATTTAGTCTTCACTCAAATTTTCGTTATAAACCAACTGTAACTCTTCCATAACATATTACATATAATCCATCAAGAACTCAAATTTGATACAAGAATTACACCAATCCTTACTACACAAAAAATCATAAAAGAACGAATCGAATAAAAATGGTGAACATACATCTATAATCCAGCTGAAACTAATCCGTGTAGTGTGACAATACCAATAACGACATTATCATCATCAACGACCGGCAAAAACTGCACGGGCGACGGAGCCGCTTCCATCTTCTTCATCGCATCAACCGCCATCGCATCAGCCGTTATCGTTCTTGGGTTTCTGTAACATCAAACAATCATCAGATAAAAATTACGATTTTACAGCAAGTAATATTTTACAATGGCAAATTTGAAAACGTGATAGGCTTGAGCATGCCCAAAATGTGACGATATACTATTTCCGTTTTCAATATACTTTTTGTTTTCTATATACTGTTTTCATTATTTTACGTGTATATTGTTTATTGCTCTAAAAAAATAATTCACATATACTATTTTGGTTAATTTTATATACCGTTTATTGTCTCGAGAAAACCCGTCGTGCAGTATCAGGTCCCTTTTACAATAAATAATGGAAGTGACAAATTGTTTTATACCTGTTACACATCTGGCCGACTGTTAGGTTGATGATAGCGTTGGGCCCGCTCGCTGTGAGAGTACGTCTCAAATCACCGTCGGTAAACGTACCGATTAGTCGGTTTGATTCGTCAGTTACAAGAAGGCAACCGCATCCTTTACTTGATAATTCGGTTAGTTGGCTCATTATCAGATCTCCCTCTTTACATAACGGAAGCTCGTTTTCCTTCTTCATCACATCCTTCACCTAAATTTCAAAATATAAAAATTCTCCTTTAATCATAAAGTAAACAAAATAATGGTACACAACATGGTTAAAATAGCATGATGGCTGCATGATAAGGTTTACAGTACAAATATGACTTCTACAGTTAGCTATAATCAGTTGTAAGATTGGCATTATAGACCATGTTTTGTCATGTTCTGTAATATTTTCCTAACCCAAATAAAGATTTAGTTCTTGAATTTATAAATCAAAGAAAGACGTAAAAGAAGAAAAAAGAATTATACTTTGAAGATGAGGCTCTTGCCGATTTTGCCAGCTGGATGATTCATTGCATATTGCTCCTTACTCAATTGATTCGCCTCCATTAAAGCCGCGACAATTGTATCGCCAAATACAATCTGAATGCCCGATGATGTCAGCGGAGCAAGTCCGAACGGGCAAATCTCGCCGCTCAACGGCAAATGCATGTTCATATCGCAGAGTTTTCCGAGCAATCCTCCTTTTCCATCCTCTGCTGATGTCACCGCTACGACATAAGCTCCCTTTGATTTTGCGCATGGAACAAGGTTCATTAGCTCCTGTTCGAAAGAAATAAAACCATATTAATCCATTAAAAAGGATCAAATCTTGAACTTGTATTGCGAATTTGAGGCTAAAAAATTACCTGAGAAGCGCCAGATTTAGAGAGGAGAACAAGAATATCTTTAGGAGACAACAAACCAAGATCGCCATGAAGAGCATTGAGCGGGCAGAGAAACAGCGATTCGGCGAGGCCGAGAGAGGCCAAAGTCTTGGCCCATTTATCGGCGACGATGCCGGACTTGCCGACGCCGGAGAAGAAGATCTTGCCGGGCGCATTGAGGAGGGTTTGCGTGAAGGAGAAGGCCTGAACGAGGTCGAGTTTGTGGAAGAAGTTGGTTAAGTGGTCGAGCTGGGATTGGAAGAGCCGGGAGAGGTCTGAGACGCCGAACTTGGCCGGAGAGAGAGATGGAAGAGAACCCATGTTTTGTTTGATGAAACGGCTGAATGGGATCGTTGGTTTTGGGTCTTTTGAGACGAATTTACTTCGATAACGGGGGTGAATTGAATTGTGAAGAATGGAAATGAGAAGGAGAGGGGAGGAGGGAAAGGGGAAGGAAGAAGCGGGGAGGGGAGGGGAGGGAGGAAGACAGTTTTTCAGCAGATCATGTGCGGAAGAATTTATCGAGAGGACCCACCCACCATATGGACGGATCTAGGCCCAAACTCTAATCAAGATAAAAGCTTAATAAAATGTTTGGGCCACGGCCTTTCTGTCTAAATTGATCATACTTTTTGATTTGAGCATGTTTGGTGTAATTTGATTTGATATCATTTTTTTGCTTGATGAAATATAAATATTTAAAAATTGGTATTAGGCTCAAATTTATAAGTACTTCAAACTGTGAAAAAAAATATTATTATAGGATGAAAGATGTATTGTGTAGGGACGTAGGGTAAAAAGGATATACATTCTTCGGAAAAGTTTATTGTGGATTCATCTACAACAACAGACAGGCATACACCGGGCTAGCCAAGTAAAATGGTAGCATAATAACTACAAAGATCGTGGTTCTTATTCCGTTATCAGAACGTCAGGGATCTTCATCCAATATCACATCCCCTATAGGAAAAAATCACAAATGAAAGAATATAACAAATGTATAGGCTGAAAAAACGACAGAACACAATCTTAGCGCTCATAATCCAGCCGAAACAAGCCCATGTAGCGTAATAATACCAATAACGGCATTATTATCATCAACAACAGGCAAGAATTGCACGGGAGATGGAGCCGCCTCCATCTTATCCATCGCCTCGACCGCCATTGCATCCGGACTAATCACTCTTGGATTTCTGTCAGATAAAATAATCATAATGTAAATCAAAAGTTTGTAATTTGTAATGAAACTGAGTCAAAGTATTTTCTGAACTATTATTTTGTAATACCTGTTGCACACCTGACCGACTGACATGTTGTTGACGGTCCCGTTTGATACGAGAGTACGTCTCAAATCTCCGTCTGTAAACGTACCGATTAGTCGGTTCGAATCATCAATTACTAAGAGGCAACCACATCCTTTATTATTCGACACGCCTAGTTGCTCCATTATCATGTCACTTTCCTTGCATAAAGGAAGCTCACTTTGCTTCTTCATCACATCCTTCACCTGAAGATGAAAGTTTCTCTTTTAATCGTTAAATAAACACATAAAGATTAAAAAAAGGAGAACTAAAAGAACAAGAAAATAATGGTACTCTGAGGATGAGCCTCTTGCCGATTCTGCCAGCTGGATGATTGGAAGCATAATGCTCTTTACTGATCATGTTTGACAGCATTAAAGAAGCGCAAATCATACCGCCAAAGGCCGCTTGAATGGCTGGTGATGTCAGCGGAGCGAGTCCGAACGGGCAAATCTCGCCGCTCAACGGTAAATGCACGTTCATGTCGCAGAGTTTTCCGAGCAATCCGCCTTTCCCATCCTCTGCTGAAGTCACTGAGATGATATACGCTCCCTTTGACTTTGCAAACGGAACCAGCTTGATTAGTTCCTGTTTGAAAGAGATATGTGTTTATTTGTTGAAAAAAAGATCAACTTTGTTGATAAGTTTGACATTTTGAGGCCAATTACCTCAGAAGCGCCGGACTTGGACAAAAGAACAAGGATATCTTTGGGAAACAGCGAACCAAGATTGCCATGAAGAGCCTTCAGAGGGCAAAGATAGGATGATTTGACGATGCCAAGAGAAACTAAGGTATCCGCCCATCCCGACGCGACGGTGCCGGATTTGCCGACGCCGGAGAAGAAGACTTCGCCGGACGCATTGAGGAGGATTTCGGCGAAAGTTTGAGCCTGAGACAGGTCCAGTTGGCGGAAGAAGTTGATGAGATGGCCGATCTGGGAATTGCAGAGATAGGACATAACGGAAAGAGGGACCGGCTTGGCTGGAGAAAGAGAAGGGAGAGAACCCATTCTGCTAGATGAAATGCCTGAATAAAATTATGAGATTTTTAGAGGGGTGAATTGTGAAAATGAGAAGGAGAGGGGAGGAGAGGAAGAAGCGTGGAAGGAATGGAAGCTGCAGATGACTTAATTTAGATGTTCTGTTATTTTTAGCACCTTGTTGTTATGAGTTCTATTTTTAGCAACTTAGTGTTACGAGTCTTAATTTTAGCAACGTAGTGTTACGAGTCTTATTTTTAGCAACTTACTGTTACGAGTCTTATCTTTAGCAACTTATTGTTTCGAGTCTATGACTTGTGACTTGTCAGTTACGAGGAGATAAGTAATGGAGGGTCTCTTTGTCTTTCGGTTCAAATTTCATTTGAGCGTTTAATTAAGGCACAAATAGCCTAATTAAGTAAAAAGCACCAATTAAAGGATGTGATATTTCTGAACGTCCATAAAGGCAAGCTCATTAGGCCTGTAAATGTTATTCATAATATTTTTTTTTGTTTGATATGAAAAGGCCAGCTCATTGGGCCTGGCAATGTAGATACTTGGATTATAGTAGCATTATCTACAGTGTCAAGCTACTATTAATAATGTATTATCCAAAGAATTAACAAGGAACGAAAATTCCAACCTTGTTAAGAAGGGATTAAGACTTGGGTCGTTTTCTATTACCAAATGTTGACAATTAATTGTTCAAAATTCCAAATTAGTTCTTAGTCCCGTTCGAACTCTATCCCCACAAGCTATATTTTTTCTCTTCTTTTTTTAAAGGTTTGGAAGACGAAAAGAAAAGTCGGCCAACAATTCCATAAAATAAATAAAAAGAGTTACAAGATTAAAAAAGTAAAAGAGATACAACACATATCAAACTGACTAAGATCAACACCAAAGAAAGAAATAGAAAAAGAAATTCTTAGACAGTTTCGTTGCAGCAAGTCTCCCACGCCAGAGAAGAAACACCGTCTAGAAGCAGCATTGATTATTCTTTTTGAGCTGGAATAATTGTCAAACGTGATCCCCATCTATTATTCCTTTTCTTTTTCCAAATTGGCAGCTGAGCCAGTTTATTTGAGATCTTAGTTACTTGAGGTTTATTTGAAAACCAAGAAATGACTTATAAAATTAGAAAATGAGATATTATTTAAACCTTTACTGATCAAACATTTTCATAAAAGAAATAAATGTTTTTCTTTAGTTAAACAGAAACATTTGTAAAGTTTACTTTTTTTTTTTTAATTCATAGAAAAATAATATAATCCTAAATTTGTAATCAAGGAGACTGGTAGCTATAGACTATTGGTTTGGATCTCAATGTTGTTATTATTATTCCAACTCTAAGTTCCGTTTCAAACCAAGCCTTGTACATTTTTTTCCAGGTACTAAAATCTTCAAATCTCCTATAAATACACCATCCTAGCTAGGGCATGTTATTTCCTCATATCTTTCTCTTTTAAGTTTTCTTTCAATTAAATTTCGTTCATAAATGGCAAAGAATTTGGTTCTTGTGGTTTTTTCAGTACTCAGTCTTGTCGCTGTTGCAACTGCCACAGCCGGCACCGCCACGTATTACACCGCACCATACACCCGTTAAGTAACATCTCGTTCTCAGTTATCACTATATTTTATTTTCTTACATTTTCTTACATGTATAGATGTAGAGGTAAAAGAAAATTAAAGTGGCTCTGTTGAAGAAAACAGCTACAAATGATTATGTAGTTAATGAAATGATCCCATATGCATCCGTTTAGAAGTTCAAAAAATCGAGACAATACTTCCATCAAAAGAAAAGGATTGATATAATATGATATTATAACATGGACTTGCAGTTCTTACTCTTAAACTACTGAGATATGTAGTCTATACTCTATAGTGTGACCAAGAACTAATAATCATTATAATTTGATTAAACATTTATAAACTAAGCCTCATCAGAAACTTACCAATCATCTATTTTTTGCATTAAACAAATACAGCATCAGCGTGTTATGGATACACAGATGAAGGCACACTGATCGCCGCTGCAAGTGGACCCCTCTACAACAACGGTGCGGCTTGTGGAAGAATGTACAAAGTCACATGCACTGGACCGACTAACCAAGGCGACCTTCATCCGTGCACCGGCCAGTCTGTCACGGTCAAGATCGTGGATCTCTGCCCGTCTGGTTGTCAGGCAACTATCGACCTTTCTCAGGAGGCTTTCTCCACCATAGCTAATACCGATGCCGGCAAAATCAATATTGACTATACTTTGTAAGTTTTGAGTTTTTATTACTTGTTCTTGTTTTGTTGATAAAATGATTATATGTTAGGCATGTTTGTTGTTGATATACATTTTGAGTCATGCATCGTCGTTAGTTGTTTTTCTTGATTGAATAAGTGCAAGCTGCTTATTTTGCAGGGTTTGAAGAACCAGGGGATGAGAAAATTATCACAAGACGTGCAATAGATCTTGTAACTAATAGTAAATAATAATAAGCATGCAACGTTTAGCAGTAATTTATAATTTCTGTATTTTTTTACAACTCCAAGTAGAAAAAAAATGTAACAGAATAATGTTTTGAATGAAAGCAGTTTCGTTAAGTTTTACTCACATGAATCCTCCCTGCTGAGTTCTGGCAATTATTTGAAGCTTACATATTAAATCAGAGTGCATTATTAGTTAAACAAATATTTGAATACTTTTGTCAGTGCTGGTTATCTATCATGTGTTGTTTTAATTTGTACTTGGACGGTTTAAATAAATAAATAAATCGTCTCAGACGGCCCACTCAAACCGAATTCAAAGAACCAAAGGCCCAATAAATGATGTATTGATTATAATGTATTGATTACTACTTAATTAAGACGGTGATTAAGAGTTCATTCTAGAGAATCAATGCACCAAAAAGAAATCCAAGGAAAGCCACAAGAAAAAGAACCTGAAAAAAAGCTCATAATTTATTTATTTTTAATTCCTAAGTGAGGTTATAATGTAGACCACTATTGTTGCACATGAAATTATTTGATTTTTTTATTCAATCATTCGAAGTCTAAGGACCATTTGTCATAAAAACTGTTGGTTAAAAATGACAAAATCCCCAATCGAATAGAAGCGGTCAAGGAAACACGACTTGAAAAAGCCGGCGATTTAGACTTGGATCATTTAGAGGTAATTTAATTCCATTGTCTTTTTAATTTAGTTTGATTTTTCCTAAAGAATCTGTATACAATTTAGGAACAAAAAAATCCCGTTTCTAATCTAACCTTTTATTCTCAAATGCTTTAAATTGCTGTAATCGAGCTTCAATTATTGTGTTTCAGTCATTTTTTAGGTTTTCTGTTGTAAAATTATCATCAATTTTAGAGAACTACAGCCAGGCCATTGTTGGATCAAATTATTCACTTCTCTCCCTTTTTTTGGTTATTTTCGTGTGTAGAAAAAGAAAGGGATGTTTCATCATTCAAGCTTTCTAGCTGGAGGTGCAACCAAAGCATCTGGCCTGCTCACCGCAGAAAATGGGGTTCAAAGTTTTTTTTTTGATGTAATGAATCCAGGTCTAGCCTAGTCCAGTGATTAGATTAAATATAGGTTTTAAAAAAGAATTGCAAATTGATGTCCTTGCCAAGAGAGTTGGCAATACATCGTGAAAATAACAAACCAGACAAAACTAACAGTAAGTAATAAAAGAAAAATATCAAAAAGAAAAATAAAAATGCTAACCCTAAATTCTTCATTCCCTCAATTTCTAATCCGTATCACAAATTACAAACTTCTCCATAAATGAAAATCAGCTCGTATAGCATGCAAGAGCATTTGTGGTGGTGAGGTTTGGTCCGTAAAAGATCTTGTACATCTTTCCTTCCAAATGTTAAAAATAGCCGCACAAAGCTTAGTTTTTTGCAATTGTTCTCCTCCAGCAGTCAGTAATTGTGCAACATGCAATGGTTGAAGGTCTAACCGATGCATTATATAACATGAAAATGGGCATTGTTGGAATAGATGGTTGGAGGTCTCAGCATCGGCCATACATAGTAAGCATATGTTTGTCATTATGCATCCTCTTTTAATTAGCTGATCTACGGTAGGTAATATGTCTCTAGCTAATCGCCAAATGAAGATTTTGATTTTGGGTGGTACCTTGAGGCCCCAAAGATGATTGTATTCTTTTAAGCATTTCGGAGTTGATGCAAGAGAATGGTAGTAGGGAGCAGTAGAAAATTTGCCCGATCTATTCAAGGTCCATGTGAAAAGTTGCGATTGATCGGTGTTGTGCGATGCTAACCAATTTTCCCAAAGTATGATCATTTCATCTAGTTTCATGGATGCTCTGGTGGATAATGGTAGGTTGAATATAATATTCCAATCCTCTAGTTCACATGCCTCTTTCACCGATAATAGATGTCTATGAGAGACAAAAGAGTAGAGATTTGGGAAGGCGAATTTCAATCTACATCCAATCCAATTATGTTCCCAAAATAAGATGTCATCTTTATTTTCTTCCGGGTAAATGACGAAGATGTTGAATATGTTCATGGCTTTATAAACGTCCCTCATTAGTGTAGAGACCCGTGTGTTTTGAACATAGGTCGGTACCGAAGTTTCCATGTAGAGTTGTCTTGCAAATAGGGCCCACAGTTCTTGATTGTCGCCATGAAACTTCCATGCCCACTTAGCAAGGAGCGCCAGATTGAAGTGATATAAGTTTTTGATCCCCAACCCTCCATTTGCTTTTGGCATACATATTGCTTCCCAATTAAGAAAAGCTAACCTTCTCTGATTGTCTATGTCCCAATCTCATTCTTATCTGATCAATCCTCTTTAATACCCACTTAGGTACTTTAAAAATTGATAGGAAGTACAATGGTAGTGTTGATAACACTGAGTTGATTAACACTACCCTTCCGGCCATAGTCATCAATTTACCTTGCCAGATAGGCAGTCTCTTTTCAATTCTTTCAAGAAGCGGTAAAAAGTCTTCCTTGTCTAACTTTTGATGAGATAGTGGCAATCCCAAATATGTGAAAGTGTCATTCTGAATGTCGTAATTTAATATGGCAGCCCATGTGTCCATTTGAGAGTCAAGGACGTTGTATCCTTTTACAAATGATTTTAGGGGATTGACTTTAAGGCCCGTGGCCTCAGCCAAGTTATGTAGGATTTGATTCACTAATGTCACATTTTCTACGTCGGGCTTGATCATTAATAACAAGTCGTCTGCATACATGAGGCAAGGCGGAATTTGTGCTCGGGGCGATTGCATATAACCATCGGCTGCCATCTCTAAGAATGTTGGGGAGATTGCATCTACCGCGATATCAAAAATATACGGAGATAGATGGTCGCCTTGTCTTACTCCTCAGCGCAAATGAATTATTTTTCCCAAGATTCCATTGATCCTTACCTTGGTTGATCCAGCAAGGACGGCATTTTTAATCAGAATAGCCTCATCCGTAGTATATCCTTTTGCCGTAAGAGCTTGTTGAATGAAGTCTCAAGACAGGCAATCAAAAGCTTTAAAAATATCCGCCTTATATATTAGTAGTGGGAATTGTTCTCTATGGCTCAATGATAGTACTTCATGTGCCAATGTGTAGTTGTCAAGGATGGTCCTTCCTTTAATGAAAGTCGATTGCGTTTGATTTATCAATCTGTCAATGTCTTTTTCCATCCTTATAGCTATTATCTTTGAGACGATTCTCTGAACTGAGTGACCAAGGCTAATCGGACGATAGTCTTTAATTTCAATGGGAGATTTGTTCTTAGGAATTAGGGTTACGTGAGATACCGCTAATGGTCCCAAGCTGAAATTTCCTCTCATAACACCATTTATGACACACAACAAATCTGGTAAAAGTACGTCCACAAACTCTTTGAAGAACTCTCCCGTAAGGCCATCTGGGCCCGGCGACTTGTTAGATCCCCACATCTTAATAACGAGTTTGATATAATCAGATTGTACTTGGGAATTCAATCTATTGAGAGTAGGTGTGTGATTTCCCCAAATTTGATCTAGATGTAATGTGGGGTTCAAAGTATTAATTAATATAATAATTGCAAATTAACTGCTTAATTAATTAGTAGGTTAAATTAGCTTAACGTTGTATTGACATAATTTCATCAACTGATTGTCAATTTGGGCCTGGGCAGTATAAACCGGCGAAGAGGATCTGAATAATTTTATAAACTTTCTAAAAAATAAAGGGGTTGATATGGACTGTGTCCAGGTAATGCATTTGATTTTCTCTTCATAATCTCTCTATTGTTGTATCACTTTAATAACTTTTTTATCAGCCAACATATTCTTTTGTTCATATATAAATGTCAGATGCTTTCATCATCCAATGAGGATTACTATAACGGTCCAAAAAAAATACTTAAAAGGACAGTACAAAATGAAGACCAAAATGAAACGCTAAAAGAGATAATACAAAATCCAGGCCAAATCGAAACACTAAAAAGTGAAACCTTAGCTCCAATAGAGTACCGCCAAATCCGATCTATAAGAGATGTTTTCTATCAGGCGGTTTTAAAAGCCCTCAATCTCCCATACCAAAAACCACAATTGACAGGATAAAATCAAAACGGAAAAGCAAATCGTACCAGCTGTCGCACGAGACCGGGTGCATGGCGGACAATTCTGTTGATTTGTTTGAGTAATAAAGAAAGATTTAGGTTTCATGAGATTTGATAACGGAATGTATTTAAGTTCTTATAAAATATGGTTAGACACTATTAATTAATAATCTGGATGATGTGTTTACTATTAACAAAAATAAGTGGATATTTCTAATTTTTATAAATATGATTATGCACTATTGACAATACAAATAATGTATTTACTATTAAAAATGATAAGTGGATAGTTGTAATTTTTATATGATTATGCACTGTTGACAATCCAAATGATGTATTTACTATTAACCAAATGATGTATTTAATATTAAAAATTATAAGTGGATATTTGTAATATTTATAAAATATGACTATACACTACTGACAATCCAAATGATGTGGATATTGTTCTTATTACACATTATGACATTATATGCATGTCTTGTACGTAAAATCACTCATTGTCATTTCTATTAATTTGGATAGTCATTTCTATTAATTCGGTAAAGATATAAAGAATAACATTCGATCAAATTAACATATTTTAAACCATACAATATACAACAAGTCATATTAGCACTTAAAAGACAATTAAGATTTGCAAAGTTATATATATAATGAGGGAGAACTACAAGCGATCGCTTGATGTTTGTTCTCTTTTAAGTGGGCTCATATGTCTTCATCTAAATTTTTAACTCAATACTGCTAGACGCGGGATTCGAACTCCTCACCTATGGATAGATGAGGTTAGTACCATGACCACTAGGCTAACCTAGTGATGGTAAAGTTATATATATAATGAAGCACGTAACTCTTATTATAATGAATTTTGAGATTAGTTTGCAGCACATGTAAGATATAAATGTTGTATTACAATTGTTTAGAAACTTACTGTCATTTTAAAATAAAAATGATCAATTTATAAACAAGAATTTAACATGAATTTTTTTTCCCGTTTAAAATATTAAAAGTAGAAAAAAAAATGTTAATTTTGCTCTTTAATCAACTATATTAATAACAAATTGAGGATTACCATATATGCGTTTCTTAAAACTAGTAGGATAAAAAGATGGTATATTCGGGCTCAATTCTTGTAGTCCTCGCGAGTCCGTTTCTAGATGGCGCAACTGAACCATTGATCATAATGAAAAATCAAGAAAAATCTGCAATCCAAGTCAATTGAGAAATTACAGTCAAAGTCTCCTGTGGAAAATTTAGGCCATCTCTTAAATCTTAATTTGTCTCTTCTAGCTTATTACAGGCGAAGTTTCACTCGGCAACACATTGGATGTTCTTATTGGTTAGGTCCATCATGGACCAGTGCCATAGATAATTTTCCTTCCTCTTTAAATACCCATCCATGCAACTTCATTTCATCATAACCACTCCTCCATCTTTCTTACTACCTTCCCCTTAATTTATCTTTCACAATTCTTAATTGTCAAGATTAATAAGTGTGCAATGGCCAAGTCTTTATGTCTTGTCGTTTTTTCATTACTCGGCCTTGTTGCCATTGCCGCTGCCGACTCTGGTGACGCCACCTACTACACTGCACCGTACACCCGTTAAGTTCCATTATACGATCACTATTTATTTTTTTCATATTATTGAATCACTTATTCACCATGTTTGTATTATATCTGAAAATAAGGTTGAAACAAAATATATGCACGAAACAAACGATATAACATATATGATCAGGGAGCAAAATATGAGGTGATATAACGTAGGAAAATGACATCTGCTGAAATTAAATAAAGAAAACAAGACAGTGGAAGTGACATATGAAAAGATATAAGAAAGCTACTAAAACTAACATTTTGCTAACTCATTTAGCTTTTTTTCTTGTTTTCGTTGAAAAAATGCAGCATCATCATGCTATGGGTATACAGATGAGGGAACGATGATAGCTGCTGCGAGCGATGCCATCTGGGATAATCGTGCAGCCTGTGGGCGGATGTACTCGATCACTTGTACCGGGGCCAACAACGGCGCGCCGTATCCGTGCACTGGCGCAACAGTCACTGTGAAGATCGTGGATTACTGTCCGAACTGCAACGGCACCTTCGACCTCTCGCAAGAGGTCTTCCAAACCCTCTCCACCAACCTTGCTGTCGGCAACATCTTGATTGATTATAATCAGTATGTTGGTTTTATTTGTCATAGTATATATTTTTTTACTACTGTTTTGTTATTATAAGAAAAGAATTTTATTTTGGTTGGTTAACAAGATGTGATGTATATTTTGCAGGGTTTGAATTTGAGGTCTCCATTGTGTTCATGCATGAGGAAGCAGCAAGTTAATTTATGTACCACTTAATTAGGGTTACAACAATAAAGCATGCAAATACATACATATCTTGCATGATTGTTTATGTAATATATGTACTACATATTTTTTCCGAGTTAATAAAGTTGAATCCAGCTATATATTCATGTTTGAGTAAATTTTTTTATGTTATTATATACTTCAAATATTTTTGATGTGACTCTTGAAAAATTCATTTTATAAGCACATCTTTTCCCACGAGAAATATTTTATGGTAGAAGCCAATATTAATTCCCTCTAGCTAAGAGGGGTTATTTGACTACTTGACCCAAAACGAGTCCTAGTCTTTATATAGAGTGCAATTTAAGTTACATATTGACATCTTAATACATAAGAGAGAATACCTGAATAAGAAGAAAAGACAACCATACTAATTACTATACACCAAAAGCTCAATATTAATTCACGTTTTAGTTGTTTAAAAAGTGATTGGAGATTTGTTGTTTTGACCATAATAAAATAAAATTACCGAAACTCCTCTACTGGAAGTGATTAGGCATACTCATCAACCAAAAAGTTGTGAATTGAAAACTCGCCATTTTTTTTTAAATAAATTAGGAACATATGAACTCACCCTTTAAATAAAAAGATAACTTAATAAAATTACTGCACAAGGTCCATAAACCAAAATCAAATCAACACCCCAATTAAGATGGTTCAAAAGAACCAAAGGCCCAATTACGTCGCCTGATCTGTTAATTCAAAGTCAACAAGCAGTCAACTTTCAATTCCACTTTAGGGTCCTACCTTTTTGAAAACTAATTTAGGGCATATTTTTCTATAATATTGTTTTTCCAATTAGGAATAACATAGTTCATCAAATCAACATTTAGGAAATGTTATATCACGACTCTACTAACATTTTGGGGCTTTTACTAATTTTCATAAAAGCTCTCATAAATTGAAGAAAAGTTGGGTCGATGCTAGCCAACCCTGCAAAGCAAAAATATCAATCATGCAACTCAATGAAAAACTTCTTCGTCATGAAATTAATCCCAATAATTATTACATCACTCCTTTGCCCTCTGACAAACGTCAGTTACCCCTACTAGATATTATTAGTCCCAGCCAATATTCATGCCCCATCAAAATGACATTTCACATAGAAAAAGTACAGACTAAATAAGAGTTAAAGACAAAGAAGAAAACTTATATTTGACTCGGATGCAACACCAAATAAATAAGGAAAATTCTTCAAAGACCGCCTAACTTTTGGATATTATCAAAAATCCCCTAACTTTTTAGATTCCTTCAAAACCGATTTGAATTTTTTCTAGCCTCCTATGATGTTATGTTTAACTTTTCCATCTAATTTATTTTTTAATTGACCAAATGCCCTTATATAATTATTTTCATATTTTATTTTATTCAATTAAAAATAATAAATAAATAAATAATAATATTTTTTAACATAATATTTTATGATATTTTATAATATTATTCTATGATATCATTTATTAAGGGCTTTTTTGTTCATTAAAAAAATTATTGGATGGAAAAATTAAAGTTAATTCTATAGGGGGCAAAAAAAATCAATCCACTTTATAGGGGGTTTTGAAGAATTTGAAAAGTTAGGGAGTTTTTAGAATTTCCCAATAAATAAAGACTTTAATACAGATCAAAGAAAATAAGCAGTTTACATAATCTGCCACATGAACAACATGCCACGAAGGCCCATTTAACCCAATTCAAATAATCAACAGCCCAATTAATGTTGTCAAGTTTGTCACCGTGCTTTGTCGTGTGCAGTGTGCTGCATCCACAGATTTTTCAACTTTTTTCTACGTTCCTCGGCCCCGCCCTTGTTGAGAAATATCATCCTCAACTTTTTCTATATGCATCCGCAGCCTATAATAATAGAAAAATTCACCACCAAACTTGATTATTATTTTTTTAGTGACATATAGTCATTAAAAAAGTGATGGTTATAAATTAAGTAATTATTGAAATTTTAATTATATATAATTATTCTAAAATATTAATAGTGGTTAGTAAAAATCAAACAAAATGAAAAAAAAATAATATATATGACCATATTATGAATCGTCTAGTTTGTTGGGGTGCATTGTTTTTATTCTTTGTGCCCCTTATGGACTTATCTTTGGGGTGCATCCCCTTTCTTCATATCTTCTTCCTCTTACCTCTTTTTTGGTGGTACCTTCTAGTTTCCTTTTAATGGCCAACTCTCTGTGTCTTGTTATTCTTTCACTACTTGGTCTTGTTACCATTGAAGCCACCTATCTCACCTATCCCGGCATCACATCTCAGGGCCCCGCCTACGCCGGCATCACCTATCCTTACATCTACTGTCCTGGCATCGCCAGCTACTACACTGCACCGTATACCCACCCGTTAAGTTCTATCTCACTTCATAATTTTCTTTTATCTTTCTTGAATATTCATTTATTCACATACATGCATATATCTACAAACTACAATTGTATATACCAGAATACCAAATGTACTCCTTCAAAAAAAAAAAAGAATACTACAGGTAAAATAATCTACAAAAACAAAATGATAATAACAATTAACAAAGAGAAAAGATGGTTAGATATAATTATGGCATCGACGCAATTAATTAACAAAACATTTTGCTAATTCTCGTTTTATTTTCCTTTTTGTTCTCTATTGAAAAAATTTCAGCATCAGCATGCTACGGAAACACGGATGAGGGAACGATGATAGCTGCTGCCAGCACTGCGATATGGGATAATGGTGCCACATGCGGGCGGATGTACACAATCACGTGTAACAAGGCAGACAATCCTTGTACTGGAGCAACAGTGACTGTAAAAGTGGTGCATTACTGTCAAAATTGCGACGGTACCTTTGCCCTCTCTCAAGAGGTCTTCCAAAATCTCTCCACTAATCTTGGTGTTGGCAGCATCAAGATAGAATATTATTGGACAGAATACGCAAGTCCTGTTAAAACTCTTAAAGCTCAAATGATATACTGTCCAGTATAACTTAACTCATCTTTTCAATATAGAAGTATTGAAGTCAAGTTGCTCGCAATGAGTAAGAGTAATACTTCTTCCCTCTGAGGTACTGATAAACAGGCAAATATGTAATCTTCTTTAATTAACTCTGTAGCAATTGTGTATATATTAACTTGCATGTTTATAATTTATGTTATTATCTTGATTCCTTGACTTGACTCGGCGAGAGTCTACTTCTAGTCTAAGTTGACCAGTAATTGCACCAGAATGAAATATATGGAACCTACGGGCAATGCTTTCTGTCAGAAAAAAAAAAGTCTTTCTGTTATGACTCTTAGGTAAAAAATGGGCCTTCTCATCTCCCTCGTCACTTCTCCAAACCTCAGCTCAGACAAAGTCCTCTCATGCTCGCCGTTCGGAACCGAACCTCTCAAACTCAACCAAGAAGAAGAAGAAGACTTATATTTGACTCGGACGCAACAACAAATAAATAAAGACTTTAATACAAATCACAAAAAATAACCAGTTCACGTAATTTGCCACATGCACAACATGTCACGCACGCCCAGTTAAATGTTAACCCAATTCAAAGAATCAACAGTCCAATTAATGTTGTCAAGCCTGTCACTGTGCTTTATCTTGTGCCACATCCAGTTTCTCAACTTTTTCCACGTTCCTCGGCCTCGCATTATTTTTCTAAATATGTGGTTAATAAAAATCAAACGAAAAAATAATATAAACTACCATATTACGAATGGTCTAGCTTGTTGGGGTGCATTGTTTTCATTCTTTGTGCACGTTAATCGTTATGGACTTATCTTATAATTTTCCTTACCCTTTAAATACCGATCTAGGTGCATCCCATTTCTTCATATCCTCTTCCTCTGCATCTTTTTTGGTACCTTCTAGTTTCCTTTTAAATGGACAAGTCTATGTGTCTTGTTATTCTTTCAATACTTGGTCTTTCTACCATTGCAGCCGGCACCATATGTGGCAGCGTCTGTGCTGCCACCAGCTATGCCCCCACTGGCACCGGCGATGTTGGCACGGCCAACTACTTCCCTGCACCATATACCCGTTAAGTTCTATGCACCATTTTCTTTTATCTTTTCTTGAATCATTTATTCACATAACCTAGAAAACCAAAACGATGAAATAGCAAAGAGAAAAGATGGTTAGATATGATTATGTCATGTCATCGAGTATCGACACAATTAATTAACAAATATTTTTCTAATTCTAGTTTTATTTTCCTTTTTGTTCTTTATTGAAAAAAAATTTCAGCATCAGATTCAGAGTGCTTCAGATACAAGGATGAGGGAACGATGATAGCTGCTGCCAGCGATCCAGTATGGAATAATGGTGGCGCATGTGGTCAGATGTACACAATGACGTGTTATAACAAGTATGAAAATCCTTGTACGGGAGCAACAGTGACTGTAAAAGTGGTGGATTACTGTGAAAAATGCAACGACACTTTTTACCTCTCTCAAGAGGCCTTCGAAAAACTCTCCACTAGTCTTGATTTGGCAGCATCAAGATACATTATAATCTGACACAAGAAATTCCTTTTGTTAAAGCTCAGTTGATATACTGTCCAGTATGACTCATTTTTTTTCAATATAGAAGCTATCAAGTCAAGTTGCTCGTGATGAGTAAAACTTCTTCTACCCTCTGAGTCTGAGGTATTGATAAGCAGGCAAATATGTAATCTTCTTTGATTAACTTTGTAGCAGCAATCATGTATATTTTAATTAACTTGCATGATTATAATTTCTGATATTATTTAACAAAAATAATAATTTCTGTCATTATATCTTGACTTGACTTGGCAGGAGTTGAGCTGTAGTCTCTACGTAGACAAATAATTGAACCAGAATTAAAAAAGGGCAAGCCACGGATAGAACACGTGCATAAACTCTCGACTGAGATACAACGATATAACTAATTATCCAATTATCATTTTTTTCCAGGAAAAAAACATTTCCATCAATATTTAAGAAAGGACTAGTCAGTGGGAATTAGGACAGGCTGGACTGGGTCAATATAGCCAGTGTTGACACAATATAGTATCAAGCGATAATTCAGAATTTAACTATAAAGATAAAAAAAAATTATGTTTGAAATATGGCCTTAAATTCAAAACATATGTTTGAGGTATGCCCTTGTTCCTACTCGAGCTATCACCGGTGCGACTGAGTGGAAAGAATAACTTTTTAGCAATTATGTATATCTTAACTTGAATGATTATAATTTCTGATATTATTTAAATAAAAATAATAATTTCTGTTATTATATATTGACTTGACTTGGCAGGAGTCGAGTTCTAGTAGTTCTAGTCTCTACCTAGAGGAATAATTGAACCAGAACGAAAAAAGGGCAAGCCACAGATAGAACGCGTAGAAACTCTTGACTGAGAACATGAGATACAGCGACATAACTAATTATCCAATAATGTTAGTTATTCCTACACGAGTCAAATTCTGAATTATCCAATAATGTTAGTTATCCACTTATTCCTACACGAGCTATCACCGGTGGGCCATGACCTCTCGAAATTTTTTTATTCAGTAATATATTTTATAAGTGTTTAGTATATAATATTCTGAAAATTATTAATATTTATGTGCATTAATTCTTTTCAAAATTCATAAACATATTCAGTGGTATAAAAAAAAATTTAATCCCAAAATACCGAGTCAAATTCCGTCGCTGTCAATCATATAATTTCTCTGAACGGGTTGTTACTTCACTCTAAACTTGGCACGAGTTTAGTCTGCGGAGCTAATCGTATCAAAATGACATTTCACATAGTACAGACTATGTTTGGATGCACAAAGATTTTATAGGGTAGGAATGGATGCACAAGTCAAGGAAGGATCCCAAAAAAAATTCCTAAGACAAAGAAGACTTGTATTTGACTCGGAGTCGGATGCAACAACAAATAGACTTTAATACAGATCACAAAAAATAACCAGTTCACATAATTTGCCACATGCACAACATGCCAGAAGGCTCAGTTAACCCAAATCAAAGAATCAACAGCCCAATTAATGTGGTCAAGTCTGTCACTGTGCTTAGCAAGTATCAACAAGCCCAATTAATGTGGTCAAGTCTGTCACTGTGCTTAGCCGTGTGCCACATCCACTGTTGAGAAATATGCACCTCAACTTTTCAACGTGCATCAAAGCCAATAATAATAGAAAAAATTAGTATTATCTATACCCCATTCACCACCAAATTTGATTATTATTATATATTTTTTTAGTGAAAGGTCATTAAAAAATGATATGCTTATAAATTAAATAATTATTGAAATTTTAATTATACATAATTATTCTAAAATATTTATAGTGGTTAATAAAAATCAAACAAAATTAAAAACAATTAATACAAATGACCATATTAAGAGTCGTCTAGTTTGTTGTTGGGGTGCATTGTTTTTATTCTTTGTGCCCAGTATGGACTTATCTTATAATTTGCCTTACCCTTTAAATAACGAACGGTGCCATTTCTTCATATATCCTCTTCCTCTGCCTCCTTTTGGTACCTTCTAGTTTCCTTTTAATGGCCATTTTAATGGCCAAGTCTCTGTGTCTTGTTATTCTTTCACTACTTGGTCTTTCTACCATTGCAGCCGGCACCATCTGTGGCAGCGTCTGTGCCGCCACCGGCACCCCTTATGTCGGCCCCGGCGCCGGCTCCGGCACCGGCACTGTCGGCACCGCTGCCTACTACACTGCACCGTATACCCGTTAAGTTCTATCTCGCTTCATAATTTTCTTTTACCTTTCTTGAATCATTTATTCACATACATGCATATATCTACAACTTCAATTGTATACCGGGATGTCAATGGTAAAACAACCTAGAAAAAACAAAACGATGAAATAACAAAGAGAAACATGGTTAGATATGATTATGTCATCGACACGATTAATTAACAAACATTTTGCTAATTCTCGTTTTATTTTCCTGTTTGTTCTTTATTGAAAAAATTTCAGCATCACAGTGCTACGGATACACAGATGAGGGAACGATGATAGCTGCTGCCAGCGATCCGATATGGGATAATGGTGCCGCATGTGGTCGGATGTACACAATCAAATGTAATAGCAAGGCAGGCATTCCTTGTACTGGAGCAACAGTGACTGTAAAAGTGGTGGATTACTGTGAAAAATGCAACTACACCTTTTACATCTCTCAAGAGGCCTTCCAAAAACTCTCTACTAATCTTGATGTTGGCACAATCAAGATATATTATAATCGGACACAAGAAATTCCTTTTGTTAAAGCTCAGTTGATATACTGTCCGGTATAACTCATTGTTTTTTTTCAATATAGAAGCATTAAGTCAAGTTGCTCGCGATGAGTAAAACTTCTTCTGCCCTCTGAGTCTGAGGTATTGATAAACAGGCAAATATGTAATCTTCTTTGATTAACTTTGTAGCAAATTATCTATATTTTAATTAACTTGCATGATTATAATTTCTGATATTATTTAACAAAAATAATAATTTCTGTTATTATATCTTATCTTGACTTGACTTGGCAGGAGTCGAGTTCTACATAGACAAATAATTGAACCAGAATGAAAAAAGCGCAAGCCACGGATAGAACACACGCAGAAACTCTCGACTGAGATACAACGATATAACTAATTATCCAATTATCATTTTTTTCCAGGAAAAAAAACATTTCCATCAATATTTAAGAAAGGACTAGGCAGTGGGAATTAGGACAGGCTGAGCTGGGTCAGTATAGCCCGTGTTGACACAATATAGTATCAAGCGATAATTCAGAATTTAACTATAAAGAAAAAAAAAATTATATGTTTGAAATATGCCCTTAAATTCAAAACATGTGTTTGAGGTATGCCCTTGTTCCTACTCGAGCTATCACCGGTGCGACTAAATGGAAAGAACATTGTTGAAGAAACTTTTCTTACTAACTTTTAACTCCGCTTTGTAAATTTTATCTAACTAGAGGATTATTCACGCATTGCGCGAAATTTTGAGGAAGTTTGTGTTATTAAAATTCAACTATTTTTATTATGTATTTTATAGCTTTCAAAAATGGTCAATTGTAAGATTTTTTTTAATCCTCAAAATCAAGCAATATCTCTTGTAGGAAGGATTTTGCAAAATAAAGTTTACTTGCGAAATTATCAATATTTAAGTTGAAACTCTTGTATTTAATTTTGTAAGGGTCCATGATTTTTCTTAGAAAGAAGTTAAATGAAACAAATATCTTGGAGTAGTTTTTCTGCAAAATGTAAAAATAAGTTTTGTTGTAAAAAATGCAAAAAGATGAAAAGCTACATGTTAATCTTGACTACAAAATCATGATTAAATGGCCCAAATAAAAGAAGGTGACGTGGCAATTTCCTGTGGAAGTACTGTAGAAAATAGCATTTAGAATTATATATATTAACTAGTGTGGAAGAATTATATATATTAATATATTTTCAATCTTGTATCTTGAACCTTTATTTCATTCAAGGCAACAAACAATACAACAGCAACATTACTATCGTTATGCAGTAATTCACCAACATGAACAAAAAATACAACTGTCAACACTACAACCGAATCATACAGACATAGATAGTCTTAACTTAATACATAATACATCACAACCTAACTAACAAACAACAACAACCATACTAAACTAAAACTATCCACAAAAAGTCCAACATCATTACATACCTCTCACACACCAACCAATCAGCTCACGACACCTGTCCCTTAACACAATCAACAAGCAACCCATAAACCTCCTGCATCTTTTTTTTTTCCATTTTACGAAATTAAGCGTGGAAAAAATAAAAAAAATAGTAAAATAAACTAATACAGCCATTTAATTTGGCGAATTCAAGTCTAAGTCTGGCCAGTTAAAATGACGAAATCAGAATACTTACCGTCAATCTTAATTGAAAAAATATTAATTTTTCAAACTAAACTATAAGTAGTTTTATTTTTTTAATTGAAACAAAACAATATTAAAAACTCATCAATGGCCAAGACTCACTAATAATATAAAAATAGAAATTGAGTAACATATTAATATAATATATTAAGTCAGATCATAATGATTTTACATCATAAAAGTGGGGTAGTGCAAATCATTTTCATGTTTCCTCATTCTCAACCTCATCTCAGCCTCCAGTTGCTTCTTCCACTTCCTCTCCATTTCCTTTGACCTGGACGCCTCCATTTCCTCCAAACCCTTCTCTAATGAGACCTCGGAAAAGTTTGCTTTGTTTGATTTGTAATGATTTTGTGAAGCGTCGGTGAAGAACGGATGTTTGGTTGGGAAATCTGCGTAGATTATTTGTATTGGCTCAGTTGCGTAGAAATCCTCGGGTTTCTCATGATTCTCATTTCTATCCTTGTCACATGATCAAGAGATAATAATTGAATTAAATGAATTAAACTAGTGAACAAAACATAAGGGAAAAGTTGGGAAAGCCTTTGGATCGCATGCTGTTGGAAATTATGAAAAGAAAGAAATGTCCGAATCTTTCAAGGCAAAAAAAAAAAAAACTTCCAATATGTCTTCGCCATCGCAAAAGAAGCAGCGGATATATATATATATATATATATATATATATATATATATATATATATATATACATAACGAACTACATTCATCAACACTAGATTTAGAACCTCAGTGTATCTAGGTGTGTAGTTAGGATAAAGTAAAGTACTTTAAATACGACTTTACCATAAAAAACTCAAATGAAATTGTTGTAAATAAACTTATGTACAAAGCAACTCAATTAATGCAAGTCTACGTAGGCAAATTGTCTACAATTAAAAAAAAAAAATTAGGTTTTGTTTGTAATATATTCAATTGGGGGAATTGAAAATGCGAAATATTTTGACATAATAGAGGATTTCTAATTTCTGATACAAATCTTTCCCCAATTACTAAATTGAAATTTCGTTGAATTTTTTTCACTTCAATTAACCAGAAAAAAAAATTGAAACATACCTTCATTACGAGCCTTCTCATCTCACCTCGTCACTTCTCCAAATCTCAGCAGAAAGCTCATCCAAAGCCCTCTCATGTCCCCCGTTCGGAACCTCTCAAACTCAACCACGAAGAAGAAGACTTATATTTTACTCGGTTGCAACAACAAGTACATAAAGACTTAATACAAATCACAAAAAATAACCGGTTTACATAATTTGCCACATGCACAACATGCCACGAAGGCTCAGTTAACCCAATTCAAAGAAGAATCAACAGCCCAATTAATGTTGTCAAGTCTGTCACTGTGCTTTGCTGCATCCACAGATTTTTCAACTTTTTTTCTACGTTCCTCGGCCTCGCATTATTTTTCTGCGTTCCACTATAAATATGTGGTTACTAAAATCAAACGAAATTAAAAAAAATAATAATATGCACGACCATATTATGAATCGTCTAGTTTGTTGGGGTGCATTGTTTTTATTCTTCATATCCTCTTCCTTTGCCTCTTTTTTGGTACCTCTTCTAGTTTCACTACTTGGTTTTTCTACCATGGCAGCCGGCACCGTCTGTGGCACTGTGTGTGCTTCGACCGGCTATGCCGGCACCGGCACTGGCTATGTCGGCACCGCCACCTACTACACTGCACCGCATACCCGTTAAGTTCTATCTCACTTCATAATTTTCTTTTATCTTTCTTGAATCATTTATTCACATACATGCATATATCTACAAACTAGAATTGTATACAGGAATGTCAATGGTAACATAACCTAGAAAAACAAAACGATGAAATAGCAAAGAGAAAAGATGGTTAGATATGATTATGGCATCGACGCAATTAATTAACAAACATTTTGCTAATTCTAGTTTTATTTTCCTTTTTGTTCTTTATTGAAAAAATTTCAGCATCAGGATGCTACGGATACACGGATGAGGGAACGATGATAGCTCTCGCCAGCAATCCGATATGGGATACTGGTGCCGCATGTGGTCAGATGTACACAATCACGTGTTATAACAAGTATGCCAATCCTTGTACGGGAGCAACAGTGACTGTAAAAGTGGTGGATTACTGTGAAAATTGCAACGACACCTTTTACCTCTCTCAAGAGGCCTTCCAAAAACTCTCCACTAATCTTGATGTTGGCAGCATCGAGATATATTATTCTCGGACACAAGAAATTCCTTTTGTTAAAGCTCAGTTGATGTACTGTCCAGTATGACTCATTTTTTTTTTCAATATAGAAGTTTTCAAGTCAAGTTGGTTGTGATGAGTAAAACTTCTTCTACCCTCTGAGTCTGAGGTATTGATAAACAGGCAAATATGTAATTTTCTTTGATTAACTTTGTAGCAATTATGTATATCTTAATTAACCTGCATGATTATAATTTCTGATACTATTTAACAAAAATAATAATTTCTGTTATTATATCTTGACTTGACTTGGCAGGAGTCGAGTTCTAGTCTCTACGTGGACAAATAATTGAACCAGAATGAAAAAAGGGCAAGCCACGGATAGAGCACGCGCAGAAACTCTCGACTGAGATACAACGATATAACTAATTATCCAATTATCATTTTTTTCAGGAAAAAAGCATTTCCATCAATATTTAAGAAAGGACTAGGCAGTGGGAATTAGGACAGGCTTGGCTGGGTCAATATAGCCAGTGTTGACACAATATAGTATCAAGCGATAATTCAGAATTTAACTATAAAGATAAAAAAAAAATTATGTTTGAAATATGCCCTTAAATTCAAAGCATATGTTTGAGGTATGCCCTTGTTCCTACTCCAGCTATCACCGGTGCGACCAAGTGGAAAGAACATTGTTGAAGAAACGACTCTACTTGGCTTTTTCTTACTAACTTCTAACTCCGCTTTGTAAATTTTATCTAATTTTCAATCTTGTAACTTGAACCTTTATTTCATTTAAGGCAACAATACAACTACAAAATGACTAGCTTTACGCAATAATAATTCACCAACATGCTACAAATCATACACTGTTAACACTACAATTACAACCAAATCATACGGACATACATAGTCTCAACTCAATACACACACGATACAACACAACCTAATTAACAAACAAAAACAACCATACTAAACCTATACACACCAAAACTCCACCACAAGTCCATTACACACCAACCAATCAGCTCACGCCACCTGTCCCTTAACGCAATCAACAAGCAAACCGTAAACCTCCTTAACAATCTCATGCTTCCTCATTCTCAACCTCATGTCAGCCTCCAGTTGTTTCTTCCACTTTTTCTCCATTTCCTTTGACCTGGAAACGTCCATTTCCTTCAAACCTTTCTCTAATGAAACCTCGGAAAAGTTGCTCTTGTTGGATTTGTAATGATCTTGTAAAGCCTCGGTTAAATTTGGGTGTTTGGTTGGGAAATCTGCGTAGATTATCTGTATGGGCTCAGTTGCGTAGAAGTCCTCGGTTTTCTCCTGAGTTTCAGTTCTGTCCTTGTCACCTGATCAAGAGATGATTACTCAAGGATAATTAGAGTGCTATAAGATCAGTGATTCAGTATTAAATAAATTAATGAATTAAATAAATGAATTAGGGTTTTGTGATATATTGAATTTGGAGAATTGAATATGAGAACAATTTTGCATCAATTTTCCCAATCCTCAATAAAAAGATTTGTTCAATGTTTTAGCAAACAAATAATCTAGAAAAACCAAATTCAAAATTAAGAACCAGAAAGTTCGATTTTTTCAGTTTCACTTCAATTAACCAAAAAGAATAAATCAAAACACACCTTCATTACGAGCCTTCTCATCTCCCTCATCAGTCCTCCAAACCTCATCGGAAAGCTCATACACCGCCCTCTCATGGCCCCCACTCGGCACCTCACCCCTCGAACTCAACCACTTCACCTTCAGCCTCCGCATCTTATACGTCACCTTCTCCAGATCCAGATGCTCCCCAATCCTCCCCTTCACCTCCTCGAAGAACTCCCTCATCGTCAGCCCCTTCGGCTCCGCCCCAGTCCTGTTCTTAAACTCCCTCGCCGATTTCAACAGGGAGAGCTCGTCGGAGTCGGACCAGATTGTGGGGATCTTGCGGGAGTGGGACATGTCCGGGAACTCGCGGATCTTGCGCTTGCGCTCGCTCTTGCGGGCGGCGATCGGGGAGGAGGGAGGTGGTGGGAGGGGGAGGGGAGAGGGAGAGGGAGGAGGGGAAGGGTTTTGAGAGGGGTTTAGGTTTAGGTCGCCGTTGGGCGGGGTGAGAGGTTGAGACGAATCCGCCATTGATGAAATGAAATGAAATGAAATTGGTCGTGTTTTTCCTCGAAGTGGTACTTGATTAGTGATGAATTATAGTTACGACACGAATATTGTGGGCCTTGAATAGATATTTGGGCCGTGATTATTAATTTTATTTTAATTTCTTTGAAATATCATGACTGTCTAAAAAATGATCTACGTGTTGACATAATTCACACTGAAACATATCTGTACACAATGAAAAACATTGAAGAGAGATTAACTTATTAATGTTACATTATTTTACTTCTAATCGAGAAAGAAAGAGAACAAAACATTACAAGTTTACAAAGGATAAATTAACATTTAAAACATTAAATAATAAAAAAAAGTTAATAAGAGCCATCAACAAAATTAGTCAACACTTTCTTAACCAAATGCTCTCCATATACAATCTTCTCATATTTCGCGTCGCCACCTGTCTTTTTCTTGCATGATTCATCTGCCTCAATTTCCGCATCGAAGTTCGACTGTAAAGCAAAATAAAAATAAAAAATATGCGTGTCAAAAATAGAGAAAAATGGGAAAAAATATTAATTACCTCGTAGAAATACGCGACAGATACGCGATAAAACGGAGTATTGTTTGTCACTTTATGAAGTGTTGGCTCATATATACCGTTTGTCCAGACCTAAATATATTTAAATAAAACAAAATATAAAAAATATATAAGTTAATAAATAAATTAATTAATAAAATACTGATAGAACCTTTAACATGTCGCCAATATTACAGACGAATGTACCCGGAATCGGTACGGCATAAATCCACTCGCCTGACCTATTTTGAACCTAAATTTTTATTATCAAAATTTTATTAAGCTTTTAGTTATTTTAATTTCGCGAAGTTAAAGTGAGCCTATTAATTAAAAAAATTATGAAAAAAAGAATTACTTCAAGAGCTTGGATTTCATCATCTTGATTAACCAACGTCAAAAGACCTGTATTTCACGTCCCATCACAAATATTCAAATAATAAAAATTATTTTCAAACTTAATATATTTTCCTATTAAAAAAATTTAATATATATTTTCTCCCCATATTGACAAAAATAAAAAGAAAGATATATACTCACCATAGTCAGTATGAGCTCCACTTCATCATTCCACCACATAATTCACAAAACACAATAAAATCAGGCTAACTTCAAAATTCAACACTCATTAACAAATAATAATCAAACCAAAAAAATAATAAATATATAAAAAAAAATATTATTACCAGCCTGTGTCAGAGCGTTGAGATTCAGGAATATCAGTACAAACAGGATATCCAATTAATCTCATTACCCAAAACGGGTCGCCAGCTGTCCTTCCTTCAAAGGCATTAATTTCACAACCTAAACCTAATGCTATTCCTCTCATTATCTTTCTAGAAAGTTCTGAAAGAAATTTTAAATTTTTTTATGTTAATTTACGTAAAAAATTTGGAATTAGAAGATGGGAAATAAATATATATTAAATTGAGAAGAGATGTATGTTTATTTGAACCTTTGCAAATGGAGAGATATTCTTCCATTAATGCTTTGAAATTTGATGGATTTTCTGGCCTGAGTCAAATCAACAAAATTAAATTACAATGGAAGTAATTAACATACATAAAAATCTAGAATTACATTAAAAATAAAATTGTATAATATATATAAATATATACCAGAAATTATTCCCTTCAAGAGGTTTGGCGAGATCTCCATACTCGCCAGGTTTAATAATCCTATAACACTAAAATTATTTTTGCAAATTAAATAGCATGAAAATAGAAAAATAAAAATACAATTAGAAAGAATAAAAAATAAAAAAATGGACTCACATCAATAGCTTCATGCATATCAGGCTTTCCCTTTGTGATATTTTCTCCAACTTTTTGGTACCCTCTATACAAAAATATAAAAAAATGTAAAATATTTTTATGTGCAAAGAAAAAAATTATAACAAATAAATTTTACCTGTAACCACTTTGTGGGGTCATCTTAATTTTTAATTTTTCATCGGTAGGAAACGAAAAGAATTCGCGAGTTATTTCTCTCACTTGTTTGATCATTGAATCAGGCACACCATGACCTTTCTGTATATAAACCATATGAAAAACATACAATTTATCTCTAAAGTTCAAATTTTGATTTTAAGATTCAAATCGTATTATAATTTATACCACATAGAAAAATCCGGCATCTTTGCATGCCTCGTGGAGCTTTCTAGCCACATCTAACACATCATCATCCTTAGATTTGCTTGGATCATCAATTTTTGCCACTAATGGACTAATATCTAATCAAATGAAGGAAAAAAAGTTATTCAATTCAAAATAGCAATATGTATTTACAACAAAATGCTGTTTTTTGCGTTTTTTCGTTTAATTTTGGGAATACTGAATCACTGATACCACTGAACCTCATCCATCACAAAAATTATAATTAAATTCTTGAGTGATTATCAGATTCAGAATGAGTAACATCAGAAATAATTCCGAGTATAAATCAATCAATCCAGTAAGCTAAACCGCGAAGAAAATGATGAGAAATGATTGGAAATCGTACCGATAATTGGTATCGTCTTGAAATCGGATCCCATCTGAACTAGCAAAAGCTGATTACTCGGTCAAATTAGATTTCTAAAGAGAAAGAAATTACTGTTTCGAACGGAACAGAGAGAGCGAGAGATAAAACAGAATAATTCAGTGAGTAGTTAATCGACAAGAAAGTGATGAATAAAAAACTGAGCAGATCAGATCAGAACAGAGCTCGTTTTGTTCTTTGTCTTGGGTTGGGTAAGTAGTACAATTCCGTTCTGCTTAAAAGGTATATGTATCAAGTCATATTTAAATAGATAAATGACTCGCTACGTATTGGTTAAGCAGTTTGTTGCACAGAATTTATGAGAGATTACACACTTTGTCCGGCCCTTTGGAGTGTTCATTACAGAGGTTAAGTGCATATGCTGTGCATGTGACTGGATAAACTATTCTTTTGGATCTTATCTGGCCCATATAATTGACTGGCCAATCCTATCCAGTTTTGGCCTTCTTGAGCTAAAAGCATTATATTTGATTCATAGATTTTTTTTGAAGAAATGTAGTATATAATAAGATTGACAGAATTTTTTAGATTCACAGGTGAGGTGAACTGTCATAGCTCATCATAAATTTCTGAAGTAGTAATGATTGCAAAGGGATTTCTTTAGATAAATAAATTGCAAAGGGAGTTCATTTACATGAATTTCAAATAAAGCAAATGCAAATTAAACGAACGTGAAAGTGAAATGGAATTCAAAGATCTCTACAAGAGCATCAAATTATTATCACATCAAGGAAATTATGATAGAAGATTCTTCTATCAAATTAAGCAACCAAAGTAATCCTCCTCTTAAGCTTGGGCGACGAAGGACATGAAAGCCTTCGCGGGGATGCGCTTCTGCGACTGCACCCTCGACGTGCTATCCTTAGTCTGTTTGCAAATAAATTTCACATATTTTAGTCACAAAACGATACTTGACATGACAAAATCATTATGATACGATATGAAATAATTGTTCGTTACCTTAGAGCAGTAGCCTTGCCTGACATGGCAAACCGGATAATCATGTGGGCAACAACTGTAGTGGTCATCACAGCACGTGGCGTCAGTATACGGGCAGCAACCCCAGTAAAAGCACTCTGAGGCCCAAGGGTAAATACAACAACACGTGTAACCAGACGGGCAAGAATACGTCTCATCACAAACGTTCGACGATGGTGGCGGAGGAGGAGAGAGAGGAGAAGGAGGCGGAGGAGGAGAGAGAGGAGAAGGAGGCGGAGGAGGAGAGTAAGGTGGTGGAGGAGAGGCCGGAGGAGGAGGAGGAGAAGGCGGTGATGCACCATTTTTGACCGGGTAAGAAGCCTCCATGGCGATACCGCATAGACCGGATGAAGATTTAACGTTACGTTTTATGCGAATGTAACCTTTCTCGCCCCATGATGAACCCCATGAGTTTTTGACAATCCAGTAGTCTGTGCTGCCTGATGTGCCGTAGCCTACTGCTGTCACTCCGTGGTCTAGGTTGGTGCCGCACGACGAAGAATCGAATATACCCTGAAATTATTAGATGTGTTTGTTATGTAAGTATGAGAAAGGAGTATGTGGATATGTTTGTTCTGGAGTAAGTGTTTTTAATATGTAGATTTTAATGTACTTTTTTTGTTTAATTGTTTGTTGTTTTTAATTTGTAGAATGACAAACACATGGGCTAGCTAGATCAGAACTTGAACTCTGGCATTTGACTTTTTATATCTTAGTTTTTGAGTATTGTAGGCTAGGTGAGGTTCATGCTTCTAATTAAAAAAATCATATTAAATTGATTTAAAATAAATTTCATCATGCACATGATCCTCTCTCCAATCATACAAATTAGAATCTAAATTATTAAATCATTGAATAAGCACCAAAATAAAATAATGTAATGCTTTCTGGCAATCACACAAAATAATTTCTTCTTATGAAAGACAAAAAAGATTATTCATTGAAGGATATTAAGCTAGGTACCCTAACTGGCTAGTTGGAGATATTCAAATTGATCGAATTATACAAAAGAAAATGAGAAAAAAGAACACATACCGATTCATACATCTGGAATGCGTTGGTATCGGCCTCAATTGCAACACTTACGGGTTGATTCGCCACGGCCTTCTTCAACGCGCTCTCGCTGTTTACCGTTACGTCCTCATACGAATCGATTGTTGCAGCATATTTCTTTTTCTGTCAAAATCACAAAAAAAAAAAAAGAAGATGCTTCTTATTCCAAATTAATCAAAGAAAAAACACTTGTTAATTCAGAAGTCTTCATCATCAATGACTTATTTTTATTACTTTTTTTTGGTATTAAAACTGGCTGAATTTAAATACTGTTCTAATATAATAATTAAAAATGCCATTTTAATACAATTGTTCAGATTAATCAACAACTAAAATGCGCATTCTACAATGTAATAATTGATCTAATAACAAAACTGTTAAATGTACCTTTGAGGAGCTGCATGTCCCGTCTGTGCCGGTATAAGGATAGTCAGCTTCCGTATCGATACCGCCATTGTTAATGATGAACTCAAAAGCATAGTCCATCAGGCCTCCATTGCAACCCTCATCAGTCGTGTCACAATCGACCAGCTCCTGCTCTGATAAGGACACCAACTTGCCGGTTTTGATCTCATTGATCCCCTCGACCGCCGCAATTGTCGAAAAGGCCCAACAACTTCCTGGAATTATAATTTTGCGCTGGATCAGATGAATATATGATAAAATGTGAAAGAAAAGTCCAATTAGGTATAACTGTAGATGATCTTGTATTGGTACAGATCATCAACGTGATTCATACTTTTACTATTTAACGTGCAAATCGTTGACTTGGATATAGTTTAGCTTAATACAATTTAAACAGAGTATAGTTTGTTGGCTGCACCTTGTTCACAGTGGCACAACAAACACTTCCATATACTGGTAATAATGCGTACTATCAAGATCTAGGTCCACAAAACATTTATGAACATGGAGATATGTGCGTGTCAAGGTCAAACATCAAACACACCAAACTAACAATACACATACATAATTAGTTACTTACCCTTTTAATCTCACCATTAACCCACATTCCGATGCAAATTTAAATTAAAAAATATCATCTCAAAATTTCAAAATTTGAAACACATACCACAGCTTCCCTGATCCTTTACTGCAGTAACAGCTCCTTTCTCTCTCCAATCGATCGAATCAGGAATACTCGAGTCCTCCAAAAGTTCATACCGGCCGGTAACCTTTCTCTCACTAGCTGGTCTCCGTACCGGTTTGAGACCGAGATACCGTTTCCGGTACTCCTCATTAGTCAGATCGGCGAACCGGTTGAGCCCAACCCTAAAAGAATGGTTGCCCGCATCGGCTTCCGCATTGTGTTGATCGATGAACTTTAGGTTTTCTTTGAATATTTCGAATCGTAATTCTTTTTCTTGTTGGTTTTCGTATGTGCGGCCTTGTTTTACGATCCATGATTCGTGCATCGAGCGGACTTCATCGTCGGAGCGAAGAAGGGCGGAGGAGAGAGAGAGTAGTGTGGATGAGAGGGAGAGGAGGAGAAGGAGATTAATGGAGGTTTTGAGAGTCATTGAAGGGGTAGTTTTGGAGAGGAGACTTTTGAGATCGTTTTATAGAGGTAGTGAGATATTTTGTGACGTCTGATTCTTTGAAAAAGAAATAGAATAAATTAATTTGTTGAGTACAAAGTGTTCCTTACTTGAATTAACAAATGTATAATTATATGGAAATTATATTGTAAAATAAATTATTGTTATGATTTTCTATAATAACTGGTGCTAGTGGGCCTAAGATCAATATAGTTATTCAGATCCAACAGATCAAGATGACTAAATCAAATTGCAATATTAGCATCATATATTTGAAACCTCTACTAATTAATACAAAAATTTATTCAAAAGTGCAGAATAGGAATTGGAACAAACTTTTATTCTTTGATGTGATAATGCATCATGCACGATCTAAATTATAAGGATTTATGCATTATTAAAACTTGTTCTTGCTTACAATGACTCTTACATTATAATAACTCTGTTTCTACATGTGAACAAGATTAGGATTGAGATGCTACTTGTGATTTTTAATTTGCTAATTATGAGACTGCTTCCTGATAAAATATGCATTTATTAATGGATGCCACGTCTATCCTTTGATTAAGTTTTAGCATAGTATATAATTAATACATTTAGTTGAGTATATCCATACCCATATATAAATTTTCCAAAAAATACAATTAGCACAGTATATAATTAATATTTTGAATTTTTCTTATTTAAAAATGTTAGTTATTTAACTTAATTAAGTGATCCATTGACAAGCAAGTTTGCCTGCAACTGTATGCAGATTACTTGAACCTTAATCCAACTATTTGACCAAAAAAAGCACGATAAATAAACAAAATTATGCAAAAAGTTGGTCGAAAACAATGGAATTAAAGTTACGAAAAATCAAAATGGTGAGGAATTATAAGATAACAAAAGAAGAATGACAATGAAGTCTTAACAATAATTATATTAAATGGTTTTAGAACATGTATGTATAGTCAACTAATTAACATGCTCTTGCTAATTAAGATATTGTGCGTGTTACACATTTTGTTCCCTAATTATTTGGATCATGACTGAGTAAATTTAGTGGATAAATGAAGGATGTGGCATGGTTTCATCCTCTGAGTCTCATCTAATTAGTTCTCCAAAAGAGAAATAATGATTTTTAATAGATTATCATACCATATTAAATTATTTTTATAATAGTTTGAACTGAAGGAGAGAACGTGACGTGAGTATCATTCTTCATTTCTTATTCTTTTTCTTATTTCTTTTCCTCCAAATCTATCCATCCAGCACACAAAATGTCAATAAAAAGAAAAAAAAACTTTTTCTAATTATACTATACATTTTCCTTCCAAAAAAAATGAATAGTATATTTCTTCCCTTCAAAAAAAAAAAAATTATACTACACGTTTTCCTTCAAAAAAATGAATAGTACATTTTTTCCCTCAAAAAAAAAATTATACTACATTTTCCAATATCTTATTTTAATAATTTGAAGGCCTGGCCCATTTAATCCAGCCCATGATATCTTCCCCCCTTCCTTTCCAAACCGTATTGTTTTCACTTCTCATCGTTTTACTCTCACACCAAAACAATGCTAGCTCGCCGTCTTCATCCCGTTCTTTCCCACGCCGCAAGAACCCTCTCCTCATTCCTCTCCTCCACCGCCAGCGCCAGCGCCGACTCCACCGTCATTCCCGCCGGCGACGGTGGTGGTGGAGCTGGAAAGGACACGTTGAGCCGGAGGCTGCTCAGCCTGATCCACGACAAGCGGAGCGCGGTGGTGGAGCTGACCAAATGGGCTGAAGAAGGAAAGAAGCTTCAGAAATACCAACTCAACAGAATCACAAGAGAGCTAAGGAAATTCAAACGCTACAAACACGCCTTAGAGGTAAGAATTAACTCGCCCACAACCTGTTTGTCTTTTTGCCTCACAATTATACGGCCATTAACCAACATTTTTTGTGATTTTTCTATTCAGATTTGTGAGTGGATGACTATTCAACCGAGCATAAAACTCCTGCCGGGCGATTACGCGGTTCATTTGGACTTGGTTGCAAAAGTACGGGGATTAAACAGCGCTGAAAAGTTTTATGAGGATATGCCTGAAAGAATGAAGGGTCCTTCCACTTGCACCGCTTTGCTTCACACCTATGTGCAGTTCAATTCACAGCTCAAAGCCGAAACCCTAATTGAAGAGATGATTCGAAACGGGTTTCTCACTTGCCCTTTGCCTTTCAATCACATGTTAACTCTGTATTTATCAAATGGTCAGCTCTAAAATTTCAAATTGATTCATTAAATTTTAATTTAAATATATATCAATTTATAATCATACTTTTGTTTTTATTTTTTATTTTTTGGTGATAGGTGAATTGGAAAAGATGCCAAATATAGTGAAGGAATTGAGAAAGTATATAATTCCAGATGTGGTAACATATAATTTACTTCTCACATCATGCGCAAGAAAAAATGATATAAAAGAAGCACAAAAATATTATCTCGAATTAAAAAACGATAAAATAAATCCAGATTGGTACACATACAGTCTACTCTCAAACATGTACATCAAATCAGGCCACGAAAATAAAGCGAGAAATTATTTGAATAAAATGGAAAAAATGGCTAGTAAAAAAGAAAGACCGGTTTATTGCTCGTTAATTAGTTTATACACAAATTTATTGGATAAAGAAAATGTGGAGAGGATAATGAATGATATGAAGACTATGTTTAGAAAGCTTAGTGATGCTGAATATAAATGCATTTTGAGCTCTTTGACTAAGTTAGGAAATATAAATAAAGCTGAGGAATTATATACTGAATGGGAGTCTGTTTCTGGCACTCGTGATTCAAGAGTCGCAAATATTATTCTTTCTTTTTACATAAATAACGGTAATTAAATTATTTAATCATCATAATATAATGTTTTATTTTCTAAGTTATATTTATATTAATAATAAACTTTTTGATATTTTAGGTATGATAATAAAGGCGGAAAATTTCGTTAATCAAATTCAAGAAAAAGGAATAAGACCGAGTTATAGCACGTACGAAATATTATCAAAAGGTTATTTAAAAAAGAAAAATGCACGAAAAGTTTTAGAATGCTTCAAAAAAGGCTTGTCATGTTTGCAAAAGTGGGAACCTAATAGAGAGCTTGTTAGGGAAATCTTCAGTTTACTTGAGGAAACGAAGGATGTTGAGGCAGGAGAGGAATTCGTAGGAATTCTTAGGAATGTAGGGTTTGTGGGAACCGAGGTTTATAGTATGTTGTGTAGGGTTTATGAGAAGGCGGGAAAAATGCCGCCTGTTGATGAGTTTGTTTCTTGAGGATTTGAGGTTTAGGGTTTGGTTTTGTTTTGATTTTTTTGTTGTTATTTGTTTTTTGTTTGTTTGGATTTAAGTGGTTTGCTGAATCAGGATGTTGTTGGAGTTGTAATAGAAAATGAATGATAATCAATTTTATGTGTTTACTAGTTACAGAAATTGTAATAATATCATTTTATTTATTGTATTGTAAAGTATTAAGTCAGCCAATGTTTTGATATTATTTTATACAGAGAAACATAATCTACATGTTTAACATGGGCCATATGATTTTCTTTAATAAAAGGCCGTATGAATTATTGTTTTGTAAATAAAGAGCCATCTGAATTATTATTTCGAATAAAGGGCCCAATTAATTACTTCTTTGAATAAAATGCCGTATCAATATTATTTTTGAATAAGGGCCCATTTAATTATTTCTTTGAATAAAAGACCTTATGAATTATTTATTCAGCCCAGCCCGTTTAAGAAAGCCCAATAAAAAGATAACCAGAAGAATCCGACTAGGGTTTTAGCGATTGTAAGTAACAAAAGAAACAAAATCAAAGAAGAAGAAAGAAGAAGAAGAAGAGAGGAGGAGGAATAAGAATGGGAACGAGAGAGGTTTACGAGCAGAAGCTCCGAACGGGGAACTTGTATCACGATCCGACGATCAATCCGGGTCTCGGATCCGCCCGCTGCCCTAGATGCCTCTCTCTCGCCAATCCCTCGCCTTCCGTGCGCGATTTCCTCTCTCTTTTCCCCTTTTTTTGAGCGATTTGTGATTTTGGTTTGATTTCTGTTTTGATTTGAGATTGGTTGGTGATTTGTAGGGCGAGCCGGAGTGGATCATCACGCCTGTGCTTCATGATGCTGCTGCTGTGGTATGTATATACTATTTTGCAATAATTGTAGTTTATTTTGTTATATTATTCATGAATTTGATATTTTTGAGCTTTAGTTTTGTTGATTCATGAAATTTGTATTTTTGAGCTTTGATTTTATTGATTTTTAATTTTTTAGGCTGGATCAGGTGCTGGTGCGATGCTTAGTACTGTTCATGGATTCAACACAGGTACTTTTTAATAGAAAAGAAAAAATAATTCTTTTATTTTTTATTGGATTAATTTTATTTTATTTTTTATAATGAATATAGGAATACCGTTTATTCAAAAGCATGTGAAGGGACCCAAATGGATGCAATTGCTTATTGGGGTAAAAAAAAAATTCCAATTAAATTAAGTTTTATTTATGGCCTTTATCTCCTTTTAAATGTGAAAATTTTGGATATAAAATCGAGCTTGATATATTATGGTCTACTCAAAAAATCTAATCCTTTCGTCAGGAAAATAACTAGAATATACTATTTTGCTTATGAGGCTATTTTTCCATCAATATTCAAAAGATTAAAAGCAAAGTTTTATTTAAATTACGCTACGTAAATTATTCATTTTTATTTTCCTAGCTAAATAATAAATATTTAATGCAGGTCCCTCCACTAATCTTATTTTCTGGAACCAGTGCTCTGTTTGGAGGTAATTATTATTTTTTATTATTTTTTTAGTAATTAATATTTTTAGTAATTATTTTTATTATTATTTTTTTTAATTTGCAGCTTATGCACTACCGAAATTTGCACAGCTGTCAGTAACATCATATTACACAGCATTTACAGCATCTCATTACGCGATTTCTCAAATCACACGATATGTTGAGGGGACCCGCACGTCAGAAACCCTAAATAAAAAATCAAGATGAGTTTAATATAATTAAGACCTTTTTACATAATATTTTTTTTTTCCTTTGTTGGATTACTTTTGTTCGAAATGTTGATTTAATCTTGTACATGTTTGATAAGTTGTATAAATAAGGTGACTTGTGTTGCTTTTGGATGAGTTGTGTTATTTTTGGAGGAAATGTGATATTATTTTTGGTCTTATACGGTATTTTTGAACATTTATTTATATATTATGTTTAAATAAAATAAGGAGAATTTGTTTAAATCTGTTTTTAGGGTGTTATATATATTATTCACACGTGTTTTGTGAGCTTGTGTAGAATGCCCATCCTTTTCTAATTATTTATTTAAGCAACTAATATAATTTTTAAATCACCAATTATGGATGATAAGTCTTTTTCTTAAAACTTCATGATAAAGACTATATATATTGATTATAATGTGATATTTTGTGGAAGCATAAATGCCACGTCAAACAAATCCTACACTTCTCATTGGTGGTTCAACATTTATAATTGGAGTGAATATGATAAGGTTTGAGTCTAAACACATCCTTTTCAAGCCCTTTTCATGTACAAAATAAACAGCACAAATATTCAATTAATTGTTGAAACAATTGGGGTTTCATTTCACAATAGCTCAAGAATTTGTATTATATGAAGATTAGAAAGTCATATCAACATCAAAAAGTAGTTATAACATGAGAATAATGTTGAAGGGCCGGACTTTTGTGATGAGTTGAATTAATTGAGAGAATGTGGTTGAAGTTTAGTTATCATAACTTGGCTTAACATGGGACAGCATGCTGACCCTTGAAAGCTCTTCTTCTCATCTGAATTTATTCTTCATATTTCATTATTTTATTTGTATACTTGGATTGCTACATCAAACCAACATGGCTTGTGATCTGATGTGGCAATCATGCTGTGGCAACTTTTGTGGCGGGTTTGTTTGAGAAGTGATGGAATTATTGTAGGTGTGGATAAGCCTAGGGAATCCTAGATGAGTAGGTTATATCAGGGGTCCTACAATAGAAAGTGCAACAAAGAAAAAATGGGTTGAAAAATTCAAATAGGAAAAAATTAGGGTTTTGGAGGGGACGGAATGACAAAGGGAAAAGAGAAAGGAGGGCCTTTTGAATAGGACCACTATGTATGTATATATAGCATGATTAATGATGATGCTAACTCTCTCAATGGTGGTCTCAACTCCTAAACATGGGCCAAGCTAGATAGTTTCAATTTATTTTGTATTTTCTAGCCAGCACTTGATTGATTCATTGTTTGGTTGGCCTATACAATGAGAGAGAGAGAGAGAGAGAGAGAGAGGGACCAGAGAGGAAAGGGCAACTGGAGTAAATAGTTGCTGGATCCATCATGTGAGTGTCACCTACCGGAGTTATAAGTGTACCTAGTACACTTCCTTCATAACTACACAAATAATAATTTAATACTAATAATAATGAATAAACTTAAGAAAACTAAAATTTGCACAAGAAAACTTCATACAAGAGTGGGCGGGACAAATCTTAAAATTCAAATTCCGAGAGCTCTATTCGTTTGTCCAAGACAATGAAATGACGGTAGCAGAAACTATACAAAATTGGGATGAATCGCTCTTCCATCCGACACTCTCGACCATGGCTGAAACACAAATGGAAGAAATGATTGCTATCCTACAGAGGGTGGAAATTTCACAAACAAACGATGAGCTCAGTTGGAGGTGGAAGCCTGATAGAAAATTCACGACTAAATCAGCCTACAACATGCTGACGTATAATGGGAAACTTGACTCGAATATTAAAAAAATATGGCGCCTCAAAATACCGCCCAAACTACAAATATTCTTGTGGAAAGGATACCGGGAGATCCTACCCACCGTGGACATCCTCCAAAAAAGAGGTATCACAACGGTAAATTGCTGCCTCCTGTGTAAACAAGATCGAGAAACTGCAGAACACATCTTCAACTATTGCATATTCTCCGTACAACTATGGCAAGCTAACACCATACAGAGGGGGGGTGGGGGGGTTAATCAAAACGAGCATGTGCAGGACCTAATAAATCGTGAACCAAACTCAAAAAGAACATGCTTCCAAATCTTTGCAAACTTTGCAATCTGGCATGAACGATATAACCGGGTCTTCCGCAACGAATCAAATAATGCCCAAACGGTCCTTAGACAAGCGAAAGAAGATTTCGACAACTGGCAGAAATGCAACCCAAATCAAAACATAGCAACAACAAATTAGGGGAAAATGGACGAGAGGATTAAGAAGACAACTACATGAAGGCGAGGAGAAAACCAGACTAATTCACACGGAATGAACACACGATTTGTGTCGACAATTTAGCCACATCCACGCCTTTATCAAAATTTAATATTTTATTAAGTAATTGAGTTGTAATAATCCTATAGTTCGGGTGTGTGTGGGTCTTTTGTGTGCCATTGTTGCCGTATAATTTTATTTATTTTGGTTTTTTCTTTATCTTTAAAACCCATGGAACTATTGGCAATGATAGTCTGTAACTAGAATTCGATCAATAGATTTACGCGAAAGACAATCAAGCTCTCCGTAATTTTTCAAAAAAAAAAAAAAATTTATACAAGTAAATATATGAACTACGTCAATTACATAAACGAATAAATGTAACACGCCAACTTAATAGTTTTGCTAATATGACGTGTTCAAAAAATTACCAAGCATAGACTAGCACTAGCACCCACAACCACAAAAATGAAATTGAAATTGAAAATTAGGAGTTAGGGTGTATGATAAATATTGGAGTGGTCCAAACAAGTGAAGCATTAAAGAGCTACACTATCAACATGAGTATCTAATGCGATGATCTAAGTTCTGAGGCTCTGAATGAGAAAAAGAAAACCCATCAATTCATTCACTGACATAACCCTCGTATCTGTCTGTCTCTCTAAGCCATACAGCCATCACTCTCTCTCTCAACTCTGTGTGGTGCAAATCTATGCACTCTTCTGTTAATAAATACAACATTTCTTTGCATCTGGCTAATATGGTTTAGAGTAACCCCAAAATATCTTTATGGTCTATTAAAAATTGATAGGAAAAAAGATATTAAGAATTGAAATATTTTTAATTTAATTTTGGAGTCTATGATAGAATTTATTCATCATTGTATGTGATAGTTCAATATTATAAGTTTATTAATGTTTTCATGTTAATATAATGTCTCTTTAACTGTATTGTGTTTGATTGAAGAACATGACAAAACCATTATTTTCTATTTTTCATTTTCATCTTTTTGTACTACTTTTGGTAAATAAATTACCTGAATTTTGTTACATAAAACAGGTGCTTTCTTTCTTTGTGAAATTGATGTGGTCCAAATGAGACATGGAGATCTCAAAATCCGACAGCACTATCACCTCCGATAGCTCCAGAGCTAGAAAACCATGGATGTAACTGCCTTTAGTAAATACTAAATAGACCCTTACTTCTCTTCTTTTGTGGCTAATCATCATGTAGCCATTCATGTTGCATCAGACAATTTTTTGTAATAACTTTGTCAAATTCTGCATACGCAAACTTCTACACTTTTATACCCAAAATAACTTGATTTTTAACATATTTATCTCAATAACCCAATTTTCATTTTCTAATCGTGTCTCAGATAAAAAAGGAGATTTCAATTTTCGTCAGGCTAGGCTAAAGAACTAGAAACTATATAAACTATGATATTATTTATTGCCCTGGGCAAGATTTAAAACTTTCAATTGGTTTATACATAGAAAGAATGAACTCTAAATTAGATTGTTTTGTGTATTTAGAAAATTGAGAGGGCTATATATATAGTCATGATGTAGAAACTTGCATGTAAAAAGCCACAAAAGATATATAATTTAGAGTATAAATAAATGCAAGTACAGAATAGTTAGTAGGTACAGAAGAATCAGGCTAGTCTAGGATTGAATCCAATCCAATCTGATCCAACCCAATCCCAATTCATTCAGTATGGCCGTAAATAATCAATCATAATTCAAAACTCACTCGATCTGAGTCTGAGTCTAACCTAATTAAGCTAGGCTTGGTGGTACCGATCGATCCTTTACAGACCTGGCCTGGTACGTACCAGTCTGCCCACTCTGATCAACAGTATACTGATTACTATATATCATTATATATTATTATTGCTAAGTTCGTAATTAAGAGCTTCTGAACAGAAGTGGACCATATGTGTATATACCGGTCCCCTACCGTACCGCTCTCTCCCAACGGTACAGTTATAAGTGTACCTGTCTCTCTTATCTCCAGTTTGTACAAAACTGCACCATCTGTTAAATTAGGGTTTTTAGTTTTAATTCTCCGTTGTATTGTTTTTGAAGTGCTTATTTATTTTGAAGAAACAAAAGCCCCACATGCACAAGAACTGCATGTGAGTGGTCCAAACATCTTTCAGTAACCTTAATCTAATTAACCCAGTTAAATCTTATCATTAAAGCCTGTTGTTCTACATACTTTTTTCAGACGATAGATCATGAATTAACTGTTTTGAACAGGCGAAACCAAAAAAAGGAAAAACGAGGGATTGAGTGGAAAAGGCGATGAATCATAAGTTGATATGTTGGGAAGAGAGAAAGGAGAAAAAAGGAAATGGAATTAAAGGTGACAGAGATGGATGGTTGGGAGGCAGAAGGCAGTCTCTTGTTTCTTTCCCAAATTGACATGCTGCGTCCTTTTCTTTTCTTTTTTCATTTTGTGTACATATTTATTATTTTTGGTTTTCCATCTATATACATACTACGAGGTGAGCTTGGGCCATAAGATTCTGTATGTTTCGAGAAAAGATTAGTTGTGATCTTAATGTTTGAAAAGAACCTTATTTTTCAAATAAATATGTGATTATATATGATTTCCAACTACTTTTTAGTCTCTCAATTATTTTCATCATGATTCAGTTTTGCTAACTTAGCAACTAAACATAAATATTTTTTAGATTAACTAAACATAAATAGTTAAAGATAGTTTTATTAAAAAAAATTTATAAATTTAAGGATTTATATGATTGAAACACAGATTTAAATAGTACAGATTTTTATGCGTGAATTTGAAATTTTGATAGAAGGAATATTATAATTGTATTAACCAAAATCTCAAAAGTGGTGATTTGGATATAATGATAATGATGGACTTATAATATACATTGGTTTCACATTGCAGAGCCATTCATTTAACAAGTCGCTTGTGATGCTAACCTTTCATAATTACACCGCCATGAATATTCAAGCTTCATCTCCTCTACACGTCACACCAAAAACTGGGCACGTCCATTCTTCCCCTCAGTTTAAAACCAAAAAGATCAACATAGTCGATCTGACTGGACGTCGTAACCTTTGCCATGGACTGGAGAGGAAGAGTTAGAAATGGAAACAAAGTCCATTTCTATCTAAATCGAAAATCTAGAGAAGATGGAGAGAAATCTATGAAGTGGGTCATGTATGGAAAGTTGATACTTTCAAGCTTGGTACGCTTGAAAGGGACATACACCTACTATACCTGAGCATTAACTGTGTATGTTTAGGAATTTATCTTGTTTGTGTTTTTCGTATTTTTAAGAATTGTATATTTTTTTGTGAGTTTAGTTTGAAATGGAATATTGTCTAGCTTATGAGCCAACCCTTCAACTTTTACTTTCCTGTCTCTCTCTCTCTCTCTAGTCTCTATTTTGGTTTGATTCTCTCTAAAGTTTGTGTGAATCATATAACCTAGTTGAGAAAACCCGGATAAGAAATGCATGTGTGTTCACACTATAATGGAACCCGAATCTAAAAAAATATGTTGTTGTAAAGGTAGAGGTTGTCAATTGTCATATCTATGTATATGCATGTGGAACGGTTAAATATTTATTTTCCAGATATTTCTTAGGTGTTAATTATTTCAATTTTTTTGTTAGATCACAAACAAATTACTTTTCTAACAAGAAATTTATTTTTGTTATATTTCTGTTAGGAGATTAAGAGGTTCAACACATTGTTTTAAAAATATATATAACTAGGTTTTGATTTCTAAATATTGCTGATGCTATACTAAATTACCTGATCTATATTGACTGTCTGGCTGGTTATTGACTAAGAAGATCTAACAGAGAGCATCTAAACTCAATTTAACTTGTTATCAAATTTTCAATCAAACTTATATTAATTAGAAAAAATACAAAGTTGAAGTACAATTATCTCATTATACCAAGTCTATGCATGATAAGAAGTACATACATAAATAAATAAGAGGGCATCTATGGTGATCCCTCATTTCTCCACAAAATTGTCATATAAATTACCATAACATTATAGATAGTGTAAAATAGAAAAAATATTACATTATAGGGAGTGTAAATATAAAAATCATGACATCATAGGGATGTAAATAAAAAAATTATGACATCATAAGATTCAATGATAATATATATGATATTTTTGTGGGAAGATAAGAGGGCAAGTTATAATTTTCCAATAAATAACACATTTTTTTTTTTTTGAATGAATAAATTGAGCAATAAATAACACAGTTAACTACACTAATCACTATTTAAGACACAAATGATCGAAGCAAAAACTTAAACTTAGACCATACTTCTGTTAGGTTATAATCACAGTCAGGACCACATCTGTTGTAAAGTGGCCAACAGCCTTAAAGCCTCCAATCCTTCAAACCAATCCTCTTTCATTCTCTCTCTCTTTCTCTCTCAATCTATCTCACCTCTCAATTCTCATCTCTCATCGATAGAGAGAGAGAGAGAGAGAGAGGACCAGTTCTTAACATTCCCATCTCCCCACTTGACTGATGGATACAGATGCATGAAAGAAAAAGATGCACCCCCAAGATAGAAAAGAATAGATTGGAGCGTTTTAGACAGAGAAAGAAGAGAAACAAAACAATATAGAGAGAAAGTAATACATATGCATCATCTTGTGCATCAACAGCTTGCATGCAGATTCATTCAGCTGCTCCAACAGCATCACTCGTACTTGTTGTAATTCTTGTCAGCCCCCCTTTCAATTTCTCCTCTTTTCAACACTCCTCAATTATAAACACAAAACCAACCCTAGCTAACCCCTAGACCAATTATTAGCACAACTCCATCTATATATACCTCTCTCTCTCTCTCTCTCTCTCTCTCTTCTCTCTCTCTCTCTCTCTCTCTCTCTCTCTCTCTCTCTCTTCATTTCTCTCTTCAAAAACCATGAACAAACAAGATCTCGCCACTCAAGACCTCCCTAAGCCCATGACGGTAGACTCTTTCTCTCAACTCCCTTTCAACCGACCTGCTATTCACAACCCGTCCAACCCGGTTAATTCAAACCCGATCCGTCTCTTCGGTTTTGACTTCCCGTCGGAACCCAACAATTCAAGCCCTACAATTCAAGAAGACTCAAATATTTCACCATCTAGAACCGCAAGTGAAATCCAAAACCCTAGTAGTGCAACTCAAGTCAATCGTAAATTCGAGTGCCACTACTGCTGCCGCAACTTTCCAACCAGTCAAGCTTTAGGCGGTCATCAAAATGCACACAAGAGAGAGAGGCAACACGCCAAGAGGGCCCACATGGCAGCCTCGCAAGACCAGTACAGTTACCCTAATTTCGTATCAGAAGGCCATCTTTACGGTTTGATAAATTATCACCGGTTAGGAACCGCACCACCTCATCAATTGCCGTCTCACTACTCTTCTTTTAGTGGTCCAAGGTTTTATGGCGGGCCGGGTTCGGTATTGCAACCCATTACTGGAAACCCGGTGCAAGGGGTTTTGAGGGTACCGAGTTACGACGGTACCGTTACAAGTTTTGGATCGGTACAAAGGGAGAATTATTACAAATCAGAGGTGATTCCTTTGTTTAAAAGGGAGGAATTGAAAGGTGTAAATAATGGAAAAGAGAGGAGAATTGGATCGGATTTCGGATCTTCTTCTAATTCTTCGACTAGTTCTTCTTCACCGAAAGAGAGAGGTGGATTTGTTTGTACAGTTGGAGCAAAAGATGGATTGAGTTTGGATCTCCATTTGTGATGTAATTGTTTTTGTTTCGAGGTAAGAGCTATGATTTTATTTTTTCTTTGGTCCCATGGTAATGATGGTACTTATGTCTGTAGCTACCTTGTTCTTTGTGAACTTCTTAATAAGTTTAAGAAATTTCATCTTAAATTTAATATCTATATCATCTTGGTTCAGTATCTTTTTGTTTGATAATTCTGATGTTTGATTTGTTTTAAATATTCTTCTGTTTGTTTTCTCTTTTTCCCCTTTTGAATCTTTTGATATCTTTTGTGTCACTACCTTATTAGAAAATTTTCAAAATACTTCATCAATTTCTAAAATTATTTGATGATGATTTTCTTCTTCATCTCATCACACAAGTGTTTATATAAATTTTTTTGAAGGAAGAAAGGGCTGGCCAAGTTGGCTCCCTTGAATCAACTAAATAGAAACAAATTTACAAGATGACACATGTAGCAACAGCTACACCCTAACTCACAATTCATCAGGACAAGCTTTCAAAAAACCCACACAAAATACATTTACTCCTAACCAGCTACAAACTACAACTAGTCCAAATTATTACATCTCATCCAAGAATTTAAATTGCACTTAATTTTCCAAAAACACTCTTCAACATTCACTTGGACATCTTGGAATTTTGCCCGATTACGAGAGAGCCAGATGCCCCAACATGTCCAGGCTGACCAAATCTCCCACTTCATAATCGCGGCTTTTTCTAGACTTTGCATGATCGCACTCCAAAGAGCCCTTGTTTGTGGCGGATCATGATTGTCGAAGCCCCCTTCTTGATAAACTAGGGTCCAGATTCTCCGTGCGAACTGACATTGAAATAACAGATGATCAACAGTTTCAAGTGCTTGTTGATTGCAACAACCGCAGCTGTAAGGCCCATCACCCCCTCTTTTCGTGTTTATATAAATTCATATAAATTAATATAATTTTACCTCGAGTCAAAAATTAAAAGAGAGAAAAGGTGATTTTGGTATCTCATATAGTTTTTTGTTTTGTTAACTTACATTCTTAAACTTGTATGGTTACTCACCGTCCCCTCAATTCTTCCTTGTTCAAATTTATACCTTTGTAATTTCATATTTATCTATCAATTCCATAGTTATACTTCAGTTATAAATCATGCATGAACCTTTCTTATTTAAAAAAAAATTCCACATCAATCAAATGAATGGAATGAAAGAACTGATTAAAAGGAATAGTTTAGGGGGCTAAATGAGCAAAATATAAGTTAAAAGGAATAACTGAACAAATAAAACTATTTGTAAACTGACCTATTTTGTTTATATACAACAATCCTCAATACTCAATGAAATAAATCAATACTGCCAGATGTTGTAAAATGCACATCATAACATATAGAAAGCCTGCACCATTTAGCTTATAATATTCATCTGAATATTAATATTATTTCCACATGTCATTATATATGTTGGTTAAGTATTTTCCAGCATGATAGATAATACCATAAGTCAACACATTAGAAAAACATTGCTCATTTTCCGTACAGAACATTGATTCATTTGTGCTTTTTTTTCAGAAAATAAATATTTCAGTAGCACTGAAATATAATAAAAATTGCATAATAAGTTTCAGTTTATTTTAATGAAAGGAAATTTAGAATTTAACACCTCAGATTCTTCTATATTTTAATGAAAACTTACACTCCAAGTACATAATTCTTCAATTTCAGTTAGACTCAAAAGTACATTAGTACATATAATCCCTTAACTACTTTTACCTCAATTCATTATTATATACATTTTTTATGATTTTTTAGAGATAATACATTTTTAATGATTAAATTAAAATCTCACCACTACGGTAACTGGCACGTGGCAATTTCCTCCCAACATAAAGGACAAATTTTGAACTCAAAAACATTTGAATTTTGAAGGGATAAACACAAAAAGAAAATGGGTCTATATACATTGAAACCATAAAAGCTTCTGAGAACAATTATTGAAGATCATGCTTCAATATCACAACAATGTATGACAAACACATCAAAATCCATTTATCTTTCTTCCTTTCCTCTCCATTCCATTAACAAGTAAATAGAAGCAAAAAGAAGATCTTTCTGTTGAAGTAGAAATGGAGATGGATGGAAGATAGAGAGGTGTGTGTGGGGAATACTTGGGACAGAGCAAACATGGGATCTGAAAATAAATCAGTGTGTTGTAATTATTATAGATGTGCAGATGGCTACAGATCACTGAATGGCTCCTTAACACCACTACATTCGGCCTTCTTTCTTTGCCCCTTCTCATTCATTGTCCCCACTCTTTTTGTCAACTCAATCCTCAATTTTTTCCCCATTTATTTAATAAATAGAGGCGTCTTGATTATCATCAGATCATATTTCACTTATCATGTCAGAATTTGGAGAGGAGAATAGTGTGGGTGTATGAATTTTTTGTAAGTATGGTATGAAATGTCAATGACAAGAGTTAATGAGTCAATGACAAATAACTAATAAGTATTGGTTCAAAGGTCAAATGCGTCGCCTTAGTGTTTTAAATGTACAAATTGAACTTGAAAGGCCTATTTAGACATTGGAAAGTGATAGTTAGCTCTCATTTTTCTTTTGGATTATGGTACAATATTGTAATTCTACGAAATGTTTTACCAATAAATTGTGTTTTGCTCACTAGTACAACATGTTTGATTACCAAGGTTAAACTTATGGGGGCTCTATATCCAGTAGGCGCATAACCATTATGTAATTAATAATAAGTTAGTGGAGAATCCAAAGATCGAAAGCAAAAGATAATTCGAATAATGATCATTAATCAGCTTTGTCTGTATAAAATAAAGTCTGAACTGAACTGACATGAATCATGCAGCGTGTATGATGCAATGGTGCCAGCCTTTTTGCTTTGGTATCTGGAAACCAGTTCCATCAATACTCTCTTTCTCTCTCTCATCTCTTTTAAACGACATTATTATTACATAATTAGTACTTTTAAAACAAACTCAAAACTACTAAAAAACACACAGATCAACAGTTGTAAGTGCAAATACAGGAGTACAAAACCTTTCCAGGGCTTCTTGAAGTACAGAATCCATTTCCATTCTTGAGTCGCAAGCACTGGCTTCTACAAGAAGAGAGATTACAGTTTCCTTCGTTACCAGTCACCGCCTGACATCTGGCAGCTTCAGCTTCCCTCAACTCGAGTTCCACTGTAAATTTTAGTTTATTCACAAGGCATTTCAGCAAATAGTTTGTGCTCATTCCATTTATAACTTCACAAACATTGAAAAAGAAAAAGAAAAAGACGAAATTTGAAAGCAAAAAATGGAGAATTAAATGGAAAAAAGGGTTGTAATTAAGTGACCTGTGGAGAAGATGAGAGCTGCTAACAGAAAGCATGTAATCCTATCCATTTCTATTTTTCCGTGACAAAAAAAAAGGATCTAAATCTGAATCTGACATATCTAGCCTGTTCTGAAATGAAAGAGAAAAATAATAATTAAACAGGTCTATCCAAATATTATTTTATCAATTATGAAACTATAAAAGCCCACTTAAGCCTGAACCAAAAGAATATAAATGTGAAATATAATAAAACAGGCCTTTACATTTTTTATCAATTAAAATCAACATAAAAGCCTGCTTAAGCCCGTACCAAAAGGATATAAATCTGTGCTCTAATAATAAACTTAAAAGCCCACCTAAAGTATGATTTGTGATTAAGACAAATTAATTGAAGTATAGTTTATGTAGGAACAAGGAGAAAAGAACCTGTCATGCTACAGTTTAATTAACTTAATTACACCATATATGCATGCATGGCCGACACTAAAACTAGCGCGAATTTCTCCCTTCATAAAGTTAGATCATGAAATTTTTTTTAAAATAGGGACCCATGATTGGATGTTTGTAATCAAGTATTAATTAAAGTACAGTGTTCGTCAACTAAGATTATGACCTTATTCATTTCAAAATCAAAATATATAGGTAGCCAGTATTAATCATAATCTCTCACACTTGACTGAAGATATCATATGACATAAACCAATGTTGTAACATATGTGTCCGTATAACCAAACATTGGTAATTAAAGAATAACACCATCCATATTAAGTTAATATAGAGATTGTAATGTTGCAACATAACTGGATTCATATGTACTGCCACAAAAGATATATGTTTCATGCATGAACATTTGAAATAATTTCGACTGCTTTCATGCTGATGACGCTTGGATTCTAAGGTTTCTTCTCTTTTGTTCTTTTTGTAGTCAATGAGTGGGTTGGTGAACTATGCTTTTGGTTGTACAATCAAAAGAATTATCAAATGGAGTATGACTCGACTCGGTGTTCTAATTATGGAAATTGATATTAGACCATAATTTTCATGTTGACAGTAGAATGATTGAGAAAAAAAAAAAAAAAAAAGACAGTAGAATGATTGAGCTGAACTATTTTATAACATTTATGTTACGGATATGACTGTATATAATGATTGTTTCAGTTACTTGGGGCCAATTTATTTATTCCCGCAATAATTAGTATTATACTAATAATGTTTTGATAATCTTTTATCTTTCGAACAATAGTTGTGATAATTTTTTATCTTCAGTAATTTCAGTAATCTTCTGATAATCTTTTATTTTATTGAAAAATTATATGACGGGTCTAAAAAAAATCTGATAAATATCTGCGCTAACTTCAAGAATTAATTGAGACCCATCACAGCACTATACCAATAAAATCACAGCTAAACGCAGCCCTATTCAATGTTAAATGAAACGTACTTTGTCTATAAAATATTCAAAACCAAAATATATGTAAGTCATGATAATAAAATAAATAGCTATAAACTTGCCGCTAACATAGGCAACCCTAATTTTCTATGCAATGCGAATCTATGAGGTCAGTGCATTAATTAAGTTGGAGCAACGTCTATATCTCTTATGCAAGGCAATCTAATTTTTTAACTAGTGCTGTTGGTCATTAATTTAATATATTCGGATAAGAAAATCAACATTTTTTGGTGAATTTGTTTTGAATTTTGACATGACAATTGACAGGTGCAAATAAATACAAAAAATGAAAAAAGAAAAAACAGAAAATGAGAATCAAAACACAGTTGGAAATTTGTCCGTACCAACCAGACTCGATACATATGATGCTGTACTGGTACAAAATCGACATGAACAGTAGTATAGATACAACCAGATCCATGTCATACTCTGCCAACTAAAGGATTCCTCTTGTTTTCTTTTATCTTTTCTTAATTTTGGGTCATAAAGTTTTTTTTGTCGACATATATTATTTTCTTCATACACAGTAATTAGTTACATTAAATGACATTTTATAATTTCACATCTATCGAGTAACAATGTAAATGAATTCGGTCCATATTAGACTTAATAGTTAATATTAATGATAAAGGCAGCGGAGGATTTGGTAACCATCTACAATTCTACATATATGAACATTTTGGCGGTGAAATTACATTCATGTCGAACATTACTTGATTTCAAATCTGATAGTTTATATAATATTTCCATCTATTGATTGAATATTCATATACATGAATATATTTTTTTTATAAAAGCATAAATTTTAATAATATTTCTATTTAATTATGCATGATTCACATTATGTATTATTGGAAAATATATTTGTATTATAAATGGTTATAAAAGCAAATATGAGCCCATCAAATTTCTCGGTGCTTATCCTATTCAAAAAAAAAAAAATTCTCAGTCAATTAAAAAAGTAGTCATTGTGTTCTAAATGAAGATATAATATTTTTGATGTACGAACAAGCATTTGACTTGAGTTGTATAATAGTTATTTGTTGTACCAAAGCTATTAGGAACTTATGTTATAAAGTTATACCTGTCTTGTATAATAAAAATACTATTATTTTTTTGTGTTTGTCTAAAATTGTGATTATTAAAAATCAGTGTGATAAATATATGCAATATGGATATTTCATTCAGCACAAAGAATCTGACAAAGGGTACGAAATTATTTTTATTTAGCCTAAAAATATCTATTAGATGGTGGTATACACTTTTTTTTTTGATATAATAGAGAATATTTTGATTCTACATTCATTATTTGATGCTAATGAGTTTTGAATTCATGACCTACGATTTATTGTGATTTACATTCTACTACTAAATATGAGCACATTAACATGATTAAGATAATTCAAATTTCAAAGTATTGGGATTATTTTGACTAATCGACCCACATATTTTTTTTCATCCGGCCGTGTATATACGATACAGATGTGAAAAGACAACCTTATAAAACCAAGAATGCGGTGGCTAAATAGCATAAAATTACAACTCATCATTGCGTTTATTATTTAATTTTGTTAAATAAATTCATGGGTATAAATTATGAAGTTGCATAGCATTTGAGAAATAAAAACAGACAAAATTGTATAAGAACGAACTCTAGCACAGGGCACTATGTAGCAGACCGTACAGAGAAAGAATCCATCCCATAACGGCAAAAAAATAATTACCAACTCACGTGCTGTTGGATAACGACCGTTTCCTTGTTCTCTCTCTTTCCCACCACATCACAAATCCTATTTCATTGCATTCTCGTGGAGCGAGTCACAGACATCACAGAACACAAACCAAAACAGTTGTTCACTCGCTACACGGGTTACACAGTGGATTCAGATTTTTATGCAACGCCCAGTCTTTGCGTTTTCTCATTACGACTTTGACAGTGAGATTACTTTCGGATTTACAATACTTAAAACTCATTTGTCACGAAAAACGGAAAGTTACAAGTTCAATTCGAAGCAGTTCTGTTGCCACTTGCCAACATTTACTGTACCAGTCCAACAGCTAAAAACCAACTTTCCTCTTACAACTTCCCATTTCATGCCTACAAAAACATCCAATCCATGCAGCGGGCTCAAAACATTATGAAAATACTTTGTCACTGACCCTCTACACAGATTACACAGAGTGAAGGTGCCACAAAATAGGACCTTGTCGGATCCGCAGCCAGCACGGGCGTCACGTGAGTCTTTCCGTCCATACTTACCGCCGTAATCTTTGACGGTTTCTTATAGTTGATGCGCGATGGAATCCTAGCCGTTGATTTTACGAGTGGTTCAATCCTGGACATTGAGGACTTAACGGTTCAGAGTAATGTCTGTGCCGCCGTCTTGTTGGCGTTACGGAAAGATTTTCTCCTGTCCCTGTTCCTTACCCGTTACCCGCACTGCCGGGGAAGTGAATTAATATATATTTATACAGATATATCCATATAAAGTTATTATTTAGAATAGCACTGAATGAAAGAAATATGATTATAGCCAGAGGTTAAATGTGTAATTGAAGTTCGACGAGGAAAAAACGGAAAAATAATGAAATGTGTAATAAAAAAAAGTTGATAAAGGGCGAGAGAAAAGTGTGCTTTGTGCTAATACTAATACTCTCTTTGTTTCTCTCTCTGTCAGTGAGTGGCAGAGCGTAGAGTCCCACTCGCATCGCTTCCAAGGCAAGAAAAACAATCAACTTCACAACACACGCTCTCACACATCTCAGCTCACCGAAAAGGAAAAAAAAGAAAAGAAAAACTGAAAAATGCTAGCGAGAAACCCTAGAAGCGTCAGATCTCCAGTGCTGCCGGCCTGATCCTTGATCCAGTGGATTGATTGATTCCTTATCCATTAGTAGTAGGAGGAGAATTTCCTTCAGATTTTGTTGTGTTTTGATCTGGCAATGTCGAGTTCGAGGAGTGGAACGAGGCAGAGGAGGGCGTCCACAGGGTCGGCCGCGAAGCCGGCGAACTCGCCGGTTTCTTCCACGGCGTCGGTTAGTGTGGCGGCGGCGTTGGACTCGCCGGTGTCTTCTGCGGGGAATAGGAGGGCTCAGGATTTGTTTGCGCTTGAGAGCAGTGTGGCCGAGCTGGATTCCGATGGGTGTAAAGAGAATGTCACTGTGACTGTCCGATTCCGACCTCTTAGGTTTGATTCAATCTCTGGTTTTGATTTATTTTTGTGTGTGTTTGTTTTGGGTTGTTTTGGAGTATAGAGCTGTATTTTGGCTTAATTGGAGCAATTGTGCTTCAGTTGAGTTAGAAAGAACTGATTTGGGTCAATCTAGAATCAAATTTTTTGCTCAATTTGATCCAGAATGAGATTTTTATTTAAATTATTTGATCATTTTCGAAAATTTTGTGCGATTAAAGCCCAAGAGAGATTCGGCAAGGAGAAGAGATAGCTTGGTATGCAGATGGTGAAACCATTGTGCGAAGCGAAAACAATCCATCTGTAGCTTATGCTTACGGTATTTGAATTGAATTTTTCACTAATTTTAAAATTTCTCTGTTTTATTAATTCTATATTGTGTGGTAATTTATATTTTGAATTTATGCTTTTGATTGTTTAGATAAGGTTTTTGGACCAACAACTACGACTCGACATGTGTATGATGTGGCGGCTCAGCATGTCGTCAGTAGTTCAATGGAGGGCGTAAATGGTAATTTTCACCTTTTTAATTATATTTCTTTGATTGATTTTATTCTAATTGTTGTTTTTCAATTTCATGAGTCTTTTTATTCACTTGTTTTCGTTTTGTTTTAATAGGTACGATTTTTGCTTATGGAGTTACAAGCAGTGGCAAGACTCATACTATGCATGTAATTTTGTTCAAATTCTTTTTTTCCTTTAATTTTGATACATGGTGTTAAATTTAAATACATATGATTTAATTATTTTTAGGGAGATCAAAGATCGCCTGGTATAATACCTTTAGCTGTGAAAGACGCATTTAGTATAATACAAGAGGTATTAATATTTCATTACTTATTATTGCATTTCTTTATACTTTATTTCGAGTGATAATAAGCTACATATTGTATATAATATTTATTTTTGAATTGTTCAGACTCCAAATCGCGAATTTCTGCTGCGTGTCTCCTACTTAGAAATCTACAATGAGGTAAATTTAACAAAATTTTATTTATTTTTGGCTCATTTTTTGAATTTTTGCTAAATAAGATTCAATTTTAATTAGGTTGTTAATGATCTACTAAATCCAGCTGGGCAGAATTTAAGGATCAGAGAGGATCTTCAGGTAAAATAACACTCCAAATTTAATATCAAAATAATGTTAAAATAACTCCAAATTGGTATATTAATTTTTGGAATATTTGTGATTATTTTAGGGAACATTTGTTGAGGGAATAAAAGAAGAGGTTGTATTATCGCCTGCTCATGCATTATCTCTCATTGCAGCTGGCGAAGGTTTATTTTCATTTTATTTATTTTAATTAACTGAAATTTATAATCTAATTTTGAAATTATTTTTTTATAATGATTCTTTTAGAGCACAGGCATGTGGGGTCCACTAACTTCAATCTACTAAGTAGTAGAAGCCACACAATATTCACACTGGTATTAAACTTGCTCTAAAAATAGATAATTATGTATTCTTTTAATAAAAATAGAATTATTTATTTTGGAATTATTTTTATAACAGACTATAGAGAGTAGTCCATGTGGCGAGTCTAATGAAGGGGAAGCAGTTACTTTCTCACAACTGGTAATTTTCTTAGCATCTTAATTAAATTTAATATATCTTTTTATAAATTGTGCTCATTTACGATTTTACCCCTGTGCAGAATTTAATAGATCTCGCAGGATCAGAGAGCTCTAAAGCTGAAACAACTGGATTACGCAGAAAAGAAGGGTCTTATATTAATAAAAGCCTTTTAACTCTTGGAACCGTATGTTTTAAATAATCCGTAATTATTTATCAAAAATAAGATATTAATTTTTTATTTGTTTTTAATTAAGGTGATATCAAAATTGAGTGACGGAAAATCAGCGCATGTTCCATATAGAGATTCAAAATTGACAAGGTTGCTCCAATCATCTTTGAGCGGCCAAGGCCGTGTTTCTGTAAGCCTAAAATTAATAAATTAATTTCGTTAAATTAATAAATTAGTTTTTACATAAATTGAAGAATTTTGATTGTGCTAGTTTTTAATATTAGTTTTTGTAATTAATTATTGTGAAGTTGATTTGCACTGTGACTCCATCGTCAAGCAATAATGAAGAAACACACAACACACTGAAATTTGCTCATCGCGCGAAATGTATAGAAATCCAAGCCTCACAAAACAAGGTAAGTAAATAGTTATATATAATTATATATGTCATTTTAACCCAAGTATTGGTTGAATGATAATGAATTAATAATGTTGGTGTAATAAATTCAGATAATTGACGAAAAATCGCTGATTAAGAAGTACCAAAACGAGATCAAGCGTCTAAAAGACGAATTAGACCATCTCAAAAAGGGCATCATTTCAAGCACTCCACTCAAAGAAAACGGAGGAGACGACATCATTCTTCTCAAACAAAAGGTCCCCTAATAAAACCCTAAACCCTAATTAATTCATCAAAAACTACTCATAATCAATAAATCAATCAACTAACAAACAAAACCCTAAAAAAGCAGTTGGAGGACGGAAACGTGAAGCTCCAATCGAGACTAGAACAAGAAGAAGAAGCAAAAGCCGCATTATTAGCAAGAATCCAAAGATTAACAAAATTAATTTTGGTCTCAACAAAAGCGACCCAATCGACCCGTTTCCCTCTCAAACCCGGCCCAAGACGCCGCCACTCTTTCGGCGAAGATGAGGTCTCATTTCATTAATTTTATTTTATTTTTTAATTTTTTTTTAATATTTTTTAAATATTTTTTTGATATTTTTTTTTGGGTAGCTTGCGTATTTGCCGTATAAAAGGAGGGACATGATAATAGACGACCAAAACGAGTTTTTGGTGCCGATAGAAGGAAACGAAACCGAAGATTCTTCCAAAGAGGAAAAACGCAAGAACAACAAATCCGGCCTTCTCAACTGGTTCAAACTAAAGGTGCACACACTTTACTTACTAAACCCTAATAAATATTCATTCAAAAACATACTTATTTAATTATTAATTTAATATTTCGGAGGAGGGATAGTGGGGCAACAACAATCACGAGTTCCCCCCCAAAAAAAATTCAAATTATAAAACATATTAATTAATTAATTTATTTATGTATTCAGTTAATTATTTATTTAATTATTTATTTATTTCTTTGATGTTTAGAAAAGGGATAGTGGAGCAACCACAATAACTAGTTCAGAAGGAGACAAATCGAGCGTGAGCAAATCATTCACCGCCCCTTCGACCCCTCAGGCCGAGAGCATCAATTACCGCGCTGAGGAATCCCGGCTTTCGAATTCCGGGATCGGGGAATCCCGGCTTTCCAATTCCGGGTTTGGAGAATCCCGGCTTTCCAATTCTGGATTTGGGGAATCCCGGCTTTCGAATTCCTTGCTTGGGGAGAGTATCAATGTTGAGCTTTTGGACGTGGGGCGTGATGTTGGAGAGCCTCTCTCTGGCCGCGAAACCCCACTTGTATGTTAATAGTTTTATTGCTGTTTGTTTCTTTCTTTCTTTTGAAAAAATATGCAAAAATGCCCCTGCATTATTCTCAAATTGCAAAAAAGCCCCTACATTATTGGAAATTGCATAAAACTAATGGTGTTAGTTTGTAACTAATGTAGGGTCTTTTACTCTTTTGTAATGTTACAATAATGTAGGGGCTTTTTTGTAATTTAGGCATAATGTAGGGGCTTTTTTGCAAAAAATATATTTATTTGTATTTATTTTGTGATTTTTTACAGGCTAAAACTATGGATCAAGTGGATTTGATGGGAGAGCAAGTGAAGATTCTGTCAGGAGAAGTTGCGCTTCAGACCAGCGTATTAAAACGGCTCGCTGACGAGGCGGCAAAGAGTCCCAAAAAAGAACAAATTCAGGTTTTTTTTAATTATTTAATTATTTTTTATTTTTATTTATTCTGGTTGGTTTGAAAGTATTGATGAATTGAAAATTGAAAATATGAAGGTGGAAATGAGGAGGATTAATAATGAGATAAAGGCAAAGAGGCAACAGATATCTTCATTAGAGCGACAAATGAATGATAGTCATTTAAATGGGGAGAAGCTTGAGCTCCAAGTTTCGCCTGTATGTTATTTAGTTTGTGTTCATTTGTATTTTTTTTTCTTACTATGGTTTGATTGATTTTTTTATTTTTATTTTTTATGAATAGTCGTATAATGAGCTGCTCGAACAACTCAATGAAAAATCCTTCGAACTTGAGGTATAGTTATTATTTCATTAAAGGATTTATTTAGATTTATTGTTTTGAGAAAATTATTTAGATTTATTATTATATTCATGTTTATTTCATTTCTGGCAGGTTAAGACTGCCGATAACAGAATAATGCAAGAGCAGCTCCAGCAAAAGGTTTCTCTCGCTTTCTCTCTCTCCGAAATTAAATTAAATTAAATTAAATTAAATAAAAAATAATTTTCTATTTCCCACTAACAGACAAAAGAATGTGAAGAATTACAACAAACAATAGCCTCACTAAACCAAAATCCCCCTTCAAACACCGATCTTCCATCAGAAACATCAGAACTAAAGCAGAAAATAAAAGAATTAATGGAAATAAAATCTCAACTCGAAAATAAAAACCAAAAATTATCAGAGGAAAGTAATTACGCAAAAGGGCTCGCATCAGCAGCTGGAGTTGAATTAAAGGCCTTATCTGAAGAAGTAACGAAATTAATGCACCAAAACGAGAAATTAAACGCTGAGCTGGCGTCTTTAAAAAATTCACCTCAAAAACGCCTCAGTAAATATGGAAATACTACTAATAATAATAGTAGGAATGGTAGTAATAATAATAATCATTATGGTAGTAATAATAATAGGCGGCATAGTGATAATAATAATAGTAATAGGAGGGAAATTGTGATGTTGGAAAATGTGATAAGAGAGAAGGAAATGAGAGAGGGAGAGTTTGAGAAGAGAATTGAAGAGGCGAAACAGAAAGAGGCGTTTTTGGAGAATGAGCTGGCGAATATGTGGGTGCTCGTTGCGAAATTGAGAAAGAATCAGGGGGCTGATTGCGAAAGTGATTTGGGCGACAGATTGTGATTTTTACTTTTACGGCTTGGTTTGAGAGAATTCGGTTGTTTTGTTTTGTATGTTGTATGTAATTATTTGTGTTTTGTTTGGGGTTTTGTGTTGTGATTTGGTGTGATGTGATTTGTTTGGGTTGGTTGTGAATTCTTCTTGCTCTTTTCTTTTTCTTTTTTATACTTTTTTTTTATGTTTTGTTTTTTGTAGATTTATCATAATTAAATTAACGAATGCTTTCACGATGAGTAGTTTATCAGTGTATATTGTGCAATTGATTATTGAGAAAAAATCTCAAATTGCTGGTTAGCTTTTAGGCATCTGTTTTTTGTTAAATTGGATTTAATTAATTGCGTTTTACCTAGCTAGTTGTAAATTGTAAGTTAATAGTAAAACTGAAAACTTTGTATGATAGCTTGCCATGTGAAATATAATGACACTCTAATTTGTGTTGTAACACTAACAGCTGTCATTAGTAGTTAATCTCTGTTTTTTACGCCAACAAAGAATAAGTGTCTGTTTAACAGCTGTCATTAATGAATCTCTTCAGTCTGATTTTTACACCAACAGAGGATAATTGATTGTTTAATTACTAAGAGATGGATTAAGCAGACAAGAGATTTAGATTAGAAATTAAATACACGTTTTATGTACATGTTTCAGGTAAACAAGTTAAGCATTTGTTGTCTTCATTGTGTCAATTCATGTGCAGGACACGCACCCACACATACAATTCGAGACCAAAATTCATCCTACCACATGCTCACGCCAGTAATAAAATCATTAATCAGCTCATTTAACTGAGAATTTTAGTCAAGATCACCATGCATTAATAAACATTTCAATGGATAAATTTCTAATTTGTTCGGAATGAAATTTTAGTACAATTTTTTTTTTTTGATAAATATGAGACGGGTTAATCCCGTACCCATGGTTTCATTTCACAAATAGTTCGAAAGACACATTCGTTACCATGCATTAGTAAACATTTTAATAGATAAATTTTGTTGGGAAGGAAGTTTTAGTACAAAAAAACCATGCATTAGATAAATTTGTATTTTATTGGGAAGGAAAAGAAAGTAGTATGGATGTGCATGTCACGTGCCGGAACAGCACAGTCGGACAAGTGTCCGTAGAGCCTCAAAAGACTAATTTCTTTTGACATTTTCCAGTTAATTCTTTGCTTGATTTGATGTTTCATCAAAATCAAAATTTTATGGTACGAATAATCCTTCAAATTTCAGGATAGTTGTTTTTTCTGCCGACTCTAGTGGCAGTTTAAAATAAATCAATCAAGACCGGTTATTTTCATGATTCATGCCACGATATTTTTTTTGCAATGAGTTTTCTTTTTCTGATAAATTATGTCTTGCAATGATTTGTTGTATTATATTTCTTTTTTCAAAGTTCGGCTTAAAAAAGCTAAGGTCTGTACTATGAAGAATGGTGGAACACTACTTTTTTCTTTAAAATAGCAATTGTGAATATAATTGAGCAATCAAGATTCAAGACTACACGATGAATTACAAAAATAAAGTAATAACAGATGCGGCTATATATTTATGCATAGTACTTTTCACTTTTATGATCCTATGTGGATAGGGCATAGAGCGAGAATCGTCTCTCCAAAATTTTGAAGTTATAATATATGTATTATTATATTAGTATATTTTGTATAGAAAAAAAAAAATATGTACAGTCACCTCTTTTTCTCTAGATTTTTTATGTATTTTACACTATCGCCCTCCCTAATTTTAATTCAAGATCTGTCACTGGCTGGGGACCATACCAATGGGAACAAGACTAAGTCATTTAATCTCGGCCATAAGTTATCCTTTCAACTTTGAAAAGATTTAAGATAATTTTTTAATAAATTTAGTTTAATATTTAACAAGTTTAACATCGTTTAACCATGAGTTATCTAAAACTTACTTTCAAAAAAGAATTCTTCACAATAATTAATTATGGAACTAAACGGAATCATATGACAGGGAAAATAGCTTTCCAAGTAATCCAACACTTGTCTTTCCACTAAATTATTTCAACTCCCAAAAGATTGGTCGGCACCAAATGTCATGCTGATATTAGTCAGCCAGTTGATATCACACTTGAGTACTTGGCCTCATTCGCTGCTCTCCTTTTCTTAACACAGAGGAATCCCTCTCTCCCAAGTAAAGCTCACTCACTTGTCCCTCTCCTACCTCTCCTTTGATCCCTCTTCTATCGGTTTTTAGGTGAACTCGGTCTATTTAAACTGAGCATATTAATGATTTTGTTTAAACAAAATCATTAATATGACTAGTAGTGATATAAAATTATAAATCATATGTATCAATTATGCTATAAAATAATAATTCTATAAATCAACCAATCAAATTCGGAATCAATCACGAAAGTCTAAAGAATTAATAAGGAAATAATGAGAACATAATTTTTTCTTCTTCTTATTTAGTCTTTCATGATTGATTCAGAATCCGATTGCATAACCTCTATACTTTTTGATAATAAAATCATATATATATATTATGATTTATGACTCATCACTAAGAAATTATTATTCGAAACCAGTGTCAAACAAACATATTTTGTATATCTTGTATATTTTTTTAATTAGACATCATGAATTTACTATAATGATTTTAAACCTCATCCATGTCCATCAATGAAATAAAAAAGAAATTCTAACACTTTTCTATTAATTCTTATTGAAATGGACTACACATTTAATGTACTACATATACACACAAATTCTCTAAACTTCCGGACCACAAAAATAACACTCACTCTAAACCCTATATAAAACCCTCTTCCCCAATTCCTAACTTAGTAGAGAAACATCAAACATCTCCACACTTGCAAACCTACCGCAAGAAATTACTCAAATCCACCATGTCAAGCTACTATTCACAAAACAAACACTACAACAACAATTATTCTTACCAAGAGACCCAGCCATTTCCTCTCCACCTCTTCTTCTTCCTCCTCACGCTCCTCATCTTCATTACCTTCTCTTGGTACATGAGGTACGAATCGGTTTTCGAAACCCTCATGAGCCAAGCCAAGCTTTTAATAATAATGTCGCCATTGATTCTGCTCTTAGTGGTGCATTTATTGTCACCCAATGAGAGACAACGCGTACCGTTTTTCGTACCGCTGCCTGAAAAAGAGTCGATTCACCATGCGGGCGGCTCGCCTTGGGGAGTAGGGCTCGTTTTGGTGCTTCTGTTGTTCATGGTTTCGTACCAGTCTTACTTTCAATACAGTTGGTTCCCTCTTGTTAGTCGTGAAAGAAAGAGTAGTTGGTTTTAGATTTGTATGGATATGATTTGTAGTTTTCGTTGAGTTGAGTAGCCTAATGCGAATATGTAATATATCTATTTGGTCGTTTTTAATTTAGTTTTATCATGATTTATGATGCTTGTTCTGTGTTCACTAAGTGCAAGTTTTTCAATTCTTTTCTTTATTTTTAATTTGGAAAATGAAGTGAATCAAGATTTTTAACGGAGTAAGGAGACTAACCAGACGTTTATACATGTACTTGTTCTTGGACAACCACATATATAATCAATGTGAGTTAATTTCAACCAATTTTTGTGGTTGACAGCTTAGATTTTTTTTTGAAATTTAATTCACGTAAAAAAGGAAGGTAATCATAAAAAAGAACTAAAACATACTCCATGAGAAGTTGTGGTACGGTATGTCAGAGTGGCACTGTACACGTGTGAATGGCCTGTCTTTAGTAAGGTAGAAACATATGTTCAGGAATCTACATTAATTAAGTCTCGTGCAAACTGAAATTAGAAATGATTCAGAGGCACGTGAATATACGATGGCAATTGGTGCACTGGTACACTGGTACCAGTTGGACTCATCATGTTTCTGAAGATAAAGTAAAATCTGGCTTAAAATTGAAAAGAAAATAGTAAAAACTTATATCATATGCTGAATATATGATTACAACTATTTATAAGTAACTATGCACTTCGAAGAGAGGCACAACTGTACAAGACTATGGCCGGATGTGAAAAATAACAGGGTGAGAAGAGACTTTTGCATATTAAGATTTTTTTATCTCACTAGTTTCTCTCAAATGAGTGGGAATGGGAATAAAACTGAACCTTTTTTTTCATCGAATAAAACTGAACCTTAGAAAGCTTAGTTAAGTTTTCCTTCAAGAAAAAAAGGGCAAAAAGATTCTTTTTCCTTTTGTAATTCTCCTCACTTTCGGCAGGGACTGTGACTCAAAAGTCAAAAAGCAACTTGCAGAGGGGTAACCAACTTCTATTTTTCTTGTTTATTCACTTTCTATTAACATTCACTCCAAAACGAAAAGAAAGACCTTTCCACAAACAGTTAGTTTTATAAAAATATATATTTTATAAGGGAAATTGGAAATCAGGCCGGAGGTATTGTAGCGACGGATTGAAATTATATACTGTTTTCTCGCGTTTCTATATTGGGTATATACTGTTTTTATTTTTTTTAAATATATATTGTTTACCGAATGAATTTTTATATACTATTTATTTTCAGTTTATATGTTTATATATACTGTTTTCAGTTTTTATATACTGTCACTGAAGTACCGCGCAGTATCAGCTCCCATTTTGTAAACATTTTTTAATAGAAAAAAAGCTCCGTAGGCAGGCTTGCAAAGCAAACCCAATTCCTCAAAAAAGAAAAAGAGCTCTATATTTATAGTGTAATGGCCCATTAGAAAGGCTTGGGATGATATTGAGCCTTATTTGCGTTAAATGGGCCTTAGTCTACTTGATACTCAAATAGTATTTCCTTACGCCGGCCCAATATCTTGACTAATAGTAATAGTAATCTCTCCTTCCTTTCCCCTTGGAAGGGTTTTTCTCTTTGGCGCCATTTCAGATTGTAGTAGGGTTTCTATTTCTACCGAAGAAGAAGAAGAGGAAGAAAGCTCAAGCACAGAAGAATTTCTGTTACTGACGGAGATGAGTTCGCCGATGGAGATCGACGCCGCCGCGCCGCCGCCGTCCGCCGGCCCGTCGAAGGGCAAAGCTCCTCTACTCCCCGGCGGGAAATCGGCGCCGTGGGTGGAGAAGTACCGCCCTCAGTCTCTTGCCGATGTCGCAGCTCATCGCGACATTGTTGACACCAGTACGTTCGCCAATTCTTCTTATCCAATCCATTTTCCTTCCAAATCCTTAATTTCCCCCCATTTTTCAATCTGACAGTTGATCGGCTGACGAGCGAGAACCGGCTGCCGCATCTGCTGCTGTACGGACCGCCTGGCACGGGGAAAACCTCGACGATTCTTGCCGTCGCGAGAAAACTGTACGGATCTCAGTACCAGAACATGATTTTGGAGCTGAATGCGTCTGACGATCGAGGAATCGACGTTGTCAGACAGCAGATCCAGGATTTCGCCAGCGCTCGCAGCCTCACTTTTAGGTCATTTTGTAAAATTTGTTGAATTGTTGAGTTGATTTTTCGATTCTGAAAAAAAGAGTTGATCTTGTATTGTGTTTATACAGTGCAAAACCTGCTGTGAAGCTGGTTTTACTTGACGAAGCTGATGCGATGACTAAAGATGCTCAGTTTGCTCTTAGAAGAGGTTGAACTTTAATTCAATTTTATTTATTTTTGAAATTATTGTTATAAGTTTCCTTATTCTATTTTCGGATTTTTTATTATTTTTTCTAGTGATTGAGAAGCACACAAAAAGCACAAGATTTGCATTAATATGCAATCACGTGAATAAAATAATTCCAGCTTTACAATCAAGATGCACTAGATTCAGATTCGCTCCACTTGATGCTTCTCATGTGAAAGAACGGCTTTCACATATTATTAAATCTGAAATGTATGATTATTCACTTTCATCTAATTATTTTTCTTTATTATATTAAGTATATTTTTTGGTATTTATTAAAATATATTAACATTTCAGGTTAGATGTGGATGAAAGTGGATTGACAGCATTGGTCTGTTTGAGTAATGGTGATATGAGAAAAGCTCTTAACATTTTACAGGTTTATTTTTATTTTATATTTTTTTTATAATTCAAATTTTCCGTTGTTTATTTTCTTAATTTATAAGGTCTAATTTTTATTTTCAGTCTACACATATGGCTTCACAATTTATAAATGAAGAAGCGGTGTATCTTTGTACTGGAAATCCGTTGCCAAAAGATATTGAGCAGATTGCTTTTTGGCTATTAAATGAATCTTTTACAGACAGTTTCAGACGTAAATTGTTTATTAATTGTATTTTTTTTAATATTTATATTTTGGAAAACTAATTTGTGGATATTTGTAGATATATCTGATGTGAAAATGAGGAAAGGATTAGCCTTGGTTGATATAATCAGGGAGGTTACTATGTATGTTATCTCATAAATATTACTTATAAAGTATTATTATTATTAATTTATTATTAAATACGATAAATTAATGAATTTATATATGTAGGTTTGTGTTTAAGATAGAAATGCCGTCAGAGGTGCGAGTAAAGCTAATCAATGACTTGGCAGATATTGAGTATGTTTTTCCCTTTTTCCTTTTTATATTTATCTTTTATCTATTTATGAAATAAAAAATGGTATGTTGAACTGCAGGTACAGGTTAAGCTTTGCGAGTAACGACAAGTTGCAATTGGGCGCTCTTATTTCGACCTTCACAAATGCTCGCACTACACTTGTCGCGTGTGCGAGTTAATGCTTCGAATCTTTATGTAATTCGCTTATTTGTTTCTCGGTATTTAATGTTTTTTTGTCGTGTAACGATAAAATATCTGACTTGTTATTGGCTATTACGATATTTTATTTTTTATTTTATTATTTTGTTTTTATTTGATAATGGTAATGTGAGTGATAGTTTTAGAGTTTTAGTTGAGTTGCTCTTGCCTTCATGTTGCAAGTTATGATGACGTCAGCGCTTGCCTCAGCATGATGACGTGGATTATTTTGTGGTTTGTATGATCGGCTTGCAACATGACATTATTTTATCAACTCAACACACTGCTCAGTCTCTTAGGGTGCGTTTGGATTGCGGTAATGTTATATTAGCATGGGAATATCATTCCTTGGCAAGTGATTGATCGGAATGAAATTACCATGCCATGGGAATATTATTGTTTGGATTTCATATTTGAATTTCTGGGAATGTAAACTTTTTTTAATTTATTAATTAATGAAATGATCATTATACCCTTGTTAATTAAATATATAAAATCAATCATATATAATTACCTATATTATTTACTATATTAATGAGAATTTATTTTTAATGATAATAATTGAAATGATTTTTTAAAAAGTTAATATTTTAATGAGAAAATTATAATTTAATAATAATAATTAAAATTATTTTATTTTATTGTTTATATATTAGATTTTTAATTAAATATAATAATTACTTTTTAAATATAACTAAATTTATCTAAATATATTTAATAAATAAAAAATAAAAATATTTCAAATAATTTCTTTTTAATATGTATTAATCTTTTTATAAACTATATATAGGTCTTTTCAGTTTTATATTATTTAATTTCTAATTGAATATTATTAAATATCAAAATTATGTTATAATTATAAATTTTATATTATTTTTTAATTAATATAACTTTCGCTCTCATAAATAATATAACTATATATCATTATAAATTTATTCATTACAATTTTTTTCTTAATTAAATAAATATTTTTATATTTTTCATTTAGTTAAATATAATTAAAAATTTAATTAAATAATAATATTTCTTATTGTTATTGTCATTAAGTATTTATTATTGTTATTATCATTAAATATAATTAGTTAAGAAGGATAATTATATAATAAGCATTGGAAAGTAACTTTTTCATATATTTTGGTGGGAATTACATTCGCATGCTTCATGAGAATGTGTCAAATCATGAGAAAAAAAAAAATTTCCGCCACGTAGAATTCCAACGTTGAATCAAATATGGAATTGAAAAGTTTTTGAAGCCACATTCTCACGGGAATCACATGCCTACCCACATTCACACAATCTAAACACACCCTTATATTATTGTTACCAAGAATGCTACAATTTTTTTTTTAGATTCAAGAAAGATACAATTTTTATACGAAATCCAGTCTTTATTATTCTTTTCTGTTTATTGCTACCTTATAGTTCTCAGTTTTCCTTTACTTTTATATATTTTTATTTATCGTCCTTACTGCAATCTCATTTCAGTATCTTTTTCTTTTGAGTGAATTGATATCTTTCAATGCTGTACAAATACAATTTGAGTAAGCCAAGCCAAGCCAATTAATATAAGAGACAATGAATAAATCAAATCAAAAGGTACATGAACAAGTGTCTCTATTCATTTCCACCTCGCATTGACTTTTTACCGCATTTGCATTTTCAACCGTTTCCATTCAACGCTGGCAGGCGAAACCAAACCCCTTCGCCTCCCCAACTCGCACCCCTAACTTCACCCCACAATAACAATTCCAATTTCGCTTCACAAGCCAACAAACAATTGCTCTGAGCTCCACATTTCGTGTACGACTTTTGCGCCTCGTAGCAGTACTTAAAGCCTTGTGTTCTGCCATTCTTACATTCAACAACCACTGTACTTGAAACACACAATTTCTCTGATTTATTGGGGTTTCCGTAGATAATTGACTGGAGGAATTCAAATGTCATAATTTGTTTGATTTTAGGTGGTTTTGATTTGAATTTTTAATTTTGAAATATGAATTCTGTTATTGATCTGACTGGAGCGGAGATCTGCGGGGAAGTAGACGAGCAGAATCCGCCAATTGGTTTGCCTAATCAGGCCTCTGATTCGCCTCTTCTCGCCCTTGATATTGGAGGTGATTTTCTTTATTTTTGTTGCTGATTTTGAATGTTTTGAATTTGATTCGGAGTTTGATTGTTTGAATTTGTGGATGATCAGGGACTTTGATCAAGCTTGTTTATTTTACGGGAGGGAAAGAGGAGGGGCGAAATGGGGATAAATCAGTTGGAGGGCAGCTCCGTTTTATGAAATTTGAGAGAAGAAGACTTGATGAGTGCTTTGAGTTTATTCAATCGAAGAAACTTCTCTCTTGTAATGGTATGCATGATCGCTTGATTGGTTATACAATGTATTTCAAACAATGAAAAATATGTTTATGATACTTTTTCTTAATTTATACTACTGCATTGTGATTTTGTGCTCTCATTTGTTGAGAATTTACTTGATCAACATTTCAGGAATTAGCACGGGATCAAATAAAGGGCTTATTACAATAAAGGTATGTCAGTGCAATTTAATGTGCATTTTTCAATCATTTATATTCATCAATTTTATAATGTTTTTGCAGGCGACAGGTGGCGGTGCATATAAATTTGCGGATATATTCAAAGATAAACTAGGCGTTTATCTTGATAAATTGGATGAGATAGAAAGTGTCGTTTCTGGCGCCAATTTCCTACTCCAGGTAATTTATTTATATTTAATTAATTATAATAATAAATTTATCTTTACAGAGGTATACTATAAATTAATCCATTTAATTTTTGAATTTTAGAAAATTAATGGTGCGTCATTCACACATCTGAACGGAAAGAGAGAACCGATTGATATTTCTCCAAAGAATTTATTCCCTTATCTCTTAGTTAATATGGGATCTGGTGTTAGCATAATTCAGGTATAAATTATAATCAAGTTATTTACAGAATTTTTTGTCGTAATTTTTTTTTTTTTTTGGTATCTGAAAAATGGTGGGATTTCAAATCCAGGTTAATGGAAATGGGAATTTCAAAAGAATTACTGGCACCCAAATTGGTGGCGGTACTATGTTTGGTTTAGCTAAGCTTTTAACTGGCTGCATGAGGTAATTAATACTTTAATTATCATATTATAATATAATATTTTTGTACCCTATATAATCATGTTTAGTATTATTTTGATTCTATTTTTTTTGACAGTTATGATGAGTTTTTGAAGCTGAGTCAAAAGGGAGATAATGTTGTACTGGACTTGATTGTAAAAGACATCTGTGGCGAATTAGTTTGCCAAAAAGTACCTTCTTTGTGATAAAAATAATATGATATATATATAAATATATATTAATTTCTGATTTTTTTGATATATTTTTTGAATTTGCCAGCAAGGCCTTTCGGCTTCAACTTTAGCTTCCAGTTTTGGAAAAGTAATTACTTCAAAAAGAACTCTTTCTGATTATAAAAAGGAAGATCTTGCCGCTACTTTATTAAGCGCTTTTACTTACAATATTGCACAAGTCAGTTTGTTAAAAAAATAAACAAATTAAGTTCTTGTTAAAATGAATTAATGTTAATTAAAACGGTATATTGAATATTATTACAGATATCTTTTCTTGTGGCGTCGCTATTGGGTATGAAAAGAGTGTTTTTTGGCGGTTCGTATATACGTGGCCATAAAAGCACCATGAATAATATTGCATATGCTATTAACTTTTGGTAGTTATTTAATACATATTTTTAATTTTTAATATATGTTTTTTTGTCTAACGATCTATTAAATGTGATTTAATTTTGTTAGGTCAAGAAGTCAAATGCAAGCTGTATTTTTGCACCATGAGGGTTTTTTAGGAGCTTTAGGCGCATTAACAAGTGATGAGAATTTAAAATCAGATAAATCGGAGTTTAATAACGAGTCGCAAGAACAAGTAAGATCCATATATACAAAAGAAAAAAAAAATAACGTAAAATGAAATTAAATAAATTATATTTTTAATATGTAGGCAAATTCGCACGAAAAGTTGACAGCTGAGCATAATAATAATGACAACAATATTTTTCCGTATCTGCTTGTTAATATCGGATCTGGCGTCAGCATGATTGAGGTTAGTAATTAATTAATTAGTTAAACCCTACTTTTATGTTTATCATATTTACAAATTAAATTAATTGATTAATTAATTAATTTTTTGAAGTAGGTAATTGGGAAAGGAAAGTTTGAGAGAATAATCGGATCACATCTTGGTGGCGGTACGATTCTTGGTCTTGCCAGACTCCTTACCGGCTGCTCAAGGTATTTAATTATTATAAAAATAATAACAAATAATATTTAATCATATTTTTGCCGTTTGTAATTTAGTAATGTTCTATTTATTTTTGTATTTATTTAGTTATGAACAGCTTTTGGAGCTGAGTCAGAAAGGTAATAATCTTTCAGTCGATCTGACAGTTGGGGACATTTATGGAGAACGAGGTTACCCAAAGGTATTTATTTATTATTATTTGTATTATATTTGATAATTTATTTAATATTTTATATATTTATTTTGGGATAAGAAGATTGGGCTGCCAGCAACAACAACAGCAGCTAGTTTTGGAAAAGTAAATTCAAACAAGATTTCAGATTACAAATCTGAGGATTTAGCTGCTGCTTTACTAAACCTTTTTGCTTACAATATTGGTCAAGTAAGAAATCAATTGAACCTAAATTTTTACCATTAAATATGATATTTTTTTTATCAGTTAATTACAAGGTGTTATTGTTTTGGTACTTTATATTTCAGATAGCATATTTTGTAGCGAATCTGTCCGGCTTGAAAAGAATATTTTTCAGAGGAGCTTATGTTTGCGGCCATGAAAAAACCATGGAAAAAATCTCACGCTCACTCAAATACTGGTAATTCCCATTTTTTTTAATTTTTGTTTCATATTAACTATTAATTCATGCAATTCATGTAAAATGATTATTTTAATCTTTTAATCAGGTCGAAAGGGCAAGTGCAAACGACATTCTTATGTCACGAGGGCTTTTTGGGAACTTTGGGTGCATTTTGGAGCTATGAAAATATGGGGATTGATGGTTTAACAGAACATGAAGTTATAAGAGAGGTTTTGCTTGGCGCACCTTATACTGGCGGCCAATTTCCTTCTGTTCCTCCTACCGACCAATGTGATAATGTAATTAAACAGAAATAAATTCTTTTTGTAATGAGTTTTGATATTTTTATTATTGTTTATGTGTGATTTTTTGTTTTGTAGGGTGAGGGAAGTGCAGATCCGAAGGAAGAAAATGAGAAACTGAAAGTGGATAATCAATTGCTTAAGACAGAAATTGAGAAATTAAGGCGTGAAAATCAGGAGTTGAGAGCTAAGTTGAAATCACAAGAGAGTAAAGGTACTACCAGTGGCAGCATTTTTGCCAATGGATTGTAAATTGTAAGTTATATCAGAAGGGAAAAGAAATAAAAATCACAGATGTAGTTTATTATTTTTACATCTCGTAGTTATTGCTATTGTAATTTATACTACAAAATTGTTATCAGATCAACTCTCCCATCATTCATTTCAACATGAAAATTATAAAAAAGGTGCTGCAAAACTGAAATAGAAACTCTCCCATCGTTCATTTCAACATGAAAATTATAAAAAAGGTGCTGCAAAACTGAAATAGAAACTCTCCCATCGTTCATTTCAACATGAAAATTATAAAAAAGGTGCTGCAAAACTGAAATAGAAATTTAACGTAAAAAAACAAGGCAAAATGAAAAAAGATCAATCAGTGGATGGAAGTCTGGTGCGAACAGTATGCTCAGGTTTATGAGTGGATTCATAATCCACATGCACAAAGGCCCTCTCTACTTCCGGAAGCTTCTCCAGCTTCATCTGAAGACTCTCGCCTATTCTGTGCGCTTCTTTCAACCTCATTTCTTCCGCCAATTCAATATCAACCTTCACATTAAAAATCCAAATTAAATACAATTTATATTCATGTTTATGGAAACATATTATGTATATATGGAGTATTTGAGGCTAAAGTTACCTCAACGAAATATAGGGCGCCAAAAGTGTAAGCTCTAACTGTGTCAACATGTTTCACTTCTGAGTCGTGTTTCATTATTATATAAGTCAGCTTTTGTAACATTTCGGTCGGTGCTGATCGTCCAACCAACGACACTGTTTATATAAATTTTTAACATTATTATACAAATATATAACTAATTTGGGAAACATTTATTGTAAATTCAGAAAAATGACCTGCGTTTTCCAAAACGGTCCCTGACCAATTTATAATCGTGTAAACCGCGAGAATAATTGCGCCAGCTGGATCGATCCACCAATAGAATTTATCGCCAAGCACAGCAGCAGCAAGACCAACAACATTAGTTATCACGTCAAAATAATGGTCCTAAAATTCCACAAAAAATAAAAAATTAATTAATATCAAATTAATCTTGAAATAAATTAGTAATAAAAATGGTGTGTTTAATTCAAAAGTACCTTAGCATAGGCTTTGACAATGTCATTACGAGAACTTTTACAATAAAGCCAAAGACATAATTTAATTGCGGTTGCAGAAAGCATGATTGAATATAACCATATTAACTGATTTTTCGTCATTTTTTCTGTCGGTTCATTTGAAACCAATTGTTCCGCTGCGTTTATCAACACCTGAAACCCTACAAACGTAAAAAATAAAAATAAATCCTTCATCTTTTTCAGCAAATTAATGATTTTTTTGGAAATGAAATAAGTACCTAGAGTAGCCATTATAGCAGCAAATACAATTATGCCGACAGGCTGAACGCGTAATTTTCCTATAGGGAATTTATATATATTTGATTTTTTCATATATAAATGCGTGAAATAAAGAATCCCTCCTGCCAATAGATCCAGTAAAGAATCGAGAGTTGAGGCAGCAATGGCCATTGATCCTGTTTTTATTGTCGCATAAACCTAAAAATACACTAATTTAATCAATTTCTATACGCAATCATATGCAACGGACAATATATAATGAGATATTAATATACCTTGAAAACTAAGAGGATAACATTTGCGTAATTAGAGATCTTCATTAAAAGCTCAGCCTGAGCCTGTTCTTTACTTTCAAACGCTTCCAGATCTTCACCTCCTTCCTCAGCCATGGTGAGAGTATCAGCCTCTTCAAACGACCTCAAAGTCTCAAATTGCTTCTCATAGTACTCTTTCTCCCCTAAAATCACAAACAAGAATGTAAAATACAAACTAAATCGATCAAAACAGAGCTTAATCAAATGATCAGTTATACCTTGAGTGAGGCCTTTAGTTTGAGAAAGATCGACGGAGTAAGGCTTCTCCGGATCCAGACCCGCACGTATTTTATCGGGCAATCGGGTCACGAACTCGCTCCGGAGAGATCTCACCGATCGGCTCCGCCGTGGCGCCGACGCCGACGAGCTGCGCCCTTCTAGAAGCGGCTTCCTAGTTTCTCCTCCTCCATTCATCCTTCGCTTTTATTCTCACTGTGAGTGTTCTTCTGTTCTTGTATTGTATCTCCGTTTTTTTCTTTCTTCTGTTGTAGGATATTTATGTGGACATGATCAAGGCGCGAGTCAACCACGCCCCACCGAATAATGTTCCTTGCCACGTTAGCATACAGAATTAGATACAGGCCTTTTGTTTTCTTGCTATTTTTCTTCTCTTCCTCTTTTTGAGATTTTTTTTCATTTGTACTAATACAAAAAGTAGATATTTTTTTTCGTTTGTAGCTGGATTTGGAATTTCAGAATATTAAAAAAAGGGTCGTGTGCTCGCGTGGTGCACAAGATATACATTATAAAATTTTATTATTTTTCAATTAGTTTAATTAATGAACAATTAAAAAATTGTAAATATATGAAGACATTGTTTAGACATTGTTTAAGTTGATGATGTGAATATTTTTTTCTAAAAAATTATAAAATGAGATAGACAAAAAATTATAAAATGAGATTCGAGCACTAGACCGGTTGTTCTTCCAGGCTATGCAGCTAAATAAACTTCTGACGACTGACATTGTATTCTCGTTTCTTTCATTTTTCAGATCTGCACAGCTCATTGTTTATCATTTTATTCTCTAGTTTCTAGAACTTTTCAGAGTCGTTCCAATACATCAAAACCTAAAATATAAATAAAACTGTCAGCCTTAATTTAAATCTGGTCCCAAGACATCAAAAATTAAAACATGATTAAACTGTTGGCCATAATCAGATTCGAGCACTGTGTTTGTCTGTCATTTTGATAACTCCGATTAACAAGAACCCGGAATTCAAACCCTGATTTACATGATCCGGAATATCAATTCCGGGAACTGAAATCCTGGTTTTAAACAGTAGAGTTCAAGAGAACGGCGAGTCAAAGTCAACTGCTCGCATATATCAGACTCGTTCAGCTTTCCCGCTTAAACTCCTCAAATCCATCTCCACCGTCCATCTCAACCCGATGACGACCAGCGGCTCGCGTAACAGCACGACGCCGCCGCGGTTCAAACGAACCGCCGCTAGTAGGCGGCTCTCCAAACGAGCAATCACCGCCGTCCGTGCGAAATCCAACGGCGATGATCAGGCTGATCGGTCGCTGACTGTCGTCTCAGTTCCCAGGCGGCTGGAGTTAGTGCTACCTCAGTTAGGGGCGATTCTCCCGCAGGATTTCTTTCAAGTTGACTCACTGGATCTTGCGCCTCGTCTCCTTGGCAAGTACTTGAGGCGCGATGACGTTGTTCTTCAGATCACTGAGGTTTTCATCTCACTTCAATTTTGGTTTTGAATTGGAAAATTAATCATAATGCAAACCTTATTTCAAAAAATAATTGGTTAATTAACTAAAATATATCAACAATTTCTAGGTGGAAGCATATAGACCAAATGATTCAGCATGTCATGGCCGGTTCGGCATTACTTCACGAACTGCACCAGTTGTGAGTACCCTTTAAATCTCATCTTAATAAAGGGCACAATCGTAAATTATCCTTAAATAATGTTAATAATTTTTAGAAAGTAGTTGTTGTTCTAAGGTTTTTTAATTTTTTTAGCTTTTTAGCTCTATCATTGTAAAAATTCCAGGTAACGATTTATTTACTCGTATTAATACAAAGTAAGCAAACGTTTACCTTTCAAAAAAAATGTTAATAATTTTATATTAATTGAATAGTTTGGGCCAGGAGGGCACGCGTATGTGTATCTATGTTACGGCCTTCACATGATGCTTAATATTGTGGCTGATAAAGAGGGAGTTGGTTCTGCTGTATTAATACGCTCTTGTTCTCCTATAAATGGTAATTTTATAAATTTTGTAACTTTATAAAAATCACATTTTTATTCCAAGTTTATATTTTTATGTTTTTGGTTTTATAAATGGTTTATTGTAGGTTTGGAAAGAATTCAAGAAAGAAGGGGTCAGAAAACTGATAAACCGATCTTACTCTCAGGTCCAGGAAAGGTAAAAATTTTAATATTTTGTCATTTTTCCTGAATTTTTTATTTTATTTTTCATTATTTAATCTGTATTCTGATTTATTTTATATTTTCAGGTTGGACAAGCATTAGGTTTATCTACAGAGTGGTCTCACCATCCTCTTTTCACACCAGGTACAATCATATCCCTTGTTTTATTTATTTATTTATTTAATAATAAATACTTTTATATAAAAACAGGTGGATTGGAAGTGTTAGATGGGCCAGAACCATCGAGCATTCTGATTGGGCCACGTGTCGGGATAGATTATGCCTCGCCGGACCATGTTAAGGCGCCATGGCGGTTCGCCATTGCAGATACTCCTTGGATTAGTGCTCCAAAAAGCACTCTTAGACCTCAATGAAGTGAAATGGAATGGAATAAAATGAAATGACTCGCTTTGTTGTTGATTCATTTATAATGGTTTGAAAAGTTTTATATGTGCTGTATATAGTTGTTTTTCTGACTGCTTGATGTATCTATCATGTGTATATTGTTAATGGCTTTTAGTTTTAGTGAGACCAACTTTTGAGTGGTGTTTGCAATTGGATAATGCTTTCTTTCTCAATTAAAGTGCCTTTTGATAGTGTTCTTTTGTGTCAAAAAGCAAACAAGCCAACAGGAAAGTGCTTATATGAACTAAACATAGTACAGATTTACTAAGATTCCCACGAAAGTGGAAGCTGATCTTATCGTGGTTTATGCCTTGAAAGTGGAGGCTGATATTATCGTGGTTTATGCCTTTAATTTTTCTTTTATTTATTTATATATTTTTGCAAATGTTGGCATAAAAATTCTTTTATTTATTTATATATTTTTGCAAATGTTGGCATAAGCTTTTATGCCTTTTAAGTTAACAAAGAACCAAAGGTAAAGCGTGTTGAAAGAGTTGTACATGTAGAAAAAAGGCTGCAGTACAAGAAGACAAAATGAATGAACGGAGGAAGGAAATCGAGATTCAAGACTGAGAAAAGAAAAGGAAAAGAAAAGAAAAAGTAAACGACGCCTGAGAGATTCGAACTCTCGCGGGGAGACCCCATGTACTTAGCAGGCACACGCCTTAACCACTCGGCCAAAGCGTCGTTGTTATACATAATGCATTTATTATTATACTTATTCGTCCGCTTTAACCAGCTATTCACTTTCAAATCGGATCGTACAATAAACAGAGTTAAAGCTCATCTAATCTAAGAAAATTGCGTACATGCTTTCTCTTTTGCCAAAATTTACAAAAAAATCATAAGAAAAGGAAAAAGTATTTTTTAACTAAAATCTGAGAATTAAATTTCGGAATATTGAACAAATGAAAAAGAAACCGGGATTTACTATCTTAAATTCTTTTTTTTTTTTTGCTGTTACAATCTTAAATTCTTAAGGAAAATTCTTTCCTGTCCTAAGATGTCCCATAGCAGTGATGATTTCATCAGCTTATGTCATTAACAATCGCTGACTAATGGTAATTAGAAAAATAAGTGGTATTGCTAATTTTTAGGTGATTTTGTATTTTTCTATGAATTTTTTATTGATGAAAAAGTGTTATGATTACCTGACATTTGTCTCATCAAATGTCACATTCTCATCAATGCAAAGTGATAATTATTTTAGGTGGCCTCGTCTTTACAAAGAAATTATTTCTTTTTTGGCAGCAATTTTGATTATCGGTAATAATTGATTCTTTGGTGGTAATAAATAAAATATTTTTATCCTTCTATTTATGTAAAAAATGATGAAACCTCAATATTTTATTAAGAATTGAACTTTATTTTTCTAATCAAATGCTATAATTTTATAACATATTTTTTCACTTAATTTTTTAACCAAAATATAATATCTCAAACAAATATAAGCAATAAATCAATACACAATCATACAAAATGGATAATAATTATAAAAATAAATTTCCATTTTTAATACACACAAAATATTACCGAACAAAATGTCATCAATTGATGTTTAAATTTAAATAAATTATAACCATTAAATTACAAATATAAGTATTTGAAGTAAAATTACATTTACATCGAAACTCAATTTCACCCTAAAATTTAAAACACACTATTAATCACCATGTCTTCTCACCTAAAATACAACATGCAACAAAAATATTCTTTAAATATTACCATTTAAAATAACCACAAATGATTTGATTTAAAATTTTTTTTAGCGCTTACCATCAGTAACTATTTGAAAATTATGCGGGATTCGTATAGTTACTGCTGGTAATCTGGCCAAATAAATAAATAAATAAAATTAGAAATAGAGGGTAAAATAGAAAATAAGTTAATAAAGAAAGAAATAACCATATAAAAATTAGAAAAAAACAGAAATATATCAATAAAAATACAAGAAAATTATTGTGCCAATTTAAAAAATAAATATTTATGACAATTTCAAAGTACCGAAAAATTAAAAATGAATTAAAAGAAAGTAGTAAAATTCGTACCTTTCAAGATTTTCTTTCTTTGAGATCGACCACGGAAATCTCCTCATCCTTGCTCGTCTTCAACTCAACACAAAAAAGAAGAAAAAGCTCAAATTAGATCTTATTTAAAAAGGGACCTGATAGAGCACTGTAGCACCGTAGCACGATTGTTCATGGCGAATCCAATAACAATATATATAATTTATTTTCTAATAACAATATATATATAACAATATATATAATTTATTTTCTAATAATGGTATATACATAAAAAGTAAAAACAATATATAAAATGAAAAAATAATATATAAAATGGGGAAACAGTATATAAAAGTACAAAAATAAAAAATACACAAAGAATAAACAACAGTATATAAAACGGCAAAACAATATATAAAAATGAGATAACAATATATAAAATAGAAAAACAGTATATCTACAGTGTCGTCGTGCTACAGTACCGTCGTGTTTGCATATTTCCCATTTAAAAATGTGTTAATGACAAAAAATTAGACGAATCGAGCAAATAATTTGAAAAAAGATATAGTACAAGATATTGGAAGCGATTTTGAGCTCATAGATGAGTGCCACATCAACATGGTGGCGGTTTAGTTAATCAAAATTGCTCTTCTCATTGATAGGCTCAACTGCCGACTGATTACCACTGGCGAGAGCTTGCCATCATCGGAGAGATTGCCAGTGAGTTCACCGGAGAGGTCGCCGGTAAGGTCGTCGGAGAGGAAGAAGGTGAGTGGTCGGGAGCTAGTTTTTTATTTTCATGAAATGATTTTAGAAGAGGGAGAGATGTTATATATATATATATATATATATGGGATTGATTTGAAAAAAATTCAAATAAAATAGGCGGGATTTTTAATTACTGGTAGTAATCGATCTAGACTCTGTATATAGCAGTTTTTGACTTTTTTTTTTGAAAGAATGATCGTACAGTAAACTGTTAAATCCGAATGTCAACCACTGTTGGAAAGTACTGATAACATTCAAATCATTGCTGGAAAGCAGCAAAATTAAAAAACAAAAGAAAAAAAAAGAAAATTAAAACTGAAATCCGATTTTGCTCCGATTATCAACGGTTGTTGACACGTGCTGATGGCATCATCACATGTGGGGGGCCTCCATGGAGCATAGTAATAAGACTCAATTCTTAATCCTATTAAACCAAATCATCATCTGATCACCTTCCACTATGTCCTTCCTTCCATTTCCTCGCATATTGTATTTGCTTAGTATAATACACCAACACAACATTTTTCATCCATTCTCATTTCATTACCGGCATGGAAATGGAATCGCTTCCACCTCCTCCTCCTCCTCCTCCCTTCCTCTTTTCACCCCCTCCTCCTCCTCCTCCTCCTCCCTTCCTCTTTTCACCCCCTCCTCCTCCTCCTCCTCCTCCCTTCCTCTTTTCACCCCCTCCTCCTCCTCCTCCTCCTCCTCCTCCTCCCTTCCTCTTTTCACCCCCTCCTCTTCCTTCTTCAGCTTGGGACTACTTCTTCGCACCAACATTCTCTCCACTCTCTTCTCCTTCAGAATCGACCACCTCCTCCATTGATGTCTCTATCTCAGAAGCGGATCCATCAGCTCCGTCTTGTGCAATTTGCAGAGACAATCTCGTCTCCCTCGCCTCTCATCGCACAGCCTGCCACCTTCCTTGCGCTCACGCCTATCACTCTCAGTGCATCATCTCATGGCTAAGGCTGAACGACACCTGTCCGACTTGCCGGTTTCAGATCCCCGCCCCTGATCTTGCCGAGCTTCTCGTTTCTCAACCTCTCTCCACCCCACGATCTTCTATTTTACTACCTCCGCCCCCACCACCTCCAATGACAATAGAACCTCCAATTGTGGTGCCAATATCACCACCGCGACAACCAATGTTACCAACAATACATCAAAGAGAGTTCAGGCGGCCTCCAGTTTTACGATTTCTCCCACCTCCTCCGCCTCCGCCTCCCCTGCCGCCACCAATTTTACGAAGAATACATCATAGAGAGCCAAGAAGGCCTCCAGTTTTTCCATCTCTCCCACCTCTGCCGCCGCCGCCTCCACCACCTCCGCCGCCGCCGCCACTTGTGTCACGACGGACATGCATACGGCACTCGTCTCCAAGACGGCCGGCGCCACTACCACCACCTCCAGTTGAAACTGAATCATCCTCTCACGTAGAAAAAGGCTCGAGCTGGCGATTCCTCAGAGTTCCCAAACATTGGCGTTGGGCTCGATGCATTGGCCTTTCCACTTGAAGTGCCGTTAATGTTCCAATTGTATATTTAATTGAGAGAGAACCAGACTATAATGTTTGATTTGTGATTATTATTGCTTAATTTTCTTCTTCTGCATGTTAATAATGTTATAATTATATCCTGGTTAGTGGCTTTTTCTTTGTTCGGTCTCTCCGGAATGAGTGTTTTAAATGTCACGATATGTTATTGATTAGTCGGATGCCGGTTTTCTCATGTCAGTTGCAAAAGTCAGTCAACTCAATTTGGACCGACTTTGACTGATTTTTGACGGACTTTGAGCCGACATAATATAAAAAAAAAAAAAAATTTGCTTGGCTATATTTTTTGTATGTTATTTCAACTTTGAATCATGGTATAATTGAACTTATTTGTATTATGATTATTTATATTTTTACATTATATTATATTGTTGTTAGATTTTAAAATTTTAAAAATATTATTGATAATTGTATTATAGTATTTTGGGAAAAATTCCTGAAAGTCAAATTCAACGTTAACCGACATGCTTCCGATTAGTCGTCGATTTGTCATCATATAACTAGTCGGCAAGATTTCTGATGCGGTCCGACGTCCGATATTTAAAACACTGCTTATGATCTAGACTATATAGGTAATTTATCAGCTAATATTGATGTTTCATGTTTATTAGATTTAATTGGAGATTATACTTCAAAAAAATAAATAATTGGAGATTTAATTTTAGGTGAGAGTTAGAATCATCAGTTGCCGACTTATTTTCTGAGGATTTCCTCCAGGCTCCAGCCAGCATCAAAAAAAATATATATTTTTTATAATTTGTAAAGAATTGACCTCAATCTTAAACATTTGAGAGGTCCAAGATCCACTACACAATGGATAAAATAAGTTTGTTCAAACTAAAAAAAATTTATCAATTTCGGCCCAATTAAAGGATCTATTTTGGCCCATAAATAACAAGCCATGCATGGTAATTGGTAAGAGATTTTAATCTCCCATACGACACATCAAGTGCATTTTAGGAAATTATGTGACTTTCTGTTCATTTTTACTTTACTTGTAAGTCTTGAAGAACTGCGTAGAAAACTGGTCTTTCTAATTTCATGCATGGATAATTGCATACTCATGTTCATTTTGGGTATTTTGTCAAGCAATCCAGAAACTTTTTCAAGAATTAATGGACACATCTGGATCCAGATATAGACTATTGTCGGTTATTTTTAATTTTTTCCAGTCAAAATTCTAGAAATTCAAAGAGTTTCATTGAAAGTTATTAATTTGCTGAGATGTTTTTAATCACATGTTTAGGCAATAGTCAAGAGTCAATTAGGTGGAACTCATTGTAGTCATTTTAGATACTAATTGGACAAACGAAATTTGGTCTGACCTGTTAAGATTTGCTCTCGTGTTGAATATTGACTGTTAAGGAACTAAAATTGCAGTCGGATAATTGAAAATATATTTTTTTAGTGTAATGAAGTAGCATAATATAATTAACATATCTAGGAGATAGGACTTCAATTTATCACTTTAAATTGTATAAAAAACTTATTTTCCAATTCCATCCACATTGTCTATAATTAGCACACACAATATTTCAATTAACTGTATAAACAAGGTTAATTAAGCCAGAAGTAATTAATAGACAAGATAAAAACTTAGCAAAAATAGATTATTTCTGAAATAATAATGCATGCGATTATGCTAACATGTGCAAGTCACATCAATAACTGTCTCCTTACTAAACAATTAATCATCATACCAAGTGTATTCTATCTATCCAATCAACAAAACGTGAAGGATTCCCCTTGCTAACCAAGAAAGCTTCTTAATAATAAAAAAAAAGAAGGTTTTACAAGTCTTACTCGCTTGCGTGTCACTTGTAACAAAAGTCTCATCTTATGAATTCCCCTATATATATATAAGCACCCTAACAATTGTACTTCAAATCAAATTTCGTCATTTTCATATCTACACAAAAACTCACATTTACTTTCAAAAGCCTAAATCAAGATCTCTCTTATTTCTCACAACAATGGAAGGCTCCTACTTCTCTTTTTCTCCTGAGATGAGCGATATGTTAACTAAAATCGCGGTTTTCCTGCTAGTTCAGGCCTTGGTTTACTTGATCCTCTCAAAATCATCAAATATTTTCTCTGAAAATTCTCCGATGAGATCTCTGAGTTTCAAGCCGATGCGATCTGCCAGTGCAAGAAGAATTCTGAGTTATTTATCTGATGCTCCATTTGGGAGTGACGATTACTCTTCGAGTTATTATTCCAAGGATAAAGATGAATATGTCGATTGAGGAGTCATTTATTTAAGCATAGATGTTGTTTATTGATTGATTGGTTGACTTTATTAGAGATGTGTTGTGAATATTATACAAGGTATTTGATTATTTGATTATTTTTTTAGGGATATTTGATTATTTCATCTTTTGTTTTTTTTTATTTTATATTTTTGTGTTGAGTTCATGTAATCTTGTTTGACTCCATGATTTGGTGATCAAATGAAGGTATTAATTCATTATTCATGCCTGAAAGAAAAGAAGTAGTTAATTATAATAATATACTATTTACAAATAAGAACACAAAATATAATATATGGCCAAAAAAATAATTAATGGCTTATATTTTGCAAGAAATATATACACATAAATTTAATCAAATATTCTTCTGAATCATTTCACGAACTTCATCCATCACAAGCCACGCTTTGTGACCCCCAATTACTTCCGCCTTAAATTCCCCATCTTTCCAAATCTACAATTAATCACATTTTCAATTTCAATTTCAAATTTACAAACCTTTTATTTATTTTTCAAATAAAAAGTAATGCAAGATCAGACTATTACCTGAATTGTGGGCATTTTCTGATCAAAATAAGCCATCAACCAAACCAATGCAAAAATCAAATAGACATCAATTAAATTACATCGATTAAGAATGTAAATTATAAATTAATAAGATAGAAAATTAGCTTGTAGATATAAGTAAACTTACGGAAACATTTCCTCGCTTGACTAAGGCTTGCGAAACTTTATTGACATCAACAAAGTAGAACTTCGTTCTAAAACAAAAAAAAAAGATTAAAAGAAAATATTTAATTTTTCTACTTACAAATTTTAACGAGCGAATTTTCTTTTAGGATCTGAAATCCAAACATACCTTGGAAAAAACTCTGCTGAAAGCTTCTCCAGCTTCGGTTTGAGATAAATACATTTCCTACACCAATTCGCCATCCTGTCAAATTATAACACATGCATCATCAATAACCCCCAAAATTCCCAAAATTAATTAGTTTCCGAAAAGAAATATTTCAACAACAAACCAATCAATAACAATGGGTTGTGAATTCTCTTTAGAATCCTTAAGAATTTGCTCAAATTCCTCCAAACTATTAATGGACTCCATTTCTTTCCAAGTCGGTCTCGACACATCTTGCCAAAAAGCCCTCGGTACATTTCTCACTTCACCCCTCGGATTCTGGGTTATTCTCCAATCACTCCCCGCCTTCCTGACGAATCCTCTCCCGCTCGATCCAGCCAACGAGCTACACTTTCCTGCAGATTGCTGCAATTGCATTCCGTACTCTCTGTACGGGATACACGAATTAGGCGCCAAAGCTGCCATCTTTTCTGCTCGATTTGTACTTTCTAGTGAAGAATTGGGGGTAAGAGCATTAACAATTCACAATTTACGATTCAGATCAGGACTTTTTGGATGTTGGTATTGCAAAATATCAAATTAATTGGTTGAAATTTCAATTGGGAAATGGAATTGGAAAGAGAAGCTTATCCAGTGTGGAATGAAAACAGAGGAGCAGAGGAATTGGACTCTCATGGTCCCTATTGGATGGAAATATCTCAATGAATATCTTCTGTTAATGGACCGTCATGAATTCTGTATTGGACGGTCATGATTTGCTATTGTTTATTAACGGGCTGGGCTGAAAATATGTTCAGTATAAAACACAAGTGTGTGTAATATTAAGTAATTAATAAAGACTAACCCCAATTGTTGATAATGGCCTGATTAGTTTTTTGGTAAAATGAGTACTGAGCTTGACTTTTGATAATATTGGGCCAATTTAAACGCACATTTTTTATTTCTCTCTTCTCCTTTTCTGAATTTAAGGCAACGGGCTTGAATGAACATGCCACCTTTCTTAAACGGAACAGGGGAAACAGGATCCAAAGTGTGACAATGATTAATGGTACTCAAATGTGCATTATTACACCTTTTTATCTCCCAAACACTTTATACTTTACCTTCAGATTCCATGTGAAAGCAACCAACCATTAAACCAACTTCTGAAACAAGTTTTACTTTTGGGTCTTCAGTTAAAGCCCTCTAATGGCAGACAGAAGTGGATCTGTTTGCTTTTCTAGTTACCACTAGTGAAATTGTACATCTTTTTTTGGATTAATAATGAAGTTTATACAGATTTAAAAAGGCAAAAGAAGAAAGAATGTTGTATGGAATTGAGTCGGTGGTTAGTGGGTTGTAATCGGTGCAGTGCATGAGCCATGAACCTTTAATTATATTTTATCTAAAAGTTAGCCTTCTTGTTGTCTCTTCTTTACCGGTTGCTATCAATTATTATCAATAATCATTTTCCTTGTTTGTTCTTATATCATTCTTTAATATTTGGGAGACTACTTTTCGAGCCCAGTCTTTAGTTTCATCATGTGAATCGCAACCACTGTTAACCTTTTCTTAGTTAAAAACACTAATAATAATGTTTATACAAAGCAAATGCTTAATTAATCAGTATTTTATTTTTATGTAATAAAATGTTTCAGGATGCGGCTGCTTCAAGGAGAAATCACAAGAACAATTGTACGGACAGTTGAAATTCTTGTCTTGTCCCTGCAGCAACCCTCAACACCAGTATTATTATTAACTTATTTAATTAATTCCTAAAAGTACTTTACATTGTACGCATAAGTACTACACTTCCGCGTGGCAATTTCTCTACCCTTAGATCTGAAAAACTATTTGAACTCTTCCCTATTGCACAAACATATAATTAATTAAGAACTCGAGTGATTAGTTGAGAACTTGAATTGAAAGCCCACGCGTTATTTTAGCATCTAGTAACTGGGCAGCGGCAAAGATCACATATCTTCGGATTTGTACGTCCTCTCTGTGTGTCCTCCTGCGAAGCGAACTTCGGTCAAGTATTATTGTTTAGTAACGTTATGAAATAAAAATTCGAACGTCAGTTTATTTTTTCACAGACCACACTGGGTTGAGCACCGACAATTGACAATTGGGACCCATTTGATGAAATTAGGGGCCGTAAATTCAGTTACAGGCTGGGAAAGACAGACACGACACAAATCATCATTTCTGAATTCTTTAATTAATTAAACATGGGGCTTCTGTCCTGTAGGCCCCATCCACGCAAAAGTGAATTAAGGGGATCCCGAATTAAGTGACTAATCACACTGTTGAATTTACGAAATTGACGCTTTCAAGTTTCTTACTTACTTCACTTCTCCATGCTCAATGTTCTCTTCTCTCTTTGTTCTTTTGCCCCCACTCTCACTCACGAGCCACGAGTGAGTGAAGAAACACTTTCTTCTCCGTCTTTCTCACTCCCCCTCACTCTCTTCTCTCTTTCATGAGCGAATAGAAATCATCCACCATTTTTTCTCTACATTATTTTTCTTGCTCTGAAGAGAGAAGCCTCAAAGGTGATACAATTTCCTTTCTTTTCTTCTTGTTCTCTTACTAGGGCTCTTTCTTTCTTTCTTTCACACACACAGACAAAAAATAAAGAAAACCAAGAGTGACCCAATTTTCCTTTTATTTTCTCATAATTCTACCCAATGAAGGAATCAATAAAGACCCAACAGAGCAATACCATAGCCTCTGATCTGAAAGCCCTTTCCACGGTCATGACCACAAGAAAGACGAAGCTTTTTTTATACGGCTTCATGTTTACTTTTATCGCATGCACAGCTTATCTCGCCTTCTTCAACCCTTCTGACGGTAATGGTGCTGGCTTACCATTGTTCAATAACCTGTTTGCCTCTGCTTCTGCTTCAACAGCCCCTTATAGATCTCGGATTTCCGACTTTTTCTCCCGCATTTTCCCGAATTCTTCTTCTGTAGTTCTCCCCAAATCAGGAATTGGGTCTGGTGGGAATGTGGGTTTGAAGGGTGGTAATGGGGAAACAAAAGGGGGAATTGGGTTAAAAGAAAACGAAGTTACTGGAAAGAATCAGACGGTAGGGAAGAAAGATGGAGATTCGGAGAGGAAGAAGGAAGGAAATGAGATTGGAGTGAAAAACAGTACTGTAAATGGAGTTGAAGCTAAGAATCAAATTGGAATTGGTGTTGCCTCAAAGGGCAACTTGAATGTGAAAAATGAAAGTGTAAGTGGGCCTCAGAGTGGTAAGACAAATACTCCAGTAGTAAATAAAGTTCCGGCAAAAGAGGATAGAAAACAGAGTAAAATTGAAAATCACACTGTAAGTACTCCTAGTCCTACTCAGGAAGTGAAGAAGGCTGTTGAATTGAAGAAAGTTGATTCTTCGAATGAGAAAATCCACAAAGAAAATGAAATCACAACAATTAAGAATCAGACTAGCAATGTCTCTAAACAAAATTCACCTCAGACCAAGAACCAAACAATTACAGCTCCAGTTCCCTCCAACAAAAGTGAAAAACAAATTACTGGAAATAACAAAACTAATACTGTAAATACCGAAACAGAGTCAAAGAAAGGCGAGAATACTAAAGAAACCCCAAAAGGAAGCAGAACTCAAACTACAAATCAAGATACAAAAAATCGAAACCAAATAAAAAACACTTCTTCAAATAAATATCAAGATACAAAGAATCAAAACCAAACTGAGACCTTGGTTAAGGAAACCCCAAAAGAAAATGGAATTAAACCTAAAAATGGAACTCCAATTCAAACTCCAGCTCAATCTCCAGTTACTGGAGTTACTAACTTTACTGCTTCATTTGTGAAGAATTCAAATTCAAATGCTAACAAAAACACGAACGAAAAGGAGGATTTAATAAAATCCATGATTGGTTGCGATATATTTGAAGGGAATTGGGTAAAGGACGATTCCTATCCTCTGTATCCTGAAGGATCCTGTCCACACATAGACGAGCCTTTCGATTGCTATCTAAATGGACGGCCTGATCGTAATTATCAAAAATTACGGTGGCAACCCCACAAATGCAAAATCCCAAGGTAAAAAAATCACAAAAAAGAAATTTTATTTTTAATTTGATTATTATGATGGGTTGATAATAGTTTTTTTTAATTTTTATTTTGGGTAGATTGAATGCAACTGATATGTTGGAGAGATTGAGAGGAAAGAGATTGGTTTTTGTTGGAGATTCGTTGAATAGGAATATGTGGGAATCTTTAGTTTGTGCTTTGAGACACTCTATAAAGGATAAATCTAAGGTTTTTGAGGCTTCAGGCCGGCAGGAATTCAGAACAGAGGGCTCCTACTCTTTCTTATATACGGTTAGGCCCTTTTGAATTTTTTTTTATCATATTATTGAATTTTATGAAATCATTGTTTGTTTATTTACTTTTGTTCTTTGTAGGATTATAATTGTAGCGTGGAGTTTTTTAGATCTCCGTTTTTGGTGCAAGAATGGGAGATGCCGATTAATAATGGAACTAAAAAGGAAACTCTTAGACTTGATATAATTGAAAAATCGTCTTTTAAATACAAAGATGCCGATGTATTAATTTTCAACACTGGTCATTGGTGGACTCATGAGAAAACAGCAAAAGGGTTTGTTATCCAATTCTTTTTAATCCAAGTTTTTTTGGTTAACAAAATTTATATTTTTTGTATGGTTTATGAATTTGTTTAATGCTGAAATATGTAGGAAAGATTATTATCAAGAAGGAAATCGTGTATATAGCGAATTAAATGTGGTAGATGCATTTCACAAGGCTCTTAATACATGGGCCAGATGGATCGATACAAACGTAAACTCCAACAAAAGTATTGTACTTTTCAGAGGCTACTCCGCTTCCCATTTCAGGTAAAAGATCAAAAAATAAAAAAATGTTTCACTATTAATATCTTAACTAACTAATCCAAACCATATAATTATCATTTTATGCAGTGGGGGGCAATGGAACTCGGGCGGAGCGTGCGACAAAGAAACCGAGCCGATAAAAAACGAGCACTATTTATCCTCTTACCCCCCGAAAATGAGCATATTAGAAGACGTGATAAAAAAGATGAAAACTTCAGTCAGCTATCTAAACATTACAAGAATGACGGATTATAGAAAGGACGCGCATCCTTCTGTATACCGAAAGCAGAACTTGAGCGAGGAGGAGAGAAGGTCGCCTGAGAGGTATCAGGATTGTAGTCACTGGTGCCTGCCTGGCGTGCCGGACACTTGGAACGAGCTTCTGTATGCACAAATTTTGGTCAGGCAATATCAAATGAGTGGTAAATAATATGATTTTTTTTAGTTGGTAAGAAAATAAGTTTGTTGTTTGTTTGTTGTATATTTAGGATAATAATAAATAATAATTGAGATATGTATTTTTGTTTTAAATCATTTTTGGTTCTTGGGAGGCCGCTTTATAGGGCTGTTCGAATGTAAAGATGGTGATATATATATTTGAATATTAGATTCAAAATAGAAAAATATTTGTTTGGATTAAAGAAGAATCTGATTCCTCTCTTTTTCTGTCTTTTTTCTTTGTTTTGCTTTTGTATGATTGAGGTTACTTGGTTCGCTTCTAGTGAAGATTATGTGCTCTGTAAAGTTGAGCCATGTGCCTCAAGCTGAACTATATTCAAATAGACTTCAGTTCAGTAAAGTGAGAATTTTTTTTTGTAATCAGATAAGTTTATAATTTGTTTTAATGATTTTGAATTGCCAACGGCCGCAAAGCAAAAAAGAATTAAAAAAATTATTGAATTAGTTTTTATGTTATTGAAGGGTTTTGCATACACAATGAACTTTGCCATCAATTATCATTCATTATTATGCCATATCAGTTGGTGCAGATATTATCTAATTACTAAATGTGAAATGTTTTATTATTTTCATTTTCAAATGTTGGTTCTTTTGGGTTTTAGATTCAGTGAGCAATTTGTGTCAGTTGTTAGAAATTAAACGAAAATCTACATTCAATTGTGGATTCAGCAGCTCACACAAATGGGGCCAGATTTAGTTGTCCCACAGCATTTAATCATCATAATCATATTATGAAAGGAACCATCTACCAAAATAAGGGGTCCTATGGCTGCATGATCCTAAAATATGTCTATATTAATCTATGAGCCCATTAATCTATTTCATTCTTATGTTTTGACTTCACCTGTCAAATGAAATACATATAAAAGGGAAAATGTTGATGTGAGGAATGTAATGAAATCACTGGTCCCCCAACATTTATTTGGAAATTTATGTTGTAGACCCCTAATGAGTTATCTCTTTTATTTCTGTGTTCCAAGAAAAAAAAGACTTGGTAAATTGAGCACAAAAAGATAGCACGCCACATCAGTTCCATATCCGTTTTATGGTACCAACCATCCTAAATAGTATATAACGTAGAATGAAAAATATCCAAGCTGAACAGGAATTGGTTCATAAAGATTTCAACCAGAAATAAAATAAGTTTTTTTCTTTGTCGAGCAGAAAAAAAAGTTGAAGTATTGAACTAGACAAAACAAAAGAAGAAGAAGAGTTTTAAACTTTTAACTAGAGACCATTCCCCGGTTGCGCGACATATATAGAGTTTTATATATAAGAAGTGAATCATTTTTTTCTTGTATAATTTAAGTAAAATTGTCAATATTAAGATTTTTTTTTAATAGTCCAAATCTCACAATATATTTTTTAGAGAGGATTTCTCAAATAAAAGCCAATGTTTAGTTGCAAAATGTGAAATCTAAAATTAAAAGTTGAAGGCCTTGTCTTTCATTTGTAGAATAGTCAAGTATTCTATTTTTTTCAAGTCAAAATGAAACAAATATTTTTTTGTATGCGTTTTCTGCAAAACAATTTGTATATGCATATATTTTTTTAGGGATTATTTGTGAATATGTTAATATTGTATCTTGAAAAGAGAAATATAATTTAAGATATTGTGCATATATGAGTTTACAATAAGTATTTGAAATTTTAAACTCATTTGGAAGTTTCATACAGGTATTCTAGTCTTGATCTAACCATATAATCAATCATCAAACGGCTCAAAAAAATGGATGGCTTAATTTTGAGAGAGTATTGTAGAAATGGGGGTTAAGGATTATATATACTAGGATAATGCTCGTGCTTCGCGACGAATATTTCAATTTTAATAGTTATTTCAATCTAATAATGTATAACTTGCAATTATGAAAATTCAAAATTAATGTTTGTGAATCCATAGTACATAATAATATATAAGAATTCAAAATTGTTGTCTTTGATTTTCTTATGTCATTATGTCTTGACATATTATATTAGAAAAATAAATTAAATATTAATTAGGCTAAGTTGAATGAGATAAAAAAAAATGCAAGATCATTTATTTCGAAGATTTTAGTTGAAACTGCATAAGATTAAATTATAGATTATTAACTTTAAAAAAATAATAATTATATTTAATATTATATATATGAAAAAAAATATGTATACTACATAGGAAAATGTAATATTACTTATTTTCTTCAAAAACAAATTGTCACGACTATTTTTCTTATTTTTTTTAGATATTAAAATTGTATGGATTACACATATGTTATTATGAAATCTTTAATATATTAAGTAATATAATATAGTTTTCAATATTTTGAAATTTTGTTTGAGATGATAGTTCTCACATAACGGAGATATAACACTGAACATTAATCTAGCTAATCATGTGATATTATGATAATAATTTAAATTAAAAGCTAATATTTGATCAATTTTTTTATTCGACGACGGAGAGAAAATTGATAATAGTTCTCTTGAGAATTTTCACAGAGGGGTAAAAGAAGATGATAAGAGTAAATGAGCTTATCATTTTATTACATGTTCTTTTAGATAGTCTATATTCATATATTTTATCAAGAAAAAATGAAATTGGTATCATAACAATATGTCATTATGTGATATTGTGATAATAATTTAAATGAAAAGCTAAGATTTCAAATAGGTCTCTTGAAAATGCTCAAAGAGAGATGAAAAATAGGATATAAGGTATAAGTTAATGAGCATATCATTTTTATACATCTTCATTTATATAGTCTATATTCACATATTTTAGCGAATTTTTTTTGATCCATAGCAATATGGAACTCAAAATAAAAAGAAAATTCCAACAAATTTATATTTGATGATTTTAACATGAGAAATAAAATATTTCATTAAGAATTATAATTTTTTAAAGAAGAAAAGAAAAATTATTTATATTTTAATGAGTAAACTCTTCATTAACTATTGGTACATGTGATATTGTGGTAATAATTTAAATAAAAAGCTAAGATTTCAAAAAACTTTGATCCAACGGCCGAGATAAACTTGATAATAGGTCTCTTGAGAATGCTCAAAGAGAGATGAAAAATAAGGTATAAGGTATAAGTTAATGAGCATATCATTTTTGTACATCTTCATTTATATAGTCTATATTCACATATTTAGCGGAAAAAAAAATTGGAACCATAACAATATGAAACTCAAAATAAAGAGAAAATTCCAACAAATTTATATGATAGTTCTCACGTAATTGAAGATATAACACGAAACATTAATCTAACTGACCATGTGATATTATGGTAATAATCTAAATGAAAAACTGAGATTTGAAAGAAATTTAATCCCAACGGCCGAGATAAAATTGATGATAGGTCTCTTGAGAATGCTTAAAGGGAGATGGAAAATAAGGTATAAGGTATAACTTAATGAGCATATCATTTTTTTACTTGTTCTTTTATATAGTTTTTATTCACATATTTTAGTAAGAAGATAATTAAATTAGAACCATAACAATATGGAACTCAAAATAAAGAGAAAATTCCAACAAATTTATATTTGATGATTTTAACATGAGAAATAAAATATTTCATTAAGAATTATAATTTTTTAAAGAAGAAAAGAAAAATTATTTATATTTTAATGAGTGAACTCTTCATTAACTATTGATATTAATAATTGAACATAACTTTGAACTATGATTCATTGAAGCCATCTAATTAAGATATGATGGTCAGAAACAAATTTACAACGATTCTCACTAAATCGGGAATGGAACACAAAACACCAATTCAACCAATCATATGATTATGTTTTAATAACCACAAACATGTTGCCATAAAATATCAATAAATTTGAGAGAATGAATGACTGAGATTTGACAAAAAAAATTGATCGAACAGTGGAGATAAAAGTGATGATGTGGCCTCTTGAGGAGGCTCAAAAATAGATGAAAAATAAGGGGTTCGGGCTAATTAATAGATTTGATTATGTTGGGCTAGTAATAAAAGAAGCCCAATAGTTTTCTATTCATTAATGGCCTTTACAATGTGTAATACTTAGAAAGCAATAAGGCCCAAATATTTTGAATTACAGCCACAGGTCTGTGTACATTTTAGATAAAACCACACTACATTTCTTATATTTGAAAAATATGTTCCAAAAATATTTTGGTCCCTGCTCTGTTCCTGTCAACAACCTTTTTGTGAGTATCAGTATCTCTGTCCGAAAGAGACATCACCACATCAGTAATTGGTAAGTGAATAGTGGTTATATTGTTCTTTTCACAATGTAACTTCTTCATGTGTAAATAGGCAGTCAGAGGTAAACATGTGAGTGGTTTTAATGATTTTGATGCTTAAAACTTAAAAGACCTACTTCTCTATTGTAGGTAATCATTTTTTTCTTTTCACTTTTTTTAAAGTTTATTGTTATTATCATTATGGAAAGAATATGTGTCTCTTGTTCACACAGACGTGCATGGCTCGGTAATCTACATGCACCCCTAAACATTTTTTACGGGTTTTATAATTTATTTTTATAATAAAACATTCTAAAAGCCTGTGGTAATGGTAATTCATAGTCCAATTGATTGGAGATTGTGAATTTAAATTTCTTATCAAGCGTCAGTCACATTATCTATTTGATTCACTAAAAAATATCCACACGACTCTAATATTATTTTTTTTTCATAGAATCATATTAACATTTGCTATTAATCATGAATTTTTTTAATTCATATTTCCACATAATATTATCAGATTTTAGGTAGGCTTCTTTATATGCTACTTTAAATCAGACGAACTTTTAAATGACTGCTATACGTTCTTAATTAGCTAATATTCTGAATTACATGACATTCTACTGTTCTTACGCCCAAAAAAATGGTATATTACAATACAAATAAACCGAGCCTAACCGGTCAAAATGATGCGTGCTTATACGGATAGTGCTCTTTCAGATTCCAATGCTGTCTGTAACTGCACCACCCCTCTTTATTATTTTTATTTTCCTTTGCCAACCCATTTATTATGTTAAACCCCACCACTGAATCTGATAGGTTTCTTATTATAAATTGGATTAAGTAGATGCACTCCCTTGTATTATTTTACATATTATTATATATACAAAGAGCTGGAAACTAAAAATTTTTGACTCGCTGTCCATGCAGTAATCCATAATACATATTTAGGCCTTTTTGTTGGACCGATTAAGGGGATAATTTGATTTGAACTGCCTGTATTAATTCATAATTACATGAAACTGGAGGTACCTAGTGCAAGAAAATTTAATATAAAAACAAGTCGGATAAAATAATGCTCCTATTGTCTCGGCCTTGTGACGAAGAGGGGCCAGGCCATTGTTTTGCACTCCCCCCCTCTCTCTCTCTGTCAATCTCTCTCTGATCTATACAACCCATCTCTCTGTTTACTCCGATTGAATCCTTGAATCCTTTACTTTCTTCTCTATGAGGATAAGAGGGAGGAATCTTCCATACCCAATTCTTGTCTCAGATCCATCTCCTTCTTCTGCTCGTCGTCTCTTAGTTTTACCCCCAAAAGCCAACAATACAAGAGCCGAATCATCCAAACACAATGCTTTGGTCAAAATAGAAGAAAAGGGGTTGCACCCAAATGGGGATCTGCGGTTTTTAGACCCGCATGGCTTGGGAAATAACTCTATCAAGAGAGATTCACAAGTTATTAGTCCTTGTTCATCCAACCAAGTTCAGGTACTTTCTTTGGATATTTCTAATTACTTTTGAACCTATTTTACTCCGATAGATCTTTTCTTGTCAAGTGCACTTAGACATGGCTCTATTGATTTTGCATACGGTTTTGCAATGGGTGCAATTTTGAAGCTAATGTGGGGAGAAAGGGGAAGAACAATACCTACTGATATATTAAATTAATTAAAATCACTTGGTTTTAGATCTCTTTGATTCTTTCTCTAATGGTTTTCTTGGATTTGATTTTTATTTTCACTAGGGATGGAAGCAGGAGGAAGAAGAGAAGGTGACTGTTTATGAATCGACAGGTAATGGCCGTGCACAAGCTAATATTACGATTAATAGGTATGGATTTTTATTTTCTGGATTAAAAATCTCATTGTTGGTCTCTCTCTCCTAGCTAATTTTGTATTTAGCAATACATTAGAGTAAATAAAAATAGAAAAATATAAAGATTAGTAATGTATCCGTACTTATTAGCACCAATGCCATGAATGCCAGCTTGCACTCCATCATCATGACACATCCCATCATCCCATCCATTCATTTCATCCATCCATCCATCCATCTTTAGTTCTAACCAAAAACCAAGAAAATCAGTACCTAAATCTACACTCTCAGATCTCCTTTCCAGTTTCGTGCATGACGGATTTCCATTTCCAGGATCTCAACCGCCTCATTCACAAACGATTCCTCAACTCAAGAACAACAAAAAGACAGCAAGAAACCAAAACGGAGCTCAACGGCATTAATGGAGGGTTCAAGGTGCAGCCGCATTAATGGAAGAGGATGGAGGTGCAGCCAACCGACACTTGTCGGTTACTCTTTGTGCGAGCACCATTTAGGCAAAGGAAGGCAGAAAAGCTTGACTGGTACCAGTTCCGGTACGGTGAGAGGCGGCCAGCTTGGTTGCACGGATCAACTGATCAGAAAAAACTTGAGCTCTTATAAGGCATTGGGTGATGAGTCTTTGAGGAAGAAGAAGGCGAGGTCTATTAGTAGCTTGTTAGACGATTAGTAAGCCTAATATATTTCGTTTTTTTAAGTTTAATTTATTTTCATTTGAATCATTGGAACTTGATTTACTTTATTTATGTTTATTCGTAAATGACTGGTAAGATTTGTATGTGTGGCTTTATTATTCTTATGATCTGGTGCAACTTTTTGAAGTTGGGAAATATATTTGAATTCGACTTAATAGTACAGGTAAAACTTGTATTATTGTTTTTGGTTTTGGTAAGAAAGAATGCAACCTCTGGCCGATATTTAAAAACGATTACCTCGTAAAATTTCAACAGGTGTAGAGATATCATTGGTGCATCTATTATATAATGAAATAATGGTTTAGTTTATTTATTAATTGTGGTTCTTAATACTCCAATATTGATCTTTCTACATTAACACCGTCTTTCCTTCTATAGCCTTTATAGCAAGCATGAGTTGTCAGGAAATTTATATAACAAGCTTTAAATATTCTCTCATATTTCCCAACACAATTACATGCAGGTAAGCCGAATATGAGTTGATTGAAAGAGATTGTTATTTTTCTTGGCACAAATACAATAATTTATTACCATCACGATAATTATAATTAGTAGTATTATTAGTTGAACAATTGAATTGCACTGGAGGTGATAGAAAAAATGGGAATGGGAATCTGACGCAAATCACGTGAGTGGAGAAAAGAAAATCACCAGTAAACCGACTCAGCCGGTTAGGTTGTCCTTGTATTTTAGTGGTCTGAAATCTGGATCCGAAGGTTGGTTTTCATGAGAAATCTTCTTTTATTTTTCATATTCAGAGTATTTTATCATGTAAAAAATGAAAAAAAAAAATTATGAGAAGGAAAAAAAGGTATAAATAAATGGTTGGATAGATGCATGGTGACAAATAATAAAAAGGGAGTTTGAATTTGAAGTGCATGAAACAAAGAATAATAAAGAGGCGGTCTGATTATACCAACCCCACCACACTTGCATGAAAATGCCCCGCCAAGTTGTATCAGTAAAGAAAAGAAAGAATTGCATTTATAAATCCGTAATGATACGTGACAGAACAGACAGGCCATTTTTCTGCACCTTACAAACCGCCGACACCAAACAAATTAACTAACCCCTTGTGTTCACTAATCACCATAATCATACGTGTTTCATTGTTTGTAGCCACATAACCATCATGATTTTTAGAGACATTTCAAATACTCTCTCCTTAGTTAAGGATTCTTGTCTCCCAAATTATTCAATTGTTTGATAATCTCTTTGTCAAGAATAATTTTACGGTAGTATCATTTTGGTGCAACATTTATTCTTTAAACGTGATATTATATAACCAAAAGTTTTTCAAATATTTATACAAAGTAATAGTGTCTAATTACTCTCAAGCCATTTGGTAGGCACTAGCCACCATACTACCATAGCCCATTCATGAATAGTCAACTATACTATACACACAACACAGTTTAGTCATAAGAGTAGCCAGCTGCGCAACAAAACGGACAATTAGCAGTTGAGTTGCACCATTTATTATTTTGCACCCTTTCATCAATTAGTCAGACAAACCTCATGAGTGCAATTAAATTTGCAACAATTAATACACACCACAACAGAACATAGTCCCAATCCTAAGAACACGGCAGAAATTAAACCCTTAAAAAAGTAAAAAAATATTAAAACTACTCACTTGGTTCATTTCTCATGTAGCCAATCAACTCATAATCCTCATCATCATAATCATCAACATGCCTTTCATCTAACAAGCTACTAATCGACCTGGCCTTCACAGTCGGCACTCTATTTCTCTTCCTTCTTCCATTTACATTCTTCTCTCCCAAACCTTCATCTGAACTCTTCCTCTTAGGCTCGGTGCAACCCAGCTGTCCTTGCACCTCATTACTGATCATACTTCTCATTCTTCCCTTGCCTAAATGGTGCTCACAGAGAGAATAACCGACCAAAGTCGGCTGGCAGCACCTCCATCCTCTTCCATTGACGCGACTGCACCTCGACCCTTCCATTAAAACAGCTGAGCCTGAGCTTCGTCTCGTTTTCTTCTCTTGTTTCGCCTTTTCTTCGTCTTCTTGTTTTTGTTTCTGTTCGTTTTGGTTGTTGGTAACGGACCGCCTGAGAAAAAGGAATGAATGCTAATAAATGAAAGAGATCGTTATGTTGATACTATATATATGTAAGTGTAGGACGTATTGTTTGCTCGAGTCTTTAACTAATGTGCATTCCACAGAAGTAGAAGTAGCCAATAAGCTAACACGGGCCTGGCTAAAAGAGGTGCAGAAGACTGCATGTGGCTTTTAAAGTGTGTGTGTGTGTGAGAGAGAGAGAGAGAGGAACGAATGGATGGATGGGATGGTGGGCTGTCATGATGATGGGTGCAAGCTGGCATGCATGGTAATAGCAAATAACTTGGGATGCTTTACTATACTCTTTTAATTATTTTCTCTATTTTTTAATAACCATCGGACCATGATAATAGTAAGAAAAAGAAAGTAAGAAAGTAGTTTATATTTATTTTATAATTAGTTAATCTGAGAATTAATCAAGTTTTTTATTTACAAACCTCGTGACAGTATTTCCTTGTGCTTGTGCACCCTTATTCCTTGTAGATTCAACGATTTCCTTCTCTTCCTCTTCTTCCTCCTCTTTCTTCCAAACCTGAAACAAATCAAAACCCACAAATAATTGTCAGATCTACACAGTAAATGCTCCTTTCTAACCCCATTTAACTCCAAATTGCACCATTGCAAAATCCACAGAGAAAATAGGGCTCGTTGCACCTAACGATTCAAGATCTAAGAAACAAAACCGAAAAGTTAGAATATAATTGAGCTAAATGTTTAAGAACGCTAACCTGGATAGGAGGAAAAGAGGTTGAAGGAGACGGATGCAAATCTTGTGAATCTCTCTTTCTAGACTCAGTCCCTAAACCAGAGGGGTCTATAGGGGGGAGAGCCTGTTTTGGGTGCAACACTTGTTCTATTTTAACGGAAGCATTGCCTTTCGCTGTTTCCTTTCTTGTAGCATCTGTTTTTGGAGGTGAAAGAGATTGAGTCGAAAGAGATGGATCTGAGACAGGGCAAGGAGAGGTAATTAGAAGAGTTGGGAATGGGAGAGGTCTCCTTCGGATCCGCATGGATTGAGAGCGAGAGAGCAGAGATTAGATGTGGAGACGAGAGAGAGAGAGGAAGGGTTGGTTGGTTGGATGGATGAGAGAAGAGAGAGAGATTTTGGGGGAGTGCAAAACCCTGGCCCGCTCAAAAGGCCTAAATAATAAAGAGAGGATTTCTTTGCTGTTCTTTTTTATTTTACGGATTTCAAAAATATTTCGAAGCATTTACGGCGCACCATCTTGTACCCTAGAGTATTGATCGTGCCGTGTTGTGATTGGCAAGACATGATGTGCTCTCTTAGACATGAAATAGACGAGTTCAAATAAAAAAGCTTGTTACTATATAATTATATAATTATTCGGGTTGAAGATTTTGTTAAATCTGAAAAATTTACAAAAAGAATATGAGATATGATGAATGTTTATGTCATGTGGTATTGCGAGGAAAAATTTAAAATTAATCAGCTCTTTGTTTCATAAATCAATTAATTACGAAAGTATGAGCATGAAATCATACAGAAAGAAATATATTTCAATTAATATAATGCAGGAGAGGAATAAGAACTTAACAAAAATTTTAATATTATGTTCGATATATGGAGAAAAAGATACAATTGGACATTCGGAATGAAGTACAAATGCCGTCAATAGTCATCTTTCGAGCTCTATTTATTTTTCACTTTTGGGTTCCAATTTTGCTCCATTCATTAAAACTTGCGGTTGTATTGTAACTAGACTATAATTAATGGAACTTGCGCGCACTTTCTTAGAGGGGCCACAATTTATTTAAAAAAAATTATATTACTAAAAATGGCCGCAAGTGCATCACTATAATTTTTTTATATATAAATTGAATTTAAATGATATAATTAGCTAGATTCCTTTTAATTTTATTCGATTGAAAAAAGATTCATAAATCAATCTATAATTTTTTTATATAAATTGAATTTAAATGATATAATTAGCTAGATTCCTTTTAATTTTGTATTAGATTGAAAAAAGATTCATAAATCAATCTAATGCAGATTTAATAATCTCATTATCATTGATATTAAGAGCTGAAATAAGTCATTTAATTTTAATCAAACATTTAAATAAGATAAGGATAAGAGACATAAACCTCTCAAATTTTGTATGCTAATAAATAAGAATAATATCCGGTATAATTATATGGACATAGCTTTAAGGGACTGTGAGCTCCCTCACTAAGATTTTGGACAAAGTAATATTTAAATGGTATTTTTGTGGATGAACGAAAAATTCATTTTTTTGCTATTAATTGGCTATATCATGAAATAAAGTTTTACGAAACGAAACTATTTTGCTCAATAACATGAAGTTTTTGTTGTAAGATTGTATGAAGCCAACGGTAAGACTTCTGGGGACACACAGCATATTTACTCCATGATATGGATGAATGGAGAATTTTCTAAAGAGGTAAATAAAAAGGAGAGTAAAATAATGAAGGGTGGTGCAGTTCGAGCAATGGCTTTGGTCTTTGGGCACGAAAAATAGATGTATGGAGAGACCTCCTCTCACGTGACTGTCTCATTAAGCTGAATGAATCTGGTTTATTCTGAAAGGTCATATACCAGTCAGACCTTAACTTTACAAATTAAGATTAAGAATCTAAGATCAGCCACGATGCTCTTTAGACAATTAGGCCATGCATTTGTGCTTAATCTAAAGTCAAGAGGTACATTGCATGTTTACTGCCTTTTTACTTAATGCATGTAACTTCAAGTAAAATACATTTAACTTCGTTTGAATATATATATCGTTGCTTGTACATCTGATGGCATAAATGAAATTATTGCACTTTCTATAATTGGTCTCCGTGCAATGCATCACTTGTGCATTTAATTACTAAAATGTAATACTTTCAAGTTTCAAATCAAATCAGATTATATGTTTAAAATAGAATTAAAATTAAACACCACCAATTATACAATTAAGGAGAGGTCAAAATCTGTTTAATTTGGAGTCTAAGAACAGAAACAAAGGATGCAATCGCAATCAGATCAGCCATGTGAGAACTATATAACAACACTTGTCTCCTACTTGGAAGATTAGCTGGCTCAACTATGACTTGTTTTTTAACCTTTTTCTTGACAAGGAAGCCGACACAGACAAAATCCACCTTGCACCACTCTTGTTCTTGTGTGACACACTTTGTGTAGCGAATCGTGCAGATCTTTTCATATATTTTTGAATATTTTTACTAGCACCAGTTATCTTCGACAATTTTAAGAATAAATAAACAAAAGAATCCACAAGTAAGATGCTGAAATTGCAATTTAAAACGCAATATGCACGCAAAAGTCAATGGGCAAAGAGCAAATATAGCTATGAGTATTAAATTATTAATACAAGCACAGGTCGTTTATATGGCAGCTGGGGTTTATATACAACAAACAACATCCATGTCTCCATCTATATTTCGAAAAAAAAAGGAAAAAAAAAATATAAAACCAAGAAACAAAAAGAGGCATGGACCGATTCAATTCTTTATTCATAAAACACAAATTTCACCTAATTAAACTACACTTCTGTAACTGAGCGCCTCAATCGTCTCTTCCTATATTTCCACGCAACTTGGATCCGAATCGCAGCTCTTTCTCTCCAATAAGGCGACTCATACCTATTTCCCATTACCAATATTATAAAAAATTCTCACAAAAAGAAAACAAAGTAAATAATAAAATAGTACAAAATTACCGAATCGCCCCTTGGACGCGAGGATTCCGTAGAAAACGTGAGAACAAATGTGTAACTTCTTCTAAATCGGACGCGTGCAGTGCAAACGCCTCAACGTTTGTGAGACACTTAACTGTCCTTGTTGAAATATACCTTAACCCTTGTAATTTATTCTTCCCTCCCGCCTCTAAAAAAAGGAATAAAAAAACAACACATAAAACATATTATAATACAAGAGATAAATGCAGGATTAGACAATGTGCTTTAACTGGATTGCAATTTGGTCCTTTGTAGTACTGATTTAAAGTTTTTGATCCTTATACTAGTCTTTGAGTGACTCAAGTACTAATCGTGCACGTTTTTATAAAGTACAGGGATCAAAAAGTTTAAATCAACAGTATACAAGGACTAAATTGCGATCCAGTTAAATTACAAAATCTGATGCATTTATTCTTATAACACAATATAGAAAAGTCATAAATACCTCGATAAGAGTGTTGTTCTAAATACCAAGTGATGAGTTCCTCGCCACAAACGTCGCCTTCTTGTAAAGGCGCCACGTGTCCGTCCGCTCCGACACTTTCCAATTTGCCCCTCACAATAAACACCATTTTCTCTACGGGTCCCCCGTAATATACCAAGTCGCTCCCTCTTATGTACAGCTTTTGCCTTAGCTTCTCGCATATCGCGTCCAGTATCGGCTCGTCCAATAACGTAAATATCCTCACCTGAACAAAATAAGGGTTTTTGAGATGTTATTTGTATTATTTGGCTAAGTTATTACGTTAAGATTATGATTGGTTTATTTACCTTGTTTAGGAATCGAAAGAAATGGCGGCGGATTTCTCGTTGAATATCTTCGGGTAAATTGGTGAGCAATTCTTCTTCGTTTACACCTCGTGTCGCCGCCCAACTGAATCTTTCAGCTTGTCTCACTTTTCTATACGATAATAAAATACAAAAAAATAAAAAAAAAGTGAGATTTTACGATCTTCAAAAAAAATGAACAAATATTAAATAATTAAATAATACCGTCTGAGATCTTCAGGCAAACGGCGGTGACTCATCCATTGCTCCACATCACGTCTCCTCAATTGCATCTCTAATTTCCTATTGAAACCGATTGCATCCGATTTAATTATAAATAAATTCACCGGTTCTAAAAGGAGAATTTGATATAAATATAAAAATGTAAATAAAATAAAACCTTCGTCCAAGAGCCTGAAGGAAATTCTGCATATTTCCAATGAGCAAGGCAAAAAGAAGCAAACCGAGACCAACGATCGCCATCGTAAACAAAACTTCCCACACGAAATAACTCGGCACCAAATTCCCCGCCAACGTACTTATTTGCTACAAATAACATAAAAAGTAATAAATGTAAATTTCAAAAACAAATTATATATATAAAAAAAGAGGGAACAAATTGCAATAAATACCTGGAATCCCCAAAATAAGGAGTAAATGTATCGCGTGACAACACTATGTTTTGTCGTCAAAAGAACGGCCTGGTTGTAAATCCCGTATTCAAATTGGTTGGTAGTTGGATCCAAACAATTGGTAGAATTTGGATAATCGATCCATTCTTGTCTGTACTTACTGAAATCATTGTCATTATTTCCGCGTCCACAATCTATCAAAACTTGGCACATTTTTATGGATGACGTTGCACATGTGTCTCTCAAACATTGATTCACCCTCTGAAATAAACAAAAAAAATAGAGGTAATATATTAACATTAGGAAGATTTGCGAAAAAAAAAGAAAAAAAAGAAAAGAAAGAAAGACCCTACCATGCTACAAATCGCAAAAGTTTAAAAAAAAATAAAACATTAAGAACAGGGAAATTTGCAAGAAAAAGTCGTACAATCTCCATCATTACAAAAGCACAAAAAAAAAACAATAGAATAAACTAACATGAACAGAATTTGCAAAAAGAGCCCCTAAAGTATTAAAAAAAAAATGACAACAAAAACCAAAACTTGAGATGGAGTCCGAAGAGGCACTCCAGCCTCCAGGTCAATCTATTTTACCTAATAAATAAAATAAAAACAAAATTATATAAAAATTACTCAAAACTTCAATTTCATTCTTAAAAAAGAACAAAATATCATACTAATAATCACGCTATTTCATAATTCAGCGGGATATACATGACATTCCTATGTTTTTTTATCTAAATAAAAAAAATATATAAATACAATAAATTTAAAAACAAAAAATAAAAAGCGCCTACAATCTACATCACACCAATAATTTTTTTTTAAACCATAGAATATACTACTACCAAGTACCAACAACAAAGTTTACAAAAAAACCCGTAAACTATTAAAACCCCCACCCAAACCAACCCACCTGCAATCCGAACAAGTACCAGCACGATCCAACAACATGCCCGGCTAAAACAAACATTAGCAAATTGATAACGAAAGTGGCCCAGGCGGACTCGAAGATGAAGCCGCTGGACGACTGCCCGCCGAGCAGCGGCACGAAGCGCACGATCCGCGGGATGTACTGCAGCAGCACCGTCGCGCGCAAGAGGTTCTTCGCGTAGTTCGCCGCCGATGACCCCACGTATTTCGGGATCACCACCAGAATCATCACCTGTTAGAAAGAAATGTTAAATATTGAGAAAAAAGTTGAAGAGAAAGTTATATAACATGACGTGTTTCGTCTGCTAACCTACCGCTTTTAATTGAGAAAGTTATATAACATGTGCAATGGACGAATATAAGATTAGGGTTGTTTAGGTACAAAATTTCATGTATTTCCTCCATTTTTTCCTCTCACTGTGAGGATGGTAACCGATATGCATCGTGATGGTAGTCGAAACGTATTGCCAACACATCTCCCTTACTGCCATAACGTATTATGATTACCATAATAGCAAAAAGTTCTTACCACCTTGACATATTTCGCTTACCTGAGGGAGGGGAAGAACGACAAAGAGATCGAAAATGAAATATCCTCTGAAATAATGCCGCGCGATTTTCATCGGTTCATCAACCAAATCACCCGCACCGACTACTCTCGACTCTGGAGCCACATATGCCAGCCTAAACTGCAAATATACCATTTTATTCCCAAATATACGTTATTAAATTACATTAATTATCCCATGCCCATCTAAATTGCTTTTTTAATTGAATTTATTTACCTGGAGAAGCATGTGGAGGAAATATATCATGTCGGTTACGCTCCTGACGACTGCTATTGCCGTTCCGAATTTCCAGTTCAGAACCATACACTTATTTTCCTACAAATTTATAAAATATCACAAAACTGTTAAAACAATTTTGAATTATTTTTTTAAATAATAAATGAAGAAATGAGTACCTGTTCGACGGATAGTAGAAAGAAGAAGAGCGGGTCGATGAAAATCGCGACGAGACATGAAATCACGAAAAATTGGTTCCATTGTTGCACGACTTTAGTATGTGGATTCATTATTGGAATATAGGACAAAATATTCATAAATGATTTCTTAATTGAGTTTTTCGCCCATCCATCCACCATATCTCCATATAAATAATGCAACTACCATATTTCAAAAAATAAAAATAAATAATTAGAGGCTTCAATTATTAAAAAAAAAAAAAAAAAAATCTAAAAATGAAATAAAAAGAAATAAAAAAGAATCACCTTGCTATCTATAGTTGAGCCTCTGTAGAAACCCCGTTTAGATTTCTTATAAGCAGAAGGACAATCTGTACAATCCGGATTATTACACAATCCAAGCGGTCCTGATTTCAACAAATGCTCGTTCTTTCTCAGATTTTCATGGAAACGCCAATCATCTCTCCCAACTTCTTCAGGCATGACATTCACTTGCGGGATTTTGTTGGTCTGATTTGAAAAAGGAGGAATTGGGGGAGGAAAGTTCTCTGTTTTCTTGAAGCTTCTCAGAGGGCCGCTCATGGGGATGAATTGGGGATGAGGAGGTCTTTGTAACTGGAGAGGTCCAGTGTGGGAGATGAAACGAGGGCTCGATTCGGAATAATCGTCGTGCTTTTGAGGTGAGGGGATTGACATGGACGAGCTTCTGAGAGGGAAGCGCTTCAATTCGTTGGATTTTGAGAGCATGGGGATGTTGTCCTTCTCCTTCTCTTGGTCAGCCATGGCGTTCGTTAAACCCTGTTGAAGGAAGGAGTTAGGAAAGTGAAATAAAGCAAGGAACTTTTTTATGGGAAACAAAAGGAGAGATGATGGGTTTGGTTTGGAAAGAGTGACGAATCAGAATTCATTCAATTTGAAGCTGGTAGGTCTAGCTTATGTCGTTTTGCCTCAGAAAGGCCGTCAGAATCCCTCACAGAAATGGAAAATATTGGCGAAAAGAGCAATCGTTCCAAAACGGGAATGTAAAATATGAAACCTACCTAACAATTGAAGCATTAATTTATGGAGATATGGTTAAAGAACCAAACCTGATCTGAGCTGAAGGGCAAGTCTCTGGCAGCTATCAACAACACATATCAGTGATTATATGAAAGAAAGAGAGGTCTCTGAAGCTCAGCTCAGTTCGCCATAGGTTGACAGTCTCACAAGTCACAAGTCACAGTGGAAAGAAAGAAAAAGGGAAAAGGGTGAAGCTTCTTGGCCTTTTCGTTGTTTGAAAGCGAGCGAGAGAGCTCACTTGAACACAAAGGAGACGGGTCAATTGAAAGAGAAAGGGTCATAAATATAATGCAATAAGAAGTCCTTTCCTCTGTTCACACAAGCAGATAAGTCTAACCTACATTATTAATTCCCTGTTACATTTATCTGTAGATATTTAGAAACAGAGTTGATTAAACAGTCTTTTCCAACTCGGTGCACAAACTTTATACGAAAAGTGATGCAGAATGTGAGGGATTCTTAATCGTAATAATATTAATTAGTGCTTGATTGTGTTTAATTAAGGGTTTATTTAGTTGATGTAAGAACGGTTGGATTGGATTTCTTCTTTGAGGAGGGACAATATAAATATAATAATGTCCGAGCTAGTAAACGACAGTAACGCTTCTACTTTCGATTCACAAGCACGGAAATTAAGGAAGAAGAACACGAGCATAATTGGTTAAATCCTTGATTTCAAATGATGGTTTCATTCGAAATCTGAGGTTCAAAATTGTAGATTTCGGTTCTTGGGTTTATCATATCAGTGTAATTTCATGTGTAACTGTAACCCTACAAAATCTCAAAATATCATACCCAATGAAAGTTATCATGTACATCCTACAAAATATAAACAAATATTGGGGTCTATATGGCTACAAAACATAAAATAGTATGTATACGCTTTGTGTTAGATTTGATGCAAAAACATCTCAGTTTATGCTTAGTTTATTATGTTTTAAATTAATTTCGACTTTAAAATTGAGAAATACGTAGTTTAAAAGTATGAATTTTATCATAAATAGTAGTAATTCAAATATATTATATAAATGCATTATTGCCATTTTACATATGCAACGAATCAAAAAGTTATTTTTGACGTTTCATACGAGGGGAATAGAGCGAATTAGTGGAATAAAAAAATTTATTCCGCCGAATGTGAATTACATAATATGGAATAAAATACATCATACGGTGAAAAAAATTATTTCATGTTTAAAATAAAACAGTAAATTGAAGTCAATAAAAATATAATTTTATCCATTATTTCACTTAGTTACTTTGCCAAACATATTTTGAATAAAATAAAATAAAATAAAATACCAGACTATTTTTTATTTCATAATTAATTGAATAAACTAAAATTTCTTACTATTTTCCATTCCATAATTTGACTATTGCCCAACAATACTGAGATAGTTCTGATAATTTTAATTTGTAGCATTCATGACATCTAAATTCTGTTAAGTTATAGGCACCAGTGCTTAATTTCATCAGAAAAAGCTTAATATGCTTTTCTAATGAGTAGTGGGAGTTGGATCAACCGGACGGCCATCTGCTCCTCTCGCCCTCTTCTTCTTCTTTCCCCTCCCAATCGCCGGAGAAACAAGCTCTCAGTCTCTTCCTGTTCAATGGAAGGCGGATTCCTCTCCGAGAAGCCGTACGACGCTCCTTCGTGGGCGTCTCATCTCAGTCCAGTCCCTTCTCACACCTACTCTCTCGGCCATGTCCGGTTTTTATCTTTTGATCGTTACTTAATCTGTATTTTACTTTTTGTTCAACTATTTTTTTGGTCTGATATTGATGGTCGGTTTATTGATTGATGGTTGATTCAGCTTCCAACTCCGATTCACAAATGGAACCTTCCTAATCTCCCTGAAGGCACTGAAGTCTGGATTAAGGTACACCAGATATATATATTAATACTCTCAACTCTCAATTTGAATTGTTAAGTTTTTGTTTATTTGTAACTTTCGATTTTCTGGCGAAAAAAGCGAGATGATCTTTCAGGCATGCAATTGAGCGGAAACAAAGTCCGTAAATTGGAGTTCTTGCTGGCCGATGCAGTTTCATCTGGAGCTGATTGTGTAATCACAGTTGGAGGAATTCAGAGCAACCATTGTCGTGCAACTGCAGTTGCTGCCAGATATCTCAATCTCGACTCCTTTCTCATTCTACGCACCTCTAAGGTCAGTGCCAATCACCTTTTTTGACAAATTGTTTGAATTTTTGAAGATTTGTTTTCGAATTGTTGATTTTTGATTGATTTTTTGGTTATTTTGTGAAGACTATGGTGGATAAAGATCCTGGCTTGGTTGGTAATTTGCTGGTAGAGAGATTAGTGGGAGCTCATATTGATCTGGTTTCAAAGGAAGAATATGCTAAAATCGGCAGTGTGGTTTGTAATTCTAAACTCTCTTAATTTAATACATCATTTATTAATATAATTTTTTTAAATTTTATTTGAGTGATTGTGTAGGCTTTAGCTGATATACTGAAGAATAAATTGGAGAAAGAAGGGAGAAAACCGTATATTATTCCTGTCGGTGGATCAAACTCTCTTGGCACTTGGTAAAAACTGTTAGTTTATAGAAATTAGAAACTTTAAACTATTTTTCAAATTTAAAATTAGAGTATTGTTTATTTACTTAATGTAATTTAGGTGAGTAATTTTGCAGGGGATATATTGAAGCAATAAGGGAAATTGAACAACAAGTTGGTGATACTAAGTTTGATGATATTGTTGTTGCATGTGGCAGGTTATATATCACACTTATTTTTATCTTGGCTTTTATAGTTTTAGAAATAAATAAAGGAGTTCAAAATTTAAAAAGTTTTGTTTACGTACAGTGGAGGAACCATTGCGGGTTTAGCTCTGGGATCAAGATTGAGCACCTTGAAAGCAACTGTATGAAATAAACTTTTGAATAAATTTATTTTAATTTATTTATTAATTGCTAATATTGGTGCTTGTGGACCAGGTTCATGCATTTTCTGTATGTGATGATCCTGTGTATTTTTACAACTACACACAAGGCTTGATTGACGGTCTTAACTCTGGCCTTAATTCACATGATATTGTTGAAATTATAAATGTATAAATCCCTTTTTTTGTCCTTTCGTTCAATTTATTAATTTATTTTTTTTCAAGTAAACTTAGTTTATTTATTTTACAGGCAAAAGGAGTAGGATATGCAATAAACACAGAACAGGAGCTTGAGTTTGTAAAAGACATCGCTAAATCAACTGGCATAGTTCTTGATCCAGTCTATAGGTCATTAATTAATTAATTAATCACTAAAAATACCACAATAATATAATCCTCCTTACAAAACCATTAAAATACTTCATTTTTTATTTATTTCTTCAGCGGGAAAGCTGCTTTTAATTTATTAAAGGAAATGGAGACAAATCCGGTAAAATGGAAGGGGCGAAAAGTGTTATTTATACACACAGGTGGGCTTCTTGGATTATACGATAAAAATGATCAAATGGTAAAAACAGTTGGAAATTGGCGCAGAATGGATCTTGATGAATCTGTCCCTCGTCAGGACGGTACTGGAAAAATGTTTTAATTCATTTTTATTTTTCTGTTTTTTTTGTCGTGAATTTAATTAATTTAAGAGTGCATGTTTTATTTGTGTAATAATATGTTGTAATATAATATTTCATTATTACAGTAAGGTATCTATGAACAACAAGTAATATATATCCTCTCACTCTCCGAATATCAAGCATATTTATTATTTAAACAAAACTCAGCACTCACACTCAATGAAACCTATATTAATATTGCGCATTCCAGCCAATAACTTAAAAAAGTAAAAATAAAGATAAATTCACTATTCATATTCTCTATTTTTAGATAAATTCCATACTCAGTTGGATCGAATGGCTCTGACAACAGTGACAGGGCAAGGGACTGTATTAACAGCATAGCTGCTTACACTTCCAAGCAATGTCCTGAAAAAATAAAAATGAAAAAAACACAATTCAAAAAAGGGTCATGATTTGAAAAGAAAAAAATAAAATAAAATGATTGGTTAAATCGAATTTGGTAAGTATATTTAGTTTATACCTTTTTAATGGACCTAATCCTCTGCTACCGACAACAAGACTGTCCAGTTTGAGATTATCCACTGCATCGCTTAGTTTCGCCTTCGGATCGCCCCAGTAAACTTTTGCTAATACCTTCACCTGTTTTGTTCCAATTATATAGTTTTTAGATTATACTGAAAGTAATATTTATTGGGTTATTCATCTGATGAATTACCTGTCTGGCCTTGGAAGCGGCGTGTAGGATATTAAGTATCTCTCTGTCAGGGTTTATTCCGTAACGTACTGGCAAGTTCATCTCCATGAATTCATCAAGCGGAATTAAAGCTACAAAAATCCCAAAAATAATAATGAGGAAAAACAGTATATGATACATATTATTATCACATAAATAGGAGCTATATACATACGCGAGCCAGAGTCGCCCCAAAGAGTTTTGTCGACTTGATTCTTCTTTCCAGAAACAGCATGAATCAAAATTATTGTATCGCCGCTCTTCACAAGATTGTCGATCGCCCATTGAACCGCTGATTTACTACTTGGTGAATAATCCATGCCGATTCCAATTGTCCTAATTTTCCCAGCCATCTTAAGTAATTTCTCTCTCTGAAGGTATATTCTCTCTGGATATTAATTCTCTTTCTCTAAACCTTGGATATGTTACTTGTGATATCAAGAATGAGAGTTTGGAGAAAGAGATGTTTTTATAAGCGCTGAGAGAATGTTTAACAGTGGAAAAGGTAAAAGGGATAATTGATGTAATGTATACTTTGCCAAATTGGTTTTGTTCTTTACGCAAAGATCAATGATGCATATTGATTAGGATGATATGTAATGCCAAGTGGGCATCAATATGGTTCTCTCTAGAAACGATAAGAGTGATTTTTGTAATTCCACCAATGTCTAGAACTTTCAGCATATGGATTAATTCAGCATGTAGCACACAGATTAGTTACTTCAGCATTTTTTTACTATTTACTATGCCTAAAGAAATGTTTAAGATTTTGCAAAAAAAATATAAATCTCAAAAAATATTATTGGCATGGTTTTTTTTTTTTTTTGAATAAAATGAGGCGGGTTTATCCCGCACTCACTGGGATTGGCATGGTTTTTTAAGAATAAGATTCTGCACATTTGTATAAATAGTTATCCAGTATTATCATTCAGGTTCAGTGCATAAAAGTTGCTGTCAAAGATTCGAAACACTTGTTTTTCAGGCGAATCAGATGCTTGACCTTTTCTTTTTCTTTTTCCTCTTTTTTTTTTTACTTCTCACCATATCATGCCATGATATGGTCACCTATGTGGGCTTTTTTTATGGTCCAGTTACTTTCTCGCTAGCAAGGCATTTAGACAAAAAAAAATTGTCAATTTTGTGGTGTAATTTCCTCAGGCCTTTTATATTGGAATGGATTATTAATAACAGTCTGATCTATAATAATGGGCTAGACCAGACTACAAAGATCCACAAAGATGGACTTATATTCGGGCCTGCTTTTAGCCTAGCTTAAGTTTACAATCTTATATGTGGGTATTGTTATTTATTTAGTAAATAAGTGATGATTATAAATTAAATAGTGATTGAAATTTTAATCATATTTGGTTATTTTAAAACGTTATATGGCCAATACAAACTTAATAAAAATTTAAATCTAATTCATATAAATAACTATATTGTAAATTTTGACTATTTTGACCACCGTCAAGGTGATGATATTAGGGCTACCTGTATAGGCCGTTTCTTGTTTAGACAATGTCCGTACAAATATTGACATCTAAATCCAATCTAACTTTATCTAGTAATGATTTTTTATACATGTTTTATCTTATCTCTGACTCTCATATACAAGATATCTCATTATAACCTATTGTTACCAATCATTTTGTTTATTTTGATTTAATTTATTTCTTTTAGTTCCATGATGCTAGACGTAATTTCCAGTTTTATGCAATAAAATTCACCAAAAAGATCATCTCAATGTAGTACGCTAAAATTCATTGAAAGATTCATTTTTTTGAAAAAGAGGAAGTGGTTGAAACTTGAAAGATTCAACCGACTAAAGGTGGTCTACAAAATCCTTTTATATGTACTACTTACAACTAAACAAGGCTGACCAGGCTGTCTAATTTACAACCCGACACTACTTTCGACAGTCAATACTTAGTATTTCAGATATGTTATTTTTGTACACATACTGTTTAACTTACGCTTAGTTAACTGCATTACAATTCACAAAATGGACAACGTAATTAAATAAATAAATTCTCAAGAACTAGCCAGCTCAGCTGGCTCTAAAATAAAAGAATGAAACTCGATCTTCCATACAAATAGTCCCAAATTCCACAAAAGTGCATGACAAGTTCGAACTACTGGTTCTAATTTTATAAACAATAAGAAAAGAGAATTCTCCATAATTTTCCTGGAAACGAAGAGAAAAGTTCGTAGCTCTCCATTTCTTGGCTCTATATACTATACCATTGCACCCCATCATTCCAGGCACTCAAAACTTCATTCCCTTCTCTCTTCTAATACACATATATACAGTTTTTAGCTTTCGTGTTTGTGAGAGGAACTTGTGTTATACAACGTGATGAAGGGCAATAATGGAGGTGTGAGGCGTGGAGGAGTTAAGAAGAGCATCTTCAGTATAATTTGTTGCGGCAAACCTCGTACTCATGACTAGAAGTATATATATGAGGCTTCTCATCTTTTCGGTTAGGGGTTTAATTACTCGACCCAAGCCATATGAGAAAAGGTGATGAGCCCTCTTATGAGCTATACATAGGGATTATAATAATACTTGTGGAGCAAATAATAATTTCTAAGTTTTTCTTAGTTTAGATGGTACATGCAATAATTACTCTCTTCTTTTTCCTTTTTTATTTGATACTGGAGTTGTAATATGCATATGAACAGAGATATTATTTATCTTTGTTGTGATATTCTTTTAGTAAAAGATTGTTGTAATTTTCAGAAAGATATATATTTATCTTTTCAGATCTACTTCCTTTTGACTATATAGATTTTTGCGGTCGTTTGCTTATTAATTATGCTATACAATTTATACTCCAAATGCTCAGCAGTTTAAAGAGTATTTAGATATAAAGTAATGATCGAATATTATTATTTAATGATATGATGTACTATTTTGGTATATAGTACTAAATTTGTATGGATCAATACTTTCAATTCAAAAATTGTATACTAAAACAAGAAAATATTACACAAAATAGTTAATATAGAATATGAGCTTAATGAAATGAATATGAAATATATTGGCCAGTTTTCATTAAAAAAAAGAATATATATTGATCAGGTCAGCTACCCATTCTTATGCAAGTATATCAGGCACATGAAACTCCCAATTTACATACTGAAAACAACATTAAATCTTCCAAAAAAAAAAATATATATATGAAGTCTAGCTGGCTCCATGCGTGCATTTCAGTAGTCAACGACTCGATCAGCAGTACCTATGACCAAAATTATTCAGAGATTAAAATTTGGCTTTATCGTTCGAAAATGAAGATCTTTCTTTTCGATTATTTTACGAGTCAATTAACGTGTAGAGAAACAATTTTATCATGATTAATTCTTAGTAAAATATAATGACCACGTATCATATTTAAAATTTAAATTATAAAATATTTTTCACATTTGTTTAATAAAAACTGATGAGCCTGATTTTGGGTGCGGCACCATTTCTTAGTATATTTGCAATGATTTTCTTTTTGCGATGTAAGTAGTAATTTTACTTTAATATATTTGAAGATTAAAAAAACTCATAATAATCAAGTCAACTTAATTGGACAAACAAATGAATAAATCTTGACTTTGTCAGCAGTCAAAATTCTAAATCCAGGCTGTTTTATCATTTGTACCAAAAAAGCACCAGAGTAGAAATTGGTCAATCTTTTCTTTTCAAAATGTTCAAATGTACGCTAAACCCTAATTTTTGACGTGATTATTTTTGTCACACATTAAGTATATGAAGATGGAATTTAACCCCAACCCCAACCCTAAACTAAAGTATAAAGTATGTGACGAAGATGGAATTAAAGGCTAAATCACGATGCATAAACTATAAACTCTCAAACCTTACGTATGTACCTTTTTTTAATAAAAGAAAAGGCAAGGATCTTTCCTTATGAGGCAAAGTCCAATCATTTTCCATTTGAAATTTTGCCCAATTTAGTTTTGTATTCAAAATATACGTTAAATACTTAATATCTTACTTCGCCTCACAGTACAAGAAAATTTCAATCCAATTCAATTTGGTCCAAGAAAATTGAAGTTTTAAACTTTTTTGTTTTCCTTTTATTTGATAATTTCATTGACCAAAGGGGAAATTGGGAAAAATACACACTTCCTAAACAAAATGGAGGTCTTGACATTAAAAATATCTCCATTCACAATTATTCATTTCTTTTAAGATGGCTATGGCAGATCGACCATAACTCGCAAGGGGGGTGGGCAGAAACACTTAAGGAGCTATATGACATATCCACCACCCAAGACATCCATTCTATCCCCGCTAATCACTTATCCTACTTTATGAAGGATCTCAATTCTTTGATGGCCATTTACACCTCAGCGACATCACGTTCCATCCCACTAAACAACATCACATGGAACTGGGGGACGAAACAAATTTACACCACCAAAACAAGCATACCATATGTTAAGAAATTCAGGCATAAACTCCACCTGGAACCAGCAGCTCTGGACCATGAAAACTCCGCTCAGAATCAAGGTTTTCCTTTGGCTTGCCTTCAACAATCGTATTCTCATATCGGAGAACCTCCATAAAAGAGGATGGCCAAATAACCCCCTCTGCCCTCTTTGCCGACTTGCTCCTAAAATAGCGGAACATCTTTTCTGTCATTGCATCTACACACGAGCCATATGGATCCATATCAGAGCTGATTGGAACTTCAACCAGCTTCCTCAGAACATGATACAATTTTGGTCCAACAACCGGCGCAATTGGCCAAGAGAAAAACAAAATGAATGGGATGCAATCTGTGCCGCACTTTGGTGGTGTATCTGGAAGGAACGCAACAATCGAGTTTTTAACAATAAATCTAAACCCCACAAACTTGTTGTTAAAGATGCACGTGAGATGAAAGCTCTCCGGACTAACAATCTTCATGCCATAGAAGACGAACCAGACTGAGCTACCTCTTCAAGATCCGGCCTTATAGTTCAAGCATTTTTCTTATTCTTCCTATTTTCCATTTATCTCATGTAGTATCAAATTCTGTAATCTCCTATAAACATCGCGATGTAAACTTTCATTTTCTTTTTCTTTTTTATATATATAAAGTGGAAACAGACAATTCGCCTGCCACTAATTCAAAAAAAAAAAAGATAATTTAGTTGACCAAATATATATTTTGCTCTAGTCAAAAAGAAAAAGAACCATGCAATGGCCCATCATTAGATCTACTCTAGCTAGCACAGTGTCAAAGATTCTGTCATGTTCGTGATTTAATAGTCCAAATTTCATGAAATCTCCTAATTATATATCTAGTGAAGATTCCATGAAAAAACGTCACAAGATACTCAAACCCTTGAGTTAATACGAACGCTTGAAATCTCCTAATTATTTTATTTGGGTAATGATTGTACATGTAAATAGGAATGCTTGAGTTAATACAAAAGCAACAATAGACGATCATGTATATTATTGTGTATTCTCAAAAAAAAAAAAAAAATACACAAACCCTAAAATGTGGGTCATGACTATGATAGAAGTAGAACCACGATTGAATTAGTCTCTAAGTCTACTTTTGATCATGTATATTATTTGCTAACGGTCAAACAAATAAAAAATGGTATGACGCTGCGCAATTTATTATCTGAAGTGCAAGAAAAGGACTGGCCAAAAAAAACAAGATTAATTAAGAAAATAGTTAAGTTTTTAAATTATTTACGAAACTAGCAATTTTGTCTAACAACTGGGTGAAACTAAGTTAGTTTCGCCCAATAACGGAGCGAAACATTAATTTTCTCATTTTTCCCACTGAATTATACTAAAAAATACTGTTTCGCCTCATGATGGGGCAAAACTAAGTTAGTTAACAGTCATTTTTTTTTCAATTTTTTTTTTGCCAGTTTCGCCCAGTGGCTGGGCGAAACATCATTTTTTCAATTTTTGCGGAAAATAAAAAATTGTCTGTTTCGCCCAGTAATGAAGCGAAACGGCTAGTTTCACAAATAATTTGAAAACTTGATTATTTTCTTAATTAATTTTGTTTTTTTAGCAGTTCAAAAAAAAAGTCCAAGAAAAGACAGCAAACCTAAGTGACCAATTGAGGGAATATAATCTAGTCTAGATTTTTCCCAAACCTGGAAAAAACCTATGATTTTCCATTAATTTGGGCTTTCTTTTTGTAATTGGAAACGTACATGCATCCAAAATAGAGACTTTCATGAAGGGAAATGACCTTATTAAAAAAATATAACCACTTCTCCTACCACAAAATATACTTTTGATAGGTACATTCCATTGACATTCCAAAATATTTCCTTGCAAGAACATGGGAATGCCCTCCTATTTTTACTAGAGAGGTCTATACATATTATTATCACATAAATAGGAGCTATATACATACGTGAGCCAGAGTCGCCCCAAAGAGTTTTGTCGACTTGATTCTTCTTTCCAGAAACAGGATGAATCAAAATTATTGTATCGCCGCTCTTCACAAAATTGTCGATCGCCCCATTGAACCGCTGATTTACTACTTGGTGAATAATCCATGCCGACTCCAATTGTCCTGATTTTCCCAGCCATCTTAAGTAATTTCTCTCTCCGAAGATATATTCTCTCTGGATATTAATTCTCTTTCTCTAAACCTTGGATATGTTACTTGTGATATCAAGAATGAGAGGTTGGAGAAAGAGATGTTTTTATAAGCGCCGAGAGAATGTTTAACAGTGGAAAAGGTAAAAGGGATAATTGATGTAATGTATGCTTTGCCAAATTGGTTTTGTTCTTTACGCAAAGATCAATGATGCATATTGATTAGGTTGATATGTAATGCCAAGTGGGCATCAATATGGTTCTCTCTAGAAACGATAAGAGTGATTTTTGTAATTCCACCAATGTCTAGAACTTTCAGCATATGGATTAATTCAGCATGTAGAGCACAGATTAATTACTTCAGCTTTTTTTTACTATTTACTATGCCTAAAGAAATGTTTAAGATTTTGCAAAAAAATATAAATCTCAAAAAATATTATTGGCACGGTTTTTTAAGAATAAGATTCTGCACATTTGTATAAATAGTTATCCAGGATTATCATTCAGGTTCAGTGCATAAAAGTTGCTGTCAAAGATTCGAAAAACTATTGTTTTTCAGGCGAATCAGATGCTTGACCTTTTCTTTTTCTTTTTCATTTTTTTTTTTACTTCTCACCATATCATGCATGGTCCAGTCAGTCTCTTGCTAAGAAGGCATTTAGACAAAAAAAAAAATGTCAATTTTGTGGTGTAATTTGTTCAGGCCTTTTATATTGGAATGGATTATTAATAACAGTCTGATCTATAATAATGGGCTAGACCAGACTACAAAGATCCACAAAGATGGACTTATATTTGGGCCTGATTTTAGCCTAGCTTAAGTGTACAATCTTATATGTGGGTATTGTTATTTATTTAGTAAATAAGTGATGATTATAAATTAAATAGTGATTGAAATTTTAAACATATTATTTTAAAACGTTAGCTGGTCAATAAAAACTTAATAAAAATTTAAATATAATTCATATAAATAACTATATTGTAAATTTTGACTATTTTGTCCACCGTCAAGGTGGATATTAGGGCTACCTGTATAGGCCGTTTCTTGTTTAGACAATGTCTGTACAAATTGACATCCAAATCCAATCTAACTTTATTTAGTAATGATTTTTATACATTATACAAGATATCTCATTATAACCTATTGTTACCAAGCATTTTGTTTATTTTGATTTAATTTATTTCTTTTAGTTCCATGATGCTAGACGTACGTAATTTTCAGTTTTATGCAATAAAATTCACCAAAAAGCTCATCTCAATGTAGTACGCTAAAATTCATTGAAAGATTCATTTTTTTGAAAAAGAGGAAGTGGTTGAAACTTGGAAGATTCAACCGACTAAAGGTGGTCTACAAAATCCTTTTATATTTACTACTTACAACTAAACAAGGCTGACCAGGCTGTCTAATTTACAATCCGATACTTTCAACAATCAATACTTAGTATTTCAGCGGTGTTATTTTTGTACACACCGTTTAACTTACGCTTAGTTAACTGCATTACAATTTACAAATGGACAAAGTAATTAAATAAGTAAATTCTCAAGAACTAGGCAGCTCAGCTGGCTCTAAAATAAAAGAAATGAGACTCGATCTTCCATACAAATAGTCCCAAATTCCACAAAAATGCATGACAAGTTCGAACTATTGGTTCTAATTTTATAAACAACAAGAAAAGAGAATTCTCCATAATTTTCCTGGAAACGGAGAGAAAAGTTCGTAGCTCTCCATTTTTCTTGGCTATATATACCATTGCAACTCATCGTATTCCATGCACTCAAAAACTTCCTTCTTCTCTCTCTTCTAGTACACATATACAGCTTTTAGCTTTCTTTTTTGTGAGAGAGGAACTTGTGTTGTACGACACCATGAAAGGCAGCAATGGACGTGTGAAGCGTGGCGGAGTTAAGAAGAGCATCTTCAGCATACTTTGTTGCATCACACCTCGACCTCGTACTCATGACTAATATTAAGGTAAAGGTGATAGAGTCCCCTTATGAGCTACACATACATAGGGATTATAATAATAAGTGTGGAGCTTAATAATAATTTTTAATTGTTCTTAGTTTAGATGGTGCATGTTCTTGTTCAGAAGCATATATAGCTATGGATGGTGATCCTTGCAATAATTATTCTTTCTTTTCTGTCTTTTTTATTTGATAGTGGAATTGTAATAGGCATATATGGACAATGATATTATTTAGCTTTGTTGCGATATTTTTTAGTAAAAAATTGTTGTAATTTTCAGAAAGATATATATTTTTCAGATCCACTTCATTTCACTATATAGATTTTTGCGGTTGTTTGCTTATTTAATTACTGTTATACAGTTTATACTCCAAATGCTCATCAGTTTAAAGAATGTTTAGATATGAATGTAGTGAATATTATTATTTAGTGATGTACCATTTTGGTATCTAGTACTAAATTTGTATGAATCACTACTTTTAATTCAATACTAAAACAAGAAAGTATTACAAAATTGTAAGTATAATACACGAGTTTAAAGAGATGAATATTAAATATATTGACCAGTTTTCGTTCAAAACAAAGAATATATATTGATCAGGTCAGCTACCAAATCTTATGCAAGTGTATCAGGCACATGAAACCCCAATTTACATATTGAAAACAACATTAAATCTTCCAAAAAAATAAAAAGTAATAAGTCTAGCTGGCGCCATGCGTGCATTTCAGTAGTCAACGACTCAGCAGTACTACCTATGACGAAAATTATTCAGAGATTAATTATTGGTCTTCTCGTGCTGAAATGAATATCTTTCTTCAATTATTTTACACGAGTTATTTAACGTGTAGAGAAACAGTTTTATCATGATTAATTCTTAGGAAAATATTATTGTCCATATATCATGTTTAAAGTTTAAATTATTCACATTTGTTTAATAAAAACTGATGAGAAACAGTCTGAAACCCTGACGCGCAGCACGGCAGGGATGCAAACACTAACCTGAACTACAGTCCATCCTTCCTGTTCGTGGATCTCAAACCCTGACAAATAGCAGCACTAGATCGCAAAACCCTAACCAGAACTACAGCACATCCTTGGTTCTCGTGGATCTACAACATCTGAGTCGCAAAACCTAATAGCCGCATCTCTGTTGGTGGCCTCTTTCACCTCCATTGTCACTAGAATTTGAGCATTCTGCAATTTCGCTCTCATTTTAGTAGTTGTTGCTGAAATCGTACTAGCAAGAGACGATCTGGACAGATTTTGGCTTTCAAAGCTCGATTTGATACAGTTCTTTCTTTAGCTGATTTGGCTGGTACCTTCTGTGGTACGGGGCGGCTTTGGACTGGTTTGGAGCTGATTTGGGGCGGTTTTGGGCTGGTACAGGGATGATTTGGTGTTGTTATAGTTGCCGGTACGTGATTGGTACGGGGTTGATTATGTACTGGTTACGCATCTGGTACGGGGTTTTTTTTTTTTAACTTCAAAAGGCGAAATGTCTTCCTGAGATTTTCATTGATTGATCATAAAAAAGCACAAAAAATTAAAAATATTTACAACCCTTTTGAATGGGGCGGAAGCAGAAATAAAGGAAAATAAGAGTAAGAAGGAAGTTTAAAGGCGAAAGGACTAAGCAAGCGTTTCCTACTACCCTTCGCTCACTTCGATAGACCTAACAATATTCTAGCCAATCTTTAGTTTGTTGGTCTATTTCTGCACCGACGTTAGCTAGGAGGGGTTTTCTTTGTCTGAAGATGATGTGATTCCTTGCTTTCTAGATGCTTTAGCAAGTACTAATCCATTCCGTATCCCATCTTCGACGTGCCTCTTCGTTCTTTCCTCGGCTTATGCCTCTCCATAAGGATGCACTGTCTACCGCTTCTTGAGTGTGAAATCCTCTTTGCCACCATATCCTTTTTCGAAATTACAATGCAAGAATAGATGTGCCCCCGTTTCCGATGCATGAAGGCGACACATTGAGCACTCCCCTTGGTTGGGCCATCCTCTTTTCTGAAGATTCGTTTGAGTTAGTAGCCGATCCATCACCATGAGCCATCCAAAGAATTGCACTTTTTCGGGACATTTTATTTTCCATAGCCTCGAATTATCCGCGGAAGAAGAGTTCACTAAGTGGAGGAGTTTGTAAGCGGATTTCGTAAAGAATTCACCGGAAACATTCCATCTCCATTTAACTTTATCTATTTGAGGCATTGGATTGATTAGGGCTAGCATGAGGAAGATCTCCTGCGATTCCTTCCTAATCCTTTCATCAAGCGATGTAAGAAGTTGCGTGAAGTTGATGGCGCCACCTAGGACTTGCGCTACTGTCAAGTTATCATCCTGTATTATACCATAGGTGATAGGGAAGAAGGATTTGAGAATTCCTTCAAAAACCCATCGATCGTTCCAGAAGTCAATACCTACACCATTACCCAATTCATAGGAAATGGAAGTTTTGAACAATGGTAAGAGGGTGAGAAGTTGAGTGAGAAAGGAGAGAAAATGTGGGTTGTTGGCAAGGTCACTCGGCTCATCTAACCCGTAAAGAAGCTTCAAGTTCTTTGCCCATTTGCTTTCCGGCTCGGATTTCCATATCCATAGTCATTTAAGAAGGAGCGAGATGTTTTGATCTTGATGTTTAGAATCCCTACACCACCAATTTCCTTTGATTTATAAAGACGAACCCATGCTACCAAACAATGTCCTTCCGAACATTTTTTATTGCCTTTCCAAAGAAAGGCCCTTATGAGCTTATTGATTTGTTCAATTAACCAATTTATGATTATTTGGTTGTTTAGCGATCAGTTTGAGCATTAATTTTTGTATAAGCATTTTTTAGCATGAATTCGAGCACGATTGTTTAGAGTATTGAGCAATTGGCCAAAACTTAAGCCCATGTCTTTAGCAAGAATTATTTAGCATGAATGTTGGTTGCCGGATCTTTTTGAAGATTATTGGGGAAGCCTCACAAGCGACACAGCTTGGAAAAAGACAGCGGATGGAATTTGGAAAAACAAAAGTCGACAAACAAACATGCCAGCAGGGCAAGGCGTAGACTAGTTTTTCTTAGTTTTTTAGTTCCGCAACAAAAGGCTAGTAGGATCAAGCTTTCAATCTTTTGTTTAAGAGATGTTGATTGTAAACAATTTATGTAATTTAATTTTAATGAAAATCTTTAGTAGTCTAATCGGCTACATTTTAAAAATAAAAAAAAACAAAAAAAAAACTGATGAGCCCTGTTTTTGGGTGCGGAACAATTTCTTAGTATATTTGCAATGATTTTCTTTTTGCGATATAAGTAGTAATTTTACCTTAATATATTTGAAGATTAAAAAAACTCATAATAATCAAGTCAACTTAATTGGAAAAACAAATGAATAAATCTTGACTAGTCAACAGTCAAAATTCTAAATCCAGGCTGTTTTATCAATTGTACCAAAAAAGCACCAGAGTAGAAAGTGGTCAATCTTTTCTTTTCAAAATGTTCAAATGTACGGTAAACCCTAATTTTTGACGTGATTATTTTTGTCACACATTAAGTATATATGAAGATGGAATTTAACCCCAACCCCAACCCTAAACTAAAGTATAAAGTATGTGAAGATGGAATTAAAGGCTAAATCACGATGCATAAACTATACACTCTCAAACATTACGTATGTACCTTTTTTTAATAAAAGAAAAAGGCAAGGATCTTTCCTTATGAGGCAAAGTCCAATCATTTTCCATTTGAAATTTTGCCTAATTTATAAGCTTTGTATTCAAAATATACGTTAAATACTTAATAACTATTGTCTTTTTCAAGGGGGTCGCGGGGATGTGGATGAGTGTCTTTGGAAAATTAAAAGTAATGTAAACTCTTGGCTTCGATGTATTTCATTGAGTAGTTAGTAGCTTGGGACTTGTAATAGGGTAGAATTATCATCTCCGGTCTTGTGTGTATAAGTAGAGTTTGATCTGGTGATGATGTCTTGACTCTGTATATGTTTCTGAGTTTTAATGAAAATTGACTCAAGGGCTTATGCCCTTGTTTCCTTCAAAAAAAAAATACTTAATATCTTACTTCACCTCACCGTACAAGAAAATTTCAATCCAATTCAATTTGGTCCAAGAAAAATTGAAGTTTTAATTCCTGTTATTTGATTTAATTGACCAAATATATATTTTGCTCTAGTCAAAAACAAAAAGAACCATGCAATGGCCCATCAGTAGGTCTACCTAGCTAGCACAGTGTCAAAGATTCTGTCATGTTCGTGATTTAAGTCCAAATTTCATGAAATCTACTAATTATATATATAATGAAGATTCCATGAAAAAACATACAAGATACTCAAACCCTAAAATGTGGGTCATAACTATGATAGAATCACGACTGAATTAGTCTCTAAGTCTACTTTTGATCATGTATATTATTTGCTAACGACCAAACAAATAAAAGATGGCATGAAGCTATTAGCTGCGCATTTATTATCTAAAGTGCAATAAAAGACAACAACTTAAGTGACCAATTGAGGGAATATAATCTAGTCTAGATTTTTCTAAACCTGGAAAAAACCTATGATTTTCCATTAATGTGGGCCATTCTTTTTGTAATTGGGAAACCTCCATATGCCATCCAAAATAGAGACTTTCCCGAAGGGAAATCACCTTATTAAAAAAATATAATCACTTCTCTTACCACAAAATATACTTTTGAGGGGTACATTTCCATTGACATTCCAAAATATTTCCTTGAAGAATCATGGAAATGCCATCCTATATTTACTTGAGAGGTCTATATAAAGGTGCCTTGCCATTTCGAATGGCAACTCATAATCAACTAGATTCAAATATACACTTGTTACCAGCTCATTAGCATCTCTTCCCTCTTTGATTATTATAATAAATAACTGGTTCAATGGGTAACATTTTTGAAGTCAAACACCGGGACAAGCCAAGGAGGGGCGATATTTTGACGGGCATTTTGAGGATGCTTTGTCTTTGCAAGTCTCCAACAAATGACGACTAAATGCCAATAGTTTTATGATGGCACCTCTCCTGTTGTGTTTTGCTTGCAAAAAATCTACAGAATAAAATACTATTGGAATCTAATAAGTATGGGATGTTTGATTGTGTTGTATTTTATATTTTCATCAATTGCAGTGGTTTAGATATTACTCTTGGTGGTGTTCTAATTAGCTACGTGATAGTTATTAGGTGATGTTATATATGTATACAGTAAGGATATTATGTGATGTAAGTGGCGTAAGGATAATTTTGTGATGTTAAATATTGAAAGGCTAATTATTGTCTGATGTAATATAAACTTGTATAAATTATGCAATAGTGTATTTTTAATTCAGTTGTCTCTTGCATAGGGAAAAATGAGAAAGTCAAAAAAAAAAGATGGAATTGGTTCATCATCCTTTTTTCCTCAATTTTAATAAAACGAACTTGGAAATGTTTATTGGGCTGGCCTTCTACTATTATAGGCCTAAATTATATGACCTAGCCTGTTTCACTCCACATAAAGCATGGTTGTTCAGTTCACGAATAATACTCGTATAATTCACGAATAATTGGCGTATTACAAATAATTTCTGTATTGACGTATTCATATCCAATCTGATCAATAATTCGCGTATTTTATGAAAATTTTGAAAACACACATATTGCCGTATAATACGATTTTTTTACAAAAAAATAAAATTTATTTATCTAAATAAAGAAAATAAACACTTTTCTGTCGAACAAAAATTAAGCTAAAAAATATCAAAAACAATCTATATATTTGTAGTTTGGAAACCTCCATGCATCCTTAATATAGACTTGCATGCAACGCCACCTTTTAAAAAATAAATTCACTTCTCAATTACCACAGAGTATACATTTGAGTGGTAGATTCCTTTGATATTCCAAAATATTTCCGTGAAGAAACATGGAAAATGGCATTCTATGATTACTTGAGAGGTCTATATATATACAAGTTGCATTGCCATGCCCAATTGCAACTCACAATCAATTAGATTCAAGACATACACCATTGTTAGCTCATTTAGCTCCTCTCCCTTCTTTGAATTTTAGAATTAATTCGGTTCATATCCATGGGGATCATTTTTGGAGTTGAGGCGAGGGATGCGCCAAGGAGGGGCGGCGTTTTGATAGGCATTTTGAAGATGTTTTGTCTTTGCAAGTCTCCAACTGAAGATTACTAGGATGTAATAAAAATTCTACTTAACCAAACATCACAATTCACAATACCAATTGATAATTATATGTAGGTATGTGTAAAAAAGCGTGTGTAGTTATGTGAGGAGTTGTCTATATGTGAAAATATGTGTGTGGTTATGTAAGAAGTTGTGTGTGTGTGAAAGAATGTATCTAGAGGATAAGACTCTATGAGGACATGCTTCTATATAAGGATGTCTTGTGTGTCATTTGTAATGAGAATATTATGATTAGAGAATAAGAGAATAATTAAGAGAGAAAATTTGTGTTCTTCTTCCTCTACCCAATTTTATTTTTTCTAACAAGTGACATCAGAGCGTTCGGGTTCGATCTTAGAGATCAAGATGACAAAGATGAAGAAGAAAAAGAAAAAAAAGAAAAGAAGAAAGGACTTCCGGTGATACTCGTCGTATGAATCTCATAAGATTGAATATAAGTTGCACGAAATGGAGAGAAGAAAAGACTTGGCGCAGAAGGATATATCTGACGCATTTACCGCGGGCATTGTCGCTAGTCTGTTGTTTTCATAATCATCACCGAAGAGAGATTGTTGTTGTCTTATCACAGAGAGACATCATGAGGGGAGACGTCATGAAAAGGTGCGAGTAAAGATGTGTTGGACAGATGACATTTTTTTTGTGAAGAGATGTGAATGGGTTGGAGATGCCATTATTGGCTCTTCGTAACTTGATTAGAGAGATTGAGGAGTTCAAAATCAGACGAATTGTCATTCAATTTTATGAGATTTTTGGAGACTCATGAAGCAAGAAAAATATAGAAAATCAAGAGATGTTGGACGAACCACTTCAAGAGAAGATGTTGGTGTCCGTTGAGAAAATAAGAAGTCAACGTCAAAGAAGATACGATGAAAGATGTGCCATGATTGCATGATAGTCACGGTCATAAAAGATGATGAAAAGAAGTGAAGAGTCTCAATGAATCTAAGTGAGTATGATGGTGGAAAAATAGCACGTGATTAGAAGATCATCCAGAAGTTGATGACTTTTATTGGTGGCACAAGTGTAGCGTCGGTGTTGTGGTTGATGCCTTTCATAGTTTTGCGGGAGAAACTATGAGATGGTGCAGTTAGAAAATTGTAGTTAAAAAAAGAAACTACGGTATTTGAGAAGAGACTCATGAAGTAGCGGATATTGTAAAGTTCTGCATGGTTGTAACTCTGCTGGTGTTCCCGACATGGGAAAGATGTGTGCTCCTGATCGACTGAAGATGTCGACGGTGATGAGAGTCCCGAGATACGAGAGAGTTGAATCCTTGAGAATTGTCTCAGATCAGAAGGCTATGTACCAAGGCGGAGTAAAGTAAACTCCGAAAGTGAGGGCAGCAAAGTAAACCATGGCATGAAGGATTGTCGGCCAAGCAACCATAAGACGACATGACGCAGATTGTCAAGAGGAGTCGATAAACGATGTAACTTGTATTCTGTGTGAACAAGTTGAGTTAGTGATCCGCTACGAATAAGAGTTAATCAAGAGTCTCTTAATGAAGTGTTGAGATGAGATATTTCATTGCTACAATGAAGAGTGAATGTTCAGGTAAAACATCATCACTTGAGGAAGACTTACAAGGAGGTCAAAGTTTGCGTATGACGAGATACAATCACGAGACGGAAGAAAATATTAAGTTTAAGGATGATGTTAAAATAATAATAAACTTAATATTTATTTAATAATTATATATAGTTATGTGTGAAAAAGTGTGTGTAGTTATTGAGGAGGTGTGTATGTGTGAAAATGTGTGTGTGATTATGTGAGAAGTTGTGTGTGTGTGAAAGGGGTGTATGTGTGTGAAAGAGTGTATCTAGATGATAAGACTCTAGGAGGGCATGACTCTATATAAGAGCGACTTGTATGTCATTTGTAATGAAAATATTATGATTAAAAAATAAGAAAATAATTAAGAGAGAAATTTTGTGTTCTTTTTCTTCCCAATTTTATTTTCTCTAAGACCAATCAAATCCCGATAGTTTTATGATGGGACTCTCGTGTTTTGTTTGATAAAAATACCATCGCGATTTGGTTGATATGTGATGTTTGATTATATAATGTATATAAACTCAGTTTTTCCTCCTTAAATTACTGCTGCTTCTCCCAAGTGTATGACAAGATGTTAAACTAGAAATGTATTAACCAATTGAAACAAGTGACAAAAGACAATCTCGTTTAACACATATCATAAACACAAGGTAGTATGTGGGGTTTTTTATCCAGAGGAATTGTATCAAAGGTCCAGTTAAGGTATTACTGTTTAGTCAACTAGTGGTGTTCTTTTAGCTATGTGATAGTTATTATGTGATGTCAGTGCTTGTTTTGGGATGTTATTACATACAGTAAGGATATTGTGTGATGCTAAATAATTGTTAAGGATAATTATTTTGGGATGTTAAATATTGTAGGATTATTGTTTTGTGATGTTAAAAACACGCGGTAAGGTCAATATTTTGTGATGCAAATAAACTACTACAAATTATGCATAGTGTATTTTCAAATTAGTTGCCTCTCTTGTATGGGAAAAATGACAAAATGAAAGAAAAAATGAAATCATTTTATTTTATTTTCTCTTTAAAAAACTAAATTGAATGTTTATTGGGCCGATTTGTTACTACTGTGGGCCTACATTGAAAGCCTGGTCTATTTTTGTCGATATAAAGTTATTTTGTATTCAAAAGCGAGATAATAATATTTTTTGTTCCTTTTTAAATTCAACGCACTGATCTCAAAATGAATTGAAAAGTAAGAATTTTAAGGACCCATCACCGTGACTTATCAGCCCAAAGCTTGGAGTCTTCTGTGTTACGCATACATCTTTTTAACTTTAGAAGCATTAGTTTATGAGGGCTTTAGCTTGACCTTGTTTCTATTCTTTGTAAAAGAAAGAAAAGAAATGTTCAGCTTGCATCCTTGAATCATTTTGTGCTATTCTCTTTTCTTCTTTACCTCTCTCTAAAGATGAGCCACATTATTTTTAATTATTTTTGTCAATATACTTGATAGGCAATAAAAAACCTTTTCCTTTGTAATGGAAGCTTGAGGGGCAACAACAATTTCCAATTTGTACTCTCAGAAGTCATTCATTTCAAAATTTATTGATAAGCTATTTGTCAATCTCTCAACAGGAACCTGTCATTACAGCGCTTTAATACATCATAGCTATATTAAAAAAGGAAAATAATATTTACTGTAGCTTCTTTTATACTGGGCTATGAGGCTAGTTCTTGGCCCAATTTACATTACAATGGTTTAGTAATGCAATATTTCGTTTTTCTAATATATTTTTAAAAAAGTATCAATCATTTTTGTAATATTTAAAATCAGGGACGGAGCTTAATAGGGACTGGGAGGGGTCATGGCCCCTCCAAAATTTTGAAAACGTAGTATATATTAATAGTGTTTTACTGAAGAAATTTTTTAAGTACATGTATTTTTATATATTTGGTCTCCTCAAAATTTTTATTAAGTATTAATCAATGAGAAAAATTCTTTTTGTCCCCCAAATAATATCATCAAACTCCTTTCCTGGACTAAGATACAGTGAAATTAACGTGAGAAATCAAATCACGAGGAAGAATTGTAACTGCCACCTTTATCTTTTTGTTGGCCTCTTTTTCTTTTCTTTCTTTTTCGTTTTTTAACTGAGGTTGTTTCTATTCACCTGATGTTCAGAAACTTTTTTTGTTTTTTACCACAAGACCTCCTATTTAAGAGCACTAAACCAAAGTGAGGTCTTGCTTGACTTGACATTAGAGACACATGGATTTCATGGCATTTGACACTTCTTCTCTTTTCTCTCACCAATCTCTCCTTGATTGGGATCAACTCTCCTTTTCCTTCTCCAATCTCCATGAATTCTTGCCTTCTCGTAAGAACCAACCTTTCTCTCACTCTCTGCTTTTTTTCTCTTCTGGTTTTAAAATTGTTTTTGTTTTGGGTGTAGTAATGGAGTCTCCAATGTCGTCAGAGGCATCAACTGGACATTTTGAAGACTCCATGAACTTAAAGGACTCAAACTCGCTGAACGAGACTTGCAAAAGAAGACGAACAGAATTATCTCCTCCTAATGCACCAAATTTGCCTACTGAAGATCTCAATTATCTCGTTCAAGTAAGTGCAATTTGTATTTTGTATATCTTCTCTTTGTTTTTCGGTAAAAAAATTTTGTCAATTCTTACAAGCCAAAATTGGAATTACTTTATCATTACAGGATTTTTGGGATTCGAGTGAAGATCCACTAGAATTATTAAATTGCGAAATTGAAGAAACCAAAGCAATCTCTGGTAAAAAGAATTAAATTATTGATTTTTTAACGCTTAATTTGAAGACTTACTGAGATTCTTATTTAATTAAATATAAACCTTTCTTTTTCTGTTCTTGATAGAGAAACCCACTTCGTCCCAAGAAACAGCACCACATCATCAAGAAGAGCAAAATAGAAGAGAAAATTTCTTCATTCTACCACAAAAAGGTATTAAATTAAGTAAAAAAAATGCATTTAAATAAAAAAAAGAACACATTGACTCCATTAATTTCAACAAATCTTCAACTGATATCATAATTCATACAATAATTTTGCACAGATAGTAACAAAAAAAGATGTGTGGACGTGGTGTATCCATTTAATGTCATTAAACCGGCTGGATTAGAAGGAAATACGACACTTAATGATATTAATCATAGAATTCTCATGAGACCGGCTCGACCCGTTAAGCACCCGGTTGGAGATTTTAAATGCGGCCCGTGTGTCTCTGCTGGTGGGCCCGGCTTGTCAGGAAAATCCGTCGTGAGTCTTGTGAGGATTCAGACTAGAGGGAGTGGTAGTATTACCATTATTAGAACAAGAGACTGAAAAAAATGACTTGAGGGTGTATTTGTATAATAGTAGTGATGTAACAAATTGTAATAAGTAATAACTAGTATTTTTTTGAACTTTTTCTTTTTTTGCTTGTAGCTTTGTATATTCTTGGTATTTTGGTTTAGTTATGAACATATGTAGTACCTGTTTGAAAGTTTGTGTTAACATGAATTTTCGCAGCTAGTCATCATGAAAATTTACTTAATAATAAATTCAATTTCACTTTCTATTCTACATCAAAAATCTAGAGGGGGCTAGAAAAAATCAACACAAATACTCCTCCAAAAAAGTCACTGAATTATATCATGATGTGTAAAAGAGTAATAAACAATTAGTTGGACAATTTTAAATTTGAAATGTTTAAGCAACTTTAGATTGAAAATGAAAGAGTAAAGCCTTATTTATTAGTTGGAAAGTGTGAGGATTTAAATGCAGATTCGATTGGCTTATCACTTTGAGTGAACAAAGCAGCTGTTCCAAAAGGCTGAGAGTGAGAGTTCTTACTCAGTCCAGACTCCAGACAAAAACTAAGTGGAAATTAAATACAACTCTGTCTCTCTTCTATTCGACCCCACAACCCCCTTCTTTTTCCAATCCAACTTTAAAATTTTGATTCTATCTGTTTTTACTAATCAGTTATGGAGTGAAACTGTAAAAATAATTGCATATGAAAATAGTTTTTAAGTAGTAAGGAAGGAATCAGAGAGTTGAAAATGAAAAGGGACGGTACGTAAAATTGGTCGGTACAGCAGTGTACATACTATATATCCTAAAGAAGAAACAAGATGTGTAAAAATAGAACAAAACAGAGGAAAACTACAGATCTGGAGGAAAGAGAAGACACGACGAATTTCAGAAAATTTAAAGCAACTGTTTTTCTTTCTTTCCTTTTCTTTTTTGTTTTATTAAATCTGTTTGACGTTTAAGGCCCAATTCCAAAAGTAGTCCTACATTTGTCTTAATAGTCATCTGTCTCGTTTCATAAAATAAGCCCCACATGTATTTACTGTTGCTATGTGAACTATGTGGAACTTGGAATAATGTAATTCGGTTTCTCAGAAGTTTTTCGGCTATGTAATTAGGAAGCCTGATTACACATGTAGGTAAACAGGTATACCCCCTGTAAATTAGGAAGCCTGATTTATATACTATATTAACTTCTAGAATTTCAAATTTTCAAAAGATATATTTTAAAATAAAGCTTTTATCATTGCTATATAATATGACCAGTGATTACCTAACCGGTTTCTTAAATTTCAACACTGAGCACATGAATTGGAAATAAAGTTGATCTGTGGGGACCCTAACAAAGATTTTATGATCTAAAATTGCCAAAAAACAACCTACTACCTTTAATATAAAAAACCAAGGATTTGATGGACATTATTTTACAAAATATGTTTTGAAGAAAATTAACCATTTCTCTTGAGCTATGTGCAAGTCTGTATACATTATTCACATAACTAATCATTCGTACTGAAAAGACATCACTAAATATTGAGGTGACAAGATTTAAATTACACTTACTACTCTCCCTATCTACTATATATCAAGTAACTCTGACCAAAGCTATGATTTAAAATTAAGTAAAACGCCTTTCATTGGTCAAGTGACACAAATTTCTCAAGTCAAATGCATTTGAACAAAAAAAGGGGGATCATGAGCTGGTCCAACAGCCATCATAACCAATTCAATATCCATTATTCAAGCCACATGAATGATATGATCTCTTCTCCCTTGCTTTGTCACCCACTAAGCCAAACAAATTTTGAGAACTTGATAGATAGATTGAGAGAGAGATTGCATGGAGAAGGTTGCACTACGGACAATCAACATATGAAAGATGTTGGTTCGTTTCGTTTCATGCAAAGAAATTAATCATTACATTTCCCCTTCTCTCACGCTGATTGTGGGCGCGCATGCAAGAGCACATCTCATTTCATGAAAAGAGAAAGAAATAAAAGTGAGAAAGAAAGAAAGAAAGGACCCTCACTTTGCGTTTGACACTTTGACGTGCTGCCTGGTTCATTGACAGGCTTTGCATTGCATTGCATGCATGTATGCCCTAACCGTCCGATTTCCCACTGTCACGATAAGCGCTGACCAGTCACTGTTTTTATTGGCCAACCTAATTATTGGACCAGGATATATCACGTCCCACATACATGTCCCTTTATTTGTTTTCTGCTAGTAATAAAATTATGTTATACACTTATAATGGTAACTGGTAAGGTAAAACCCCAACACATTCTACCCAATAGGGTGACTTTATTAAGATATATAGATTATAGACTACTAATTATCAAATATCAGTCAGGACTCAGGATTGCATCAAAAGGGCAGACAACGAGATCCCTCAGCATATGCATCTCATCACAAAAAGTTTGAATTGGAAAATTTGTTAAGAAACAAGCATAATTCTAAACATTTCTTTAAATTATGAGCTAACAAAAATTCACTCGAATTTATAATACGAGATAAATGTCAAAGCATGGCATGAGTTTTAGGGGAGATATTATGTGGTTTGGATTCATAGATTCCAACTCTCAGCCGTACAGTTTATACGCTTTCAGGCCCAACCAGAAAGCTCATGTATTCATTGCCTATACTTAAAACATACATAGGGACCATCAAATAGTTTTGAATAACTTACATAAATTTATCCATTAGGACCAGTAGTACTTAGTTTACATTTGGTATTTAAAGTAGAAAATTTTTCATTTTGTCCTTCATATGTACCATCTACTAATTCAGATGAAAATGATATTTTTCACCTTGAAGTAATTTTTGCATGTGGATAAATCAATTCATATTCTTTTTTATCATGATAATTTCATATGATTAAGTAGCATTGTTCTAATCAGAACTGATAACAAATTATTAAAAATGTTACGAACTATACTGATAAATACTATTTGGAAGGACTAAGACCATTTAAATGTGCTTCTATATCCTCTAAAAACAAAAATTAAATTAAAAAAAGCAACTCTACAACAAATATATTACACTAAAGCACAAATAAAAGATAAATTTACAAATTCAAACATCAAATCAAGATTCCATCTCATCTTGCAATAATATTTCATATATATCAGTCCTAATATTCAGTTCCTTATCTCGCATCACTTCTTGCAAATCCGAAAGTTCTTTCAGCGTCAAAATCGAACTTAGTTTCCGAAACCCATCTAGCCACAATTTCTTAGACCTACAAATAAAAAAAAACATACCAATTAATCTTTGTAATTAAAATAGAAAAATGGGCTGAAATGCAAAATTACACGTACCAAGGACAAGCATGAATTGCTCTGAAGAAAACCCGTCTGGCTGAAGAAGGATTACAAACAATATTAATTTCATAATCGATATAAAGCCGCCATAATAAAACCGATTTTTGCAATTTTTCATTTGATAAAGCTCTTTCAAATAATCCGTGTATTCTATTGTGGGACCCGTCTCTTCCCCACTCAAATGATATAGCAAAAATATACAATATCACTGACGGATTCCTGCCAAAAAAAATTATAAAAATTGAGAAAATTATAAAAAAAAATATATTTGAAAGATGAGAAATATTATATTTTATACCTTTGAGTGTATTTGTCAAGAATGAGACGGACTTTATTAGAGACGCTGTAAAGACCGCTAAGATTCAACATAACCGAAAATAATTTCGGATTAAACGGATAAATCTGCAAGCCTTGATTAACATTCTTCCAAACCCTAAAAAAGCTAACTCTCTTCACATTCTTCATAATCAATCCGACATAATAAACCCACAGCTTTTCCAACTCCAAACTATAACTCCTCCTCTCTGTCAAAACAAAACCCTAAAAATTACAAACAAAAACCAAAAATACTAAATTTTTTTTAATTAATAATAAAAAATACCTGGAAGAACGAAAGAAAAAGCCTGTTGCAAAACCTCGAGCCCGCTACTCAAACCAGAGCTCAAAACCTCAAACAAACAAGCAGAGCAAACAAACGCAACGGAATTCTCACCAACCAAACCTCTTGAAGTTAAACCCTTGATTCGGTCCTTAAACCCCTGGCGGGCCCTCAGGATCTGGAGGCTGGAGAGCGGGGACGCGAACGGGGTGTACTTAGCGGAACTGCTGACCTGGTGGGACAGGATGTGCAGAGCTCTGTCCAGAGAGGAATCTGAGCTGGTGGTAGCGTGATGGTGGTTGATTTCGGATTCTGCGTACCAGAGGTAGAGTAGAGCGGATTTGTCTTGAAGATCCTGAGTTGGATTAGATTGATAATTTGATTAGGTGTTGAGAAATATGATTTTTTAAGGGACATTTGCAATGAAGCCCCTGAATTGTGACTAAATTGCGAAAAAGCCCCTGTGTTATTGGATTAGCATAGGGACTTTTTTGCAATTTTGGCAATAATTTAGGGGTTTATATTAATATTTTAATTAGATATTAAAAAATGTGATTAATTTAAGGGAAGTTTGCAATAAAGCCCCTGAATTATGCCTAAATTGCAAAAAAGTCCCTGTGTTATTGGAATAAAGCAGGGACTTTTTCGCAATTTTGGAAATAGGTTTTTTTTGCACATTCCAATAATGCAGGGGCTTCTTTGCGAATTTCCCTTTAATTATTTTTTTGAGGATATTAAATGAGATATATTACTTTTGGAGCTGAATCGGCAGATACTAAAGCCATGTCAAATATCTTTCTAGCCATGTCAATATTTCCATTAGCTGCCTCAGTTTTTGCGTATACACCACAAAACAGAATATCCTTCAAATAAATAAATAAATAAATAAATAAAATAAAATAAATAATTTGTGAAAAATATTTTTTTAAGTATAATAAAAATTTTTAATTTTTGATTACCTGGCGATCTTTTTTGAGTAGGGTTTTGGCCAAAGGGCGGGAAGAAGAATCGGGAAACAAGTCTTCAATAGAAAGTAGGGTTTCTTGCAAAATGTAATTACGCGGAAATATTTCAAGGAAAAGTAATACTGACTTTTTCAGAAATTTAATCATATTAATATCTGTCGGAAATTCAGTCGAGGCGTCTAAAATGTATTCAAAATTTGAAGATCTAGTTTCATTAGCAAGTTTTATATCTTGCGAAATTTGATTAGGCAGAAATTCTAGACTCATTATTTGATCAAGCCAAGTTGAATTATTCGTACAAGTCCTGTTACAAAAAAATATAATTTAATAAACATACTACAATTTAATAGTTAATTTGAGTAAAAAGGAGGTAACAATATTTACCATTGAGAAATCTTTCCGCTGAAGAAATTAATAAATTGGCAAATTAACGAAAAACGCGCTTCCTCTGAATTTAATGAGAATAAATAATCCGCCACATCATCAAATAAAATGACTCTCGTAAGCTGTTCTTCCTCTTCATCCCCACCTAATCAATTCATTCAACAAAATTGTCAAAAACAAATACCCAAAAATATACCAAAAATTAAATAAATTTTATTATTTTAACAAACAAAAAAAACATACCGGTATTTTCACGAACAGGCATCCACTGCTTATTATCTCTGCATATTTCCTCTTCAGACCACTTATGCCAAACTTCGACATTTTTGACTTCGCTGTTTGACTCTGAGTCAACATCAATTCCCAGTTTCTTCAACAACGTCTCCACATCTTCATCTTCATTATCATTCCCTTCAGGGGCATTTTCGTCATTTCCATCCTCCACATCGGATTCCTTTTTCCCCTCCTCATCAGCCTTTGACCGAGAGTCAAAGTCAACCCATCCTGTCCACCCTCCCACTTCAGTTTCTTCTTCTTCTCTCTCCTGGATAAAAAATAACTTAATTTATTCAAAAATATTTGCAAAAAAGGCCCTGTATTATGTCCAAATTACAAAAAAAAAAAAAAACTCCATTCTTAAGAAATTCTAACTTTAGTTTTAGCACCTTAAAAATTAAGACATAATGCAGGGGCTTCATCTAATATCTGTTAAAATAACTGAATCTGTTTGGTACAGTACAGTACAAAATTAGTTATTTTTTAACAACCTGAGAGGGAATATTCTTGTGAAGATTCTCTTCTTCGTCTTTAGTGAGCCAAGTGGACCAACCGACTGCTCCGTCCTCACCCACGCGGGCCCCACCACTATTCCAGAAATGCCCGAATAATCTTTTTTTACTATTTGGATTTAGATTCAAAATCGGGCTGAATAAACTGTACTCAATCTGAGCTTGGAATAATCCGCTCGCCAGCTCTCTGTGTCCCGTTTGCCACTCAAACATGCATAGTTTCACGAATACTTCTACCAAACCAACTTCAAGTTTTACTAACTGTTCAGACTCCTAAAAAAAGAAAAAAAAATTAAATAAAAATAGCAACTTAATATAACAAACAAATAATAATAAATAAATAAGTCTATCTCAAAAAAAAAAAAAAAAAATAAAAAATAATAATAATAATAATAATAATAATAATAATAATAATAATAATAATAATAATAAATAAATAAATAAATAAGAAAAATGGAAGGGGGAAAAGAAATGAACCTGCCTAGAGAGCTTGAATAAACAAGAAGATATTGCTCGAACAGCATAAGCAAAACATTTTCTAATTTCCGACACTTTAAATCGCGAAAAATCGCCCTGACAGAAATTCAAATATTCCTTCCATAACTTAATGTTGTCAGAATATTCCGTCAGAATATTCTCCCATTTGGCGAGCACATTTTCAGTTGAGTCTCTCTCTTTGTAAGTGTTTAATAGACAAATAATTAGGTTTTCGTTTCCTGGATTTAGCTCGATCGATTTTTCTAATATGCTGATTTTTTTCTCTATTATTTGGAGCCGAGCCGCCTTTTGACGCTGAGTTTTCGCAATTTTGTCCTGCAAAATGTAAGAAATTACTTAAGTATATAGTAAAAATATAAATATAATATATTGGAGATTTTGATTTTTGAAAAAATTACCTGAAATTCAGCAAAGGCAAGCCAGACTTGCTCATCGTGAGGAAATTCACGAGATTTTTTATTAAAATCTCGAGTTTTTTTAATTATTTCATCCTCCCAAGATTCCTCTTGTTCTTCAGAAGAATCGGAATCTTTTTCCTCCAGAGGAATATACTCGTCAGATTCCGTTGAAGGAGCATCTTTATGATGTGTTATTTTCAAATGCTTGAAACCCTTGTTTCGCTCTAAATTCGAGTATTTGATGGAGAAATAACGGCCGTTGGATTTCGATTTACTGTCCAGTTGATCTAAGTCTGAATCTTCATAAATATTAGAAGATTGTTTGAATTGGGAGAGAAATTTGTGATTAGATGAACCCATTTGAGTTTCGATTCTGTATCGAGCAATATCCATCCTGAAATTAGTTAGATAATTGTAACTAATTGAGGTTTAAACGATTAAAAAGAGTGATTTTCATTTAATCATACTTAAATCAGTTATAAAGAGTGATTTAATCATAACTAAAGTGAAAATTTACTTGTAGAGACTGCCAAATGCGAGATTATCTCTATCCCCTTTCGCATCAAAATAATAATCCTTCACAGGTTGTTTCTTATCCCTTCCACTCCATGCCCGAACCCCCGATTTTCTCAAATCCTTATCCGCCCCTCTCTCCTTCTTCCTCCTCTTCTTCCTCTCCTTCCTCCCATCCTCCGAATCCGAACCCGACTGGACAAAATCATACTTCTTCTGTTGAGGTTTTACAGGTTCGGGTTCGGGTTCGTCGTCAGATGAGGAGGAGTGAGGAGGGGCGGAGGGAAGAGTGGAGACGTCGACGGTGAAACTGGAGTTGGAGAGCCATTGCGGGTTGTGAGATGAGGTTGAAGGAGGGAGAGAAGGGGCGGAGGAAGAGGAGGAGACGGGGAATATGGGGAATAAAGAGGTGGTACTAAGGCGAGTTTCTGAAGGATCCGGCGACGGCGATGGCGAGTCCATTTTTGGCTCCGGTTCTCTCTCTTTTTCGCGCCGGTGGTGTTTGGTTTTGGTCGGAGTGAAACTCGGGCCGAGTTTGCGGCCCAATAATTAGTGGGCTTAGCTTAGATGGCTAATTTAGTGGCCCGCTAAATCTGCCCGGTTGAATTGATCTCTGGAATGATGACGACTATTTGTTCCGCTTGACGAATTCCTCTGTTCTGAAAGAAAATGGCAACTTTACAAAACAATTGTTCCACGTTTATTTTGCAAAATAATTCAGCATGTTTAGCTGCGTTCGTTAATTATCAGAAGAAAGAGACCTTCACTATACTGCAGAGACTGCAGAAACATATCATGAGTTGGAGTCGTAAGAATCTAAATATAAGAATTCCTAGGTTTAGCTATACTATACTAACACAACTGACAAAAAAAACTATACTAGCACAAATATGTTAAATTAACATAAACACATCACATTTCTTCATTGTTAGCTTCAGGAGATAAAACATTTATCTCGGCATTCAATATTCTTTGCAGTGAGTCAGAATGCATGTCTTCTGAATTATTCCGAATCACCAACCCATTCATAGATACGTTATTCATGCTGGTCACATTTTGATTTCCCTCCCTAACACCTCCGCTACTCTGAAGCATTTCATTCTCCCCTCTAAATGCACGAGAAGCCGGGTCCTTCTGACTATAGTACTTAAGCCAAGCAGATATTTTCTTCCAGTTAGTGCTCTCAGATTCGGCAATTGATTTTAGCATGTCCCACTCATTGAAGATGAAAAGGCCCAGATGTATTACCAGCATAAGACTCGATACAAGGCCGGTAATGATGAATAGCCCAGCGAAGCTTTCAAATGGGAGCCGCAAGTGGTCTGAATCATCATTTTGAGGTTTGCAAAAGTCAGGCGAATTTGAAAACCATTTATTTCTGATGGCCTCCATTTCCCCGCTATCTTTCAAATCCAAAATGGCCGTTGAGACGTCAGGAGCCAATGAAGAACCTTTCGGAAATGCCTAAGCACAAATTAAGTACGTACCAAATTAAGATATACTTTATTACCGGTCAACTAAATTAACAAAAGAAGTTTTACAAGGCAAAAATTTAGCAATTTGAAATGCAGGAAAAGGGGATGAGGAAAAAAGAAGCTTACAAATCCGAAGCCGTTACTATCATAGATCGGGCCAACAATGGTATAGTCATCAACACAATGATCAGAAAGAAATAGCTTAAGATAAGGGATCTCATCGAAAATGGCTGACACGCCTCCACGTGCACTCCCTTTGGTCAGCGCTTTTTCATAGTGGTCGGGCGTGGTATAATTGATCAGCTTCCTCTGATCAAAACCATCCTTAATGAGCAAATCCCACACAAGCAAGCTTTGAAATCCAACATACTCTCCCCTTTTCTTAAGCTCAGCCACATTGGTTACAGCCGGTACAAGCTGTTGTACTGTAAGAATGGATGTAAAGCTCGCAATATAGCTTGATGTAAGTATTAGTACTACAGACAACCACATCACCAGCGAAGACCTCGACAGATTGCTTTCCAACTTCTCCTCTGAGAATCCAAACAAAATTAGTCGAAAATGTCAGTGTTTATAAAGATGAATCATACTTTTTGGGGAATGTGAGAGCATACTGTGGGAAAAGAAGATAGTAGAAAAGGCGAAAAAGATGGTGATGCCAAGCTGCTCCTTCAATGTTCCTCTGAAATTTGGATTTACCCGGTGTTCAATAACCCATATGACAATCCCAGTGAACATAATGAAGCAAAAACTCGCAAACCAGAGACCAGTTGTTAATGGCTGTAAAAAGATCCATGTTTTTCTATTGTATTTCTTGACTGGTACCAGCATTGATATTCCTGGTTCCGTGTAAGAGAATGCAAAATTTATGTAAGATGACCGGTTCACCTCGATTGTCACGTCACCCACAAGAGCGTCGAATTCCTGTTCTCCAATTGTAACGGATATTTAACTAATAGTAAGATCAGAGATATTCAATGAAAAGAGCAACTATTTTATATCCTAATGGTTACTGACCTTTCGATAAACCATTGTAATAAGCTCATCGTATGTCTTAGAGACCACTGGAATGTACACGTAAGACGCTGCATATGGAAGCCGCCTCATGACTGCATCAAAGACATCGATGCAGTAGCCAGATACTTCTTTCTCTTTCATAAAATTGACAAGGTGCTGAAGCCCTTGCCTCTTTGGAGCAGCAATTCGTAGAGTATTCCCACTTATAGGAATTGTAAAACCCTTTGGTCTAATTGTAGCATCTCCGGGCCAGATAATGGTTTTCAGACCCTTTTTCAAGGTAATATTTGTGGCTTCTAAAGTCCCTGCAAACCCAGCTTCTCTGGTCCAAAGTCCGACCACTCGTACTCCATTTCCTATCACATTAACTATTTCAAAAGTAGAGAATTGCAGCTGACCTTCAACAAGCCTAAACTTCCCACTCAAACCATTAAATGATGTACTATGAATCATATTGAGATACTCCGGGCCTGTTTGCAACACCTCAAGCTTATCAAAGCAGGTCAAATTATGTTCTCCACTTTGCGCCATCTGAACAGGTGATCTTGATAATACCAACTCCTCAGCCACACTAGCAATGGACCAAGCGGCATCATAAGCCCAAAATTCATATGGAGTTGGATTGGATGGTTCACTCCCTGGGTGATCTTGTTGAAATTTTGTTCTGAACCTTGAAATAAAATGCGATTTGGTTATTGAAGATGGTGCATGCGGACGAAACCCGATAAGTCCCTGAATGTCATCTGGATCGAGCATCTTGAGCATACCGGTTATGCTATTGGTTGCAATCCAAACATATCCTGCCTCCATCATGTCAACCTTGTTGAAAATGTTGATTTTAAAGTTAGCACAATTAATGTAGTAACTAATCGAATCTTTTTTTGTATCTGATGTCAATGTGATTTGAACTTGTAATCTATGAGCTTTCGAGCTATGCACCTAAAAAACTAGATTATGAAGCCATCGGAACTTTGTAGACAGATAAAAAAAATATTATTATAAAGTAAGTGATCGCTTGCTCTAATGATAAAATCATTGAATAAACCAAATCACCGAGATGACCCGGGTTTGACTCCCACAAACCTCAAAAAATATTGTAAACAGTTTCTATAGAATTAAAATATTAATAATTTTATTCAGGTTCAAAATAGTGTACATGTGTATAAATGATACTTTTGTACCATTAATAAGAAGATATTAGTAAATAACATTTGTAAGAGACTAGAGAGAATATATATATATATTCCTAAAGTCAAAAAGAATGTCACTCGGTCCGTATCTAATTGGTCGAGTCACTGAGTGTAATACACCATAAACCCAATGTTGTATCATATGCAAATATTGTAAGCATGAACCAACGAAATGAGGGGAGTCTTCTTATCTATTTAAGCAAAACTAAAATAAAAATAAAAAGAGTATGAAATATTGATCCCCTGTTCTGACCTGCGCAATTCGTTGAAAAAATCGGGAGGCAAGATCTGGCATCATATGGACGATGAAAACACGTGTCTGCTTTCTCATGAGATTGTAGAGCTCTTTGTCGATGAAGCCATCAGTCGCGGAAGTGGGGATTTTGACATTGTCAGAGATGGTAACATCTACTTTTTGAAGGGAATTAACGAATGACAAGAAAACGCTTGCCCCATATTCAGAGTCTTCAAAAACCAAGACGACGGTACGCCATTCGTTTAGTTGGATAAAGGATGCTATCGGGAAGGCTGTAGAGGAGTCATCTAGTGTGGCGCGAATAAAGTATGGTATTGATGCAGGAGAAACGAAAGGAAGAGGGGCTGCAAACGAGATGAGAGGGACTTGAGATTTGTTGCACAACAAGGAGACTATTCGGGCTTCTTCAGAGTTTTGAGGGCCTATAATTGCGTTGACTTGTTCTTTAGTTAACAAGTCAGTAGCTGCAATTATAACAATTAATAGTTTTGCTTAGTCATATATTTTTGTCTGGACATTAAGCAGCATAATCATGGAATTAAAAATGAATGTTTCTCTTTCAAATATAAAAAAATCAATGTAATATGTAGATTTTTGAAACAACTTCAATTTATTAAAAGAAATAATTATAATTACAAAAAAAAAGAATTACAAGGAAAAGAACTTTTACCTGCTGACGCGGCTCCAAGGGCGTCTTGCTTGGAGTCTCTGAAAGTAAGAGAAACCCTTGGGGTGAAGTTACTGTGTGCAGCATAGAAATCTTCAATTGACATGGAAATGGTTGTCTGGCTTCTCTTACCGGCCATTGTTTGGAGATCGAGGATGACGCCAATTCTAACAGGCTCATATGAATCGGCCTTCGCCAACCCATTGTTGTACCGATCAAACATAGGAGGAAGCGAGCACAAAAGAGCCAAGAAGAAGATGTGTTCTGGTCTTCCCATCAAAATCCTAAAAGAACAACAAGTGCATCAAATTGAAGTCTTGAGGGGCTTATATATATATATATATAGGAGGGTTCATAAAACCCCTCACCTAATAATTTTATATATATGTTAGAAGGGCTTTTATATTGATCGCCTATAGAGATTTTTAGGCCAAAAATGCAAATTAAACACACACACACACACGTCCATGCGTGTTTTTTTTTTATAAATTCAGATTTGCATTTATGAGATATATTCTCAAGTTAAGTTAATTTGATTGTATCAGGCCTGCAAAAGTAAAAATATCACTCATCACCTATATATATATATATACAAAAATCCTTTACCTATTATTTTTGATGAATTTTTATCCTAACCTAACAATAACATGACGTTATTTTTAGCAAAAAAAGTTAACTTCAGTAAGTCACTGGTCGCTACTGAGAAATTGCTTACCAAATCATTCTTTGGCAGATCAAATTTTTAAGAAATAGAGAACGACAAATAATGTTAAGTTGCCTTGAAATTGTTAAGTTGCCTTGAAAGACCTTCCTGAGAGGTCACACCTCAGATTCAGAATCTTTTGAGTCATCCCAATTGTAAATAATATATATAATAAATTTGATCTTTTACTTTTAAACGATTCATACATACATAGTACACATATACACATAAATAGAAATACTTAATACTTACGTATATATAAGTAACCAACTATTTCAAATAGCTATTAAAAATGATGTCTAGCGGAGTGACAGATATTGTTTTGTAATAATATAATGCATTAACACTTGATATTCCTATGCATTAAGGTGTTGGTGTATGTGGGTTGTGTGCATTTGACCCCTTTCTGTCCGCCCTTGGACTAGCTCATTTCTGAGGCTGAAAAGAATCTGAATTACTTTTCGATTACAGATGAAATAACAAAGCTGACTTCTAGTTCTAGTCAATTAGCGTGTATTCCCTTGACATAACATAACGAGACAAATGAGACAAGAACAAAGCGTAGGTAAGCATTTGGCTTGAAAGGAAAAAATTGAGCCGTTCCCAGGATTTCCCACCAAACGAGATAATCATGTATTTACAGCGTTAAACATGCTTTGCAACATAAAAATATTTATTAGAAAATTTAAAATTATTTTTTTATGAAATTTGGTGAGTAGCTGGCAAAATCTAAATGACCTGAATCTAAGTGACTAGAGACCCGAAATGACTTGAATCTGAAATGATCTGATACTTGAATGATATCTAACCTAAACGATCTCAATCCCGAATGATCCACAATCCAAACAATCCGAAACCTGGATGACCCGAAATCTGAATGACCCACAACCCGAATGGCTTATAATCTGAAATGATCCGAATCCGAATGGCCTAAACCATCTAACCTGAAAATAACCTGATTTTTTTATTTTATAACAAAAATATCACGAGAGGGGATTTATGACTCTTTCTAGTATAATTGATTTGAAATGCTGATCAGAACAGCCCATATGACTTAACATTCCAATCTGGATGTTCCACGATCTCCAATTTGAGTGATATTTGACGAGAAATCAACTTGAATCTTGGACTCAATTAACTCATGACCTGAACCCAAATTGCCCAAAACCCAAAATGGCTGACTCTGAATGCCCGAATGATTTGTAGTCTGAATTTACCTACCCGCATCTTTCAAGCTCAAAATTGCGCTACTTATGTCGGGAACTAATGAAGAACCTTTCAAGAAAACCTTAATTAGCCAATTTGGAATGACATTTTAGTAGTCATGATCAGGCAAATGAAGAAACTAATTATAATTATGGGCCGACTAATTTAGGCCTATTAGACCTGGCTCAATATCAGCGACTCGACTATTTTTTTTTTTTTTTTTTGCTCTTTTTTTTAGATTGACTCGACTAATTGTTCCAATTTCTGCCGTCAAAGTTTGGAGTGGAGGAGCATGATAGTTTAAACTTCAACATGCATGAGTCATCTTATAAATTTATTGATTTTTCATAAGTCTTGGGACGTATAGAGTTTACAAGGTGGGATTTACTATGTTTTGGTTTGGGTTGTGTGCTGTCCAAATATTCAGGTGAAGAAAATGTCAAACATTGGAAATTGTTTCTCATGTATGAGTGGCAAATGAAAAAACAACTAGCATTTTTTCTTTTAACATGAAATAAATTTCCAAATGATAGGATCAAAAGGTTTTTCTCAGTTTTCCTCTTTGCCGATTTTTTTCTTCTTATCCAGTACCATCTTTTGGTGGCGGTTGCGAAAAATGGCAATTCATATGTGCCAGCTCACGTCAGAGTAATTCTTGATCTCGAAACATCAGCCGGTAAGAGAAGCCAAACGAGAATTAAGATGGGATTTGAGGATTTTTATGCTGCTCACGCAAACTTCTCCACAAGAGTTGTTCTTAATTTCAAAGATTCAATGCAAGATGCCCTTGAAGCAACATCAGCAGGTATAACTCTTTATTCTTCTTCTAGCCATCCACATGAGCTAATCAATTGAAATAAAACTAATTTGACATTAATAATTTAATAGTAATTTTAAACATACGATGCCGTATTTTTGTAATTAAATTTTTTTTCCCAATTTCTATGCCATTTTCATTACAATTGCAGTCATTGACTTGTTAGCAGACAATGAAGTACAAGTGATCATTGGCCCTCAGACCTCAGAAGATGCGCACATTATATCGTTAATGTGCAATAAGAGTCACGTCCCTATGCTAACTTTATCATCTCCTCACATCATTTCTCCCTTGTCAAACCCCTACGTTTTCCGTGCCAATATAGATTTACTGTCCAGTTGATCTAAATCTGAATCTTCATACAGATTTGAAGTTCGTTTGAATTGGGAGAGAAATTTGTAATTAGATGAATCCATTTGAGTTTCGATTTTGTATCGAGCAATATCCATCCTGAAATTAGTTAGAGAATTGTGATTAATTGAGATTTTAATGATTAAAAAGCATGACTTAATCACACTTAAATCAGTTAAAAAGATCGATTTAACCCTAACAAAAGTGAAAAATTACTTATAAAGACTGCCAAAAGCGAGATTATCTCTATCCCCTTTCGCATCAAAGTAATAATCCTTCGCAGGTTTCTTATCGAACTCCTGATTTTCTCAAACCTGCATCGTTTCCTCTCTCGTTCTTCTTCCTCCTCTCCTTCCTCCCATCTCCTGAACCCGAATTCGAACCCGACCGAACAAGATCATACTTCTTCTGTTGAGGCTTCGGAGGTTGTTCGGGTTCGTCGTCGGATGAGGAGTGGGGAGGAGCGGCGCAGGGAAGAGTGGAGACGTCGACAGCGAAGCTGGAGTTGGAGAGCCACTGCGGGTTGTGAGATGAGCTTGCTTGCGGGAGCGAAGGCGCGGAGGAAGAGGAGGAGACGAGGAATATTGGGAATAAAGAGGTGGTGATTTTAAGGCGAGTATCTGAAGGATCCGGCGATGGTTAGTGTACTCTTTTACTACTTTTATTTTTATCTTTTTCGCGCTTTGGTTTTGTCGGAGCTTCCATGGATGGGGCCGCGATGAGTAAAGTGGGCTGGTTATCATTGGGCTTTGTCTTTCAGGAAGAAAAATATGGGGATAGATTGTTAGTCCTGGAGTACAATTAGGCCCATTTTGGTTGGGAAAAAATTGGGCCTATCTGGCTTGGTTAGAAAGATTCTGTAAAACACTGTTGGGCCGGAAATAAAGTTTAGACCTATTTAGGTGGAGAAAATATTGAAACATAATTGGGCCTGGGGTACAAATTCTCTTCTAATGCGAAGAAAATTTCATTCATAATTGAATGCGAGAAAAGTATATGGTTATAGAGAGAAAGCTACAAATTACAATATTAATTAACAGAGTATACTATACTGAAACAAATTAAGAACAACAAGAAGAATTCACATCCTGTCATACATACTGATACAGAGAGAGACCTCATCTTCCTTCACTGAATGGTAGTTTCAGAAGGCATCGGAAGAATTGTCTCTACATGCACACTGATCTCCCCTTGCAAAGAACCAGATTGCACGTCTTGTGGTGAGTGACGAGAGCTAACTGAACGCACAAGTTCTAATTCGGTATTCATGCTTGCTGCATCTACATTTTCTTCTCTGACACCTTCACCGCCCTGAAGCGGTTCATTGTATTTTTTGAACGCAGGAGAATTGTAGTCCTTTTGATCGTAGAACTTCAGCCAGGCAAGTAGTCTCTTCGAAGTAGTGCTCTCAGATGAGGCAATGGCTTTTAGCTTGTCCCACTCGTTGAAAATGAAAATAGCAAGAGATATAACTAACATGAGTCCCGTAATGACACCGGTGATGGTGAATAGCCCCGCAAAATTCTCAAAGGAGAGACGTAAGTAGTCTGAACTAAAGTTCTGAAGTTGACAGCTGGCAGATAAATTTTGAAACCATTTATCTCTTATGGTATCCATCTCACCCGTATCCTTCAAGCTCAGAATTGCGCTATTTATATCAGAGACCAAAGGAGAACCTTTCGGGAAAACCTGAAAGCCAATTTGAATCCAAATAACAAGTTTCATTATTCATATCGATGATTTTAAGAACTAAATAAGTTTGAAAAAAACAGAAAGGAAAAAAGGAAGAGAAGGAACTTACAAAGCCGAACCCATTACTCTCATAAGTGCGACCGACCATCGCATAGTGATCAGCACAATGATCAGACAAAAACAGCTTAATGTAAGGGATCTCATCAAATATAGCCGCTACCCGTCCATATCCATATCCATATCCATATCCATATCCATATCCACTCCCTTTATTCAGCGCGGAGCTATATGAAGAAGAGTCACCATTCAATTTTACTACCTTCCTCGAATCAAAACCCAGTTTTATGAGAAATTTTCGCATATAATAGCTTTGATAGCCAACATATTCGCCTCGTCTTATCAGATCGTTCACATTCGTAGTCGCTTCAAGTTGTTGTACAGTTAGGATTGATGTGAAGCTAGCAGTGTAACTTGATGTAAGTACTAGCACCACAAACAACCATACAATCATAGCAAATCTAGATAGATTGCTTTCTAACTTCTCCTCTGAAATTTGAAGAAACAAAAGAAAAGTTATTGCAAAAATATAAAAATTCCATTAACAAGAAGTGTTGATTAATTAGAAGAATACTATGGGAAAAGACAAGTACGTGTAGAGAAGGCCAAATACAAGGTCATGCCAAGTTGCTGAAATCGAGTTCCTCTGAGCTCCGGATTTATTCGGTGCTCAATAATCCATATGACAAAACCTGTAAAGAAGAAAAAGAAAAGACTCGCTATCCAAAGATCAGCTGTGAGTGGCTTTAAGAAGATCAAGGCATTCCTATCGTCTCTGACAGGTACTAACATCGATATTCCTGGCTCCACAAATGAGAATGAGAAATCCATAATTTGAGACCGATTAGCAAGTATTGTCACGTCTCCTACAGCTGCATCGAAATCCTGTCCTCGAATTATCAAAACATTAATTGCGCAACAAAGATTTAATTATGGTAGTAATTGGAACACAATAAAGTTTGAAGGAGACAACAAAACTGACCTTTCCAGCAGCCACCATGTCAATCAGGTCATCGTAAGTGCTATAATTTGGCACAGGAATGTAGTCATACGCCAAGGTGGGTGACCATTTCTTCATTACGGCATCAAAAATATCGATACAGTAACCAGTGGGATTCATTTCGTTCGTGACACCAACAAGTTTCTTGTTTGCATACTGTGGAATGGCAATGCGGAGTGTTTTTTCAGACAAACGAGTGGTGAATCCCCTTGATGCAACTGCAGTATCCCCAGGCCATACTATAGTTTTCATACTCTTCAAACCTCCTTTACCACTTGAGTTCAAAGTTCCACCGATCTCAGATTCCGGTGTCCAAAATCCAACTACTCGAACTCCTTTTCCAATCACATTAATAATCTCATAGGTCGATAACTGCAATTGCCCTTGAACAAAATGAAGTTTTCCACTCAAACCATACAATTCTATACTTTTAATTGCATCAAGATATGTTTGACCATTTTCCCGCACAATAATTTTGTTGAAACATGTTGAATTATTATCATGAAATTTTGTTTTACGAACAGCTAACCTCCTTGCCAACTCCACTTTCTCAACAGCCATTGCTACTGACCAAGCGGTATCATATGCCAATAATTCATGTAAGGTCGGAGTCGATATTTCATTTTGGGGATGGTCTTGTCGAAATTTAGTTTTGAACCGTGAAATAAATTTTGACTTGGTAAATGAGCCAGGTACAAATGGTCGAACCCCAATAAGTCCTTGCATGGCATCAAGGACGTCGTGGTTCAGAGTCTCGACCATGGAGCTGATACTACTGGTTACAATCCAAACATACCCCTCATCCATCATACCAAACTTAGAAACTTCAACAAAAAAACGAGAGGCAAGTAATGGCATCATGTGGACAATAAATACACGAGTGCTTTTGGTCTGGAGTTTATTGAGCTCCATCTCGATAAACTCATCAGTGGCGGTATTGGGGATTATAACATATTCAGATATGGCAACATTTACTTGTTGGAGTGCGTTACTAAATGATGGTAATATTCGAATCCCGTAATCTGAGTCCTCGTACACTAACACAATGTTGTGCCATCCATGTAGTTGGATAAAGGAAGTGATTGGAAGGGCGGACAAGGAGTCGTCAAGGGTAGCGGACAAAAAGTACGGTGATAAGGAAGAAAGGGTGGGATGGTAAGATGAGAAAGTAAGCACGGGGACATGAGCCCAATTGCACATCGATGCCACATTTTGGGTCCCTTCTGAGGTCTGAGGACCGATGATCACTTTCAATCCATCATCCGCTAGCATGTCAATGGCTACAATTTGAAAATGGTCAGTTAATAATTAAAAAAAAAATTCTATTTCATGTGATTATATTTCTTTGGAAATTTAATTGTTGAGAAACTCTACCTGCTGATGTTGCACCAAGGGCATCTTGCATTGAATCTCTGAAACGAAGAACAACTCTTGTGGAGAAGTTTGCATGTTCTGCATAAAAATCCTCAAATCCCATCAAAATGCTTGTTTGGCTTCTCTTACCGGCCATTGTTTCAAGGTCAAGAATGACCCCAACATGAACAGGAGCATATGAACCATTTTTAGCAACCGTCGCCAAAATATTGTACTGGATGAGAAGAGAAATAATTGGCAAAATGAAAAACTGAGAAAAGAAGCCTTTTGATCTTCCCATTTGGAAATACAGTAAGGTTCTTTTTTTACTTGAGAGAATATGGTAGGGATCAAATCTCAAGTAAAAAAAAATATTAAGCTGCTTATATATATACGTAGCAGAGAGCACAGATTGATGGATAAAATTGTCAATAATAATATTTCCTTGGACTAGAAAATTAGAAACTTATTTGTATATGAGAAGGAACATTCCGTGTTGGTATTATGGCATGGGCGGCGCTATTTTTAGAGCAAACTTTTTTTCGTCGAAAGAGATATTTAAATTTTTTACCAAAATCTCAAAAATACCCTTGCATTAATTATGCACAAATCAGCATTTATTTGCTAGTAACAGAAAAATTAGATATATTTCAGTCAAATCAAATTTAGTAATTTTTCTACTGTCGTGTAAACACATATATGTGTTAGATTGAAAATTTAGTTTATGGTTAACTTTCATAGATTGAAAAATAAATATTTTTTCTCTGATGCAAAATAAATAACAATATTGCATCCAAACACATATATGTAGCAGAGTATACTTGGTCTACTACCAAAAAAAAGCTTATTATTTTATAAATCATTAACAATATTACAAATAGTTAATTAAATCAATTCACATTCATTCATACATCAACAAATAACTTCGAGAATCTATTTAAAATATCTAAATTATTTTGGAATGAAAAACAAAGATAAAATGAGCTTATCTTTTCTTTATGGGGTCGAAACTGAAAGGTCTTCTTACTGCTTGATATTTTGTAGCTAATCTACTTGCATCTCCTCCTGCATAACATAAATTTGTGTCGTATACAATAGTTGTTAGAATAAAATAATTAAAAATAATGTATTGAATTTATTTGAATAATTTAGAATTAACTAATTATTGTAGGTCCTCATTAGTTTGAGAGTGCGAAGATTCTACATTATCCATATTCGCCTAAAGAAAAATAATTATAAGAACAAAAAAATCTCGATCTACAAGAAAGTAAAGCAAAACTAACGAAATAAGATTATAAAATCCTTAGATGTTGTACTTACTTATAACAGTAGATCGAAGAGATTTAAATTTTAATTGATTATCAAATCTTCAAAGAGGACAAAAAGGGGGAACAAGAATCTAGATGGTGGTTGGTCATGCAACAAAAGAATGGATACAAGATTTTTAATTTGGCTGGTTGTCAACAAAATAATAGAAATATGAAGACGAAATATTTGTGTGATTTGCATTAATTATAGTTATCATATTTGTTGCAATTAATTAAGCAAGGGATTTATACACAAATAAATACTGGTTTGTGTAATCAATATTGTCCATAATTAATGCGAGATATTTTCAGGATTTTGATAAGAAATTTAAATATCGCTCTAGACGTTATAAAAATAGCACCATCCTTATGGAATATGGACTGATTCATATATTGTACTTGACTCAAGATTTTTTTTTCTTTTTTGAAGCAAGACTTGACTCAAGTTGTCAAGCTTGCATTCCAAAAAAAAAAAGACTTGACTCAGGTTGGTCAACCCAACTCCACGTACGTAGCAAAAATACAAATACATTTACTTGACTTTAAGAAGTTGGTTTACATAAGATGCACACTTGTTTCTATGCCCGTAGGCATCTCTCACATATCTGTATCTTTCCAATGTGTTACCTTGTTCTTTCATGTTTTTTCTTCTTCAAATGTTAAAAAATTTCCTAGAAGTATCGATAATGAATGCCACAAAAAATATTTTGAAAATGGATACCACAAAGTTATTTTAATAATGCATATATACCACAAAAATTACTTTGATAATGAATACCACAACAATTATTTTGATAATGGATACCACAAAAATTACTTTTAAAATCATCCGACGAGTAAAAAGTTGACTCGTAGTGTTAATAGAGTTAAGTCATAATCAAAGTGTATTATATCCTAAATACTAGATTATATTTTATAAATAATATATTTATTTGTAGATGATTTTGTCTTGTACCCAGTCCGATAGCACAATTGCAGATCGGTCTTTCATTTGGTAAGGAAATGAAGATGTGCATCTTGATTTTCCGACCGAGCAATTTTATAATTGGAAGAATATCTTTGGGTAAATTTCACCGTAGGTCTCAGCTTTAAAAAATGACCAAATAAGTCACTCAATTTTAAATAATAACCAAATAAGTCACTTAACTTTCAATTATCCCCTATATGCCACTAAACTTAAAAAATCAAATAAATCACTCAACTTTTAATTAATCGGGTGACTTATTTGGTTATTTATAAAAGTCGAGTGACTTATAGGGGACAATTAAAAGTTTAGTGATTTATTTGATAATTTTTTAAAGTTGAGTAATTTATAAAGTATAATTGAAAATTAAATAACTTATTTGGTCATTTTTAAAAGTTAAGTGACTTGTGATGAAAATTATCCAGTATCTTTCCATAACGTCAGTACTCTTTTTCATCCGGCCTACATAAGATTGCTGCTGACCAACTATTAATAGCGTTTGAGATGAGTCCTCCATTTTCGCTCCGCTATGATTATCATTCTTCAATTTTTTGGAATTTTTATTATAAGATCTTGTTTTATTGGCAAGTTTCATATGTTATAAAATTTGACGACGGAGCCAGCATGCTCTGGTTTGTCATTTGATTCGGCAAGAGAAATGTTGAAGGGAAGAGTGGAGACGTTGACAGTAAAGCTGGAGTTGGAGAACCATTGCGGGTTGTAAAATGAGCTTCAGGTTGGAGAGGGGAGGGAAGTAGTTATAGGAAGAGAGCGGAAATATTGGGAATAAAGAGGTGTTGCCGGTGGCTCCATTTTTCGCGCCGGTGCTAATTTGTTTTGCTACTTCATAGCCCAATAAATATATGGGCCGAGCTTACTAATTTAGGCCTATTATACCTGGTCCAACATAACTTGAACTGATTATATGGACAGTGGCTCGAGTATTTGTTTCAAATTTCAATTGATCTCTGTTTCTTTTTCGTACTAATTTATTTCTGGCGTTGAGTTGGAGTGGAGAGGCATGGTAGTTTAAACTTTAACATGCATGAGTGACGAGTCATCTTATAAATTTATTTTTCAGAAGTCTTAGGATGTATAAAGTTTAGAACGTGGGATTTACTATGTTTTGGTTTGGGTGGTGTGCTGTCCAAATATTCAGGTGAAGAACATGTCAAACATTGAAATTTGTTTCTCCTGTATGAATGACCAAATGGTGTTTCTAATTTACAAAACAACTCGCTTTCTTTCTTTAACACGAAATAAATTTCCAAATTATAGGATCAAAAGGTTTTTTTTCTCAGTTTCCTCTTTGCCAATTCTTCTTCTTCTTCTTCCAGCTCTTATCCAGTACCATCTCTTGGTGGCGGTTGCGAAAAATGGCAATTCGTATGTGCCAGTTCACGTCGGAGTCATTCTTGATCTTGAAACATCAGCCGGTAAGAGAAGTCAAACGAGCATTAAGATGGGATTTGAGGATTTTTATGCTGCTCATGCAAACTTCTCCACAAGAGTGGTTCTTAATTTCAAAGATTCAATGCAAGATGCCCTTGAAGCAACATCAGCAGGTATAACTATTTATTCTTCTTCTAGCCATCCACATGAGGTAATCAATTGAAATAAAACTAATTTGACATTAATAATTGGATAGAAATTTTAAACATACGATGCCGTATATTTGTAATTAAGAAAATTTTCTAATTTTTATGCCATTTTCATTACAATTGCAGCCCTTGACTTGGTAGCAGACAATGAAGTACAAGTGATCATTGGCCCCCAGACCTCAGAAGATGCGCACATTATAGGGTTAATGTGCAATAAGAGTCACGTCCCTATGCTAACTTTCTCATCATCTCCTCACATCATTTCTCCCTCGTCAAACCCCTACCTTTTCCGTGCCAATATAGACGACTCTTTCTTGGCCGAACCAATAGCTTCGTTCGTCCATCAACATGGATGGCTAAACGTAGTCTTAGTCTATGATGACTCAAATTTTGGTACCGGAATACTACCATCATTTACTAAGGCTTTAAAAGAAGTAAACATTGTCATATCTGACCATGTTATAATCCCCATTACTGCCACCGATGAGTTTATTGAGACAGAGCTCAAAATACTCGAGATTAAGAACATACGTGTTTTTATTGTCAACCTGACGCCATTATTCGCCTCTCGTCTTTTTGTAAAAATTTCCAAGTTTGGTATGATGAATGAGAGATATGTGTGGATTGCAACCAATGGCGTCAGTTCTGTAATCGAGGCGCTCGATATGGATGTGCTTGATTCCATGCAAGGACTCATTGGGTTCCGACCTTATATACCCGGATCCTTAACCAAGTTAAACTTCATTTCACGGTTTAAAACCAAATTCCGTGAAGACCATCCACAGAGTGAACTATCACTCCCAACACTCCATGAATTATGAGCTTATGATATAGCATGGTTGATCGCAATGGCTGCCGAAAAAGTGGAGTTGGAAAGGTTATTTATTCAGAGACCGAACATTGGTGAAAATAATTTAACATACTTCAACCATTATATAGTACGGTAAACAGGCTCAATCTATCTCAACAAGATTATAATACAACATTTGGCGGTTTAAGCGGAAAATTTCGGTTCGTTGAAGGGCAGTTGCAGTTGTCAACATTCGAGGTCGTTAATGTGATTGGAAAAGGAGTTCGGGTAGTTGGATTTTGGACACCGGAATCTGGGATAACCGGGACTTTGAACTCCACCAAGAGTATGAAAACTGTTATATGGCCCGGGGATACCTTAGTTGCATCGAAAGGTTTTGCTATTCGAGCGTCTGCAAATAAACTTCGAATTGTTGTTCCAAGTAACGCAAACGAGCAACTTGTCAATTTCATGAACAAAACAAAACCCACTGGCTATTGCATCGATGTTTTTGATGCAGTCATGAGGGAACTATCACCTGTCATGAGTTACCAGTATTTTGCAGTATCTCCTGACACATATGATGAACTAATTGATATGGTAACTCGGAAGGTCAGTTCCCTCCACAATTAATCAATGAATCATAATTCATTCAAAATTTGTACTCTTCTTAATATTTTAATAATTGATGTGGCAGGAGTTTGATGCGGCTGTAGGCGACGTGACAATACTTGCATACCGATCTCTTTATGTGGATTTCTCGTTTTCCTTTGTGGAACCGGGAATATCAATGGTGGTACCTATCAAGGACAATAGACATGCATGGATCTTTTTAAAGCCACTCACAACTGATCTTTGGATAGCGAGTGTCTTCTTTTTCTTCTTTACCGGTTTTGTCATATGGGTTATCGAGCATCGAATAAATCCAGAGTTCAGAGGAACTCCATCTCAGCAGCTTGGTGTCACTTTCTACTACGCCTTTTCTACACTTGTGTTTTCTCATAGTATGTTTCTAATCAATCATCAATTCTTGTATGTAACTATTTACGTATCGGACGGTAATCGTTTTTCTTTTCTTATTTTTTTTTGTTTTTCAAATTTCAGAGGAGAATGTACAAAGCAATCTTTCACGATTTGCTATGATTGTATGGTTGTTCGTGGTACTAGTGCTTACATCGAGTTACACTGCCAGCTTTACATCAATACTGACCGTACAACGACTTCAAGCGACTGCCAATCTGAAAGATCTAATAAGACGGGGCGACTATGTTGGATATCAAAGCAATTTTGTGTGGGATCTGCTCCTAAAACTAGGCCTTGATTCAAGGAAGCTAGTTCAATATGACTCTTATGATTATGGCTTTGCCCTAAACACAGGGAGCCCGTATGGAGGCGTAGCAGCAATTTTTGATGAGATCCCGTATATTAAGTTATTTTTATCTAATCATTGTGCTGACCATTATGCCATGGTCGGTCCCACTTATGAGAGTAATGGGTTTGGCTTTGTAAGCTTCTTTTTCGTCATTCTTTCTCTTTTATAATTGGTTTAAGAGCTATTCAAAAAATATAATTGGTTTAAGAGTACAACTAATTTCCTTATTTCACTGATAATGTATGAACGTTACATTTGTTTCAGGTTTTCCAAAAAGGTTCGCCATTGGTCTCTGACATCAATAGGGCAATTTTGAGCCTGAAAGAGACGGGCGAGATGCATAACATAAGATATAAATGGTTTCATAATTTATCTGCTAGCTGTCAACCTCATAATGCAAGTATAAATTACTTGCGTCTCTCCTTTGGGAATTTTGCGGGGCTGTTCACCATCACCGGTGTTGTTTCAAGTATTATGTTATTAATATCTATCTTGATTTTCATTTTCACCGAGTGGGACAAGCTAAAATCAGTTGGCTCATCTGAGAGTTCTACTTGGAAGAGACTACATGCATGGCTAAAGCTCTATGATGGAAAGGACAACGATTCTTTTGCGCTAAAAAAACATAACGAAATGCTTCATAGTGCTTGTGTCGGGGAAGAAAATGGAAAAGTGGCAAGCATCGATTGCATGACAGAAATTGAGATGATGGCTTCCATTAGCTCTCGTAGCTCGCAAGGAGATATACACTTTGGTTCCACGCAAGGGGATAATGTGAAACACAGAGATGATTCTCCTGATGTTTTCTGAAGCTTATGTTGAGGAAAGATGATTTCTCTTAAGTTCATGCATATTTTATTTATTTATTATTATTTTTTTTATCTCTCGTGTTTAACATTCCTTATCTCGCTCAATTCATCCACGCGTGAACTATTGTGCCGATATTGGGCAAATATGTGCTCAAAACTCTCAGCATTTCCCAGCAAAGGGAGTAACAGAAGGTATATGGCATCCCCTGTTTATTATAAAATCCTGAGTTGATAGAATTCTTAATAAAAAATCTTCACGTTTATTAGAAAACACACATCTTATTGAGCAGTAATGGGCCGCTATGTATATTAGGCCTTTTTAAGTACTCCATAGGTTGAAAGGACTCTTCACTAGAAAATAGTTAGAGAAAACAAAGAATATGATTGGGCCTGGAACTGGGATTAGAGGCCCATCTTGCCAGAAAGATGTTTTGGGGCAATTGAATTGTTGGTAATTTCTTTTTATAAACTGTTACAATATTTTTATGTTTTGTTACTTTGTACAATTGGAATATAATCATGTATATTTATGTCTCAAAAAACATATACCTTATTCTACTACATGAAACAAAGTCTCTTAACGTACTTTCATCATACAAGCATAAATTTGAAAAATACAAATGTTACTTCGACGAGTATAAAACTCGTACAAATAATATTCACATAGACAGCTGAATAAATATGTCAGAAAATTTTCCATAACATTTGATGATGCATGTTATTTCGTTATTTCATGTATTTGATATCAGCAAGTTTGACATGACCTTCGTTATCAAATTACATTAACAATATAATAAGCTCTCTGGGTCAAAAAGAAAAATAAATATCAAATTTTACTAGCTCAAGCAATAAAGATATTATCTATCTTATCAATTAAGAGGTTATAAGCAGGTATAATTTCTTTCAAATAAACCTTCTCATTTGAAAAGTTCAAAAAAAAAATATAAATAAACGTAAACAACATAATATCATATTAGTAGGCCAAAGACAAAGAGGGTGAGCAGTACATGTCAATATTTTGTTACACACACAGTGACACAAGCAAGTCATACAATACAGGTCAGTAAGCTGAATGGACTGTTGGTGAAGTGAAAGTGAAGACGGGCCATTGGATGGGATCGGAATTGAAGTAACCACCACACTTCCCTCTATTCTCTAATGATCATTAAGGCCTGATTTATGACCCCCCTCGTACGGATTTCTGATTGTGAACCATCCCCATTTTCCATTCCATTAATAATGCTTCCTTTTCATTTTATTTTCTCAAATGAACAAAAATATATTGCAAAGGGAAAAAAAAATATTTATTTAGAATAATGATGAAGAAAGTCACACATTTTCCTCGCTAGCCCCATTTTCGTGGTATGTATATATACGGTGAAGTCTAGTTTGTGGGACAACAATTTGAAAGAAATATGAAAAAAAAAGATATTTTTTGGAATAAAATCCAGTAAGCACTTCAGAAAAGTAGTTGTAGTTTTATCAAGCATATAATTTAAGATATTCGTCTTAGCAATGGGAATTAGATGGAATTTGAGACGACAGACAAGGGTGACAATGATGGGCAACTGAAAATGGCAACAAGTTGACTCTCTTGCAATCCAATAACACACACCAAAACAAAATTCAAACTACACCCATCTTCAATTGTCTTATTATTCGATTAGATAAAATCTTCCATTCTTTTTTCTAACTTATGGTCCAAAAATGATATGCATTGTCATGCCACAAGTCACCCGACATGAGTCGACAAATTAAGCTCAATTTTATCCTAATTAAAAAACGTATTTATTTGAAATGATAATACGAAAATATCACTTTCAAGTTTCAATAGCTTCTTATTTATTTTAAGGTTCAGTAATATGAATGTTAATAATGATGAAATAGCTGTTTCCATTACAAATAAAATTCATGAGAAAGCTCATTATTCGATAATTCATTTATCACCCTCGTGCATGTCAATTAAAACGATCCGCATGAAATGGGAACTGATATTGGCAGGCAAAATATTGATGAGTACATGCACAAGAAATATTAAATTACTATTTTACCCTTATATTTAATTATGTCTCTTCTCATATCAATAGCCAAATGAAAAAAATTCCTTAGTTGTTCCTTAATGAATTGATCTCACTTATATACATTAATTTCATATAAATCTAGGGTGATCTCACACTTTAATTTCCTAAAATAGAGAAAGTGGATGAATGAGAGTGAGACAGTAAACATATAATATATTCTCTAATATTATTTTAAGTTATGAATACATATTATAATATTTTATAATTAAATAATCACAATCATATATTCTTTTATTCTTTCATGCTATAAATGTCTGCTTAAATATTAGAATATTTTTTCAGAAAGAATATATCATGAGCAAAGAAAATAAATTCTTATATAAATAAATTTAGTTCAGTAAAATTTAATATTACTTTACTTTTAGCATTTGGTAAAAGAGAATGCAAATAAAGTCACTGCATTAAATATGATAAATATGACAAATGATAAAATCATTACATATTAGACCGATAAGATAAATACCTGACACAATTCACCTTAAAAAAATATTGAAAAGCATAATATGACAATATGGGGATCTAAATTCTTATATACAAAAAATCTACTACATCTATGAAAAATGTATTATTTTTTTTTGTATCCTGTATGAAAATATACTGCTGTTCATTATAATTAATAATAGCTATTAAGAAAATATGTGTGCATCTTTCTAGATACAAAACTTCTATTTATACAAAGAAAAATATAGAAACTTTTAATTATATTCTAAATAGTTTTTTGAATTGGGACCGGCTAATTACCACCCACAACTTGTGGCTCCCGGCTCCCATCGAAGGAGAAGCCGCTACGTGTCAAAAAATTGGGAGTCGTTTGAAATCTTTCGGAGCTCTCAATTTTTATGCACTCCCGAGCTCCCATATTTTGCTGACAATACTAGAAGCTCCAAAATAACTCCCACAAAATTTAACTTCTAATTATTTTGTTTAGTAGCTCCTTATGGCTTTAAGTGAATTTTTCAAGTAAGATATATTGTTGGTAATATAAAAATACAATGTTTAGAATATAAGGTATATTATTGTGATAGAAAGGTATATTGTCTCTTTTGGAGGAGAGATTTTTTTTATTAGTCTCATCATTTATATCAGTATGCTGAGACTTCTACATTCAACTATTTTAGCATTCATTTTCTCGTGTTTAAAATGTAAGATATATTGCGGTGAATATAATAAAGGTATGATGTTTATAATGTAAGGTATATTGTTGAGAATATAAAAGTATAATGTTTATAATCTAAGGTATATTGTTGTAAATATAAAAGTACTAATAGAAACCAAAATAAAACTACGAAACTTTTGGTTAAAAGATATAAGAGTCCGAGAGCCAACAATATGAACCGGTTGAAACTTTGGGCTGAAATATATTGAAGCCACTATGAGTAAATAAAAAATATTTAAGTGTATGGGATGACTCCAAATTTAGACTCTCATCTTATGAGGAAGTAATATGAGTTAAATAATATGACATGTCAAAATCTTTTTTCTTTTGAATTTTAAAAATGTGTTTACTATAAGATAAAAAGAATTATAAATGATGCATTTATGCCTAAACTCATCAATTGATTGCCTTCCAATATCAATTCCCGCATCAAATAAGGATGCTAATTATGTACAAACAAATACATTGATCCTAGGAGATTGTTATGGATACATCATTGCATGTCTTTGGCAAGGGCATTAATCAAGCACCATTAATATGATTAATTGCGCACCAAAATAGTCACATTAATGCATTGGCCTCCTTTCAGAGACAACATGATACAATGCCCTGTACTCCTATTAGAGATTTTCAAAAATATACAATCTCAAATATGATTTTTTTCAAATATAATTTTTGTAAATACACTCAGTTGTGTATAGTGCGTTTAAGCCATCCGAAAAAAGATATGCATCTAACAAAGTATAATCTACCCTTACTCAGAACCGGCCCTACCCCTAGTCCAATAAGACCTAGGTCTAGGGTCCGGAATTTAGAAGGGGTTTATTTATAACATATTTCCTATATTATATATAAGTAAACGTTAAGAAAAAATGAAAAAAAAAGGAGACTAAAATGCAACAAATAGTTATAAAAATACAAATTAGTACAGGATAAACCTGCAACCATATTATTAATATAAATCATATTTTTATCATGAAATATAAATTAAATGTAATAAATATGATAATAAAATAGTGCTATTTTTAACACTTATCAAGTAGCGTTTAATAATTTTTCTTAGAAAATAAGTTGAGATAAACTTGAAATGAAGTAGATAAGGAGAATTGGATAGTATATGTTTTCTTTTTGTGATATAGCAAAAGTAAAAAAACAAATCTATTTCATTTTTTTTTATGATTTAAATATTTTTTGGGACTCTTTTTGAACATGAAACTAGAGTCTTTGAAAACATGTGGCCGATCCTGTCCTTACTAAAAAGTCACCGTATCTAACTAAAATCATTCTTGATTTAGTTTGATCTCATGCAAACATATATCACTGTATCTAACTAAAATCATTCTTGATTTATTTTGATCTTATGCAAACATACAGTTAGTTATTCACATGATCACAGATATTAACAACAATTCTCAAAATGATATCACCTCCGTGCTGCCATTAATGGTTCTACAATTACGTGAAAATTAATGACTGATCCTATTAATAAATAATAATCTGAGAGGCAGAATGTCAATTTTAGCAACCAAGTACAAAAACTCGAGCTAAAAAACGGTGCAAAATGGTGGCTAAGGCTAGCTAGTCTCAGCTTTCAGGTCCAGCCTGGTTTTTGTAGTGGGGTTGTTTCCCCTAAATAATAATACAATTATACATCAACTTAATTTTCATATCATAAATGCTACAAAAAAGCCCATTAATAGCCCAAATATAATCCACACTAAATAGACAAATATATATAAATAATAAACTATAGAGTATGATAAGACAAGTTATATTATTTAATCCCAAAAATTGAACGACTTTTCAGTGCTTCCCGGACCAAACACAATATATCTTTATCAGTACATATTATAATCTTCCGTACAACATAAGTGAGAGTCTAAATTCGGCTTCATTTCATCTTAGTTCTTAAACAAAACACACGCTCGTTTTGCAATAATAAGACCCAAAATCAGAGACAGAACCATAATTAATCACTAACACTAATAACGCCATTTTGGGATTTGGAATCCCCTTCGTTTTGGATCCCCAAATCAAAAAATTAGAGCAGGCAATTAAAGGCCATTATTACCTCTTCTAGAGATTGTGGATTTGGATCTGGACATGAATGGCCTATTTGACTCCGACCCGCTTCCCCAAGCAACGGTTGAATTCGACAACATATCGGATCCTTCACAGTGGATTAACTAACGGGTTCGGTAAGGATCCGAGTCCGATATGTTTGGTTCGTATCCCGCTTTAATGGCTCCAGCTGTGCCAACCCAGAAATGAAAAGATAAATCCTTAGCTAGTACCGGCTTACGCAAAAATGCATAGACCCAATCAAATGTTCTTCTATTTATTATATATTTATGGGATTGGGCATAAATAACTAATGAATAAAACTTATAGTTTGGTGGGATGCTTGTTTAAATATTTTTAACATTTAATTTCATTTTATAAAGAAAGTACAATATTCAACGGCAGCTACTACTTGATATAAAAAACTCAATACGATAATAATTAATCAAATGAAATAATAATTTGTTAGTAATTTCAGTATGGATGGATATCCTCCAAATGGTCCCGGCAGTAATGGGTGTAGGAATTTAACGGTAGGCCGGGAGCAGGGGAAGGAGTCTCGGAAGGCGGAGAGGAGAGAAGGAAATGAAGGTGAAGAGGGGAAGTAAGAGACAGAGAAAGAGAAAGGGAAAGAGAGAGAGAGAGAAGGAAGGCATACATAGCGTTAGCGTAGCCTTCCCTCGAAGAACGAGCAGCAGCATCGATTTTAAATCACGCCTCTTAATACGCATCGGTTACACTCCTTCTCTCTCTTACGAAACCAAGCTCCACAATCCACAAAGAAAGAAAGAGAGAGAGAAATCAGAGGCAAATAGCTCTCGCACACACTCCTCGAAATAATTTTGTGAAAAAGAGAGAGAGGACGGGAGGAATTAATTACGGAGGTACGAGCAGAGGAATCAACTCTGCCTTTTGCCTTAATACTCCCCCTTCTCTCTCTCTCTCTCTCTCTCTCCCTTCTCTGTTTGTGTTGTCTTTGTATGTTATTATATAGTTCCAATCTTCCATTGTTTTTCATTTCTCTCTCTCGCTGCTTCAGTCTTAAGCTTAAGGAGGAAGAAGAAAGAGAGAGGGATAGAATACTAAACATATTTATTGGTCAATAGACCTCACTGACTCTTAGACTTTCTGGTTTTGACTTTGACGTTTAAGTTCGTTCCGTTCTTTTCTAGTAAGAGAGAGAACAGTCAAGAGAGTCTACACCAGTTATCTTTTCTTGGTACAGAGATAGAGAGAAAAAAGAATGGATTTCGGAGAAGAGCCAGATACCGGCTCTGATGGGCAGAGGAAGAAGAAGCGGTACCACCGCCACACGCCTCGCCAGATACAGCAACTTGAATCGTATATATACTTCTTTCCCCTTCACTTCCTCTTTTATTTATTTTGTTCTTATATCGAAATAGGTCGTTTAATGTTTTGTTTGCAAAAATAGGATGTTTAAGGAATGCCCACATCCAGACGAGAAACAGAGGATGACACTGAGCAGGGAAGTGGGCTTGGATGCACGCCAAATCAAGTTCTGGTTCCAGAACAGAAGAACTCAGATGAAGGTAAAAACATCAATTTATTTTCCCCTTTTTGAATTCTTCAAACCCCTTCTTCTCTCTCGTCGTTTTCAGAAAACTGTTTCTGAGAAAGTGACTGAGACAGCAACCCTTTTTATCTCTTTTTGTACGTTTCTTCTTCTGTTTCTGGGTTCTGACCCTTCTTTCTTCTACTTGTGGGTTCCGGGTTCACACAGGCGCAGCACGAGAGGGCGGATAATTGTTATTTACGAGCTGAGAATGACAAAATCCGTTGTGAGAATATCGCCATGAGAGAAGCTCTGAAGAATGTTATCTGTCCCCACTGTGGGGGCCCCCCTGTTACAGAGGATTCTTATTTTGACGAACAAAAGCTTAGAATGGAAAATGCCCGCTTGAAAGACGAGGTATGTTTCTCCATTCATTCCTTCTTCTCTTTCAATCTTTTTTTCTTCGTTAAATCTGCTATATTTATGTTATGTCTTTTTTTATTGACTTTCTTGGTGCAGTTGGATAGAGTTTCTAGCTTGACATCCAAATACTTAGGAAGGCCAATCACTCAGCTCCCCCCTGTTCAACCAATGTCTATTTCCTCTCTAGATCTCTCAGTTGGTGGACTCGGAAGTCCAACAATGGGCCCATCGCTTGACCTAGACTTACTCACCGGTGGTTCGCCAAACATGGGCTTCTCTTTCCCTACAGCTGTGTCGGAAATGGAGAAGCCATTAATGGCAGAAATGGCGACTCATGCCATGGATGAGCTTATCAGACTCTCTCAGAGCGATGAGCCTCTGTGGATGAAACACGGAGACGGAAGAGAAGTTCTTAGTGTAGATGCTTATGATAGTTTGTTCATGAAAAGTGGTAATCAGTTTAGAGGCCAAGATATTCGTGTTGAAGCCTCAAGAGATTCTGGATTGGTTTGCATGAATGCCTCTTCTTTGGTTGACATGTTCATGGATTCTGTAAGTTTCATTCATATAGCATATACATTTTAATCCTATCTTTGTTTCTTTAATTTTTTTCTCGAAGGCTGAAAATCCTTGAAATGATTTGATGTAGAGTAAATGGTTGGAGTTGTTTCCAACAATTATATCAAAGAGTAGAACTATTGATGTACTTGCCAACGGAATGACCGGGCGGAGCGGCTCATTACTTATGGTAATTATCATTTTCTAAACGAATACAAGAACCACAATCATACATTTCACTAAACGAGGAAAAATATTTTGTAACATAGATGTATGAAGAATTACACGTGCTATCGCCAGTGGTTCCAACGAGAGAGTTTTGTTTCCTCCGTTACTGCCGCCAGATAGAACAGGGCTTGTGGGCTGTTGCTGACGTTTCTGTAGATTTATCGTCAAGAGATAATAACAGTAATCAGTTCTCGCCTCCTTCTCGCACGAGAAGGCTCCCTTCTGGCTGTCTCATTCAAGAGATTCCCAACGGCTGTTCCAAAGTAAATAATTTGTCATTCAAATTATTGTCCTTATTATCATTTTCTTTATTTTCTTATTACTGTATTTGATGGGTTGTTTTTCTTGTTTAGGTGATTTGGGTAGAGCACATGGAGATTGAAGATAAGAGTTTGGTGCATTTGCTATACCGTGATCTTGTAATTAGCGGTGCGGCCTTTGGTGCACACAGGTGGTTGTCGACTTTACAAAGAACTTGCGAGCGTTTCGCTTGCCTAATGTCTGTTGGCAGTTCTCCTAGAGACATGGGAGGAGGTAACGATCAGTATTATATTCATAATCAAAATTAACATTTCACATTTTATATATTTGACATATAATATAACGTGTTATATTATTTTATTATTTTGTAGTGATTCCTACGCCAGAAGGGAAGAGGAGCATGATGAAGCTGTCGCAAAGAATGGTGGGCAATTTCTGCGCGAGTTTAAGCGCTTCTCAAATGCACAGGTGGACCACCTTGTCGGGTCTGAATGACGTGGGCGTAAGAGTCACGGTTCATCGGAGCTCCGACCCGGGCCAGCCCAACGGTGTCGTTCTTTCAGCCGCCACCTCTCTCTGGCTCCCCATTTCATGCGACCGTGTCTTCACGTTCTTCCGTGACGAAACCATGCGCTCACAGGTCCCTTAATCTTTTTACTAAATAATTGTTTTGTTAAGTTACATTATTTTGTGATGTAATATATTAACTCGGTTGATATATAGTGGGATGTTCTTTCGAGTAATAACTCGGTGCAAGAGGTTACAAGCATAACGAACGGATCGCATCCCGGCAACTGCATCTCTCTCCTTCGCGTAAGTTTTCATTTATTTTCATAACAAAATATCATTTTCTGAGCAAGTATTTGATCAATATTATTAATACACTGTCATTGAAACATCTTATTGGTTAACAGGGTTTGAACGCGAGTCAGAACAGCATGTTGATACTGCAAGAGAGCTGCACGGACGCATCAGGGTCCATGGTGGTCTACGCACCGATAGACCTTCAATCCATCAACATTGTGATGAGCGGTGAGGATCCGTCCGGCATCTCTCTCCTTCCGTCAGGATTCACGATTTTGCCTGACGGCCGACCAGGCGGGCCGACAAGCGGGGCCTCTTCTAGCTCCAACCCAATGGGAGGTTCAAGCTCGTTTGGTTCTTTAATAACCGTCGCGTTTCAAATATTAGTTAGCAGTTTGCCCTCTTCAAAGCTTAATGTCGAGTCGGTTTCTACAGTGAATAATCTTATTAGCACGACTGTGCAACAAATAAAGGCGGCCTTGAATTGCCGGAGTGGTTGAGTTTGTTAATGAGTGTGAAATGAATAATATGGAAGGATGCATACAAAGGGAGATGGGATTCTTCAATTTGGCATTCAAGTTTGGCCTTTTGAGTTGGTGCAAGTCTCTTCAATGCATCTCGTAATTTCTTCTTTATTTCTCTCTTTTCTCTCTCTGATTTTTCTGAGAGTGCCATCAAAGAGATGCTGTTCATGAGGCCAGACTCATTACACCGAGCTTTAATGGAGATTTACAGGCGTCAAGTCGCATTTAATATCCATCTCCCTTTTTAGTTTATTTTCTCTTTTGTTTTTGTTTTTGTTTATGAAAGTGGGGAGTCAAGAACGCACCATGCTTGTCTTTTCCTTGCTGCCATTACTCTCTCTTCACTTCTCTCTTCTTTTCTCTCTTTATCATTTCTGTGAGGCAGCAAGGATGAATGGTTCGGGTATTGACTTCTTGTCCATTAATGTTGACTAATGAACATTATTATTCATTGAAATCTTAGATTGCTTTCTTTTTGTGTGCATTTATCTCATTTTTTTTATTTATGTATGATTATTTTTATGTATGTTGCTTTGATTTTATTGCGTTGGGTTTATGTCAGTGATGGGACCTTTAAAACTGGTAATGTAATGTAATGAGCCTTAAAACTCGGTAGTGATTGCAAGCAGTCAATGTTACAACTGCTTCTTGTACGGAGACAGATAGATTACATATTTCCTTACAGTGTCATTCTTAAATTTGTCTCAAATTTAAGTATGATATTGATACTTTCATTTCCCTATGTTTTTAGTTAACTGGCTTATATAACTATTAACTTACCATGAATCCACCATCCAGTATTTGGGTCCTGACAAGAGTTGAAATTGCAATTTGTTGGTCACATTTTTTATATATGTATTTTTATCTCATCCATGCTTCTTGCGCAAGTTAAGGGACTGAATGAGTCTAGCTAGCTTTGGAAATATAAATTATGACATGTTAAGTTGAAGTATGCTATAAGCTAGAAAACTTATGTGAGTTATCCTCTTTGTTACAAACGATGGCTTGATGTTTGTTATGTCTTTTAAGTGAGCTCATATATCTTCATCTAAAATTTTAAATCAATCTTACTAGACGCGGAATTCGTACTCCTCACCTATGAATAAATAGAGTCGGTACCATAACCACTAGTGGTGCTTTTTTACCAGAAACTGTAAAAAAAGTTCAACCAGCGACACAAATTAATAATTCATGCGTGTATCATGTGTGACGTTGATACAAGAGAACTAAATGAACGGAATATAATTTGTTTTACCAACATATTAATAGCAAATCAATAACATTATTACAAAATATTAATTATTAACAACATGTTGGGTACTAGAAAATGTCAAAATCCATGTCAACTAATGAAAACGACTCAAATATTCCTTGAAAATTTCATAGAATTGATAGATTTTGATACTGAATAATAGATAGAGAGATAAAATAATAGTCAAAATAAAATAAAAGCGATGAAATGATGAGCATCTATGATCTGTACAAGTACACAATATTTGTTGCTGCTATTAATTTCTCGCGCTGTTGCAACTGCGCATTCGTCATTATCCCTCTTAATTTGTTGTTGGCTAATTTTAATGCATCCATTAATTTGGCAATTTATGGATCATGCATATAAACAACATATGTTAGATACTATATCACTTCCTAATCTAACACCATCTTCTTTTCTCTTTTTTGAAAAAAAAATAGAGAAAATAGTATAATTATAATTGAATAACATCTAGATTCTTGCAAGTAATAATTAGTATACTAGAGATGGATAATTGTAGTATTTTACTAATAAATTAATTTTTGCTCTAAATGAAAGAAAACATGTTATAAAATAGCATTATTTTACTTTGGTAGTGTCTCCTTCAAAAAATAATACGTTGGTAGTATTGGTCAAGTTATGAAGATAAACTGAGTTAAGCTTAAATAAATATAAGTTTGAATCTACTCAACAGTCAACACACTGAATTTCTTTACTCACAAGCGGCCAAAGTACTACATAAATACATAATATAAAGTTTTAGACCAAAGCTTCAGAATCTACTTCCAAATTCCTTACAAATGCAGAATTGGCTGAGTCCTCTTAATTAATATACAGTTAGGCATTTATATATATATTAATCAATACATCATAAAAGCCGATATAATATCATCATTTATAGCTTTCTGAAATGATAAAATTGATCCAGTAACATGGATTGAATACATGGATCCAAGGGCAATGGATCCATTTTTATATTTATTCACAAATATAATTTCTTACAATTCGGTAAATATCATAAACTGGCATTGAAATTAAAAAAAAAAAATTCTGTCTGTTTCTGTTTCTGTTCCCCTTCCTCTTATTTTTTTTTTTTTTTGAATTTATGATGATTATTTGATATTAAATATATAGTATCATTGAATTCAACTATCCAGTTGACCCACATTGATGCATATGACAGAATAATAAAACCAGAGGGCCCGAACTGCAAAATTGAATTCAGTTCTTCAAATCTCATAATGGAACATAATGAAATGAAATATTAATGAAATTTCAAACTTCACACGCACCAAGGTTTATTTATATCTCTATTATCTTTGTTCAGACATACATATACATAATACTGTGTACATAATTTTCATTCAATACCCATAAAGACCGATGCTCAATAAATTTGTGTTAATAATTATCTCAAAAGATAATGAAGTTGAAATTGGTCGGAGCAGAGAAACACTAATAACTCCTGTTTTTTCAATTTTCTTTTTCATTCGGTAAAGTACTATATAGATCTTGAACTTCTCATACATCATATGTATATTGTCACAAATATTTTCATATTGGCGAATTTTTACAATTCATGTTTTATTCTTTATGCATTTTTTTTTCCTATGTATATACGTAGTTCACGCTTTATCTGTAGTTGGCGCTGACTTGTCAAAGACTCGAAAATCTCTATCATATAAGTTTTCCGTCATATAAATGAATGATATGGGCCCATTAGCATTTCAAGTATCAACCAAAAATGGATCAACTACTAAAAAGAAATTATATTCAACCCAGCTAATATAGGCCTGTGAACTATATTTATTACAAACTTCCAAGAAAAAAATTTGTAGGATTTGAATTTCTCACGTCCAATTTGGGCCGAAAAATGTAGGGCTTTCGGCCCTGTGTTAAATTTTGAGAGACTTAATTTTGCCTTTGATCAACAATATTCATATTTCACCCACGGGTTTCAACCCAAAAAAAAAACATTCATATTTCTACCAGGGAGCCAGTTCTTTTTGAATTCAGTCGCATATTTACTGTTTGCTGCATGATAATAGAAGTTTACTTACTAATAAATTAAGTCGAGTTTATCAATTTATCAGTAGATAGAGAATTCAAAGAAAAGAATGGGAGTCCATGTAAAATATCAAGAAGAAAATAATTCACACGACAAAGAAATTAATGTGGAATTAGGAAAGTAATGATAATAAATTTCGGAGTAAAGAAGAAAAATGATGATTTTATCACATGGGCTCTTAAGAAGGGAAGCAGCTTCTTTTGTGGTCCATTTTTGTTTTCCAAGCACTGAAATCAATGCAAAACTAGTCTCCTTTAAGGACCAACGAATCCAATTTCGTACATCAAATCCATAACTTCTGTTTTCATCAAATTGCAAAAATTTACAAACATGAAATAGGCCCTATATAAAAATTAGGAAACTCTTAATTGCATACTACTAAGATTACATTAAAAGTTGAAATAATGTAACCTGTCTGAAGTCTGAAGAGAAGAAGGCTGGATAAACAAGCCCCCCCACATAAACAAAAGTTCCGCCGACTTACTGAAACGCTGATTCATTCAGAACGCACAATAAACTTAAAGGACCATATATAATTTGAACATGCATTATTAATGTATTAATGCACTCATGTGATGTTAATATATGTTTGTATTATTGTTCATGTATTATAGGTTGTAGGTTATAACATCACGAACATAATGGTGAGAACTGTGCCGGACCGGTATTTCCTCTGTGTGTCGGTACAAGCCATACATAAACCAAAATTCCACCTCAGAGTCCTTCTGACAAATGTTCAGTGAAAGAAAGAAAGAAGCAAGAAACAGAACTTAGTGGCACTGAATACCATGTCATTCACATCTCAACACCTTTTTCAGTCTCTCTCTCTCTCTAGCATTTACACATTTGAATTTGATGGAGAGAGAGAAGGAGACTTGTGTCTTGTCGCACGAATCGATATATCGTAATATCCAGACTTGTTTCATCTCTTCTCTCTTTTTCAGGCTCTCAATTTACTGTTCGAAAACAGGGCAAGCATTACTGATCCTACCGGACTGTCTCGTGTGGGTTGATATATGTTATATCAAGTTGAAAATTTACTTTTATGTTTACCTTTACCGTGTCTTTCACTGTTCTTTTATTTTTCTTTAATCTTTCATTGAAAACTGAATCCCTCACTGTAGTTTCCGTGCTTTCACTTTACTGTTCAGTTGACAGTATTTTTGTATTAATGACTTGTACTGATGATTGTCGTTTGAAGTACTTGTTCAACTTTGTTTCTTATCGAAGGATTAATGGAAACAAGGGTACATAACCCAGGGATTTTTAGAAGTTATAGGGATTTTGCATTATAATAACATTAACATCCTTATTATTAGCCACATTATAGACATAATTTAAGTTTTTCCTTAGCTTATTAGTTATTTTATCAAAGTGATAAATTAAAAATTTACTTTTGGAAATATTCAAGAATATATTAGAAAAAAGAAAGATTCAAGAAAAGAAAACTTGTCATCACGTCACTCAAATAAAAATAGACTCTCTTTTAATTTATTCTTCTTTTCCAAATAAATGACTATAATCGTTAGATTTTTTTTTATTTTGGGTTTTCGAAAAGAGCTGGTAGTTAAATCAATCTTATTAAAAAAATTCCTAGAAAAGATGGTTTGACTACATACAATGACCTCGTTATGAGAGCAAAAAGGCTATTTCTTATACTAACACACCAATTCTAATAAGTTAATTAATTTTTTTTTCAACTCATGACATGATATTATTTGTCACATACACACAAAAACATAAACCAATAATTAAACCACCAATCCCTCGCCTAATTACAAATTCACAAACAAAAACAAAAAAAAAACAAATACTTTCCTTGATAATGCTAAACAACACTAAACAAACACATGCATGAATTAATTAATTCCTCCTTTGATAATTGGTCACCTCTCCTTCAGTCAAAGCTGACACAACGAACGAATTCTCTTCAGAGACTGCAAGAGGCTTAGTCTGAAATTTCTTCTTACAAGAATAACAAGTTATCTCAAGTAAAGTTGACCCAATTTGTTTAATGGCGTGGTCTCTTAAATTCTGAGCTCTACTAAGTTCTATCTGAGCCTGTTGTCTTATCCTCTTAGCCTTGAGAAACTCCTCTTCAGCTATCTCTACTTGTCTCTTCGCTTGTTGTCTCGCCTCATCTGCTCTTGCCCTCTCTTCCAAAGCCAGCATTAAATGCTCCGGTCGCATATCCTCTTTGGAACTTTCAGATGATGAAGGTCCAATAGAGAGTTGTAGTCTTGTTACGTCTGAATATTCATGTTTTGATACATGAGAAATGCTTGTAGATGGTAAGGTGGTGAAGTGAGGTTTAAAAGCGGATGGAGGGAGGAGTTGGAGCTCTCGGTTTTGCGAAAGAAGATTAGGGTTTTGATTTGGATGGATGAAAATGGAAGATGGATGAGGGATTGAAAGATTAGGCAATGAGGGTTTCATCAAGTTTGGGTTGCTTGATGGAGTTGTAGGGCTTGAGAGAGAGGTGACTTGTTGTTGGACCGTGTTGAACTCAGCACGGGCTCGACTTGCACTGCACGTATCTTGATGCTCTATGAAACTCTCTACCCTACATAAATGAATATAAGAAATTATGATCATTATTTGTGAAAATGATTAATAGTGTAATGATAAGGAAAAGAAGGTAGTGAATCAAGATTCAAGATTGTGTTTAATTATTTTTTGATATGACAGGCTTTAAAGAAGTGTGTACTAATGAGAAATTATTATGAGTGAATGGAGAAAAAGACATGGAAGCAAGACAAGAACTCGAAATTTAATGTGAAAAAATAACCCAGCTAAGCATAGAAAAGCCATTGTTCTTTTTCAGATTTTATGCATAAAAGGATTGGAACTTCGAATTCAGTGATTTACCAACTTAGTCACACAGACACAAAACAAAAAGGCTGCCATTTGGCAGTAGTCTTCATTGGAAATTGTGCCAATTTCTTTGAAGAAAAAAAATCAAGGTCCAAATAATAATGCCGTGTTTCAGTCAGCCTTGTGAGTGCTTGTCACCACTCACTCACCCACTCAATCACTCACTACACACTCAAAAACCAACAAAAATAGACTAAAAAAAGGAAAAAGAAACCTAAAAATCAGATGAGAAATTAATCTGACCTAGAGAAGACTCGCCCACAGTCGCAAGAATGACCTCTTGTTCCACACGTCTTGAGATGAGCCTTATAATCCGACTGAACTGCATAAGCCTTTGAGCATTTACCACAAACCCACTGTCTATTCCCGCTGTGCTTCCTCCTAAAATGCTTCTTTATCCCCACCTAATAATCAATCATATTATCGAATAATTAAAAATGAGAATAAATGTATAATACATTGTCATCATATATGTAAGCAATCAGATTTAATTAATTACCAGATCGCCTAAAGCGTGACAAGGATCATGATGAAGACAAGAAGGCTCAGGGCAAACAAAGACTCGCTTCTTCGTCCCTTCAGTGGTTTCTCGTTTCAAGAGCTTCCAAGGGACTTTGTGTCGACGGCGGTGCATTTGAAGGTTTTGGTCGCGCTGAAATCCTTGATTGCAGATCTCACACACGTACCGGTCCGATTCCAAAAGGGTTCTTGGTGAGAGAGATACCACCTCTGCATCAGGATCTGACGACCAAATAAAATATTTCATTAATGAAGTATTAGGGTGATTTGAATTCTGATGTTTTAGTTCTGAAATGTACCTGGTGTACCGGCTGGACGTCGTTTCTTCTTGGTGGAGATTTCCAGACCGGGGAAGGGAGGAGGAGGCGATACTGGAACTGGTACCGGCGATGGAGAGGGAGAGCTAAGCATGGCTAGGGTTTAATGGCTTTCTTCTTTTTTGAGAATGATAGAGAGAATGTAGTTTATGAAAGAGGGTTGGTATATAAATGTAAAGATCGTGCTTACAGCTAGAAGAAGAACAAGAACAAGAAAGAAGAAAAGGTGTTATTTTCTGAGAGAATTGTGTTTTTGGAGACACATAATTAAGAAGGAAGGCTTTGTATAAAGAGAAGAGAGGGAGGCAAGCCTTGTATCTATTATATTTCTCGCATTGATTCGAGAGCTTTGGTTTGGTTTATACTTGTGTAGAAATAAATAGAGAGAGAAGGAGAGACTGAAACGTGGACCCGACCTGACAGAAATAAAGCTCGCTAAGAAACAAAGGTTTCATCATGATTTCGTCCCTCTCTCTCTCTCTCTCTCTTCATCAGTAAATTACATGCATTAATTCAGTCTATCAAAAATACACGTGAGCTTTCTTCTATTTCTCATTCTCTCCTTTTCAAGAAAAATGCAGAAGTCCTGAAGTCTTACAAAGTTGTATAATTTTTTTCTTATCAAGCCATCAAAATGTATGCTCAATATAACTGGACATGTCCATTATATTGAAAAAAAGAAATCATATTTCAGTTTTATATAAATCCGGATTATATGAAAGTAATGATGGTTAAGTCCGTGCTTAACGCTATTACTCATTGTTCTATCTTCTTTCTTACATACGTTTCTCAAATTAAGAAAGAACAATAATTCAAATCAGTTTTTTATATAAAATAATTCAATTCAGTTAAAGCTACTCGAGCTGACAGTAAGTTGTGACTATACTTGGCTCTAACTCGTTGTGTATGACTATTATTTGCCACTTTTGAGCTTTAGAGATATGATATCATTACAAAGTTTTATTTTTGTAGAAATTTTGAGCGTTAGTAAGACTAAACAGGAGTTCTTTGGTCTTTCTTTCTGGCGGGTTGTGGGGATTCTTAAGCAATTCTTCCAAGAAATTATACCTAGTTCTATTTTGGTGTTTGGATCAAAGTTTTTTTTTTCTTTTTTAGTGAAACAAAGGTAAATAGATGGTTTTCTCTAACAGAAAATGATTAAATAAATCCAGAAAGAAAGAGACAAAAGGGTGCAATAATACCATATGCTCGGTGTAGTTGCAGGGTTGAGACATTATAGTACAAAGTTGTTTTCCAAAATGCATTTTTTTTGTCATTTTTAAGGAAAAAAAAATTATATTTATTCTTCTTCATTCTAAAAAGATTTTGTCATTTTTAAGAAAAATATCTGAAACTCTCCTACAAAAAAATGTCTAAACTTTTCAAAGAAAAGAGAAAAGAAAAATGTATGAAAATATTTGGAGCTATTAATCTGTAATAGAAAAAACTAATTATGTTTTCACTTGGCGGCTGGTGGTGATAATTATGACTGTTTCCCCTTTATTTTTTAATTAGACAAGTGTTAACATGCAGCGATTCAGATCGTCTCAATTCTATACAGAAATGTAGACACGTAGCATGACTAAAACTTAAAATTATTCTTTTTTCGACATATAGTAACATTATTCTAAAGCATAGAAACTTGAATTTTGGATTTTGTTAACTGAGATGTCCAATTTGTTTATTTACACTTACCTGTTTCAAAAAGTTCCACCGAACTATTTTGCTAATAGTGTAATTACAAGTTATATTTATAATGAAAATGTATAATATAGAATTTGTTCAAAAACATAAAAACAGAAGGAAGAAATTATTCTCCCTACCTTGTTGCCACTGAGCGACTCAGAGCTCCTCCATGAATAAGTTAGATTAGAATCAATTGGTCCAATCAAGAGTAGGAGCCTTTCTAACCATGCTTTCCAGACATAATTAAGGACCACATCTTGCATTCATCATTTGTTTAAAACTACTAATTACCTTACAAAACTAATACGTGCAAGTAGGAACTGTACTGTGCACAACTTTTTCCTTCAAGATGCGTGAAAAAAATTCAAAATGTGATGTCTCAAAAGCCTTAAAAATTATTTGTAGAATTCATTAATTACCATGATTTATTAAATTAACAACAGTATCTCTAAATATAAAAAAATGAAGGAAATCGAGAACCTACGAGGCAATTGAGGTATATATTGCAAAAAAGAAAACTGATGAAATCAAGAGGAAATGCTATTGCATGTGGGCTTGAGAGAAAGCGATTTATTCGGATATAGAAAAAGTAATTCAGTCATCTCACTTTGATTTCTTAAATGAAAGAAGGCTTGGCTTTTCTATGTGTTTTCTTCCTTTCTTTTGTTTTGTATATTTTTGGTTTCTTTTGGTTTGTTTATGAAGTTGGAGGAATGGGGGGATGATGGGCGCACGGATCTTCACACATGCATGCATTCTCTCATTATTAAATTATTTAAATGCTGTATTATGTATGATAACTTAATTTTTCATATTACTTTGTCGGGATCAGTTAAATATATTTGAGTTACTGAAATCTATGTTTTGTTTTAAGAAAACAACAAACAATTTGTGATTCTATCTGTTAGTATAAGTAAACATATATTATTATATAGGTTTATGTCTTCTCTTTCATTGTTAGTTGTTAATCCAACATTATATATGTAGTCCTATATGTTTTTTCCAGCTGGGCGGTGCCCCAAAAACTACCGTCGTCTTGAGCAAACAATAGCACATTTGAGCATTGACACGGTCCATAACACTTGCTAGCTCGAGCGGTAAATGCAAATACAATTTTTGTGTATCATATATTTAGCAAAATTAATCCACCTACAAATTGTGGATTCTATATGCAAAAATATTATATGAGTATTTCATATTTTTGATGATTTATAAAAAATATTTGACACTTAAGATAAGAGAGGGAGTTAGTAAATTAGTTCATTGGAGTTTTAGTAGTCATAACTTTATTTCTAGGATAATTATACAAAAAATAATTTGATTCCAAAAATCAAGATTAGATTCATAATAGTTCATTTTAAGGTGGAAATCGAAAAATTAAAAAATTAATACTTTCATAATAGTGAAAGTAAGTATTAGTAAAGTTGTATCTCATCAATTCTGAGACAAATCGACTGAATCATATTATGAAAGGGTCGATATTGCAAACTATCAAAAGATGTAGGGCCATAATGGACAAGCTACACAAAAGGCTATACAAGAAGCAAGGTTTGTTGCGTCGGAGCAATCATTCATCCGAGCCGCCTTGAAGAAACATGAAAATAAAAAGGCATATGCCGACTAATCCAATCATGCCATTCTTTTTAAACTCAGATTTTGTTCTGAATATGATCTCAGTTTCTACGGATTTTTATTAATTTACATCCTTCTCACTTTCGAGCAAACTTCCCTTCTAGTCCTTTGGTGGGTGCATTTGTTTTTAATTTATTTCGGTTCTATGTTTGTATGATCCAAACCTTCGAATTAATTTCTTTTTTTTTAACTGGCATGAATACTTGGAATTAATTTCAACTAAATTAGGAGAAAAAGAAACAAAAAGGACCTTAATAATGAAGTAAAGTACTGACAGGCTGTACAGTAATTACTTCTAAAGCGAGAAACACTCATCAACTTTTTCATTATCTTTTCCTCATGCTGACAACTTTTCTCTGATAATTATGAACCAAAATAGTAGCCTGGCTTGGCTCATATACAGAAAAGCCTTATCCATTTATTCATTGAATTTAACCAATCAATTCCATTCTACATCTTTATTTTATCTATGAAGTATGATGGTATTCAATTTAATTTATGATAATAATTTTTTTTCTGAAGGAAAACATTCAATATTTCTTTCAAGTTTCAATCATGGCATAATAATTAGACCAAAGTGATGACCATGGTCCTAATATTTTCATCTATTCATAATGATATACTTTTGGCTTTATAGCCCCTTCTCCTCCTAGTCTAGATATTAATATCATATCGATAATATTTTTTTAGACTCATTTCGATAATAAAAAACAAATGTTCATATCAAACAAATTAAAGTATTTAATATCGTTATACTGTACAAGAATAAATTACATTGGACAACTTAGCTACTGTGTTGTGACACCTAACATGATAATTAGTGAGCCAAGCTAGGCTCTATTTAAACTGTTTGGCTCTCTCTCTTTCCAGACACAACACACAGATCCAAGAAAGAAGAGCTAAGGGAAAGAGAGAGGCTTGAGAGAGAAAGATGAACTCGAAGTTGGTCCCAGTCAAGTCTTGCCCTTTTATCTCATTATATATGTCTTTATATACTGTCTATAGTGCTCTTTAAGTACAAGTATAATCAAACAAAAGACTTATTTGTTTGATTATAGCACTAAATTCTCCTATGGCCTCTTTGTATGCAGACATTTATCCGGCTTATAACTGTATTATTTATGGTGTCAATTCACAGGCATAAAGCAAATGTGAGTTAATAAATGAGCTCATATTTAAAAGAGAATGATTGAAATGTTTAGAATGTTCCTTCAAAAAAATTTGTTTAGAATGCATGAAGTTAGTATAGTATTATATCATAAACTTTCGTTTATTTAATTAAGACTATAGAAAAATTATGTTTTCTTATAATTTAATAGTGTGTAAAAGTAAGAGATTAATGAATTGGTGTATATGCTTCATGTTCATGCAAGACACAATAAATTTTTTTTATTGAATAGAGAACTCTTCGTCACATTTCTATTTTTGGTATCAATTAGAATTAAATTCACAATCTATAATTTGTAATGCTTTGCACTTAATTAATAGATCATGAGTCCGTTGGCAAGCCACAATAAATTGAGAGTAACATTTACTTTAACAGATCATTTCTGCCGTCAAAATCACGATGAAGCCAATGTCTGACTTTGTCTTCTTCTCCTTCTCCACACACAAATAATATTCTCAAAACAAAATCGCACACGAAGACAATTTTTTTGTAAAAAAAAAGAAGGGATAAGATAATTGCGAGTAAAAGAAGTTATATCTGGTATGGGGCTTCTGATTCCTTTTTTAACCAGCTTTAATTGTTAAACTTTTTATCTCTATCTCTCAATTTTTTGGCCTCACGTGAGGATGAAGACACTTGCACGTGCCCCACTAGTTCGACAAACTCGAGTGGTGCGTTTCGTACTTCAGATCATGCAGATCGATCGCATAAAACGCCTTCATAATCCATGCATATCCCAGTTCCCATGTTTCTAAATGTAATTTGTAAATCAAGAATATAGTTTTTATTGCATTCAAAGCGTATAATTTTACTTGATCCTGAACATAATTTTTTTCTATTTAATTATCCTAAGCATATATCATATTGAATATTAAACTATTCAAGTTTTGCCTTTTGAATCTTTGATGGCATACACATTCACATAGCTCATAAATATTGAAGATGTAACTGGATTACGGTAAAGAAATATAATCATGGGTATAACTTGTATTTGAACTATTAAAGTTTTAATGGCATACGCACATAAATATTGAAGATGAAAATAGATTATGGTGAAGAAATACAATCGTCGATGTAACTAGTATAAATTATGGATTATTCGTTCAGTATAAATTTAGTTCTGTATCATCACCACCTTTGTACGTAGAAGCTAGCTAGCCATGCAAAGACAAAACGATCATACGCACACGTGGCAAGCTAGATAGATATCTTTTTCTGAATAGGAGGCAAAATGGGGCCACCTTTATAGGATTTTGAGCTGGCAATTTAGACCACGGAGCCCATCTCCCCCTGTCTAGTGGGTTCCATAGCCTCTCTCTCTCTCTCAATTCATCTCCCAACAATTAGGATGGTGATGAAAACATTCTAAACCTTGGTCGTTTTCTCGTATTGACATTAGCTCTAATCCTCTTCGTTCCAACTAAACTGGACATCTTCATTTATCTAAATTAAGTTCTCCAATTGTTGTGATTAATTGAGAGGAAGAAGAAATGAAGGAAGAGTGGTGATATTAATTAGGCCAATGATCATGACCGTTCATTGATAAATGGGGCAGATCCACCTCTTAATGCCGGTTGACCTCTGCCGTCTGATTGGGATGTTAATTTTGTAATCTTCTGCTTATCCGGATCCAAAAATATTATACTCTCAATAATTAATATATCGTAATAGCACTAGAGAACTATAGACATGTACATGAAATGAAATGAAATAATAATTATGAACAAGGTGGTGGGTCGGACTGGTACTGTCTAACATTGAAATGGGCCCGGTTACGAACCCTAATAAATGTTTGTACATGCGTGTATAAGAATCTGACAGCGTCGTATTCTTCAGGTTTTGATGCCTTTAGTGGCCACAAAACAAATCTAGCCTCCATTTGCTTTGAAAAACTGATCTCACCTCAACTTGTGGGATCCAGTTCTTTTGGATTTCATATAAAAACTGATATAAGCTATATACACTTCAAGGATCTGTATAAACATGTTACTTTGTACTATTTACATGACAAGAGATGAATATGAGATTGCATTCATAAAAACATCTTGACTGAAAGTGAAGTAAGATTAGCATGACGTGAGAGTTTCAACTAATGGCGATGTCCAGGGGGGATTTTTTTTAGGGACCATCCAGAGGGGGGATTTACATAGAAAAATGAAAAAGAAAGGGTGATTAAGGCCAATTACAAAAGGCTCCAAGCTAGAAACAGATCTCCATACAGTACGTATAACACTTAAGCATATATAGTGGCTTTGTGTGTCTAAGTCTAACCTTTGTTATTTTGTTAGTAAACTAATTGCATGAGACCGTAGTTACTCATATGTCGGCTATATTGCTTATTATTCGGTTAATCATTTTTTATTGGTATTTATATAAAGAATATTTTCTTTCAGTAAAACAGAATTTAATCATATAATCTTCTCTTCATTATATGATTTTTTATGGCATTTGCTGTTATATAATTAAATTAAAATAGAGTACATTTTTTATCCTGTTTTGAATTTAAAAAGAGAAAAGTCCAATTTTGCCCCCTCAACTATTTAATTGGCTCATTTTTGGTCCCTCAACTTTTTATGGTGCAATTTTAGTCCCTCAACTATTTAATAGGTGGGTTTTTTGTCCTTTCATCCGTTAAGTGCTTAAGTGTCCGTTAAATATAACACATAAGCAATGACGTGACATATATTTTTAACACATACACAATAACGTGTTAACTTTTATATAACAAATAAACATGCATAATAAATATACATTTTTTAATAAAAATAATATTTTAAGAAAAGAGGGGAATTAATGAATTTTTTATTTTTTTCAAACATTTGTCACGTTACTAATGTCACGTCATTGTTTACGTGTCAAATTTAATGGACACATAAGCACTTAACGGATAGATGGACCAAAAATGTACTTATTGAATAATTAAGGGGCTAAAATTGGACTAATAGAAAGTTGAGGGATAAAAAATGAGTTAGTTCAATAGTTGAGGGGGCAAAAATGAATTTTTCTCCTTTAAAAAGAAAAGAAAGCTTTTAGGCAACACATGCTGACCACATCAAAGTCCAACTCGTATATACTATATATACTTGATATAACTATTCAGTTTCCATTTCCAAAGCATAGCTGAAAATATACGAGTCATACGCGACAGATATTGTCTATGTAGTTCAAGGCAAGTGGCTCTATATAATTACAAACAAAAAAAAATAAAGAATTGGGTCTATAATTTCAGATACTTTCTTTTTCTTCACTACAAGTCTACATCTCGCAACATATATACATACAGTTATAGTAATTTACAATGGATTACTAAAGTATACTTTAGTTTTGTGTCCTCTCTTCTTTTAGGCGACACTAAGATGACACCCTTTTCAGATAAGCTACCTCCCCATGTGCACATCCATAGTGGTGGTGGATCATTCCACATGAAAGACAAAAGAAATAATGAAACAAAAAGAGAGAAATAAAGGTGCATCTTTTCCTTGTTAGAGAGAGAAAGTGAGAGAGAGAGGTTGGAATGTGGAAAATGAAATAAAAGTTTGGTAACTAAAGGGGCTAGTTACAGAGGAAAAGTTGTTCCTAAGTTTGAGAGAGACAAGTGAAGGTGCACTTACTGGAAAAAAGAGAACACAAGTGAAGAATTAAGATGCACTAATTACTGGAAATGAAAAGAAGACGATTACAAAGTTGGCTTTATATCATATATAAGTTTGTTTTGGCTTGTCTTTTTAGTGGTACAATAAATAGTTCAGCCTTTTCTTCATTAATGGAGAGTTTGTTAAACTTGTCAACTATCAAAACTTTATATTTATATTTAGTCTATGTTAGTTTGTAAGTTTTGTTTTGTTTGCACGAAAATAGCATTAATTAGTCATCATGTTATATATACAAGTATAAATTACAAAACATTCAAAATTTTCATTCATTTTTTCGCTAATTGGATTCAACAATGGATGTAGATATGAATCATACGATACTGGTAGAACATTTTAAACGGCCTAATTGACTATAGCATGTGTGTTGTAAAGGCTTCTTCTTTTGTTACAAAAGGAATCGTGTGACCACAGAGTCCAAAAGCAATCCATGTGATGCCATAACACAAACATGGACACTTGAATTAATGGAATCCCTTTATCTCAATTCATTCTTTTTAAAATATTTCCCCCCATGCATTCTTTGGAATGTATGTATTTAAGCACAATTAAATACTTATTTATTTATTTATTTATTTATTGCAACAGACGACTATTTCAAGGTTTGTGGCTAAAAGAAAGATATATCCCAAAATTCAATCTACGATGCCTAATATCAGAACAAAAAGAAAAGAAGGTTTTGGAGAGAGACATGAATAAACAATTGGTTGAAGCATGTGGTTTGGTTAGAAAAAGTAAAAGCTTTTTGTTCAATAATAAGTAAGCTTAACTAATTCTATGAATAGTGTCAAAAGTTGTATGGTGGCTTTCAATCAATCTCATGCGATTGATTAAATATTTAAAATGGTTGTTACCAAATGATTAATGCTCTCCTTTTCAAGCTCTAATTCTATTAGCAACTAAATTTGCTGAGGCCCAAAGCCCAAAAGACCATTTGATGAATCAATTCAAAACCTTGACTAATTCTTACAAAGAAAAACAAAATAAAAAACATGTCTCTGCTTATTTGCACGCTTTGTGAAATCCGAGTCTTCTCCAATGGTACCTATCGGTTTTTCTCACTTTCTATTCTTTCAAATTTCATGTTCATAAATGGATTTGGTTGTGAATGGTGTTTGATTGACTTGCAGGAGAAGGAACAAGGTGGATATGTTGATTTGAGGGGTTCAAGTTTAGAGAATGATGATAATACAACATTTTTGGCTGATAAAGTTCGTTAGAAGCCGGTCAAGCGTTTTTCCGAGCCGTCAGATGAAGATCAGCCTGCTAAATTTCCGCTTCCAAGTTTTACTATTTTAACTGTACGAGAATTAAATATTAATCACAATAACTAGTTATAAGGTTAGTCTCATTTATTTATTTATTTATTTAATTTTGGTTTTTTGTTATATTAGGAGGGCAGGAAATCAAGCCTGAAGAACATTCAACATGAAGTTCATACAAAGAAAGAAGGAAACAAGACAAACAAAACTTCTCTCTGAAAGAAGATAATAGTAATAATAAATAATAATAGAGCTTGAAAGATTGCCTTGTGTGGATTTTTTTTTTTTTTTTGACGGCGCCTTGTGTGGATTTATTGATGTATTTTAAGTTCATAATTTTCTTTTTTAAGTCTTCAAAGTTCAGACCAAATGAATGTAAATGATTTGCTTGAATTAAAGAAAATTAGCTTACTATGCTTTTACTGAAAACAGTCTTATAAATATCAATCAGTACAATTTTAGAGGAGAAAAAAAATCAACAAACCTGGCTTGAAATTAGGCTAGAAATAAATCTTCAGAAGAAAATAAAAAAAATGAACGGTCATTTTGAAGTTTAATATGCATGCAGCAATATATCCTTTTTGCAATTAACATGTAATTCCAGGACTTCTTACTGCAAAAAAATTCACAAGCATCATATTAGAATATCATTTAAAACTCCTTTTATTCAACTAATTTCTGATAATTTGGTTTCTTTAGCTCTATTATATTATATAAGTATGATATAAACCTCTAATGTGGCTTTAGCTTCTGAGTCAAAAGTCTTGCAATAAATCTCATAGTTTGTCTCAGCTCCAATCTGATAAATATATATAGCAGACCAAATCAAAATCAAACCAGTAATTCAAATTTCAAATCAAAATTTATACCATATTGTCTGTTCAGTACCTGTATATTTACCCTTGTTGGTGAAATACTTGACATTACATATCTGCATTAATCAAATTCATACAAATTTCATTATAACCCGTTTACAATTATATCATTTCAACGTAAAATGTTAGTTTAGTTACCGTAATTTATTCGTGTAGAAATTCATCGCAACCAAATTCACCTTTTGAACTGTCAGCATCACAGCTCTCATCTCATTCTACAAAAAAGAAAAAAGAGAAAAGAACAAACTTGCAAATTCTTAAGGGCCAAAAACAGATTCTCAAAATTGAAAGGGCATTAATGCAAATTTACCTTGCGAGCAATAAGTTCAACAAGTTGCATTAAAAACTTGCCCAAACCTTTTCCTTTCACAGAAGACTCAAGTTGCAATTCATACACATAAACAACCGGTAAATCCTCTTCAACTACAAATCTGTAATGCACGAATCCCACGAGTCGATCTGAGCCGTTCATCTGTTCATCAATGGCCGATCTCTCACCTGATTTTTGTTTGATAAAAATGTACCGAGCTTCAGAGTTGACCATTTCACGCCTTTTCACTTTTTCTTCTGTTGGCCATTCTTCGCCGTATGGTCCCTCCATGTTTAACTTATAACATTGGAATTGATGAAATTTCAGAGATAAAATTAACACTTGAGCAAAGTGAGATTGTAATTGATATATCAGTGCAATTACCTTCAAAAGATTTTGAATAAATTTCTTCGCTGAGGAAGAGAGCTGGTCCCCATTTCCAGACTCCAAGTAGACTGAAACGCCTGAAAAATCAAAAGAAGAAAAACACGTCCCTTTTCTTTGAGTAAATAAAAATGTTTCACTTTGTGCCAATAAAGATGTTCATCACTGTGCTCACCATTTCTTTGGTAATGACAGAAGGGTGGAAAGGAAGCAAGATGATCCTTCACTGAAGCAGCCTTCTTAATCATTTCGTCAACGGCTTTCTTTCTCTCCAATAGCTAGAAAATTTACCAAGTTACGACGAGCAGATTTCAATGGAATAAATCAGAAGAAAAAAAAAAGGAAGGAAGGAAGGGGGATTTAGTGTACCTCCTTTCGTTTGAGCTTCTTCTCTTTGGAGCTGCTCTTATTAGACTGAGTTTCCATCCTGGCGCGCGAATGATCCCTAGCCGGCGGCGAGTGACTTGGCTGGAGTTGGAGTTTGTTGCGTAGACAACTCCGTGATTAGTGTTTCGGTAATCCAGGATTTCAAATCTCGGTTTCACAGCTGCATTCATATTAAGCAGGCCTTGCGATTTCACAGATGCCTTTATATCAAGGAGGCCTTGATTCAAACAGGCCCGTTTTTCATTTTGGGCCCAATTGATTCATAAAGATCCATTGAAGAGCACAGTTGCTTCCCTCAATATATTATATTCGTAGTTTCGCCGATGTTCTTAGTTTTGCCGGCTTATCTGGTTAGAAATGGAAAATTAGTGTACTCGGATTCGGAATGAGAGGAATAAAAACTGAATTCAAGTCGAGAAAAGATTATGAATTCAAATCTTCACAAAAATTCAACTAAGATTAAAACGATTCTTGTCAAACGTATCCAGATACCTCAATTCACTGATCGATATTTCAGTGTCACAGACTCTAACAATATCATGAACCATGAGCTAAAACTACAAGACACCTGACCTCATGAATAACAACAACAAACATCTGAATTAAACAGAGAAAATTATTACATCCACCTTCCTAATCCTCTCTACCTTAATACATCAAAAAATCTGTCAGAAGAAACAAAATCATGTCTTAATACAGCAAACGCCTAAAAAACATATATCAAACTAATATACACTCTCATCCAATCGTTGGGCCTCCTCACTTGCACTCTTTTCTTCCAAGACGAACAAACAACTAACTCGCCTTGCAACTCCAAGACGACCCGGCGCAGACCCAAAGTGTACGACGCCTTAGCTTCTTCTTCTTGTTCTTCTTCTTGTTCTTGACTAGATGGACTTGGCGAGGGCGCTGACGTCCAAGATCTTGACGCCGTAGGACGAGCCGTCGAGCTTGACGATGCCCTCGGAGCCGTCGACTCCGATAAGCCTCCCTGTCGTTCCCCTTTCGCTGCCGCACAGCACCTTGATCTTGTCCGACTTCTTCGGCCGCACCACCTCCACCTCTGCTGGCGACACCGTCACCACATCTCCGTTGCCGGAGGATCCCAGGGCGATCTTATACGATCCATCCTGGAAGATTCAAAGTTAATTATTTAGCTAGTTTTCCTTTTCTATAGAGATTTATAAAGGAAGGATATTTAAATTCGTCAAGTATGGTTAAAGGAAATATGAGCAACACATACAGGTAGGATTTCTCTGACAACAGCTATTTGGGAGTCAACGTTGACCAAAACGTCCGGCACCAAAAACACTGGCTCTCCTTCGCCACCTGCATCATAGCACAAGGAAGAGACAGCAGTTAAGAATAATATACACCGCCAGATAAATAAATCCAAAGAGACTGATGATAAAGTGAAAGAAAAGTGAAGAAGTAAAAACAGATGACAAACCAGCCATAGGTGACATGGCGTCCAGGTTGCCAGGTGTCATGGGCTGACCGCCAGGCGTGCCCGGTAAATACGCAGCTGAGCTCGGAGTCATCGGTTGCCCCACCGGAGTTGAAGGCACGTACGGGCTCGGAGCATTTCCTACAAAACAACAAAAAGAAGGGGTTAGGGTTTAGGGGTTTATTCAGTAAAACATGTAGAATAAACAAGAGTATAGATATGATCAGAAGGTTACCATAGCTGTTGTTGCTAGGAGTGGCAGGGTCATTGAAATTCCCACCTGGCGTATTGGCCCAGCCTGATCCGGGTGTAGGAGCTTCGTACGGTCGTGCTGGCGGCGTCCCTGGCTGTAGTCATTAAAATTTAGAAACAAGTTAATTAAGCAAAAAATTATCTCACATTTTAGCAAAATGAAAAAAAGATAAAGAGAGAGAAGTGGGTGCATACGTGGTAGGTAGGACTGCTACCCCATGAGCCAGGGTCGGCATCATCCCAGTTGTCCCTGAAATATATAAATAATGACTTAATATCAAAACAGGCGTCTGGTTTGAACGGAGCGAATTCAATTTAATCTGAATAAATTTTGCCGAGTAAAAGGAATAATAAATGAACGAACCTGGGAGGACTCATGGGATGCCAGGCGCGACTGTGCATAGGCGTCCTCATCCCGTCATGAATAGGTGTTGCTGAAAGTATCACACAAAAAGGAAATTAAATAAAGGGGGCTTAATACTAAACTTGTTCAATTGAAGATAGAAAATTATGGAATACTATAAGCAAATAAAACGAAAAAATAAACTCTAACCTGAAGGATCACGCATGGGAGTCTGAATAGGATGAAGAGGCGTTCTTGATGGATGCATCGGAGTCTCCCCACCCAATGAGTATCTCGGCTCCCTGATTGATGCATTCACACGATATTGAGTGGTAACTCTAAATAAGTTCTTCTTTGATAGATAGGAAATGTAGAGTACGAAAGTAAGATACCTGAAAGGAGTGGCGGTAGTGTTGGTATCAGCAATCTGATCTCTGTTAACTGCTCATTTTTGCCAATCAGCCAGTATTAGACAATAACAATATAAAACCACATTAAGAGAAAATATTGATAGATAGAGAGAGAGAAAGTATATGTGTACCAGTGACGTTCTTCATCTGAGAGTCGAGCTCAACACGAACAGTACTACCCTTGACCTCAGTAACACGGCCACGGTAGCCTTTAAAGGGGCCCGCTTTGATCCTCACGCATTTCCCCACCAATTCGTTTCCGTGCCCTCTTCCTCCTACTCCCCGGCCTCCTCCAAACCTCCCACCACCACCACCAACTGCATCAAATCAAATAATGTCCTTACCTTATTATAACAACTATTAACACAATATTATTATGTTTTTATTTTCAGGGGGCTGAGAGAGAGGGTTGCATACAGTCTCTAGGAGGTCCTCTAGGAGGCAGCCGTGCTGGCGACTGGAAAACATTCGACGAGCTTCTCAGAGCACCGTATCTTGAATCCAAATCCTGTAATGTAACAAACCAAAATAATCAGTTAAAATTCTCTTATCTAACGATTTTATTTTTTCACATGCAGTTCTATAAAACAAGCATACGTTTGATGATCGGTTAGAGTTGGAGCCGCCAACAAGCAGACAGGACAGGGACTTAGCGCAAATAAAGCCGGCGTGTTCAAGGTGGTGCCTATCATGTATGAACAGTATCCCCTTGTATATGTGCTCCACTGGCCCTTGTTTCCCCTGAATTATAAATAAAATAATAATTAATATAAACATACACACACACAACTAGCATAGAATAAATAAAAAAATGGATTGTGGAATGTGTTTAATTAACCTTTAGAGGGCCTTCAATGACCCTAACAATATCCTTAGATGAAATTAGGTTGTTGGAGCGGTCTTTAGCGTTGGTCCGCCTGTCAAGCTTGCTTTTAATCTCTCTTAGTTTCACAAGCACCACTTCAGGCCGGTCCGGTACCCCTTTCAGAACCTATTGTTTCACGATTTAATAAAAACAAATTAGACTGTTTCAAATGTAAAGATGCAAAAATGGAAATTATGAGTTTCATTCATTTCTTACCTGAAATGCTTCGCTCTCCACACGTACAATCACACCAAATGACATGTTGCTGCACAAATAACAATAACACAATAAGAATTACAACAAAAAAATATTCGTTATGATATTATGATTTGATCAAGTATCAAAAAGGTCTTACTCAAGTAGTACAAGGTCGTGCAACTCATAGTCCCCGATCCGCGTGACACCTGTCGTAATCTCTGAGCTCTCCACAACATCATCCGCAAACACATCAATCTGCACCAAACAAACCAAATTAACATCAAATCATTGTACAACAACAATTACTATAAAACTGTGAAATTAAAAAAAGGCGAAATAAATAAATAAATAATGCGTACATGCTTCTTAAGAACATCAGACAGAATGGTCAAAACATGACCGTCCACTTTGACAACCATCCCAGTCGATCCCTCCTGCTTGCCAGACACCACCTTCACATGGTCCCCCAGCTTGAAATGCTTGCACAGCTCCTTCTCCTTAAACGCCAGCGTTTTACCGAGCGTCTCATCCTTAGGCTTGATATGCACAATATCCTCCTCCACTTTTTCAACCCAGCCCTCGAGATTCTTCAAATCGCCGCGCACCACAACGACGGCGTCGCCTTTCATGAAATGGCCCTTCTTTCGGCTGGTGAAGAGGGTCGAGACGTCGCCGTTGCCGTCGTCGCCGGGTTTACGGAACTTCTCGAGCTCGTCGAAGGAGGGGTGGATGTTGTTGGAGTAGATGGACTTCATCGAGACGGTCTTGTAGAGGAATCCGTCTTTGAACATGAGTCCGTCCACCATTTCGTAGTACTCGCGTGAGTCCTTGTCGAACCTTCTCTCTACTCGGATCCTCATCTCCCTGGTTGGGGAAAAAAATTATTTATCAGGAATAATAATATTATTAATAATATTTGACTGATTTTGTAGGGGTATTGGTGATATTTTATTTCACTTTTTGTAGGGGTATACGTGAAATTATGAGGTTTCGCAGGGGTACATATGAAATTGGGCCTAATAATAATATAAAAGAGAAAAGGGTAAAGGAGGATTGAATACCGGGCCTCCTCAACATTGAAGAATCTTGGTGGAGGTAAAAATGCCTTCTTTTTTGGCACTTCGCGACCTTCCTGAAAATATTAGCAACTCTCATTTAGTATCACAACATCATTATTACTTCCATGTAATAATTTAAACTCATAAGATATTACTAAAACCAGATATTTTTTAGAGAAAAAGAGATACCAGCTTATTAGCGAGCATTTGCAAATCAACCCTAGGAATGAGCTTCACAGTTACCCTCTGCCGTACATTATCAACATCAACAACCTAACCATGCAATAAAGGTCAGTCAAAAACCATACAAAAATAAATAAATAAATAAATAAATAAATAAATAAATAGGTGGAAAACTAAGCATTACCTTAGCCAGGTCGCCTTTATATACACCGATTTTCATGCGAACCCAAGTGTCTCTAGTGAGGTCCACAGATTTGCTCTCAACCGACAAAACATCAGTCATTTCCTTTATAGGCACCAGCATGATTTTCGCTGAAGAGAATATGTTTCTTAACCCGTTGCAAGCCTGAAAATTACCAAAAAAAGAATGTTGTTACGGTTTTGTAAAAAATCTGCAACATAAAAGGGGAAAAAGAAAATGCAAACCAACCTCTTTGACATGTGCTTCCTTCTCAGCTTCAACATAAATGTAGTTCTTGAGATGGTCCAATGCAATCACAGACCTGATACTCAGATCCCCTCTATCAATGTGCTTCTGCATCAGACGAATCGCCGTCTCTCTCTCCTGCCCTATCTGAAAACTCACCACCAACCAAAATCACTCAAACATCTTATATTAAACAACAAAACAATAAAAAAGTCGATTACTTAATTAATAAATTAATTGTACCTGGCATTTGACCATCCAGAGCTTGGGATCCTTGACAGAAGGGAGAAGCGCTTGCTGCTCGACATCTGTCGCGTCGTCAGCGTATTCCATCTGGCTGGGCCTGGAGTACGCAAAGTACCGCTCTTTGACTTGCCGCTCCATCTCTTCTACATCTTCTTCGTGCTCTTCGCCGATAAACGGCCGTCTTTCCCTCCTGTTTCCCGTCTCCTCACGTATATCTGCTTCGTTCTCCACTATGAATCCTGAAATTTCGGTATTTTCAGTGTTAGAAGATGTTACTGAGCTTGAATTCGTCAATTGAAGCTGATTAATTGGTAAAATTGAAGGTCTAGGGTTTGTGTACCATCTTCTCCTTCATCCTCCTCTTCCTCTTCGTCATCACTGTCAACAGTCGCCTCCAGATCAAGAAACTGCGACCCCCGTGGCTTCTTCTTCCTCCCGCCACCGCCACCTCGGCCTCCTCCGTAATCCTCATCATCATCATCATCCTCTTCCTCCTCATCATCATCCTCTATCGCCGTATCATCTATAAAATCCGATCTCGCTCTTTTCTTCCCTCCCGACGAGGATCCTTTCCCTCCCTTGCCGACGGATTTCCTCCGGCTGGTTCTGTCGTCGTATTCCTCCTCTTCCTCTTCTTCGTCTACCTCGTCCTCTTGGTACGCGTCGTCGCCCTGCTCTTCTTCCTCTAGCTCGTCCTCCTCGGCCTCGTCGTCCTCGTAGCCGCGCCGCGCCATTGACGGAGAGATTGGAGAGATGAGGGGGATTGGGGTTAGGGTTTGGAATGAGGGAGAGAGGGATCGAGGTCGAGCTTGAGGTGTTTGTGTTTGCTCTTTTTGCTACTGAGCTCCGAAAAATAGATTTGGACGGGGTTTGTGTTGTGTATAGAATAGAACATTTGTAGGATGTCTGGGCCTCTGGCCGTTATTTATTTCCTTCATTTCGAATTGAAGAGACGATACAAATTAGGAAATACTTATATATATATATATATATATATTGGAGTTTTTATTTGTTTATTTTTATATTTTTTTGCATTTTATTTTCATGTTAGATTTTTAATAAGTGAGTTTATCTTCTATATAAGTGGACCATTAAATATTATAAATATATCATAATTCATTGTGTATCATAATTTATTAATAAAATCTTATATAAGTGGACCTCTAAATATCGTTAATATTACTTAATTTGTGTAACTAAACTTTTTATTTTTTTAATGGTATCTCGGCAAGCTATCATCTTATGACGTTTCTTCAAAAAAATTATGCTAACTCTATTCTTCTCAATTTATTCCTCTCTCATTTCTCTTTTTTCTTTATCCTCATATCCTCGTAATTATTCTAATAACATCGATAATTATTATTGTATTGTCGAAAATTGAGAACATAAGACTACTTCAAATTTTTGTAAAAATCGCTCTCCAATTAAATGATAGTGTACTCTGTGACACTCATGTGCACGTGTCTGATTTGGAGATACTCTGGAATATATATACTTAATTAATCATGAACTTGATAATTCATCTAATTTGTTTGATATAATGTATTTTGAAAGAACGGAGAGGATTTGTTGTAATAAATATTGTATTTTGTAGCATACATTTGGTAAAGATATTGCAAATTCATAATTTCTATAACTTAAAAATACATATATCCCAAAATTCGTAAAATAGAAAATCAAAACATGATTTTTGTATTTTCTCGTATTAAACATTCCCATATTGATTCCACGAGCACACACACAATTTTTTTTTTTAACAAGTATATGTAAAAAATAGTTTTTTATTATTACGTTATCCCAACTAGATAAAAATATTTACTATTATTCATCATATGAAAATGTGTTTCAAGAACTAGAGACATTCGTTTTCACACTATATTCTCATAATGAGATACTAAATTACCACAGTTACTCACTAATTATAAATATCATTAACACATAAAATCATATCTTACAATTTATCTACATGAATTTGTTATCAATAAACTCCTAAATACCATAAATCACGTGTCTATCTATCTATCTATCTATTAATTACCTAAGAAGCATGAACATCATGGCCCCGTTTGGATGGAGGATAAGAAAGACATAACTCAATTATACCTCTTATTCTTTGCCAAATACATGAACTAAAAAAAGGTATAAGGAGGTATAAAAGGTATAAGCTAATAATTGGGAATATATATATTTATTTTTTACTTTATAATAATTTTTATGCTGTACTTATACATGATTATTTATATTTAGTTAATTAAATATAGCATTTTAACATTTATACAAAAACAAGGGCGGTTTGGTCATTTGGGAGAAAATATATTTTAAAATCAACACTATCATAATATTTACACCTATCATCTAACCAAACCCCATTCAAGAATAGAGGAATAGAGGAGCCCATGGGTACAAGTTGAGGAAGAATTACATATTCATCTCTTCCGATGAAAAGACTAGAAAACTCTCCAGTTCAAATCACTATCACCGCGACCCATTTCTCCAAAGAGTTAACAATCACTGGAGAATTTAAATTAGAATTAAAGTCCAATCTACCCTCCTTACACTCGGTCTTTACTCTCAGTAAATTTGCAACTGGTTTTCCTTTCCTGTTTGTTCTTTTCACCCGCGAATTCCTTTCAACCAGAGCAAACTCATTAATTAACTGAATCATAATAATAATAATTGTTTGCTCAGGCGACAATTAGCGAAAGATTTGTCAGTATCGTTTTATTAATTAACTGGTGATTTCTCTCTGGTATGAACGAGGCAGGGATTCCTCTCGACGATTTCAGATGGAATTGGATTGATTCGGGTCCTGGTATGCTTGATCTTGTTTATTGATTGATTGATTTAGAGTTTGTTAGTGGTTCAATTGATGCTGATTTTTATTTTTTTTGTTTCGATTTTGGACAGAGAGGGTCTGCAATGAGTAGCAGCACTGTCAGTCAGCATTTCTTCCCGCTCACCAGTCTACAAATCGGGTGAGCCAGATATGAATAATATGGACCGGCAAAATGTTATATTAAGAAAAAATAAAGTTTGATTATCTATTACATTGTTTGTTTTACAAGGATATGAACTTGAAATTGAGTTGAAATATTCATCCATTCGATTGATCCTGCCAGAAAACTCATAAATGTGTAAATTGTCAAATTATGGTATAAATCATACATCCACACACATTCAATTTCTCTTTGATGCAAGTAGTTGTATCAATTTGTGAAAAGCCTAACTACTCAAAATGTACTTCATACATATAAATCTTTACTGATTAATATCAAATTGCAGGGATTTGCAATCATACCTCTCACGCCTGAGTATATTTCTAACACCTAATCGGCGAAAATTCTACATTTTGGTAGACAACAGACCATGGCTGGTCGACCAAGATACAAAACCTACTCATTTATGGCAACTCATGGTCACCAAAGTAATTTAATTTCCCCTTTTTCTCTATTTTTTACTCAAAAAAATTCTCTATTTTATTAAAAAAAAAGTTCTCTTTTACTGATACTAAACTCTCTCCAATCCCATCCAGTCAAGGAGATCTCCATTCGCGAACTCCAAAACCCGCAGAAAGAGAAGCGACAGTGGAAAAAGGCTGAATTACATAAATACCCCTAGACCGAATGATGTAATAATAAACAACACAAGGTCAAAATGGTACTCTTTGTTAGACGCAGCAATGGAGCAGAAGAGAAGAACTCTTCTTCCTGTTAAAAGTTTAAAGGATTCAAAAATTCTGAACAAGGAGCTGCATAGAACTCTGTATGGGTTTATTGTGTTTGAAGTAGAATGGAATAATGTAAGAGGCATTAATTATTCCAACGAACTTCAGGTAAAATAAAAGTAATATTATAATCTTTTGGTGTAAATTATTTTTGGAAATTTGCAAAAAACCCCTGCATTATTGGAAATTGCCAAAAAGCCTCTCGGGATTATTGAAAAAATAAAAAAAGGTCCCAACTGTTAAGTTTTTAATGGTGTTAGATTAACATTTTAAAGCACATTAATTATATTATTATTATCTTTCCAACAAGCTTTTATTTGCATATTATTTACTAATGCTGTTTGTGTTTTTAAAGAATGGAGGGGCGTTTTTGCAATTTCCAAGAATGCAAGAGCTGTTTTGCAATTTAGGCATAATGCAGAGTTTCTTTGGATATTTCCCATTATTTTATCTTATTTTAATTTGTTTTTTTATTTTAGACGGATACATCAATGGCTTTAGAGACTAAGTTTATAAAAAGATGGGAATTTGAGAGTATAGAACAAGCTTTAACTTACCTCTCTTCATGGTATTCTGGAAGCTTTTACGAGCGGCATTTATTACGAGAATATTTAGAAACCATGTCTCCAAAAGGTACCAATTTCTCAAATAACCCCTCGCAATATCCACAAATCACATTTCTCAATCTCGAGCAGTAATTTTTGCAATTAAACCCTTTCAGATGATATATTCCACGACGCCCATTCTGACAACTCAACCGAATCCGAATCCGAATCCAATGAAGAAAGTCAAAGTTCAATTTCAGACGATAGTTCAAACTATACACCGCCTCCTCAATCTGGACCTTATAAAAGACGAAAAATAATGAAACATGATAAAGAATCATACAGTGAAATTATAAGCTCACCAAGATCTTCAGTCCCACAATCCTCTCCAGTCTCCAGCGATTCTGAAAACTCAAACCCCTCTTTCGAATCCACAACTTACAAAAACGCATTTATACTATTCAGATTCAACGACCCGAATTTACCCTTCAAATTAAAAGACACAATAATGTCAGATTTAAAACTTTTAACCTTACTAGAATATGGTCTGCCCTCTTGGGTAATTTTCCTCCAATCTTATCCTCTCTTCTGTAATTTATACCGTCACTGGATGTGTCCATTCGCTCGGTTTCTTTACGTAACAATGTCAATAATTACTGTATTAATCGGTTTTTACGACCTTTACAAAAACGTGCCATTGTTAAAGGTTACTTTATCTAAACTGTTCGGTCCGTTTTTCGACTGGATAGAAAACTGGGAAATGATTTCCCGGATTAAATACTTAGGAACCATGCTTTTTTTACATAATTTTGAACAGGCCGTTAAATGGACTGTTAAGGTTACGAGTTCTGTCAAGTCGGTTTTGACTGTGTTGACTAAACCTGTTGTGGGCCCGTTTATGGAGGTTTTAGAGCTCGTTTATCCTGTTTGGAATTTGTTGGTTGAAACCCTAGATTATTTTGGATCGGTTATTTGGCTGGTTTTGAGGAGTTCTTATACTGTTGTGATTTGGCCGTTTGTGTTTTTGCTCAGTACGCTTCTCAGTATCGGTAAGTTGGTTTATCACTTTGTAATAATCTTTTGGGATAAATGCGCTGTTAGTCTTGTACTTTAATTGGTTGCATGTTTAGTCCCCGTACTTTTAATTTAAATTTTTTAGTCCCTAACACCCCTAATTTTTTTTGTAAATGACTATTTTACCCTATCAATCTTTAAAACGATGTATATTTTTTTATTTTTACCAAGAAAATAAATCTACAAAAATAATAATAAATGCAATTTTTTATTATTATTGAATTTGAATAGATCATTCTATTTTGATATCTTTCAAAGGGGTAAAATAGTCATAATATAAAAAAATAACGATGTTAACTATTTCCGTTAAGTGAGAGAGAGAGACTAAACGTGCGTAATTTATAAAGTACATGGACAAAAAAGTTTAAATCAATAGCAGAGGGACTAAACATGCAACTAATTAAAACTACAGGGACTATCGGTGCATTTATCCCTGATCTTTTTCATTTTAACTTTTATATAAGTGGGAAATTCAAAATTTCCATTTCCTTTTCCTGTAAGGAATTTAATTATGTTAATATTTTTGAATTTTGTTGATTTGCAGCGAATTATGTAATATACCCAGTTGTTTGGATTTTTGAGGAAATATTGTCGTTGCCTTTTCGAGCTGTTGGTGGTCTAGCAAGTTATATTGCCACATTATTAGTTGACATTTATTATGTGTTGAAAGAAAGCTTATTGTCTCTAAGTACTGTATTTCAGTTTGGATCTGCATCTAAAACTGCTGTAACTGGAGTTTCACATGAGTATTCCCTCATCAGATCATTATGGAATGATCTTTTCTCTCAGGTTTAAAATCAAATAAATCAAGAAAATTTGAATAAATAGGGGTAAATTAATTTATAGAACTGATACATATATTAATCGTATACTTTATTTGTTTATAGATTTTTCGAGCGTTGAAGAGCATTTTATATGGTTTTGCTGCCTTCTTTTCGGCTTGTAACAGGCACCGTTTGAGGTACATTTTAAGTTTAAGACCTTATTTTCTTGTTTTTACTTTCAGGTCCCTAAACTTTTCTGTTTTGTTTCAGCACATATAATTACATTGTTGGGGTCTACGGTCCTTATGATGATTCTGATGACTCGGATGATTCAGATTCTAGTTATGAAACTCCAAATCCTGTAAGTTTTGTTAACATTTTAATAGTTTGTGTTAATTTCCAAAATACTTTTTTTTTTTTGAATGTTTGTTCGAGGTGGGTCAATCCCACACTCGGTGCTCAGGAATTCATTCATTCATTCAAGTAATAAAGAGTTTTACAAAACACAATCGAGTTAATTTCCAAATACTTTATTCAGTTCTTGTTTGCCTCATTTTATTGTTTGGTTTGTGCAGTCAGAAAGATTAAGGAAATTCAAATCGTGGTGAAAACATTTCATCAAATCAAACAGATTGATGCTCCAAAGCAAATATGGTTTGTTATATCTTGACCTAAATTCATTGTAGTGTGTTTGTTTATTTATTTATTTGTTTGAATACAAATACAACTACAGGAATCCAATGAATCCTCTGTATATAATGTTTTCATCTCTGAAGAAAGTTGTATATGTTGTACTGTAGCTCAAGAAAAAACATACTTTGTAAATATATTTTTGTTTTTGTTTTGATTAATAGTTGGTTGTATCATTTCGTCTTTTTGAGTCTTTGACGTTACTTAAAAGTTACTTATCTCCTTGAGATTTGTCATACTAAAGTGAACCTAACATTTTGCATGATTTTCCTGATAATGTTCAGTAGTTAGTTACCTTTAAGACCAAGGGTTTTACTTTAGATAAAGCCATCAGTTAAGGCTCCACTAACTAACTAATTCATGAATACAATCATTTTTCGGCCAATTTGTATAATCAATCAACCATAGTCTCTCAAACATCCTCTGTAAAAACTAATCACATGAAGACCTCATTTTATTCAAAAAAAAAATCACATGAAGAGCCAATTTGAACTTATTAAAGTAGAAAACAATAAATATAGTTCTTCTCTTCCAAATATTCCTGACACAGGAGGGGATTATTAGTAAAGATTTCAAGAAGGCCGTTTCATTTTGGGGGTTTGTTTCATGTGAACCAATTTACTTTTCTTTCTCTCTACTAACTACTGATAACAATAAGACAAAGATGCTTTTATGAGGCGCCATTCTCCCATGTTCCCACCTTCCCTCATCCCTATGCACCACCACAGCTGTTCCCCTTTTCCCCTTCTCACATTTCCTCTCCTGTCCAAACCCTAACTCCATCATCCTGTGTTTCCAAAATACATCCCCACTCTGCTAACAACACAGCATAATGAATAACAAATTGGAAAAGAACTACAATTAGTGCCGAATTGAACAACACAGCATAATGAATAACAAATTGGAAAAGAACTACAGTTAGTACCGAATTGATATTGCCAGGCAACGAATTGAGGAGTACAGGCATATGAAACATTGAATGACTATTTTACCCTTAATATAAGTCTCATGTCTATTAACTTCTTTCTTAAATTTTCTAAAAATGACCCACTGGAGGAGCGAAGCAATAAATAATAATATGTGATATAAATATAATTTAATAATTAAACATTAGAATAATATTTTAGAAAAAAATCATATATCATGAAAGAATTTAAATTAACTAATATTTTTTTTGCAAATATTAAATTAAATAATAAAGAAATATTTTTTCCTAAACCTGGAGGTTAACTGAATTGAAATAAATTAGTCTCAATACAACAGTATGTCAAAGAGACTGGAATAAAGAAAAATAAATAAAATACAGATTTTAAGAGCCTAACAAAATAATTAGCAAAGAGAATAAATTGGTATAGAAATGAATTTAATTCAATAAATTTAGTATTACTACTAGTGTAATATTTGGTAAAATAACAAACTCAGCAAATTAAATATAATTATAATCAACATAACAAATAAATGATAAAAATATATTAAGAAAATAAAGAACTATATAAGATATAGATGCAATTATAATCAATATGACAAATGTCCGGTAAAAGTATGTTCTTCATTATAATTAAGTTATTAACAATACTTTTTGAAAAAAAATATGTGCATCTTTTAGATACAAACTTATATTTTTGCAAAAATAAATGGTAATTTTTCACTTGATTCTAAACAGGAAATATTGCATGTTAAGATTTTGTAGTGCATTTAATACAGAGAAGGAATAATCACAAAATAATTAGAAATGAAGCATTTATGGAGATAATATTGTCATATAATATTTACTAGGATCGTGCTCGTGCTTCGCTGCGAGTATTTAAATTTGCTATTTAGTTAAAATTTATGTATAAATTATAATTATGTATAATAATTATGTTATGTAAGTTAGTTATATTTAAAATTATTTTGAATTATGTCATAAGATATTTTATCAATTTATTATTCATTAAAAATAGTTTCTATATCACATCTAATAACTCTATACAAATAAATTTACATATATGAAATAAAATAACATAAATAATAAATTCATAAAAAACAAAAAATAATAATTCAAAAAATAATTTGGATTATTAATTTATAATCTAATTAATTTATGTTTGCATTAAGATTTTTAAGAATAAAATATCATTTTTTTTATCTCTTTAGTTTTCTTGTGCCGTTATTTATTGACATATTATATAAGAAAAAAATCAAGTATTAATCAGACGATGAAGGAGATCTAAAAACTAAAAATAAATGATAATTTATTTCATAGATTTTAGTTGAAACCCCATAAGACTTAATTATAGATTATTAACTTTAAAAAAATAAAAAAATAATAATTATATTTAACATAATTTGTAAAAAAGAAATATGGTATTATATACATAGAAAAAAGTATGTTTACTACACATAAAAAAAATATAACATGACTCATTTTCTGAATAAACTGTCAGCGTTACTTTTATTATTTATATTTTGTTAGTTATTAAAATGATACATATTATCCGTAATACATTAAGTAATATAATATAATTTTTAATACTCTGAAATTTTATTTGATATGATAGTTCTCACATAATTGGAGATATAACACGAAACATTAATCCAAATGACCATGTGATATTGTGCTAATAATTAATATGAAAAAATAAGATTTGAATTTTTTTTTCATCCAACGGCCGAAATAAAATTGACGATAGGTCTCTTGAGAATGCTTAAAGAGAAATGAAAAATAAGGTGTAATATATAATTTAATGAGCATATTATTTTCTTACATGTTCTTTTATATAGTCTTTATTTACATATTTTAGCAAGAAAAAAAAATTAGAACCATAACAATATGGAACTCAAAATAAAGAGAAAATTCCAACAAATTTATATTTGTTGATTTTAACATGAGAAATAAAATATTTCATTAAGAATTATAATTTTTTAAAGAAGAAAAGAAAAATTATTTATATTTTAATGAGTGAACTATTCATTAACTATTGTTATTAATAATTGAATATAACTTTGAACTATGATTCATTGAAGCCATCTGATTAAGATCTGATGGTCATAAACAAATTTACAACGGTTCTCACTAAATCAGGGATGAAACACAAAACACCAATCCAACCAATCATATGATTATGTTTTAATAACCACACACATGTTGTCATAAAATATCAATAAATTTGAGAAAATGAATGGCTAAGATTTGACAAAAAAATTGATCGAACGGTAGAGATAAAAGTGATGATGTGGCATCTTGAGGAGGCTCAAAAGTAGGTGAAAAATAAAGGGTTGGGGTTAATTTGCCTGTCTAGCTCAAATTTGCGCCTAGCAATATCATTTCCCGGTCTTAGTGGACCGAGTGTACACGTATGGAAGAAAAAACGGTCATGTTCTTTACGTGGTCCCCACTTCCTCGGCGCGCAGACGGTGTGTCCAGAAACGGCGTCCCTCAATCCGACCCTCAAACCATAACACACAACAGCTAAACAAACCACACATTATCAGCCTCGATCCAAAATCGTCCCACATAGAATCTGCGCCGTACAAATCATCTACATTCCAGATACAGATCTGTAACATAGATACCGTATCGTGGGTAGGCCCCACTCACAGTGACACACCTACTCACCCACTTATCTCTCAACGTTCCACAAAACCACCAAGCTTAAAAGGCCCTCATTACTCCACTCTTCTTCCCTCTTAAATCATCTTCTTCTCTCTTCTTTTCACATTTCTTCTCTCACATTTTGTAACTCGCTCAAAAGCCTCAACGCTTTGTTGGATATTTCTCCAACCGCTCCCCGTTTTCAACCGTCGTGCTCTGTTTGTCGCAGAGCATGGGGCCGTTTAGCGCTTGTTTCCTCTTCTTCATCCTTCTCTCCGCTTCTTCCTCAGGTAATAAACAACAACAATCCACTCTCCTTTGAGTTTTTATTTCCTCTGTTTTTAACTCTTGGTCTGACATTTTTGTTTGGTTTGTACAGAGGGAGGGACGATAGGGGTGAACTACGGCCGAGTGGCGAACAATCTTCCCACAGCGGCCAATGTGGTTCAACTGCTCAAATCCAACGGCATTGCTCAGGTCAAGCTCTACGACACGGACTCAACCGTGCTCAGATCCTTTGCCGGGTCGGGGATTAAGGTGACGGTTGCGCTGCCCAACGAGCTCCTTTATTCGACCGCCAAGAGTTCGTCTTTTGCGTTCTCTTGGGTTCAAAGGAATGTGGCCATTTACTGCCCGGCCACTCAGATCCAAGCCATCGCTGTTGGGAACGAGGTTTTCGTCGCCAAAAACCTCACAAATTATCTCCTCCCGGCCATGACCAATGTCCAAGCCGCTTTAGTAAAGCTCAAGCTCGACAAATCCGTCAAGGTTTCCTCCCCCATGGCTCTCACCGCCTTGCAAAACTCTTACCCGCCCTCTGCCGGCGTTTTCCGGCCAGACCTGGCGGAGCCGGTCATAAAACCGATCTTGGAGCTGCTCCGTCAGACCGGTTCCTACCTCATGATCAACGCTTACCCCTTCTTTGCATATGAGGCGAATTCCAACGACATTTCGCTAGATTACGCTTTGTTCAGGCCCAACGAAGGAAATCTTGACGGAGGCAGCGGATTGAAGTACTACAGTCTTTTAGACGCTCAAATTGACGCCGTTGTTTCTGCCATGTCAGCATTGAAGTACGACGATGTTAAGATCGTTGTGTCAGAAACCGGCTGGCCGTCGAAAGGTGACTCCAATGAAATCGGTGCCAATGCCCAAAATGCCGCTGCTTACAATGGTACTTCCATTAGTTAATCAACCTTATTATCATAATTAGTCAATATTGTCATTATAATTATATCACATTATGCAATTTCTAACTTTGTGATAAATTTTCAGGTAATTTAATAAGGCGGGTCCTCTCAGGCAACTCTGGAACCCCAAAACGACCGGCCGGCGACATGGACGTGTACCTCTTCGGCCTCTTCAACGAAAACCAAAAACCCGGCCCAACTTCCGAGCGAAACTACGGCCTCTTCTTCCCGAACGAGCGGAAGGTTTACGACATAGACTTCGTACTAGGAAACAGCCACACCAACAACCCTAAAGGCAACATGAGCAGCTGGGAAGAAGACAGACCCAAAGGAAACAAAAACAACAACAATAACAACAACAACAACAACAATGGTGCCGGTGCCCCTGGTAGTGTGAGAGAGAGCTCGACTGGAGAGACGTGGTGCGTCGCCAATGGAGCCCTGGGCAAGGAGAGATTACAGCAGGCATTGGATTACGCATGTGGCGAAGGAGGAGCGGATTGCAAGGCGATTCAGCCCGGCGCAGCCTGCTTTGAGCCCAACACCATTGAAGCCCACGCTTCGTATGCTTTCAACAGTTATTACCAGAAGAAAGGGAGAAGCATGGGGACTTGCTTCTTCTCCGGCGCCGGCTACGTCGTCTCTCAAACACCAAGTAATTAAAATTAATCATTTTCTCTTTAATCACCAGTTATTTTGATTAGTTAGAGATTTGATTATGTGAGGTACTGTATTGTACCGTGCATGGTACAAAGAGGATGTGACACATCGTAGGTCCTTTTTGAGACGCGTCTTTTTATTTGGCTACATTGCTTTGAGATTCGTGCAAGGCGTCTAATTTTGCATTTATTGACATGTTTGCTTTTGTGCACCTCGGTCCTAGAGACAAAATATCCGGACTTAATTGCACAACAAATTCATGAACACTCATCAACTGTTTTATTTACCATAGAAATATCCGGACTTAATTGCACAACAAATGCATTAACTGTGTATTAAATGTGTTTTATTTACCGTAGTTAATAATAGATTTATTATGAATGAATGCATGGCATGATGAGTATTGACTGGCAGTCAAAGATGGTTCTTTTCTTTACTTTTCTACCAATGGTTAAAGACTGATATTTACTTTCACCGTGCAGAGATTGGGAACTGTGAACTTCCAACAAGGGTTTGATCTGAAATGAGGATTTCATGATGAATGAAGAGAGAGAATGAAAAAGGTGGATGATATGAGAATCTTTACTATGCTTCTGACTGACAAAGCTGGCAATATATTTTTTTTTTTCTTAGTTATATTTTTCTTTTTCATTTTTTAGTTATGATAATTTTAATCAATGTATCTATTTTAGTAATTTAGTGTTACTATTTTCTCTATGTTGCCATGTGATGAATCCAATTGACAATGTGACCACCATTGACTCCTGTCTCCATTTTATTCTTCCTTTTTGGAATTTGTAGTTTGTTTATTAAATAAATGGTCTTCAATGCTGATTTTAGTGGGTGTCAGATATTTAATAATCAGATTAAGACAAGATTAGTATGGTTGGAACTTGGGATGAAAATGTTGTGAAATTTGTACCTCTGACAGAATCTTCACATGCTTGTGGACCTGCAAACTTTGTGCCATGCATGTGAGGCGGGTGGTTGAACATTTGAGAGGGTGAATAGAATTATCTCGGCGTCTTCAAATAGATTGGAAATTTGTTGAAAAAATCTTAAATCTTACAATTAAGAAAAAGAGAAATCGGTCCACTTGAATATCTTCAAATAAAGCTCAGTACTGAAATTTGAGCTCACTGTTCTTTAGAATAAGTCTATTTTTGTAATTACTAATGGGCCGGGTTAAAATTGGGCTTGTTCATTCAAGTCAAAGTGTAGTAGATGGGCCGTTTTATTTTCCAGAGTTGTTGGGTTCTTAGATTTTTTTCATTTTTACTTGGTAAAAATATTTGTAACTAGCTAGATAGGAGCTGAATAGTTTGTAAATAAACTTGTACAAAAATGAAAAAAATATAGTTTCACATTTGGAAGGGGGATGAAAAAGCCCTCTCCAAATTTTCTCAAAATAAATAAAAAAATAAGTTTATTTTTGTAGAAATAGGTGTTGCTGCTATGGTGGAAAATTAGTATATTAGAGGCTATTGGGCTGACAGTACTCTAATGTGGTATTAGAATTAGAGGCTATTGGGCTCTGAATCATGGAGATTGAAATCTAAAAGAACTGAACTGGGCTGGGCCTTACTGAATCGTAATGCCTCATCACAATTCACAATTAGGCGAACTTCCATGATCCATATACAACCTTTCCTAAATTGCAATCGTAATCTGAGAGTGTGGATAAAAGATAAACCTATATATATATTTTTTTCTTTTATTTTTTAGAAAATGCCTTTGGGCTTACTAAAAATCGTTTGGTTTACATCGCATCCGAAATCAACAAGATCTAAACAAACCCTCCTATCCAAATCCAAACCAAGTTCAACCTATAGATATTGATTTATAAAATTATATATATTCAACAGGAGAAAGTCATACATAACCTTCCCATTCATTACACAACCATCTCACAGCATCCATCCATTGCCGCTAACCACTCAATAATTATTCTAACCCTAATTTCACATTCATATAATTACATTACAACTGCCCTCAAATCATTAAGAGGTTATAATGGGCCGTCCATTAATAGTTTCCATGGCCTTCATCATCTCAAACCTGGGCTCTTTAGCCTGGAATTTTTGCCCCATATAAATTTTCATATAATCCTCAAAAACAAATTTAGGGTAAACCAGATTTTCAGATGCTGATTCTTTCTCCACGAGTTCCGGAGCTGGGAAAATAACTGCGTCGGAACCAGGGTTGTAGAAGGAGGCAATGGACATTCGGTTCCCGTCTTTTTGAGCCACTACACGGTGCATCACACTCTTGTACTTACCATTAGTCATCACCTGTACACAGATTAAAGAGTAATTGTTATAACATGAATGATCAAGGATTTGAAAAAAACATAAAAAGTGCAGGCATATGATGATATAACACTAATATATATTTGTAAGCTCAACATTCAAGCTAAACACATAGACTAAAATTGGAGAAATTTTGTTTAATAAACATCACTCTTAAATATCATCATGTAATGATTGCTTTCAACAAAAGTACACAAAATCCGTCAAAAAAAGCTAAAAACATAATTAGTGGAAAATGAAAGATAAAAATACCTCTAACTGGTCGCCAATATTAATTACAACAGAATGACGCATCGGAGGAACATCGACCCATTCCTCACCCTTGAGCAGTTGCAGACCGCTCACTTGATCGTCCTGAAACAGCAGAATGATTCCACCTGCATCGGTATGAGCTCTAAGCCCCCTGATCAACTCTGATTGTGGACAAGGTGGATAGTTACTCACCTTCGTCCCAAAAGTCGGGCCCTTGGACCCAGAAAAAGCCTTTTTAAGGTATCCTTTTTCCAAGCCCAAGTTCTTGCATAACAAATCCAGCAACCATTCCGCCAGTTTCTCCATCTCCTTCGCAAATTTCCTCATCACCTCCCTATAACCCAATCAATACAATTCAACTCATGGTCATATAATTAAACATAAAGCATATTTAATATTATGAGAAACATATATTTTTTAAGTTAGGAAAACATGTACAAACCTATAGTGGTCGTCAAGGTCGGGGAGATCCGAGAAGTTGGAGACGGGAAGGTGTTTGAGGAAAAAGGTGCTCTCCCAATCGACGTTGGTCGTGTCTCCACCGTTCGATGCATCTTCAAGGGCTTTTTTCGCAAATTCCTCAAATTTCTTCTCTCTGCATTTCTCGTAATGTTCCTTCGTGAGCCGCTCCACATCGTCCATCAACTCATGCGATATTCCGTGGTTCAAAACCTACAGATAAGCTCATTATCAACATGATGTTTAAGTTTTTATTTCGAATGATTCAAAGCATTTAAATTCGAATTTCAACATGATGTGAAATTTGATTTTTTCCAACCTCGAAGAAACCCCAATTCTGACAGGCGTCGTGAAGAAGATCCATGGCGGCTCGCCTCTCATCTCCTTGGAGTTGAAGATTCTCCATGTTAATAACAGGGAATGAGGCCATTTTTCCTAGCTTCTGATCTCTCAAGAGTTCTTTCTTTTTATTTTTGTTTTCTTCTCTCTCTATATCCAAATTTGAGGTGGATTTGGATGTGGTTTGAGTGTGCTTGTATTTATAGGCACGATTTCTACTTTAATTACAGTAATTCTCACCTTTGATTCTAAATAAAAGTTAGTTTGGCAGACTGATATGACTCGATTCTAATATGGTGCAGAAACAGAATAATTCGTATGTACCGCAAAGGTTCAATTATAAATCGACACGGTACCGTCACATATGAGTCACATGAAGAAGTGGATGCCTCCAGTGTGAATGAGCTAGACGCAAAGCATAAATGAATAAGGGAAAGTTTTCAAAAACCCCCTAACTTTTCTGAATATTATCAAAAACTCCCTATATTTTTAGATTCCTTCTTTTAGTCCCTTTAAAGTACAATGAATTTTTCTTTTACCCCCTCCTAGTATTAAACATAACATTCCATCCAACCAAGCTTTATATAGACCAAAATCCTCTTCAAAACTATTTTTTATATTTATTTGTACATTCCGAGATAACAAATAAAATAAATAATACAGCATTAAGAAATAAACAAAATCATGAAAAATAACTATAGGATAAAATAGTATTTTTAGATACAACAAAATAATATTATACATAAAATAAAAAATATTTTACATGATAAATAAAAAATAAAAAAATATTTCTCATAATAAAAAATCATTAAAATGATAAATAAAAAATAAAAAAATATTTCTCATAATAAAAAATCATTAAAAATATAAAAATAATATTTTTTTCATAAAATACAAATAAAGGAGAATCAAACTATAGAGAATAATATTTTACACGTAACTAAAATAATGTTTTATGAAAAAATAGAAAAAATAATATTTTACCTATTAATTTTCTATATTAGTTATATAGTAAATATATTTTAATTATGTTAACTATGTTTTGTATGTGCAATTATTATTTGTTAATTATATATATATATATATATATATATATATATATATATATATATATATATATATATATATATATAATTTATGTGTAATTACTAATTTTATATATCTTAAATAAATTATAGAATGGAGAGGGTATTTTGGTCTAAAAAAACGTTTAACACCTTATATGTTAGATTTAACCCTCATAGGGGGTTAGAAAATAATTCAAACAACTTTATAGGGACTAAAAGAGAGAATCTAAAAAGTTAGGGGTTTTTTGATAATATTTAGAAATGTTAGGGGGGTTTTAAAAAATTTCCCAATGAATAATAATAGAATAAGTTCACTGGAGGCGACGTATTGGATCTAAACTCTTAACGGTCCCACTACAATATCCGGCCCAATTTCATTGTAGTTTCTAATAAATGGGCCCAATGAGAAGCAAGTTGCGGCTTGCCGACTTGTATCATTTTGTACGCATCATTTTATAGTTCTCCTTGATTTTCCTCCTAGACAACCTACTTATTTTTTAATTCACTGAGTTAATACTTGTGTTTCGCTGTGAATATTTAAATTTATTATTTATTTAAATTTATATTTAAATTATAATTATGAAAAATCTAAATAAAAGTTTGAAATAAATTTCAAGTACATAAAATAATATATAATAATTATGTTATGTAAGTTGGTTATGTTTAAAATTATTTTGAATTATATAATAAGATATTCTATCAATTTATTATTCATTCAAAAATATTTTTTATATCACATCTAATTTTATAAGGATAGATAAATTCTATACAAATAAATTTACATATAAGAAATAAAATAACATAAATAATAAATTCATAAAAAAAACAAAAAAAACAATCCAAAAAATAATTTGGATTATTAATTTACAATCTTAATTTATGTTTGCATTAAGATTTCTAAGATTAAAATATCATCTTTCTTATCTCTTTAGTTTTCTTATGACATCTATTGACATATTATATTAGAAAAAAATCAATTATCAATCAGACGATGAAGGAGATCAGAAAAACTAAAAAGAACGATAATATATTTCATAGATTTTAGTTGAAACCCCATAAGACTTAATTATAGAATATTATCTTTAAAAAAAATATAAAAATAATAATTATATGTAACATGATTTATAAAAAGGAAATATGATATTATATATATAGAAAAAATATGTTTACTATACATAAGAAAATATAACACGACTTATTTTCTGAAAAAAAATTGTCACCACTATTTTTCTTATTTATATTTTGCTAGTCGTTAAAATGATTCATGTTATCTGTAATACATTAAATAATATAATGTAGTTTAGAATACTCTGAAATTTTATTTGATATGATAGTTCTCACGTAATTGGAGATATAACATGAAACATTAATCTAACTGACCATGTAATATTGTGGTTATAATTTAAATGAAAAGGTAAGATTTGAAAAAAATTGATCAAACGGCCAAGATAAAATTGACGATAGGTCTCTTAAGAATACTCAAAGAGAGATAAAAAATAAGGTATAAGGTATAAGGTATAACTTAATGAGCATATCATTTTTGTACATGTTCTTTTATATAGTCCTTATTTACATATTTTAGCAAGAAAAAAAAATTAGAACCATAACAATATGGAACTCAAAATAAAGAGAAAATTTCAACCAATTTATATTTGATGATTTTAACATGAGAAATAAAATATTTCATTAAGAACTATAATTTTTTAAAGAAGAAAAGAAAAATTAATTATATTTTAATGAGTGAACTCTTCATTTACTATTGATATTAATAATTGAACATAACTTTGAATTATGATTCATTGAAACCATCTGATTAAGATCTGATGGTCAGAAATAAATTTACAACGGTTCTCACTAACACCAATTCAACCAATCATATGATTATGTTTTAATAACTACACACATATTGTCATAAAATATCAATAAATTTGAGAAAATGAACATGATCAAACGGTCAAAATAAAAGTGATGATGTGGCCTTGTGAGAAGACTCAAAAATAGATAAAAAAAATAAGGGGTTGGTATTAATTTTAATTTTTTTAGAACTTCTTACCTTCTATTATAAAATGAAAGAAATTAGAAAGGCCGCATTTCAAGTTTCCATCAATTTTTGGTTAGTGGAAGCCACTGTCTACCAAAGTAATTGTTTTATTCTTGCCAGTCAACAAAATACGAAATCAATATGCTGTCACAATTTAATCGGAAAATTAGATTTTATTTCTGACTTGTAGTATTTAATTGGAGATTTTGATTTTAGTTTGTAATATTATTTGTCATGTGTTTACGTAGGCTATATAGGATTTGGACTCCTAGTAGACTAATATTAAAAACATTGGGTAGCCAATCAATTTCGAAGCACTGATATAAGATCTCCCAAATAGTAATTTTGCCTTCGAAGTTTTTATTTGTTTTATCAAGTCAATAAGGTGAACTGTTTCATTGCGAGTGTGAGAAGATAGGTCCGCACGACATGCCAACATGTCATGATCGAATGTCCGCCATGATATTTGTCATATTTTACAAAATAAAAGGATGGATCTATCCAAATGAAATTGATTATTTTCACCTCAAAAAATGACATTGTTGTATTGTGTGTGACAGTGTGAGTTCAAAAACTCAAAATTTAGATTCCGAGTAACTAAATAACAATAAAAATAATTGTGTTTTCTATTTTCAATCACATTTTTTTATTTTATTTCACGAATTTTTTCTCTTAATTAACATGGAATTGGAGGGGTTTAAATTCATACTTTCATTGAAATAATTAGTTACAATTCATTAGTAGCTTGTTTTTAGTGATAAACAGACTACTCTAATTATAAAAAATAAATTATATTTTAAATTGCGATGTGTAACATATTTGTCAACTGAGAGGATCAATAATTCAAATATAAAATTAGGTCGTTAGATTGCGAGATTTCCAAACAACTAGTTGCTTGAAAATAACAAAATAAACAAATATCAACGTGTCCTTTTGCAAAACCTACGTTATAGCTTGATTGGCTAAAAAGCAGCCAAGGCAGTACATCAAAATTCTACGTATTAAACAAACAAAACAAAATCAATGAAGAAACATATACCAAACCTGTTTTTGGAAAGATGTAAAGAATTTATGAGGCGTTTATCTTCTTTGTGACAATGAAAGATAGAAAAATTAACGCCGTCTTTTTCTATGAGATTTTGATATTGTAGAAATTTTGTTAGTTTCTTGACAGTAACAGGACTCTGTGAGATCTTGTATATAGTTAGAGACTTTATCGTTTAAATAATAAAAATAGAATATCAACTATATATATATATATATATATATATATATATATATATATATATATATATATATATAGTTGGGTTCTTTTGACAACAGGTTTATTTGGCAACAGTGACAACATTGATTATAAAAATTGATAATTTAAATTTCAACCATACGGATGGCATAAATATGTTATGAATAAGTTGTGGATCAATTTTCAAAAGAATCTAAGAATTATATCATCAAAATATGTATATATACTTGTAACATACTTTTACAAATATAAATATATATTTTGATGATACATGATGGTTAAGATATAAATTTCCGATTGTTTTGAAAATTTGGTTAAGATAAAATTAAAATATATATATTACATCAGTACGTTTGAAATTTGAGTTAGCACTTTAAATTTTAATATATAGTGAATGTTGTCATCGTTGTCCAAGTAAACTTGTTGTCAAAAGAACTCACCTATATATATATATATATATATATATACATTTTTCTAACTGTGCTACATAACCGACACGTGTCTTTTCCCAAAAACAATTATTGTATATTTTTTGTGTAACGAGTCAGTTTGAAATATTTAATATAGTTAGCATCCATTATATATTCATTCACTATAGAAGTGTCCAATAATTGAAGAAGATATATCTAAATCTATGTGATATATATGTAGTGGATCAATTATTAATGTATTGATAATTCATTATTGTTTACAAACACACAACATGTAGCATGCCAAAACTTGGTCCCCTGCACAATATTTAATGCCCGCGTGATATCTTTTAGAAAAAGATGAGGGGTATTTTTCAAAATCCCCCAACTTTTTTGGAATATAAAAAACTCTTCCACTAATTTTTACATTTCTTCAAAACCTCCATATAAAATCAATTGAAATACTATATTGCGAAAATTGTTTTTCTATTATTCAAAATTTATATTACATTTTCTTTGGTAAAAAAAATTCTTCATTCTTCATTCTTTATTGTGATTTTATTTATATTTTAGCTTTCATTTGTGTAAAATATAAATTTACTTTTTATTTATCTTTTAATTGAATAAAATAATATAAATATAATTATATAAAGGGCATTGATCCATTGAAATATTTCTCCTCCATCAAATATTTTTTAAATATTTTTTAATAAACTAAAATAGAATGGAATCATATATCTATTTTTATAATTAATTTTATTTAATAAAAAAATGAAAAAATAATATTTCTCTATGTAATATTTCGGAATATTATTTTAACCATATGATACTATTTTGTGATTCATTATTTTTTTATGATACTATATTGCGAAAAATTATTTTTCTATTATTCAAAATTTATATTACATTTTCTTTGGTAAAAAAATTTCTTCATTCTTCATTCTTTATTGTGATTTTATTTATATTTTAGCTTTCATTCGTGTAAAATATAAATTTACTTTTTATTTATCTTTTAATTGAATAAAATAATATAAATATAATTATATAAAGGGCATTGATCCATTGAAATATTTCTCCTCCATCAAATATTTTTTAAATTTTTTTTAATAAACTAGAATGGAATCATATATTGTTTTCATAATTATTTTAATTCGATAAAAAAAAATGTATTTCTCAATGTAATGTTTCGGAATATTATTTTCTTGATATGATACTATATTACAAAAAAATATATTTCTCTTATTCAGAATTTAAAAAATATTTTCTTTATTTTTTTATTATCATTTTCTTTATATTTTAGTTTTCATCTTTTATATTTGATGTAAAATATAAATTACTTTTTATTTAGTATTTTTAATTGAATAAAATAATGTAAATAGTAAGGGAGATTTTGATCCATTAAAATATTTTTTTGAATGAAAATTTTCACACTAAGAAATAAATATTTTTTTTTTTTGAAAATTAGAACTCAGGTTTAACCTGAGAGTCTGCAGTTTATATTGAATGGAATAAAATAAAGTTCATTACAAGAATAATAAAGATTGCCAAGAGAATTGACAATTTAATAAAACAGAAAAAGAAATAAATATTTTATCCGAAGCGAAGCGAGATATCCTCTTGTATATATAATGGTTGATTATATTTGGCACCATTTTGAGGATTTAATACAAGGAAACCAGTGAAACAGAGAGTAGATGGTGGAAGCATTAAGGGGACAAAAAGACATAACCTAAACTATTAAAAAGTGTCAGCATTATTTGTCTGATGCTTAAATTGAGTTTGATTCCTCTTTGCAAGATTTGGCTTGTCTGATCTTGTGCCACTATCCGTGAACCAAATATTTTTTTATTTCAATTGCAAACATGAATAGAAAATTGCAGTTTAAAAATATATATTCAACGGTAAGATGATTCACCGCAGATATCATCTGTTTCCAGAAGTGTTTCTCACAATAACAATTTGTAAAAAGATGACTAGAAAAATGGTGATAATAATGCATGAAATGTAAAGCATCATCATTTCGACCTTAATTACATTTTGATTATATTTCTTTGACCAACAAGAGATAATATGATAATCAATACTGAAAATTGAAACTTCCGGGTCTCCACAGAAAATATTCTCTGCACTTTCAATTCCTATTTCCTCTTTGGAGATGCTTTCTCTCTTTGCATGAAGTGTAAAGAATCATCATTTCCACGTCAAGCTTGAATTCAAAAAAATAAAAAAATTGAAACTTCCAGGGTCTCCACACAAAATATTCTCTGTACTTTCAATTCCTATTTTCTCTTTGGAGATGCTCTCTCACTTTTGACGGCAAGAAAAGCACCACCTTCTACTTTTTGGAATTTCTACTTAGCTGCCAATATTATATTTTTTCACTGATTGCCCTAAATTTTTTTCATTCTCTCATTTCTTAAACTCTTTTATTTTACAACGGTTCTCAATTTTTAAACTGCAACCAGACTTACTAAAAGGCTCTTTATCCCTATATAGGCTTTCACAAAGTACAACTTTTAATTTTCAGATTCCAACAAAATAGTCAAAATTTCCAAGGAAAACCGAACATAGAAAATAATATATCGTGCTGTAGATATAAAGATAAATTAGGCCGTAGTGGTGACCTTCAATTAACTTTTTCTATTAATGCCCATACATACTTTTGTACAAATTCCTTTTCTTTTTCTAATCTACTATTTTAGCATTGCAAAATTAATTCCGACGTCTTTGTTGAGATACTTTCGGAACGGTATTAGGACGGATTTAAAGAAAAAACATTACTTATGAGTAATTTTTTAGATTAAAAAAGAAGTTTTTGGAAAATCAATTAAATAGAAAAAACAAAGCAATTATCTATATTTTCTCTTCTTTTTCTTTTTGAGAAAATGGCAGGCAAAACCAAAAGATATGTCTCCGCTTTTAATCATAGTCTAATATTTTTATATCAATTAATTCAACAGGTTAGATTGGTCTAGTAGCAATTTCAGAGAAAATTAATTACAGGAAGAAAAGAGGCTTTTTGGCGTATTTGCATAATTTAAAATTTGATTCACGGTTCTTTGCAACCATTTGGGCCTCATAAGCAATCTGAGAGCCTATTAGATAAAAACAATGTCAATGCGGCCCACTAATTGTCCCGATTATATACATTTATTATTTTACGATATAGAATTTCTGATTTTCTACAGTAGGTACTTGGTATACCTGAAATGTAAACAACCTTCTATATTTATGCATTGAAATTTGAAAACCAATTTTTTTTTCGATTACATGGCCCGGCAATTTGAAAAAAAATTTGCTGCAAAAAAATTATGAAAATAAACAAAAAAGAAATATTATATTTATGCATTTGTAAGCGGCAGTATGAAAAGCATTTTTTTTACTGCGGCGGTTACATGAATGCCAATTAATGCAACTCCAAAACTGCATGCAACCAATCAAAAGGCATTCTTACCTAGATCATATCTCAGCAGTTGATCAACTCCAAATAAAAAAACAGCTCCACCTGCTTGCTGCACGCGTTCCTGTCCATAGACTCCATACTGATCTATATAAATGAACCGAAGTGAGGGTTTTGCACTTGCTTGTTATGTGTACATTCTCCTTCGCCCAAATTAGACAAGGTATTATTACAAAAAAAGATGCTTTCTTACCGCATTTTGGAGATTTTGTTGATGACCATTTTTTCTCATTTAGTCATTGTTTCCAGGTAGGGGGGAATTGAAATTTTCCTTTTTTTCTATTTGTTTATAATATGTGTTAAAACAAAATCATATTTACTAAATATTTTATTTATTAGATTTTCATTTGATTAAATACTTTGTTATAGATAACAAAACTGTCGTATTCTTTCTCCCAAATGCAGTTTGGTGAGACAATTAACATATGCTCACTACTAAAAAAGCATGTCATGGTGCCGAAAAAACTAGCAGCGTGAGGGTATCTCGACGGTACGCAAAATTAGATGGGAGTGTTGTAGCACCCGCTGTGGCGACTCATGGCTCCGCTAGTAATTCTCACGGCACTGGAGAAAAATTCTCAATTTCTGCAGGTTTTATCTTTATAGGCTCTCTCAATATATAATCCTTTTAGAATTTTGCTTGTCATCTCATTTGCTAAAATTCAAATTACCTTGATAAGTTGTTATAGGGATGAAACTCAATAATTATATCAAAATACTTAAATCAGATTGTGGTTGCATTAGTTTTTTTGTGACTAGTTAAATGACCCATTTTGTTAAGTTTCTCAAGTGAGAAATATTTATAGGAAAGAAAAAATTTGCTTCTACTTCAAGGAAAAAAAATATTTGTACTATATGTATTTCTATGCATATAAAGTTTTTTTTAGATTCAACTCATTTTTAATTAGTTAAGAGACTTTGCTAAATAAAATTTTGTTAGTCTAGACTTCAACTCAGTAATTCTTGTTACAAATGCATTATGCTCTACAAATTAAGATATAAATAATTTCTTATGTATATAAAAGCTGAACTCACGCATTTTAAGATCTCAGACAGAATACTGAATCATTAATTCAAATAGGCTATGAAACCACTGGCTTTATAAACTAGTTCTTCTTTCCCAATTTTTTAAGAGGTAACAAAACTATCTGTCCCTATGATATATAATAATGACCCCGCCTCTGTTAAGTTTGTTCTTTCTTTCCCACGCATTCGCTTAAAAAGAACAAACTTGTAATATTGATTCATTAACCTTATACACTAGTCTAGAGTTCTCTCCATTACCCTCGAGTTCTTTCGTCTCCATTTTGTTTATGCAGCAGCCGTCTACTTCAACTCTAAAAAAGAACCCAATATTCACCGGTGGCGTTCACGTTAATCATGTTTATGTGTGATAGTACTTACTACTTTGTGATAATTTTGTAGGCAAGAAGTTGTTTTATGTTAAAATAGACGTTAAATCATGCATGCATGCGTGATAATGTTACATATATTATAGAGGCTAAGTTAAGATAGAGACGATAGACATGTTCTTTTTAACATGTTACTGCTAACCTCCGTGTAGTTAGTTGACCAAGATCTTACTGTAGTTTTCTTTCAGTCACAAAAAATCAATGATATAAAAAAAATAAGAAAAGAGGTATTTTTTTCAAACTTGCAAAACAATTAAGTTTGATTCACGGCCGCTTGCAAAAATATATGGGCCTCATAAACAATCTGAGAGCCTGGTGATATAGAAAGAATGTCATGCACATTAATTGGCCCAACTATAAAGGAGTGCTGATTTTCTTTAGTAGGTACTAGGTATTCCTCGAATGTAAACCCCCATCTACAAAAGAAATTTGAAAATATTTACACGATTTTAATTGCAAAAATATTAAGAATTAATACTCACAGTTCTTGATAATTATTGAAGCAGGAAAAAAAAAGATTGTTGTTATTGGGAAGATAAAGATATGTCAAACAGTGAACTTTTAGCATACCAGAAAGCAAGTTTGGGATCAAGAGGCAACAAGTACAATAAATAGAACATGAGTGTGACGTATCTAATTAAAGTGAAATATTTTATTATTACAATTAAAATTTCATAAAAAACTACTGAATTTTCTGTTTCTTACATGGATAGAGTAAAATCACACTCACTAATAAATTCACTACCTCTTTTATCAAAAAAAAATTTACTGAGTTTTGAATTCCACAAATATATCAGAAAAGCTCGGCAATTCTGTATATATTTACCATCAAAATGACTATTATAAACACTCAAGCAATATTTAAAAATATGTAAGTATAACTGCTGATATGCATGCATCAAAATCCAAGATCAGTTAATGGATTCATTATTTAAAAGGAATCACCAAGAAACCTAATTTACCAGAATTTGCATTAGCATGTATGAGATTCATGTGTGGTCCATATTGCGTGGATTGTAGGATCTCAATTCTGAGCAAATCATCATTAATTGGTTGTCTCAAGAGTGGAGACGTGTTGTCCATATATCAGTCCGATTATTTGTATGCTTCCTTTTTTAATTATCTACCCAATATTTCCGTTTTAATGTGACAATGATAATATAGTTTAGTTGGGTATAGTTTGAGTTTGCCTTGTCATTTGATAGTGATGTGCAGAGTATTGAGACCCAGTGCCATTTCTTCCATATTTTTGCCACCATTTATAATACAAGAAAAAATGATCTGACTCAAAAGATTTTGACATACAAATTATTCGACACCAAAAAATAACTCGTAATAGGTGAGAGAGACCATTTTGAAAGAAAAAAATATAAGATATTTATATACAGCAAAAGAATTACCTGTAAAAGGCCAAATGATTCCTATAAAATAACTTATTTTCTAGTTTAATATTAATAATCATACTTTTTCTTCCCTCAAAAAATAATCAAACTTTTTCGGGAATTTTGATATACATCTGGACAAATGATGATGGCGATATATACCAATTATGCAATGCACTGTTGAAATAAAAAATAACAAAATTAACAGCTACAATTTATCTGTAGACCATTATTGTCATTTCTTATGATTGCTTCTTAAGCCTATTAGAACTCCTGACACGTTTCTGAAACTCTTATCATTTATCAATCATATAATTGGTTCACTTTTTAGAGGAATTTCACATAGAATTAAATATGGCATCTCAGTGTGTGTACTTGTGTTGTGTATGTCTTGTCAAAAATAAAAGATAAAAAAAAATAATTGGTTCACAACATATGTGATTTCATGCGTTTATACATTTCATCGTAAACCACTTCATTTATTTTGAGAGAAAACACTCATCTGAAAATCATAATTTCAGCAGTGTCAATTATGAACGGCATGTAAATCAAATAAACAAAAAATTGTGTCAAATATGTAGGAATATTCGATTGTTCTCTCCAACCAATCCAATCACAGACAAGAGCTATTCTGAGCCGTCAATGTTTGTTCAGCATCTCATCTTCAGGGACCCAACACCAATGACAAGAAATAATAAAAAGCCCCTTTCATTTTTTTAGTCCTTAATAATTACTATCCATGCATTATCTCAAGTTCTGTAGTCGTTCGTGTTGCCTAGTAAATGGAGCAATCATGAATGGGCTCATTCTCTATGGACCAGTAGAAATTTGACAGGTTATAGCCCGCATGGTTTAAGAATATTAAACGGGTCATAGGAGAACTAAAATAAATTTGATGCACCGTTGGTTTGACATGGTACAAATTTCAGTTCATGCACCGAAGAAAAATTGACTTGTACTTTTGGTTGAAATAGATTTCTAGTATTACTGTATTTTGTTCATATTTTTTTCTAGCACAAAAATATTTCAGCTCCTGAGATATAATACAATATTGATATCTTTAGCATTATATATATTTGTTTTCATGCATCAAATTAACGAATTCCCGAATATGATAATCAAATCTAATCGTGACTGTGCAAATAAATTAGATCAAATACTTACTATACTTTTCAGGATTTGCGATACATACATTCCATATTAATTGTCTCTTATTTTATGTTCGATTTTATGAGATAATTGGTATTATTATACGATGATTTCATATATAAATCATATATATTAATGATAAAAAATTCAACATATCACTATTCAGATATATTAAAAAAAAAATCTCATGGCATGTTTACCTTATATTCATTATCTTCTATTAGCACCACATAATAAGCAATGTCTATTATATCTTAGTGATAACATATGAATACAAGTGTAGCTTATATTTGTTAATTTTTTTTTAATAATTGGAGTAGGTTTATATTTGTTGATTCTCTAAGTCAAGATGTTTTTCAATTATTTTACTTTGAAATAAATTTAACTTAATTTGAAAATTCTCTAACAAATGAATCTACTAAATTTGCTCTTACATTACAAAGAAAAATCTATAATTCTAACGGTAGTCCTTTATATCATAATTCATTTTTCTCACTGTACATTGTTCAAATGATGAACCGAGTCTAATCAAAGGTCTATAGGACGTGGCGCATGGACGAAGTGGAGAGCCAAAACCGACCGAAGACAAAACTTTTGACATGTCATGTCTGGACCGGACTCCATTGGCACAAGGCATATTCTTTCGAATGTTCCTTCTGCCTATTGATTTTTCCCCTATTGTTCTTAAAGCACCCTTTCTTTTAATTTAAACACACTCGATCCGCCTCTTCCATTCTTTAATCTCATATTAAATAAAACATCTAGCAAATTGCTATTATTCTCACCTATAAAGTTTGAAATGTTGTTTTCGATTCCTAATGATTATTATTTATCATTTTTGGGTTCATGTTTAGTCATGATATTTTGAGTTTGTGTTGTTGCTGTCAGATTTAAAGGTTTTCGGCGACGTTTTTTCTGAGTCGCTTGTTTAAAACTAATACGCCTTTTCATCGTGTGATCAACATGTAATGTGGACCTTGTATGGTCAAAATGGATAATAGATTACGACCGACATTTTGATCGGGACCAAATATTTTTTTACTTGTACGGAATAATTAACTTTTGTTGCCGTGCAATTTCGTTCGGGACCACTCGTATAATAATTGACTTTAAAAATATGAATAAAACATTTTTTTTTATGTTATATGTAAGCATGTAAGTAACGTAAAAAAGAAAAATTAACATAATTTTGCAACAATAATAGATATCGGAGTATTTTTTTTCTGTAGGCGAGAACCTATTATGTGAATAGAATTAATAAAATAAACTAAGAGGAGATACAAACTTTTGGAATATTACATTCCGCCTAAAGAAATAAAAAATTAGAACAGAAAATAAAAATAAAAATTACATTAGCGCCCTATTGTACATTGATTATGGTTCTTTGATCATGGAGAATCTTAGTAGTTGTTTGCAGAAATACTTAAACATGGAGTAGATCTTGCTAAACTATATTCTTTCGATTTTTTTGTTAATTTGTTTTGCTAGTTTTTCCTAAATTGACTTTTTCGCTAGACTTGTAAGTTGTAACGTTATGACTTTATATAACTTTTTTTTCCAAGGAATTAAGGGTATCCTTAATTGGACCACTTGTTTCTATTAATGCGGCGTTTATTTACAGCAAGATGGGCATGCACAGATGCATCCCTAGAATAACAATACAACTCAACACTGAAAAAACATAAGAAAAGCTAGAAGCTATTACAAGATCTAATCCAAGATTTGACGCTGATAACAATCTTCCAGAAACATTCATTGGCGGTCGCACCTTGAAATTTGGCCAAGTTGCGGGCTAGCCAGATGTGCCAACAAGGCCAAGCTCTCCAAATTCTCATTCCCTTGATGTTGGAACTGATCCTCTTGAATGATTCGACTCCGAATACGTGTAGCTAACATACATGTGAAAAAGAAAAAGAGATGATCCGTAGTTTCTAGGCTCGATTTAGGACAACACATGCAAAGGCCGAGGCCATCACCGCCTCGCTTCAGCCAAATTTCCCTGTCAGAACCTTGTTCAGCAAACTTTATATAACTATTTTGTTTTTTGTTTTTCTTTCTATCCACATGTTTAACCTGCCCGATACTAAAAAAAGAAAATCCAATTGAATAAATATTAATTAAAGAAAAAATAAAATATTTTTTGTTCAAAATCCATAGGTATTCTGATGAAATTAAATAAAGGTTTTCAAAAAAATGAAACATTGTCTATGTTCATAAGCATATATGTCTATTTTTTTAAGGATGATAACCTAAATCCAAGAAACAAGAAAAATGTTCTCTTTAAACCCTCATTAGTTCCAAGGCACTTGATTTGTCTTCGAAATCAAATACTAGAAAATGAAATCCGAGAAAACAGTTTAGTTCAAATTTCTATACTGACCAAATCAAGGTGAAGAGAAATACTGAATACCATCCCAAATATGATGACGCAATACTGTCTGACATGTATCCACATATATGATGACGCAATATTAATATATACTGTCATACTTTTATCCAATAAGATTTTTTCTCAAATCTTATCCCATTTTTTATTTTGTTTTCGTTTTTAAAAAAAAATAAAAATGTGACCCATATTGGGATTACTCTGTTCCACCACAATTTTTTTAGAACATAAAATATAGAAACAAACATAATTAATTGGTAGTAGGAAATATCAAATATCTTCAATGTTGACGAATAGGAAATATCAAATATGTTAAATGTTCAAAAAAATCCATAAATTTTTTCGTCTGCTCATAAAAGTTTGTTATATTTTTTAGAACAATAAATGTTACATATTTAATTGAACAAAAAACTATGCCAATAAAAATTTGAACCCATAATATATTGCTTCATATATAAAATTGTTTTACCAGCTAAGATATGCTCATTGGCCATAGAAATAGTGACGAACGCAAATTTTTATAGAAACTGGAGGAGTCATGTCCTCTTGCTCTCGAGATTTTTGACATATTATTAATATATGTCAATATGTAGTGATAAACTTTTTAATCCTCCGCCATTAGGGTCGAACTTTATCATTGATCTATATCTTTATTTTTGTCTTAATTTTTTTTTTTGAGAAAGAGGTGTATTGTCACCCGTTCAAATGTATGTCAATCTACATCAAAAAGTTATTTGATATTATATTATAATAACAAATTTGATTTTTTTGAGAAAGAGCTGTATTGTCCCCCGTTCAAATGTATGTCAATCTACATCAAAAAGTTATTTGATATTATATTATAATAACAAATTTGATATTATATTATATAATATCATATCATATCATATCATATCATATCATATCACATTATATTATATTATATAACAAGAAAATTAACAAATTTCCAAAAAAACCATCTTAATGAAACCAAGCCGACATTGAATTAATCTCGTTCACTAATCCTCTTCCTAACCTTTTCAAAATGGGTGCTTATCTTAAAGTCCAACACATTATGTTAATATAAAAACAGGAATCTTCCTTTTGACATGGATTGCATTAAACCCTTCAGTATGGTCCAACAATTGCTTTTATAAATCATAGCTATCATATCTTTATATTATTATCTTCGTTTCCAAAATTATTATTATATTTTTTTTGTATTTTTTGGTTTGCTTTGGATTCTTATACAATCACAAATTAGACATTTGTATCTCACTCACATGAAACAAATAAGATACACTTGGATTCGAAAGATATAATATATAAATTGAATTATTCAATTATAAATAATGAGTAGTGTATATAAATTAAATTTCTACCAAACATTTGGTCCACGTTCTTCTAAAGACTGTTTTTCATATGTTACTGACTTCCGAATTTGATACATAAATTGCAAGAAATTGAAATTCAAAGATTCAAAATCAAAGACCGTACGTCGGCTGCTTTATAATGAAATAATAAAGTGGCTGCTAGCTGAATCTTCTTGCGGGTTTCCAATTCATAGTACAGATAATTTATTTCATCTCCATTGAAAATTAAATTAGAGTTCTAACATACACTTTAACAAAGGTCCTTTATGAGATGACAAATCTTTTTAGTCATGAAAGGGAAGTGTCCATTTTCATACGGAATGGGGAGGGAAGTTATGTTACAAAATCAAATACCGCTGCAGCAAACAGGTTTGAGCAGCCGAATTATATTGGAACGGATTAATTAATGTTGTGTTCTTGTGATTTTTATTATGAACATTTTATTTCTCCAAAGAGTTCATTGTTCAAAATATAATCACCTGAAAATACATGACTAACAAGTAACAACTAAAAAGAATATTAAATTATGATAAAAGTTCCTTCAAAATTAAAATAGCATCTGAGGGCGAGAGCGTAACAATATAATTTATTTTATCTTCCGTTCTATGGTTAGAGGAAAATTTTATCATATAACGGAAATGTAACAGTTATAAAATGACTCGTCACAGTATTGTCACATTTATTTTATTAGTTACAAGTACACAAATCCATGAAAGTGATTCCTGTTCATTCCTTCAATTGCACGACAAAACTGAATTTTTTCTTTTTTGACGTTTGACTGGGAAGAATTTACTTTGTACGGTTCTGACGAAGGATAAAATTACCTTCTATTAATGAAATGATTGAAAAGGCATATTAGAAAAGAAAAAATAAATTATTGGAATGGTACACGTACACCTACACGTACTCAATAAGCACATAGATATGGTAGCATCTGACATGCCAACGTGGAACATTTTTGAGCCTCAATAAAATATCAAATATTAGGAAGTAGTCAACTTTTTTCTCTATCAATACTAGATCTTTTGTGATATTTAATATAGTATCTTTCATAATCAAATTATACAGTACTTAACTACATCTTTTATGATAATATATTAAAATAGTATCCTTCAAAAAAAAAAAAATATTAAAATAGTATACTTTTGATTTGTAATGCAACAAAATTTGCAACTTCCCATTTTCAACCTCTGCTAACCCTCACTGTCTTACTTCTTCTCCATTTATAGTTAAATCTGCCATGTTATCTTATTTATTTTTTATTGTTTTGATGTTCGAGCTATTGGGTTGAGAGATTTCGCTGCCGAGAATTGAACTTATGATCTCTTACTAAAAATATAAATACTTTAACCAACTAGACTACAAGCCATTTGTATGTTATCTTATTTATATTAATAAATATAATAATAACTCAAATGGTAAAACATCATATCTACTTTGAAAGAAATCTAAATTCAAATCACGACTGATACATTTGGCTTAAGTTTAACAAGTCTAACAATTTATTGCGTTGTCTCAAAAAAATAAAAATTAATGAATCTAATAATGGAGAGATCTTCCTTTATTAGATCTTGAGATAATCTAGTGTTCCTCATTTTCTTATCTTAACACTTAATAACCATATCTTTTTTATTTCAACGAAAAAACGATAGCAATTAAAAAGAAAAAAAGAAAAAATAGCTTAATAATTTAACAAGTCAAACAATTCATTGGGTTGTCTCAAAAAAATAAAAATTAATAAATCTAATAATGGAGATTTTCCCTTATTAGATCTTGAGATGATCTAGGGCTCCTCATTTTCTTACCTTAACACTTGATAACCATATCTTTTTTATTTCAACCAAAAAACGATAGCAATAAAAAAGAAAAAAGAAAAAAAGAAAAAGAGAAAAAGGTACACAGAGATGAAAGAACAATCTCTCTATAAATACCGCCTCTCATTCTTTCCCTTACCAGATTTAAACACCCTCTCATTTCTCCCTCAAAACACCAAACTCTCTACTCCTCCAGACTCCACATTCACAAATGAAATTAGAAACAATGGTGATTAAGCAGAGAAACGAAGAAGAGAAGTCGGTCTCAGCCGTGCCTCGCCTCCTCGGTCCCATCCCTCTCTCCATCGGAGCTGCTGATGATGTGGCAGGCAAGGAGCCACTCGTTCCGCCGCTCAATTTCGCGATGGTGGAGGAGGGAATATTCCGGTCTGGATTCCCCGAGCCGGCTAATTTCAGCCTTCTGAAAACTCTCCAGCTTCGCTCTATCATGTGCGGTTTTATTCGACTCAGCCTCTGTTTTTTGTTTATTGTTATTTGATCCAAATTATGGTATTTGGTATCCCTAAAATCTTGCATAAAATGTGTGAGCGGATTTAATTGATGGGAAAAACTTAGAGTTGCAATTTGGATAAAAAATTATTTTTCAACGGTAAAGGAAAATCAAAGTTCAAAGGGCCAAAGTGTAATTGAAGCAAAATTGTGGTTCAGGGACATAATTGAAAATTCGGAAAATTTACGGACCAAATTGTAATTAAGTGTAAATTTGATTATAAATCTGATTGGTGTGTTTGATTGAATGTAGATATCTCTGTCCTGAGCCGTATCCTGAAGAAAATATAGAATTTCTCAAGTCAAATGGCATCAAGCTTTTCCAATTTGCCATTGAAGGCCGAAAGGTACTTTCTCTGACTTTTTTCCTTGAAATTTTTGAAATTTAATAATATATAATATTGACATTTTCTTGTATGCAAAATTGTGTTCATAGTCTGGTCATCTAGAAGTTTGATAGTAAACACTTAATTTTTTTTATTTTTACGTTTTTTTAGAGGAAAGAAAATGCTTTATTTCAATTATTTTTGTCTTTTTTTAATAAGTGCTGGATTGTTTGGTTGGTGGAATTATTGAAGAATTGTTATCTTGTCTCAGTCAGTTCAAGTCGTCTTGTAGCCAATTTAAGTCTTTTAAGACCAATCGACCATATTTCTACACGAGCCTCATTTTTTGACTGCATTTGAATAATTAAAAAATTGCATTATTGCTTCTTTTGGAATTACATGATGAAATATGATTTATGTTATTAACTGTTTTATATTGATATTTACTTTTTACAGGAACCATTTGTGAATATACCGGAAGAGGCAATCAAAGACGCACTTAAAGTTTTACTCGGTACATAATTCATATTAAAAAAAATAAATTATTACAAAAAGAATATTTTGTCAGAGTATTTCTAAATTATTTTCCCTCACTTTTATTTTCCTTTTTAATTTTCAGATGACCGAAATCACCCGCTTCTCATTCACTGTAAAAGAGGAAAAGTAAGTCCAATATCTTTTCTTCACATTTATTTAAAAATTTATTTCACTACAAGTATCTGACTTTTTCCTTCATTTTGTATTATTTTTCAGCATAGAACGGGATGTGTAGTGGGATGCTATAGGAAGCTACAGAAATGGTGTTTATCTTCAGTTTTTGACGAATACCATCGATTTGCCGCAGCGAAAGCCCGGGTTTCAGATCAGAGGTTTATGGAATCCTTCGACATTTCAAGTCTGAAGCATTGGGCCAAGGCGTGCTAAATAAAATAACTCCAATTTGAGTGTTCTTTGTTTCTCTCTCAATTCACGGAGAGAAATTGTATTAGTTGATAGTTTCATCTTTTTAATTTTAACACAAAAAAGATAAAAAAAAAGAGAATTTGGGGTTTGAATTATAAACGAAGATTTGAGGATTGGCGTGAGTTTAGATTCGATCCAATTACTTAATTCGTTTCGATTTGAGCTGGAAACAAATTGTAGGGAATAATCTTCAATTTTGGATAGAAAATGCGAGAGATTTGTATTTTTTGTCATCATCTCTTGTTACTATCATATCTTAAATAAATTGACTACATTACATAACTTTGTTCTAAACAAATCTAGTTGATTCTCTACTTGACAAACAAATTAAACTCCAACAAAAACCCAGGAACCTGTTTCCCGGTTTTCAACAAAATCGAGAATTGAAATCCCTTTTTAGGCCTGGGCTGGACTAAACGGCCCAGATTGACCCATAATTGAACCTATATATTCAGCCAGGCTTTCCCGATTGCCTCTCAGACCCTTCGTCTTTCTCAAACCCTTCCTCTTCTCAAACCCTAGATCGCAATCAATGGCAGCCAAGCGTAAGGCTCAGCCGGCGCCGCCGCCGCCGCCTCAGTCGTCTTCTTCTGAGGAGGAGCTCTCGGAAGAAGAGGAAGAGGAAGAAGCACAAGTCGCCAAACCTTCGCCTCTCAAACCGAGCAACTCTCGCATGCAAGCCTATTCCGAATCTGAGTCCGATGACGAACCTGAACCTAAAGAAACCGCTAAAAACCCCGCCGAATCCTCTGAAGAAGAAGAATCGGACGAAGAAGAAGAGGTGAAGGAAGCAGTCTTGAAGCCTGATCCGGCCAAAAAACCTGAATCTCAACCTGACAAGAAGAAGCTGAAATCAGCAGCGTCTTCATCTCAATCGAACGGAAAATCCACTAGGATCTTTCGTCCTGACGATGAGCTGGCGCTGATGCAGGCCGTCTTGGAATTTCATTCCAAGAACAACAGGCTGCCTACTCAAAAGGAGTGCGAATCCTTCTTTAGTTCCTTGAAAGGGAAGATCAATCCTGCCATTACGGCAAAACAGTTGGGGAACAAGGTGCGTGCTTACAGAGATTCTTATTATGCCAGGAAGAAGAAAGGGACTGAGCCTTCTCCTTCTGCGAACCCGCATGCAAAGGCTCTCCTCGAGATTTCAGAGAAGTTGTGGGGCGGGAACGTAAAAGCGCCGAAGAAAGAGGAAGGGCCGAGTCAAGATATGTCTGTTGATGAAGCTTCCAGCAATGAAGAAGAACATGAGACTGAGGCCGTTAATGGTAGTACCATCAATGGACGTACCGCTAATGGTGGTACGATGAATGATGGTACCGTTAATGGAGAGGAAAATGTGAAGGACGTGTCTGAATTTCCGTACTTGATGGATGCCATTGTGGAGATGAGCAAAAACAATCAGGGTTTGTTTTTGTTTTATAAAAATAGTTTTGAGTTGATGGGCGAATCAAAGGCGAGGGAATTGGAGGCGAAGTTTAAGAAACTGAAGTATAACCAAGCGAAATTGGTTTCTGATAATACGGAGCTTAACTATAAGTTATCTAAGGAGCTCGCAAAAGCCGGGAAGTGAAGTAGGGTTTTGGGTATTTTGGTTAAAGGTTGGGGGTATTTTGGTTGGTTTTAGGGTTCTCGTAGGGTTTAAGATGCGAGTTCTTTTGTTTGCGGTGGCTGTGTTTCGTGAGAACGGTATAATATGTGTCTGGTGTGACTGTTTTGCCTCTATTTACCAGCTATTGCATTATAATTTATATCTAATTGTCTATTTTTGCATTTGGGGTGAAGTGATTTATATCTTCTCTTGTTCTTTAATGTTATTCTTAAATCTTTTCTGAGATTTTGATGGTTTTCTTCTCACTCTGGAAATTGTAGAAGTGATCTTTTTTGTTTCAAATGGTAATTCATTTATATATGAAATAATGATGACTTGCTGTGCGTGTAATTTTGTGATATTTTGTATACTTGGTTCTCAATGTATTTTCTTGTAGTCAACAAATTCAATTGCATTAATCATTAATCAACATTCTTTGGATCTTCCAGATTAATATATTTTCAAGTGCAGTAATCAATATAGTTTGGAATTTGGATCATCCTGATTATAGGAGAATATATTTTCAAGGAATTAAAAGAATATATATATGTTTGATCAATTTAGGCCTCATTAGATCAGATAGGCTCAAATTTGTGTCACATAATCTGAGCCCAAGTCCAGAAAATAAAACTTCCTTAGCAAATGATGATATCAATATGCAATATCATTAAAGTAGCTGATGTATGATTTTCTCATCGGACTGATCTATATCGAACCTGTTTCATTATATTTTCCATAAAATAGAAGTGCATTTATGATAATTGATAAAATCTTTTTGACATGGATTGGTGGGAGAATGTGATCCAATAGAATTATAGATCTGATTCACATTCTTTGCCTCTCTGGTTTCTCCAGCAAAAAAAAGTTGTCATTTTCTGCAAACATATTTTTCATACACACCAGAATACACATTACAAAACCTACATAACTACATTTAAGACTCGATAACTATTTAAAATTAAACTTCTTAATCTGTTGATCTTCATCCTTGGCCAAATAGAACTCTACTGCTCAAGTTCCCTTACTAAATACTAATGCACTTGTCATAAGAAATAATATCTCCATCTTAACATATGGAAAAGCATATATATCTTTTAATAACCGGTCCAAACTAATTCTCCCTCAGCAAGCCAAACCGGTCCGACTCACTCATCCACTTACTCTACCGCAAAAGAATCTAGAATCTCTATTCCCAACTTTCTCTAACCAAACCATACCGAGTCATCATAGTTTAGCCTCACACCACAACACCAAACCCTCTACACAGTTTACTATACTAAAAAGAACACATAAAGACAGACGTTTCGAACTTGGGCTCAAATTCTTCATCTTTACGTGGTTCTTCTTCGCCCATACGCCCTCCATTAAACTACAACTAAATCCTTGGCTCCTCTCCCACAACACTCTGTATGGCGGATTCTTCTTTTGGGGCGCTGGTGCCGTCCGTAGTCAAGACCGAGGGTTTCGCCGCCGCGCCCTCCGCCTCCGACACCACCGTCGCCGGCGTCGCCGTGGAGGTGAACGGCGGGGCTGTGGCGGAGATGGAGGGACGGTCGAGCGGAGAGATGGATAGGGAATTGCTCTGCCCGATTTGCATGGGAGTGATAAAGGACGCGTTTCTGACCTCGTGTGGGCACAGCTTCTGTTACATGTGTATTGTCACGCATTTGAATAATAAGAACGATTGCCCTTGTTGTAGCCATTATTTGACTAAGAGCCATCTCTACCCCAATTTTCTGCTCGATAAGGTTTCATTTTTCTCAATTTCTGTCGAAATTGTTGTTTTTCTCCTCAAATCATCTGCAAATTGTGTTAATTGAATCAATGAATAAAAAATGCAGGTGCTGAAAAAGCTTTCGGCTCGACAAATCGCTAAAACCGCAACCCCCATTGAGCATCTAAAATTCGCATTGCAACAGGTCAGAAATGAATTAAATATTCTTAACTAACTAAACCTTCATACCTGTTCATGCATTAATTAACTCAACTTGTTTGTTTAATTAGGGGGGATGTGATATGTCGATTAAGGAGCTAGACAGCATAATAACCCTCCTCGCCGAGAAAAAGAGGAAAATGGAGCAGCAAGAATCCGAAACAAACATGCAAATACTACTCGTTTTCCTACACTGCCTCAGAAAACAAAAAATGGACGAATTAAACGAGGTAAAAACCCTAAAATATAAAAGAGGACATAAACTCTCTCTCTCCCCTCTCTGTAATTATTTCCAAACTTTCTCTCTGTAATCATTCCCCAACAACATTTCCAGATCCAAATGGACCTGCAATACATAAAAGAGGACATAAACTCTGTCGAAAGACAACGCACAGAGCTCTACAGAGCGAAAGAACGCTACTCAATGAAACTGAGAATGTTAATGGACGATAATACCCCTCCTCTCCCTTCTTCCGCCAGGTGGGGGCCCCACTCGTCAGACAAACAGAGCGGGGTATTTCTGTCCAACAACAATAATTCACGAGCCGGGTCATGTTCCGGAAGCGGACTGATCCAGAGTCAAAGTCAAAGTCAACTAAAAAGCCAGTTCGGTCAAAGGAGAGAGAATGTTAACGGGTCGGATGGTGCTGGACCGGGTCCGGCTCAGTCTGGATCCGTTATGGCTAAAAAGAGACGGGTACAACAACAGGTTTGTTTGTACATTACTCTGTCCTTTATTAGTGTTACTATTGTGTTATGTTTTATTTATTTTTTTGGGATTTTTGTGGTAGTTTAATGAGCTGCAAGAGTATTATTTGCAAAGGAGGAGAGTGGCGGCGAAACGAGAGGAGAGAGATTTGAGTTTGTGCAATGAGAGATATAATGCCGGTCTTGAGGATTTTCAGTCTGTTTTGAATACTTTCACTCGTTACAGGTTTCTTTTTATTAAATAAATATTATTATTATTATTATTATTATTATTATTATTATTTATTGTGTGTTAATTATTTTTTAATTTTTTAGTCGGTTGAGAGTAATTGCGGAGTTAAGGCACGGAGATATATTTCACTCTGCTAATATTGTATCTAGGTGAGTTATTTTTTGTATGGTTTCAATGTTGAATATATACTTTTATAAGATATTAAATTGATTTTGATTAATGCAGCATAGAGTTCAACCGAGACGATGAGTTTTTCGCCACAGCTGGAGTCTCCAAGCGTATTAAAGTCTTTGAATTTTCTACCGTATGTCCTTTTTTATCATATAAATGTTTTATTTTCCCTTTAAAAAAAATAAAAATAGAAATTTATTTCTTTTATTTTTAATATTTAAGGTTGTGAATGAGCCGACTGAAGTGCACTGTCCAGTAGTGGAAATGGCGACCAGATCCAAATTAAGTTGTTTAAGCTGGAATAAATATTCCAAAAATATTATCTCAAGTAGCGATTATGAAGGAATCGTTACCGTTTGGGACGTTAACACTCGCCAGGTAAATACATTTAAAAATTAATTTGTAATCTTTCTATCTCGTGTTAAAAAAATATTATTTTTTAATGTTTAGAGTGTGATGGAATATGAAGAGCATGAAAAGAGAGCATGGAGTGTTGACTTTTCTCGCACCGAGCCTTCCATGCTAGTTTCTGGCAGTGATGATTGCAAGGTAATTTAATTTTTAATTATTAAAATATTTTTTTGGGGATTATACTTATTTAATTATTATTTTGACAAACAGGTGAAAATATGGTGCACAAAGCAAGAATCTAGTGTGATTAACATAGACATGAAGGCCAACATTTGTTCTGTTAAATACAATCCTGGCTCCAGCATGTATATTGCTGTACGTAAATTTTTATAATATTATTTTCATAATATTATTAATTAAATATCTTATTTATTTATTTATTATTTTTGGGTAGGTTGGATCAGCGGATCATAATATACATTACTATGATTTGAGAAATACGAGCCAGCCTGTTCATCTTTTTGGCGGGCATAAAAAAGCCGTTTCATATGTTAAATTTTTATCCACAAATGAATTGGCCAGTGCTTCTACAGATAGTACTTTGAGACTTTGGGATGTCAAAGATAATTATTCCCTTGTAAGTATTTCAATTTAGACTTTTTATATTTATTTATTTTGTATGATTATGATGTACAAGTTTTTGTTAATTTGTGTTCTTGTTTTTTTTACAGACTAGGACGTTTAGAGGGCACAAAAACGAGAAGAATTTTGTGGGTTTATCCGTAAATAACGAGTATCTTACTTGTGGGAGCGAAACAAATGAAGTTTATGTTTATCACAAGGTAGTATTATTTCTCATTTCATTTTAAATCTGAATAATAGTTACAACGAATCAATATTTTTTTAATATTATAATTCTGACTCAGGCGATATCAAAGCCGGCGGCGTCGCATAGATTCGTATCGTCAGAAATCGATGAACAGGATGATGACGTGGCGTCGTATTTCATAAGCGCGGTTTGTTGGAAGAGCGAGAGTCCCACTATGTTGACTGCTAATAGTCAAGGCACCATTAAAGTGTTGGTTTTAGCAGCTTGATTGATTTGATTTTGTATTTTTAATTTGTATAGGGTTTGGAGAGAGAATAGGGTATATCCTCAATTTGTATATTTTATATGTTTAGTTTGGTGTATTTTGTTATTGTTCAATTTTGGGTGCGATTAAGATGTAAAAGGAATGAGCGGTGTCTGTTTGGTAATTTGTATGTTTGTAAATTACAATTCCCAACACGTGCTTTTATTAAGAAATTCATTATTTGTTTGTTGAGTGTAAATACTTGATGGTATGTGTATGATAAAGACAGATTCATTATCATCATGTTTTCATATTGTTTGTTGTTAGTTTATTAAAAGTTAAAAATCTAACAAATTCTAATAAAATTTTCTACTGGAGTTGAAGAATTGAACCATATTTATTCAAAAAAAAGAAGAAGGAATTGAACCATATGTATTTTCATTTTTGACATCATGCATTGAGATGTATGCTAGCGGGTGGTAGTAGAGCAAACGCATACTATGATATATCAATTGATAATTGATAAACATACTTACATCTTATTGAAAATGCATTAATATGTTACCAATACTAATACTTCTTAATTAGCACAATTGGCCCATAACTTGGTATTAATTTTTTTCGTTTCTGGCCTATTTAGTACATCCAAATCAAGGTACCCATACCAGTAACATAATTTACTGGTGTTGATAACAAAACCAGATAAATCATTGTCTATAATATTATATATTATAGGGAAATCTGAAAGCGCAATGAGGTTGAGCATGACCTAAATACGACCGTATACTATTTCTTCCGTTTTTCAATATATTTTTTGTTTTCATTACTTTACGCATATACTGTTTTACTGCATCTAAAAAATGAATTTTATATACTATTTGTTTTAATTTTATATATTATTTATCGTCTCTATATACTATCGTGCTACACGACAGAAAATTTCGTCGTGCAGTATCAGATCCCTATATTATATATTACAAATGAACTAAAGAGCTACACATTTGTAAGATGATATTACGAAATGGAATGAAAACAATTAATATAACATGCTCAAATTAGAATATTAGTCTAATTGGCATATTTGATCTTCTTACTCCATTCACTCTATCAAATGGTAAATAAAGAAATTTGATAATGAATAAACTAAAAAAAATACAACATAAATAAGTATTTTTATTTTATTTCAAAGTGGGACGGATAATGTGAATAAGTATTATCTTTTGTTTTTGGTTTATACCTGTACAAGTATCAACCACAAGAAAACACTGATTCGTGTCCAAATACAAAAATAAATAATATTTAGTTAGGGCTCTATAAGAAATATTATAAAAGGGTTATCTTATGCAAAATTGGATTATAATTAGGCTTATTTTCACAACTAAAGCTCAATTGAGATCCAATTGCACACAAACTTTAGCAAGTCCCTTATTTGGGATAATGAGAAAGAAAAGACTACACGTGGGGTCCACTTTGGAAAATTATGTTCATTGATTCATTCCATTTATATTGTTGTGCAGACCACTTGAAAAAGAAAATATTTTACTGATTCTTCTTTTTGTATATGGACCGTCGGATCTATATCAAAAGGATGAAAATCTTTCTCACTAAATCCGAGAATCCAACAGCAAACACAATTTCACCCAATGATTTCTTCACAACAAATAAAATTGCACAAAATATCGGAATGAGTAGTGTCAAGAAAGAGAGAAAATAAGTGTTTTACAAAGCCATAAACATAACTTTCTTTTTCATATCTCATGGTTCACAGTACACCACGTATAAGGAGAAAAAAATATGAATATGCTATATGTGCTAGGTGTCCGGTTGTGGTTGGGTTTGGACAGAAGAAGCAAAACTCCCTCTTTTATGAGGCACATCAAAATCAGTCATCTGAGTTGATTAAATCAGAAAATATATATTAATCAACTTAACAGTAATATTATTATTATTAATAATAATAATAATATTATTATTATTATAATAATGAATAATAACAATAATAATATTTTATTGGATTCTATTTTGGGCTTCTTTTGGGCCTCAACACGCCTGAACGAATCCTCGCTGCTCAATAGGCCGACAAGTTGATTGTAGTGAGGACAGATCCAAGAGAGCAAGTGTACAAAATTAACATGTCCTTTCTTCTTTCTTTGAGATTCAAATCAACAACATGCCCTTTCAAAAACTAAAATATGAAATGCATCCTTCTTAGCTTTCAAAAGAACCCAAAACTCATCAAATTCATCTTTACAAATACTCAAATATAATAACATACAAATACTCAAATATAATAACATAAAATTCACTTTTCCAAATTAGAAACATTCTCAAAAAACTCTCTTTTATTATTCTACATGAATAAACTTGATGAATACATTTTAATAACAAAGTTGATATTAGCAGTTCCCAAAGGATAAATTTGATACTTGTAGTTTGATATTTGTAGATGTTACAATGGTGATAATAAAAATTTCACCAAAAACAAATGTGATGACAGTGAGAACCGGTGCGGGTAATATATTTTTCTGTGCTCTAGTAGGCTGGATATGGGGCAGGCGATATTTTAGTAGTATGTAGTACCAATGTTTCTGTGACTCTTTATGCATTTTGGCTTTTAGAATCAGCCAGAGTCGCTTGAAACAGTCCCTTAAATGACTTGAAATTAAATAAAACAAAGGTTGTTGCTCTTTTGACACAAAAAAATATCTGACTAGCCGTTCAGGGAATCATGAGTCACTTCCCCCCCTTATTCCTCTTAATTCCTTTTCTATTCTTCTGTGACAACTAATCATGTATCAATATGTTGTTAAAATATCAATATATCAGTTTTGCTCTTAACTGTCTAATAAGATGAAAATATAATCGTTTAAAAAAACTAAAACTTGCTAGCTCAAGCGATAAGATATTACGTCCACTTTGAAAGAAACTAAAATTCAAGTCACGATGAGTACATTTAACTCAATATTTAGCATGTCTAATAACTCATAAGTTATATGTTATCTCAAAAAAAAACAATCATTCAAGAAATAACAATTTGTTCATTATATATTTTTTTTCCGTAGTGCATGATAATTAAGTATTTGTATCATAATTCTTTATTTTGGTATACGGTGAAAAATCAGTTATCAATTAAGAAATAAAAATTCAAGAAACTTAGAAACATATCCCAGAAGAATCAATATTGTAAATGAAAATAAGGAAGAAAATTCTTTCTTATTTTAATTTTAGGGTTGATTATGAGTTCATTTTTGTAGTTATTATAATTATTGATTGAGATGTAAATTATTAAATGCATTGTTGCTGCACCAATAAGAGCACTAGAAGAACTCAAGAGGAATTTGTCATTGAGATTCAGAACCTCTGGCTTAATGAAACGCCAGCCGTGTCTGTTAAATTAAAATTAGCTAAATAGTATTACTATTTCTTTTAGTGCGGTCAATCATATATTAATATTATGTGGCTCAAAAGAAAAATTAATCAATTGAGACAACTGTTATTAACAACCAGAATATATATTTATATACTGACTTTTCATTATACATTTGAGTTTATAAACCAGAATATATTTCTATACTGACTTTTCATTATATATTGGAGTCTTTGACGTCACTGACTCGAACACAAAATATGTTTTCAAATCCTATTTGGAAATCTTGCCTAACTATTTTATGAGCATATATACATGGCCCCCCACTAAAATTCTCCATTTGTCCCCCTTTTACTGTCAAACGGGCTCCACATGCTGTCAAATGGACCCGTTTAACATCTATTTGACAGTGAATCTCATTTGACAATGTCTTGTTTGTCAGTTGGGGGAGATTTAAGTGGGAGGTCAAATATATTTTTCCTTATTTTATTTGCCTAAAGAAAGTCGAGTGCTTACTGCAATCATGCATCTTGCCTTTGTTCGAGGCACTATATAAACCTCACCAACCCATATACAAACCTCACCAATAAGTTAAGCCCTCTCATTAATATAGATCTCCTAGAAACATGGCTGCCTCAATTCAGAACCGCCAATTAACAAACTTTGAACCCGGCTTTAACCACCGTTCTGACTCGCCGACAAGAAACTGCAACTATACTTCTTTCAACCCATCTCCTTTCAAACCGAAATCCCCGTCACATTTCTCTAGTGAGGAAGATTCAGAAGAAGAAGAACAACTTGACAACAAAGCATTTTATCAAACGAAACATGATGTCGAACCCTCAATCTACGATCCGAGAGATGAACGAACCTTAGACTCATGGATCAAACGCAACCCGTCCCTCATTCGTCTAACTGGCAAACATCCATTTAATTGTGAACCACCTTTGGCCCGGCTCATGCAATATGGGTTCATCACACCGACACCGCTTCACTATGTGCGTAACCACGGTTCGGTCCCTAAGGCCGACTGGTCTACATGGACCGTGGAGATAACCGGTCTAGTCAAACATCCAGCCCGGTTCACGGTGGACCAGTTGGTCCATGAGTTCGCCCCGGTAGAAATTCCGGTGACCTTAGTTTGTGCAGGAAACAGGCGAAAAGAGCAAAACATGGTGCGTCAGACCGTAGGGTTCAACTGGGGTCCAGGCGCGATTTCCACCTCAGTCTGGCGTGGGGTGCGATTATGTGACGTATTAAAACGGTGCGGAATAATGAGTCATAAAAATGGGGCATTAAATGTGTGTTTTGAGGGAGCTGATGAGCTATCTGGAGGTGGCGGTTGTAAATACGGGACAAGTGTCAGGAGAGGAGTCGCAATGGATCCTTCAAGAGATATTATGCTTGTTTACATGCAAAATGGAGAGGCTCTTACACCGGATCATGGATTTCCGATACGGATTATTATACCCGGCTTTATAGGGGGGCGCATGGTGAAGTGGCTTAAGAGGATTGTTGTTACTACTCAAGAGTCGGAAAGTTATTATCATTATAAGGATAATCGCGTTTTGCCATCTCATATCGATGCTGAACTTGCCAATGCAGAGGGTATGAACATAAATATAATTAACCTCATTTCTGGTTCTAATTAACCATGTCAATTTATGTTTGTTTTAATTAAATTAAACTCATTTATGTTATTTTATATTATAGCTTGGTGGTATAAACCGGAGTATATCATAAATGAGCTAAACATAAACTCTGTGATCACAACACCTGGACACGATGAAGTTCTCCCAATTACTTCAATGACTACACAGAAACCCTTCACCATGAAAGGCTACTCATACTCTGGTAAGTTCTATAATTCATTTCAATTGTTAAATCAATTAATTTTGTTACTAGATCTTGTAAAAAAAGCTACTTTTTTTATGCTGAATATTTAATATATCATATGGCTATTTTGTGTGTGTTGATAGGAGGGGGAAGAAAAGTAACGAGAGTGGAAATAACACTAGATGGTGGGGAGACGTGGCGAGTTTGCAGTCTTGACCATCCTGAAAAGCCGAGCAAGTATGGGAAATACTGGTGCTGGTGTTTCTGGTCCTTGGAGGTTGAAATTTTGGATCTACTCGGTTCAAAAGAAGTGGCTGTTCGTGCTTGGGACGAGTCACTCAATACCCAACCTGAAAAACTCATATGGAACGTGAAGGTATTATATTTTACAAATTAACAGAACATGTTATTTATTATGAATGATTGATTGAAGTTAGACTAATTTTGAACGGATGTGGTATGTGTGTAGGGTATGATGAACAATTGTTGGTTCAGAGTGAAGATCAACATATGTCGCCCAAACAAAGGCGAGATAGGGATGATGTTTGAGCACCCGATCCAACCGGGTAACCAGTCTGGCGGTTGGATGGCACGTCAGATGCATATGGAGACGGCTGAGAGCGCCCAATCTCTCAAGAAGAGCATGTCGGCTCCTTTCATGAACACAACAACCAAATATATCACGTTTAGCGAGGTGTCCAAGCACTCGACCAGGGACTCAGCATGGATTGTCGTCCATGACCACGTCTACGATTGTACGAGTTTTCTGAAGGATCATCCAGGCGGCACAGATAGCATTCTCATCAATGCCGGTACAGATTGCACCGAAGAGTTCGATGCGATCCACTCCAACAAGGCAAAGGAGCTTCTTGACATGTACCGGATCGGGGAACTTGTCAACACTGGCAATAACGGACATGATGAATCCAGTAATGATGGCTCCGTACATGGTAAATCGCTCCTTCTCACCATTAATGAGACACAAAACGGGCCGGTTAAAGCACTTGCGAACCCACGTGAGAAAGTGAGATGTAAACTCGTGTACAAAAAAGAGATATCTCATGATGTCCGATTATTTCGTTTTGCACTACCATCTTCTGACCAAGTGCTCGGTCTTCCCGTTGGAAAACATGTGTTTGTTTATGCCACCATAGAAGGAAAAATATGCATGCGGGCTTACACACCAACCAGCCCGCCAGACCAAGTCGGGCATTTTGATCTTGTAATAAAGATCTATTTCAAAGGAGAGAACCCACAATTCCCTAATGGAGGTCTTTTGTCCCAATACCTTGAATCCCTTCCTCTTGATTCCATCGTTGATATTAAGGGTCCACTCGGTCACATTGAATACACCGGGTGTGGAAACTTCATGATTGATGGTAAACCCAAGTTTGCTAAACAACTAGCGATGATCGCTGGTGGGAGCGGAATCACGCCAGTGTACCAAATGATTCAGGCTGTTTTGCGAGACCAACCTAGTGACACAACCAAAATGCACCTGGTCTATGTGAATCGGACAGAAGATGATATACTTTTGAGGGATGAGTTAGATCAATGGGCCGCCTTATATCCAGACCGGCTTAAGGTTTGGTATGTAGTTGGTCGATTTAATGGACCGAAGGAAATGTGGAGTTACAGTGTTGGACGTGTGAATGAGAGTATACTTAGAGAGCATGTGCCTATCGGCGGATCGGAAGATACGCTCGCATTTGCGTGCGGGCCCCCTCAGATGATACAATCGGCTGTGGTGCCTAATCTTGCAAAGATGAACTATGATGTGGAAAATTCTTTCTTTGTATTTTGATTTGAAGAATTTTGAGTGTTTTCTTTTTATTTTTGTAGTATTTTTTAGTTCAAAAACTTCCGGAAGTGTACCACACTTCGCTTGATATATGAAATAACGCGATGCCTTCCTTTTTATAGTTTTTTTTTTTATGTTTGTTCTTGAATTAAAAAATTGTCTTGTGGAGTTTTTTTTTCTTCCGGCTCAAGCCCGTAGGCATTATACTAATGGATCAAAAAAATTTACACACGACCTAAATATAGGCTCAAAAGATAAAGCGAAAAGCGGGGAAACCAAACTAACCCTAAACAGAAATTAGAAAAGAAAAGAAAGAACAAATAAAGAAAAGCGAAACAGCAAATCATCCGAAAAATCAAAACGGATACAGAACTCGACCACTTTGGATAATGCCTGTGGAGTTGTGTAAATGTGATTGTAGTCATTCTGTGTACTGAAATTTCTTTATACACAAAAATGTAACTGGACAATTGGTGAGCCCAATCGTGTTAGTCATTCTGTGTACTGAAATTTCTTTATACACAAAAATGTAACTGGACAATTGGTGAGCCCAATCGTGTAAATGTGCCAGGCCCCAAAACTAAATAAAAAAAATAATGTTCATTTGATGAGCCTAATATTTCAAAATTCAGATCACCATCCCCACATATTAAACCCAAACCTAATATAAAACTGGGAAATTAGAGAACCCACACCTGAGATTCCAAATCTCAACTACACCAAAGAGCAGGATTTCAAATCCTGAACATATACAAATTCGAGAGATTTCAGATGTCAAATTAAAACCTTCAAACCCAAAGCCCTTGTGTTCTCTTCGTTCTCAACCGCCCCTCCCTGAAAGAGAAAGAGAGAAAGAGCAAAGAAAATGGGTAAACTTCCTCCTTCCATGCGGTCAGCTAAGGTTCCATTTCCCCTCCTCAAAACCTCCACTTCTTCTTCGCCTTCTCCATCTTCCAAACCCCAATTCTTCCCTAAAAACTCTTCTTCCCCAAAACCCAAAACCAAAACCAAAACCAAACCCAAACCTCCATCCTTCGCTCCTAAACCTCCGCCTCTGTTCCAATCCCCTGCTCTCTCTCACGCCATTTCCACCACCAACTCTCTCCTCTCGCTCTCCTATCCTCCTCCCCCAAACGCCCTCATTCAATCCTTCTGCGATGCTGGAGCCACGCCGGCCGATTCCGTTTCGTTTGTCGCCCATCTCGCAAATTCTCACTCTTTCGTTCCTGATAAGTCCACCTTTCGGATTCTCCTAGCCCACTCTTGTCTTTCTCCTTCCGAAGATATTTCTCCAATCCTCCAAGTGTTCAACCTCATGAAACAATTCAACCACTCACCTGACCCGGCCTCGCTCGACCTGTCCGTACGAGCTCTCTGTTCCGACTCCAAATCCCCTCGTATCGACGATGCATGCAAACTCGTTCTCAAATCACCAGTTAAACCGGACGAATTCACTTACAACTTTTTAATCCGTCGACTCGTCAAAGACAGACCAATTACTTCAGTGAATCTTTTCATCGAACAGGTGAAGGACAACTTATCAATCGAGCCGAATCTTGTCACATACACCATTCTAATCGACTCTGTTTGTCGCATCGGCAACTTGCGTGAGGCCACACGGCTTCTCACCATCTTATCGCAAAACGGGTTTAAACCTGATGCTTATGTATACAATACAATCATGAAAGGCCATTGCATTTTAGACGATTGTAGTGGAGTAATGGAGGTTTACAACAAAATGAAAGATGAAGGAGTTAAGCCAGATATAGTTACGTATAATACTCTAATATATGGCCTTTCTAAAGCTGGCATGATGCCTCAAGCTAAAAAAATGTTACAAGTCATGGCTGAATCGGGTTATTTACCTGACACAGCCACATACACGTCTTTAATGAACGGCATGTGTAGAAAAGGAGCAGCACTGGAAGCTCTCCATTTGTTAGGAGAAATGGAGAGGAAATGTTGCGTACCAAATGAATGCACATATAATACTTTAATTATGGGATTGGGTAAAGCTAAGTATTTGGACGAGGCGATGGAGATTTATAAAGTGATGGTGAGTAAAGAGATGAAAATGGATAAGCCGACTTATGATTCTTTTGTGAGGGTTTTGTGCAGAGCGGGAAGAATTGGAGATGCATATGAAGTGTTTGATTTTGTGACTGAGAGTAAGAGCTTGAATTCTGCCGTGGCTTATGTTGGATTGGAGGATTCGCTCAAGTGGGTGCAAAAAAGGAAGGCTTAATTAATGTGGATTTTAAAGTTTTTTTTTTGTTTGTTTTTTTGCGTAATACGCATTTTAAAGTTTGTTTAGGTATTGAATAATGAAGAAGGTAGTGGAGAATTGTTTTGTTCTTCATACTTGTGTGTTTTGTTGTTGCATTTTCATTTTTTTTGAAACGTTTGGATTAAAATAAAGCAGTTTTTTTTTTACTTTGCAATTTCTGAGTGATGTGGATGTCAGGATATGATAATCTTTGCAAAAAAAAATTGTGCATCCTTTTGTGTATTTGGTAATTCAATTCGTCAAGGGTGAGCTAATTTCTTCACTGAATCGGGCTTTTCGGCCCAAATGGCACCTAGCTTAAAAATCAAGCTAATTAAGATTAATGGAAGTTAAAAATGGCTATTAATATGGTACCAGTGGGGTTAAGGATGTCTCATAAATTACTAATTTACCCTCTCTCCCATTTCTTGCCACTTCTGTTCCTTCAAACTTCACCAACAAAACCCGTCGTAAATTAAACACAACTTCTTCTTCTTCTTCTCTCCTCATGAGAGATGAAACCGCTGACTCGCTGCTCCACCGTCGTCGCTCAATATCCTTCGCCAGTTGACGACTCGCCTGAGCCGCCGCACACCGACAATGGCGATCTTAGTACAGAAGAACATCGTGCGGAGAGTTTGCGTCATGATTCTCCGTCTTCGTCGTCTTCCGCTTCGCTGAGCTCCCGTCGGGCGGGCAGGGGTCGTGTACGGAAGAGGGTCAGGCCGAGGGTTCTGTGGGCGACACGTGGCGGAAAGGAGAGCCGGCAGTGGGGTGATGCTGATCTGGGGCTTCCGTTAGGGATGTCCTTTGCTGCTGTTCTTGCACAGGTTTGTTTGTAGATTGGTTTGGGGATTAATTTCTGAGAAAAAAGATCGTTTCTTTATGTATCAATTGAGGAAAGATTGGTTGATTGCATGGTTCATCAGTATCAATTGAGGAAAGATTTGTGCTTTTTGTGGTTCTTCTTTATCAATTGACTATTATGCGATGCATGGCAGCTTTTATAGAATATAATTTGTGAATTCTATATATCAAATTATGGAAATGCTCAACCTTGTTTACACTCATATCTTATGTTCAGTTACTGTAACAAATAGAAATGGCTAATCTCCTTTTTCAACTTCCTTAATTTTAGTTTCTGAATCGAACAAACAGCCAAGGAGAGAGACAGTCTTTAGAGCAATTCACCAAGGTTTTTCAGTTTCTAACTCTGCCAAATAATGTCCTTGCAAAATTCAATAATTTTCCTCTTTTTGACACTTTCATACCGATTCATGTTTTCAGATGTGTACTTCAGCTGTAAAGGAATCAGTAACTAATGTAAGTCATTTTCCATCATTTCCAAACAATTCCACAAAATACATCAATATTTCAACATTTTAATCCTTATTATACTATTTTTGAACAGATTTACGGCGACAAATACAATTATTTCATGACAAATTTCGAAAAATCATTTGGAAGCACAATAAAAACACTTCATTCAATAAGCAATACATCATCTCAACCCACTCAACCAAATACATCATACACTCAATCAGACAGTGGCAATTCCGTAATTTCCCCAAAATCCAAGGGCAAAGAAAAAATTCTCAACGACCCACTGCCAGCTGTCATCCCCTCGACGAGCAACACCCAATTAATCCTTCACAACAATTTCCAAAATGAATTATCCAACATTTCTAATTATTCTAACAATCATAATATGAATAATTACATGTTAAATACTTTGGAAAGATCTGTAACGGAACAAGTCCGCTCGAATAATTTAAAGGAATTTGAAATGGGTTTAATTATGAAGAAATTGGAATTAAAACAGACGCAAATACAGCTCAATTCTCACTCTAACATGATGGAAAGAGTCAAGATTAAATTGGGCATGGCTAAAGCTGTTTTTAGAGAAGAAAAGTTGAAGAATCAGATGCGAGATGCGAGATTTTCAGATTTAATTAAGAGATTTATTGATTTATTAATTACTGGATTAGTAATTATGTCGTGTTGTTTTGGTTATGGAACTTATGTATTTTCATATCAAAGAATTAAAGAGGTTACTGAGTCTTGTTCTGCCGTTCCTAAGGTAATTTTCAAATTTTAATTTTATTAAAAGAAATAATAAATAAATGGGAAAGAAATAAATTATAAATATTTTTATTATTTTAGGATTCGAATTCATGGTGGGTCCCAAAGCACGTGTCGAACTTCAACTCCAGCTGGCTATTCTTTCGGTGCCACGTCATCGCCTTAAGCAGGCTCATATTCAGCGTATTAATAATCCTAATTATCTCCTATTTGATAACTCAAAAGTCTTCAATTTCGGGCCGAAACATGCCAATCACATTCAACATAACCCTCCTCATGGTTTTCTGCGGTTTTACTGGAAAGTGGTGCGTGGATTCCTTAGGAGCCGACGGGATTCGCTGGCTCGTTTTCTGGGAAATTTTGTGCGGGATTCATTTCCTGGGAAATGTCTTTCCGGGATTCGTTCACGGGATTCTGTACGGGCATGTTGAGGTTTTGGAGAGGAGGGATTTGAGGATGAAGTATAGGATTAGGAGGTGGGTTTTGTACGGGATTTTGCTGGTTGTTTTGCCGGTTTTGGCGGGATTGCTTCCGTTTGCGGGATTTGATGGGTGGGTTGAGCATTTTAAGGAGAGATTTTGGGTTTTGGGTGGGATTGGAGAAGAAGGTGAGCTTTGAGGCTTTTGTGAATTAGTGTTTATCATAAGATTGGTTTTAATGAGGTGTGAATTGGAGGTGATGAGAGAAAAGTGACGGTTTGGTTCGCGAGCTTGTGTGTTCAAATTTGGGAATAAGATGCTTGCTAGTTGTGTGTGATTTATTTTTTTTTATATTTTTTTTTAGAGTTGTATTTATGGTGTCTATTTTGTGAAATTGCATGGCGCAAGAAACTGGGGAATTGTTTTATGTTGCTATCTTTGGCATTTAAAATGAGAAAATTTGAGTACAATATTTAAGATTCTTCAATTTCTATTGTACAGGTGAACATAACAGAAACTCTCAAAACATATTTTTGTCAGCACGAAAGCACAGAATGAAATAAAGAAGAAAATTACAAAGCATTGCAATGAGAAATCATAAAATGTTATTACACAGGACGCTATCGTCCCTTCATTCACTTTTTCCTGAACGCTGTAAATTAAATTAAAAAAAAGGGAAATAATCTACAGATACACAATAATCGAACCTACAGAGTACATGTCAGGTATAAAACATCCTTTTTCATGACAAATGAACAAAGCATAAATCAGTAATAAATTAAAATGAGAGAAACCTACGAATATATTATGATGCTCAATGCTTCTCTTTCCCCGCCATCTTAACGGGTTGTTAAAACGGGTCGGGTCAGTCACCCCTATACAAACCTGACCCGGCTCCGCCTCCTTCTCCTCCTCCTCTCCAGTCCGAACGGGCCCGCTCCTCTCCCTTCTCCCGCCACGTCATCATCCTCACCCTCATCTTCACCCTCATCATCATCGTCGAAAAAAGTATGCCTCGCCACGTCATCGCCTTGGCCTCTCATAAACCTCGACCCTTCTCTCAAAAAGAAATACAAAATGCTCCTATTCACCCCTCCTCTCGCTCCCTCGGCCACGTCATCGTACCCCACTCTCTCATCCTCGCCGCCGACGTCACCGACGACATCATCATTGTCGCTATCGTCGCTCTCCCCCATCTCTATCACGTAGTCTCCAAATACAACAGCGCGAGGCATGGACGATCTTATCGTGCTGATCACGTCCTGTCTCTCTCTTTCATGTTCCAAATTGCGCCATTTCTGCTCCAGAGTGGGGTCCACCTCGCGCGGCTTCGCGCTAGGATGCTCGCACTTAACGTGCTTCCTTAATTCCTTGTACGTCCCCACAAAGTTGCACCCGTCTTGCATGCAGTTCCGTTTCTTCAAGTTGAGAAATTCCCGAGCCGGCTCGACGATCGTCCACCCCTTGACCTGCCCTCTGCAGAGCGGGCAGGTCAACTCGCTGGACTCGAGCTTGTCAGACTCAGTCCACGGCGAGCCGGGTGCGTGGGACTTGGAGTAGGCCTTCTTGAACTGGTCCAGGCAGTTGGAGTGACGGAAGCTGGTGGCGCACATGTAAGGCCGGCAGCCTTTTTCATGAGACGAGCATAAGAGGAGGACGGCGTTGTGAGGAGAGTCCATGCAGACTGAACAGGTGGCATCCTTCCAGTCGCAACGGTGGTGGTGGTTCTTGTGGGAGATGGAGGAGTGGGATTGGTGCGCGGCGGACTTGGTGCGTGGCCAGCGGTAGGACGGGATGGAGGGGAAGGAGGACGATCGGATGTGGCGGGTCGAGGGTCTGCGGCTGCGCGGGATCCTTGCCATTTCTGAGGGGGAAAAAAGGGAGAATTTTGAGCTTTAGTTTGTTGAATTCAGTTCATTTGAGATCCAATCGGCTTGAATTAGGACAGATCTGTTCGTTTCGTTCGAAATTGAATGGATCCAGGTATCAGTTGGGTGATAAAGGGGAGAAATTGAACAGGAATTGAAACAAAACTGGGGAATTTTACTGATCCGAACAAAGGATTGAACAGAACGACAGAAATTGAACTTAATTGGGGGCTTACCTCGAAGTAAGATTGAAGAATTCTGAATCGGTATGAGATAGAAGAGCAATGGAACAAAAGAAAGATGCTGTCTTTGCTTATAAGGAGGGGAAGAAGGAACTAAAAAAGGAGACCTCACAAGACAATTTAATAATAATAGTAATAGTAATAGTAATAATAATAAAGTAGACAGACTCACAAAAACCAACTGAAACCCAGATTGGATCTCTCTTTCTTTCTCTCTCAAACTAACCAACTTACACACACTTAATAAGTTCAAAAAGAAAAAAAGAACTTCAATTTTAAAAAAAATGGAAAAAGTACAAGTGGAGAATAAATCACAGAAAGGGTAAAGTCACATGCCTAGAGCATCTTCCCACCAAACTCCCCAGATCTCCCTCCATCCAAATCCAAACCAGTAAATTTCCCCACCAAAAAAGAAAAGAAAAAAAAAAGACATCTAACTATAACAAACAACTGGTCCCAGTTCCGTCGATCCAAAAATCAAATCACAAAATCGAAATCGAAACCAAAACCGAATTAAAAACCTCTGCTTACCGGTTGGATTTGGGGCGAAGCTCGTAATCTCACGCAATCGAAGCGAGTATTGGAAGTACCGTACCGTAGCGAGAGAGAAGAAGAAGAGTTCAGAAAAGAGCAGAGAGTTGCCACCACGTTTAATATATAGGATAGATAGCTGGCGGCGACCCTTTTCTGACCCGCTCACAGAGAGAAGCAGCCAACGATGGAGAAGATAATGGTTCATATATTCTCTCACTGACTTGCGGGACCCGCTTTGAATGGTCTTTATGATATATCACGAATGGAGCGTGCGAGCAGAGAATGCTTTGGGGGCTAAAGTGGGTGCACCGGGTGCATGAATGGGAAGTAGATGAAGGTGTGGTTTATCAGTTGGTGTTTGGAAGCCGAGAGTATGCAAAATGGTTTGAGGATAGAGAGAGAGATTGAGAGAAGGCTCTTTGGTAGTTGGGCCTGTTCTTCTCCAGTCTTTAAAACTGGAGTGTCCATTTTTAGTTTTCGAGTTCACTAGTGTGCTTAGTTTTGATATTTTGTTAAATATATGTTATATTATGTTTGTCAAAAATTGAACTCATGTCTTCTTACTATATATATATATTTTAAGTAACTAGGTTATAAGTTATTTTGTAAGTGTTTTAATAGAAGCCTAAGAGTTTTTGCCTCTTTTTGAAAAGAAAGTATAAATGGAGATTGGTCAAAGGGGGCATCTCTAGAAATTGTTTACTGTGTATTATTATATATTTTTTGTTTGTTTTCCACACCTGAAGGGCAAATTTTTTGAAGCAAACACCGCAAGAACAAAGGTTAAATTTTGGAAGTACAAAACTTTGTGGGGACCTACTAGATGGTAATTAAGGTATCCGGGGCATATGTGCAAAATTGCCCAATTAAAGTTGTGGCTCAAGCTTGCGTCTCAAGGAGACATTTGCATGTTATGTTGGGCTGTATTTTATTTTCATGCCAGCTGATTAATTAAATAGTTAGGGATCAATATTGATTTTTTTTGTTTGTTCTGCATAGCGAGTCATTATTTTTTTTTAATTAATAGATTTCTCGATTGCTTTAATTTGTTTGGTGTTCTTCAAGCAAAAAAATTAATTTATTTTCATAACTGAACTGTGAAGAAAAGTTTTTTTGAAGGAAAAACTGTGAAGAAAAGTTAAGATGAGGAGAAATTTAGAACGGACATTGGGGAAGAAATTTGAAGAGAAAATATAGTTAGGAAGAAGTCTAACCAATTTGCAGATTGATATATCCGTCGCTTAAAGGAACATCGTTCTTTTATATATAAATCATTGACAATGAATTTTAATAATGTAAGTTGAGTTGTTGTGCTTAAGGTGTAAAATCTAATATATTTTTTTTAAAAATAAAAAAAGGACTTGATGATAGAGTGCCAAGCATAGGCAAGGACAAACACCAACTTTATAAGTTGAGAAAGTACTGGAAAAACCTTTAAAAAAAAAGAAATATAAATTTAGAAGTAAATATTTGAAACGTATTATGAATCTATGATGCTAATAATTGGTTGGATTAATATAACTGCGGTATTTTGTGTTATCTTTAACCAAATAGGCCTTCGGCCGGGATACTAGTTTAACACAAAACAAATTCAACCTGGCTTTGTGGACCAAATAATTTTGTTTGAATGCATGCTTGAGGTGGCCCAAATACTTGAAATGGATTTTGGTCCAAATTCAAGCTGACTAAAATATCCAAGCATGCCATCAGATCCGTGTTCTGTGTATATTTTTGTGAATAATTTGGAGTAAAGGAGATCTTATCATGATCTTAATCTTGACGTTTATACAGGTCCAGATTTTTTTTTTTGTTGACAAAGAACTCAAGATTCTTTTCAACACTTCACCTCAGAAAAAATAGCTAGGTAATAAAAAAAAATAGCGAGTTAATTATGTCAAGGGAAATGTTTTCATCATCAAGAAAAATCTAATTACTCTTCCTAAGAAAAATCTAATTATTGCCACCAAAAAAATACACAATTACATACATAGCCTCTTAGAATAGGCTAGTTCATACAAAAAATAATAATAACAACAATAAGAAAGATGAAAAATTGAACTCTAAAAATGAACTAGACAGACCGATCTATCGAAGCCTAAATTTCAACAATGTAACCTTTCAACAGTCCAAAAAACCAGAAACTAGACAAAAAAATGAACACAAAGCAACTTACGTTAATCCTTCGATCAATTGCACATAACAAAGACATCAACGAATTTTTTTTCTCACTGAAGAGGCGAACAAAAAATCAACCAATCAATCATTCAAGCCATTTATTATTACCATTACTACTAACTTTGCTACTACTCTCTCCATTATTATCCTTACTCCCAAAAGAATTCGACATCGTCAGATTCGGATCCCGTCCGAAACCGGTTGCACCAACACTACTCTTCCCTTCAATTTTATTCTCGTCATTCCCCCACAACCCTAATTTACTTCCACTGTTATGACCAGAATGAGGGTTACTTGCGCCCCAAGGATATTTCAAACCTGAACCCATCATGCTGTACGGTTGATGGTGCAACCCAGCTAGTGGCTGATCGAACAAGCCAGGGGAAGTAGTAGAACTTGCTAGGGTTGTGATATCATTACTTAAGTTTTGAGATGGATGGTTCATCAAATAAGGGCTTAAGTAAGACATGTGAGAGAGGTTGTTGACGTCAGAAATGGAGGGGGAGGTTGAACTGGAGAGGAGCATGTAGGTTGCAGCGGCAGAGGTGGTGGAAGCCATGGCGGTTGCACCGACCGGTAATGAATGGTTGTGTGTTCCTTCATATGTCGTTACGAGTATCGACATGTCTTCTAAACATCTCTGAACCTGTTTCATGCATAAAAAATGAATTAAGTGTTTTAGATCTATTTTGCATTTGGAAGAGGGATATTAAAGCCCTCTCCAAATTTTCTCAAAAATAAAGTGTTTTAGATCTACCATTTACACTGTAAATTATAGAGATTGATATGTTAAATTTGTGCACTCATATACTTTAAAGTAAAGTTGTAAAAGAAAACATCCTGATTGTTTCATTTGTCATATTATGTGATTCCTTAAATGGGATGAAAAAGAAGCTAAAAAGAAAAGTGTATACTTTGGACCAGAATAATTAATTAACAATGCATTATTTCAAATTAAAAAGAGTGTTTAAATTATCATACTTGTTTTCGCACTGGACAACCAGGCGCAACGGTGCAGCGATAGTAGGCCCGGGGGCACGGGTTTCCTTTTGCGACTTTCTGTCCATACTTTCTCCATTGACACCCATCATTCATCTAACATCAAAATTGCCATAAAATAAAAAATTAATTTATACACATAACATGATTATATGGTATGTGGATATTTAGAGAACAAATTATTTAAGTTTAATTCAAGAATTTATCTTACGGTAGGGCCTTGGCATCTCACTCGGACCGAAACCCTAGTTTTCCGATTTGCTGGATTTATACTTTGGCTCGTGACACCGGCCAAGTCAGCTGTCGGGATTTTACTGCTCTCCAAAAGAGAATAACCTCTCGGACCGGACATGTCATCACGACCGTTCATTTCTAGATCTCGTTCAGGCGTTTCAGTGTATGATTGTAAACTTAGGGACAACCCTAAATCCTTTCCTTCATCTTCTGAGTCATTAGCCACTGATGATGATGAGGGCTTCATGATCTCTTTGTCTTCTCCATTTTTGCGGGCCTTTTTTGGTTCACGGTGCCCATCACCTCCAAGAGAGAGAAATACTTCTGGCTCCTGTGAGTTCCAATGATTTCATGTATGAAAATATAAGAATCGCAAATATGAAATTAAACCCTTGTTTATATATGATAAAGATGAGAAAAAACATTTTATTATATGTATCGATAAAACAGTAAAATTGTTGTAAAATAGTAAAATTGTTGGAAAATATAAGATTTGAGTTAGAGAGACCTTATGGTGCTCCCCTTGTTGAACTTCAGATAGCTTTCTTTTTAGCTCATGGTATTCTTTAACAGTTCGATCGATGAATTCTTTTAGCTTCTTGTTCTCTTCCTTAAGACGATCTAAATCCGCTTGCAACAAGCTCAACTATATATACATGAAGCATAGTTAAATTTAAAATTTTCCTGAATGCATAATTAGCATGTAAACGAGAAAAAGAATATCAAAATGGCAATAGCAAAAAGAATAATCATTCTATTCTTTTTCTCAAAATATTTTAGGAAAAAACTTCATTACTCTAAACATAAACAATTAGTTATTTGGTGTGATAAATTCTTGAAAAAACTTTAAAGTATGACTGATGGAAGATGACTAGCATTAAAATAAAAAAAACACATGATGAAGCCTTTCCCGAATTGTTTTAGGTTTATCTTTTCTTTTTTTTAAATTGAATTTTTTTAGGTTTATCTTAGTTCTTAAATTACATGTCAGCAACAAACAAACAAAACATGATCAATTAGAAAAGTTCTTTTGAATTCCTTTTATTTTGATGTATCAAATAAATTCCTAATCTCTCAAAAAAATAAAAAATGATAAATTCTCAATTAATCTCGTGAAATTGAGAAGAATAAATCTTTCTATGTTTCACACAGCTACTGGATTAATAAAAAAGAAATTTTTTTACCTCATCAGAGGACATGTTATCTGGCGATTGCAATTTTTCTTCTCGAATCTCTTGATCATCTTTATGATTCTCTCTTTCATTTTTGTCATGTCCTTCTCTTAATTCATGGTCTTTATCTAATTCAGGTGCCTGTGTTTGCACTTCTTTTTCTTCTTCCTGCACTTCCTTTTCAGTCTCAATTTCTTCTTTTGTTTCCTCATCATCATCATCTGTTTCCTTCCCTTCCTCTATATCTAGAGAAAGATCTATTTGCATTGCACCGTCTCCCTTATTCTTCTTCAATGACATCTCTCTCTAGTTTTCTCTCTTTGGTTTTCTCTCTTTGAGTTTTCTCTCCTTTTCTATCTCTCTCTATCCTTTTGGGTGTTAATGCATCCCTCGGCACCTAAGTCAATGTCATTGCGTCTAAAAACGAATTAAAGGGGTAATAAGAAAGGAGAGTAGACTCTTCTCTCTCTTCTCGCTATCATAAACTCATAAAATATTAGCATTCAAAAAAAAAAAAAAAACTCATAAAATATTATTTTCAAAGGGAAAAAGATCATATAATATAACGTTGAAGGAAGATTAGGTTTAGATAGAATTTTCTCACTCACCATTTCTGAACAAACAGGATGTGTCAATCGTGCGATTCGTATCTCGGTCTTCTGCTGACTCCACTGGAGAGGAGAGGAGAATAAGTCAAATGTAGGTTGGAAATTAAGAAATTAAGAAGAATAGAAAGATGGATCTGACAAGGATACCCAAGTCAAGTGGGGAGAAGAGATCATGTGATTATTGAGCGCTTCTATCGCTATATATTTATTATAATTAGTATTAACATAATTAAAATTGTTATAATTAGAAATTAATATGATATTGATAAAAAAAATCATTGGTGGAAATATGATAGGAGTCAACGGATTGGAATTTGAGGGCTGACGTTGTTATCCAAAAGAACAACTAACACGAAACATGAAGATAGATGGATCTTTGTATTGCATTGTCCCACCAAATTCTGTTCTACAATTTTAATATGAGAAAAAAAAAACAAGTAGAAGTTGAGAAAAATGTCTTCATGGTTGATGTAGACACATAATCCTTATAGTCGTCCATAAATTGATCATGTTAGGTAAGAACAAATCGACCACATTTTTTGTGCGAATTGTGATTGATACGGAATTAATTGATGTGTATATATATATTTTTTTGACAAAGACCTAATTATGTATGCTCATTTTCAGTTAATAAACATTTATAAAAGTATGAATTAATATTTCTATGACTTGATTTAAGTATTTTGTATAATTGTATTGTCTTAACAATTATGTAAAAAAAATTATGTAATTGTGTCAAACCTGCTAACTCAAGCGGCCAGATAGTTTTTTTTGTTTTTTGAGAATAGATGAAGGACGAATAAGCCGATCCTATATCAAAAAAAAGTATATTATTTGAACTATAATATTTTGTTAACTGGCAACACTTTGGTAAATTAGAGGCTTATATATCTCGAATGGCGTGGTGATTAAATTTTAAAGGTGTAATGGTTCACATGTTTGACTTCCGTAGTTATTAATGATTATATGGTTCAGAATCACATCTAGTTGAATTTCATGTACTTTTGGTTCTACTTGTTGTACCAATATATAATTGGTGTAGATCCATTTTACTTTTACCCTCATTACTACCCCTCTTCTAGGAAAAAGAATAGTAATTCAATACTAGATAGATCGGGGGTTTGATTTAGCAATTAAATTAAAGGCATGTTGGACCACTGCATGTATTTTTTAGATCAAAATAAGCTAATTATATATACATTTTATCTAACATGAGTTTATTAATTAGTCTATTATTTCACTTTTACTAAGATAATTATATAGACATTTTATATACCTTTTACCACATATTGTGATTTCATTTTTCTCATTGTATATATACTCCTGAAAGAAATTAATGTAAATTCATATAAAGTATAAATTAAAATTTGGAGGAGTCAAGAAACGTAGCAACACATATAGAATTATTAAAATGGATAGCTTAGTTTGAAGAGGTGCATCAAATAAAAAAAATATAGTATAGTTGAAAACCATATAAAAGATTATTGGGCAGTATTGAGATGTGTTGTTTAATTAGGTTCCTCATGATGGAGGTCAACTTAGATATCCATGCCTCTGCTGTGCCCAGTGCATAGCATGGCTTTTAGAGAGTTGAATAATGACGATGGAATCTTATTAGAGGAAGAACCCCAATTAGAAACTCTCAAAGTTTTGAAGTTTGATATACTATTAAGTAAATTACTTAAATATATACTGTTTTGGCGTTTTAGACGTTTAGTCAAGAATTGGATTTAGACTTTCCATCTACCGCTCTTAATAGTTTAGATTCTGTTCTTTAAACTTATCCTATTTTTTGTAAGTCTTCTGAAAAAAAAAGGTATTAAAGAAGTAGAGCATATAAGTTTTGGTTGAATTAATCTAAAAAAAAAAGAAAAAAAGGTTTTGGTTGAATTCAGTTAACTTATTTCTAGATCAGATTATAGCATTCGAAGATTATAAACCAATTGATATGTACTGACAAAAGATATTATCATATGATGCACATGCAAAACTTAAAGAAGAGATGGAATCAAGCACCTTAATAATAATTATTATTCAAATAAACCTACACATTAAGTCACATATAAATAATGCCAAATTGTCTCTTCCAACCGTGCTATAAACATATTTAACCTGCTGATGTGGCAGGTTCTCATTTGCTAGGTGCAATGAACCAATACCATTTGACAATACATATCTTCTTCTTGAGATTTACCCTACACTACACGACGTTTGACCAAGCTCAAGATTCAATGTAAAAAAACAAAGTTCAACTTGAAAGCGTTTAAAACCTCTTCCCTTGATTGCTCTACCCTCTTCCATTTCTCCAAAAGAGGAAACGAGATTGTATGCAAATAAGATAGTAAATAAGATAATGTGGGTCGTCTTCATTAACTATTCAAAATGGAGATAATAGAATATGGTTATGACCTCAAATGTAAGTTGTAAAATCACGTGTAAGTGAGGCAATGGCGTACAAAGTAATAAATAAAAGAATTGTTTATCATGATTGGCATGTCCATCACAGAATGTGCTACGCATTTGAATGTATTAATCAAAGTTTGAAACCATATTGATTTTTCTATAATCATATGTATCTGGCCTATGGTCCATGTATATGTATACCTTGTCGGATTTTGATTGGTCAGTTCTTGAATTGAGATGTGGAATATGGTTATGGATTAAAGAGCCCCATTGAATATAATCTAATCTGCCCAACAGTAAATGGATATTAGAGCTCTGAAACCGAGGTTCGTTACTTTAATAACAATATAACTATTACTAATTAAACAAGCTATCCCCCCAAGAAATAATCCTATGATTATATAATTCCTAATTCATTCAAACTACGATTTTGAGTACAAACTTTGACCCATGTTTAACCACCAAATTAGCCCTCTCTAATCCAACCAACAAACTTACCTAATTGTTTCCTCTACGGCCTATAATATGAAGAATTTCTAACTGGTCAATAAGCCCAAATATTATATCCAGTCCATTAAGAAATTATAAACAGATAATAAACCTGAGTAGTAATTCTGGGCTGAATCTACTATTAGAATAAAAACAGACATTTACGTTCACTAATTCCTGCATATTTCAGAGACAAATCCGACCGTCCAATCTCAGCCGTCCCAATCCGAATCTATATCGGACGGCTGATATTACCTTCTTATGCGTTAGTTTTCTTCCCATTGTACGACCTTGGGGCAGAAACAACTGCCTTCTTATTCCTATCCTCTCCATTCAAACCCCCACTGTAAATCTCCATTTCCCAATTGTATTGTTATTTGTTGGTATGAATAACTGGAGAGGGGCAATTTGAGGGTGAAGATCTCCAGTTTTTTGATGTCCATTGTTCAAAGCAAAGCCCCAATAGGGTTTTTTCCTTCCACAACAAGACGAGACTAAACGAAACGAAACGAAACGATACAGAACACGAAGCAAATCAATCTTCGGGAAGGGAAATAGAGAGAGAGAAGGGAATAATAATTAATACTAGATTAGCAGGCCTCTCGACCAATTGTCTTTCTAATTTTGCGTTAATTCTGTCTTCCTAATCTTCCCCTCAAAAAAGGATTATCAAATCAAATCAAATCAAATCTCCTTTTTATTGCCAAAACTAATACGAAGAAATTGAGAGAGAGAGAGAGAGAGAGGAATAGAGAGGCGCCGCTGCTTGAATTGCCGCCGCACGGCGAGAGTTGATTTTCTTTTCTTTTCTTTTCTACGAATCAGATTGAGAAATCAGCGTAATTCTCTCTTCTGATTCTCTCGCTAGGGTTCTTTCAATTTCGTTTTGTTTCGATTGGGTTCTAGTTTGTGTGGATTGTGTTAGGTTTTTTCATTCGTCGTGTTTTTTTCCTTCTTTCTGTTCTTCAAATCTTGAAGAATGGATGCGTAGAGAAGTTCTCTTGATTCGATTAATAGACGCGAAGTCCAATTCGTGGATTTTTTTTCATCTGTCACGACGAATTTTACCCCTTTTTTTTTTTTATTCAAATCAGAAAATCCTGATAATTTTGAATCAATTTTGGGGGGCTTTTGAGTCCCTGCTGTTTTATCTTGGGGATTTGATTCCACATGGTAGAATCTCCACGACTTCCTCTTCTTTGGATTCTGCCCTTTTTGGAATTTTAGAAAGAAAATTAGGGTTTAATTGGGTCGATTTCGGGATGAATTAAACTAGATTAGTTGAAACGTAAGGCTAGTAATTAGCCATTACAGTTCAAATTTTGTACATAAACGATATAGATGACTGGATGGATCCTTCTGAACCCGCTCTGAAGCCTCAGTGGTTGAAATCTCAAAATACAAACCTCTCAGGCAATGGAATCTCAAACCCTAATTCAAGTAATTCCCTCCTAATTACAACAAATTCAATCCTAATTACCATTTCCTTTTCCTTATAACTTAACTGATTCATTGCTATCTTTTTGTTTATGCACAGATGCAGTTTCTTGTAGAAACAGATTGACGTCCATTTTCTCCGAAAAAGATAACAAACTCAGCAAATCGAAGGCTTACAGCAGCTTTGGAACGAGAAGCAACAGAAACCGAAACCGAACCAGAAAGCAAGAAAAAGATTCCGATTCCTTCGAAAAAGATTCCAATTCCAATTTACTTTTGGACCGATTCGACTCTTTACTCTCAATTCCGTCAGAAAAGGACAAACTAAGGCGGTCCCGGTCCTTCACCTCAACCCCTTCAACCGATAACAATAACAACATTAAATTACCCGAAAAAAGTAACAAAATTAATTCGCAAAATTCGCAAAATGGATTTCTATCCAAAAAGGATTTTCCGTTGCTCAAGACTAACGGGGTTCTTGAAACGGGTAAACGGGTTTCGTCTCCGATGGAGCGAATCCAGTTCGCTCAAAATGGAGGCGAGTGGAATTCGGTTCTGGCCGAAGTGCCGTTTACGGCTTCGCCAGCCGGGTCAAACGGGTCGAATGGATTGAGTAAAAAGGAGGCTGTGACTGGATTGAATATGGCCAAAGCTGTGGCTCAAGCGCCTTTACATGATCAGAGCACAACTCAGGTTATTTAATAATATTTTATTTATTTTATTTTTTAATTTTTTGGGTGATTGATATTTATTTGAGTTTTTTTTTATTTTAGGTAACAATTGATCCGCAAAAGATAGAGGAGCTTACAATCAAGCAATGCAAGCAATTAATACCAGTCACACCTACGGTCCCGAAGAATTTGGTACATTTCTTCATTTTATTCACAGCAATTCAAATTCCAAGTTGGAAGAATTTCTCACAAAGGAAATATTAAATTTATTTTCTTTTAATTTTGTTTAATTCAGGTAGCGAGTTCTACAGAGAAGTTGAAAGCGAAAGGACTTAGAAGCTTAGCGCCAATCACGGTCTCAAAACCGGCCTCTCAACTCGGCACATTTCAAGTGTTAAACCGAGACAAGAACGGCACAGTCTCCCCTTCTTTCTCTTCTTCAGCCAACGGAACCTTCTCCAAACCCTCAAACCCTAACCCTAATCCCCTTACTCCCACCAATAACAGTAAGGGTAAGAACGGGGTTTCAAAACAAGCAAAGGCGAGGCTGGAGTTCTTCAATTTCTTGAGGAGCAAGGCTGCATCTGAAAACCCTTCTGATTCTCAGAACGGATCTGACGATTGTCATATTAATGGGAAATTGGGAAATGGAAATGATGAGGTGGCGGACAAGTGGGACCCACAGTCTGACGAGGATATGTGTTTGGATCCTGAAGAAGAGGCCTTTTTGAGGTCCCTCGGTTGGGATGCTAATGCTGAGGTCGATGCTCTCACTAAGGAGGAAATTGACGCTTTTAATAGCAAGGTAATTTAATAAGTGTTTTTAGTTTTATGTAGTAGTGATTGTGATAAGAGTTTCTTTTTATTTATTTTTTAATTGATTGATTGATTGTGGTTTGTTTGTAGTACAAGGAGAAGATGCAATTCTCGATGGTTTCACAGCAGAAGATTTTGTCTATGAGTTGATGGGAATGAAGCGGAGTTCTTGATTTGATTGTGGGGTTGTGAAGGGAAGGAAAGCGACCGTGTGGTGGAATGAGTTCTTTTTTGTGGGATTTCTTTAATGCTTTTAAAGAGGTTTTTTATTTTAGAGAGTTGTTTAGCTTGACCTAGATTGTAGTGTTTGTTTGTTTCTTTTTTTTCATTTTGTTTTACTGAGTATACAAAGGGCAAATGAATGAATGGGTAGCTTAGTCTGGTGTTTTCCTTGTTAAAAAAAAATAGATGGTTTCTTGATATGCTTCTTTTCTTGTTTTGAATGCTGGAAAGAATGTGAAAACATCGGAATAAAAGGGTCATATAGTGTGTTGAATTGTTGGCTTGTTTTCTTTATGTTTTCTCTTTTTTATTCTTATGGATCATGCCCTTGATAAATGAATTTGTTAAGCATCCCAGCTAGGTAAATCCTCATTTGAATCGGCCAAGATTGCAATTGAAAGAACATATTCACATATATTATTACGTGTTTAAATAAACCAATACAATAAATGAACAATTACACAGAGACTCCAACAATGGAACTATACAAATCACTACTGCACAAACACCAAAACAAAAACCTACACTCAGGCTGAATCCCAACTTAGTTTCTGCTCAGCCAAACTCACAATGGAAACAAGAAAACCTCGTATTTGTTTCATTCCTTCTCAAGCTGAGTGATCATCTGGAAGGGATCGCTTAAGGAAAGGATGCTTGAGAAGATCGACAGCTGAAGGCCGGTTACCTGCGTTGACCTGGAGACACTTATCGATGAAATCACGAGCGTCTTCTGATAATGTTGCTGGGATCGGAGGCCTCTCCCCTCTTCCTATTTTAAACAACGCTGGCATCTGCATTTTTGCAACCAACATTTTATTTATTAATATTATGATATTTAAAACTTGATATGTTGTTTGTTAATTTATTAGAGAGAGAGAGGGCTTGCCCATTCAGTATCAGGATAGGGAAGTTTCCCGGTAAGCATCTCCAGAACCGTGCACCCAAGACTCCATATGTCAGCTGACGGTCCGTACGGCCTACTTTTCGCAACCTGAATTTAATTTTTCCAATTTTAATAAGACAAGTTAAATGGAAAAATAAATGAAATGATATATAAGTAAAGTCTTTAGCGGAAATGAATCTGTTTTGATTGATGAGGAAAGAATTAATTAATTTACCTCAGGAGCCATCCAGTAGACGCTTCCCTTGCATGATTTTGCTTGGATCAATATGTCGATCTGAAATTTATTATTATTATTAAATGAATGGCTTACAAATAGAAAAAAAATTACTAAGGTAAAAAAAATAACGCTTTTGTTTATATATATGTACCTCCTTTGCTAATCCAAAATCAGCTAGTTTTACACACCCGCTTGAGTCTACCAATATATTAGCACACTTTATATCTCTGTCAAAATCACAAAATTAAACAAGGAAAAAAAACACATTATTAGCATGTTGATTAAAAATAATGGCAAATTTTTTCAAGTGTTTAGAGAGAGAAACAGAGGAGAGACAGAGAGTAATAATGACCTGTGTAAGACATTACGCTGGTGCAAATAATTCAAGCCGTATAAAATCTGCCGTGTGTAAGCTGAGACTTGAGAGTCTTGCAACTGATACTTTCTGTATAGAGACGCCAAAGAGCCTTGCGTCACAAGTTCAAGAAATATGTATAACTTCCCCTCTTTCTGTCAAATAAAATAAAAGGAAAATAAAAAGGAAAATGAAAATTTGTTTTTTTTAATTGTGTTGTTGAGAAAAAATGAACAATAAATGTGGAATTATAGAAGAGAATTTTCTTTACCTGCTCAGTTCCGTAATACTGAACGATATTCTCGTGTTGTAGACGGCTCAATAAAGATACTTCCTGTAATAAAAGATTCATATTAATGCTAGACATACTAGTAGATAAAATTATATGAAAAATGGATTAAATAATTAAATTAAACTTTTGACAGATAAAAAGTTTGGTGTGAACTTTATTTTGTTTACCTGCTCGAGTGGTATCATCGCCTGCTTAGCATTGATTCCTTGGTCAATAAATATTTCTTTAATCGCAAAGAAAAATCCATCGCTGCAAATTAAATTCAAAGATTAAAAGTTAACATTCTGAATAAATATAAAAATCAATTTTAACACATTCACAGCCCATGCCAGAAAGATCAATTCACCTAAATTTCTACTTCATAAACTCAATACCTAACATAGGCTACTTCAAAAAAACTCTCAACTAAATTTCCCCTATTGAATTAACCAAGTATGCTATGCTACAACATGAACAAAACTTACTGGTTAATAGCTTCATAGACAGCTCCAAAAGCACCGCTACCAAGCAAGTGGCCCTTATTCCAAGAACCGATCGTCCTCTTCAAGACTGACGGCTCTGCGCCTCCAGTCTCCGTCACTCCTTCTCTCAACCGTTTCTCTCCCCTTTCAGTTTCTTGTTCTTCTTGATCTTCTTCTTGATCTGGTTGAGGAGGGATTATCGCTTCGTTCTCATCTGGAGCGAAGGATTTGACAATTTCCCATGTGGAATCACCTCTCTCTAATGGAGCGAGTTGGATCACTGGCGGTGGAGTCACCGTCTTCAGCCTTCCAGGTGGAAGAGGTAATACTGATACTGATACCACCTCTTGTTGTTCAATAGATTCTACTTTTGGCACTTCTCGTACTATAAGAGGTTGAACAGAAGAAGCTATCTCTTCCTCTCTGTGCACCTCTTGTACTGGATAAGTAACCTCTTCAAAATCTAGTGTTGATTTTGGGGCTTCTGCTTGAGACTGATGAAATTCATCGTCACCCTTCTCCAGTTCCGGTGCAGAATTTGGAATACTGACATCCAATTCCACGTAATTTACACTATTCTCCACTTCCGATGCATCGACGACTCTGCTATCTCCATGAAACGACAGTTCGGAGTGGGATTGAAGCGCGGCCGCCCAGACGGACGCGGGAATCGCGAAATCATCCGGACCTTCCAGGCCGAGGGAGCTGTACAGGAGCGCAATCTCCTCAACGGATCCGCCGCGGATTCGGAAGCTGCTCCGGCCGAGGTTGATCTCGAACCCGCCGCCGCGCGGCGTCGCCGTGTATTCCGCGTTCCGGATGGCGTTTATCCGCTCCAGCCGCCGCCCCGCCATCGGCGACTGCGATTGCCTCGCCTCCATCGTTAGAACGAGAGTGATGGATGATTTTATTTTTGTTGTCGATTGAAAGGAATGGAAAATGTGGGATTAATTGACCTCGAGGGTTTGACTACGGCAAGAGTTGAACTTGATTAGATTGCACTAATCACACTTCACAAAGACGAAGATTGATTTTGCCCATACTCTTATATTTCTACGACTTTCTACTTGGTGACGCACGTTTCGAATGCGGTTGCGGGGGGTGTTAGATTCGGTCGGTTCGGTTCAAACCGAACCGAATAAGGTCAAACCGAACTAAACCGAACCGAATAAGATTTGAACCGAACCGAACCGAATTTTAAACCGAACTGAATAAACCGAAATTTAATTCGGTTTATTCGGTTGAACCGAATTAGAAAGAATTCCAAACAATATTAAGTCAAAATTAATATTTATTAGACTAACTAATGATTATATTAATTAATATTAATATGCATAATTTCTTAAAAAAAAAATATTAATATGCATAATCTAAAAATTATGATTAAATTATTATAAATTAGCAACTTCATATATAAGTCGGTCAGTTCGGTTTATTCGGTTTTTCCCGACGAAAACCGAACCGAATCGAATTAACCGAATAACTCAAACTTTTAAACCGAACCGAACTGAATCATCCGAACAACCGAACCGAATTGACCGAAATTAACCGGTTCGGTTCGGTAACCGAATAAACCGAACCGAATGAAAACCCTAGCGGGGAGGGAACTTAGGGAAGGAGCGTTGGTTGGTGTCAAGTTTGTAGCAAATTGATAGTGGGGAAAGGAAGGTATAAGAACGGTCAAACTGAGAGCACGGCAGTCAATTTGCCGTTTCGTACAATGAAACGGAAGACTTTTCATCTAAACCCGGTCTACAACACTCCCCTTTGAATCTTTCGCCATTACCGTGCTCCACGTCTAAACAAAAATTTCTGCTTCGCGCTAATTTTAATTTAATCATGATTTATATTCTAAAGTAATACATTGTTAAATGTTAACAGTGTATTATAAAATGTGGAGAATGGAGATTATGTAGATAAGACGTGGATGGATGCTTGTAAATATCTATCTAGTGATGCATGCTTGCATACGTAATAAATCTAGAGCCACCGAGCTGGGCGTGGTTCAATCATCTCCGCTATACAGAAACTAATCCATGAGCATCAAAATTAGATGGTTCAGTTCAGTCAGTTTAGTATACTTACTGGTTAATAGCTGAATAGACGGTGCCGAACGATCCTCTTCCGAGCGATTCTCCGATCATCCACTTGTGAATATGAATCGTCCTCTTTGTTCCGGCGTGAGGAGAGATTGCAATGGCCATGGCGCCTCCATTACTCAATTCTTCATTCTCCTTGCTCGATTCTACTACCTCTTCTTTGCTTCTCTTTCCCTGGCCGATTTTTCGCTCTTTGGGAGAAGGCAGTTTGAGCAATGGCGGTGTGATTTTAGGAATTTCTGATGAAGAAGGAAGGATCTGAATCAACGTTTGTTCGTTCCTCTGTATGATTCCTCCCTCGTTAATGGCGGATCCATCACTGTGAGTTGATTTTGCGAAAGGGGTGGCCAGATCAGGGTCTAATTTCATGGCGGCGTCCCAATCTGAAGGAGAAAGACAGAAATCGCCGGGGCCTGAGATGTCAAGAGCTGCGTACAAGAAATCAATCTCTCCTTCGGAATCGCCATGGATGCGGAAACTGGTGTAGCCTACGTCAAGATCAAATCCACGTTGCGGCTTGTTAGCTCTGTATTTGCCATTTCGGATTGCGTTTGTACGATTCAGAGCTGGTTTAGAATCCATCACAGGAGAAAGGGATTTGGTTGGTGATTTTTTGGAGGATTGACTAATGATGGGATTATCTCATTGTGACTTTTTTATATTGCTAATTGATATTTAAATTTTATTTCTGGAAAGAAATTTATGTTCTGCATTTTCTCCCTTTTTTATTGATTATGCGAAACAGTGTTAATGCTTAAATAGTCTGTGATAAAAATCTCATGCACAAAATGAAGAATGTTTCTTTTTCTTTTTTAAAGCCTGTGGGCTTTTAGCCCATGGAATAAGAGAATAAACTTTTCATTCTCACATTTTCATTATTTCAGCCCAAATAAAATCATATACTGGCTTCAAAAATTAAATTATTAATTTTTATTGTACTGAAAATATTATATAGAATTAAATATCTAAAGAATTAAATGTTTGAATGAACAAATGTACGAGGCTTCACAAACACAACACGAATTCAAATTTGACTGGGGGTGCTCTGTCTCTCTGTGCAGTCAAGACAAACTTGTATCTGAAATGGCTGCAACTGCATTTAATACTTCGATTTGCCAGAAGCACTGCTCCCCTTTCCTCCAGTTGCTCAATTTCTTCCCCAGATATACTGTTCAGCCTCGGTTTTAATGATTATAAAATCATTAACATCATTGCTGTATCCTTTGTCTAATTACTTAATTAATTATTCCATCTCCATGTTTGTTATTTTCTTGTTAAAAATATAAGGTTGTAAACTTCAGTGATTTCTCGTCAAGCTTGCATTCAAATAAAAAGAAAAAAAAAACTTCAGTGATTTCTGCTCGTATAGACCCAAGTTTGTCTATTCCGGTTGGAATTATTTGTTTTGACTCTCTGAGTGATAAGTTGTAAATTCAATTTATTTGGAGAAGAAAAAATACTTCGCGAAGGAGAAAATTAATGAATGCCGTATCAGGAATACAGAAGCTGCTTCCAATCCAAGCCATAGCCAATGGCTGTTTCATTGATCTGTCAATTCAAATTGTTTGAATTGATTTCAGATTCCTTCACGAACATTGGCCATCAATTCATGCTCGCTTCAAACCATCAACACCAAAAAAAAATACACAAAAACACAAATATATAAATAAAGGGAAATAAGAAATTACGATGAGATAATGTAACGACCCTGTAGCGACGGATTGAAATTATATATTGTTTTCTTGCGTTTCTATATACGCTATATATTGTTTTCATTTTTTTAAATATATGTTGTTTACCGAATAAATTTTTATATACTATTTATTTTCAGTTTATATATTTTTATATACCGTTTTCATTTTTTTAAATATACATTATTTTATCGAATGAATTCTTTATATATTGTTTATTCTCACTTTATATTTTTTTTTCAGTTTTTATATACCGTCGCTACGGTATCCATCGCACAGTCGTCGCTACAGTATCCATCGCACAGTATCCGTTCCCAGATAATTAAAACCTGTAATAAAAACACTGTACGTGTAAAAAAAAAGAAAAAAAAACTGTAAAAACATTTGGACACAGGACCCTACAAACATGGTTATGCGTGCTCCGAAAAACCCGCCCCTCTAATCACACGCATCATCATTAACCCATAATTGTTAAGTGCCCCACGCAACCAATCCGCGCCTGCCACGTCTAACCATTCTGACAACCACACATGGCGCTGTCCTTCGCTTCGCTACACAGCTTAAAAGGAAGCCGTACGAAAGCGTATTAATTCGGACCACGTGAGAGTGCCTCTCGGATATATATTTGAATTTGGGGGAGTTGATCCTGGCCGTTGATCTCGGTCAGCGTGAGATACGAGGCGGAGGAAGGCTGGTTGACTCACTTGAAGGGTCTGCGTCGGCTGTTTAATGCGGAAAGGTAATGGTTTTTGCCTCCCCTGTTTGCACCCCCGTGCTGTTGTGTTTGTATCGAAGAATGGTAATTGCATGTGATAATTGGATATATATATTTTTTTTTGAAACGTAAGTATTTGTTTACGTTGTATTAATATGAAAAAAGAGCATTGTATGAAGTATTTACATGAAAGTGACTAAAACCAATTCTAAATAAAACAAAATAAAATAAAATAAAACTAAGAACGGAAAAAGCTAAGCTTCAGATTCTTGCTTCCAAATCTTGAATCCATTCTTTGGATGGTCTGGTCGAATGTCGCGTTTGATGTCTGTTCGGAGTTACGAAAAATACGTCCATTTCATGTCTTTCAGATTTCCTAACAAGTGACTATCCACCTCGTAACGGATGCTGCATTCCATGGTGCCCCATTTACGATAGTATTTTTGGCAAGATATCCATGTATTGTTTGGAGGATTTTTAACGGATGTTGCATTCCGTTTGAGGGCAAGATGACTCTCAATTTTCCTCCACATTTCTTTTGCGAAAGGGCGTTGAGCGAAAAAATAGTTGTGTGACTCTGTAGCATTATTCACATTTTTGCTCGTTAATAGATGCACAGTATCAGTTGTTTTTTGAGATAAATTATCAATACTGTTTTTTTATTAGAGATAAGATTTCATTCATGATGTTCCATTTATATTTGTATTGTTATTTACATGTATAAATGTTCACATACAATATTATGAACTTTGACATCACACTTCGTATTAATCAAGAAAATAATCCTTCATAACAAAAAAAATATTTACATAAGTTTCTGCTAATTTGGATTTTACGATAAGAATTTAAAATTATTATTTTTTTAATTTAATCAAAGTTGTTGTTTCTTGATATTTCAGCTCGTACTGAATTACATTATATATTTTTATATCACTTTATTATTGATTATTTGATAGGAAAAATTTAAAACAAACTATATGAAAATAAAAGGTAATATATAATATATGGATGTCAATGTGGCAATAGCTAAAATTGTTATATTAAAATGTATATAATACTAGTTTGAGAACATCTAAAGATAAATTAGCATTTATACAATTGTATTGAATATCTAAGGATAAATTTGAACTTATACATAACATTCATGAGACCACGAGCAAAGTTTTAATATTCCATAACTTATATGAAAATATTAAAATATTAAAATGATTCTCTCAACGTAACATCATCTTGGCCATTTTTTATTCATCCATGTTGACGTTTTACAATTCCTCATTAAGCTATTATGTTTTTTCATTATTATGATCCTAATCCTACATATATGTTTCTAACACAACAATACACAATTTACATAAAGCTACAAAAAAACTATATATTTTATCATTGACAATCTTGTAACTTCTATTAATTGATTTCTATGTCATCTTGTTGTTATATTCTCACTAATCCGAATTCTATACGTATATAAACAAAATCTACAACATAAATGATCTAAAAAAAGCGCCATAAAGAATCAGCCCCATTTACAATGCCCAAATTTGGGAGACACATAACAGCTTCAACACTAGAAAGGAATAGTCTCAACTTTAACTCAGCTCTTTACAAAACCCTCACCTCGGATATCCCGCCTCCTACGCTCACGCCGACACAATCACGGCCTGTCTTCCCCTCCCTCCAATCCGACCATCCATCTCCCTCAATCCAACGGCTCACACTCCATCTTTCCCGAACCGCTGACTGGTCGCCGACGTCTTTCACGGAGCGCCCTGAGCTGGACACGCGCGATACCGCAAAGGAAAAAGGTGTACATACAGAACTGTTCATTCATTCAGAGCGGTATTTGGGCGATACAGTTTTCTTTTGGCGGTGTTTAATGGTGCCTTTTTGGTTCTGAGTTGTGACTTTGGTTGTTCTTTTGCCGTGAAAGAGTAATTTTTTCATTTATTGTGGAATGTTGGGGTTTTGTAAATGGTATTAATGGAGTTGTGATGTGGTAGAATTGTTCATGAATGTGCATTTACTTTATTCTTTTTCATTTTCCTTTGTTTGGTTTTCCCAAGAAATATATGTATATGTGTTTGATATTTGTAATTTACTTTGTGGTTAATGGCTTAACAGAATATATTGTATTTTTCTTGGTATTTTATAGTTTGTGGCAATGACTGGAGCACTCAAAAAGTGTATGTATCCTTTGTGTTGTCTAAACAGGATTTTGAAAACATTTTCCATCATTAATAAATTATAAGACATCATTACTAAACTAGGCTATTTTTTCCCTCTGAATGGGGAGTACACAGTAGCAAGCGTGTGGAAAGGAATTGCACTGGCACGTGTGAGTGTATAAGTAACTTTGGATAGCTAATAACAAGGTAATGATGAAAAATAAGAGCGGGCTGTAGGCGGTAACTGATGCAGGGTAGACCGGGGACAGCAGGTGGAGCTTATCAGGTCAGTGAAAGAATAGAGTTGAATGATAAACATGGCCATGCATTAATCATGCATGGCATAAAGTAGATGTTTAGACCTGGTGCAACCTTAGCTTAGCCTTGGAAATGCAAGAAATTGTGTGACTAGGATTTATTATTGTTCATTCGATTTGATGCGACTGTTTTTAATATTTTTGTTGGAAAATTTTAGTTGATATTTTATGTTTCCTGATTAAGTATGGAGTTAATTATGTGTAGTGGTATAGTCAAATTCGTTGACTTGATAATTTTGAGCATTGTGAAATTTTTTGTTAATTAATCCTTTTATTCTGCTAAGAATATTTCTACATGTAATAAGACTACTCTGACTGAGTTGATGCATAATTAGTGTAAATAGTTTTAACTGACTAATAAACAGTATAATTATAATATTGAGAGCAAGAAATTGGCATAAACATGCTAACAGTAGGTATAAATGTATTTATTCAAAGAATTTAAAATAGAAATATTTGCAAAAAAGCAAAAAAAAAAGGTAGAAAGAAAGAGTCATTAATGGGGTAGTAGGGCAGTTTGTGCAAATGGGTTTCTGTCATTAAATCTCCATTAGTGATCCTTGTCCCCTCTCTCCTCTCCTTCAAAAACCTCCCCTTCTCCTCCTCATCCTCTTCATCTTCCCTTCTTTCTAATTCTCTCTTCTCTCCCTCTTCATCTGCTCTGCTCTTTTCTCATACTCTAAACCTCAAAAATAATATCTTTTCTTCAAAGGGAAAGGAAAGGGAGTGGATTGTGGGGGATGTTGGCTGGCTCGAAGCCTTTTTCTTGAGGTGGAGTTTAAGATCTTAAATTCTTCTCTTTAGATGCAATTACCATCAAATTAACAAAAGGCATCGGACCAGGCTTCATTCCTCTCAAACCGCTTCAAGTCTCTCTTACAATATACTTCTTGATTCTCTTCAGATTAGGTTAAGGGGACTGTTGTCTGGCTCGAGGTCTCTTCTCTCTGAGACAACAACGGAGTCTTGAAGAAATTTCGGACCAGGCTTCAATCCCCTTAACCCGCACATTTCCGATCTATCTAGCTAGAGAGATGATTCACTAATGGCGCACCCACTTCGGTTAGTTTTGGTCCTCTTAGTTGCTGTGTAAGCTTCTCATTTTGGTTATCTTGACTCTAGCTTTCTTTTTTGTATAAATCTTAATTATCTCTATTTTATCTTTTAGTTAACTAACTATCTATAGTTTTTTTTTATAAGGAAACTCTTCTATATTCGAAATTTTGATTCTCCATTGTTTGATGATTATGATAGTTTGATTATGCAATCATTACAGTACTTCAGACCACACGAACACAAAATTGTATAAAATTTGAAAGAAAAAAATGGTCCATTGTTCCCTTTATTCTTTTCAGATGTAGCTAATCTAGTGCTCTAATTAAGGCGATGTTTTCCTTTTCTTGGTGCGTCAGGACCGAAAATGATGTAATTAAATTCGCTTTTAGTTAGGCACTAAAGTGTAAATAAAAAATCTGGTTCTCTTATTTCTCTAAATTTTCTAATTACTATGTGGGTCTTAATTTTTACAACTTCTCTTACTTTGACTTGTTATGATTCTTACTTTAGGGTTCCTATTTTGAAATGTCTTTTAATTGGTTTTATTTCATAAATCAAATTATTGTCAATCTGAAAAAGATTTAGGGCCTTCGTATTTCAGTCATTGTTACGAAGATTGGGGTCCGCATAAGAACCAAAGTGAAACTGAGAAGAAAAAGCTGGCGTTCATAAATGCTGTTCTGACTCGTGACGAAAGGCTCATCTCATGAAATGAAATGAGATGAAAAGAAAAGATGCCATTGTTTAGAATCAGATTTTAACAAGAATATATAGTAGCGCTTTTCTCGCACTTCTTTTTTTCTTTCTTTCCAGTCACTTCTATTCCTTGCCTTGACGTCCTGCAGTTTAAAAAGTTAAACCCTTCTTTCATGCACAGTAGAGAGAGAGAGGGAGAGAATCTATTCTTTCTCCTGAATGGAAATTCTAGTGAGAGAAGGAAGAAGTGGTGGATGGAACCCCTCATGGTTCCCAAATCTAAAATATAATTTGGACACTGGAAGTTTCGAGCTCTGTTTTCATGCTATTTTCATGTATAGTCTAGTCTTGTCTTCTTTTCCTTTACGTCTGAATCTAAATCTAATTATGTTTGTGTTTTTCTTCCAACTTATGTCATCAATCCTAAGGATAAATTCCTTTAATACTCTATTTGTATGCTTTCTTGTTCATTCACTCGTTCTCAAATGAATAATCAACTGTAAAATGTCTTTTAACGTAAAACTTTGAATTTTTTAAAGAGATTGCCAACCTTAAATATAAATGTAAATGTAATTCAATAAGTAGACACTTATTTTTAAAAAGAAGAAAAATGAAGCAAAATGGGGAGTTAATACAAGCATGTGGCATTTGGACAGTGTACCACTGCAAGTAATTTGCACCGAGAGAAAATGTTACCCCTTGTATTATATTATTCTAATAATAGTAGTATCTTATATAAAGTATGCATTGGTTCCATAATTCCATTAATGGATAGATAGAAGTTTCTATTCACATGATAACCTAACCATTGTTTGTAATAATAGTACCTTGTCCATTCAATTTGTAACTCGTAGAGAGAGAGAAAGAGACTGGAAATAATCTGGGGAAATGGAAAGAGAAAAGGCTATCTGGCTAGCTATGGTAAAAGGAGGACAAAAGTGGTGTGGGACTTGCAGAAGATAAAATGAACAGGGTCCAATGTACATCACCTTTACAGTTCATATTTGTACTCTCTTTAGTAGTCTTTATTTATTGATTCATTCTAACATTTTATTTCATAGATGAACTGTTAATTTACTGGGAATATTGGAAACGAAAACACCTTCAGCTCCTTTTTTCAATTAATTTGAACTTATGAGAAATTATTCCGTTATAGTATTATTATCTTCCTTTGAAGGCGGAAAATGAATAGTGCCCGCATGGCACGCAGACAAGTAAGCTCTGATTTGATTTGATTGATTTTGCCTCTTTGACACCGACCCCTTGATTCTGATTTCATTCCAGTTCATATTCTATGTGGCTTAAGCAAATCTGTAGCATGCGTTACAAGTCAATTGCTTTCACAAATAGTACATTAATTAATTATACTGAATTTGTTATGTTTTACAAAAAAATGCGGGCTGTTTTGAGAGCTAAACAATAAGTCTACACAATCGGATACCACAAACGAATTCACAACCGAATGATGATTAAACATACTTATTACTCAATTTTTTCCTATATGACATATTTTATTTGTCTACCTCATCAAAAAATTAAATAATTAGTATGCAAAATTATCATTCGGTTGCGAATCCGTTCGTGGTATCCGGTTGTGTAGACTTGCTAAAATTGCTTCATTATCATTAATGCCAATTTTATACTTATTTATTATCGATATCAATAATTTAATCAATTCCTTACTTCCACATTTACTCACCGTAATAATAAAATATTTCTCAACCAAAATTGAAAACAAATAAATATGCTATATATTGTCTACAAATTCAACACCATCATACAGTTTTAATATAAATATGTAATAAAATAATTATTATATAATAATAAATATCATATTAAGATAAATCAGTATATATTAATATATATAACAAAGTAGAGTTATATTATATTATATTATATCAATATTCAAATAATTTTAAAATGTTCATATTAGATATTGATTATTATTATATAAAAATTATTTTATTATATGTTGTATTTATATATGTTCAAATCGGATTTAGAGATGGAATATATGGTATTTATTTGTTTCCAATTTGGTTGACATATATTTAATTAGAGAGAAAAGTAAATTTGGGATAAATTAATGGTATCAATAATTAATAAGGATAAAATTAGTATTATGACAAATTTTTTAATGACTTTTGAAACAAATTTGATCTGAAAATGCAACGGTCTTAAGCACGCCCAAAACTATTTATTGTCTCTAAAATGAAACATATATATTGTTTGTTTAATTTTATATATTGTTCAATATCTTTACGTACTATTTTTTCGCGTCGTGATTTACGAGAAAGCGCGTCATGCAGCATCAGATCCCAAAAGTTTTAGCCCGAAATAGCACTATCCAAAAACGAAACATATTGTTTCAGCTTGAGAGTGAGATAACCTTGTGTTTTATCTCTCTAAATTAATTTGGTTTTGATGAGTTTCTCAAGTCTTAGTTGTGGTTAACGTGTATGTGCTTAAAAAAGGCCATTTTTCCATGAAAATTTGAAATCTCAACCTAATATTTGAAACCCCGGTGACTAGATTTTAAAGCACTCTGAGATTTGAGATGCTGCATCTGATTGCAATCCAAAATTTAACATCTTGGGCTAAGAAGCAATCCATGGTCTTAACATTTGAATTTTGTGAGTCACCATTACTCTTATCCCCAAAAAAGAAATTCCCACTCTTCTTTTTGACTTTCGCCCTATTAGTGTCATTTCCATACCTATTAAAATCATAACCAAGATTCTAGCTAAACGACTTCAAAACTTTTTACCATCCCTAATACACAAATGCCAAACGGCGTTCATTAAATAAAGATCAATCACCGAAACATTCTTAATCATGAGAGAACTCCTAAACTATTACCATAAACATAACATCCCTACCATTATGCTCAAAATCGATTTTGAGAAAACCTTCGATAATATCTCGTGGGAGTATCTTCTCAACTTATTAAATTCAAGAGGGCTCCCATCCAAGTGGATCAACTGGGTAAGAACTCTCCTTTCATCCTCTAGCTTTCTATTAAACTAAACGGGCTAGAAGGTCAATTTTTTTCACACAAAAGAGGAGTACGAGAGGGCGATCATCTCTCTCCACTTCTATTCAACATAGCAGTGGACTCTCTCCAAGTACTACTACATAAAATTAGCCCCCTTCTGACGGCTCCAATCTCTACCGCCCCAAAAATAATGCAATATGCCGACGACACCATCATTTTTATTGAGGCGCATCCAACAAATCTCCATTTACTTAATAGAACTCTAATACACTTTAGACAAATGTCCGGGCTAAAGATCAATTGGGATAAGAGCCCTTTCGTCCCAATTGCCATCCCACAACATCTACATAACACAATCTCCAACATCCCTGTCGCAAGAGGTCACTCCCTATCAAATATCTTGGACTTCCTTTATCGTTCAAAAAGGCACAAAAGATCATCTTCCTCCCATTACTAACCAAAATAAGATCACGCTTAGCATCTTGGAAAGGGAAACTATTATCCAAGAGCGGTCGATTAATACTAGTCAAATCTGTCCTAGCGGCCATCCCGACATACACTATGCAAAGCTTCCTACTCCCTCAAAATGTCATTGATGAAATCATCAAACTCATAAGAGCTTTCTTTTGGAAAGGGGGGGATACTTGTTCGGGGACAAATTGTCTCGTTAATTGGGACAAATGTTGTCTTCAAAAAAAAAAAATAGGGGTTTAGGCATCACAAATCTAATACAACAGAACAAAACTCTTCTATTAAGATGGCTGTGGTACCTAGACAATAATCAGGGAGGGGCTTGGAAAGAAACCATCCAAGAACTTTATGGAATCACAAATTCTTCACAAATTACATCCATCCCAACCAACTATCTTTCTAATTTCATGGAGGATTTAATTCAACTCATGGGAATATACACTTCAGCCACCCAATTTGATGTCTCTAGTCAACAAACGATTTGGAGATGGGGTCCTAACAACCATTACTCGTCCAAACAAGTCTACACAATGTTCTGTGATTCAGGCATCCACATTCCATGGCAATCAAGCCTATGGAAAATGAAGGTCCCTCTCAAAACAAAGATTTTTCTTTGGCTTCTGTTCAACAATAGATTGCCTACAGTAGACAACCTCGCTCGTCGGAACTCTCCTAACAACCCGACCTGCACGCTCTGTAATAGAACCCCGGAGACACGAACACACCTACTAGCCGAGTGCATCGATGCCAAAGGAATCTGGTCGCACATTAGAACGTCATGGGACTTCGTCGATCTACCTACCTCAACGCTTGGGTTCTGGTACGAGAGGAGAAGACACACAACGCCAATGCTCCAAAGACAATGGGACTCAATCTGCACAGCCATTTGGTGGTCCATTTGGAAAGAACGCAACCGACGAATATTTACCGCTAAAATAAAACCTCATAAACTCATCGCCAAAGAGGCTTCACACCTAGCTGAAGAATGGAACATTCATCTCTGAAGTTTCCGCCGACCGATTTTAACATTTATCTCAATAGGAGTAATTTCAGGGTAGAATCCGAGTTTCCTTTATTCATATACATCATCTCTCATGTATCTTGTAAGAAAATCCAATTTATCGATTCTATATAAATGAACGGAACAGATGATCGCCTGCCGTTCCTTCAAAAAAAAAAACATTTGAATGTTGTGAAAAGCTTTGGAGTAAAAAAATTATGGATAAATAAATATAATATTAACAAGCTCGATTATTCCTTTATTCTATTTGCTTGTTAATAAAACTGCATAATATAACATGCAATAAGAAATTAAAAGCAATATTATTCTGTGACTTCAAAAGTCAACAGAGCTATATTCATGTCGTGGGCCTCTCTCTTTTCTATCCATCTTTCCTTTCTTTTCATGTCATTCCTTTGCTGATTTGAGTTCCAGCTTTTGTACGGCCATGCAGTCCCTTTCTCTGCTTAAGCAACATTTTTATGCAAAATAACAAACATATACATACATTTACTATGCCCCACTTGGATTTGGATCGGATTCCTATCTCAACCTTTGCATTAACTCAAGACCACAATCTTATACCTTTCCTATAAAATTAATATCTAGGCCCATAAATCTTATACCTTTCCTATAAATCCTAGTATGTAAAACTAAAAGACCCATGATAAATGAATATCTATAGGCCCATAAATCTAACCCTATAAATCCTAGTATGTAAAACTAAAAGACCCATGATAAATCAATATCTAGGCCCATAAATAATAGATGGTTAGTAAATAAGTAATGACCAAATTTCAGGAATTGAATATTGGGCCCTTCGAATATAGAGTTTTGGTCTATCCAAGAAAAAAGAGGCCTTTTGGTTCATCGAATGCCGAGAAGGCAATAAAAGACGAGGATGAAATATTAAAAAAGGAGCTCTTGTCAGATAATAAACCAAACAAAATCTCCTGAAAATATCACCGTAGCCATACACATTGGTCAAAGTTTCATTGACTGTATAATGTGTACTTTAGAGGAAAAAAGATTTTCATGATCATATAAGAACCTTCATGTTTCACTGACAAGATGGGACGCATGAGTATTAGTTTTGTATTAGCGACCGTTGTTTCAATCGCATCTCCCTCCTTTTCCTCTTTAATCCCTTTCCACCACCTCTTCTCTCTCTTTGCACACATATCCAAGCTCTCTGTCTCTCTCTCTCTGAAAGCATCTCTACCTCTTTACTCTTTACTCTCTCCTCTTTCCTCTTCCTCCTCCAGCTCCAAAACCTAACCCTAAAAATGGCAACCGCCTTTTTCTCTCTCCTCCTCTTTTCTCTCTTCCCTCTTTCTCTATGCAAAACCACCATAGAACCATGCTCTGGTTCCGACTCCTGTCCAGCCTTTCTAGGCTACACTCTCTACACAGACCTCAAAGTCTCAGAAGTGGGTGCTCTGTTCCGTACAGACCCGTACTCGATCCTCGCCACAAACTCGTTTGATTTCACTCTAGCTGACGTGGCACACCGTATACTGCCAGCTGGACTCTTCATTCGCGTACCGACAGTATGCATCTGCTTGGACGGCATCAGAAAGTCGGTTTCGACCCGTTACACGACCCGCCCAGCCGATACTCTTGCCTCTATTGCATCCAATGTCTTTTCAGGACTCGCTTCAGCTGATCAAATACGTCAGGTAATATACAAATATAAGCTTTTTATTATTAATTATTGATAAATATAATCACCCAATAACTTTGATCAACTATATTAATGCAATATTAATATTAAACTAGGTGAACGCGATCAGTGATCCATCGGCGCTAGACGTGGGCCAGACTTTAGTCATACCGCTTCCATGCACGTGCTTCAATTCGACCGATAATTTTCTGCCAGCGGTTTATTTGTCGTATGTTGTGAGAGACGGGGATTCGGTGCAAGGAATCGCGTCTAACTACTCAACAACTATAACCGATATAATGAATGTAAATGCAATGGGGAATCCGATTGTTCATCCTGGTGATATTCTCTCCATCCCTTTGCCAGGTTTGAGAGTTTTAACAAATTTTATCTCGAATATTTTCATTTTCATCACTGTGTATAGGATTTAATGGAATTATATGTAATTATTGTGGTTCTGTAGTGTACTCTGTTTCTATGTGAATATTTCTAATTCTAACATATTATGTTTTCTTTATTTAATTATTTTTTGTTCGATTTGTTTTAATCGGTCATTAGCGTGTCCATCGATGTTTCCGAAATTTGCATCGGATTATGGTTTGATTGTGGCAAACGACAGTTATACAATAACAGCTGGTAATTGCGTGCAATGTAGCTGTGGTCCTGGAAATCTCAAGTAATTATCGTACCATTTCTTCTCAATTTTTTCATTATACCATATCATTTTTCTTTTCCTATCCAAGGACCATTTATATATATATATACTCTTGATTGAAAAAAAAAAAAGAAATGTTTGTTTTGAGCAGTTTATACTGCACGCCTGCATCCATGTCTGTTTCTTGTTCGAGCATGCAATGCCGCAATAGCAATTTGATGCTTGGAAATATGACGATGCAAAGAACAAGTGCTGGTTGTAATGTTACTTCATGTAATTATGCTGGTTTTGTAAATGGATCCATTGCAACCACGTATGTCTCTTTATAACTCATTTTTTTAATTCTCTTTATTGGAGAATTTTAGGTAAATTTGTTTCTATTTCTTTGTAATTAATTTTTGTTGTAATTTTCTGTATAGGTTAAGCACATCACTCCAACCGCGGTGTCCAAGTAACATTTATTCTTCTTATGCTTGTTATTTTTGTGCTCATGCAATATAATATTGTCAATTGGGCCTTGATAAGACCATGTCTAGTGGGCCACTTCCTCTCAGCCCAAAACTAGTCTTAAAAATTCACACAATATTTAATATTTATTCAATTCAAATCTTTTCTGAAATATTTCCCAGTTAATTTTTTTTCTTTAACATTCTGTTATAAAAACCCATTTTAACAGAAATTCTTCCTACCAACATATAATTGTGACATAAATTTCATCTATACAGGTGTGCATCAATTTCCGTTAGTTACTGAGCCTCCAACTACAGTTCTTCACGACTTATCAATTTTCGCGCCATCACAATCGCCACAACCAGGTGGCGAAATCCCGGCTCCAAAATCCTCAATTCCAAAACCTGGGTTTTCTCTACCGGGATTTGCAACTACTGCTAAGGCCCCAGCTGGACCTTCTGGAAGCACTTCTTGTTCTCCTTTATCACAGTTGAATCGAGATTTTGTTTACTTTATTAGTTTTGGAGTTTTTATTAAATTTCTATGATTGTATCTAAATGTAATGCATTTTGGCACGACTTCTCGATCTAAGTTATCTAACAGGACAGGATGTTTTTGGTAGTTGAGGAGTGTGGTAATTAATTTGCGATTTCTGGTTTTGGACACGTGAATTCTTCTGAAAATAGAAACAAATCGCTTTGTTCTTTAAAAAAATCAGAATAAAATCTTAGATTGAGAATATTGTGTTTTGGTCGACAATATAGAAGTAGACGATGTATGTGGGTTAATAATTATGCATAACACATTTAGTTAGATCCACGCAACTATGAGCCCGCCTTATTCCTTAAAGCTAGTGGACTTTTCTATTATATAACGTGAAACTATTTTTTCCTCTTAAACAATGTGACAGTCGTTAGCAACAGGAAGACCATACAAATAGGTGCCACAAAAGTATAAGAATGTACTTCTTTGTACCAAATGTTGTACCAGATGGATTATTCACTCATGTTAATTCTTCGCCATAGATATGCTATTGTAATACAAGTGGTTCCACTTCCACCTGTTAATTCCACTATCAATAAACATCATTTTATGTTAGCACGTCTCTAGTTAATTTATTATAGTTTCAGTTACGAGACAATTATTTTTTTGTTTAATTAGAAATTTGTGCATTTTGAAAGGGCAAACGTAAAAGAAAATGTTGCCATCCTTTTATCTTTTTGTGCAGCAAGATTGATCTTCTAGTAACTTTTTAGTAATGCAAGTGAATAATTTTTCAAAAGTGGAGATGATTGAATTGACTTCAAATTATATTTTAATCAGGGCTGCTGCATAAATTATAGCTATAGTTGTTAACTTGCAAATTAGATTTTGATATATTTTATGCCCTTGAACCTTTTTGAAAATTGACTTTATAAGCATTATCTTAACTTAAGTTTAACTACATATATATAACTTTATAGTTTATACCCATTGCTTATTAGTTTTTCACCTAATTGCATGCGAAACTTAAGCAGATTCCACAATGTACCATTTACTTTTTAGGGGCAGTTTAATTATTATATAAATTTCACAAGCATTAAATCTAGTTTCCAGCTTATAATTATTAAACTTCTTTGTTTCAAGATATAAATTTAGAAACGGATCTTATAAAAACAAAGTTTTGTTATAAAAAAAATATATATATATAAAAGAATGACCTTCCTGTCTTTTAGCCATCTTTGAGTTAATTAAAAGAAGTGGGTGGAAATGTGGGCCTAAAACCTTAATATTCCTTCATTTGTTTTGATCATGAACCCCTTATCTTAAATTGATTACTTGGTTTGATGATTAACCAATAACAATTGATCTAACCTAAAAACAAATTGAAGAAAGAGACAGAAAATCGAAATATTCTCAGGGTGTGGAGTCCTTTTCATTTGCTCAAATATTCTTTTCATGGTTCTCTTGTCCCGATTCAATTATTGACTAACACGCGCAAATTATTCGCAAATTTATATCAAGTTGCTCAAAGAATCTTTGAGTATTACAAGATGAAAATATGTAGGCTAACAAGTTTGTCAAGAAATTCACAACTTATAAGCACCTTTCCGTATAAACATCATTTTTTTTATTTTAATGATTGATTTTAAACAAAATTATTTTTTAGAAATGTTTTTTCAAAGATCCTATGCTTAAAACTAATATAATGATCATATTTTCAACTTGAGGTTCTTTTTCATTTTGAAGCTACCTGCACAGGCTGAGAACATACACTCAGCCAAATTTGTAAACATATATGACAAGTGCTTGAAGAAAATAGCTCAAATAAAGCATTCTTTATAGTTCTGAGAGATAATGAACTTTTAATTATGAGCAAAACTAAGCACAGGGTAAAAAAAAATATATATATATATTATGTTACTCTTTTTACTATATTACTATTGAAGCAAATAAATTCTTCAGAAAAGAACAGAAAATAGAAGTCAAACCTTCTCAGATTCATATATTTAGTTTCAAAACCATCTCAAAATCCTCATATAGATGGTTGTATTTTGTAAAAACCACAAACTAACAATCCTAACCTTCCAATTTACTACCATCAAAAAAGGCCCTTGTATATTTAAGATATACTCAGCATGGAACCACATATATAAATCTCTAACAGCCATGCAAGGAGAAAGAGTAGTGGTTGTCGTGATGAATTTTGCTTTGAGATCCGTGGGACTCACGCTCGATCCTCCACCGTAGATTAAGAAAATCGTCAACCGAGCACGGTAATTTAAGTGGACCCGACGAATCATATCCATACACCTCCTGTGCCGTATCAAGGAGTCTTCTAAAGAGAGGATGATAGAGATATGATATCGGTATTACAAACCGTTTAAATCCGCCTTCTTCTCCTTCAAGCCCAACCTGAACTGCCAAAGATCCTTTCTTAACTTTCGATCTTCTTTCATCCTCCATTGATATTGTATTTTTAAGGGAGATTAGGTAGGTTTTAGTGTTGGGTCATCTAATTTGAACTTGACTTTGAGCTTGAGCTTGAAGGAAAGGGTTAGGTTTTATATATAGGGGAAGAGAAAAAATGGTGGTAAGAAAAGGAGTGATTTTGAGTGGATTATTATACATTTGGCGTACGTCCTTGATACGGAGAAAGCATCCATTATCTCCTTTGTTTTTTTGTTTTTGTATTTAACAAGCAATTAGAATTAGGATCAATATTGCTATTAGCTATTATAATATGTCGCTTCTCATGTGTATATAGTTCCATTTAACATAAACACTCATATTTGGGTGAAAATATTTTCAAACTTGGAGAATGTTAGCAGCCCCACATCTCTTTTTCAACCAAAGGCCAGTGGGCTCACAAACCGGCCCACTATTGTATTTTAGACCATACGGGAGGTTTGGGCTTCCATATCCTATGTGACCCACTTCATTCGGTGACCTTTACGACGAGCCATCAAAATATACATCTCAAAACTGTTAGTTTAATTTAAACGTAAGTCACTTATGAATTATGATGAGGAGCCAGCATGCTAATGGATTTGAGCACATACTATATACATTAGTTTAAGCCGCAGAGGATCTAGAGTTGGATTGAGAGGAGATTTATGCGTGCCCGCATTCCACCCAAAAGGTACTGATATGTGGAAGAATCTGTGCAAGTGGGGAATTATACCAATAATATATTTATATATATTGTTGAATGCAGGAACTGGAGGAAGATGAAAAGATTGGAGATGCGTAATACCTGGAGTCCAATTTCTCTGTAAACATGTTGTGATTATCATGATCCTTTATTTTGTGAACCTCACATCAAATAAAGGGTTATGATGACAAGGTGAGAAACCCGCCACAGATTACAGAACCTTGCTAGAGCTACGGTGGTTGCTACATGTTCATCCATTACTCTCTCCACAAAATAAAAAATAAAACAATGAGCAATTTCCTGTTTTTATGGGTCATGACTCATAAGCATGACAACATAATACATGCTTACCTTGTCAATAGTAATTGGTTTCTTTCTTTTAATAATTATTTTCTTCCTCAAAAACTTAATTTATATAATATCCTTTATTCGAAAACAAAAACTTAAATAATATCCAATTAAGGTTTTGATATCAAGATTGTAGCCAATACTTTTCAAATTTTCTATCTAAATAAGTAAGCAGTAGACCCATACATGTACAGTAATGGTCCTTTAAATTATCTAGCTTAACCATGGTCCTTACACGTCTTTGTTCCGCGCTCCACTATATGAATTATATAACAATATGGATCTCATTATTATGACTAATTGATGCTGTGCAAATATATACATTCATACGGAATATGCTAGATCTTGAGATTAAAGTGAGAGTGACAACTATTTGATTTGAGGTCCTTCAGTACGGACTTGGTTTGTAAGTTCTTCTTCTCCATCCCTTTCTGCCCATATCTGTCTTTTTATCTATCAATGGTGCTATGGGGGTCCATTGTTCTATCATTGCTCCGGACTTTTATTATTTTTATTTATAAGCATATAATATATTTAGTAATTAAAAATATAGAAGTTCTAAAATGATATATTTTCAATAATCCGAAAAAAAATGAATATATTGATTATATATATTTCATGCTCGAACGAGGTCTTTGCAAAAATAAAAAAACAATATTAGATAGGAACAAAAATAGCAAATCAAGGAGAAATACAAAAGGTCGTCTAAAGTGATCTTCAAGTCGAACCAGGATGAAGGTGTGACAATTGACAATGACTAGGATCGTGCTCGCGCTTTGCTGCGAGTATTTAAATTTGCTATTTATTTAAAATTTATGTATAAATTATAATTATGTATAATAATTATGTTATGTAAGTTAGTTATATTTAAAATTATTTTGAATTATATCATAAGATATTTTATCAATTTATTATTCATTAAAAATAGTTTCTATATCACATCTAATTTTATAAGGATAGATAATTCTATACAAATAAATTTACATATATGAAATAAAATAACATAAATAATAAATTCATAAAAAACAAAAAATAATAATTCAAAAAATAATTTGGATTATTAATTTATAATCTAATTAATTTATGTTTGCATTAAGATTTTTAAGAATAAAATATCATTTTTTTTTATCTCTTTAGTTTTCTTGTACCGTTATTTATTGACATATTATATAAGAAAAAAATCAAGTATTAATCAGACGATGAAGGAGATCTAAAAACTAAAAATAAATGATAATTTATTTCATAGATTTTAGTTGAAACCCCATAAGACTTAATTATAGATTATTAACTTTAAAAAAATATAAAAATAATTATTATATTTAACATAATTTGTAAAAAAGAAATATGGTATTATATACATAGAAAAAGTATGTTTACTACACATAAAAAAAATATAACATGACTCATTTTCTGAATAAATTGTCAGCGTTACTTTTCTTATTTATATTTTGTTAGTTATTAAAATGATACATATTATCCGTAATACATTAAGTAATATAATATAATTTTTAATACTCTGAAATTTTATTTGATATGATAGTTCTCACATAATTGGAGATATAACACAAAACATTAATCTAACTGACCATGTGATATTGTGCTAATAATTTAAATGAAAAAAATAAGATTTGAAATTTTTTTTCATCCAACGGCCGAAATAAAATTGACGATAGGTCTCTTGAGAATGCTTAAAGAGAGATGAAAAATAAGGTGTAATGTATAATTTAATGAGCATATTATTTTCTTACATGTTCTTTTATATAGTCTTTATTTACATATTTTAGCAAGAAAAAAAAATTAGAACCATAACAATATGGAACTCAAAATAAAGAGAAAATTCCAACAAATTTATATTTGTTGATTTTAACATGAGAAATAAAATATTTCATTACGAATTATAATTTTTTAAAGAAGAAAAGAAAAATTATTTATATTTTAATGAGTGAACTCTTCATTAACTATTGTTATTAATAATTGAATATAACTTTGAACTATGATTCATTGAAGCCATCTGATTAAGATCTGATGGTCATAAACAAATTTACAACGGTTCTCACTAAATCAGGGATGGAACACAAAACACCAATCCAACCAATCATATGATTATGTTTTAATAGCCACACACATGTTGTCATAAAATATCAATAAATTTGAGAAAATGAATAGCTAAGATTTGACAAAAAAATTGATCGAACGGTAGAGATAAAAGTGATGATGTGGCCTCTTGAGGAGGCTCAAAAGTAGGTGAAAAATAAGGAGTTGGGGTTAATAAGTTAGTAATGTTGACTAAATAATAAGCGTGTGAACATGATTGAACAATTGATGACTTTTCATGCTTTTATGCTTTCATGCTTTTTATACATACAATACTGCGTATATATATTTACTAATTTTAACTACCATTTTATACAGCGCTACAAATTCACTTGTAGTTATCTCATATAATTCTCCTTATAGCCCAAACTATGTGCAATTGTATTATCATTACAAAAAATAAAGTATTTATCATACGATAGTCATGCTGAAAAACCTAAACCATACTCCAAGAAGGCCCATAAACCGCCCCAAAAAGAAATGCCTAACAAAACCAAAACTAAAGATCTCCTGGTCCAGACTCCAGATGAGGATGAGTTCAATCAGAAAATATTCCTTTATAATCCTTTTCCTAAAGGCCCTTAGAAGTGCCCTAGACAAGTCTAGACGGGTCCCAAAATGGGCGGTCTTTAGTTGCTGAAGGATGGATGTGTGATCGAGATTCTTCCGTTTAAAGATAAAAATAAAATCATTTCAACTTTCTTGCCAAATTGAGCAGTAACAGATCTATTTTCCGTTCAACCCTCTCAATCTTGATCGAGTTGAGTCGTCTCTGCTTTCTAAGTCTTGACTGGTACTTGTCATTCGGTCAAACTTTGCGATTGTGAAGGTAAGCGTTGCATCAATCAACCATTGGTTCGTTTGGTTGTGAAAGTAAGCGTTGAAAACTTTGAAGATCTTTATATCAGTTCTTGAAAGGTGGTGGTGGTGGTGTATGTACAGTTCAGTTGATGTGTTAGTTCATCTTTGTTGGTTTTCTAATCTATCTTTGCTTTAAATTAATATCATTTCGATGTTTAAATTGTTTGATCCGAAATGGACTTGTCATAACTTTTGAAATGTGTGCAGAGGAGTAGTGGTAGGCATGATAATTCAGTTACTAATACAGGTTGGTGTCTGGTGTGAGTTGGGGTCCTTCATATTATTTTTAAAATATTTTTTTTCGTTTTAAATTTCATCTGATTTGTAACATTTAACAAAAAAAAATCATATAAAAGTATGTTTGTCGGCCCTTTGATATGATTCGGCCCAATAGTAGAAGTGATATGGCCCACTGCAGGAATATAGACTCAGGGCCATTTGCTATAATTAGCCTTTCTTTTAATGAAATAATCATAATTGGCTTTTTACATCCATTGATCGTATATTAAAAAGTATAAGCAAGATGTAGATTAAATACTTTAATCATCGTATAAACACTCCCAATTAAATAAACAAACGCTGATGCTTCTGATTGGCACAGAACATGCTTAGTACGAGTAGGTAGATTCCATTCCATATAAATATAAGATTTCATTATTACAATGATTTTTCAGTACCCCAAGTCCATGATGTACAGCTCAGGTGCTGCTGAGAGATTAGAGAGAGAGACAGATAATTGTAACCGTACAATTATTAATTTGAGTAAATATCACTGTACTATTAATGCACCGGTCGTCAAAGCCTAGCCACCTATCATTCAGTATTAACACTTGTAATGTTTTTTAAGTTCTACTGGTTATACATTGCATTATATCATACATGTTCATGACCATATACCTGATGTTATAATATACTGTCTACAGAGAAATAGACAATAAAACAAAAGATTTCAAATTTCTACAAATACAATTTGGAAGTAATCTCTCTCAGAAAAATTGTTCGTAAGTGTTTAAGTGGGCTAAAATTATAGATTAAAAGATGGTGGATAATATGAGGTATCATGACTAGCCGTTGCACATGGTTGGGGGCTCTCGCCACCCTAGAAATAAGTTTGATTTAATAAATATATTTGTGGTGATAATAATTATTAACAATTCACCCTAAAATTAAGGGAGAAAGAACAGAGAGATGAAGGTTCCTTAAGATGAGGCGCAATGGAGTGAGGATTTTACTTCAATTTTTAATTTCTCTATCCTTAACCGAATTAAACTTTTAGTTTATTATTCCCCAAGCCTTTCCCTCAATCCATTCTCCACATTTCTTTTTAAAATGTCTACCATTTTCTATACACCCCTTAATTTTTAAAATTTCACATGAGGAAGAACATATCCTACCCCTGTTTTCGCAGATACATTTTTTGTTTATATTCTTCAATTAACTCATCTAGATGTCTTGTTCCATAAATCAGTATGAAATAGCATATATTTCACATCTATTAGAAATAGATCTAGAGGCAAACGAGATCACGAAAATTTTAAATTAAGCCATTAGTATGACGTTGTGTCAGAATAGAAGCGAATTTAAATCTAAGTAAACTTCAGTTATTTAGAATTTCTAAATTGTTATTAATTTTATAAAGTGATGAATCTTAATAGAGAGTAGTAAGGGCAACGACACATATATATATATATATATATATATATATATATATATATATATACTTAACTATTGTATTTTGTTATAAAGTTAGAGTTATGTGTATTTCGTTTCCCTAAAAAATTTTGATGTATTTTTACTAGACTCATTTATTGATTTCGGTCAAGTTCCGTGACTGATTTTCTACATATATACATTAGTTATTTGAATTATAGAAAAATGACATAAATAACATTAAATCCAAATAAATTTAGACAAAAATTAATATTTATCCAATCCAAATGCAAATAATATTTTTGAACAGTTAAACATAACTTCTTTTAAGTATGAAAATAAATACATGAGTTTAGATGGGTATACATGCAAAAGTCCCCAGGAAACGAGTACTTCAAGACAGAGCAACGTTCATTTCCTTACTTAAACAAACATCCACATCCAAATAGAAGAAGAAGAAAGAAGAAAGAAAAAAGAAGCTACAGACCGACGCAAAGCCAACAACCTCCACATGATTTTACACCTCTAACCATGTGCTCTCTCTTCCATTTAACTTTGTCAACGCAGAAATTTATTAAATTATCCCCCATAATCCATATATATACATCCCTCTTTCTCCTCTCATCTTCCTCTCCCTGTTTCTGATTTAATTTCTCTTTTATAACCATGAACAAACTAATTATACCATTTCTATTCACATTCTTTCTATCTCTGTCCATCTCTAACTCTCTAGACATACGACTTGACCTAACGCATGTAGATGCCGGTACCGGTTACACCAAGTTTGAGTTAGTTCAACGAGCGGCCCTCCGTACCAATCACCGAGCTGTCAGACTGTTAGCAAATCAAATCAAATCGCAAGAATTACCAGTCGAACCGCATGAAGGCGAGTATCTAATTGAATTATCTTTAGGAACACCAACTCAATCTGTTCTTCTGACTCTCGACACTGGAAGCGATTTGATTTGGACCCAGTGCCAGCCATGTTTGCTCTGTTTTAGCCAAACATTTCCTCTATACGATCCGTCAGTTTCTTCTACTTATCACAAACTCTCTTGTGAAAATAAATTTTGCGCCGCTCTTTCAACTTCGGCTTGCCACCAGGAGTGTATGTATGGATACAGTTATGGAGATAATTCAACCACGTTCGGTATTTTATCGCGCGAGACTTTCACGCTTGGATCAACAACGGTTAACGTGCCAAACATTGCCTTTGGATGCGGGATTTTAAACCAAGGAGTGTTCTTAAATGAATCGGGCATTGCCGGTTTTGGGCGAGGAGATTTATCTCTTGTTTCTCAACTTGGAGTTAGTAAATTCACTTATTGTCTCACTTCCTTCGATCAAAATAAGACAAGCCCATTATTTATGGATTCGTTGGCTAAGCTAGAGGGGCCAGTTCAGACTACTCGCATACTCACAAACAAATATATCCCTTCGTTATATTACCTCTCTCTAAAGGGAATTACTGTCGGTTCGAAACGTATAAAAATTCCAAAATCGGCATTTAGTTTAAAGAAAAACGGAAGAGGAGGTGTGATAATCGACTCTGGAACCGCAATAACACGAATGGCTAGTGTAGCATTTCAATCCGTCAAAAAAGAGTTCATAAAACAAATGACGTTCAAAATGGCTCGTGATGTAACCGGTACGTTTGATCTTTGTTTCGCGGTACCGAGTTCTAATTCGACTTACAATGATCAAGTTCCGAGACTTGTATATCATTTTGACGGAGCGGATATGGATTTTCCGTTGGAGAATTATATGATTAGTGATAATGATACTGGTTTGATGTGTTTATTGATTTTGGAATCAGGAGAAGAAACGATTATTGGAAATATTCAGCAGCAGAATATGAAGATTATGTATGATTTGACAAAGAACAAGCTATCTTTTGTTCCTGCTCAATGCGATGAGCTATAGATTTGCAGCGAAACTGATTTTTATTTTGCATTTTGGGTATTATTTTTTTATTATTATTTTTTTCTATTTTGAGATCATTTTTTCAATTATTTTTGTCCCTACAAAAGTTTATATAAAAGCAGTGGTATGTACGATAAAAAAATTCATGCTTTGCTTTCTGTTTGCCTATCTTATGATCCCAATTAAGGGGATTTTTTTTTATCTAATCGACCAATAAGCTTAATTACTTACCCATGGAATAGGATAGGGTTATGTTATAATCATGGAATAGAAACAGTCGACTTTCTTCAGAAGAAATTGGATTTTAATTTAAGATATAATTTTGATTGGAGGCCTGATAAGTATAATATAATATTTCTAGCCCATCATGTTGGTAACTCAGAATATCTGGCCCAATACTTCAACTCTTTCAGAACGAATTGGAGATCGGCCTTCAATTGGATAAACTAGTTGATACTTGAATTTAGGGCTATATTTAGTTCGTAATTTCGTATTCGATAGAATCTAAAAATAAAAGTTTGTTTAATTATTGCTTAAACTCAAAATGGGCGAGCTCAAGGCGAACTCGAGCTAGGCTTGTAAACGAACTTTGTAACGGACATTGATTAATAGAATTGCACAGGAGATTTTAAGCTTTCCGTATTGTTTCAAAAAAAAAAAACTTGAGCTAGGCTCTGCTCGATTGAATTGGACTCATTTACAGTTACAGTAAAGTATTCATTTTTTATTGCATTGATTATTTAGTTTGCAGTTGAAGTTCAGTCCTGTTTGGCTCGCTGACAATACTATATTTGGCACAGTACTACAGTGGGGTGAAAAGGAATGTGGTGATTCAATCAACAAAAAGTTGCTTATTTCCTTTGAGTAAGAAATGCTTGGAAGCAATACAACATAATTGAGTTAACTAATCATGTCTTTCAAGCAACGTGCTCAAATTGTCCTCTGTTGATTTTATAATGTAATATATAATCTCGCTACTTAAGTAGTTACGGAGCCATACAAAAAATATTCACTACTTGGTGTACCGGTATCAAAGTACCATACCAGTCATGCGGTCAATTTTATCTCTTTTTCAAGAATTAATACGGCGAATGACCTTTTCTATCTTATAATTGACGGCCTCGTAAAATGATGTGAACATTTGAAAAATATTGATTTTATTTTGAAAAAAACTTTAAACATACATAATGCGAGAGGATGGCCAAGGCGAACTTCACTGTGTTTGGAATGGATACAGACTGCAGACCAAACAACCTAATAAAAAATGAAATGTCACACTAGCTTAATCACTACGGTACCAACTTTTGTTCGACCCACTTTAAAATAAAAATATATATTTCATTGTTAGAAAAGCCCCAGCAGCATAAAGAGAGAAACTATCAAGTTTGGAAAATTATAATTTGTCCCACAAAACTATTATATACAATATCATTGACCTCTAAAATATCATAATTTTTGTATTTACATCCTCTATAATATATAGTCCTCGTCAAGTTTTAACGACCACCACTCTTATAGTCATAATGTAAATACACCTTTCTTACTTTTGAATTATCATGCTCTGTCCATTTATAAAACCACCTGCAGAGACATCCATTAGACGTGCAATATTGTAGTTTGGATAGAGGACACACCCAGTTCTTTAGAATGGAGATGATACAACAGAAAGAAGACAATTAGCCCGTCAGTATATATACATAATTTATGAACTTTTTGAAACACGACCATCCACCCAACTTTTCCTTGTTAAAATTTAGAAAATGTTCCTATTATCATCACAATAACATTTACTAATCTGAATAAGATGTCAAATTTTGTTTGACCCTTCAACCCACTTGACTCCTTATTTATACGCATCATTCCATGCTCCATTATCTTATCTACATTTACATATAATAGAAGCCTCTCTCAATATGCTAAAAATCACACTTCTTCTCTTCGTCTCGCTTGGTACTTGGACCCTTGCAAAACCCATTAATGTGCGGTTAGATTTAACACACGTAGATTCAGGGAGAGATTTCACCAAACAAGAACTACTCCAACGCATGACACTTCGTACAAACACCAGAGCCACAACCATTTTCCCCAATTACAAAAAACCCACCAATCCTATCACGCCACTTGTCTATCCCGGTAACGGAGATGAGCCCTACGATCGAGAGTACATCGCTAAATTCTCCATCGGCACGCCACCTCAGCCAGTCGTGTTAACCGTAGATACAGGTAGTGATTTGATATGGACACAGTGCCAGCCATGCCTCACTTGTTTTGACCAGGGTCTTCCTTATTACGACCCTTCAAATTCCACCACCTTCTCTTACCTTTCATGCTCATCGGATATTTGTACTTCACTTCCTCTTTCTTCTTGCCATCAACAGTGTTTTTATCTCTATGAATACGGCGATGGTTCAGCTACTGTTGGATCTGTCTCTAGTGAGACCTTCACTTTCGGCCCTAAGAAGAACGAAATTAGCGTTCCGAATCTCGGTTTCGGTTGCGGATTTCTGAACGGTGGAATTTTTGTATCTAATGAATCCGGCATTTTGGGTCTGGGACGTGGACCAGTGTCTCTCATATCTCAGCTGGGAGTCAATGAATTTTCGTATTGTTTTAGTTCCTTGTTTGGAAAAAAGAGTAGTCCTCTTTTACTCGGCACGTCAATGGATCCTTATAACATGAAGATTCAATCCACTCCGCTCATCAAAAACCCTACAAATCCATCTTTTTATTACCTCTCTCTCAAAGGGATTACTGTTGGAACTACACTTCTTCATATTCCACCTTCGGCTTTCGCGCTGCATGATAATGGAACTGGTGGTGTGATAATCGATTCCGGCACAGCTTTAACCGTGTTAAGTGACGTGGCGTACCAACAAGTCAGAAAGGCGTTTGTACATCAAATTAAACTTCCAGTAGCGAAAGAAAGTATGACGTACTTAGACCTTTGTTTCTCTCTAAACTCATCTCTTCTCCAGAGTGTGCAGGTGCCAAAATTGGTGTTTCATTTTGAAAACGTGGATTTGGAGCTACCAAAGGAGAATTATATCTTTGAAGATCATAAAACCGGCGAGTTGTGTCTGGTCATAACAAGTTCGGGCGATACGAGTTCGATTTTTGGTAATTTTCAGCAACAAAATATACAGATAGTTTATGATCTGGCAGATGAGAAGCTGTCGTTTCTTCCTGCTCTATGCGATAAATTGTGAATTTCCAGTTTTTTGTGGATTTATTCTATTATTACGTGAAAATTTGAAAGATGGAGCTTAGGTTGGTGGTAATGAATATCCAGATGGTACACCAAACAACCTAGTTAGGGATCCATTGTACTTATATAAGGATATAATTCATATTGAGAATGCATATTTTGTACACTAAACAAGATATTTTGTACTTCCTTAAAAAGAATTAATATTTTCATTTAGAACTCGGTCTGGATGTTTTTTAAATACAGACATAATTTCACTCATTCATATATAGTATTAAATTTCACCAATAATCTATCCGTCTGTTCATGCAAGGGTGCCGACCAGGGCCGGCCACATGTATTTTGGGCGTCTAGACCAACTTGAAAATGAGTAATCTTATTTAATAATTAAGGACTTAATTTTATTTATTGAGCTACACGGAATGAATATGCAAGGATTTAAAATGAAATTTACTTAATTTTAATCTTTCATGAGCCTTTAGTTGATTTATTGCTCTAATTTGCGAGACTAATGCGGATAATCTTAAAATCATCAACTTAACCCTGAAATATTTTGGCATGATTTCCGGACTAAAGATCAATAAAAATAAAAGCGGTTTCTTCCCGATTGCAGTCCCAAATGATCTGCATAATGCAATCAAATCAATATTGGGATACGAGAAGCAACAATTACCTACCAAATATCTTGGCTTTCCACTCTCTTTTAAAAGACCAACTAAACTTTGCTTTCTGCCTCTGATAAAATCAACACAGAATAGATTAGCAGAGTGGAAAGGAAAACATCTCTCATATGAAGGGAGAATGATCTTAATTCAGGCAGTTCTATCGGCCCTGCCAACATACCTAATACAAGCATTTTTAATCCCCAAAGGGGTCATAAAAGATATTAACAAGGCTATTCACACGTTCTTCTGGCGAGGAGATAAAGAGTGCGCCCCGATACATAACCTTGTCAAATAGGACAAAGTTTGCCTGCCTAAAAAAACTGGGGGCTTAAGGTTGGCGAACTTGGAAGCCAGAAATAAGGCATTACTTCTAAAATCTCTCTGGCAGATCGAAAATGGGGAAAACTACATATGGACTTCCCTAATAGAGAAACTTTATAATGTCAGAAATGCAAACGACCTAAATAATATTTCCGAATCAGTATCTTCGTTCTTCATTAAAGATCTTATTCCCCTAACTCCCTTATTCCATATCTCTTTGGAAAGGAATATAAACCCTACATGGAGATGGACCAACAACGGGGAATTTACAGCGAGATCGGCTTATAATTTCATTATAAATCCAAGGGTACAAAGTGCATGGGCACATAGATTATGGAAGATCAAAGGAGCTTTCAAGTTGAAGATCTTTACATGGTTGGCATTGAACAATAGGATTCTGACATTTCCAAATATTTAGAAAAGAGACATAATGAGCCCGTCTATATGTTATTTATGTAGAAAGGCAGCAGAAACAACGAATCACATTCTAAACCAATGTGAATCTTCGAAGAGGGTCTGGAGCTACGTAACACAAATCGAAAATATTGCCCTGCTTCATGAGGGACCAACTACCTTGGATTTCTGGTTACAGACTGGGTATAATATGGACTCCAGCACAAGGAAGCGATGGGACTCATGTTGGCTCACAGAAATATGGTTCATTTGGCTGGAAAGGAACAATCGGATCTTCAACGACAAAACCAAGCATCATAGAACCATCGCAACAACATCTATCAATTCGATGCTTCAATGGAGAGAAATGGTTAGGGTCCTTTAGATCGATTTTCGTTAGGAAGGGTTGACCCCTTTAAAATTCTAGACCCTAGATCATGATCTTCTTTTTTCTATACTGAGGCCGGCCCTAGTGCCGACAAGTCCAAGCTTGGGGAGGAAAGCTTTGACCTTCCTCCAGGCGACGGTGTGTGCAAAGAAGAATCTAGAAATTTTGCCACTGCCAAGATCTAAGCATAGGTGGTAGTGGTATATCTTCTTCTTCGCGAAACAGGTCATCAGCATCTCCAAAAATACTTCTTTCTCCTTAATTAACTGAAATTAAGTATGATCAAACAAACCCTAAAACATCCCAATAAACACTAATTTGTAGTAATCCAATTCCTCAAATATTTTTGTAGAAATCCATCCTCAATTAATGACAAAAGCACATAATCAATCAAATTAAGGAAAAAATAATGACTCGCTTTGCCTCTCAGCTTTCTTGTCATCGTCCCCTCTCCACGTCTCGTCTGGATTGCACCAAAGAGGGGGAATCCTCATCTACATCGCCAAAAGGGAGGGAGGATCGTCTTCTCTCATTTGGATCGAGCCAAAGAGGGAGGAGGATTCTCGTCTGGATCACGAGTGGAGGAGGTCATGGTGCTTCTCTTCTGTGGATCGCCAAAGAGGATGGAAACGGTGGATAGATGAAGACTGGATTAAGAAGGGATATATTTGATATGAATTGAGTTTAAGAGGGATATACTTATTTTTCATTATTAAATATAACAGAAAATTCAACTAGGTATGGGTGCCTACGGACTATGTAATCGAAAAAAAAAATATATAACAGAAAATTTAAATTTGGATAAATTTGATATGAATTGAGTTTAAAAGGGATAAGTGTTTAAGAATATTTGATATTTTGGGTTTTAGAAGGGATATATATATATATACACATGAAATTCCCCCTTAATTAGGAGATAAGTTCTTAGAAAAAAATAAAACCTTATTAATTATTATACTAATACAGTTGGAGGTGGAGACTAAAGCCCATGTAAACTATCCTTTTAGAATTTGGGCCGATTATCATCTGATTGAGTTATTTGAGCTGCATTTTAACTGATTTGGGCCTAAATATATGTAAGCTATTAGCTATGTCAGCACTTGTTTCCTTTTCAAATTACCCCAATCCCTTTATCAACCCTTTTATTTTTCAACCCCTTTATAAATGAACTATATGACTAGTTCTTCATTTTTTTCTCTTCGATTTGAGATCAGGATTATATAACTTTCGTTCAACTACAGTGATATATTATGTTGTGAGATGATGTATACGTGTGTATTTCCTTGTGTAAAGAAATAATGATGTTGCTTACAAGATTAATTGTTTATGTGTGAAGTTAATGGTGAAAAATAATTGTTCTAAGAATGGGATGGAAATAATGAAAAGAAAAATTAGAAAAAGAAATATTTTAGAAAATTGCAATTTTAATAATTCAATTTTTCATGCAATGTAAATTATGATTAATCAGGAATTTCTTTTAATAATATAAATACTTCTATGCAAATCTTACAAGGACATTTTGGTAATTTATAAATATTCTCTTTTTATATTAAATTTTATCCTAATATTTATCTATATCATCCTGCCAAACACCACTTCAAATTTTGGGGTTAAGAAAGAATTACTCCTTTATTCCCCAAAAAATTAACTCCACCACTTTAATGTAAATAGACCTTTCTTACTTTTGAATTATCTTGCTCTGTCCATTTATAAAATCACGTGCAGAGACATCCATTAGACGTGCAATATTGTAGTTTGGATAGAGGACACACCCAGTTCTTTAGAATGGAGATGATACAACGGAAAGAAAACAATTTCTTTTTTAGGGTTCTTTTTAAAGTAAATTCATATATTTTCTCTAAATTTTTAAATTAATTTTGTCGCTATATTCGAATTACTCATTTATAGAAAATGAGACAAGTAGTATAACTACTAGGTTATTCTAGTGAATTTTGTCGCTATATTCGAATTACTCATTTATAAAAAATGAGACAAGTAGTATAACTACTAGGTTATTCTAGTGATGATGAGAAAAAAAGACAATTAGCCGGTCAGTATATATACATAATTTATGAACTTTTTGGAAACAAGACCATCCACCCAACTTTTCCTTGTTAAAATTTAGAAAATGTTGCTATTATCATCACAATAACATTTACTAATCTGAATAAGATGTCAAATTTTGTTTGACCCTTCAACCCACTTGACTCCTTATTTATACGCATCATTCCATGCTCCATTATCTTATCTACATTTACATATAATAGAAGCCTCTCTCAATATGCTAAAAATCACACTTCTTCTCTTCGTCTCGCTTGGTACTTGGACCCTTGCAAAACCCATTAATGTGCGGTTAGATTTAACACACGTAGATTCAGGGAGAGATTTCACCAAACAAGAACTACTCCAACGCATGACACTTCGTACAAACACCAGAGCCACAACCATTTTCCCCAATTACAAAAAACCCACCAATCCTATCACGCCACTTGTCTATCCCGGTAACGGAGATGAGCCCTACGATCGAGAGTACATCGCTAAATTCTCCATCGGCACGCCACCTCAGCCAGTCGTGTTAACCGTAGATACAGGTAGTGATTTGATATGGACACAGTGCCAGCCATGCCTCACTTGTTTTGACCAGGGTCTTCCTTATTACGACCCTTCAAATTCCACCACCTTCTCTTACCTTTCATGCTCATCGGATATTTGTACTTCACTTCCTCTTTCTTCTTGCCATCAACAGTGTTTTTATCTCTATGAATACGGCGATGGTTCAGCTACTGTTGGATCTGTCTCTAGTGAGACCTTCACTTTCGGCCCTAAGAAGAACGAAATTAGCGTTCCGAATCTCGGTTTCGGTTGCGGATTTCTGAACGGTGGAATTTTTGTATCTAATGAATCCGGCATTTTGGGTCTGGGACGTGGACCAGTGTCTCTCATATCTCAGCTGGGAGTCAATGAATTTTCGTATTGTTTTAGTTCCTTGTTTGGAAAAAAGAGTAGTCCTCTTTTATTCGGCACGTCAATGGATCCTTATAACATGAAGATTCAATCCACTCCGCTCATCAAAAACCCTACAAATCCATCTTTTTATTACCTCTCTCTCAAAGGGATTACTGTTGGAACTACACTTCTTCATATTCCACCTTCGGCTTTCGCGCTGCATGATAATGGAACTGGTGGTGTGATAATCGATTCCGGCACAGCTTTAACCGTGTTAAGTGACGTGGCGTACCAACAAGTCAGAAAGGCGTTTGTACATCAAATTAAACTTCCAGTAGCGAAAGAAAGTATGACGTACTTAGACCTTTGTTTCTCTCTAAACTCATCTCTTCTCCAGAGTGTGCAGGTGCCAAACTTGGTGTTTCATTTTGAAAACGTGGATTTGGAGCTACCAAAGGAGAATTATATCTTTGAAGATCATAAAACCTGCGAGTTGTGTCTGGTCATAACAAGTTCGGGCGATACGAGTTCGATTTTTGGTAATTTTCAGCAACAAAATATACAGATAGTTTATGATCTGGCAGATGAGAAGCTGTCGTTTCTTCCTGCTCTATGCGATAAATTGTGAATTTCCAGTTTTTTGTGGATTTATTCTATTATTACGTGAAAATTTGAAAGATGGAGCTTAGGTTGGTGGTGATGAATATCCAGATGGTACACCAAACAACCTATTTAGGGATCCATTGTACTTACATAAGGAAATAATTCATATTGAGAATGCATATTTTGTACACTAAACAAGATATTTTGTACTTCCTTAAAAAGAATTAATATTTTCATTTAGAACTCGTTCTGGATGTTTTTTTTTATTTTACGGTCTGGATGTTGTATTTATGCCAATATAATAGTCCGAATGAATATGCAAGCTCACTATAATGATTAAGGTTCATCTAACATTTTTTAATAATTAATAAAATATTGTTAAATAATATACCGGTTTAGAGAGAGAAACCATCTCAAGGTTGTAAGTTAAATTAATCAAACAGTCCAATTTTCCGTGTGTGCACAAAATTCTCCGACGTCTATCTTCAAATTTGGGTCTTAGTTACAAATTTGGGTCGTTCTTAAAAAAGCTAAGACGCTTGAGCATTTAAAAATAAAAAATAAAAAAGTAAGCCTACGTGGCTTTGCTTTGCCAATCACGTTTTTTAACTGTGTTTCTAATAATAAAACTAATTAATTAAGGGGGAATTTGAGGTATATCCCTACTAAAATCCAATCCAAAATATCAAATATATCCCTCTTAAATATTAAATATCAAATTTATTCCTCTTAAACTCAATTCATATCAAATTTATGAAACTTTGACCTTCCTCCAGGCGAATGTGTGGATAGATGAAGACCGGAAATTGGATTAAGAAGGGATACATTTGATATGAATTGAGTTTATGAGGGATATACTTATTTTTCGCTATTAAATATAACAGAAAATTTAAATTTGGATATATTTGATATGAATTGTGTTTAAAAGGAATAAATTTGATATTTAGTGTTTAAGATGGATATATAGATATATATCTGAAATTCCCCCTTAATTAGGAGATAAGTTCTTAGAAAAAAAAATAAAGCCTTATTAATTATTATACTAATACAGTTGGAGGTGGAGACTAAAGCCCATGTAAACTATCCTTTTAGAATTTCGGTCTATTATCATCTAATTGGGTTATTTGAGCTGCATTTTAACTGATTTGGGCCTGAATAGATGTAAGTTATTAGCTATGTCAGTGTTATAAAATAACGAACAAAAACACAATAGAAAAGAGAGAACTGGAATAAGAGAATTGTATTGAATTGTAGATCAAAAATACAATAATTACTGTTCTTTTTATATAGTAGATGGTGAGTGCTGACCAAAAAATCTCTTGTCTGATTTAGAATTACAATAAAGAAAATAATCTAACCTAAGTACAATAAAATATACAGTATTAAATATCTTGCAACAACTCCTTCAATTCTTACAAGCAATTTCTAATTTATCTGTCCTTAAAGGTCAAATATTGAATATCCACGTTAATTATATTTATAACAGTCAGCACTTATTTCCTTTTCTAATTACCCCAATCCCTTTATCAACCCCTTTATTTTTCAAATCCAAGGTCATTTTCCGTGTGAAAATATGCCCGGTTCCAAATGGGACATTATTGACTTGGAACAACGAGTCGCTACAAATAAGACAAGTTAATCGTCTAATTAATTGCTTCTTGACTAATTCACCTTTGCCAGTTCTTGCCAAATCCCAATGAGATTATTTGTGACGTAGTAATTAGTATGATTAAGATTAGTCTTCATGAGCTTAGAATGTAGAGAAATAAGAATCAAGTTATTATTTAGGGGTGTGGGTGGTGGTATTTCAGTTATTTATTTCGTAGCCTTTTATTCATTTTTTTGTTGTATTAATTTCTGTTGGCTAGACAATTTCAAAACAACAAACTCGTCCTTCTGAAATGTTTTTAAACTTATTGTAATTCTTATATTTTATTATTAATATAATATTTACTCTCGAACGTGAAATCACTCACCTCAAGCTTCCGTTAAAAAAAATTATTCTTATTATTCTTATTTTTATTATTTTTTAATATAGATTTGATTCATATTTTTTTTTTTATTTCTGAACAAAATAACTTATGTGATATGACATTTTTATATGTTGTTTTATTTCTAAGGACGTCTAGTCTAACATGTCTTGTCTGATCGGGTCATTTAATTAAACACAAAATTAAGGTTCGGATTAACGTTTCAAAAAGGTTGAGAGCCTCTTTAGCCAACCTAATACTGATATACTGATCAAAGCCCCAAAATAATAATCTATCCGTCAAATTGTCGATTTAGTTTTTTGTGAGTTGCATTGCAACTTGTGTGGCTCTGCTGGATTTTTGTAGCTTAAATCTTATATATGATGAGTATTATTTAGTTCTTTTTTTGATCCAGAGAATATGTTATAATAGGTTTCTAAACAAATTCGGAAACTCAGTTAAATCATAAATTAATACGTTATATAGATGCAAAAACTAAACTACCTATACGACTACAAAAGATCCATTATTTGATGGACCCACAAAACACATATTTAATACAGATAATGAAATGGAGAGAATTATTTACTCGACCAATTATTTGCCCATATTTAATATACAGATGATGAAATAGAGAGAATTATTTACTCGAGCAATTCTTTGCCCATGATCCACGACCATTTCATTGCTACAGAGTACAAACCCATATATATATATATCAACAAAATCTCCTCTTTCAAATCAAACAAAATCTTTCTCAAAGAAAGAAGGAAACAAAACCTGAAACCCATACAAATGACATCAATCCTTCTCCTCCTCCTCCTCTCTCTCTCCTCTCTCTCTCTTGCTCTCTCACATGGCCTTCGAACTGAGCTGAACCACATAGATGCTGGAGGGAAGTTCACCAAGCTCGAGCTTCTGCAACGCATGGTTCACCGTAGCAAAACTCGAGCCAGATACTTATCCTCCAAATACTCAAATCCTAGCTCTCAAACCTCAATACAAGCACATCCTAGCAATGGAGAGTATCTCATAAGTTTATCCATCGGCACGCCGACTAAACCGCTAGCACTAACCTTAGATACCGGCAGTGATTTGATATGGACTCAGTGCCAGCCTTGTCTCCAGTGTTTCGACCAGCCTCTCCCTCTGTATAATCCTTCAAATTCATCAACTTTTTCAGATTTATCGTGTGATTCTGACCTTTGTAAAGCCCTTCCGTACTCTGCGTGTCACAAGCAGTGTTTGTATTCTTACTTTTATGGAGACGGATCACTTTCAGTTGGTATTCTTGGAAATGAGGCCTTCACCTTAGGGACCACTACCCTTCCAAATATTGGATTTGGATGCGGATTTTATAACGGAGGGATTTTTACATCAAACGAATCCGGTATAGCTGGTTTTGGTCGTGGGCCCTTGTCGCTGATCTCTCAGCTCGGTTATGGTAAATTTTCGTATTGTTTCACGTCAATGTTGGGTGAGTCAAAGAGTAGCCCGGTTTTGTTCGGTGATGCAGCCGACTTAACGATGGGCTCAAATGGGACAATTCAATCAACACCATTCGTCACCAACCCTTTGATTAAGACAAGTTATTACCTCACACTAAATGGCATAACAGTTGGTACTATGCTTCTTAAGATACCCAAGTCTACCTTTGCTTTGAAAGAGAACGGAACTGGCGGTGTGATTATAGACTCTGGAACCTCCATAACTAGCTTGGCAGAACCGGCCTATAGCCAAGTGAAAATAGCTTTTCTGTCTCAAGTGAAACTGCCGGTTGTTAATGGTAGTGTTGAAGGACTTGATCTTTGTTTTGGGATTTCAAATTCCACTTCTCAGAACATTGAAGTTCCAAAATTTACGTTTCATTTTGAGGGTGCGGATTTGGAACTGCCAAAAGAAAATTACATGTTGGAAAACGCAAGTAGCGGAACCATGTGTCTAGTAATGAGCAACAGTTCTGATTCGACACTCATTGGAAATTTCCAGCAACAAAACATTCATGTACTCTACGACTTGGAAGGCGGAAAATTATCATTTGTTCCAGCACAATGTGACCAATTGTAAACTCCTAATTACAAATTTTTCTCTTTTTGTTTTTTCCTCTTTACATACATGAATATGTACATATATAATGGGCATGTTTGATTTGGTATATTTACATGAATTATCAAATACATGTATTCTAAAAATGCATTTATTATTTGATGATTTCGTGCTGTTTGATTGACGTGGTGTATTATAAAATCATGGATTTGAATAATTGCTATTTGGTTTTTGTTAAAAATCTTGAATTTTATTTTTAGTTGATTAATTAGTTTTAATAAATCAAAAGTTATAAAAAATGCACGTTAATTATATTTTATATTAATTAGTGAGTGCTGTAATACAGCCATTTTTTGTGTATTATAAAAATACATGAACTGTGACCAATAATGGATTTTATTCAAAATCCTGTACAGTATTTGTATATATGTTCGAATATCAAAGATGAAATTTATTAATGAGGTTGACATATTATGGATATATCACTTGTTAATTAAATAAGTATGCATTTTGATTTCTGAGATTTATTTTCCATCAAGGGGTTATATATACAAACAAGATATTGGCTTACTAATAAATCCCTGCATCTAAATAAATAAATAAACAAATCATCTTAGGTATGTAAATACTTGGCAAAGAGAAATTGACCACACAACTCTATTTGTGTGACTTGTAACCAAGTCAATGAAAATAGAGAACACCTATTCCGAGAATGCCCCTACACCAGGTGGTATTGGATGGCGGTACTCTCTACTATGGGTATCACAATTGATCACGATATTCCATTTATAGATCTTTGGCTTCATTATAGAGGTATGTGTTGGGGCGGTACGAAGCGGTACCGCCAAATTCAAGATCAAACTATGTGAATCAAACTATAAATAACGGAAGCGTACCTTGATCCATGATTACGTTTGGAGTATAGAACACCGATTTCGCAAGTAGGGTCTTCCAAATACTTTATGAACGCCAATTGAGATTCCTTTGTTGTATTTCTCTTATGGTCTCTCTTTCTCTCTTCTTAATGGGGCAGATGAAAGAAGTGACTTAGTTCATATGTATTGGGGACCAAATTGCTTATATAGTCTAAAAGGTACCCTTTCATGAAAAGACACCCTTTGACTCCTAATGTGGAACTTTCTAATTCAACCCATCATAAAATATAGAAATACACCACCCACAATTCTACACATCAAAGGCCACACCCTAATTTGACACATTAATGTTTAATATTATTAACCAAAGGAATATGCAAATATTCCTTTTTTGAGGCAGATGAAAGAAGTGACTTAGTTCATATGTATTGGGGACCAAATTGCTTAAATTGTTGATCACTTTATTATAAACATATTTGACAGTAGTATAATACACATTATTTTACATATAAGTCCAATATTGGATTAATAATCCAACAGTATGCACGCCAAGGAACAAGCGCAAAAATGGGATATACTTTGGATAGCCGGAATATGGTGTGTTTGGTTAGAAAGAAACCGACGGATATTTATCAACATCCAAAGGACGAGAAGCATTCTTCTAAGATGGTCGGCAACCGAGGTGGCTAATTGGATGCAAAACTGCTAAAGACAGTCGAGCCCAAGGAACTCTCTGGAGTCCCTTCTTTTATTTTCTCCTCTTGTATCTTTTATTTTTTCTTGTCTTTTATTTTTAGTTATGTAAAACATTAATGTAATGAGCATGCGATCGCATGTGTTTACGCATCAAAAAAAAAAAAAAAAAATCTTAGGTATGTAAATAATTCAAATCTTTATCTAAGACTTTATTTTTTGAAAAGCAGGATCCAGGTCAAGCCTGGAGGTCCTGTCTTTATCTAAGACTTTAGATGAAATTGTTTCATATTTGAGTTTGGATAGTTACGATAAAAGTTTATTTTCCATGTGGAAAAAAGCCAGGTTTAATATTTCTTTCTAATGAGACTTTATTGACTTAAAACAAGGAATCGGTACAATTATGACTAAGTTCATTTCCCTAAACCAACTGCTTCTAGACTAATTCACCCTTGGCAGTTTGTGATTAGAACCAACTGAGAACTACGCAGTATGAATTATGATTTATTCTTCTTTTATATTGTATTTTAAATATAGAGTTTATTTATATGTTTATTATCTCTATCTGAATAAATTCGACATGCCCAACATGTCTTAATAGGGTCTTTTATTTAATCACGAGATTAATGTTGGGATTAACGTTTAGAAAAGGTTGGGGAGCGGCTTAGCTAGCCAACCTCATACTAGTCAAAGCCCCAAAATATATAGATCAATCTCTCCTTAAAATATCAAAACATCTACTGTGTCTTTGAGTTGCGTAGCAACTTGTGTAGTTTAAGTTTAGGAACCAAACAATAGGACCACAGAAGATCCATTATTTGACTAAGTTGATTTGGACCCACATTAGACTTACGATTGAGAATTATTTCCCCGACCAATTCTTTGCTCAAGAATCATGACCGATTCAGTGCTTCCAAACCATATATATCTCTCAACAAAATCTCCTCTCAAACCAAATAAAAATCTGAAATCCATACAAATGACATCAATCCTTCTGTTCCTCCTCTCTCTCTCCTCTCTATCTCTTTCTCTCTCACATGGCCTTCGAACCGAGCTGAACCACATAGATGCCAGAGGGAAGTACACCAAGCTAGAGCTTCTACAACGCATGGTTCTACGTAGCAAATCAAGAGCGAGATATTTATCCTCCAAATTCTTAAATGCTAACTCTCAAATCTCCATCCAATCGCATCCTAGCAATCAAGAGTATCTCATAAGTTTATCCATCGGGACGCCGGCTCAACCCGTAGCACTAACCTTGGATACTGGCAGTGACCTGATATGGACACAGTGCCAACCTTGTCTCCAGTGTTTCAACCAGCCACTCCCTCTTTATAATCCCTCAAATTCATCAACTTTTTCGGATTTATCGTGCGATTCTGACCTTTGTAAAGCACTTCCAAATTCGGCGTGCCACAAGCAGTGTTTATATTCTTACACTTATGGAGATGGATCACTTTCAGTTGGTGTTCTTGGAAATGAGTCCTTCACCTTGGGATCCACTACTGTTCCTAATATTGGATTTGGATGCGGATTTTTGAATGGAGGGATTTTTCAATCGAATGAGTCAGGTATAGCTGGTTTTGGGCGTGGGCCCTTGTCGTTGATCTCTCAGCTAGGTTATGGAAAGTTTTCGTACTGCTTCACATCAATAAGTGAATCAAAGAATGGCCCTGTTTTGTTTGGTAATGCGGCTGACTTGAAAATGGGCGCAAAAGGGAAAATTCAATCGACACCATTCATCACAAACCCTTCCGCAAAATCATTTTACTATCTCACACTAAATGGCATAACAGTTGGCCCGACTCATCTTAAGATACCCAAGTCGACCTTTGCTTTGAGAGAGAACGGAACTGGTGGTGTGTATATAGACTCTGGAACCGGCATGACTTACTTGGCTGAGACAGCATATAACCAAGTGAAAACGGCCTTTCTATCTCAAGTGAAACTACCGGTTGTGAATAGTAATGTAGAAGGACTTGATCTTTGTTTCGGGTTTTCTAATTCCACTTCTCAGAAGATTGAAATCCCTATATTTACATTTCATTTTGAGGGTGCGGATTTGGAACTGCCGGTAGGAAATTATTTGTCTGGAGACCTGAGTCGCGGATCCTTATGTCTAATAATGGGCAAGAGTTCTGACGAATCAACAATAATTGGCAATTTTCAGCAACAAAACATTCATATACTCTATGATTTAGAAGGCGGAAAGTTGTCTTTCGCCCCAGCACAATGCGATCAGCTGTAATTAACACCAAACTCCTCTTTCTCTTTCCATACACAATTTTTTGTACATACAAAAAACATTTTTTTGTAGAAGAATGACAATTGATTACAGAGATAGACATATATTACTAATATTTATCTTGTTGTAATAGGCACGAATTTTGATTCTAGTTATATTTACAATCAAGTATTAAAAATACTAATGAAAGATTTGCTGACTAATACTGAAAGAACATATGCCAAAGCACCACATTTCACAAGGGTATAGAAGTTTCCACAAAGAACATATGCCAAAGTACCACATTTTAATGTCTCACTAGTCACTAGTTAAAAAAAGTTCCAATAAGGATTCCTACCACATGAACAAAGCTAACCAGCTTCCAACATCTAAGTGTAAAATAAAATCTTTGCGATGGTCCCAACAAAAAATGTAGAACAGAAGAGTATAGACCACACTTAAGAAAAGTAAGACACTAAACCTGCACCTGGCATAATCCTAACCATGAATATTAACATAATAGCTTCTAACCTAACAGAGCATTACCACCTGATGATCAAAGAATGTACAAAGAAAATTATTACAAAAATGACGATAAAAACGACAAAAAAACAAAAAACAAAAAAAACTGCTGCATCCTAAGGACTCCTATATGCTCTCATGTACAGGTAAAAAAAAGAAGACGCTATTCGTCCTGTGTCGTTCCTCGACTCAGCAGCAAATCACATGTTCTATCCCACACAGCCAAATCCGCCGCTTACAATGTTGGGACCCACAATATCAAAATACAAACAGAAGCACCCAATCCATATATTTTTTTATCTTTACAATTTCCCGCATTGGGGGAGAACGATCCCATTGGTTGTTTGTGGAAGGCAATTTTGAGTTTTTGATTCAGCGAGTCCTTTGGAGCTCAAAAAATGACCCAAAAGATAACCAGATTGACTGATTGATTATTTGCCAAATTTACAGATTCTGAATTTACTAGCCGCCCGGCTCTTCAGAATCACGAGGGCCAGCTGTACTATTATCGCGCGGCTTATCTTTCGCCAGAGATCCGATCGGCACATACGCAAACCCTTTAGGCAGTCTCTGGTTCTGTGCCGTCGCCTGGTCTGACGTCATCACCAGCTGCCCTTGCTACAAATCACCCACCAAAATCATCTCCATAATAATAATCAAATACGAAAAAAATAGTAATTGAGAAGAATTAGGAACGGTTCCCAACCTTGGATTTTCTATCTCCATCGTCAGCGGAAGTCTGGGAAGAAGGCTTACTAGGGTTAGAACTAGGGTTAGGAGGAGGAACAGCTCCTCCTCTCTGAGGCACAGTTTTGCCGGCAAAAGGGCCTCTATCAACCATCTTGCGCTTGAACGACGAACCCTGAGGCGACGTCGAGCTGTCATCCATCGTCTCCCTCTCCCTGTTCGGATTCAACGAGAAACGGACTGTATTCCTGCCGCGCGAGACCGAGCTGTCGATCGTCACGTCGTCAGGCGACTGTTGGACCGTGCGGCTGTTGTAGGAGGACCGGTTGTTGATTGAGGTCGTCGCGGATTCGGAACTCATGTGTGACCCGGGCGGGATATGCGACCCGCTCCGCGTGTGGCCGCTTCGGGATGGGACGTGACTTTGACTGCCTGTGGAGACTATGCAGTCCTTGCGCTTTCCCAGTATTTGGTTCGAGCACTGCACCAAGTCCCTCTGTGACAACATAATGATGTTCAAAATATTTGATTTTATTAGTTGAAGCGTCCCTGATGCTTGTTTCAGGTTCTCGACTCAAACAGTGAATAAGAATGTCAATAAACAGAACGTACCTTTAGCTTTTCTCTCTTGATTATTCGCTCACAAAGGAGACGCAATTTCTCCAGCTCAACCTACACATACAAAATTCAGCATATTAACTAAAACATGTTTTTAAAAAAAAAATTGACTGAACCGATTAATCCTATTATGCATTTAGCGAGCGTTCACTAACCCTTGTTTGCTTCAAGCACTTGATTTCCTCAGGTCCATACTGCTGATCATCAGCCTGCGACATTCATATCACAAAGTCAACCAACAAATAAATCAAAAGAAAAAGCATTGATGTGTTTAGCTTACCAGTTTCTGGTCGGTACTGTGCTGAGCACAGTAGGCTTTGTGTTGGAAAAAGCCGCCGAGACCACTGGCGTTCATATAAAAGCCAGCTGCTCTCCCACACCAAGGATGGAAAGTAATTAGGCACTCTCCGTAACTGCACTGTACACACACAAATATACCCACACAACCCAAAATTACACACTAAGCATATATACCGACTTTCAAAAAATTTCCCTCTGATATTATAATGTTTGCTTATTTAACTTTTGTAAAGATGATACAAACCTTCAAGCATGAACCGATCTTGGAGAAGCAAATACAACAAGTGTCCTTATCCTTTAAAAGCGTATCCTGTTAAATAAATCAAGAGAAAAAAAGATGATAATCTCATAATAATCCCAAAAGAAAATATTTCACAAAAACAAAATATAAAATAAACGTACCAATCCATGGACAAGATCACCCTGCCCCCTTCTAAACACAGACTCCAACAGCCACTCAGCACAAAACGCATGCACCCAAAGCCCCTCACTCGTCTTTCTAAACGCGCCACACGAATTTCCGCACAGAGCGCACTTCACGCCAAATCCAACCTTCTTTTCCCCTAATTCACTGCTGCTCGTACCAGTCAAACTCTCACTCATCTCCTCACAGAGCTCGCATTTCCAGGGTCCAGCTGGATTCCATACACTACGATAGCAGTCCAAGTGAACCATCGTTTTACAAACCGAACACACAAAAATGCGATTCAGAACCGTCTCGCTTCTCAAGCAAACGTCGCAACACAACGTGTTATCTCTCGACAGAATCGGAATCTGGAATTGGTTTCCCGCGTTTTTATCAGAAGAGGAGGCTTTGGATCTCGTGGAATCCTTCGTCCGGGATTTCAATTCCTTGTCTTTGTTACTGGGTGTTGGTTGTTGTTGTTGGTTATCGTCCTTTGTGTCTTTTCTTCTGACGGAGGCTGAAACGGCGGCTGTGGCCTCGGCCATAACGGCCTGGGCTTCTCTGTGTTTTCTCTCCTTTCTCCCACGTTTTTTAACCTCACGAACATCGCGTAAGAAATGACTCACCACTACTAAGTCCCATTTTCTCCTGCTCACTGACTCCGATTCTTTCGGGATTTCGTGCACCACCTTCTCTAATAATTCCTCTGTAAGAGTATAGTATATAATATATTAATATTATATCCGTGATTTCGAGTGACGGAGTGCTTTTTTAGATTGGTAATTAAATTATGATAAGTCGATGAGTTTACCGCATTTGTGTTTTACATCGAGTTGATTGTCGAGTAATTTAGATTGCAAGTAAATCAATTCCCCCTCCAGTTCATCTTGTGGGGCCATATCCAGAAGACCTAGCGACCTAGCTTTGGAAAGTTGCTCCTCTACTGAATCAGGCACATCTGATCGATAAAAACAAATTGCAACAAATAACCCATTACAAGTAGTTATAACAATAACAAACATGCAAGATATTGAAGGCCAAAAAATCATGAAAAGAAAATACGGAATCATTACCAGAAAGTGCTTGTTCAGACTTTTTCTGCTTTGAATTGGGGTCTTTGAGATCCATCAACTTTCTTCTAATAATCGGATGGACATAAGAGGTAGAAGTTGATCCCTCACCACTTCAATCACAAAAAACAGAAAAGGATGCAAATACTTAAAAATCCGAACAGCACTAAATAAAACCATATATATGACCAACGTTTTTTTGATAAATATATCATTTCATGAATTACCTGGGAACAAAATTATCGCAGAACCCATTTTCAGAAGCTCGAGAAGTGACATTGGCATTATCATCGTCCTTACAGAGATCATGGTCCATAGAAACAACGCCATCTGTCACATCCACATTCTGCTGTGTCTCTGACGATTCATTCTCCACTTTCTCGGTCGGTTTTTCAGCCTATCACAAACATCCACATTACAACACAACAAACCAAAATCAAATCATACAGTATGCGAAAAACCAAACTGATTTACCGGCTGTGGCAGCTCTTCAACTTTAACATCAACAGCTCGATCCTGATCCTGATCCTCTCCTTTTGCAGTTTCAGTTACAGGAGTTGCAGTAACATCTTCAGCCGGTTTGGAATCGGAATCTTGTTTGTCCTGTTTATCGTCCTGTAAAACCATGAGGCTTTTAGTACGCTGTCTGGGAGGCTGAGACTTCACCACCAGACTTTCCACGTCAGCGCTTGCGGGGTCCGCCTTGTCAGCTCTCTTGTTCTGCTTCTGAATCCACTTTATTATTTTCATCTTCAGGCCCGGCGAAAACATCGTCGTCTCTCCCTGATATTTTCATTATTTATATTAAGGGAATAATACCAAATGTGAGGGAAAACTGAAAAAGGGTATTTTTGTAAATTACCACTAAGGCTGCTTCTAAGGACTCAGACGAGATTCCGACCTCAGATGCAAGATCAACGACACTTATCTTCCCACCATCTATCATCTGTCATACAAAAACAACAAATACTTTCAATCCAGAATTATACTAATTACTATAGTAGTCTGTTAAATTAACACTTTAGAAATAGCAAAAATGTTTAAAATGACCTTTTTGAGGCGCAATGCAAAATCAGGGGAGTTCGGCGTGAGATTCCCACTGTCCACATCAGCGTCCTTGCCTTGCTCCTTTGCGACTGAATTATTATCCTTTGAGACCGACTTATCTGGATTTGAAGCTACGGTCCCCTTTGAGCCGGTCTTGTTCTTACGCGTGAATCTCAAAAGTGGTACTTTTCTTACTATTACGTTTTGGTCCTCTTGAGGAGGAGGAGGGTTGACTTTCGGTTCCGGTGGGTTGACTTTCGGTTCAGGTGGGAGTTCTTGAATAGCTGAATGCTTCGAGCAAAATGCTCTTAGCTCGACCTTAGAAAAATAAGAAAGGAACTCAATTGTTTGATTCATGAAGGTAATAGTAAATGTAACAAATAATAACAAACGGTGGATTAATTGGATTAAATGGATTAAATTAATTACATTATCAGTCTTGGACTTGGCCCAAATCTCCATTTGATGCTTTGCTTCTCTCGCACATATCGGGTGGAAACTTGTCCGACAAGTCCCTAAATATGATAAAAAATAAAAATAATTCAAATATAAACCAATCATAAAATACAACTAACCAAATTCACACAAAATTTAGCAAAACAGGATAAGTAAAACATACCGTGACTACACCGCACACACGCGCCATGCTTCACTTTACAAACATTACAAACAAGCTTCTTCCTCATTGAATTCACACTCTCCATATTCATAACCGGTTCCATTAATTTCACATCCCTCACATAAACCTCAGGCGCCCAAAGACTACAAAACAAGTGGGCAAAAAGCCCCGTTCCGTTTCCGACCGGTTTCAAAACCCTTCCTTCTTTCGGACAAAGAATACACGCTTTGGATTTACCGTCTTTTGTTCTGCATTCGGTACAGAGCCACGGCTGATTAACAGGTGTGTCATGCGCTGACACGCCGTAACATTTCTGATGCACGAAAATCTTGCATGAATTGCACTGGAGTAATCTGTTGGATTTAGGGTTTGTCTCGCCGGTACAGCACACGTCACAGCTGGCGCTGGTACCGGGCTGATCGTCAGACCGAGGCAGGAGTAGGACCCGCTCGAGTCCCGCTTCTTGACCTAACAGTTTGTGCTTCTTGTTCGGTCTTTCTGACGTGAGAGTGAACCGCTCTTGCGAGCCTAGCATCCAATGGAGAGATGACACGTCGTCTTCTTCCTCTTCTTGCTTTTGAGATGGTTTGGATACTGGTTGTGTGGTTCCAACTTCATCTATGTCCATTGCGTCTTTGTTGGTATCCACTGAGTTCTTGACCAACTCTTCAGCCGGTACCGAGCTTAAACTCACTGGTACGCTTACCAAACCAGCATCAGCACTGAAATCTCGTGCCGGAGTACCAACCGGAGGTATAAACAGGCAAGAATCCAAAGAAGTAGACTCAACAGAAAGCTTGGGGAATAAATTCTCCAGGTCTGACAATGTCAGAGGTCTGAAGTACTCTTCAGTCTGGTCCCACACAGTGCTCTTCTGAGAAGTAGACGGGGCGGGCGGGTTGTTACTCGCTTCCGACTCAGATCTTCTCGGAGGTTTTCCCTTCCCGTCGAGATGCTTGTCCAGAAACTGAGTGACAGCAACGGGAAGATGCGTGTCGTTCTTCGCAGCTTCCTCTCCTTCGAACCGCGGCGGCCGTACGGACAGCAGCTTGGTCGCCTGAGAGTAGAGATCGACGCCGTCCGTACGGCCCTTCATCTGCCCTTCCTCGCCGTGGCTCATCAACACGGCAGAGAAAACAACAGCATCTCTGTCGGAAACCTAACCCTAGAAGGCCGGCATGGGTTCGGTAACCCTAACCCTAGTTGATGGAGAGAGTTTTCCGGTGAGAATCGCGGTGGAGGGAGGCCGGGAAGGGTGGAGGCTAGGGTTAGGGTTTCGAACTGAGGGCTTAGTTTTTTTTCACGAAATATTTCGTCGAGTTTGTTTATTTTTTCTTTATTTTCGTCGCGATTTTTTCAGGGAGATTCGGATCCGAAGTGAGAGTATTATTGTATTGACGGGTCTGGTTTAAGTATTTTTGTTTTTGGGTTTCTCTTTCTGAATTCTGAATATTATATTTGGATGAGATATTATAAGTCGGAGTTGGGGGCGCGTGCGTTGCGGTGCGGGGTGGCGTGGAATAGAGAAAGGAGGAGAGAGAGGGAGAGAGTGGAAACGGGTGTTGTAAGTTTGCTTTTATAATAGTGAAGGGTGTGGATGCTCGAATCTTCCCACTTTTTGTGCTAGTGTTATGGACTTTTAGCATTTTTCAAATGTACCCTGGAGATTTAGGATTTTACCTCTACGAGGTGCTATAGCTGTGAATTGTTAGTTTCAATTTTTTTTTTTAATAGAAAGTAATAATATATATACATAATTGCCTATATATATGCATGATTTCACTATATGTATATACATAATTTCACTGAGTTCGCTTCGAGAAAATCTTTGGAGAGATTTGAATTCTGAATTTCAGTTCGTGAGTAATTGTTATATCTGCATGTTACTACCTTTTTATCAACTATATTTTTTTAAGATAAAATAGTATAATATAGGATTATAGAAATTAATATATAAATATATATATAGAGAATCATATAATTTAGAAGGTTTCTCGACTAAGAAATATGATTAATTTCCGCCTCATCTTTAAGAAATAAACGATAAGAACAATATATATTTCAATCGGACCTAACTAGAAATAAATAATCCGATCTTAATGCGAAAATATTATTCATTTCACTTAACGAAAAAAAATGTCTAATCAAGCATTTTGAAACATTATTTGAAATTTTGAAAAATGTAAAGGGGTATGATAAATTTGAGGAGACAAGCCAAAAAGAGCAGAGAAGGAGAAGGCAGGGCCCAATTGCCTGTCACTGCTCGATATGCAGTGGAGAACGTGGCCAAGAAAGCGACGAACGGGTCTGCCTTTGGCAGTTGGGATTCCGTTTCCTGGATGTGTGCTATCGGACTCGGATTCGGATTCAGGATTCTGTGTGGATTCGGGTTTTAAGATCCGAACCGAATGCAGGGCTGATTATGATATTAGGATTTAATACGAAAGCAAAGCAGGTCTTGAATCTTGATGCTGTTCATTAGGATTTAATTGTACTCATTAAATACTGGGGGAACTGATTAATTGTGAAAATCAACAAAATCTTTGTTAGGGTAAGCTTTTTTATATATTGGGGTTTTAGTACGTGATCATGAATTAATTGATATGCAAAACAAACACAACAACAATAAGCAAAGATGGCAGCAAAATAAAGGCAAAGCACCAAAAACATCTAATGTTAATAATATTTTTTATAATATTTCAATGAAAGAGTTGTATGTTAAACACTCTCCTGTACCCACAAAACAAACATAAATTACGATCCATCGAGAAAAAATAATTGAAAAAACTCCTGTTATCTAGTGCTGATCGTCTATATCTGATTCAAACTTGCATGCCTTGGCTGCTACAGAATAAAAAAGAAATCCCAATTAATTAATTATACAAAAGAAATCATAAACTATAATCCAAATAGTTTATAAAAAATAATTATGACAAACAACATAAAGACTTACAGTTACAGGGGTGTGTGAAGGTTAAAATTGCGCGACCGGTATCATTACAGTGGTTCGGATCTTCTCCTGACAGATATTGCGCGTTGTACAGAACCGACGCGTGAAACTTGACATTGTTAGGCTTAGCAAGAGCTGCCCGGCTTGATTTTCTTGAACTCTATTCGCACACATCCTGACGATGTCTCTTTTAATAAACTTGTCCGAAATCTGTGGGTTCGCTACGCAATATCGCCCCTCTGCATATTTTCAAACAAAATAAAAATTTAAAGTTTTTTTTTTTTTGAGAAAAAAGAATTGCATGTAATTATTAGCTTAGTTATATAGTGAATATTTGGTTAATGATTTGATTAATGAGACTAAAGTACATGAAGGAAAACCGGATACGGTGAAAAGACATGATATGAAGGCCAATGCGGCCACTAGAATGTTAGGAACCGAGACGCAACAGCAAACACAGAAAGCAAGACACAAGAACAAAAAGATATTTTTTACGTGAAAACTCTAAAGAAGATAAAATCCACGGCCGCCGGCACTCAAACTTTCTTTATATTTGGAGAAAGAAAAAATACAATAAAATTGTTTGTGGTAATATGGAGAACTTTCTTATCTCCTGCCGGGTTTCCTTTTTTTTACGGTATCCAGAATTTTCCTGAAGTCTCCACACAAAACATAGAATCCCTTTGCCATCGCCATTTTTCGTTTCTTCTTTCTTCTTTCTTCTTTCTCTGTTTATTTCTTTGTGATGATTGGAATGCTTTTGCAAATAATCAAGGGGTCATTTTATAGGCTAATGGAATAACAAATAAAATGCACCAAATAGTGGTAAGAAAAAAAAATATAAGGAATTAAGTGGTCAAATCACAAGTTTATGGCAACAAATTAACAAATCGCATGTGTTGCCATAACAACGATGTTATTTGTTTACTAAATAATCATTTTCAATGCCATGGGAGCTAATGAAACTATTCCATTTCCAATCGGCATTTTCACTAGATCTTACATTTATTAATCAGCGATTAATATAAGAAATGCACACTAGAGCGTTGTGTGAGTACTCCCAACAATTGAAGACTTGAAATGATAAAATCTTTTGGTGACTTGATGTATGATTCATTCGGCTTCTCTTTTATTTAAACAGTAGAGATGTTAAGGTATACATTGTAGCTTGCTGAGATAGATACCTGAATTCATTAAAGGATGAAAATGCTAATGATGGACTCAGAGGGTCTTTTTGAACAATGACCTTCGCACCTCGTTTCTTCTTATCAAATCTCTTTCTTCGTTGTTCTATTTTGTAAAGGGCTCATGTTCCTTGCTGATCTTCTCCACCAAATCTCCAAAAACTTTCTTCTCCGCTCGCTTCCTCTCTGTTTGTCTGTACTATTTATGTGTATTTTAATTTTAATATAAGCCACATCATTTTGTATAAACAATTGTGTATTGTTGTCTTTTGTGGAATTTACGTTGCACCAGTTTCAGTCAATTGTTCATCGTTTGTAATTAAACTCAAATATCATTCAATTGTACATCGTTTGGAATTAAATTCAAATATCACTACAAACATCTTTTCTGGTTTGTATTCCATGTTAGTATAGTTCCAGTTCTGAGATAATATGCCAAAAACATATATAAGAAACAGTGTTTTTAAGTCATTGTCCTCTACTTTCCCATGACTTAATTTAAGAGGAAGGAGTCTTTTTATTTTCTATTTTTCGGCAAGCTATAAGTTATAGTCTTGTATTTTGGTGTATTTTCTTTTGTTTTCTTGGCTGGAATCATTACAGCAATTGTGCTGTGATGACGAATTTATATACTCTTGACTTGATTTATTTTATATAAACGTTTTTCACTTGAGTGCGGGATCACCCACCTCAACCAAGTATTCAAAAAAAAAAAAAGTGTTTTTGGAATATATATTTAGAAAATTAGACTTTCTTATTTATTTTATGCCAATTTTCATGGCATCAAAAAATGACAGACCTTGAATTATTTATCTAGTATTAATATAATTGCAGTACTAAATCACAGCGCAACACAGATCAAATCATACGGAAGTTTATATTTGTTCGCTATAATGATTAGGAAAATAGCGTACTAAAGTGTACAAGCTAGGTCTCTTTTTTTTCAATTATTTTGGCCTCTTGTTGCTTTTTCATATTGTAATTTGGGTTTTAATATGTGATCATGAGTCAATGGATATGCAAAAAAAAAATATTATAATTGCAAAAGCACCAAAAACATCTAAAAAAAGTATTTTATTTTTATAATTCAAAGAGGGAGAATTTAGCTGAAGTATTAAACACTATCCCCAGCACACACATAAAAATAAATTACATTATTTGAGAAAAAACAAGGGAAAAAAGCCCTGCTATCTATCATCTCTCAGTGCCCATCCGATTCATTCAATTGATACAAATTTGCATGTCTTGGTGGCTACAAAATAAAGAATAATCCCAATTAGTTAATTATACACAAGAAACCATAAACTATAATCTCAAAATAGTTCATAAAAATAAATTATAATGACAAACAACTTAAGACTTACATGGGTCTTCACCGACTAATACTCCGCGACCATTTGCGCAGTAATTCGGCTCACCTCCTGATGTATACAAAGAATTGAACAGAACCGAGGCGTGAAACTTTACCGTGTTAGGTTGGAAGCAAGGGCCACCTGACTTGATTTTCTTACAAGGGGATTCGAGGTGATAACTTATACCACCATTCGCACACAACTTGTCGATTTCCCGTTGAATAAATACGTCTGAAATTTGTGGGTTTGCAACGCACCACATGCCGGCCTCTGTATCAAACAAAATAAAAATTGGCACATATGCATGGTACTTTTTTGTGAAATAAGAATTGTGTGTAATTAGTAGCATTGGTAAATGATTTGATTAATGAGATCAAAGGACATGAAAGACAACCTGAGATGGTGACAAGGCATGAAAAAAAGGCCAGTGTGACTACTAGCAATCCTTTCGCAATCGCCATTTTTTTCTGTTAATTTCTCTATTCTACTGTGATTGGAATGCTTTTGCAAATAATGAAGGGGGTCCTTTCATATAGGCTTTGGGAATTACCAAAGTACATGCACCAAATAATGGTAATTCGCCCATTGCCAACCAATGAAACAATGCATCCATCTGCATTGCCAATGAATCTTAAGAATTTGTCCTCCTATTAAATAATTCCATTGTTATGCTTTTATCATCTATTCTAAATATCGATTCCAATATAAGAAATACACAATACCAACATTTGGAAACCTAAAATTTCCAATATAAAAAAATATACAGTACCCTTGGTGTGAACAAACAACATTTGGAAACCTAAAGTTAAATAAAAATAAAAAAAATAGTAGCATATCAAGCTCCAATACAGAAAGGGTTCTCAGAACCCCCCTTGATTTTTTTTTAAAGAGCAAGGATTAAAATGAGAATAGTGGGCTTATAGAATCTTTTTTCATATAACAGGCCTTCTTTCTCTCCCAAGGCCTCCAGAGTCCAGCCCATGTTTCTCCTTCAGAAATGTAACCCAGAAAATGGATTTGAATTTTAGAACATAAATACATTTTCTTCAGAAAATTAGTAGTTTTTAATAAAATATTGTATTTTCCTTAAAAAAATATTAAAATATAAATTGGTTTGGATGTCTCTTTATTTTGAATTTCATAATAGTATTGTTCAAGTATTTTTTTTTTCTCATTTAAATTTAGGAAAATGCCTCTCTCTATATATAAGATAATAATAAAAATACACACACACACACAAACACACACAAGAGACACTTAATTAAAATATGAATTTATATTATCAGACTATCAAAATATTGAAATAGATTGTTTTTTCTTTCAATTAACAACAAATTAATAGAAAACACAAAAGTAATGATTAGGCAAATAGAGCACTTATTCTATGCCAATTTTCTTGGCATAAAAAAATGACAGACCTTGTATTATTTATTTAGTATTAATATAGTTGCAGGACTCCACGCTTGACATGGATCCTTTTATCAAAAAAAAAAAAAGAAGTAAATTACACCTTCAAAATAGATAGGAATGAATTGTCTTTTTCTTTCAGTTAAAAAACAAATTAAAATAGAAATCAGAGCGCAACACAGATCTTTCCATACTGAAGTTTATATTTGTTCACTACAACAATTAGGAAAATAGCGTACTAAAATGTACAAGCTAGGTCTCTTTTTACCATTTCTTTTGGCCTCTCGTTGCCTTTTCATATTGTAATTTGGGTTTTAGTATGCGATCATGAGTCAATGGATATGCAAAAACAAAATTATTATAATTGCAAAAGCACCAAAAACATCTAAGAAAAAAATATTCCATTTTTATAATTCAAAGAGGGAGAATTTGGCTGAAGTATTAAACACTATCCCCAGCACACAAATAAACATACATTACATTCTTTGAGAAAAAACAAGGGATAAAACTCCTGCTATGTATCATCTCTCAGTGCCCATCTTGTATAGCATCTTCAAATTTGCACGTCTTGGTGGCTACAAAATAAAAAAAATCCCAATTAATTAATTATACACAAGAAATCATGAACTATATATAATCTCAAAATAGTTTATAAAATTAAATTATAATGACAAATAACATAAGAGACTTACATGGGTCCATGAAGGTATAAATTGCGCGACCCTTTTCGCAGTACTTCGGATCAGCTCCTGACAAAGAATAAGCATTGAACAGAACCGAAGCATGAAACTTTACCGTGTTAGGTCGGAAGCAAGGGCCACCTGGCTTGATTTTCTTACAAGGGGCTACGAGGGCATAAATTATGCCTCCGTTCGCGCACAACTTGTCGATCTCCCGTTGAATAAATACGTCTGAAATTTGTGGGTTTGCTACGCACCACATGCCGGCCTCTGCATATAATTATCAAACAAAATAAAATTTGGCACATATGTTTGGTACTTTTTTGTGAAAAAGAATCACATGTAATTATTAGCATTTGGTAAATGATTTGATTAAATGAGATTAAAGGACATGAAAAACAACCTGAGATGGTGACAAGGCATGATAAAAAGGCCAGTGCGACTATTAGAGTCAATCCTTTTGCAATCGCCATTTTTTTTCTATTAGTTTCTTTCTCTTCTACTGTGATTGGAATGCTTTTGCAAATAATGAGGGGGGGTACTTTCATAGGCTTATGGAATTATATATAATGGTAAGGAAATTTAAGGACCAAATAATGCATTATTCTTCCAAAGGAATTAAATGAGCAAATCTAGTATTTTTTGGCAACAAATTAGCAAATCGATTGTGTTGCCATACAACAATGTTACTGATAATTCTTTGCAATGCCATTGGCCCAAATTGCCAACCAATGAAATGAAACCATTCATCCATTCTGCATTGTCAATTAATCTTAAAAGTTGGCCTACGTCTTCCTATAAAAGAATTCCTTTTTTATATATTTATATACACATTAACCATTTATTCTAAAATCTAATCATCCATTCCAATATAAGAAATACACAGCACCCTTGTGTGAACACTCAACATTTCGAAACCTATAATAACAAATCTTTTGATACTTACTTTAATTAAATACAGAAAATATAGTAACATATCATATCAAGCTCCAATACTGAAAGTGTTCTTTTTTTTTTTTGATTAAATGCCATTATAATTTAGAAAAGATTATTACGTACCGAAAGTGTTCTCATCTCACTCTCATATCCTTCTTGATTCTTTTTTTAGAGAGTAAGAATTAAAATGATAACAGTAGGCTTATAGAGGCTTTTTCCACATAACAGGCCTCCAGTCCAGAAACAAGCCCAGTCCATATTTCCTCTTCCATTTCTCCATCCTTTCCTTTCCTCGTCCTCTCCAACTGATCATTCTCAGCTCCTTCGTTTCTTTTAAGTTTTAACTCATGTCGAATTGGTCAGACCTCCCCGCCGATCTTCTCCACCAAATCTCCAAAAACCTCCCTTCCCTCTCCGACTTCCTCCGCTTCCGCTCCGTCTGTACCAGCTTCCGCTCCGCCACCTCCGCCTCCGACCCTCCGCCGCAGCTCCCTTGGCTTCTAGAACACCGGGATCCATCCACCACCCACAATTCAACCTCACTGCGTTTCTATTCTTTAACTTCTGATTCAGTGCATACCGTTGCTTGCCCCAAATCTGATTGCAAGTGGCTTAAAGGGCCCTCGCACGGTTACCTTCTCGCTACCCATTGTACAACTGATGAGATGTCTCTGTTGAATCCGTTTACTGGTAATGAGATTGCTCTGCCGTTCTTGGATGTTGCTGCTGCTTGGCCTGATTGGATTGGGTTCGATTGTGTGGTTGTTTCTGGTGATTCTTTGGTTATTTCGGGTGATTCGTTTTACACAGATACTGATGAACGTACAGTTGCGTTTTGTCGACCGGGTGATAAACAATGGGTTACAATGGGATATAGTTTCTTCAACAGTGGTGGGCATATGTATGTGTGCTCAAAAGGAATGTATTTTACGGTTGATAAGATAACGAAAATTACAAAGGTAATTGATCTCGCTTCGAAAACCGTGCTGCATGTCGTACCGCTAGCAGACACTGAGACGAAGAAGCTTGAGAGCCGTTTAGAAACGTTTACCTACCTTGTAGAGTCAGCTGGATGTATCTTAAGAGTTGTGCAATATGTTTGTTTGGGTTTTGATATTTATCGGCTTGATTTTGGAGATGGAAGTGTTGAGCCTTGTTGGGTCAGGATTGATGGTATTGGTGAAGAAATGTTGTTTTTAGATTTGTTTCATGGATTCAGAGGCTTGTCTTTCAGTGCTAGTGATTTTGCTGGATTCAGAGGAAATTGTATTTATTTCTTGGACGAAGAATTTGAGAAAACTAAGGGCTGCATCCTTTGTAGGTATGACATAGAGAATGATACAGTAGAAGTGTTGTCTTGCCCCTTTGAGAAAGGGGGCACTTGGATTGTGCCTTCTTTGTGCTAGCTAACACTTGTGTTTTAATTTATTTTTCCTTTTTTTTTTACTTTTATATAGTGTAAAATTACAACATTTGATGTTTGCTTGTGTGGTTTTCTTCTCGTTTTGAACACGAATTGAGTTTGTTGAACATTCAAATTGGAATTTTGATTTGTTTTAATTGGTATTTTTTTTTTCTCGTAAAGGCTCCAACTGCTAAAGCCTTTTGTGAAATTGTATGTTTACTACTTTATCTTTGTATTTTTTTTTTTCAATTGAATGATATGGCCCATGGGGCTTTCATTAGGATATAGACACGACTACCTATTTTTCGTATTTCAAGAAAACAAATTTTATTATCTTTCAGGAGCCTTAAAATTAATATTCATAAGAAATTGCATACAACATAACCTGTTACAATCCACATACTGGCATCAGCCCAAGTACAAGCAATAAGGCTGTTTAATTGATACATACAAATATTGAATCAATCCTTCTTAATCAACGATCCTTCCGCATCGACGAACGATTTGGATTGATGGAACTTAGACACAGCTGAATCCATCACAAAATCGAGGTTTCGCCGAGTCTTACTCACTTCGGTCTCTGTGTCATACATCAGTTTGTCATGGTCTGACATGGCGTCAGACCATGACTTGTTGGCTTCATGTTTGAAAAGCTGCAATATGTGATCGATTTTGGATGGGTCGAAAGATTTTGCATCGTGCATGGCCTCATCAGCTAGGATGGAGAACTCTGAGTAGAGGGATTCCATTGATTTTGTTACGGTTTTTTGTTCTTCGATTTAAAGAAAAAACTTTGCTTTTTATTCCAAATGCTTGGTTTGAATACCGGAGATGCTTTCTCTTCTAGTTTGGAGAACAAAAATGGAGAGATGCATTTTAGTTTTTATTGTTGTTAGGGGAGGGGAATCTTATTTGGGCTGATGGGCCAAGATGGTACCTGATTTAGTTTGCTGATTATTTTGTTTGGAAAACAAGTTTGCTTGATTACAATGGGAGGCTCTATATAAGAGAAAATGAGTCAGTAACAACATAGTACCATAAACAGGCACCACAAAGCAATGCAAAAACAAAGCATTCCATCTTGCTGATACTTTTTATTTAGTTTAATTAATGCCTCAAGAAACAAGCCAATAAGATTATTTAATAAGAACCAGAAAAACAAAATATAAAAGGAAAAAAATGCCATTTATCATGTTGACTTCTCATCTCCTCCTTCATGCAGCATGAGCAAACTTACATGTTGCGGTTGCTGAAAAAAAAAATATGCAAATACAAATTAGTTACATACAAGAAATCATGAAATCTAATTTCATAACAAAAAAAATGAAATTAAAGCTTACAAGGGTCAGCAGAGGTAAACATGGCATCACCGCCAAAATTGCATGAGTTTTTGTCTAGACGGGCCTGATAATATTGATTGAAAACTACTGTCGCATGGAACTTGACATTGTTAGGCTGGAAGCAAGAGCCGCCAGATCTGATTTGACTACAATCAACTCCAACTGCACCGCATAATGCATCAATGTCCTTTTGATGGTTAGCATCTGGCTTTGCCGGGTTCGCCACACACCATGTTGCTGCTTCTGCATATTTTCAAACAAATCAAGTATATGTAATTAGTTAGCTATCTTATAACGTTAGTATTGGATATAATTATATAATTATTTATTTGATGATGACTGAAGGAGATAAAAGACAACCTGAGAGAGTGAAAGTAGAAGAGATGAAGGCCAATGCGGCAACTAGAGTCAAAACTCTCGCGATTGCCATTTATCCTTCCCTTTTTTGGGCTTTGTTACTTCCTCTCTTTTTACAGTGGTTTTGATGCTTCTGCAAAAAAATCGATGGGTTTAAGACCTTTTTATAGGCTATTGAAATTACAAAATGCATGCACGTAATTATTGCTTAGGATTGCATGCTTTATGATTCTTCCAATGAAATTAATGTGTGCACGATTTATTTGCCATAAAAACATTGTTCTTGGTACAAAAATATTTAATTTGTTTATAGTTGTTGCATATTTACTATAGTTAAGTATCATATATTTATTACATAAGATTTGTGAAGGTTATTTCCAAAATATTTGATTCAATGTTCTTGACCTTATAGTCCATTGATTATAATTATTGAACGCTTGAGACAAAAACCAGTAAATCGTATATTTCTCATGATAGCTATACGTCAATGTCATAATATCTGTTCTTTCAAAATAAACAACTTTGAAGTAAAAATTACGTTGATGAGTGATTCCATTTATTCTTTTATCATCTTTTTTATTTTCATTTTGAAAAAAGAATAGATAGAAAAGTTGAAAATTCTTATTTGGGCCGATGGGCTAAGATTTAATTTGAGTGGATACACAACATAAGAAATGGGCTTTTTAAGTGGGCTTCTATGGCTGGGCTTTTACTTAATTTGATTGATTATATGTTTTTTCGTCTATTTAACTAAATACTAGTCCTTAATCTTATTTCTGTTAAAATGTTACTTCACAAGATACAATTATAATCACATAAAATAATATTTTTAAAGATATTATCCATCCTTAATTATTGCATCTTTGCTTTTCTAAATGCTACAACTCTCTTTAAGCTTTGTAATTTTTGATACTGACTCTTGTGTAATTTTTTTTCGAAAGTGAGGAGATGAAGACAAAAATTGTTGCTTGCTCCACTTGAATTTAATTTCTTTATTACAAAGTATTGTGCAATGCTTTTCATCATAAAGTAGAAAAGATAAAGAATATACGAAATTATTGGTTCAATCATAAATTTCATTTCCTATAAAATATATTTAATAAAATTAACCCAAATTAATATAGTCTGTTTGGCCTGGTACCAGTGTATACAGATATATAAATAAAAATATGTAATTTTTAACTCACCACATGGCTTAATTAAAGAGATTATAATATTGTTTCCATGATCCTTCTTTTGCCCCAACGGTAATTAAAAAATTTATATTCATTTCATTCGTTTTCACATTTTATGTGAAAAAAAGAAAACATTTGTTTACACATGTCAGAACAGAAAATAAATATACGGCTCCCTTTTAAAAATTTCCCCAATGCCCTTGTTTATCACTTTCACGTGAAACTCATTTACTATTTTTTTTATTTTTAATGAAAAAAATGATAAACAGACTCACGTGAAAGTGATAAACGGTAGATGAGGGGGAGGGGGGGATTGGATTTTAGTGCCCTGGTAAACTCCCCTGAATAAATAACACTCAATTATCAAGTATCAATCAAACTTTTACTTTTGATTTGCATAAGCTGTGGCGTGTAACAATTTATTTCCTTTTTTAGACATGAGCATGTACTGTCAATTCAGCCATAAATCTTTGATACAGAAGAAGGGTTATATTCCAAGATTCATAGCATTTGAAGAACTTTGAATAAATTTCTCAATTGCATCTATAGGTGCAAAACAATAAAACAGGTTGGTAAAAAAGGCTCAATAAAACAGTTGATAAGAGTCCAATTTATCTCAGTTAATATTTGGAGTCTTGGACATACATAAACATACTGGGAAATAACTTTTTATTCAAAACAAATCAAAGCACCGTGCTTATCAGTTAAAAAAAAAAAAAAGAACTCTCAAATACACATTCAGATTAAGCTTTTGGTTCATCCAAAATCGATATTTACTTGCCAGACCGACTCATAAAGATGCTGCACATATGCTTCGCACTCGAACATATATCCACATAATTCATAAACATAACTAAGTTCATTAACAAACATGATTAAGTTTTTTCCTTTTTATGGTTTCTTAAAGGAAGAATACTTTTATGACTACATTATTCTAGTATGTTTGGACACCCATTTTCTCCTTAGTGGAGATGTTTCCACAACAAAGTAGTGGTAATAGATAATTCTCAAACTTATTTTTTTTCTTCTGTCACGCCTAGATAAGATTTTGAAATATGATACGAAAATTTACAACATCTCTAAATTTGAATCATATCCAATTCAGACTGTGCTTGTTAGTGGACTCAATGTTGTACTACACAATTAAGAGTCAATCACACTACTAAAAACTTCAGTTTCAATTTTCAACAGTAATACGGTGCACAAATCCCACTCAAATCTCTCTTAATATAATCATCTCTCGTACACACCACTAAAAAATTTATCATTATATTGTTATTAACTTATTGTATTAATGACTTGTCAGTACTCTCTGTGTTTCGACTTTTCATATACAAGTAATTTGATATACAGAGACCCTAACCAAAGCGACCGGAAGCCACAGCAGCAGGAGGCTGAGAAATGAACATCAGGAAGCTATGAGGGCAGGAAGCTGCGTAAAACTGTATGGAAAGTATGAAAAAGAGGTGTTTGATCAAAACACAGGAAGCTATAAATATAATATTAATATTTTAAATGAATAAATATTAGAAAATGTTATGAATAGTATAAATGTGGATGTCCATAACATTTTGGATTCATAACTGTAAGGATGTTATGTATTTCTTTTAACTCCTCATTTTAATATTATGTAACATATAAAGATATTTTACGCTATAAATAGAGCTTTGTAATGTGTAAGAAACAACAACAATTGAATACAAGTGAATGAAAGATTTTTCTCTGTATATTTTCTCTTTCTCTCCTCTTTGTTTTAATTATTTCATAACACATTATCAGCACGAATCGCTCTCGACACGTCAAACAAATATATGTTCATCTCCGATAATGATACCATTAGGTAAATCTAAAAGTGCACTAACATAGACAAAGGTAAAGCAAAAATTGATATAAAGAGAAAAAGAATAATTTTTCATTTTTAATTTACTTTATTATTAATTTATATTTATTTGATGTTCTTGCAATTTTCTATTTATTATGTTTTTAATTTGTTGCATTGGAAGTTTCAATTCAAGGAATATGTGAAGCAACATGAAGTTGCAAAATTATCACTATATCAGAAGTTGAGAAATATTATTAATAAGTGTGAAATTGAAGAACATAACGAAACCTGAAGTTGAACTTATAAACAATCTGAAGTTGTGAAATTATAAATCAATTTGAATTACAGTTGATATTATGAATATGAATAAAAGTTGGTTTAGCCACGTTATACATGAAGAACGTGTGCATCATTGAAATTGGTATCACACATATCATAATTAAAAGTAAAAGATACTTCTCTTGTTTGAAATGAACAAGCCAAAAGTGAGCACTATTTCTGGTAGCTCAAATTTATTTGAAGGCTCCGGAAGAGCTAATATATACCTACAAAAGGGGACAAATTAATTATACTTATTTTCCTAAGTCTTTGAAGAATTTATTGAGTTTTCAAGATATCATCAAGAATGGATATCATATAGAGACTATAAATGAGATGAATGTTTAGTATCTTTGTATTCCATAATATATTTCAGGAAAAAAATGTATATTAGAAAAAAACAGTTTCTTCAAATGGTTTGTACCATTTAAGAATTAGTACAATGGAATCATACTCAGTAGTAAACCAGAAGTTTAGTGATTTAAATATATTTATTCTTCAGCATAATAGATTGGGTCTAAGCATATTCTTAGAATCCATACATCGTGATATATGGGCCGGTAGATCCACCATGCCAACAATTACTATTTTATCATAATAGATACTATTTGTGGACCTGAAGATCCATCATATGAATATTTCCAACGAAGTACTTTTGAGATAATAAGGAAATGTAATATTGTGAAAAAAAAATCATCTTCTTTGCTAAATCGAATGAACAAGAAGTTCATTTATTCAAATTGACGCTCACACTACAACAATGAACCAGAAGTACATTAATTTAAATGGTAATGATTATGTTACAATAATGAACCAGAAATTCATTATTTCGAATGACAACTTTTATGATATAAATAAACATGGAGTTCACTAAATTAAATAGAATGTCACGCTACAAAATTAAATCAGTAACTCACCGATTAAAGAGCATTTTGTGTGATTTAACTGAATGTTTGATACATTAAATAATGCATGTTGTAGCATTGGTTGCAATGATATGAACTATGAAAGAAAACTCCCCATTACAAGTTGAGATTGGCGCAGTAAAATAATTTATGTATTAGAACTTTTACATATGTAATAGATGTGTCAATGTAGCACAACCAAAATGCATCAATATTGATTATCAAATATGTTGGCAATATATGTTGGGTTTGAAGTATCCCCATATTTGATTGTTGATAAGAAATTTATTCACAACAAGGTTTGTTGATCATTAATTGATAAGACAAATTTTTCATCATTGTGTGTATGGAAAAAATTAAAGAAAAGGATAATTGGTAGACAAAAGATTATTACTCAAGTAGTAGCAATATAAAAAAGTAGATATTACTACTCTTGTAGAAATATATATTGTTGTTCCTGTTAGACAAAAGATTATTGCTCATGTAGAAGCATATATTATTATTGAACTAAGCATTATATTTTTTTATCGAAGCAAAATAATGTGTTTTATGGATTTCGTACAACTAACTTATTTTAGTTCCCTGAAGTGAATACCGCCACTTATAAAAGGCATGATAGTGTGGTTAAAGAGGAGGAGAAGTGAAGTCATAATAAGAAAAATCACACGAAGAAAATAATAAGACACAATAAAATATTTTGGCTTTCGTATGAAAGGTCATTGGTGTCATGTACTCGTCGTACATTAAAACATTTGCATGTGGGAAATTTTCTTGATCTTATATTTATTTTTATTACATATTCAATTAATAAAGACACATGAAATTTCTTATTTTCTATATGATCCAAAATGAATATATGCTCAACAATAAAACATGACTAGACGCTCCAGAAGAGCTATTACTTTGTTGTCTAAAGTTATATGAGCAAGATGTTCACAAAATCGAAGAGCAATTTTATGGTTTCGCCATGAACTAGAAGTTTACTAAGTAGAAAATAACTTTATTATTTAACATGAAATAGGATTTTACTAATTTGAAAAGTAATTTTATGATTTGAATTCACTTCGAAGAAAAATTTCATGATTTGGCATGAACCAGAATTTCACTAATCTCGGAGCAATAATGATGCAAATAATACAAAGAATTCAAATGTGCATCTATTAAAGAACCGAAAGATTCTTTTATCAAATGAATTTTCATATGCTACATGTTGTCAAGGAAAGTTAATCGTTAGACATCACAAACTAAGGTTGAGAATAAATCATCCAATTTTCTTGAGCGTATTTATCGAATATATGTGAGCTTATTACTCATTCATGTGGACCATCTAGATATTTTATGGTATTAACAGATGCGTCTACTAGATGGTCACACGCATATTTATTATTATCTCAAAATGTTATATTTGCGAGATTGTTTGCTCAAATAATCCAATTAAGATAATAATTTCTGGATTGTACAAATAAGATAACTCGTCTTGATGATGACCAGTGAGTTACATCCCAAATATTCAATGACTATTGTATGTTGATTGAGATTATAGTTGAGCATTGGCCCACACACGCACATAAGATGACCTAACATGATATTTTATTAAGTGAATATAATTAATCGTTTGGCCCATAATAATAAATCAACGCTCGTCTTCTAACTAAGGCCATGAAATGATACATGTTGCAAGATTAATTAGAATAAAGCCAACTATTTATGATAAATACTCCCCATTGTAGCTTTTGACTAGCCTGCAGCCAAATATATACCATTTCAAAAAAAATTGGATGTGCAGTATTTGTTTCGGTAGCTCCACCGCAACGCACAAAGATGAGTCACAAATTAAAGTCGGGCATATATGTTAAGTTAAATCGCCCTCAATAATTTCATATCTTGAACTTCGTGACATGAAACTTATTCATTACATGATTATTGATTATAGATTTTTTCATTCATAAATATGATTAAGTCACATATATTTGCTTACAACATCTCAATTCGGATTGATAGTCCTGAATGATCATCTATTCGTTTCATAACAAATGAATCCAAAACATACCTGAACTGTGGTAGATTATGATGTTTATAGATGAAAATCTTAGAAAGAGAATTGAATGAATAATCAAGTAAATATTGTGAAACAATCAAATATTAATGAGAAAGTTCAAGATATAGACAATGCAAGTCCCGAAGAACTTGTTTATTAATTAATTATAGCATTAGGGGGGAGAAAAATAAGAGCTGGAAAACTATAAGTTATATTATATGGAATGCATCATTAATTAGATCCACAAACATATAAATATATTATTTCCATTGATGCAAAAATAATTATCATATGATATATTCCAACGTTAAGTGCTCATAGTTATTTAAAATACCCATGAATAATTTTATGTTTGATATATGCAAAAAGCATGGTTGACCAATCGGTTCCAAAGATAAAAATCCAAGGAAGAAGAAAGAGTATGATAAGAAAGTTGACTTGAAGTTATCGATACTTCTAAATAAATAAATTATTCTGAAAATAATATTACGGTAAAAGAGTAGAAGATATGGACGAGCAAATAACCAAGAAGAGGTTCAAGTACCTGACAATATTGAAATTGATGAGATCTCAATAAATTATGTCTCTACTATAAAATGGGTGGAACCGAAATAAAATCATGATTAAACAAAAGCTTGCAATGTGATTACAATTAATATAATAAGTGAAATGGGGATCTTGAATTAAAATTAATCGTATGTCGACATATTGAATATTGGCCATAAAAGAAAGATGTGGTTAGAACATCATTATATTCTCTTGTGAAATGTGAAGTTTTGGACCTGTAGTCGAAACATCTAATAATGTACAATGGTAATGTACAAATGAGTGTTTGTAATAACACGTATTAAGACAAATGAAATTGTGAAATACAAAGTAAGAATTGTAACTGAAGGTTTTATATGCATAAGACACATCTATTGAGTACTCTAATGATTGATCGATCATTTGATGTGAATAAAGATCTGTATACAATCTCATAAAGAATATGAGAAAATTATTGGTCTTGAAGTACCAAATTTTAGTGTTATTAGTGCACTAATTAATCTTGCTAGTAATATAATACTCGATATGTATTTTTTTTAATATATTAGATCTAGTAGGTATTAAAACGATATTAATCCTATTTTGCAAATAATATAAGATTATTTTATTTTAATATTTCTAGATCTTATTTAATTAGGTATGTAGGTGCAGGATATTTATTGATTCTGACAAATGATGATATTAGACTGGTTATTTATTTATATATGGAGGAACCAAGTCGTAGGAACGCTTTTATCCGAGGAAAGCATGTATTCCTTAATGATGATAATAAAACAACATTGATTTTCGAAGATAATACAACATGTATATGGCAGAGTTAGAAGAATGATATATAAATATTTGTATTTGTGAGGGGGAGAAACAATACGCTCTTCACTCTTTTTTTCTTAGCCATGGTTTTGTCCCATAGGGTTTTCCTGGCAAGGTTTTTAATGAGGCAGATGTTTGATGCGTATGAAGTTGAAGATGGACATCCAAAGAGGAGTGTTATGAATAATATAAATGAGATGTCCACAATATTTTGGATTCATAACTCTAACAATGTTATGTATTCCTTTTAACTCCTCCTTTTAATATTATGTAACATATAAAGATATTTTACGCTATAAATAGAGCTTTGTAATGTGTAATAAACAACAACAATTGAATATAAGAGAATGAAAGATTTTCCTCTGTATATTTTCTCTGTTTCTTCTCCGTGTTTTAATTATTTCATAACAGAAAAATTATTTTAAGTAAAATTAATTATAACATACTTTTCTAATTATGCACATATCGAATTTAAACAAAATTAATCCCTTCAAGACTTTTTTAAATACTTAAATCAGCTTATATGATCAAAAACAATCTCCATCAAAATGGATGAGTTCTCCGTGAATTTTGTGTTTGTCTAATACAGACATACTTGCTAAAAACTAATTAATAAAATAAAATCAATAGTATCAATTATTGTAAAATAATCACAGATAGTTCTAAATTACGCATAAAATGATTGTAAGTGCTAAATAATACCAATTTAGTACAAAATAATACACTCCCTATTATAGTTTCCTCCGTCCAATTATATACACTCCATAATACTATATGCACTTGTTATTAACATCAGCTCATTTCGATCAGGCACTCATTCCCAATTGGCAATTAGAACCTAATAACTACCAATTAAGCACAAAAAATGGAAACAGCAAATAATTAGCATCCAAATTAGTGATCATAGCAGTATATTCCATTTCATTAAAACCAGCAATTAGACTTGATTTACATCACTGAAATAATCACTAAGCTTCTAATCACAATTCACATCACTGAAACAGATTGAATTTATTTTTTCCTGTCCAAAACCGTGCCCAATTATCTATAATTATGAGATCAAATTAGAGTTGTAATTTCACATATTAAATTAACTTTGTATCAGATATTTACAATTTGGCTCCGTAAATTAGCTAACTCTGTATCTGCATGTTGTAATACTAATTTGGCATTGTAAACTAGCTCTATGTCAGATCAAATTACCTGCATGTTACGTATATTTACATATAATTCTACATCACATTCAATTAATAATTGATTGCCACTCGATTAAGGATTCTTACTCCATCCATCAAGCAAACCATTGATGTTGTTCCATTAACTCATACCAGCAATATTAGAAAAACAAAGAAAATCAAACTGTTGTTCCATTAACTCATACCAGTAATAAAAGAAAACCAACGAAAATCAAAGATAAAAGAACTAAAATCATCATTCATCTTCTCATAACAATCTATCATACGTAGATTGGCCTAAATTAAGGATGAAAATTATGAATCCAGTAAATAGTAAACTCATATCAGCATCAAATCTCATGTTTGACTTTGAGTATATTGGGCCTCCAATTTATGTGTGCTTGATCTTGACTAATAGCAAATTTTTTCTTTATTTTTCACTTGAAACTTGTAGAAAATATGTGGCAACAACATTCATAAAAATCAGCTGGAAGAAGAAGTTTGAGAAAAGTTTTGAGAAAAACAGAGGGAACTCAGCACAAACGAGTGAAGGAGAAAGATTTCCAACAAGATTAGCACCAAGGAAAGTGGACGCAGGTCATACATCTGGCTGACAAAGACAAGCTTGCCATGGGAGATTACGGGAGGATTATTGGTTGTAATCTGATAATCAAAGACATGATACAGTTTTTTGTTCTTTTCTCTCTCCTTTTCTAGCCAAAAATCCACTCGAAAGCCACAAAAAAGGGCACTTCTGTGGAATCCTGTGCTCATGGGAAGTAAAACCCATTTTTTAAGAGCCGAACAGCCTTTTTTACAATCCGTGGGAAGCTTGGAATCCTAAGCAAAATCATGATGAAAACTATGCCTCCGAACAGGCCCTAAGGATAATGCAATGCATCATCATCATGCACTTACCCTTTAGCAAGTGGATGCTTAAGGGTGGATGCTTCTGATCATCTGATAATTAAGCAAAACAAAGCAAGCATATGCCAATATGTTAAATTAATTGTCACAAAAAATGTCTTTACACTATAAATCACTTTTCATTAATTTCAGTTATTATGTTAATTAACCAGCCGTTTAGTATTTTAAATCTACCAGTATGTTAGAGATAAGAGACCAGACAAATCTACTAGCTGTTTAGGATAAATATTCACACATTCTGAATTCTCTGCACTGAACAAATTGAAATGGTAGGGCCTACTTGATACTACTGTTCGTTAAAGAATGTCTTAATAATGGATCTTACCTCATCTATATAAACCTTGACAAGCTCACAAACTCCTCACACATTTCATTACAAACCAAGATCAAGCATATAACCCTCAACCATATATATACTAGCTACATAGCATCAAATTGAATATATAATATTAAGGTGATAAATAAAATGACAAGTGCAAAGGCGATGAATGAGTTAAAGCCATACATGGCAATGGTTATGATGCAAATCGGTTATTCCGGCATGTTCATCGTTGCAGTCGCATCGTTAAAGAAGGGGATGAACCATTATATACTTGTCGTGTATAGAAATCTCGTTGCAGCTTTGGTTATCGCTCCTTTTGCACTCTATTTTGAGAGGTATATTTAAGTCCATCTAAACGATGATTTTTTAATGACAATGCATTTATATGTTTTATTATTTGAAGCTTCTATTTTCCAACATATATGGATGAGTTAGGCATAGTTAGTCATTCGTAACACGCGAATTATACGATTCGCCATACGTTCGTATATAATTCGTATTCAACGTTTTCTAAGTCGGTCAAATAAATTTGAGACGGTAATAATTCGTCAATTCGGCTAATTGTTCGGAATAATTCAGTATATAAATTATGTAAATACAAACTTTTTATTTAGAAATAATTAGAAAAATATTATTATTTGGTAAAAATTCGTAAAATCCGGGTCGAATTTTTTTCTTATAAAAAATTCGTGAATGAATGCGAATTATTGAAATGGAGACGCGAATTTCGTATTTTTTGAATTATTTGGAAAATACGTGTTTAATACGTAAATTATTCGTAAATTGACCAACTATGGAGTTAGAAAATAACCAACTGTTATTGTTTTTTGACAGGCATTCAAGGCCCAAATTGACGGCAAAAGTCGCCCTCAAAATATTGGCGCTTTCAATTATTGAGTATGTACTATGTACCTCTCTCAATTTTAATTATTCTGATTATATAATCTTGTTCCTTCACCAAAAAAGTCAAATTAATGGAGCTATATTTCCTTTCAGGCCAGTGCTTGATCAGAACTTCTACTACATGGGAGCACAACTAACCTCAGCCAGTTTTGCATCTGCTCTGTTAAACATCCTTCCTGCAGTCACCTTCATCATGGCCGCAATCCTCAGGTGAAAATCAAGTCTCCTCAAAGAAATTACAAAAGTCAAATTAAAAAATCACTAACATTGCATATATGTTATACTATTTTTTACTAGGATGGAAAAAATAAAAATAAGAGAACGTCGTAGCCAAGTGAAGATAATCGGGACTGTGATAACTATTGTCGCTGCATTATTAATGATTCTTTACAAAGGCCCTGTTGTGCCGTTTCCTTGGAGCAAAGGAACACATCATGAAACATCGAGTGTGAGCCAGAAAGGAACGGGAAACTGGCTCAAAGGAATCATCATGCTCATTTTATGCACCTTCTGTTGGTCCGGCTTCTTCATCCTACAAGTATGCATATATACTTCACAAATTATGTTGCAATCCACTGATTTGTTGATTTAGTATTATTATTTAGAGTTAATTAATAGTACAAATATATATTTTCTTTTTTTCCTCCTTCTGTATGTAGTCAAATACGTTGAAGACCTATCCAGCTGAGCTGACGCTTACGACTTGGATATGCACCCTTGGTGCATTGATGAATACAGGCATAAGCCTTGTTGTAGAAAAAGGTGACATGAAGCCTTGGATTATCGGGTTCGACATGCGACTCTTCACGGCTGTTTATTCTGTATGATATTTCTAACACAAATCTAAAAATCAATACTTATAAGTTATAATCACGATTTATAATACAGTTGATTTTTTTTACAAAGGAGGTAAAATGGTCATGTTTATAATACAGTTGATTAATGGATCAAAATGCCCAATATTCTTTAATATACGGCCTGACAAATGACCTTTAAGCTTAAAAATGATATAAATAAATTCAGGGAGTGGTCTGTTCTGGCGTGGCATATTACGTGCAAGGACTTGTCGTGAAACAGAGGGGTCCAGTTTTTGTGACTGCATTTAACCCTCTCTGTATGATCATAACTGCCATTCTTGGTTCCATCCTTCTCGGAGAAGAAATCACACTAGGAAGGTATACTTGTCTAGTAATTAAATAAAAGCTATTTGTATTTTTTGAATTACTAAATGATAACCATAGTAGATTAACATAACTTTGACTGCTCTTTTTTTCTGTTTTATTTGCAGTGTGATTGGTGCAGTAATCATAGTGATTGGACTGTATGCATTAATATGGGGCAAGGGCAAGGATCATCTGAACAAATCCTCTGTTTCTTCTGATTCAACTGAGCTGCCATTTTCAACGGTTCATGATTGCAAGCTGGAGTCAGTCAACAATTTTGGAAATGGTCATAGCACTAATTCAATGAAGAACACTCCTTAAAAATGAAGACAGAAAAATGAAAAAAGTAAATAAAAGGTGGAGAAGTTTTGTACTTTGGATCATAATGGAAAAACAGGCAAGGGTTACATCTGACAAAACTGTATTAACTTTATTTATGGAATGATTAAGTATGCATGAATGATTGAGGAAATGCAATTTTCTTGTTTAGGAAAAAAAGGTTGAATTATTGAGCAAGTGTATGAAGGTTGAATTATTGTTTAGTCAAGAAAAGTTATGGACAATTTTATTTTCTTCTTTTGCATATGTTTTATCATCAAAACTTAGTGCAGTGCGAAATTCTTGGTTGTTGACTGGTTGAAGTTATTTGCATTTTCGTTGCAAGAGGAAAGCAAAGATGTATTGAGGTACAGAGAAAAAAAATGAATCAAGTATTAACCCCAACCCCTTATTTTTCACCTACTTTTGAGCCTCCTCAAGAGGCCACATCATCACTTTTATCTCTACCGTTCGATCAATTTTTTTGTCAAATCTTAGCCATTCATTTTCTCAAATTTATTGATATTTTATGACAACATGTGTGTGGCTATTAAAACATAATCATATGATTGGTTGGATTGGTGTGTTCCATCCCTGATTTAGTGAGAACCGTTGTAAATTTGTTTATGACCATCAAATCTTAATCAGATGGCTTCAATGAATCATAGTTCAAAGTTATATTCAATTATTAATAACAATAGTTAATGAAGAGTTCACTCATTAAAATATAAATAATTTTTCTTTTCTTCTTTAAAAAATTATAATTCTTAATGAAATATTTTATTTCTCATGTTAAAATCAACAAATATAAATTTGTTGGAATTTTCTCTTTATTTTGAGTTCCATATTGTTATGGTTCTAATTTTTTTTTCTTGCTAAAATATGTAAATAAAGACTATATAAAAGAACATGTAAGAAAATAATATGCTCATTAAATTATACATTACACCTTATTTTTTATCTCTCTTTAAGCATTCTCAAGAAACCTATCGTCAATTTTATTTCGGTCGTTGGATGAAAAAAAATTTCAAATCTTATTTTTTTCATTTAAATTATTAGCACAATATCACATAGTCAATTAGATTAATGTTTCGTGTTATATCTCCAATTATGTGAGAACTATCATATCAAATAAAATTTCAGATATTAAAAATTATATTATATTACTTAATGTATTACGGATAATATGTATCATTTTAATAACTAACAAAATATAAATAAAAAAAGTAACGCTGACAATTTATTCAGAAAATGAGTCATGTTATATTTTTTTTTATGTGTAGTAAACATACTTTTTCTATGTATATAATACCATATTTCTTTTTTACAAATTATGTTAAATATAATTATTATTTTTATATTTTTTTAAAGTTAATAATCTATAATTAAGTCTTATGGGGTTTCAACTAAAATCTATGAAATAAATTATCATTTATTTTTAGTTTTTAGATCTCCTTCATCGTCTGATTAATACTTGATTTTTTTCTTATATAATATGTCAATAAATAACGGCACAAGAAAACTAAAGAGATAAAAAAAATGATATTTTATTCTTAAAAATCTTAATACAAACATAAATTAATTAGATTATAAATTAATAATCCAAATTATTTTTTGAATTATTATTTTTTGTTTTTTATGAATTTATTATTTATGTTATTTTATTTCATATATGTAAATTTATTTGTATAGAGTTATCTATCCTTATAAAATTAGATGTGATATAGAAACTATTTTTAATGAATAATAAATTGATAAAATATCTTATGATATAATTCAAAATAATTTTAAATATAACTAACTTACATAACATAATTATTATATATAATTATAATTTATACATAAATTTTAAATAAATAGCAAATTTAAATACTCGCAGCGAAGCGCGAGCACGATCCTAGTTAAAAAGAAGGAAGACTTGTAATCATGCTGCAGGCCGAAATGTTTTTGATTGAATATCAAACTAATATAGCAAATGTTTCATATTCTAGTTGATTAAAACATTTGCACGCGTTGTAAGAAATCATATATTCAACTTCCATATAGCAAATATTTAGCAAAGTTTCTCTACTAATGGTTTGAATATCATAAAAATATCAAACTAATATAGAAATTGTAAATTTTTTATTTGTAACTTTTTACAGGAAAAAAGTTTATAAATATGAAAAAAATTATAATGTCTCAACGCGCGGATGTGCCAAATTTCTTGGATTCTGATTCCTCTATCGCCCCCTCTTGTTCAGATATAGCATGCTAATCTAGTCATCTGTTATATATTTTTTCAATCATACAATATTTTTATAGCAAAAACAAAAAATATTGATTTATATTATTTATGATTTTTGAGCAAAAATCTTCATGAACAAGCTCTCTATTCTCTTTGAAACTCCGTTTTCCATTTTTCCTCCAGCAATCATATAAGCCTTTTACGCTTTAGCCCTCTTTTAAAACCATTTTCAGCTCATGGCATGTATCTCTAAAAATGGATTATTATCATAGCCTAACAACTTAAACTACCTTTAATGCATTTTCTGATCAAGTATTACCAGCATCATAGTTAAAACTTAGGTTGAAAATGAGCCGACGTACAACGACACACAATATCACATCTCTTAAAGGTGAGACTTTAGCTTTTGCATTGGCCTTTATAGTGAAAATCAAACATAAATGGACTTATAAATTGTTAATTAGTTTTCAGAACAGATATTTTCATCAAAATTATTTTGAAATCAACATGCATTCAGTATATGTCAATTGTCAAGGATTATCATTCGTAAACCTCAGAATACAATATTACAATTTCGACTATGAATTGCAGGCCTTCCCCTATTTTTCAATTTTCTTCAGGACTTGAATGATTATCTTTTTTTGAAGAAAACTACGAGCGTTCGGTCGTTACGTTTTTCATAGGAAAAAAAAGAGAGATACAATGTTTGTGAGTGACAAACTCCATCATTACAAGAAGGGAAACTGTCCGATTGAGTTAGACGAAAGGAAAGAAAGTTGAGAATCCTAAAGTTGAACACATGAGGACTGGATAAATGGATGCATGGTTCGACGTTAACATGAACGTAGCCATTGTGCTGCTATTTCCTTGCACTGGCTGAGAAGTTTGGTTTGGATGAGTCTCTTTCCTTGGAACACCCTGGCATTTCGTTCTTTCCACAAAGACCAGCAGGTCGCCGCCCATGTAGCATCTCATCTGGCGCGATCTTGGCCTCGGAGCTTCCGTCTGGTGATTTTCCATCTGTCGAAAAAGTGAGGTTGAGCGTGAATTGATGGCCAATCAGTGTGTATATGAGTCCATACACCCGGGGAGTAGATAAAATAAAAAACAATATTTTCTGTGTTTAAGAAAGAAAGAAAATGTGTTTTCTGTGCTTAAGAAAGGAGCATTAAATTTTCTTTCTTATTTTATCACCTTTTTTTTTTTTAATGCAGCTTGAGGCGGGGAGAAAGATTATCACTTCTACTTTAAAAGATAGCCTTTACATAATTCAATTTCTTTTGAAGATTCATATCAATATTGCTTGTTCCAATGGAAAACAAAACAGAGTTGCATACTTTGTGGAAAGAAAGATTCAGACCAAGCATTGCGCTTCTTTTCTATGATTGGACTCAACTTGGTATCTTAAATCTATTCGAGTATTATTGCCTCGCCATATCTTGATCCAATGTTAAGGTTCAAATCAAAGATATCCAAAAATAATATAACCATTAACCACTTGATTTATCTTATTCATTTATGTCATGTCTCCAAAATAATTGGGTCTTAATAATAAAATAAAAAAGATATGAGTAATATATAACGGCCCCTAATTTTTCACATCCAAAAGCATCAACCATTCATAATTTGATTTTTTTTTTAAAAAATATAAATATAAACGTTAATACTAGTTTTAGAGAGCTCAAGCTCGCATTCAAAAAAATAATAACAATAGTTTTGAGCACTCCATAGCGAATCTAAAAGAATGTTAGGTTTTGTCTTTAAGTAAACATGTGATTAATTAATTAAAGAGAGAGAGATTCCAATTCCGTGGATGCTTTTAATCAACTCATTTGGCCTGTATATTCCCTTTTTCCAAAAATATCATATACGGGTCAATTCGAAGTAAGAGACCATTTAAAACTACCTTGGTTCAGTCATTTTTTTTCTTTTCATTAAGTTGAAACTTACTTGTCATCAATTCATCATGTCAGCAAATAAAAGACCAGTGTTGAATGTTGATGCTTTTCTCTCTCCTTTCTTTTGAGGTCAGGGACAGAGATGATCAGCATGTCTCTCATGGCCCAAACAAAAATAGAAACAGCCCAATTATAACACAATTAAAGCCCAAACAAACACTATCTTAATTCTTGTCGTGGGGCAGGAGAAAAAAGAAGGCTTGACTTTGACAATCATCTCTGGTCTGAGCTCAATATAAATATGTTATTTACCAAGAAAGTACATAGAATTTTAGTCAACCGTCTGTCTTTAACGCTCGTCTCGTCTGCATGATGACGAGGTTTGCATGAAGTATTTCAAAGTCAAAATTATCTTCTACTCAATTTTTTTGTAGATCTTTTACTCCTTAGTCCTTACCTTACATACTAGGAAAAAATAATGTAACGAAAAACACCCATTTTATGATCCGTGATAAATAAAATGCATGATTATGGAATTACGTTTCATTCACTAGTCACCAGTATTTTGGGATGTTGTGTGTATGATTGATCGGAGTTTTGGAATTACGTTTCATTCACTAGTCACCAGTAACTTGAATGATGCTTAGTTATTTTTGCAAATCACCTTAGGAGCGTTGAAAGCTAAATAAAAAAAAATTGTGGTGTGAATTTTTACATTGCACCAACTGCCTAATGATTCGTAACCTAGTTGATGAAATTCATTATATATAAGTCAAAATATTTTGGATTCAAGTTTATTGACATTTTTTCATTGCACCAATTAAATTAGTATATATTTCGTCAAAATTTACTAGCTTAAGCAGTTAGACACTCATTAACTTTGGAGAGAGCTCACAAGTTTGAATTCTATCAAACACATTTGGTATTATTTGACAAATCTTTCAATCCATTGATGATAAGTTTGTATCTCAAAATTAAAAAATAGTATACATTTCTATTGTCAAATTGTTTATCCAAGTACTAGTGCATATTTTTATGCTTTATATCAGTATACATGTTGAATATCAACATTTACTACAATTTTACTATATTCAATATATTTTTTGTACCAGACCTTAACACTAAATTAGTGTAACTTTTTAAATATCAATATTTTTTTCTACACTATTATTTATATTTTTGAATATATATTTTTATATTAAGTTTTTTAATATCAGTATATTATTTAAATGTATCTATTTTTTAGCATAAAATTTGATATCAACTTATAGGTAAATACATCAACAAAAATATTTATCAATTGATCATTGACCAAAAATTAACACGAAGAAAAGTTGACCACACATAACCTTACCTTAACTAAAGAGGCTCTCTTACCACATCAAAATATAAATCAGATGAAACAATACGAATCTAACAAGGCAGCCCCTAGTTTGCAAAATATTTGGGGAATATGTGTGCCATAGTTACTAGACCTCGAGTCATATTTCCAATTCAGAGATACATAGTGGCTTGCATGTTGTATCGCATTTAGATGTTTGGAGAATTTCACCTTTTTCTCCATTTAAGGTGCAACAGATCTACTTGCTTTCAGACGATGCTAAAGTCCGATATGAAACTGTCTTCCGTAATTGTTTAATTATTTATTTACTTAAACATGCTTATTGTATGAACCACTAATTAATACACGATTGTATTATTTAATTGTGTATTAGTTATCTTTGTATTGTGATTGGTCGTATATACAAGTTAGTCTCGAAACCGCGTGAAGAAATTATTACCTTTTTGTATACTTGAATTTATTTATTGTTTAATGGACTTCGAATGTTCTAAAGTTCTTTTTGTAACTCGGTGGTCATTTTATTTTTGAGGTAACTTCAAACTTGGTGGTAATTTTTCCATCTAAAATAAACTTAATCACTCTCTTTTATTCAATTAAGTTTTATTATTAATGACATATATCTATTTTTTTTTTGAATTGTGACATATAGCTATTTATATATAAACGACTTTTTTTTTAACTGACCAAAACAAATATATATTAATTAAGTGAGTAACCTAGTTTTCAAAATATTTGCGAAACTAGTCATTTTGCTCAAGGGCGATCAATTTCGCCCAGTAGCATGACGAAACATAAATTTTCTCATTTTTCCCACTGAATTAAGCTAAAAAAAAGTATTGTTTCACCCCATGACGGGGCGAAATAGTCATTTTTTTCAATTTGGAGCAAATACATATATATATATTTTTTTGCCAGTTTCGCCCAGTGAGTGGGTGAACATCATTTTTTTTTTGCCTTAATTAACAGTTGTTTTAACGCTAATAACTGAAGGGGTTGCAGAAAATGAAAAATTGGCTGTTTCGCCCAGTGGCTGGGCGAAAACAGCTAGTTTCACAAATAATCTGAAAAATAGGATATTTGCTTAATTAATCTTGTTTTTTTGGCCAGTTCAAAAAAAAGTTTATATAAAACTATATCAATATATTTAGTTTTATCTCACTCTAATTATATATAATTATTATAATATATTTCATATCCATGACATATAAAGATATGAAAATTGAGGCTAAATTCTGAGGGCCACAAATATTGTATAAGAAACAAGGGTTGTGAGGTTGGTTTTGTGGCCTCTCCTTTGACAAGTTGCGGGTTAGTCAGCAAGCCAAGGATGAACGCACCGAATTTCATAATTGCACCATTATCGCATCACCAAGCACTCTCACCCCTCCATTATTCGCCAGATTCCGATCCTCTGATTTTCTGAGAAAACATTATGCACTGTTATAAACGGAATATTTTACTGTCCAATTTGTACTGTACTAGTTTCATGTAAAGTAGTTTTGGATAAGAAAAATAAAAATTTCGCGCATCTATGTACTTTTTTTCTGAAATAAAGGAGCATATGCATTGATTTATATCTTGAACTTAAGTTGTTGGGGCAATTTTACGAGGGAGAAGAGCAGGGACGGAACCAAAAACTTTTTTTTATCTAGTACTTTTAAAAAAAATAATTCAGCAAATAGCATCCTTTGGAAAATAATTTAGTATCTAGCAATTTCGCCAACTTTTCTGATGAAACATAAGCTATTCCCCCAAGGATGCTGGCAGAATAACTCATTTTTTCAATTTTTGTGATCCCGACCATTTGGAGGTCTTAAATGCACTTAATTAGGAAAAAAGTTTGTTCCACCAGCTCTCTTGGCAGAATAACGTAAAATTATAATTTTTCCGTTAAGGAGATTTTCCGTAATTTTTTTTTGCTAAATCTTCTTAAGTTAACGGGAAAATTATAAGTTAACGGAAAATTCAATGTAGGGGGTAAAAAATAATTCAATTGACTTTATAGGGGATTTTTGAGGGAATCTAAAAAGTGAGGATTTTTTTGATAATATTGAGAAAAGTTAAGGGGTTTTTGAAGAATTTTCTTTTTTTATACAATCTAAATATTTTCTAAAATTAGTATTCTATAGTTTTCCACATGAAACTTAGACAATATTTTCTAATATTAATTGTAATTTTTCCATAATATCAAAGAATTGCACCAACCTCGCCTTTAATTATTTATTTGTAAATATATTATTTTCATCTAAAACAATTAAAAATAAACACTAATAATGTCGATCAATGTATTATTATAATCAATGTATTTTACATTCAAAATATTAGTTTAAGAATGTCCATAATAATCTTTATTTAAAAAAAATTCTTTTTTCTTCACTTGGCCGGCATGATCAAGTCAGTCGACATCCGGCCTCTTTAAGGTTAAATCCTAGTTCCACGATGGGAGAAGAGGTGTCTTAGATTCTAGAAAAAATACGTAGGGGATTCGTCTAAACTCTTTTAAGATTATTTGCATAGGGATGTCCCTTCAACTTGTCATGAGGAAGAAAAGCTTCTTACATGTTTCTGAATATTTGATACGCCACAGATGCAAATACTAAGTGGTAGGGCCTACAAGATACTGTACATCAATCAACAATCAGACACAAATGGGACTTGTCTTTGTCTACCCGACTATATAAAGCCTCTACAATCCCACACATTCTCCTCACATCCACTCCAAACAAATCTTAACAAAACAAACCTAAAAGAACACTACAAAGTATTTCATCAAAAAAAAAAAAAAACTCTACAAAGTACTGGGAGAGATATTCAATTTGGACAAGGTGATAATATAATAAAAATGGCGATCGGAAAGGTGATGAGTGAGATGAAGCCATACATGGCAATGGTTCTTCTTCAAGTTGGTTTCGCTGGCATGTACATCGTTGCTGTTGCATCGCTAAAGAAGGGCATGGATCATTATATACTTGTGGTTTATAGGAATATAGTTGCGACTTTAGTCATGGCGCCGTTTGCACTCTATTTTGAGAGGTTCATATTTTGTTTCCTTCAGATTTTAGTTTGTTTAAGTTGTCTTTAATCTTTTATAAAGTTAGCATGGTGCAGTATATGAAATCATGAAATATGATACATATATTTTAGGATAGATATTAAGAGTTCTCTTTTACACTAAGTTCCTGCTTGCTACAAAGGTGGTCGTTTCATTTTTGCTAGCATCGGTAAAATTTGAATATTTTTCTCTTGTCCTTGTTTTTAGAGGAACAATTAAATTTCAACGTTTAATAGGTTACATAAAAAAGGTTTTAAATTTCTAACGCGCAGGATATAGGTGGCAAAGAAAATGAATGCATTAAAGTTTTTTCTTTCCGTATCTTAGTGTAAGTGGATTAATTGAGTCACTTTTGCGAGTTATGGATGCTTAGCAGTACACCAACATAGTGATAGTTATGACGATATAGTGGGTGTTTAACTAAAAAATATGCTTTTGTCACTAATCACTAATTAAGATGTACACGTCATAATAACCACCTCATTTGTAAAGCTTATTAATTGAAGTGTAATATTACAATAACAATATATCAATTTGAAGGCTAAAGAAATCTTCTATTTTTTTTTGCAGGAATTCAAGACCTAAGATGACAATAAGAACCTTCTTAAAAATAATGGGGCTAGCTTTACTCGAGTATATAACTTTCTCTATTAATCTAGAATTTTACTTTCATTTTTTTTCGTAATATCACACCTTTAAACAATATAACATGCAAAAAATTGCCTTTCAGACCTGTGCTTGATCAAAATTTATATTTTGTTGGAGCCAAGCTAACCTCTGCCGGTTTTGCGACTGCTCTATTGAACATGCTTCCAGCAATCACCTTTGTCGTAGCCGCAATTCTTCGGTATTTTAAAATGAATCATAATAGCATTAATATTGAATCAATATATATCTTTGAAACTATAACCTCAATTCTTGTAATATCTATTTTTCAGGATCGAGAAAATAAAAATAAAAGAACGTCGTAGCCAAGCGAAGATAATCGGAACCGTGATAACTATTGTCGCCGCGGTATTAATGATTCTTTACAAAGGCCCTGTCGTTCCTTTCCCTTGGAGCAAAGGAACGCACCACAACGTCGCGGCTTCAAGCCAGAACGGAGGCAACTGGCTCAAAGGAACTCTCATGGTGATTTTCGGTACTGTTTGTTGGTCTCTCTTCTTCATCCTTCAAGTAAGTATATACTTCATTCACAACAACACCATTTGATTAATTTAGCTTAGTAATATAACAGTTAAGTTTTATTTCCTTTTGTTTAGGGAAATACATTGGACAGTTATCCTGCCGAATTATCCCTTACTACTTTGATATGTTTAATGGGCGCGTTAATGAATACGGCCATCACACTTGCTGTACAAAAGGGAAATATGAAGGCCTGGGCTATTGGTTTCGACATGCGACTCTTCACAGTTATTTATGCTGTATGTTTTATCTTTCTTTTTTGTTTAATAAAAGTTTATACAATATATTCATGAGCTTATTTAGGAAAAAAAAATGAAATAAATTTCAGGGAATAGTCTGTTCTGGCGTGGCATATTATGTGCAAGGACTTGTGATGAAACAAAGGGGTCCAGTGTTTGTGACAGCATTTAACCCTCTTTGCATGATCATAACTGCCGTTGTTGGTTCCATAATCCTTGGAGAAGAAATCACCTTAGGAAGGTAATCTCAATTAAAAATATACTTAATATATTCATAAATCAAACCAATGCATATATATCAAAGATGCTAACTACAATCTTTTTTCTCTTTTTGCATTATTTGTATAGTGTGCTTGGTGCAATAATCATAGTGATTGGACTTTATATATTGATATGGGGCAAGGGCAACGATCACTTAAACAAATATTCAGACTCAGATTTGACTGAGTTGCCAATGTCTGCAGTTCACGATTGCAAATTGGAATCGGTCAGCCATGTTGGACACGGTCACAACTCTTCAATAAAGGATTATCCGTGAAAGATAATTAATAGGTTTAATGGTGAATGATTTTGTTTTACTTCCAGATTGATCACTCATGTGGTGTGATCATAAAGAGTGCAATAAATTTTGTAATTTGATTTTGTGCTAATTAAATAACTAATGGTATGATTTTATGATCAGCTTGCCATTAAATCAATATAGTTTTCTTTTGTGCGTGATATATAATTGCTCCTTTTCCTTTCCTACTTTTGCTGCTCTGTCGGCGATTTTTAAAACTGTATGAATATAAAGTTATGCTTGATTCATTGCTTCATTAGTTCAGCCTCCACAGAAAATATATTAAATCATACAAATTATTGACGGGGGCATTCAAATAAAGCAAAAAAATAGTAATTATTTCACGACTTCTTAAAACATAGTCAATCCCGGTGAATCATGAAAACACAAAAATCCATCAACCTTGCAGAAAAGAAAAAAAATCACGAACCTTCTTAAATCTTTAAACGAAACATTAGTAATAATATTCAAATTCATTAACATTCTTAATATTTCTAAACAAACACATGTAATAAAACATTTAATAAAGAAAAAACAACTCAATTCAAAAATGAATAAAACATTTAATAAAGAAAAATAAATTAAAAGATTCCTGAAAAAAAAAAATTAATTCCAAGATACACTCTAACTAACAAAACACCTTAAACAGGCCCACTAAAAAGCCCATTAAACATTGGGCTTGGGCCTCCATTTCGTTACATAATCAATCCATTACTAAAAGAATCGCATTACCTCTGTACCAACACACGAAAGAAAAACCCGCCTTCCTTCTTCCAATCCACGCAAAATCGAAATAATAATCAAAACAACAATCCCTCATCAGATCGATCAGAATTCCAATCCTTAATTAAATTCAGATCTGATTAAATTCGTTACTATGAGGGGTTTGGGGAGATCGGCTGTGGCTGCGGCCGTGCTGACGGCGGTGTGGTGGGCGGAGATGGCGGCGGCGGTGTGGATCGAGATGCCGGTGACGGGGACCAAGTGCGTGTCGGAGGAGATCCAGCCCAACGTCGTCGTTCTGGCGGATTACGCGCTGATGTATGAGGGAAGCGCGTATAATCACCCTACGATTGCAGTCAAGGTGAGTTTCTAGAGAGTTTGGTTTTGGGTTTGGTTGGTTGGGTTCAATTAGTGGAAGATCTGGTTTTGGTTGGGAAGTTGAATCTTGATTTGGTTGAGATCTGAAATTTACCCGATTTTATGGGGTTAATTTTGATTTGTTTAGATGGAGTTCTATTGCTACTGTTTTCTTTTTGCTGGAATTTATTTAAAATTTTGAAATTAGCGCTTGATATCTTTGATTTTCCATGTAAATTACTACTATATGCATCAATTAATTCGATGAAATCACCAAAATAAATGACGAAAAAGAAAATTACAAGTAGATTTACGCTCCTTCACACACACAAACAATGATTAAGAATCATTTTTTACTCAGCTGGATTAGAGTAGTGCTAATAACCCTAAGAATTTTTGAATTTTTTTATAAATTAGTTATTGATTTATTTAATTTAAAGGTGACATCACCATACGGAAACACGCTGCACCACAATGAAAACGCGACAACCGGTCAATTTGCATTTACAACCTCAGAAGCCGGGAATTACTTAGCTTGTTTCTGGATGGACAGTGCAGAAAAAGGATCTGGCGCCAGCGTAAATCTCGACTGGAAAATCGGAATTGCGGCTAAGGATTGGGATTCCGTTGCTCGCAAGGAGAAAATTGAAGTACTTCATTAAAAACATAAAAATAATAATTCTAATTATTGAGATTATTATTTAGATTGATTTGATATGATAGGGCGTGGAGCTGGAATTGAAGAAGCTAGAATCAGCAGTGGAAGCAATTCATCAAAATTTATTATACCTCAAAGCTAGGTATAGTATATCATATATGAACAATTTATATTTGTCCCCTTAAATTTTTTTTTATAAGTGGTTTTAATTAATTATTAGTTGTTATTTTTGTTAATTTTAGGGAGGCGGAAATGAGGGAAGTGAGTGAGAAGACGAATTCTAGGGTTGCATGGTTCAGTATAATGTCACTTGGTGTATGTATTGCGGTTTCAATTTTTCAGTCTTGGCACCTGAAAGGGTATTTCCACAAGAAGAAGCTTATTTAAATTGGTTTTATAATGTAATCTCACTGCTACATTTTTATTGTGGACTGGATTTGTAGTCATACATAATTTTGTGTCGGTTTTTTCCCTAGGCTGAAATGTTGTAGGTAAGATTTTTGTTCTTTTTTGTGGTTATTGGTGTTTCTTAGTTTAGTCTTGATGGAAATCATAACCTTCTGTGATTATTTACTGTATCAATTAATCCTGCACAAAATTTAGCATCTAAAGCTGAGAATACAGTATAAAACAAATGTCTCTTGTTCTTGGAACTCATTTTCATATCATCAGTAATAATAAACATCGAATATAGTTGGGATAACATGATATATATCATTTTATTACATATTTAAGTACCTTTGATGTCAGTTGCCTTTAATTCGTTGATTTTATTCTTGAGGAAATTAAATTTTTTCATGAACTTTGGTATGAGAATGATTAAAACTATTTATTTTACAACAATAAATTTCCCTTATCCTGTCTTATATATTGCAATACAAAATTATCACTTCACTGAAATTTTGACAAATTGTTGCATTATAGCGTACATTATTATGTCATTATTAAGTTGAAATGTATTAGAAAAAGAAGATAGTAATACTGTTTCAATAAATGATCATTCTATCTTGTATAAAATCATAAGGTATCACATGTAATATCTTTTTCGTTTATAAAAATAACAGAAAAGATGGAAAACTAACTGGTGTTAGCGTTGGGGCTTTCTTCCCTTTCTATAAAAGTAGAAATAATAGTTGAGAGACGATATTCAAAGAGCTAAGTTAGCTTAACCAAGAATAAATTTAAAATTTGTTTAACAAATATCAAAATTGTCCTTATTAATGACGATTCTTAAATTGTTGTTTTTATCTATTGATGTTATTTTTCTCCTAAAATTTAGCAAATAAATCATGCAATTATGAAAAAAGATTAAATAGAATTATTACCTCTTTTCTATCATATTATTAAATGGATGGATCATGAAATATTTACGTATTATGTTGTTCGTTTATGTTAGTTCGATTTTCTATGTTATTTTTGCTATCTATTAATAAACGACTCAACGAATATGTTATTTTATTTTATATATTTGACCGCGAATTTATAAATATGTGTTTTTTATGTGCTAGTAGATTTTCTCTATATTTAGATGATGTGTTATTTGATTTTTTTTTTCTATATATGAGTATTAGTAATATAACATTAAAATTCGTTGCATGAATAAGAAATTCTTTTATACTAATAATACTAACAAAATAAAAGCCACGGTCAAAGATAAAAAAAAATTCCAAATCTATTAACACCACAAAATAAATTACTGGAATATTGAATCACGATGTTTCTATTTTTGCAAGATTTAGTTAGTACCAGGAAGGAATAATAAATGAATAAAAGTATTAATTTAAGAATCATCATTAAATAAGAACAATTCTGATATTTGTCAACAAAAATTTGAATTTGTTCTTAGATAAGACAACTTAGCTCTTTAAATAGCATCTCCCTATATATTAGCATAAATCAAGATTCCGAAAATAACATATTTATATTACATGAATATGATTATGAATGTGTATTATCAGATACAAATATGATGAACGTGACAATTTCGGGAAAAAAAAAAACTTATGATAGACTCACTAATTTTAATAAATTAATGTATATCAATTTTAAGAAATCATATTATGGACTTTTAGCAAAATGACCGGCTCACTCATGAACTATATGGTAATGACCGTGTTAAATATAAAAATTATATTTTGACATTGTTATAATGTGTAATTAAACAATATTGAATACAACTAGTTGATTATACTAATAACATCGGTGGTACTGGTCTTACATGTCAATGATGCACCAGGTCGATTAAAATAAATCCAGATGGTTCCAAAAATATAGTCCACTTGGTCCCAAAAAATAATCCCCTTCCTTATTCTGTGTGGTCCCCAAAGTCCAGGCTCGAATCTCATTTCCTCTCTCTCCTCCAACGAGTTTGAGCTTGGTTCCATCCATCCATGATCCATGGATAGGAACATAACATAACAAAACATAAATGGAAATATGAAATCAGAATAAAACAATACCTTCCATACATATGATATGATATGATATAAGCGTTTCCTAACTCGCATCTCCATCTTCTTGTTAGGAAACAAACTATGGCGGAACCGCCACATCTGTTGTATATAAGAGACACTTCTCGGAGACTCGCTCGCGATTCCTCTTTCTTCCTCGCCCAAACCCTAACCCTGATTCCATATCATTTCCTTCTCGCTCTCAATCCATGGCGCGCCGCCGATACGAGGACGATGAATCCGAACGGGAGGAGATGGACGAAGAACAGGAGGAAATGGACGAGGAGGAGGAGGAGGAGGAGGAAAGAATCAGCCGAAGGAAAACTGGGGGGAAGCGCGGCAGGGGAACTTCGACCGGCGGAGGGAAGAAAAGGGCGAGATCGGAGTTTATAGATGACGTGGCGATTGAGGACGATGATGAGGAGGAAGAGGAGGACGATGAGGATTACGGCAGAGGCGGAAGGAAGAAGAAGCCACGGGCGTCGCAATTTCTTGATCTTGAGGCGGCTGTTGACAGCGACAATGAAGAGGAAGATGAATATGAAGCGGAAGATGGTAAGTAACTCCCTAATTCAAGTTATTTTTCAAATTAATTAGCTAAATTGCTTGTTTTTGAGGCCGGATTTCAGGATTACTCACGTTTCCTCACACTGCAAACATCAAAATTGCAGGTTTTATAGATCCAGATTTCGGTGAGGAGGCAGGAAACAGGAGGGAAAGGAGGCCGTTCATCCCTGAGGAGCATGAAGAGGAAGATGTAGATGAGATTGAGCGGCAAGTCAAAGAGCACTTTGCATACTCCAGGTCCAGCCAAACAGAATATGCAGAAGATGCGACAGATGTAGAGCAGCAAGCTCGTCTTCCTTCTGTCAAGGATCCCAAGCTCTGGCTGGTCAAATGCAAGGTACGATTCATTCATTAATTGACCTGTTTTGGTGTTTTGCTGTTGTTTAATTTAAGTTGTTTGATTGATTTTGATTTGTGGTGATTTTTCAGATTGGGAATCATGAGCGTAAGGAGGCGGTAAATCTGATGAAGAAATACAAAGATCTGCATATAACGTCTGTAATTGCATTGGACCATCTCAAGAACTACATTTATGTTGAAGCTTACAAGGAAGCTCATGTGAGAGAGGTTCACATTTTCTTTTCACTTTTCTTTCCCCGCTTTTTATGTTGCAGATTTTTTTACAAAACCGTAACAATTTTTTTTTGTTAATTTTCAGGCCTGTAAGGGTTTCAGAGATTTTTCAGCAAAAATCGTGCTGGTGCCTATAGAGGAAATGGCTGATGTTTTGTCGGCTGAGAGAAAAGCTGTGGATCTCGCTAGAGGCAGTTGGGTTAGGATGAAAAATAAAATCGCCGTGTATAACGGCGACCTGGCTAAGGTAATACTTGTTTTTATTCATATATATTTATTGATTGATTTATTTGTCTATGGTTTTTGACTGAAATTTTGTAATGTGTGGTTAGGTAGTTAATGTTGATAATGTACGCCAGAAGGTGACTGTGAAGCTCATTCCTAGAGTTGACTTACAAATGCTCGCTAATAAGCAGGTCTCTCTCCCTCAAATTCATACATATGAAGAGCATCCATTTTTCTTGAACATACTCTCATTCTTTTATTATTATTATATGGGTTTGAATTAATACTTTCAGGAAGGTCGCGAAGTGCCGAAAAAGGAGATTATACCTCCACAAAGATTCTTCAATATTGAGGAGGCCAGGTGTTTAATCCTCCTTTATCCTTTTCTGTTTTTTTTTTATTTTTTATTATTATTATTATTATTATTATTCCTGAAAATTAATTTATTTTGTCCAACCAGGGATATGAGGATCCGCGTAGAGAGAAAAAAACACAAAGACTCAGGCCAATACTTTGAAATGGTCGACGGATTAATGTTCAAAGACGGATTCCTGTACAAAACGGTCGCAATGAGCTCCGTGACCGCTGACAAAATCCAGCCCTCGTTCGACGAGCTGGAGAAGTTCCAGAGGCCGGGCAACGACGGAACTAGAAATATCACCAGCCTGTTGAACAGAATTAAGGGCAATTTCATGAGGGGCGATCCTGTAATTGTGGTGCGCGGCGAATTGAAGAATCTGGAGGGCTGGGTTGAAAAAGTCGAGGAGGGTATTGTTCATGTCAAGCCCAAGGATGAGAGTCTTGGTGTAAGTTGTTGCAGATGTTTTTGTTCTGAAGAAGAATTGCTTGTTTTTTTTATTTTGGTGTTTATTGTTTTATTGTGTGTGTGTAGAAAGCGCTTGCGTTTAAAGAGGAGGAGCTGTGCAAGCATTTTAAGCTGGGTGACCGTGTGGAAGTGGTGTCTGGCACGAAGAAGGGAAAGACTGGAATGGTTGTCAAAGTGGACGGTCATGTTTTGACCATTCTATCTCATACTACTCAAGAACATGTACTTTATTAATTTATTTCTCCTTTTTTTAGTTTCACCAAAAATACAATGTTTAATGTTATACAACGATTTGTTATTTTTATTAATTTGTTTTGTTTGGTGCAGATTGATGTGTTCGCAAGTGATGTTGTGCAGAGCTCCGGGATTATGACAGGTGTCACACAGATTGGGGGCTATGAGTTGCACGACCTTGTACTACTTAAGTAAGACCTTTTCATATTTGATCAAATCATAAAATTAAAAGAAATTTTTATTGTTTATTGTTTTTATTTTTCTTATTGTGTTATTTGTGCAGCGACATGTCGTTCGGTGTGATTGTATCTGTGGAAAGCAAGGCATTTCAGGCAAGAAAAGAATGAAACTCATAATTTTCTTTTTTGCATAATTTCATTTGAAACAGTGTCTAATTTCTGTTTTAAATTGTGAAACAAATAGGTTCTGAAATGGGTACCGGACCGATCTGAAGTGGTGTCTGTGAAACTAGGACAGATAAAGGGAAAGATTGAAGGGCGGATTAAAGCCAAAGACTGCTTCAACAAACTAATTTCATCTAAGGATTTTGTTACGGTCGTTGATGGGCCTCTGGAGGTTAACTATAAACTTTTAATCCTCCATTTTTTTATTTATTATTTATGTGCTCACTAGCTGTGTGTTATTTACAAATGGATCGGTGGGAATGTGTACAGGGGAAGAAAGGGACAGTGGAGCACATTTACAATGGAATATTGTTCATCCATGAACGTGCCGGTTTTATTTGCGCAAAGGCTCGGTCGTGTCGGCTTGCTGGCGGCTCCAACAACTCGCACCGATCATCAAACGTATGTTCCTTCCACTTGAATGAATTAATCATGTGAAAATATTTAGATTAAGAAATAAATTTAATTGATAATGTTGCTTTTTTTACAGAAGATGAATGCGTTGGAGTCGAGATATGGTGCTATGGGAAGCTCGTCGAATGTTTTTCACTCGCAACCACGGCTACCTCCTAAAGGACCTTTCTCTCACTGTAACTACCCTCTCTCTCTCTCTCATTCCCCTACAAAAAACATTAATTTGTGTTGCGAATTGTATGGTAAGTTGGGTGTGTTTGTGTGTAATATGATTTGATGGACAGATGGTGATGGTGGGAGATCTGGAGGAGGAAGAGGGCAAAGAGACGAATTGGTGGGGAAAACTGTAAGGATCAGATCGGGTCCTTATAAAGGCTGCCTTGGCCGTGTCACTGAGCTGGTGACTGATGTTATTGTCCGTGTTGAGCTCCAGTCTCAGATTAACAAAGTCACTGGTATTTCTCTCTTCTAATGTCTCTCTTAAAGTGAGTGGTATTGTATTATTGGCTAATACTGATCTATTGGCAAAAATGAGCAGTGAACAGAGATCAGATTATTGATGCTACCAACACTGCCGCCGGTCCTTCCAGGTCTGTTACTTTCATACTCTACATTTCCTATTCCTTAACGAAGAAGAATCATGCATTTTGAGTTACCAATTATAATATTGTTGTGTGAATGCATCAATCAGGGAGCTGAGATACTCGCTGGGCGGGGAGACCCCGATACATCCATCAAGAACGCCTCTTCGTCCTATGCAAACTCCCATGCGCGATCCTTCAGGTATATTATAGTCCATCTATTTTGTTTCCTTTGCACCTTTATATCATCTATTTCTCTTTTCTCTTTATAATCTCTTTATGACCTGTTTGATTCCTTTGCAGGGACGCCAATCCATGGCAGCGGTGGCTGGCATCCCATGAGCAGCCCTCCCACGACTCCTCCCATGAGGGTCTGATAGGATCATTTTATGCTAACTTTAACATAATGTTGTGTTGGATTGGATTGGATTGGATTGGATTGGATTGGATGGGGATTTATTTATTGGGTGATGATTTTCAAGGATATTTATTTGTAATAGAAAGGGGCTGGAAATTAAATACAAACCATGATTTGTTATATGTACGGTGTTTATCGGATAAAGAATTTATATGGATAAATTGTGAGATAAAATTTTGTGATCGTGATGCTTGCAAGTTGCAATTAATGAGTAAATACTATAATTTAGCTTCTCCAGCTGTTAATACAGTCAGTCCAAAACAAATGCCTCTTGTTCGTGGAGCTCTTTCTCAATATCATGAATAATAATAAGTATTCATATCTAGTTGGGATAAGTAACTATATGAAATTGTTTTTATATACTATTTAAATAAATTTCAAATAATAAATAATCTAATTTAAGTTATTCAAGGCAACAATTATATGGATGGATGGGTTGCTTTAAGGCCGAGTACAAGATTCATTAAACCTCAACTACTTGTCTTGGTTTAGATCTCATAGGAATTAATACAGGGGACCTCTCTAGTGTCCATTATTGCATATAGTTTAGTTGATTTGAAGAAAATAGTTTTCTTTTTCTTTGTTTTCTAGCTCAAAAAAAAGACCTTTTCATTTTCATGATGGCTCTCTTTTTAAATAATTTTCTTTTTTGTTTGATAATTGTGGAATAAATAATACTATTTAATTATTTGATTTGTTTCATTTCTTTTGGTTAAAGTTCGTACATGTTTATTAACTTATTTTGGGCCCCTGAAAACATGTCCCCTACCTAAATGATACAATAATTACTCTTCATCTTGTTGGTTTATTTAATAGTGTCATTTCTTCCCTCCACCTTGTTTTGGATTGGGCATGTTCAGTCGGACTGAAGAGGATTGAGAGGTAAGGTAACCCTTCATTGTGTCATTTTCTTACTGTATTGCATGCACAAAGGTCTATCTCTATGCAAATTCTAACTTCTATTGAAAGATAAATCAAATGTTGTATTTGAGATATATCTATTTTGATTTTTTTTTCACTTTCTAACAGATCTATTTTGCACATTTTGAAGCACACATTAATCTTCACTGCCACAAATAATGGCAGCATTGATCACCATCCTTCTTCACATTACCATCTTCCTCATTTACTCTCTTCCTTCTTCATCTGAAGATTTCAACTTCAATGGATTCACACAAACTTCTAATCTAAGCTTAGATGGCTCCGCAAAAATAACACAAGACGGATTGCTTCAACTCACAGACGATGCTAAAAAAATGATGGGGCACGCCTTTTTCCCTTCTGCAATTCACATTACTAAGAATCTCTCTGGTACGTCCAAAGTGATTTCTTTCAGCACAACCTTCATTTTCGACATTATCACATTCAATAGTAGCGGCGGCACTGGGTTAGCTTTTGTAATTGCAGCCTCTAAGAAACTACCCGGGGCCCAAGATGGCCCGTACATTGGCCTGCTTGGGAACAAAACCAATGGAAATTTCTCTAATCATGTTTTTGCGGTAGAGTTTGATACGGTTCAATCTAACCAATTTAATGAAACCAATGAAAACCATGTTGGCATTGATATTAACAGTCTTGTATCTAACGTATCAGAGCCTAGTGCCTATTATAATGGATCCAACAAGGCCGACTTGGAACTGGAAAGTGGTCAGCCGATACAGGCGTGGGTGGACTATGATGGAACCACAAAGATTCTTAACGTGACCATTGCTCCATTTTCAGTGCCTAGACCTTTACGACCCCTCATTTCATTTGCTATTGACCTTGCCCCAATCTTTAGGGAGTATATGTATGTTGGTTTCTCTTCTTCAACAGGCCGAAAGCTTTCTAGCTCGCATTATCTCTTAGCTTGGAGTTTTCGTACAGGAGGAACTGCTCAGGCCATTAATCTCACTCAATTACCGAAATTCCCACAACCCCCAAGACCTCCTTCCCCTTCCAATGCAACAGACATAAAGATTGGACTTGTATCTTCTATTGTAACATTTGCATCAATATCAATTTTAATCGGTCTTTTTTTGTACCTATGGCAAAGAGCTAAACTTTCTGAGACGATTGAGGATTGGGAACTTGACCACCCCCATAGACTCCGATATAAGGATCTTTATAGTGCCACTAAAGGGTTTAAAGAAACAGAGGTGCTTGGATCTGGCGGATTTGGCCATGTGTACAAAGGAGTATTATGCCATACTCGTGAAGAAGTGGCAATTAAGAAAATTGCTAATAACACGTGGCAAGGGATGAGGGAGTTTGTTGCTGAAATAGCGAGTTTAGGAAGAATGAGACACCGGAATTTGGTTGAATTGAGAGGATGGTGCAAAAGAAATGACGATCTTTTATTAGTTTATGAATTCATGCCAAATGGTAGCCTTGACACATTTTTATTTAATTGTAACAAGAACGCAAAGAGTATTCTTAGCTGGCAGCAAAGACTTAACATTCTTAAAGGAGTCGCTTCCGGACTTCTCTACTTGCACGAAGAATGGGAGCAGGTTGGTCTTATTATCTCTAAAAAATCTAAAGAATATAAATACATTGTATAATTCTACTTTTCATTTTAAGATTGAACTTAACTTTTTGTCACAGGTTGTTGTGCATCGAGATGTAAAAGCGAGCAACGTACTACTCGGATCCGACATGAACCCAAAGCTGAGTGACTTTGGGCTAGCCAGGCTGTACGAGCACGGATCCAACCCACACACAACACACGTGGTTGGAACTCTTGGATACATGGCTCCAGAACTATCATACAACGGTAAGGCAACGACGAGCTCAGACGTTTTTGCATTTGGAGTTTTGCTTTTAGAGGTTGCGTGTGGAAGAAGGCCGATCGAGCCTAACGCACCATGTAACGAACTTAACATAATTGAATGGGTTAGAGATTGTGAACTAAAAGGCGATATTTTGAACGTTGTGGATCGTAGGCTAGGACGGGATTATGATAAGGAAGAAATGGAGATGGTGCTGAAGTTGGGCTTGATTTGTTGCCAGTCTATGCCGGATTTAAGGCCTTGTATAAGGCAAGTTTGCCGGTTTCTCGATGGAAATGAACGGCTTGCGGATGATTTGAAGCTTGTGTTTCTTGATTCTGATTCAGCTGATTCAGCATCGCGAAAATCATTTCCTTGGTCTTATTCATATGGATCAGTTTCAACAGCCTCATTTCCTTCCGGAAGGTGAATAATTAATTGGCTTGGAGAGGACTGAATTTAGTCACAATCTTGTTTTATTTTAACTTGCTTGATGTAATATGTGATTACATGTACTTCTTTTCCTAATATGTATGTATTTCTCTATTTTCTTTTGCACATCATGATTTGCATCAATGCAAAACAGTCAATTCATGAAAATAAAAATAGGGGGAAAATGGAAAAGGTGTGGTAAATAAAAGCTAAATTATATTTTTTTGAAATTGCTCTCAATTAAGCCATGTTAGCTCTTAGCATCTCCCTATTTTTATTGTTAGTCTTATTGGAAATAATAAACTATGTGCTTATTTTTTTTTTTTTTTTGAGATCAAAACTCTGTGCTCATTTACTGGATCAAATATCTCCCTATTGTAAGTTCTTCAAAGCCGCAATTATATAGATGAATGTGTTATTTAAGGCCGAGTACAGGATCATTAAACACTATTAAACCTCTCCACAACGGGAGCGGATCATGGCCCATTCCCTTGGGGCAAAAAATCTGTCCCATTATCTTATCTGCCGTTGGATCTAATCATGATTTTGTTGCATGATTAGACTTGGATGGCCTGCTAATTCTGTATTAGCTCTCCGTTTAACAAAAATAGAAATAATCCGTCTCTTTCTAGAAACTACTCTTTTGCAAACGAATCTCACTCATCCATGAAAGAATGAATTTGCAAGATTGAAATTCGTCTATCCTTCCGTCATTGCAACTCATCTCTAACCTCTGCCCCGCGGTCCGCAAATCTCTCCTCCCCTCCATTTCATAGCAGCCATGCAATAAAGCTGCTGGTGTTTCCCTCAAATAACTAGCTATCTTGTTGTTGGATTTTTGCAGGATAGAATTTTTTTTTTTTTGCTTGAATGCTGGATAGAATTAGAATCTAAAAATTTGTTAATGTAATTACATACTAGCATAGTTTTGAATCTTATACCTGTAACTATGATGTGCTTTATTGACATTCAAGTGATTTTTTGATGTAGTTTATTTTTCTTGTACTATTCTCTCATGGGTTATTCTTATGTCGAAATAAAGTTTTGATATTCTTCAATTGTTGTAAGAAATTTAATCTCAGTTAATTAATTCCAAGTTAATTTAAGTTTAAATCTAGAGTAATTTGCAAAATGTAGACATATTTATAAAATGTATGTTAATTATCTTAATGCATCTTCATATGTTTAAGAAACTTATGTACTGCCAATCATAACTGTTACTTGTACTGACTTCAAAATCACATAGCCTTTAGGACATTTAGTGAAGAAACATAGGACACATCTTATCACCTTTTTATGATCTAGTGAAGAAAAATTCGTATAAAAGAGAGAAGATAAAAACATGAATACTGCATCAAGTATATATCCCAGTTCAGTACAGGGAAGAGTTAGTGAATTTAGGTACCACACTGTACCAAATAAATTTAATGGATAATGTTTCTTTACAGGAGATGAATGTGTTGGATTCAAGATACGGAGCTCTGAGAAGCTCGTCGAATGTTTTGCACTTGCAAGCACGGAGGACCTACCTCTCACCGTAACTAACCCTCTCTCTCTCTCTCTCTCTCTCTCTCTCGCGTGATAGGTGTAAATGTGCGTGTTGAGCTTGCCTCCCAGATGAAGCCTGTCACTGGTACACATACACTTTCTCTCTCTATCAATCTTTCTATTGAAGTGAGTGGTATTATATTATTATTGGCTGATTGATTGGCAAAAATGAACAGTTAACAGAGATCAGATTGCTGACGCTGCTCCTTTCAGGTATGTTACTTATTTTTATTTGCTAAAGAAGAATCAAGTAATTATAGTTACCAATTAAGATGGCATGAGGACGCCCATGCACAGCCATGCCTGGCATCCTATGAGTCCTCCCAGGTTTGTACTTTTATTCCTTTTACTCAGCATAATTAATTCATGTTGAATTAAATCCAAACCTGCATAAACCAAACAGCTGTATTGATGTTGAACTGTTATAATATATTTCAGGGACAATTGGGATGATGCCGACCCTGGTTCATGGGGATCCAGTCTGACGTACCATGTACGTAATATTACTTAACCCTCTCTCTCTTGTTTTGCTAAATTGTTGTGCTTAATTAATCTTGTTTGTGAAATTGGTTAATGTGTACAGCCAGGAACGCCACCAGCACGGCCGTATGAGGCTCCGAGATCCGGATCAGGCTGGGCCTATACTCCTGGTGGGAATTTCAACGATCCTGCCACTCCTAGCAACAACAACTATGGTAATTTTACGATTTTCTCCCTATCCAAACTTTTGCTAGACATCCAAACAATCCCTTTGGTGACTGGCGGTCAGCCCATGACACCTGGCAACTTGGACGCCATGTCACCTATGGCTGGTTTGTCATCTGTTTTTACTCCTTTACCTTTCTTTCACTTTATCATCAGTCTCTTTGGATTTATTTATCAGCTCAGGTAAGATTATTCTTGACTGTTGTCTCTTCCTTGTGCTATGATGCAGGTGGTGAAGGAGAGCCAGTGTTTTTGGTGCCGGATGTTTTGGTCAATGTTGACTCCCAAATTGCTATTGTTAGAGAAGTCTTACCTGTGTGTTGCTCATATTTCCTTTACCATACTCGAAAAATAATTTATTGAACTGCCATTCCTTTGTAATCTCTATAGAAAAAGAAAACTAAGTAATGAATGATTAAACATGAATCATCTTCTAAAACAGGATGGATCGTATAAGATCGCTCTCGGATCGTCCGGCAACGGGGATGTGCTGACAGTATCTCCAGCAGAGGTGGAGGTGATGCGGCCGAAGAAGTCGGACAAGATCAAGGTGGTGAGCGGTAGCGAAAGGGGAGCGACAGGGAGGCTGACTGGAGTCGACAACTCAAAGGGCATCGTCAAGCTGGACGGCTCGTCCTACGGTGTCAAGATCTTGGACCTGAGCGCCCTCGCCAAGTCGATCTAGTGAAAGAATAAGACACACATTTGGACCTGCGCCAGGTCTCGTCTTGGAGTTTATACAGGGCGAGTTAGTCCTGGAAGAAGAGAGTGCAAGTGAGGCTCGACATTGCAAGATGAGTGTATATTAGTTTGATATATGTTTTTAGGCATTTGGTGTATTGAGACTTGTTTTTTTGACAGATTTTTCTTTTGTTTGATGGTAGAGGATTAGTAGGAGAGTGGTTGTAATGATTATCGCTGTTTAATTCAGTTGCGTTGTACTTGTTATTCATGAGGAGGTCCGGTATTTTTTTTTTTTGAAAAAACCCGTAGGTTTTAGAGGTCAGGTATTGTTAGCATAGCATCCTTGACCTGTTCTGTACTGAGAATCTGAAATGTATCCTATATGGATCATTCTGAATTGAGCTGGCTGGATAAGTTTTACTCATCTTGTTGAATTTATGTGAAGATGTGAATTCATAATTTCAGTCTGTCTCATTCGTTCAGATTCTGACACTAAAACAAAAAACTAACCATGGTTATTTTTGCTAGTATACATGGTCCAAACCGTGGTAACACACGTCTTCTCACGGTTTTGAAACCATGATAGAACCGTAGCATTTTCATCTCTGGTAAACGTTTATACACATGGTTTCAAAAGTGCATGTATATCTAACACGGTTTTGTTTTCATGGTTTAAACCAAGAGGAGATCTTAGCTACTTGCACTTGCTAATTGAGAAGAAACATGGTTTCCTTTTCATGATTGAGAGAGAGACAGATAAGAGTGATGGTCATTTGATTCTATGAGCAGTTAAAAAGCTTGGTTTACTTTATCTCCTCAAATTGCAACTCGTTTTTGAATCCATCCAAATTTATCTTCAGTTCTACAAATTCAAACACAAACAAAAAATTTGTATGCATTAATGACCTTAATATTCCAACTTGATTAGTTACCATTACAACTTATTGATTATAACTTGAAGTTTACAATTACAAATATCACTTGGAGAATATAATTAAAATTACAAAAGGTAAAAAACCTAACAAGAAGTTCCAACAATATAAAAATCAACCTAATAATCTTAAAAATCTAATCTCCAATCAATCTAATAACCAATGTAAGAACCTGATAATAACCTTCTGAGAACTAAATTTTTAAGATAAGAAAAAAGATTTCAGTTCAGGGAAAAGAAACCAGAGGAGAGAGATGAGAATACCGGCGATTTCAGAGGAGACAAAGGAGAAGATGCGAGTTGACCAGCGAGTAGAGAGGATCGACCAGTGAGTAGAGAGTATCAAGAAATTGCGTGAGGTCTGAAAGTCGAAATGAAATTAATATTTTCAAATAAAAGATAATATTTTCGATGAAGAATTGAGTAAAAAATGTGAATTTAGAAGAAATAGTACCTTGATACAACTCAGTATTTTCCACAATTCTGTCTATTTTTTTGTATTCTTTGTCAGTATCTTCTGTCATTTGCTAGCATTGTTGTGTTTGAACCTATACAAAGAAAAAAAGAAATTAGTTATTAATATGTTCATTTCTGTGAAAAATATTAAATATGATTATGAGACACGAATCTATAATTATATTTGAACTGGCAAATAGAATATATAGCAAACTCAATATACATGATTCTGTAATTAATAGAGAATAGTAATTGAGGTTCAAATATTGGAAAATTGCATAATTTCTTTATGGATCTAGTTATAAATGCTCTATAAGCAAATCTATAGTATAAATTACGGTTTAGTTTCTTCTCATATTGGGACTCTGATTCACACAGAGTAGGTGTTTGTTTAAGATCACGTTTAACAGCAAGAAAAATCAAATCAAAATCCAAAAAATAAATAGATTAGATTCAAATCAGATCAAAGACATAACAAGATCAAAAAATTTAAGTATATAATAGGTTCCATATCTACCATACCTTCAGTAGATTCATCGCTTTGATCTCATAATCCGACGCGGATGGATCAAATCTGAGCAATTGTTTTTGTGATTTCCTCAGAATAGTAGTGAATTTGATAAATCACAAGTATATTCAAGCAAATTAAAGTTGCACCGTGAGAATATCGATCGACGACGGGGTAGATTGACTGGCTCTGTGAGAGGAAGGGCGGTTCGATCGACGGAATTTGGATTCGGAGCTCGCCATTAGAGGAACGAACGAACTAGGGTTTTTCTGTTGGCTATTCGGGGACTGAGAAGAGAGAGAAGGTTCTGATTTTTCTAGAAAATTGGCTTTGTTACACCGGGCTCCAACAAAAGCGGGAGAACATTTGCCCGGTTCTTAAATAACCGTGTTAACAACCACCAAATTTTATTTATTTATTACGGTTTTCTAAAACCGGGAAAATGTTAAATTGGTTTGTCAATAACCTTGTTAAAAATGTTCTGCATTTCCCGGTTTGCCACTTAAACCGAAGTAAACTTTACACGGTTTTAAAAGCATGTTAATGCTGGCCAAAAATTAATATCATAAACATGGTTTTGCATTCGTGTATATAAAACCGTGATAAGTAGCATTTTTTGTTGTTCCCATTTCCAACTAGATAATCCGGCAAAACTAACAATTTTGATGGAAGTAATAAATGGACGAGACATTTACTTCAGTTGGTATTTTGGGTAAATAGTGACACATGTCCACTTTAGATTTGATAAGGATCCCCAGTTTGAATCAGAATTGTCAATGAGGCGGGAAATATTCATCCCCGGACTGTATCCGGCCTAAACGGAGCAGATAATATCCGGTTAAAATACCCATGGGTATGGTTATGGCGATGAAATAAATACCCGATGTCGGGTACGAGTACGGTTATGAATGTGAAAAAATAACCATGGGTAATATCCATAACCGTAACTGCCATATACCCAGTGTGAATTAAGACTATTTTATACATATGTTCATAATTTAAATATATATTTTATTAGACTTTTTAATATTTTAATTTGATTATTAATAATTTTGACTATTTATTTTAATGTTATATTTTTTGAGTGATGTTGTGTAATTTTGTGTTTAATTATATTAATAAAATAACATATAAACTTCAATTTTACTATTCCAACACATATCGTAAATAGCTTCTTTATTAAATAAAAATTGGTTTACTTGAAGAAAATAGCATTAAAGACCGTCTTATATGACTTTGACTAATTGCTCACTCCTTAAAATATTTTTTTTTATAATTAAAAATGGGAAATGTATTATCACTTATATATTGTTTTTCTATTTTATATACAGTTTTTATAGTTATATATACTAGTTTTTTATTTTATGTATTATTTTTATATATACTGCTTTGTATATTTTATATATTATATTTCATTTCTATATACTATTTTCGGGAAATACTATTTTTTCATTTCATATACTTTATTTCTTTTCTATATACTGTTTCACTGAGAAAAGAAATAATAGAAGTGAACTACGAGAGTGATTATCATGTCACTTAAAAAATAATAATATTAGTTTAATTCTTTGATTTATTATTTTTTTTCTTGGGTCAAAGTTTTCTACATGTTATGAACTCACTGATGTCCCCTCCCTACCTAACTAGTACGACCGTAATTACAGTCATCCTCTTGGATTATTTAATAGTCGGTTTTTCCCTCTGTACCTTCTCCCTTCTCCCTTCTCCCAAGTCCTTTTGAATTGCCAGGCCAGTTGAACTCAGAGATTGAGAGGTATAATTATGCATGCACCTATGTTTTCAAAATGTTAGTTTTGATATTTATCTATTTCAATTTTATCTCACTTGCTTAGAGATCGATTTATTTCTCCTCCCCCCTCCCCAACACACACACACACACACCAACCATGGAATTATTCACCTTCACCATCGTTCTTCACATTACAATCTTCCTCATTTACGGTCTTCCTTCTTCAACCGAAGAACTCATCTTCAATGGATTCAAACAAGCCTCTAATCTAAGCCTAGACGGCTCTGCAAGAATAACAAAAGATGGGATTCTACAACTCACAAATGACACTGAACAATTGATGGGTCATGCCTTCTTCTCTTCTCCAGTTCTCATGATCAACAATCTCTCTGGTTCTTCCAAAGTGATTTCTTTCAGCGCGACCTTCATTTTAGACATAATCACAGTGAGTGACAAGGGTGGAGGCCACGGCTTAGCTTTCGTGATTTCTGCCTCTGAAAAACTACCTGGGGCTCAGGATGGCCCTTATCTCGGCCTTGTTGGGCTCGAAACAAATGGAAAATTCTCTAATCACGTCTTTGCGGTGGAGTTTGATACTAATCCGGGGATTAATGAGACCAATGGAAACCATGTTGGAATTGACATTAATAGCATTGTGTCGAACATCTCGGAATTAGCCGGCTATTATAACAATGAAACAGAAACACCCAGAAAAGTTGATTTGGACCTACAAAGTGCACAAGGTCAGGCGATACAGGCATGGGTGGATTATGATGGCAATACTAAGATCCTTAATGTGACCATCGCTCCGGTTCCGATGTCTAAACCTTTTAAACCCCTTATTTCAAATTCTTTTGACCTTGCACCGATATTCAAGGAGTATATGTATGTGGGTTTCTCTTCTTCGACTGGAATGTATGCTAGCTCACATTATATCTTAGCTTGGAGTTTCCGTACAGGAGGAACTGCTCAGGCCATTGATCTCACCCAATTACCTAAATACCCTAAACCCCCAAAATCTTCATCTTTCTCCAAAGCAAAAGTGGTCAAGTTCGTAATCATATCTTCTATTGCAACATTTGGTTTTATAGCAATTTTAATCGGTTTATCTGTGTACCTACGGAAAAGGGCTAAATTCGCTGAGACAATTGAAGATTGGGAACTAGATCACCCTCATAGACTCAGATATAAGGATCTTTATAGAGCCACCAAAGGTTTTAAAGAATCCGAGGTGCTTGGATCTGGTGGATTTGGCCATGTATACAAAGGTATATTACGGCATACAAAGGAACATGTAGCAATAAAAAAGATATCTAATAACACGTGGCAAGGGATGAGAGAATTTGTTTCTGAGATAGCCAGTTTAGGAAGAATGAGACACCGAAATTTAGTTGAATTGAGAGGATGGTGCAAAAGAAATGACGATCTTTTATTAGTTTATGAATTCATGCCAAATGGTAGCCTTGACACATTTTTATTTAATTGTAACAAGAACACAAAGAGGACTATTAGCTGGCAGCAAAGGCTTAACATCCTTAAAGGAGTCGCTTCCGGACTTCTCTACTTGCATGAAGAATGGGAACAGGTTGGTCTTATTATCTCTAAAAATTCTACAAAAAAATAAATACATTGTATAATTCTATTTATCATTTTTAAGATTGAACTTAACTTTTTGTCACAGGTTGTTGTGCATCGAGATGTAAAAGCGAGCAACGTGCTACTTGGATCCGACATGAACCCAAAGCTGAGCGATTTTGGTCTAGCCAGGTTGTACGAGCACGGATCCAACCCACACACAACGCATGTGGTTGGAACTCTTGGATACATGGCGCCAGAACTATCATACAACGGCAAGGCAACAACTAGCTCAGACATTTTTGCATTTGGAGTTTTGCTTTTAGAGGTTGCGTGCGGAAGAAGGCCGATCGAGCCTAATGCACCATATAACGAACTTAATATAATTGAATGGGTTAGAGATTGTGAATTGAAAGGTGGGATTTTGAACGTTGTGGATTGTAAGCTTGGAAATTATTATAATGAGGAGGAAATGGAGATGGTACTCAAGTTGGGACTGATTTGTTGCCAATCTTCGCCAGGTTTAAGGCCAGGTATAAGGCAGGTTTGCCGGTATTTGAATGGAGATGAACAGCTTGCCGATGATTTGAAGCTTGTGTTTGTTGATTCTGATTCTGCTGATTCTGCCCAAAAATTATTTCCTTGGTCTTATTCGTATGGATCGGTTTCAACAGGCTCGATTCCTTCAGGAAGGTGAAGCTCTGAAGAGGAGTGAATAAGACATGTATTTCTTTTTTTAATTCCTACTATGTGTGTATTTGTGTATATATATGTATTTTCTTATGCACACCACAAGTTGCAAAAACAGTTCAAAACACACTATAATTCAGAAAAAATAGAAAAAAAATGGAGAAGTACAAATTAAAAACTCAGGTTATATAGTGAGAGAAAAATTTGGAGCTCATCTTCCATACATCCACATATTTTACTTTTTTTTTTTTGAAGGAATATTTTACTTTTTTTTAATAAATTCAATCCTCGCCAAAGCTTGCTAGCTCAAGCGGTAAGGAATCCCGTCAACTTTGAGAGAGACCCAAGTTCGATTCACGGCAAACATTGATCATGAGTTGTCTCAAAAAAAAATTTAATCCTAACACTCCAATTACAGAAGGGTATTTTTGTCCAAAATGAATTAGCCGGTACCATTCCCGTCTTTCTTTCTTTTACGATTCTCTTGCGGTTTCTCTCACCGATTTCTTCCCCTTCTTCTCCGTGGTTCTCCATTTTGAAATCCAATTTCTTCACCTACCTCTCTCTTTCTCTGACTGGTTCTAATAAGTCCATTTCCAAATTCTCAACGCAACCCTAATTTGACTCAACAACCTTCTCTTGTATAATATGACGAACTAAAATCTTGAATTTTGATACTGAGACCATTGACTGGTCGAATAAAGAATGAAAACAAAACCATATTTGACTGGAACATAGTTGTTCTTTAAAGCCTAAACCACTTGTTAGTTAATTAATTTATGGCACACAGAAACAGGGCAAATCTGGGTTCAATTATTCCAAAAGAAAGGACTGAAACTAAAATAGATATTATCACTATGACACTATCAATTCCCATGCTGAAGTGTTTAGACTTTAGAGGCATTCTTCAGAAACGAAAGAGACATATCAAAAGGATTCAGACACGAGAAGAGGCAAAGAGAGCGAGCAAGATCAAGAGAGAGCAACAGAGAGATACGAGAGAGAAGGGAAGAAAAGGACCGTATTGCCATTACCATTAGTGATTAGAGAGAGGTGAGTCATGGGTTGACATTTCACTAAATGACTAGGCTAACTGGCTAGAACTAAGGTTTACATGCTAGAGACATATTTTTACAGCCTGCTCAAAATCAGCGACTTTTTCCATTTAATCTGAACCGTGAAATTGACTATAATGAACAGTCCACAATATTTAGATGTAGGGAATAATTCCTCAATAATTTGACATCATGACAAAAATTTTAACCAACAAAAATATGAGAACAAAAACAGCCAGAACCACAGAAAAATGATCTTACTGATCAAATGCAGTATATACTTTTTTCTGTATGAGCTCTATCCCTAGTCTTGGAGATAATCTTGGAAGCACTTCCTACAAATAACAACACATTACCATATATTAATTTATATACCTTAATTGCATTGTTATATTCCAATTAGAAAGAATACTAGCAAAAAAACGAATAAGGAACTTGATAAAAAAACTAACCTCAGTTCCATCAGGAAGAACTTTAGCCAAAACAGGGATCTCATACTGGTATTTCTTCTCCCATTCAGGATTTGTCAATATATCTCTCACCTGCAAATATCAACAACCTATCTTACAAACCCTAATCCAACAAAACTGTCTATAAAAACAGAGAAAGAAGAGGCAGTAAATTACCTGAAGATCGATTGAGTGAAGCGAATGAGGTCCGTCGAGTGAGAAAGCGACGCTCAGCTTCTCCTTTAAGCCGTCGCAGAGGCAACAACCAGGCTTGGAATAGAGCACCAGCTGCCGGCGGGGAATCTCTCCGCCGCCGTCTCCGGCGGAAACGGAGGAGAAAATGCGGAACCGGCGCGGGCGGAGCCGAGCGGCGATCGGAGCGCGCTGAAACACCACTGCCGCCATATCATATCCAATTCATTCATTAAGATCCCCTGAATTTTACCTTAGTTAAATGGGCTCAAATACATAATCCTTTTTAATTTGGGCTGAGAAGCCCAAAAGCCCATTATTTTAACTATTATTATTATAATTATAATTATTATAACAATAATTTATTGTTATTTCGATATTTTATTATTATAATTATATTATATAATATATAATATTATTATATATAATAATTATTATCTTAATATTTTATTACTATAACAATATAATCTTGGGCTGAAAAGCCCACAAGCCCATTGCATTGTACAAAACAAACCCGTCTTGTTGTTCCGTGAGTTGATTTGTCCAAGCGTCGAACAGTGACTGATCTTGAGCTTCAGCCATGGCAATCCTCCATCCTCACCTTCTCCTCCTCTTCTCTCTAACTCTACCCCTCTCCACCTCCTTCTCCTCTTCTGAAGAGACCCAAATCCTTCACTTCCAGCAATACCTCCGAATCCGCACGGCCCATCCGAACCCCGACTACGCCTCCGCTTCCGCCTTCCTCATCTCCCTCGCCGACTCCATCGGTCTCCAAACCACAACCCTCAATTTCGCGTCGAACAAACCACTCCTCATCTTCACCTGGCCCGGTTCTAACCCTTCCCTGCCTTCCATCCTTCTCAACTCTCATATGGACTCGGTCCCGGCCGAACCGGAGAAATGGATCCACCCGCCTTACTCCGCTGTACGAGACCGTAATACTGGAAGGATATACGCGAGAGGCGCGCAAGACGATAAGTGCATCGCGATTCAATACTTAGAGGCGATTCGTAAGCTTAAAACATCCGGATTTATCCCTCTAAGATCGATTCATGTTTCTCTTGTTCCGGATGAAGAGATAGGCGGAGCCGACGGAGCGGTACAGTTCGTGAAATCAGAAACCTTTTGGAAACTCAACATAGGGTTTATGCTTGATGAGGGTCAGGCTTCGGTGACCGACGAATTTAGGGTTTTTTATGCGGATAGATCGCCATGGAAGCTGATTGTGAAGGCGAGTGGAGATCCAGGCCATGGATCGAGAATGTACGATGGATCGGCAATGGAGAGGATAATGGATTGCGCGGAATCGGTTTCCAGGTTTAGAGACAGTCAGTTTGACTTGGTCAAAGCCGGAATTAGAGCTATTTCTGAGGTTGTTTCCGTAAATCCTGTTTATATGAAAGCCGGTACTCCTAGTCCCACTGTAAGTTTCCTTTTGCTTGGATGGATGTTAAATTGAAATAAAATGTGAATATATAAGATATATAATTCGAGTGGGCTAAAATTAATTTAGGGTTTTGTGATGAATGTGCAACCTTCAGAAGCAGAAATGGGATTTGATGTTCGAATTCCACCAACTGCAGATCCTGAACAAATCAAGGAAAGAATTCGTACAGAATGGGCTCCGTCTTTTAAAAACATGACTTACACAGTAAAGTCCAATTCAAATATTCTGAAATTACATAAATAATACAAAAAACTAAAATATAATCATACAAATGAAAAATTATTGTGTGCACAGTTGATTCAGAATGGACCGGTGAGGGATATAAAAGGAAGGCCTGTAATAACTGCTACAAACGAATCAAACCCATATTGGGCCGTATTTCAAAATGCGGTATTTGCATCCGGTGGGAAACTCGGGAAACCGGAAATCCTAAGTTCGACTACAGATTCCCGGTTTTTGAGAGAATTAGGAATTCCGGTTCTAGGATTCTCCCCAATGAGCAATACTCCCGTCTTGCTTCACGACCATAATGAGGTTTTTTTATTGGTTTATTATTTTACGTTTTGGAGAAGAAAAGTGTGTTGGTGTGTGAAATGGTATATTGATGGAAGTTTTGTTTTTTTGCAGTATTTGGAGGATGCGGTGTTTGTTAAAGGGATTAGGGTTTATGAGCATGTTATTAGTGCTTTGAGCTCATTTTCGGAAAGCTCGACAAGTTAGATGGTTATTTTTATGAACAATTGTTGTAAATTTTTATTTATTTTAACAATTGTTGTTAAATAAATACGGATTTTTTTAAATTGTGGGTCTTGTTGATGATTTTTGGTCCAATTTTTACAATATGGTTTGTAAATGAAGGCCCAATACAATAAAATAAGTTTGTATTATGGGTTATTTTATTGATACAGTATAATATATGTTGCTACCTATTTTTTTCGTATTTTATTTTTTCATGGCTGGGTGGAAAATAATGGACAAATATCCAAATCTATTACTAACAACTAATTTCTTTTTTAAACAAAACTAACTACTAAAATTGGATCAGACATTTTGTGATCTTTTTTACTATATTTTTTTGAATTGTTAAAGAAGATCAAACATCACTTTTTGAGGTATGAGATCTAATCTACATGACAGTAGTGGAAATTCAAAATATGGAAATATTGAGGGACCAGTTGTGATAAATGCATCTGAGCCGTCATAAATAAGAAAAAGAAACTTTCACAAAAATAAAAGATAAAAATAAACAAACTAATATATTTAATTCAGGAACATTCATCTCTTCTTCCGTTTCCTAGATTTGAGCATCAAACTGCAGCAATGGAGTCCAGCTTCACATTGCGACACAATAGATAACGATACTTAATCAAGTTTATTTATCCTGTAACTATCTAAACATATTAGATTATTAAATTATCTGTCATGTACATTTTGTTGGGTTTATTTGCTTTTGACTAATTAGCTTTTGAGGTGCAACTACCATGTCATAATCAGCCGTATTAATCCATCCTGGCTGTTAAAACGCGTCTCTGTGTGACTAGATTCAATTATCTTAATCCATGTCTATATCCTCTGTTATTTTCTCAGTTGAAAAATTATATACAATTAACATATATGGCTAATTAACTTTTATAAAAAAACAATGGTGTTATATGTTTGAAGTGTTGAAATTTGAAGGAATAACAGAAGATGGGTAGATGTCCTGTGCTTTGGGACCTACTGATGTATGTAGGATATAGTTAACTAAATACATGGAATAAGGTATTCTGATTTTTGAGTATTTTGACCCTGTTTAAAGGGTGAATATCATGAATTTACGAAAACTGCTCTTCAAAGAAGTACATCATACATTAAATTAGGTGTCCAATATACATTTTTTAATTATTTATTCATCTTCCATCTGTTATTCACTATATTATCCATGATTTAAAACTTCCAACCTTTTATATTTTAATTTTATTCACAAAATGTAGGTAATTCATGATATAGCAAGCTACTTGTTACCCTTAATTAATTTAATTTTTTGATGTTTCTGAACAAACACCTGATGGCCGTACAGAGCCCTTAAAATAACAGTACAAAAACCAAACAAAGAGACAAGGTATCTCTTCCCCATTAAGAATCCTTTTCTATCTCTCCTCTCCATAAAAACAAAACCGACACGCGCCACCCAAATGAGAACTTACATCACATGAATTTGACACACTTTTTTGAACTTTTAATTTAGAACAGCCAGATCATACCAACACTCCCTAAACACTAAACAAATCACAGATAAAGTGAGACAATTCAAAATGTTACAAATGTAAATGAAAATGACAGTGAGTGTGAGTGACCAAAAGTCAAGATTAGAAACATGTAAAGAGAAGATGACGGATCGAATCAGAATGGGCAGTGGTGACTTTTTGTGGGTAATAATTCTATTTCTTATGGGACATGATTTATACTCGAACGCGGTTTTCTTTTCTCTCATCGATGAGGCCAGTTCACTTCCAGCTAGCATATCATATCCTTTTTTTCATTTTTTTTTTCTTAGTACTAAGAATGTATATTCAAGATTTGGTTAATATTTAATTGTTAAATATTTCATGCTGTACTTCTGTCCCCATCTCATTCATTGTTTGCTTTTGTCTCTTTTTAGTTGAACTTGCATCCTTTTCTCCATTTTTTGGAAAATTGAGATGTGTTTTTTAATAGAAAGGAGATCTCATTTCAATTTGATGAAATGGAGAGTTGGCCAGTACCAGTGTCCCTACCATCAAATCGACGAAGTTGCCTGAGAATCAACTCAACAGAATCCGAGTATAATATTGAGCCAATCTATGTAAACAAATGAAACCAAAGATTTAAATCACGACATATTTTTTTGTTTTATTAAGAGAATAGGGCTTGAGCATGTGAGCTTTGATATACAGCCTCGTACTTTCATATACTAGGAATTTTCCTTCGTATATTTACCATGAGTAAATAAAGTTAGCCGCCAATAATAGTTCGTCAACAAAAAAGAAGAGAAAAAGTGAAATTATAAACAGTCAACCTGTGGGTTTTGGTCTATTGTTCATATGATTAAAGATCAAATCTCACATGCTTATATTTTTGTGCATTGACTGGTTTCAGAACACAGCTGGTTGTTTGAATATATATAATTTTTTTTTGAGACAAACTTAAGTTGTTTGAATATTTTAGCAGCTTTTTTCTATCTTTTAAATAGTAAGGAACCAGGAAGGATCAAATTATGCTTCCTAAGATGATTAATTAGGTGTTTACACGCCATTTGCATTTTGCATTTGAATATAAAATTCAGGAATATTTACGTCAAAACATGGCAAGTAATCTGCACTACCTTGATCTTTCAAGGACAGCCAGGATGGCTTTGAGATATATAATATTTTGTAATTAAAAGTTAATTTATTGTGTTTTCATACGAAAATGATGTGCATGTTCTTTTGAAGCAAACTATGGATGTACTCATTATGTTTGGTAGATGAACGCCCATTGCATTGCATGATCACAAAATAACATGTAAAAAATCATGAAGATATATAGTTTATATCTGTATATATATGTTTAATTAAAGAGCATCAGATTTTCATGCTTTACATCCAAAATGTCAGAATTTGGCTTCCTAATTGGATTATCCGGACAACAAATGCTGATAAGTACCAAATTATAGTTGAAATATATTTATAAAATTTAAGAAATTATTTATGTCTACAATTAGATTCATCTAAAAGACATAAATTAAATAAATATGTCAATTAACATTACATTTTTTTATGCGATGAGCATACAAATAAAGCTCAAATAAATGTAAATTAGTAAATGCAATGTTTATTTTTCCTATGTGTGCTGTGTTATTCCATGGGCACCAGCACAGCACTCAGAATCCAATGCGCAGTTCAAAAACGTGAGCAGAAAACTTAGTGTGAACAAGGTTTCATATTACGAAGAAAATGTAATTCATTGCATCACACTAGCAATGCAGGAAGTCAGGAGCCATTATTATTAGTTTATTCTTAAACCATGTGCCACCCGACTTTGTTATCGCAAACCCTCTTTCTTTTTGTGGTACTGTTTCGATTTTTTCCTTTTTTAATTTTTATTTCAAGCTGTGATATAATAATCTACTTTCTTACATCATTCATCTATGTTACCCTCTCCCTATATATACACTAACCCAAAACCATCATTCATTCCCTTGAACATCGCACATTGAATCACATAGTTGATAGTATCAAAGAAGCACACACTAGCTAGCTACAAACTACTCAGAACAACAATGGTGAAGCAAGGAAACAATGGTGGAAGGACTAGCAGATCATCACAATACAAAGGAGTGAGAATGAGGAGCTGGGGCTCTTGGGTCTCGGAAATTAGGGCACCGACTCAAAAGACGAGGATTTGGCTTGGATCATACTCTACAGCTGAAGCCGCGGCTAGGGCTTATGATGCAGCTTTACTCTGCTTGAAAGGCTCTTCAGCAAACCTAAATTTTCCAACGTCTCTTCCTTTTCATGTCCCTCAAGCTGTTTCCATGTCTCCTAAATCAATCCAACGAGTCGCCGCAGCGGCCGCAAATGGTGCACCAGCTGCTTCTAAACCTTCGAATTTATCTTCTTCTTGTTCCATTTCTGATGATCAGTCATTGTTGAGTAGTGAGAGTTTTTGTAGTGAAATTGAATCTCATGAAGAGTTGATAAAAGAGGAGGATTTTAATGGAACTTTGGTGGATCTCGAGGCGTTTTTCCAGTCGCCAAAATGCATGGAATGTATGTTGAATCCTTGCGATTTCTTTGCGCCGGCTCCAATGGACGATTTTGATTTTGACGAAGGAGAGATTCGGCTCTGGAGCTTTGTTGATTCGTTTGAATAATATCAATGGATATCTATGGGGGTGCTTGGTATTTATTTATCATTTATTATTGTTACTATTATTATTTTTCCTCTTTTTCTTTATTTTTCTTCTCTATTAATTCAATGAGGTGAAGGTAGAGAAGGGAGTAAAGAGAAAGAGGGTTTTAATCACTGACAGTGAGTATTGAATTGTTGTAGTAATATGTTCTATTTTTTGGTATTTTTTATGTTTTAAGTTTTAGTAGTTGTGGAGGGACTTAAATTGGAGCTACATGTTTTAAGGCAGCTCTAGAAGTTTATTTCTTCCATTAGTTTAGTATATTATATGTAATAATGTAAACACTTTGTTTTGGTACGAGGAGTGTGGGATTGTATAATTTAGAAAGTATATATATGTACTGTAATAATATGATTCAAAATTATAATTTTCTTCGAATTGCTCTAAGTTAAAGAATTTATATGAAACAAATAGTCTGTACTAAACAGATTAAAATAACTAATCACTTTAGCATTTACTTTATGTACCATTAACTTTATTAACGATTTAGCTGTCAAATTTATCAACAAAAAAAAACTATTTAGCTGTCAAAAGTAAAAAAAAAAAAAAAGATCGTTGATATACTTTCGTAAAAGATAATATTCCATAAAAATGTCATTTTTTACCAGCAACCAACCAAAAAGTACCATTAACTTTATTAACTATTTAGCTGTCAAATTTATCAACAAAAAAAACTAATTAGCTGTCAAAAGTAAAAAAAAAAAAAAAGATCGTTGATATACTTTCACAAAAGAAAATATTCCCTAATTATTTTTATTTAATTATTTCTAGCTTTTTAATTGATTAAATTTTAACTGGGATTTTAATAGCAACTCAAATCGGCCCAAAATATTAAACAGGCCCAAATAGCACTGTATATTGTTTATTAGCTTCTCAAAGCATCCTAAAGTTGTAAATAGGCCCATTACAGATGAGCTTTAAGGAAATCAAATCCCAGTTTTACTGAAAACAAGGAAATGAAAACCAGGATTTTTAATGAAAGCAGTTCTTTCTTCCTCTCTTCGCACTGAGTAACCTATCTGACATTTACGCGCCGCATCACTTCTTCTTCTTCTCCGCCTCCACCTCAGCGTCTCGCCTGAATTATGGCTTATACGAAAGAGCAACTGCTCTCTCGTCTCCAGGTTTCAATTTTAATCCCACTTTACCAGATTTAAGAAAAATCCTTGCTTTACTTTTGGTTGAAAGTAGTGAATTCAATCTAATTTGGGGACGTGATTTGGTTTCCATTTTTGGATTGTAGGAGCTTCAGATTGAGTTTGAATGTTATGATCATCCGGCTGTATTGACAGTTGATGCTCAAGTAAGTAATGAAGAATATTAACACTTTTGATTTTTTCCATTTCTGAGTAATTAAATTATCCCCATTTATTGAAATATTTATTCTTATTAGGCGAAGTATGTTGGGCATTTAGGAGGCGCGTTGAGCAAAAACCTATTTTTGAAGGTAATTTTCCATATTCAAATTACAAAAATACTCGAAATTTAATTTATATCAGAAATATGTTACACACAACTTTTTCTTTACAGGACAAGAAGCACAGATTATACGTTGTTTCTGCCCTGGCCGATACCAAAGTTGACTTGAAAAGTATTATTTTATTCCCTCTTTTTCCTATTTATACTTTAGTTTCAACAATTATTTGTAATTTTCACTAATATTAAATTTTTCATTTCAAAAAAAGTACTTTCACAGAGACTCGGTTTGGGAAAAGGAGGCCTCAGAATGGCTCCAGAAGAAGCTTTACAAGAAGTCCTTCATGTTAGTTTTTTTATTTCATAAATTTATTTTCATGATATTTTTATTAAAATATACATGTTGAAAAATATTTAATATTTTTTCAGGTGCCATTAGGTTGCGTGACACCATTTGCTTTAATAAATGAGTCTGCCAGGTAAATTGAAAACTCCATGTAGATTTGATTAATTAAAGGTTGTAACTTATTGTATATTTAATAACTAACATAATTAACTTATGTAATGTAGTGTTGTATCATTATTGTTGGATAAAGGCTTTAAATCTAAGCAGACTTGCTATTTCCATCCCCTCACAAATGAAGTCACAATAGGTAATTAATCATATTATTATAATCATGTTTTATAAAATATTTTTCATAACATTATTTTACGTTTTATTGATCTGATTTTCAGCTTTAAATTCAAGCAATTTGGACAAATTCCTGGTTTCAATTGGACGTGAACCAGCTTATGTAGACTTGGAGGTAGAATTTCGATTGAACACACAACAATTATTTAATTAATCATTTTTTTAATTAATTATTTCACAAAAAATTTAATATTTTTTTAATTAGGATTGTCCAGCTGTAGGAAAAGACAATCCGCCAGATCTTGCGAATCTGGTACCAGCTGAATCAGTAGAAATTAATGCATTAAATACCGTACCAGTTCAAGCTCAAACTGCTGTACCAAAAGAGAAGAAAGTTCAACAAGGTAACATTGCTTTTTATGTTTCTCTGTAGGGAAAATTTTCATATATACCCTTTGAAAAGCTCAAAATTTTAAATTTGCCCTTTCAGATAAAACTAGCGAGCGGCCTAAAGTTAAAAAAGAAGTTAAAAAAGATGTGAAACAAGAAGTAAAAAATGATACAACAAATGTGGAGAAATTTGTTGAGAATTTCTTAGATAAATTCTCCACAGCTTTTTTATCAGAGGTATGTTTGGAAAAAAAACTTTTTTTTTTCATTATTATATTTATTTGTTTTAGTGATAAATTAAACTAAATTAAATAAAATCTTTCAGATTTCTAAGAATTCTAGTGCGGATCAAACGGAGAGTGGAAGTTCTGTTGTACAAGGGGTTAAAGGGAAATTAAGTTCGGATTTAATAAGCATGACTGTTAGTATTAGTATTATTATTTTATTTTGTAAATTGCGCAAAGGTATAATAAAAACTGATTATTTAATATTAAATTATTTTTTATCAGATGATGTTGAAGAATGCAGCATATACTGAAGGATTTCATGCGGGAATTGAAAGCACCATTTATCCTCTTAAAGGCTTGCTCTCCAAGAAATAAGTTATTTTTTGTTTTATTCTCACCATTTTAATGATTTGCTATTTTGTTTTATTTTCACCATTTTTAATATTTGGAATAATTTTTATTAGCTTGTTTAATGATTGATTTTACAAGCTTATGCATTAAATTGATGTACAATTTCAGTTCTTACTATCAATTTATTTTTTACATAAGTATGTACAATTAAGTTTGTATTTCAAATTTTATGGAACCTTTACATTTTGGGCAACAGATATATACACATGCAAATAAATTCCATTTCGTTTTGTTTTGATTCTATATAATAATCTTAATTGGTGACTATGGCTGTTATTCTTGCAGAAGTTGACTCGGTTTCTTGTATATTCTAAATCTTCTCAATCACCCTGCAATACAAAACTGTCAATTGTTTATTCTAAACTTTTAGGCAAATAAATCGAGTTTTTTTACTTAACTCCGCATTAAAGTAGAGCAGCTGTTGCAAAATATAACTTTTATAACCTTCTTTAGAAGAGGAAAATGGAGCGCCACCATGAAACAAATGCTGAAAAAAAAGTAAAATATCCATATTAAGCTGCACAAAAACACCTAGTTATATAACTCTGCTAATGATCAATACTGCTAATGATCAATAATTGGTTAATAGAGATATATCTGGTCAGTAATGTTATATCATTTCTCATACGTGGATCTCGAAGATCAAACATTTACAACTTGGTGCATTTTTCTGATGAGAGACTATATAAAGAAAGAAACTAAGAAAAAACAGAACGATACAAAGAAAAAGGCTTGAGCAAGCATCAAATCATTACCACTTAATCCACCACCACCACCACCGTAAATCTCATGATTATTTACTCTCCTGTAATCTTCTTCCCACTCCGGCCGTGATCCCCAAAACGGCCACATGTTAACAAAAGGATTGTTATTATTGTTGTTATTCCATCTCACTTCCTGTCTTCCCCTACTATTTCCTCCATTATTGTTATTATTGCTCCCCCTTCTTTCGGCACTATTCCCATCATTCCTACCGTTTCCTGCGGGAAGCTGGAACCGGCAAACCGGACACGAATTATGAAGGTTAAGCCACGGTATAATACAGTCTGAGTGATACACGTGTTTGCACGGCATCTCTCTAGCCTCTTCCCCTAATTCGAAATCCTCCTTGCAAACCGGACACTGAGGTTCATCCGACATGTGGGCCCGTGTTATTTTGACACTTGGCAGCGAATCAATGGCTGAGGAAGGTGCAGGAGGTGGGCCCGGTCTGTCGTTCTGCGTTAGGCCGTCGATTAGCGTGTTTAGATTCGGCCCCATGAAATAATCCCCAGTATTTACCAACTGCACAAATATTTCGTAACAACAATAAATATAATATTAAACTAGACCATAATAATTTAACAAAACATAGTTTAAAAATGTAAAAGTAGCTTAGGATTACAGGTGGAGTATCGAATTGTTGCATTGGAGGAACTGGAGGTGGAGGCCGAGTAGGAGGAGGAATTGTTCGTCTCCGAGCTGGGATCGGATCCATAGGGTGAGTGTGCTCATGACCAGGCCGGCTAAACAGGACCCACCGCCTGTCTGGCCGGCCATCTATGTTTTCTTCTATGTTTGGAAAGTTATAGGGATTTGGCCGGAACGGAGCTCCGAACTCAGATGGCATAACTGGTCGTGGAAAATCCACCTGTTGGAAATATAGTAAACTTAACTTGTTAGTTATTAAACCGCAGTTATGTAATAAAAATATGTGTTAGTTGTTAGCGGCTTATATAAGACCTCGTGTAAAAATCTTCCATAGCACCTCGGACAGAAAACGTCCGATGAAGGAAAGGAGATTATGCGGATGGCTTGACGACATTCATAACAGAAGTATAAACGGCAAGACCTTCTCGCACCGGAAGTTAGAGACATTATTACAGTTGTTATGCTTTGTTAAGGGAGAAATTACAATGGTTGTGAAGAATGTAATGGTGGGTTTGGACTGTGGAGAAATAAGTAAGACAATTAGGCTTGGGGATGATGAGAAGGAAAGGAAAAGGGCAGATGGAAAGGATAGCTTTGTGGGGAGAAGAAAGCAACAATCATGGAGTGCCTTCGGTTGTAGAACAACCGTTGCTTGCCGCCAAAATAAGTTGAAGGAAACGGAAGAGTGTAATGCTTGAGTAATTGATTAAACAACACGTTTTGGTTTATGAATTAATTAATCAATAGGAATGGACCGAACGGTAAGTTATCTATTGGGCTGGATCTTTCAGGCCCAAACTTAAAGGCCCGTCCAATGGAATACTGGACTTCGGCCTTTAACTTTTCTTATAATGCCTCAAGCCTGCATTCAAAAAAAAAAACTTTTCTTATTATGTTTGGATTAAAAAAAGTAAATTAAATTGTTAATTTAAACAACATATCATGTTTTCTTTTGCATCTAAACAATTTGACAGATTCTCGTGTTAAAATCCTAATTTGCTTTTAGTGGCCACTAATCTGTCTCTTGACCTCTTGGTTACCTAAAACATAATTCCACAAAGTCCAATCACGACCGTCAAAATTGCACAGCTAACAGAATCTGCCACATGTCCCACCCTGATTGGCCCATCTCCGCTGGGTGCCCAAAACGAGGTCGCTATTTCGAATATCCTTCGTATATTCCCCCCAGCCCCCACAAATCAGCCTAATTACCAAACGGCAAGAGTACTGAAATTTGCATTTCCACCCTCCCCGAACCTGCGCACTTTCGTCTCACAGTCTTACTATGCAATTTTACAGTTACAGCCTTATAAACAATTATAAATATTATGAGGGTGTAATGTGAAAGATTACGCAAGAATAAAAAGAGAGGATGCCCTAACGAGGACCGCCACTTTCCTCTCCGCTCGTTCTTCGTCAGTCTCACGCGAAGAAGAAGAAGAAGCGAGACCTCCGTTCGCAATCCAGATCCAATGGCGTTCTCTGACAAATCGCGTGAATCCCTCCTCCCCTCCTTCCTCTACTCCTCCTCGGCGTCCTCCGCCTCCAGAGCCATCACCCTCAACAAGATCTCGACCGCTTCTCCCGCGGTTGGGGAGGGATCGTTCATGGTCCAGGCGCCGAAGGAGAAGATCGAGATGTACTCGCCCGCGTTCTACGCGGCGTGTACCGCAGGGGGTATTGCCAGCTGTGGGCTCACTCACATGTCCGTCACGCCTCTCGATCTCGTCAAGTGCAACATGCAGGTATGGGATCTTGAACCGTGTTTAGTAGTTAGATCTAGCTAAAGTTTTGTTGTAGACGTCTGAGTTTTTGGATTGGTTAGGTACAGTAGTTCAAAAGACTTGCAGATAGCAGATCTGACCTTAGATCTAGAAATTTAGTGTGTATACTGTATATTTAACTTTAATCCTTCGTGTTTCATTTTTCTGTTATGAGAGCAGCTAGATTGTGATATTAATTCAATAATCAACTCTATTTATTTTCATTTTATATGTTTCATATAACACATTCAACCTTTTTCTCTTACGAACCTAAATCTGGTGTTAGATCTCACAGGCTGCTTTAGTTTTACGGAGGAGATTCTACAATTAATCTCAAATTAACCGAATCTGGTCTTTGTACTGTTCTACAACTTCAATTTCTCACTTATATGTGATGTGATTCCGTCCCATAAATTCTAGGTCTGGGGTCGTGCGTCATAACTCATTTATTCCACGGTTGTTTATTTTTCATTCAATAGTATAATCTGTGATTTACCTCACCTCGGTGCACCTATAATTTGTAATAGTAGCGCAAAATCATCATCTTGTTAGTCGTACTATCTTTACTAATCTTTCTATCTCCAAACTCCCAGATCGATCCAGCGAAATACAAGAGCATAACATCAGGATTCGGGGTCCTCCTCAAAGAGCAAGGAGTCAAAGGCTTCTTCCGAGGCTGGGTGCCCACTCTCATAGGCTACTCCGCGCAGGGCGCCTGCAAGTTCGGGTTCTACGAGTTCTTCAAGAAGTACTACTCTGACCTGGCCGGACCAGAAAATGCCCTCAAGTACAAGACCCTCATCTACCTCGCGGGGTCCGCCTCCGCTGAGGTCATCGCTGATGTCGCCCTCTGTCCCATGGAGGCTGTGAAGGTTAGAGTGCAGACCCAGCCGGGTTTTGCTAGGGGTCTGAGCGATGGGTTTCCTAAGTTTGTTAAATCTGAAGGCTATGCAGGGTGAGTAATTGAATTTTGTTTTTTTAATTGTTGAGTTGTTTTGTGTTGACGGAGCTGGTTGGAGTATGAATTTTTGTTTTAATTTGTTTTGTTTGTTTTGATCTGCAGATTGTACAAGGGAATTGTTCCGCTATGGGGGCGTCAAATTCCATGTAAGTTTACCATAAAGTTCAATTTTGTAGTGTACCGTGAAGTTCAATTTTGTAGTGTTACATAAAGTTCAGTTTTATCCAAGTATCATCACAAAATTTGCCCACTTATGTTGTTAGGTAACTAATAATAACTAAAGTAGGGCTAGAATAGTTATTCTTTTGTCCTGCACATAGTTCTTCTTGAGATCGTTGTGTGGTTGTCGAGATTTTATTTGTGCATAAAAGAACGATCCTCTCTGCTTGAGTCTGCTCCACCTAAATGGAGTTTCACTCCAATGAAGTGGCAAACAGTTTAATTTATTTAAAATATTAAACACCATGTTGTTCCTTGAAATGTTTGGTTTACTGGTTTTTCTGATTTGTATTTCAACAGTTAGGCATACTAACCTAGTAATTTTAACATCTAATTTAAGCCTGAGAGAAAAGATAGTAACTTCTTTTCTTCCTCCTGTTATGTACTTTGTCTTACTTTGTAATGCACATAGATCTCCTTGAAAACCTGACCATGATTATCAAGGTTTTTATTTGTGCATAAAAACAAGATCCTCTCTGCTTGAGTTATCTCCTATGTATAGTGGAGTTTTACTCCAATGAAGTGGCCAACAGTTTTATTTATATATAATATTAGCACCTTCTTGTTCACTGAAAATAAATGTCTGGTTTGCTGTTTTTTCTGATTCATAATTGAACAGTAAGTGCACAAACCTAGTAATTTTAAGATCTAATTTAAGCCTGAAAGGAAAGAATAAGAACTTTCTTTTTTCTGTTACGTGGTTTGTCTTATTTTGTAATGCACATAGATCTCCTTGGAAACCTTATCATGATTATCAAGATTTTTATTTGTGCATAAAAACAAGATCCTCTCTGCTTGAGTTTTCTCCTCTTTATAGTGGAGTTTTACTCCAATGAAGTGGGCAACATTATTACGTTAGTACAATAAGTACTTTAGTAATTAGAGTTGTTCCAGCTTTAATTTGAACTTATTAATTTAAAGAAGACCTTAGAAGTGGCAACATCTTTTGTTGTGGTAGAAACATTGCTTTTTTGTGCATATAGAGTTAGCAACATTTGCCTTTTCTGCATTTATGATGCATGTAGAATTAGAAAAAGCAGATTGCACACGTTCCTCTTGCAATATCGCAATGGTTGTTGTCAAGATTTTATTTGTGCATATAACACCGATCCTCTCTGCTTGAGTCCTCTCCTTTCTATCTACAAATGGAGTTGCACTCCAATGAAGTGGACTACATTTATTTAACAACGACAAACTCTTCTCTTGAACCCAATATTTATCTCAAAACTGATTCTTTCATGACCTGACAACAACAGACACGATGATGAAGTTTGCGTCGTTCGAGACGATAGTGGAGCAGCTGTACAAGCACGTGATCCCTCGGCCGAAGAACGAGTGCAGCAAGGGCCTCCAGCTCGGCGTCAGCTTCGCCGGCGGCTACGTCGCCGGAGTCTTCTGCGCCATCGTCTCCCACCCCGCCGACAATCTCGTCTCCTTCCTCAACAACGCCAAGGGCGCCACCGTTGGTGATGTAAGCATGATGTCACCCTCCCTTTTTTGGGTTGTTGTTACTCTTGTCTGTTGTTTGGATATGATTTTAATGTTTTATTTGGTTGGTTTTGTGCAGGCGGTGAAGAAGCTGGGGATGCTGGGGCTGTTCACGCGTGGGCTGCCGCTCAGGATTGTCATGATCGGTACTCTCACTGGAGCCCAGTGGGGTATTTATGATGCTTTCAAAGTCATGGTTGGCCTGTACGTATCTCTCTCCTTCTTTCTTTCTTGCGTTTTTTTATAATTGATTTTTCAATTGGATGTTATTTCTGATGATTTGTTTGTATTTTTGTTTGACAGGCCGACGACAGGTGGACCGGTTGCTGTAGCGGAGGTTGCGGAGCTGAAAGCCAGTGCTTGATTTTTGTGATGTCTGATAATGATGACAGATTATTTGTTTCTTCTAGGTCGGTTGTGTTGCATCCTGGATTGGATGGGATGTTTTTATTTTGGGAGTAACTATTTGTTTTGTAATATTACTTGGGGATGTTTTTGATGCTATATCATCCCTGTTTATTTGAGAGGGTTAGTACTCATTCAACTATGGTGAGGGAGAGTTTCTTTCGAGTTCAAGAAGGTTACTATAGAATAAATTCTATGAACAGCAATGATTTTTGTTTTTTTAATAATGCTTCTTTTTCCATTTGTTCCCATCTTGATTTGACATTCATTTATGTTATTCTTTGTTGCTCTCTAGGTTATGTACCTTATCATTCTTAACTGTATGGATGAACACATTCATGATGGGCTTACCCAAGAATCATTGAAAAGATTTTGAAGATGTTTCCTTTTTTAATTCAGTCCAATTATGTAGCAAATGCTGCTATTCGGGCCAATAGTAACTGGATCTCTCTTCATTCTTCAGTTCCAGGCAAGTTTTTATACTTTCTCAATGGCCTTCTCTAATTCGCAAACCAAAATCCACAATTTCTTGAAATTTTCAAGCCGATACCCATGTTTGTTTGCTCTTATTTTTGCGTGCGTGAATGTGTGGAACTGTGAAATTGAAGTTATTGTGCAGATTTGGTTTCACAACCGAATGCTAATACATAAACAACAAGTTGAAGAATTCAGTGGGCTGAATTCAACCAGAACCAGATACCTTCATATGGCAGATACCTTCATATGGATTAATACCTTCATATGGCAGATACCTTGTACAATAAACATAGTTACATAACTTCACATCGAATAAATTAAACAATTTTATAAGGCAACGGGAAATAACTTCTCTATAACCTAAGCTTAACTGGGCCGGCCAATCCATGTAAATTTTCATGGCTAGTTATTGTTATTGTACTTTCAATTCCAAAAATTTGAAGTGCAATTAAGAAATAGACTAAGGTGTATGCTGTCTCATTTTTCAAAAAAGAAAAGGTATATGCCGTCTCTCTAGTACCTACTTTTCATTGAAGGAGATTTAATGGTGATTCTTGATCCACAAAGCACGGCTTCTCTCTTCATTTTTCCATGTTAGTGGCCACGTTGGAGCACGAGTTACTTGGACTTGTCATTTTATTATTTCACTCAACAATTTTACCAACTGCCTCCTTAATTTGGCTCTTGGTTCTAAGCTGAGCCATTTGCCTCTGTTTATTCATCAAGATTCTGATCTGAGACTTACATAGATAATCAGAGTTTTGTACTTATTTTTCTACCTTTGAGTTGAATATCGAATTTCGGTACTAGTAGCAAGCATGTTCCAAAATGTAAAATAAATTCACATTGGGAAATTGGGTGGCAAGAGCTGGATATATATAAAACGTATGAATCCGCTCCTCAAATGACAACATTACACATTATTCCGCACATAAGTTATGAATTTCGCACGCAGTTTCCTGCCAACAAGTTACGAGATTCAAATTTTTACTAAGGGCGGGTGCGAGATTTGCCAGAGCTGAGAGTTTGAACTGGACTGCAACAACCAGCCAATGAACTCATCATTTAGAAAACTAAAATATGAAAGAAGACTAATAATCCCAACTTCGACAGGGCACGACTGTCGAGTTTGAAATAATTGAGAAAATGTATTAATATTACTATAAACTCCAATTGGTGATTAAAATTTGTTTTAAATGGCTGTCAGGAGTTAAAGATTGGATACTTTATACAACTAGGTTCCTTGTAGTCTTTACGTCCTGCATGCCACGTTTTCGCCAACATTCTAAATTAGCCCAATAGTTAATCAATTTCAAGGTTAAATCTAAGCTTTGTTTAATCAAATCGAAGTCTTTCAAGTCAGATGAACCAATTTTCTACTATAGTTATAATATATTCGTACTGATCAACATTTGGGGTCTCCGTACGTAGTTTCACAATATATATATTTTTTTTTTTTGAAGGAAAGATGGGCCTTTTCGGCCCATGTTTCTGTTAATTCAAAAATATTGTTACAACAGCCCCGCCATTCTCTTACAAATAATCTTATCCTCCCAACTCCCCAGTTTATTTACAATATATGTTTCAAAATATATATCTATATTATACAATATATATCTATATTATAAAACTTCGGAACCAAAAAGTATCTAAAATAACCTTAGATTTGAGTAACTTTTTGAGAGTTGAAGAGATGCTTTGGAATGGTCTGAACAGAAAATGTATGTGATTTATGATGAAAGAGTCCTAATACTTCCTAACCACTTTGAGAGAATGCGGCGAGGCGAATGAGTCTTAGTTTTTTTTTTTTGTCTGCGAATGAAGTAGCATTTCATTTTTGAGATGTTTGAACGTGTTGCCAGCTAAATAATGAAGACATGTAGCCGCATTCTCATTTGTTTAGGGACATGGTGAGATCAGTGGATTGAGAGCTCCTTCAAATTTCAATAGACAAGACAGCGAAATGGAACCCGTTTTCCCACGTTCCAATATTTGACAAAAAATAAGGGGCCTTGGCAAAGTTTTCACATGCATTTCCACTTCAATCTTACGTGTTCTAGATTTATTTTATGTGAAGTAAACTCTTCGGTTTGGACGTGCAAAATTACATGCATGAATCTAGCCAGATTTACAGCCTAGCTTGTGAAATCAAATAAAGTAAAAGAAGAGTTGTGTTCTTCAAGGAAATAAATTAATCAAAATATTTTCTCTTTCAATTTTGATACAAATTGGGCTTTTCCCTACTAATCAAAATTTTATTCAAACAATTAAAGAAAATTAAAGGATTTACATCATCCATCCAAAATTTCCTACATGAGAAAAACAACTAATAACGCATTTTGGTAATAATTAAAAAAAATACAAGAAATATGCCCCCGCCCTCGGTTTTAATTTTTCGAACTGTTATCTCGGGCCGGAAAGTCGATTTGATGACAAATACGACGGCCACATGCTATTGGAAGTCGAGCTTGCTCGTGATGCATCCATTCGATCCATCATAAACTCATCATCTATCTGAAATGTATTATCACCATAACCTCGCCCGTAAATTCTCAAGAATCCTAATGCCTCGACTCGTGGCTCCCAAACCCCCATTGTACCCTCAAGCATTGCCACCACAGAGGTCATGCTTGGCCGTAGCGCCGGGTCTTCGTGCAAACAACATAATGCGGTTTTCACCATCCTCTCAACTTCATCAACCTTAAAGCTCCCCTTTAGCCTCGGATCAATCAATTCTGCATAACTTTTTTGCTCGTGCTTTTCCAATGCAATGAAAGGGAAGTATTCGGTTCCCCTACGTCTTGATCCAAAAGATTTATTTGATGAATTTTCAGTTTCGCTTATGCTTTCATTCCGATTCTTTCTACCGCGTACTAACTCTAACAATACCATCCCAAAACTATATACATCGGTACGGTCCGAGATGGAAGTGTTGGTTAACCACTCAGGTGCCAAGTACCCACGAGTACCACGCATCGTGGTGAATAGACCGGATTGTTCAGGTGTCATTAACTTGGCGAGGCCAAAATCAGAAATCTTGACTTGACCCTGATCATCTAACAAAATGTTCTCTGGCTTAACGTCACAATGCACAATTTTTGGTTGGCAACCAGAGTGCAAGTAGGCAAGTCCACATGCAGCCCCAATTGCCACATTTACCCTCTCCGACCATTCTAGCAGGGTAGTGGGCCTAAATAGGGACTGATCAAGTGACCCTCGATTCATGTACTCGTAGACCAAAAGGCGGTGTGAGCTCTGTGCACAGTAACCACGGAGGCGAACCAAGTTCACATGGTGAATGTTGCCAATCACAGCAATTTCTGTGCAGAACTCTTTCCTTCCCCGCAAACCAGCTCCTTCCATCTTCTTCACGGCCACTAAGCTTCCATCCTCTAATTCACCCTTATATACCACTCCGTACCCCCCAGACCCAATTTTAGTGCGGTAATTGTTTGTCACCGCCTCTAGCTCCTCGAAAGTAAAGCGGGTTGGTAGACCAGGTAATAATAACTCTTCTATATAATCGCCATTTTCTGAGAAGAGAAGGCCGCTATCAGAGATGGGCCATGATGTTGAGGCATGTAGCACCTCGTTTGAAAGAGAGGATTTTGAATTGTTCATTTTATTTTTTTGCTTCTTTCGCCACCATATGTTTGTCGCCCCACCGACTACTAGCACTGCCAAAAATGCCGCAACGGATGGTAGTAGTATTGCCAAAAGTTTAGTCGACGAAGAACCGTTTGTTGAGTTGGACACATTGGACTTGATGACCTTGGCATACCCTTTCCAATGCACGTCACTTGAATTAACCAACGTGCCCAACGGTTGTTGTAAGAGGAAACATGATTGGGACGAATCCTTGTAGAAGTATCCAACACAAGTGCAGTTCCTTGTACAGATGGTTTGACAATAAGATACGTTGTTCCCAGAAGATGTTGCGGTTGTGAACTTGTTTGCAAAGTAGGTAGTACCACCAGCCATTGGCATATAAGTAATTTGTGAATTATCCAATTGCTCGCATGAAGAATTTGAGGCGAGAAGGCATCCATTAGCTGGTGAGCATCCACTTGAATGTGCGGAAGAGGCAAAATTTGGTGGACAAGTGCAGCTAGACGAGTTCCCCTGAGCCAGACAAAGGCCAAGAGACCCACAAGTTAAAGGCAAGTCACAAGCATCACTTGGAGCCGTGAACACATTACTGAGAGTATTCGATGAGTTTGCTGATGGATAACTGGTTATCTTTAGTTGACCATTTGAACAGAGTTTTACAATGCGAAGTGGGGCAGACGGGAGGGTGATTTCGTAAACTACAGAATTTGTGGATGTGAGAAGATACAAGCCCGAGTCGTTTGTAGTCAAGAATGTAACCTGTGCATTTGCATCCTTGATGGAGTTCAGGTCATTTGACATGCGCCAATAAATTGAACCAAGCCAACTAAGAACCGCATCGGTCTTGGTGACATTGAGCTGATAGTCTCCCACACTGAGGTCTGTATCTGAGGTCGAAGAAGAGAGGAAAGAGGTAGAAGGGAGGAGTTGACCAGAGAGGAGCGTATCGGTTGCATGGTCAAACGATTGCCAGAGCGAACTATTTGCCGCATCTAGCAATATTAGATTACCAGTATCAAGGAGACGTAGAGAAAAAATCGGTGACGAAAGGGTAGGGGTGGACCAGAGTGCCGAACCATTAGGATAGGAGGCTGAGAGGCCTTCGGGTGTGAGGTTGACCGTGCTCGACCTATCCGACATTGGCACATCACGGTTCGCAGTCCATACAACCGTACTAGAAGGCGTGTGCAGCAAAGAGAAATAGTATCGTTCTTGTTGTGTGCCGGGCTTGTAAATTGTAGCTTGAAAGGTGCCGTTTTGCGAGGTGAGAAAGACTCCATTTGTGTCAAAATAGAGAAGATTAGATGCCATGAAGGGAGGGTAAAGGTATTCAACTGCCGCCTCTGAAACAGCAGAGGCGCCATGGATGCAGAGAAAGAATAGGAAAAGAAAAGAGAGGAATGGAAAAGCCATTGGGGTAGGGCTGTGGTCCCATGAATGAGAGAGGAGAGAGACCTTGAGATGGCGTTGAAGCGTGCAATGAACTTGCTGATTTTGGTAAGAGTTGACTTCAAGAGAAGATTGCTATTGGCTGATGAAGAGTTTATATCCTAGTTGTCAGATCTGAATTGTCAAAAAGATAAGTTTGATTTGGGGGTCCAGCTCTCAATATTTTTTTTGAAGTAGCCATTTATAATTGGAAGTTGATACTGCGCGACGGTTATTGTAGCGATCATGTACCGATGGTATATAAAAACTGAAAATAAACATATAAAATGAAAATAAACAGTATATAACAAAATTCATTCGGTAAAATAATATATATTTTAAAAGATGAAAAAAATATATAAAATATATAAACTGAAAACAAACAGTATATAAAAATTCATTCGGTAAACAGTATATATTTAAAAAAATAAAATCAGTATATAGCGTATAGAAAATAATATATAATTTCAATCCGTCCCTACATGATCGCTACAGTATCCCGTCGTGATTTCTCATTTCCCATTATAATTTTTCTTTTCCCATATTTTTTTATGAAACAGATATGACGAACTGCTATTTTTGTTATTAATATAATTAAAAGTTCATTTCATCCGCGGCTTTATTTCATACGTGTATTTATCTCTAATTAATATTTGGTCGTTGACTGAACCATTTCAAATATAAAATGTAATCATTAAAATTAAAAAAAAATCGTACTTTCGAAAAGATAATGCTTGGTCATTCTGACTATTCTAATTGAAAAGAGGTATAATCAATATATCGAGTACTAAATCTCAACTCAACATTTGGAACAGATTCTTTTGTCACAAGTGGTAATCCTATTATTCCAAGAAAAAGTATAATAAATAGGAAAATTATAACTTGCCCTAATTTTCTTATGGATTTGATATTTTTTTTAAGAGAGAATATGCGATTGCATAATTTTGATTTGACATTAATTTATAGAAACGTACTAGCTAATTATGCTAGCAAAAGTAACAAATCTATCTGAAGGCTTTCAAAGCTATGTTCCTATCTCTTTCTTCATCTAAACAAAAAATAAACAAAGAATATAGTGACTCTTAATCAATCAAAATTTCCTAACTGCACAAAATAAAACAAATAATTAAGTACCAACAAACAAATAAACCACCAAAATTTTGAAGCAGCTCTATTATCTCGGCCCCGACAGTTGTTGTGCCGACAAGTAAGACTGGTATCCGCTATTCGTGGCCATGCTTGTCCGCGACCCCGACCCACCTATGATATTTTTCTTCATAAACTCTTCTATCTCTAATGTACCCGCACTATACTCACCTAAAGTTCCCCGCCCATACATCCTCAAAAATCCTAGAGACTCTACCCTTGGCTCCCACACCTCCATTGTCCCCTCAAGCATTGCTACAACTAAAGTCATGCTCGGCCGGAGTGAAGGGTCTTCATGCAAACAACAAAGAGCGGTTTTGACCAACCTTTCAACCTCACTAACCATGATTTCTTTCCCTTCCAATCTTGGGTCCACCAATTCCTCGTAACTCTTCTGCTCGTGTTTTTGCAATGCAACCAATGGGAAGTATGCATGGTCACTAGGCTTGGCCCCGCTAGTTGAAGCGGACCATTCACCGTCGCTTACGTGCTCGCTTCTATTCTTTTTACCACGTACCAGCTCAAGCAACACCATACCGAAGCTATATACATCTGTACGGTCTGAAATAGCAGTGTTAGTTAACCATTCGGGTGCTAAGTACCCACGTGTCCCACGCATAGTAGTGAACAAACCAGACTGCTCGGGTGTCAACAACTTTGCGAGACCAAAGTCCGCAATTTTGACTTCACCATGATCGTCTAATAAAATATTTTCAGGCTTGACATCGCAATGCACAATTTTTGGCTGGCAGCCAGAGTGTAGATATGCGAGCCCACGAGCAGCGCCAATTGCTATATTCATTCTTTCAGGCCATTCTAGAAGTGAAGTACTTGTCGGCCGGAATAAAGGCCGCTCAAGTGATCCACGATTCATGTACTCATATACCAAAAGCCAATGTGTCCCTTGGGCACAAAAGCCACGTAAACGAACTAAGTTTACATGATGAATGCTTCCAATTACAGCAATTTCGGTGCAGAATTCTCTTCTCCGTTGAACACCAACTCCTTCTATCTTCTTTACGGCGACTAGGCTCTTATCAGTTAATTCACCCTTATACACCGTGCCGAATCCACCTGAACCAATTTTAGTCCGAAAATTGTTTGTTACCTCCTCTAGCTCCGCCAGAGTAAAACGGGTTGGCAGACCCGGTAGTAGAATCGTCTCTTCTATCTCGTCTCCATCTTCTGAGAAGAGATGGTCACTGTCTGTGATGGGCCTCGAGCGCGTATCATGCATTGTATCTATCGTAAGAGTGGATTTGGATCTCTTCATTTTATTTTTTTGCACCTTTCTCCACCGTATGAAAATGACCCCACTAATTATTAATACCACTAAGAATGCAGCAATACAAGGTAATAGTATTGCCACAAACCTAGGTGATGAGGAATCATTTGTTGAACTATTCGGCTTATATAATGTGTCAATTTTAATGTAGCCCACACTATTCTCACTTGTATTGGCCAAGGACCCAAGGGGTTGTTGTAGAAGAAAGCACGATTGCGATGAGCTATAAAAGAAGTACCCTGTACAAGAGCAGTTCATCGTGCAAAGTGTTTCACAATCAGATTGATTCCTTCCAGAGGTATCAGGGAACTTGAAAGTATTTGCGAAATAGGTGACTCCACTGCCCACAGATATATATGAATTTTGTATGCTACCACACGAATTTGAGGCAATTGCGTTTCCATTGAATGGCGAGCACCCATTAGTGTGTGTGGAAGTGGCAAACTTTGGTGGGCAAGTGCAACTAGATGAGTTCCCAATGGGCAAGCAGAGACCGAGAGACCCACAAGGCAATGGTAAATCACAACTGCTGCTTGGGGCCATAAACACATAGCTCAGTGCAATCGGCGAGGATGCTGATTGATAGCTCAATATTTGGAGATGGCCGTCTGAACCCAATTTGACAATCCGAAGTGGTGCAGATGGGAGCGTTATCCGAAAAATGATGGCACCACTTGATGTGAGAAGATACAACCCCGTGTCATTAGTGGTTAAAAAAGCAACCGGGGCATCTCTATCCTTGATGGAATTGATATCGTTTGACATGCGCCAATATGTGGAGCCTAACCAGCTCAATATAGCATCGATTTTGGTGACATTGAGCCGGTAATCTCCTTCACTTAACACTGTATCAGATGTTGAAGAAGAGAGATAAGAACCGGCCAATAGGAGCTGACCAGAAAGAAGTGTGTCGGTTGCATAGTCAAACGACTGCCATAGCGAATTATTAGCCGCATCCAGCAGCATCATGTTGCCGGTTTCAAGTAGGCGTAACGCGGAAACACGAGATTTGAGGGGTGGGGTAGACCAGAGTGCACTTTCATTTGGGTAAGAGGCGGAGAGGCCGAGTGGTGTAAGGTTGACTGTGCTAGAACGGTCGGAAATTGGGACTTCACGATTAGCGGTCCACACAACCGTACTTGAAGGTGTGTGTAGCAAACATAGATAGTATCGGTCTTGCTGTGTGCCAGGCTTGTAAATGGCAGCTTGAAAGGTGCCTTCGCGTGAAGTGAGAAAGACTCCATTTGTGTCGAAGTACAGCAGTTGTGATGCGCTGAAATTAGGGTAAATATATTCAACTTCAGCCTCAGCAGCAAAGGTGCCATGGATGTGTAGAAAGAATAGGAGAAGAGGAGAGAGGAAAAGGAAAGAAGACATTAGAGCAAGAAAGGTTTGAGTCCATGAAGGAGAATTTGAGGTGTTCTTCTTGGAATGACGTGGAGAGTGCTGCTCAGTTTTTTTAAGAGTACACGTTGACTTACAGGGAGATACATATTGGTCCATGGAACATGATTGAAGAATTTCTTTCCATATTTCCTCATTTTATTGGATAAATAATAATCATTAGTTTATTACTATTGTTTGTAGTCCAATAGAACTTCTCATCTGTTGATTTTTTTAATTAGTCATCTATTTGATTCTTGTATGGGTTCCTGTAAGTTTTAAGCGGCCCATATCAATATGATCCCTTGAAAGTTATGGACACATTTGAGACCACAAACGTAGCTTGAAAAAGGAAATAAGTTCATACATTTTTTTTTTGTTTTGTTTAGTGGTTTAGCTTTGAGGCCCATACGCCATATGTATTTTTTTTTGGTGCGCAGAAAGTAATTGAATATTTTTTGTTCAAAAGGGAAAAAAAGGAATTAAATATTTGGGTAAACCTTGATTGAAATTAAATTTTCAAGCAAGTAATATTTAGAATACTGAAATGGAAAAAATGTGTGGAGTTATTTTCAAAATAAAAAAGAACTGTACATTCTGGATAGTTCCAACTTCAATGGAAATGCAGCCTAGCTATAACTAACAAAATTATTTGAGTATATAACTTTTGCACCGATCAAGCCCGAAATAAGTTGAATGTACGAAATTGTTTCTAATTGTTTTGTTGTATGAGTGTGTGTTGACTTGTACTGATTCAGATTCAGCCAGGGCTCGGTGGCCTGTTGTACTCCACATAACTATTTTATTTAAGAAAATTAATGTATTTTTCGTGTACTATACTACTATTATTAAAAGATCATATAATATTTCTCCTTTAAAAGGATGCATGGTTGGAATTTGGAAATCATCCTAGATTACTTTTGTAATGTCTCTTAAAAAATTGTATATTAAAGAAATGAGATATAAGAAATTCTTAGTAAGCATGCCAATTAGACAAAATTAAACAAAACCTTGTGTAACTTTAACAAAAAAAACTAACTACACAAAAATAAAATATTAACTCCAGAAAAAAGATCTTTCATTTCCATGCATCACTATCTTGGTCCAGACAGATCTTGTGACGACATATATGATGGCCAACCGCTGCTCGTGGCCGTGCTCGTATTTGATCCAACCATCATCTTCTTCATTTTCTCATCATCTATCTCCAATGTTCCAGCACTGGACGCACCGAGATAACCCCGTCCATACAACTTCAGAAACACTAGAGACTCAACCCGTGGTTCCCACACTTGCATTGTCCCCTCAAGCATTGCCACGATTGTAGTCATGCTAGGCCGGTAAGCGGGATCTTCATGTAAACAACATAATGCGGTCTTGACCATTCTTTCGACCTCACTGACATCCACCTTGCCTTCCAACCTGGCATCCGCCAAATCGGCATAACTCTTTTGTTCGTGTTTTTCCAGTGCAACCAGTGGAAAATACTCATTGCCTTTACTCGCAGAGTCTGTTAATGTCTCTGATATTATCGATTCACCATGACTCACATGCTCTTTTCTGTTCTTTCTACCTTGTATAAGCTCAAGCAATACCATTCCGAAACTATATACATCAGTTCGATCTGAAATTGCTGTGTTGGTTAGCCATTCAGGTGCTAAATACCCACGAGTTCCGCGCATAGTGGTAAACATGCCGGATTGATCAGCTGTCATCAACTTTGCAAGACCAAAATCTGCAATTTTGACTTGACCCTCTTCATTTAATAAAATATTCTCAGGTTTAACATCACAATGCACAATTTTCGGTTGGCAGCCAGAGTGTAGATATGCGAGGCCACGTGCAGAACCAATTGCAACATTCATTCTCTCTGACCAATCAAGTAGCGACCCGACTGGATGGAAGAGAGACCGATCGAGTGATCCACGGTTCATATACTCATAGACAAGAAGCCGATGTGAACTTTGGGCACAAAATCCGCGGAGTCGAACCAAGTTCACATGGTGAATGTTGCCAATTACCGCGATCTCTGTGCAGAATTCCTTCCTTCCATGCACACCGACCGCTTCTATCTTCTTCACAGCTACTAAGCTTTTATCGAATAATTCGCCTTTATATACCGAACCAAAACCACCAGACCCGATCTTTGTTCGGAAATTATTTGTAATTTCGACTAGCTGCTGAAAAGTGAATCGGGTCGGCAGACCCGGTATCAGTATCTCATCAATATCATCATTCTTTTCTGAAAACAAATAGTCAGAATCAGACAATGGCCCAGAGGGTGACCCGTGCAACATATCTCGTGTGACAGAAGATTTGGATCTCGCTATTTTCTTCTTTTGTTTCCTTCGCCACCACATGATTGAAGCTCCCCCAACTACTAGTACCAACACAAATGCTGCTATAGATGGTGACAATATGGCCACAATGTTGTTTGATGAGGAATTTGTTGAACTGGGTGATTGATTAGATATTTGGATCTTAGCATATGCCATACTATTGGTTGACACACTCGCATTCTCATTGATAAGTGAGCCCAGTGGTTGTTGTAGAAGAAAGCATGATTGGGATGAAGTGTCAAAGACGTAGCCCAAGCATATGCACTTGCTCGAACATAGGGCTTCACAATCAGAACGGTTTCTTCCCGAGGTGTCTGGGGTTCTAAATTTGTTCGCAAAATAGGTAACACCAATACCCAAAGATGAGTAAGAAATGAGTTCTTTGCCGCACGATGAGTTGGAGGCAAGGGGCATACCATTGGCTGGCGTGCACCCACCAGAGTGTGCAGACGAGGCAAATTGTTGGGGGCATGTGCAGCTCGATGAGTTCCCTCGTAACGAGCAAAGGCCAAAGGACCCGCATGACAGAGGGAGGTCACAGCTACTGCTAGGGACCACAAAGGAGCCGCCGAGGGAGGTTGATGAGCTAGGCGTTGCATAGCTGGTTATTTCGAGCTGTCCAGCCGAGTCCAACTGCAGGATACGAAATGGGGCTGACTGGAGCGTGACCTGGAAAACTATGTCACCATTTGATGCAAGGAGATAAAGACCTGAGTCATTAGTGGTCAAAAAAGCGACTGGGGCATCTTTGTTTTTGATAGAGTTTACATCGTTTGATAGGCGCCAGTAGCTAGAACCGAGCCAATTAAGTACAACATCAGCTGAAGTGACATTCAGCCGATAGTCTCCTTCACTGAAGTCAGAGTCAGCAGAGACAGATGAAGAGATGTAGGAGCCGGTTGGAAGCAATTGACTGGAGACAAGAGTATCAGATGGGTGGTCAAATGACTGCCACAAGGTACTATTGCTCTCATCGAGCAAAAGCATATTGCCAGTGTCAAGGAGACGCAGGGCGTAAACCGGGGAATTGAAGGATGGGGTGGACCAAATCACCGTGTAGTTTGAGTACGCGACGTTGAGGCCCTTGGGAGTAAGGTTGACTGTGCTATCTCGGTCTGGCATCGGAATATCACGGTTGGCCGTCCAGACAACCGTTTGTGTCGCTGCGTGCAATATGGAAAAATAGTATCTCGATTGTTGCGTACCGGGCTTGTATACAGCAGCTTGAAACGTCCCATTACGAGATGTTAGAAACATGCCATTGCTGCTGATGAAAAGAAGGCTCGAGACGGAATAGTTAGGGTAGATGTACTCAACTGCGACTTTACCAATGGAAACGACGGCTCGGAGATGGAGAAAGAGGAGGAGAAGATAGAGGAAAGATGAATGCATTGGGAAGGAGAATGTTAGTCCATGAAGAAGAAAAGAGGGTTGAGTTCAAGGGCAGCAAGAGGTGCTTGATTGGAGGGACAGCGTTGACTTGCGAGAGAATGCCATTGGCTTGGTGATGAATATTAAAGCGTCTACTTTGCCCATTGTTTATATGGGAAACTTTGAATTATTTGGGGTACTGAGATAAGATGGTGATTGCTTGCTTGCACTTGTAGATTTTACTTGTTCAAAGATGGATCTATCAGGATGCCATGTGATACTAGTTGTGTTTACTCAGTATATATGGCCAATGGCCATTTCTGTTATTATTTGTGATATTTAATGTGTGGGTGTCCAAGGTGGATCCATTAGAATCTACTAAGACGATTTTGATGATTTAAATTACAATTAAGGAGAAATGTCAATATTAAAACCTAATTAGGGAATAATTATTTTACTCCGCATTGTTTGGTAGGTGGGGTATATGACAGTGAGATGGGGATGAACTTGCCCGGTTCAGTCGAATAAAAAATTGAGTAATGAGATCATTAAGAAATGTTTAATAGATTCCGTCTCCAGATTAGTTACAGCAAATTATTTTTCAACATATTGCTAATATTCTTTTCAAAAAAAATATTATTTGTATACATTAAGAGGCTCGGAATTCAATTTACATTTATGCCAGTTAAAAGTGAAAAACTGCTGGACACCACAATAGCACATGCTGGGACTAAATCAATGCAATTCAAAATTCCAGTTTCAACGGTCATATGTTGCTTAAACCTCACACCTATGGAGAAAATGACTAAGAACCCGAAGCAAAATCACTTTCTTACTACTAAAAAAATGCAATTTCCTTTTTCTTTTCTTTTTTTTCTTTTTGAAGTTTGCTGGAGAAAAAAATCAATTTCACTATTATACGTTTCTTTTTTATGTAATATTTGCATGCAAACCCAGCTCTTATTGTTGGAGATCCAAATGGGTTTCATTCTGGCTTTTGTTAATTATCATCAAACAATACGTGAAATGGTTAAGATTGAGATTAGTAGAAGCTCCTTTTATTCATTTTTCTTTTGGTTGAATAAAAACTTCTTTATTCTTTAACAGAATTATAGTTTATTGTTCTACTGTACTTTTTTTTATTACATAAAAGTGTAACGCTGACCATATTATTTTAATAGAAGTTAGATTCGATTAGAACAAGTTCACGTAGTTAGATCATGTACAGCTTTCAAATAAGTTAATGATGGATACATTATATTTGATTGGTTTCGACTTTCAAGAAATGTGACCGTTTCATGCACTGTATTTTTTTTTTGAAGTTCATGCACTGTAAATGTCATGGTAGAACTAATTCTTTATTATTTCTTAGAAGTTAAAAAACATTCTGAAAATTGAACCGTCTTTCATGTTCATAAAATGTTGAATTATTATATGATATATATGGTAGTGCATCATACGTGCCACAGTTGTGGCATGGCATTCTACCATGAAGAAAACTAGATAAAAAAATTTAAGCAGGGCCAATTTTTTGAAAATACTGAACATTAAAATACTTAAACACCACCACAGATAATCTATTTCAGATTTTGCGGAGAATTTATTTCAGATTTTCAATTTGTTTCAAAAGAGCTGAAACTTTTGTTATAATTATTGGACCAAATTGGCTCAATAAATACTGGACACTTAAAGCCTGCGTTTAATCTAACTGGACAAATTTTGTGGGCGTAGCCCAATATTAATTTGTTTGTGCTTTTTAAAGCAGCCCTATAAGAAATGAACTAATGAAGCTTATCTCACAAAATTGCCAATTTATTTCGGCCATATTTGGATCTCAAACGGGCTAATTACCGCCCTTGATTCTGCCCCTTGGATCCTCATTAAACCAGTACGTCAAAACCGAACACTTTTCAATCCAGTTGGCACGAAGGATTGAGCTCTGTTATTTTAGATCTTTGAAGAAACCCTGGATTAGTTAATCAAAAGTCATAACCTCTACATATGGATTTTTCACAGCCTCCAAAGGAGAAGAATCGGCGCCTGATAATGATTTTGAATTGAATTCAAGTAAATCAAACGTCTTGACATGTGAGGGCTAAATTGACAAGACTACAAGACTACGGACCGGAGACTTGTAATTTCCATCTTATCTTTATTAGTTAGCCCGATTTTCTGTCTGACTTGATTTATTATTAGATTGTCGCCGAAAAGTTGTAATAAAGGATTATTATATATCTCGCCTTTTTATTTATATAGTAATTGTGATGAACTATTGTGATTTTTAAAAGAAAGAGGACCCATTTGGGTTAATAAATTAATTACCAAAATTTGATTGCATATGCCCGCATAAATCATGACAATATGGATTAGATAATATTTAAAAAAAAACATTGATTAGATAATAACTTTGATTACATACACTTGTCTTGGAGAATACCAGCAAAATTAAGTTCTATGTCAAAGGTTTGAATTTAATAACTATATCTTCATGCAATTCAAAAAATCACATTGAAAGAATGTGAAAACTCCAATTCAAAATGTTTGAAAAATTGCATATGACACTCTCTTTGTTATTGCTTGTTTAACCACCATGTATAAATGGCGGCTTATTCGGTATTAGTAATGTTTAAATTAAATTAATTCCCCTATCCATTAAATCATATCCATGTCAAATTTAAGTTGGTGTATCTTGATTGGACCGACTCATTTGGATGGGTCACTTTTTCTAACTCATTAATATTCAATCAAAGTTGATTAATTTCGTTATAATATTTCAAAAAAAAAAAAAATCTTATAATATAACTTCACTAGAAAAGATTGAACGATTTTGAATAAATGCATTACCGATCTTGTATTGTATTAGCCGTAGAATAATATAATTGGTAAGGCCCGTATAAGCCTTCTACATTAATCTAAAACTTTCTTTTTTAGTAGAGAAATGCAAGATGCATTTCTTCTTGTTTGTATTAATCATAAGAAAGCTGATACCGCGCGATGGTACTATAGCAATCATGTAGCGACGGTATATAAAAATTAAAAAAAACATATAAACTGAAAATAAACAGTATATAAAAAATTCATTCGGTAAAACAATCTATATTTAAAAAAATGAAAACAATATTTAAAAACATGTAAACTGAAAACAAACACTATATAAAAATTCATTCGATAAACAATATATATTTTAAAAAATAAAAATAATATATAGCGTATATAGAAATGTGAGAAAACAATATATAATTTCAATCCGTCGCTACAGGATCGTTACAGTACCCCCATCGTGATTTCTTATTTCCCTAATAATAAAAAGGAGTTAAAAAGATATAGTTCAGGTTTCCCTGATTCACTAGAACTTTACAACTCACGCATTTACTAAATTAACAATATTTCAACCACCATGTCGCGTCTTGTGCCGCCTGAGTAGCCACCATCTCTGGCGTCTTTTTTGTGTTGTTGAGGACCCTGGCGTTTCTTTCCATCCACACCGTCCAAGCCATAGCCGCCCATAAACTTTCCCATGACTTGCATTGGTCTTTTGTTAGTCTCTTCCTATTTTTTTTCCACGTTTGAATCATATCTCCGTTCAGCCGTAGTTTAATAGGTGCCAACTTCTTCCTTTCCACCAATCTCCAGGCCGCTTTCGTGAAAGAGCAGCTTTGTAGAAGATGATCTCTATCTTCTGCTACCCTATCACATAGCGTACAAGAGGAGATATTAAAAGTAATAATGTCATAGGCTAAACTGTTTTGCCGTGTGAGAAACAGATTATGTATCAGATATTATATTTTTGTATTAGATATTTTATCTCATAAACTTTCATATAATAATTATGCGTAAAAGTTGTTAGATTATTAATTAACCATGAATATGTATGTCCGTTATACGTCATCAGAATATGTGATTCTGATAGTAAAACTATAAAGCAAATTGAATACAATTCTAAATTTTTCCTAGTCATATATGAGATGTTTGTAAGACAAATATATATAGATACTAGTATGTTAGTTGGATGATGATCACATTTTACTGACCATGGATATTAGATATCAATTCAATTAATTTCATTCCAATCTCTTTAATCGGTATATTGCTAGGAAAAAATTCCCCTGCAAAAAAAAAAAAGGAAAATAAATAAAGAAGTCAAAACTTGCAAAATAGAGATTGGAATTTAACCAATATTTTAGAAGCAAATCAGATTGACTACTAATTTATGTTATTCTTATTGATATAAATTTATGTTTGTTTTTAGAAAGGTCAAACAGGGGGGATCAATTATTCAATTTTATTGGGCAATTAAGAGTTAATAGGTCCATTTCTTTATCACTCTGACATTAAAATAGTAAAATATCTTGATGTGCAACACTATATAATAATATTATCCAAATTAGGTAAATTCTACATATAATTCAAGAAGAAAGATTAGAGCTTCCTACTCGCTTTCATATTTTGAACAATTTAAGTACCAAAATATGAGGCATTAATTTGTTCAATTCAACCAAATTTGGTAGAATTGCCAATAATAGTCTTGAATATAATTGGTCTTGATTTATTACATTGGACTCAGTCTAGGATCGAAAATTGGACAAGTAAATAACCCCTGAATAGTTTTTAAATTACACCCAATCCAAAAGTTTCTATGGAAGCCAGTTCAATTCAAATTATGTACTAAAATACTACAATTCCATTCAACCAAAGCGTAAATTCACATAACCCAAACCCATCTTTCAAAATCCCCAAATTTTTCTTCTTACATACAATTCTTAACAAGCTACATATTGTTGACGCGTGTAAAATTTTAATATTTTCAGTGAATAAACTGTGTAACTTTATATGAAACAAGTCATGTTATGATAAGGTTTGGTTTTGTTTTAAATCCGTTACAAATTTGGCTACAACAATATAATTTTACATGCGTGGCTTTATATGAAACTGTGTAACTCTATATGAAACTGTGTAATTTTACATATTGTTGTCACTCAACTTTACATTTTGACCAAATAGGTCACCCAACTTTCAATTATCCCATATAAGTCACTTAACTTCAGAATTGTCCCAATTAGATCACTCCTTTAATTTTTCATCCATTTTTTTAACCGAAATGACACATGTCATCCACATCATCGCTGACGTAAACAATCAACATCATTGCTAACTTTAAAATCCAAATAATCATCTTGAATTCAATAAACTCACGGAAGTCACTCAAGTTTACTAATGTTTTACTTGAATTCACTGAACTTTACAAAATGTATCATTTATGTCACTCAACTTTACTAATATTTCACGAGAAGTCACTAAACTTTACATAATGATTTAGGTAACTCAATTTTAGTAATGTTTCACAGGAAGTCATTGAACTTTACAAAATGTATCATCTAAGTCACTCAATTTTACTAATGTCACACGGAAAGTCACTGAACTTTTATATTGTCTCATGGCAAGTCACTCAACTTTAAAAATAATCTATCTTAGGTCACTCAACTTTATTATTTCATCATAGTAGGTCACCGAACTTTAATATTATATCACACAAGATCATTAAACTTCAAATTTATATTGTACAAGGCCACTGACATATGAAAATTAATATACAAGATCATTAAACTTCACAATATTTTGATTTATGGATATTTACAAAACAATGATTTATTTTAAAATATTTGCAATATAGGTGTGCATGATACTGACTATACAATCAAATAACTACTATACATCTAATTCAAAAATTAGAATTTTATGAATGCGCAAAAAAATTATGTGTTTGATTATTTTTTTTTACTTTGTAGTGATCTTGTATATTAATTTTCATATGTTAGTGGTCTTGTACAATATAAATTTGAAGTTCAATAATCTTATGTGATATAATATTAAAGTTCGGCGACCTACTATGATAAAATAATGAAGTTGTGACTTAAAATTGATTATTTTTAAAGTTGAGTGACTTAACATGAGACAACATAAAAGTTCAGTGACTTCCCGTGAAATACTAGTAAAGTTGAGTGACTTAGATGATATATTTTGTAAAGTTCAGTGACTTCCAGTGAAACATTACTAAAGTTGAGTGACCTAGTTGATATATTTTGTATATTTCAGTGACTTCATGTGAAATATTAGTAAAGTTGGGTGACATAGATGGTATATTTTGTAAAGTTCAGTGATATACCTTGAAACATTAGTAAAGTTGAGTGACTCAAATGATAAAATTTGTAAAGTTAAGTGATTTTATGTGATTTTATTGAATTCAGGATGATTATTTGAGTTTTAAACGTGATGACATAGATTGCTTATGTCAATGATGACGTGGATGACACGTGTCATTTCCGTTAAGAAATGGATGAAAAATTAACGGAGTGACATAATTGAGACAATTTTGAAGTTGAGTGACTTATATGTGACAATTGAAAATTGAGTGACTACTTGGTCAAAATACAAAATTGAGTGACCTAGGTCGGAATTTACTCCGTCTTCTATATAGTACTTAGTGTAACGTGTCTCTAATGAAGAATATAGTGACTCATTACATTTTGAAACAGTACAAAAATTATAACAATTCCAAAGTTTATAAGGATGTATCAGATTTTCCCATTAAAAAAAAGAAAGTGGGGCCCACTGAGTTAGCTTTCTTATGTCCACCCATCAAAATGCACATACCAATCACACATTACTAAGAATTTTTTTGAATATGTTAAGCAAACAACCAAAAAAAATACATTTTGCTACACTCAATATAAGAATATAAGAAATTAAAATAAAAAAGAATTTGTAAGAAAAGAGAACATCATGTAAGAAATTAATTTGCTAAAAAGAATAATTTAAAAAAAAATTAGCTTCATAAAGAAACCACATATTATGTAGAGTGTATATCTCAAGAAGTCATAAATTAAAAATTAAAATTAAAACTAATATAAATTCAAAGAATGTGTATGTCATGATAAAATAAAGTTCCAAACAAATTTCTTCAACAATTTTTTTAAAAAGAATTAACTTTAGAAAATATGCCAAAATGTCAATATAGTTAAACTTAAGATTAAAAACTAAATTTCTAAAGAAATTATTAAATAAAATTAGCGTCATTTAATATAGCATAAAATATCATTTATATATCTAAAATATATTAAAAAAAAATTACAGTATAATGCCCATGAATCTAAATTAATTGGGTTATAAGAATTTGTGAATCTAAAGTATAAGTTAGCTCCATAAAGTCTTACCAACTGCTAGCTTTAAAAAATAAAATTTGTGAATTAATCCTAAATATTTCATTAAACTTAATTTTTTAATATAATTATAAAAATATACTATTCTGAAGCGGAGTGAAGATTACTGTTTTTTTTTTAAGATGTAGCCGAAAAATCTACATTAGACTTTCATTAACTGAATAAAACATTAGTTACGATTAAAGTAGTACAAAAAAAACACGTGTCTGAAATTGTAACACGCTGTAGTTCGACAATTTAACTTATAATATTATTAACTATAACCAGAGATTGTTAGTTGTTACTACAAACCCTACCAACCACCGATTTCTCTCCCGCTATTTAAACTCCCCTTGTCACGCCAATTCCATGATCAACAAACATATTAACACCACAAGCATCTAACTATTTTTCAAAAAAAATACAGACAACTTTTGCCTTCCGATTCTTTGAGAAGCAATGGAAGTTCAGAGGGTGCAAGCAATAGCATCCATGAGCAAGAATCTAGACACGATCCCTGATGAGTTCATCCGTTTGGAACATGAACAACCCGGAATAACAACCTACGACGGACTGGTTCCAGAAGTACCAGTCATCGACTTGTCTATTTCAGACGGCCAAGATCATATGATCCATCAAATTGTGGAGGCGAGTAAAGAGTGGGGTATTTTTCAAGTGTTGAATCACGGAATTCCGGCAGAAGTGATGAAGGAACTGCAGAGGGTCGGTAAGGAGTTTTTTGAGCTGCCCCAGGAGGAGAAGGAGAAGATCGCCATGACGCCGGGGAGTAACGAAGGATACGGCACGAAGCTTCAGAAGGATTTGCATGGAAAAAAGACGTGGGTTGATTTCCTGTTTCATAATATCTGGCCACGCGAGCAAGTTAACCATGATAAATGGCCGCATAATCCGACTGACTACAGGTAAGTTTTCTTAATAAATCATGTTGTACTTAAATTAGTTAGTGACATTGCAAAAGCTGATGGAAGAAAAGGAAAATAGATAATATTTTTTTTCTGAAATACTAGGGGAGTTGTCTTGTGTGTTGAAAGTTTTAAGTACTCATATAATTCAAAGAAGAAGAAAGTCACCGGAATGACTTTCTAGGGATGAAATGTCACCATTAATTACTTGTTGAATATAGCGATGTAACGGTTCTTAACAGACATACGTCATACGTGACCAAATCCGACCGAATCTGACTTTATATGCGTCAAACATTTTATACATAGAAAGTCTTAGCCAAAAATTCTGACTCTTCACAACATATGGTGACGTGAACGTGTGTGAACACATGATATTTTCTTCTTTTTTTTAAATTGGTAAACACATGATAATTATATTCATGATATTTCTATTTACCACAAATTGTAATAAAATATATGCAAGCACGAAATAACCAAAAACTGTAATGTAATATATGCAAGCAAAATTTACATATATTTTTCACAAAAAAAACAGAAACGTGAACGAAGAATACAGAAAATACATGGTGCCACTAGTGGATCAGATCTTAGAGTATCTCTCAATCGGGTTAGGTCTCGACAAGACGGTTCTGAAGGAAGCATCAGGTGGAGACGAGTTGAGGTTGTTACTCAAGATCAACTTCTATCCGCCGTGCCCCCGTCCCGACTTAACCCTAGGCGTTGCACCTCACACTGACATGTCAGCAATTACTTTACTCGTGCCAAATGAAGTTCAAGGATTACAAGTATTTAAAGACGATCATTGGTTTGATGCCAAGTATGTGCCTAATGCTATGATTGTCCATATTGGCGACCAGATCGAGGTATATCTTCCGTGAAAAAGTAAATTCTACTTTGGTTTCTTATTTTTTTTTATTGATGTTGATATGCTTTGATTAATTGGGTTATGATAGATTTTGAGCAATGGAAAATACAAAAGTGTGTTTCATCGGACCACGGTGAACAAGGACAAGACTCGCATGTCATGGCCGGTATTTTGTGAGCCGCCAGAAGAATATGTTGTTGGTCCTCTGCCGCAACTTGTCAGTGAAGAAAATCCGGCCAAGTTCAAGACCAAGAAGTATAAGGACTACCAATATTGCAAGATAAACAAGATTCCTCAATAGATTAAATATATGATAAATGTGCTGTAATGCTAATTAATTAGCCCTTGATTAAGGGGGGCATACTGATTCATGGTAATAAATAAAAATAAGAAGAGCAATTTGAGCTTAATTGTAAAGTTGGTATATGGTATTGTGTAAAATTGCTATTGTGAGTAAAGCATGTGTTTTCTTTCTGTAGTTGTTGGAAGTGTTCTCATGAAATAGTTGGGATGCCTTGGCTTAATAATTTATGACATCATGAAGATATGATTCAGATTTGCACAAAATGAGTATGATCCACATATTCATGAACATAACTAAGAAGTGTTGCATACCCATTTAAGAAAAAAAAAATCTTCCTTATGGGAAATGTCTTGCGCTGTTGTGCTACAACAAGTTTTAGTCAAACTTAGTTATACTTAAAACTATTGGTTAGTTATAATACATTTTAATAATTAGTAAAAGTACGGCTATTAATATTGCAATAAGCGAGTCAACGATCCTTCATTAATATGCTGAAAGACCGGAGCATCGAAATTCTAGGATTCTACCACCGAGGCGTGCATATTTGCTCTTGTGAACCGATGAGTCATACACCATGACACTGACTGGTGGGTCTACATGGAGGGTTCACAGCATTCCACACCACTCTCCGTTCCATCATCGAGATTGAAGAACCAGACTGTACATCTGTTCTCCAGTTTTAAAAAACAGAACACCTCTGGTTCTCTGAAAGAGTGTAAGTTAATGGAATGAGGAGTGATAATTCATGGAAAACTGGAGAGCAATTCCTTCATCAATACAATCAAACAGAACCTCGCGATCCATCATTTTTTTTTCTTTGCTATTTACACTTCATTCTGATCATGCCGACAACATGACCAATGAAAAGCCCCTACAACTACAAGCATCTCCATTCTCCCTTCAAATTCTCTTGTCATTCCACAAAAAAATATATAAGTTTGCCATCAATTATTTTGGTAGACAAAGTTTACCATTAATTCTCTGAAGCTTAAGAGAAATACAAGAAAATCAATTGTTTGAATCCATGGAGGGGGAGACGGTGCAATCCATTGCTTCTATGAGCAAGAACCTAGACACGATCCCAACCGAATTCATCCGACCGGAGCAAGAGCAACCCGGTATAACAACCTTCGACGGGCCGGTACCAGAGGTACCGGTCATCAACTTGGCTGATGTGGACAAAGACCAAGTCTTATGTAAAATTGCTGAAGCGAGCAAAGAATGGGGCATTTTTCAGGTGGTGAATCATGGAATTCCAACAGAGGTGATAAAGGAATTGCAGAGGGTTGGTAAGGAGTTCTTTGATTTGCCTCTGGAAGAGAAGGAAAAGATCGTGATGGTGCCGGGACATTTTGAGGGGTTTGGTTCGACGCTGCAGAAGGACTTGGGAGGGAAGAAGAACTGGTGTGATTTCTTGTTTCATAATGTTTGGCCATTGGATCAGGTTGATCATCGCTTCTGGCCGCAAAATCCGCCTAATTATAGGTTTGACTGATTTCCCTATTTTTTATTTCCTTTTTTCTCTAGGCTGCTTGGTGCTATATTAGGATGATCAATTTTGATTGATTTATTTATTTCGCTGGAATGGCTTTTTTTAGCAAGATCTAAATTTTGTAGTTTTCTTGGCTGACGACGTCTATTAATTGTTATATATGTATTTTAATTAAATTTACAAATATTTGGTACAACAGGAAAGTGAACGAGGAGTACACCAAGTACATGGTACCATTGGTGGATCAAATCTTCGAGTACCTCTCGACCGGATTAGGTCTAGACAAGAAGGTTCTGAAAGGGGTGTCAGGCGGAAACGACTTGAAATTGTTGATGAAAATCAATTTCTATCCGCCCTGTCCTCGTCCCGACTTAACCTTAGGTGTTGCACCGCACACTGACATGTCAACATTAACTCTACTCGTGCCGAATGAAGTACAAGGACTACAAGTCTTTAAGGACAACCACTGGTTCGATGCCAAATACGTGCCTAATGCCATAATTGTCCACATTGGCGATCAAATTGAGGTAATTTATTTAAGGGAAAACTCACTTATGGAAAATTTATTGCGATACTTATTAAGTCTACATTTGAATAGATTTTAAGCAATGGGAAGTATAAGAGCGTGTTGCACAGGACTACAGTGAACAAGGACAAGACCCGCATGTCGTGGCCCGTGTTTTGTGAGCCACCAGGAGGATGTGTTATTGGTCCTCTGCCCCAACTTGTTAGTGAAGAAAAGCCAGCCAAGTTTAAAACTAAGAAGTACAAGGACTATCAATTTTGCAAGATTAACAAGCTTCCCCAGTAAAAACATGTTAATTTTTTTGTATGTTAAAATTAAATAAGAGGGAATAATGAAAAGTGCTAGGGTTAACATAAAGTGAAGCATAGAGTGCAGTCGAAACTTGGTTCGGTCAGGGACTCATGATGGTGTTGTTTGAACTTGCTTTGCGTTTTTTATTTGTTAATAAAACAAACAATTGGACCTATAACATACTTTGCTAAGGCCGTGGTGACATCCACTTTGATAACTGTCCATAATATATCGGCCTAAATTACATCAGTGGGCTGAAATCCAGACCGGGCCGTTAATGCGAATATTACTGGCCTATCAAAATAGACGAATTATTGGATGTCCTGATCAGATTCCGGCTTATAATTAATACCATAATTTCTGAATTATCTTTTTTGAATTCATGCCCGTAGGCCCCAACCCAACCCCCTATTCTATGAAGTGACAGAATTTATGACTCTCCACTAGATTAAACTAGTGGAGGCACTAGACTAGACCAGTGGACTATTTTAATGATTGTTATTTACAGGCCCGACACTTTTTACAATGGTTTGTCCGCACAATTTAATACTTCTAATGTCAATTTAATACTTCCAATTTGTAGATAAGCATTTTTTTTTTAATTTAATTCATTGAGTTGAGAAATTTTATTAGATTTGTACAATATTATGTTTGTCGGGAATTAAAATCATGAATTTTTTATATACATATAAATATTTTAATTAACTGAACTACAAGTCATTTGTTATAAACAAACATACTTAATAACATAGATGCAAAATTTCTTTTACCAGCTTCAGCTGGGAACCTCGATTGCTGGATAAGGATAAGGTCTATTTGCAATACTACTGCTGCGGGAAAGAGCTGCTAGTCGCTATTTAGTGAAAATATAATAAGAAAGTAACGCATGTGTGCGTGAAAATAGTGCAACGTCTGGAAAGTGAGAAGGTGTAATCTAAAGTATCTATTTAATTAAAATTAGATCCAGTATCAAGTTCTTAAATCACCTTTATGGTTGCTAGCCCCTTTTGAGCAAGGGTTGGGAAGCCATGGTTGCAGGAAGCGAATATGTGAGCATCAGGAAGCTATGGTTGCAGGAAGGTATGAAAAACTCTATAAATTTATAATAAAAGATATTTGATGAAATCACAGGAAGCTATAAATATAATATTATGAAATATGAATATAATATTGTTATTTTTAAATCTAGACGTTGAATGAAAGTATTTTGTGAAGCCAATATGAAATTATGAGAAAATTATATTAATTATGTTAATTATAATAATTTCATAATATTTCAACTATCTAAAAGAACTGTACCAATATAAACATGGTAGTATATTCCATTTTCTCTATTATTCTCTGTGTTGATAAATTAATCTCTTAAATTGTGTCCATATTTTTTTCAAAGGCCAAATTTTCTTTTCAATGAAAAGAAAATATTACTAACTCTACCAACCCAATATCATCCGAATTTTCTTTCTAATCTAATTACTAATTATGCCACTCAATTGATAGCCCAATTTCTTTTTAACTAATTGACTAACTAATTAAGGCTTTTCAACAAAGTAAATTAAGTTTATTAAAAAAAATTAAGCATAATTAATCAAATAATTCAATTATACAATATACATCTCAAACATACCAGTTCTCACACCAATTACCAATTGGATTAAGAATGAAGTGTATAAAAAAAAAAAAAAAAGGAGAAAGAAACAAAAATTGGCAGGGAGACTAGCGTGAGTGGGCCCCAACAATACTATTTAATTTAATTCCCTCTATTCCTTGCAAAAATGACCTCGGAGGTCAGTTTTAAAAAGCTAGCAAAATGGATGAGTTTCTCTCCATTCCGTGGGTTTGGGCCTCTAAAACTATGGGTTTGATTTTGTCACCGAACATCAGTTTTTCAAACCCAAAACTGATGTTCAAAACTGCACTGCCGAACAGGCCCTAATACTCAGTGATAGGTTACGGATCAACAATGTTTTCTAATTGATAATTATATAATTTGAGTTTCTAATGCTTTTGCTTTAGCAGATGACTTATAGTGTAGTGGGTATAGCATATTCTATGTATAACAAGAAATATTTAGCAAAATTTCTTAATCTATTAAATATGAGTTGAATCTAATAAAGTAATGTTTTTGTTCCAACCGATATTAGAAGAATTCTAAGGTGGGAGCGGATCATACCCAAACGCAAGAGGGCAAAAATTCTTCCCAAGCAGCTCTCCTATCGTTAGATTACAAAGTCATGGTAATCATGATATCTAATTCTAACGGGAGTTAACCTCAACGGAGACCCTTCTCTTCCCTGTCTGGTCATTGCCTGTTTTACAAAGAAATTCAGGAAACAATTTTCGGAAGAAAATGGCAGAAATCTCCCTTCCTCTTATCTCTGTTCTCATCTCTCTTGCACCTCTCTACCGCTCTTCATCTACCTCCGATTCTCGTCTCTCTCCCCACCATGGCTTTTTCTCTATTCAGACTAGGCTTCCCCTCCAATGAAGGCCAACTATCACTTCTATCATATTTTACAAAAAGTAGATTTCATGTTGTTTTGATCTAATTATGTCTTCTTTTTGTGTATTAGTTAATTATTTATCAGTCTGAAGAAAAAGATGCAAAGCAAAAGAAATTAAACTCTAGATAAAGACCATTAAATTTAATTGGGAGAAAAAGATTAGCAGTTTTTTAATTTATTGAAAACTCAAGAGAAGTTGTTTCTAAATGCAAGATCAATGTCTATTTCAGTTGATAGAATGCAAAATTAGTATCAGATTTATTTTTTCATTTCAGTTTTTTGATTAATTTATTTTTTCTCATTTCAATGTAGTTGATTCCCTGCATGAAAAATTTAAGTTTTTTTTTTCTCATTTCAAAAGTCGATTGAGTCGGTATGAATTCAGCACCAATGAAGAAGTCAGCCAAATGTTCTCTCTTCATCTCTCAACTCTATCTCCCCTAACATCACTAATCACAATTCAATTTCAAGTTGATTGCAACTGAATGCATCGGTATGAGTTCAATATCAATGAAGAAAGCAGCCACATTTTGGTTTTATATCATCATTTGATCTAAATAAATTTTATATAGAAATATTAATAGCTTGTTACAATATCTCAAAAAAAATTTAAGCACTACAAAATATCAACAAACAATAATATATTTGACTGACCAAACGTTTACTAGTCAAAATATAAGTTGAATTAAGATTAATATGGGTTGAGAAATGAGTTAATGAAGGTAAATAAAGAGAATAGAGAGAGAAGAAGAGGAAGGAAGACTAAGTGGGCAGATATTGATTTTTAGGAATATATCCCTCCAAGAAATGTTTCTAATTTCTTTCCAAAACAATCATGGAATTTCTTTCTAAATTGGACCAAGGGATTAAAGGACAAAGCTAGGGTTGACGGATGGGATGAAGCTAGGGTTTAACTGGTCCGTTAGAATTTGATATCATGATTATAATGACTTTGTAATCCAACGGTAGGAGAATTGCTTGGGCAGAATTTTTGTCCCCGCACAGTTGACAGTTGGGCATGATCCGCTCCCTTCTAAGGTGGACTCTGTGAGAAGAAAAAATAGAGGGCAAATAGGCTAGTTCAGCAACTAAGAGCTCTTTTATCTTTGTGTATTTTTTTGTTTTTGTTTTGAAGGAATCTTTGTGTATTGTTAACTTTCAATCAACTTTATTTAGCATTTTTAGACTTTCTTTTTTTCAAATAGCATTAGTTTGAAAAATAATTCAATAAATAACATCATTTTGAAAATAATTAAAAAGCAAACATTTTGTCAGGTTTTCAGACAAAACAAAAACTATTCCGTCAAGGATCCTGACGGAACATAATATATTTTTTAATTTTCTTAGGTTAACTTTCAATCAACTTTAATTTTTTCAACTAAGAGACAGTAATTTTTAATCTAACTAAGGCATTTTTAAAGTTGTTAATGGCCAAAAACATAAAAGTTTACCAGAAGTGCTAGTTTTATAAATATTTTCAAACCAATACTATTTTCTTAATTATTTTTTAATATAGTGCTAGGTGAAAAAAAAAAGTCCATTTTCTATGAGAAGTTTTGTATCTATTATTCTTTTGAATCTTCGATAACCTACAAGACAAGAATATTACTTAGGTTGCTCTAGTAACATAAGTTCTATCAAGGATAAATCCAAACTACATACTCATCCACAAACTATTTCATATTCTTTTTCAACAATTTCTGAGTCCTACATAATTTATATTAGAAGAAAAATGTTCAAAATTATATGGATAAGTACTTGGGTGAGTAGCTTCGTTCATTTATTAATGAATATTTCTTCTTATTAATATTTTTATTTCTCTTGCATCTAGTTTTGGGCCCAATGTATTGAGTATATACCGGCTTGGTGCTCAATCATGACTTCGAGGGACCAGAGCATTTAAAATTTTGGGGCCCAAATTTCTTCTCCGGCATCCATAAATAACCGTGTTCTCTTCTCCTCGAGAATGCACCGAAAAATAGTAAGCTTCTTAAAATGGGTCACTTGTTCTCTCATTCGGCTTTCTTAATAGTAAGCTTGTATTTTTTTTATTTTTTTTTTCATTTTTTTGAAGTAGAAGATTGTCTAGTGGAATTATTTTTGTGATCGAGAATGCATGATCATTGAGGAGTGCATATTTATTTATATATACTCATTTTGTATCACTGGTGGACTTGTATAGGAACCGGGGAATATCATGCCTCTCCCTCCAAGATTATTAACCATGTTCAATGACATTGGTTATTTTTTAGTAAAATAATATGAAGAATTAACACTATATATTTTGACAGCTTTTGGTAGTAACAATCAGCCATGCAGCAGAGTTAACGAGCCTAGAATATTGGAACTCTGTTTTGCCCAAAACCCCGATGCCAAATGCCATCGCTGGACTACTCCCCTCATCAGGTCACTCTCCCCTCTCTCATAAGTCATAAACAATAAGATATGAACGCGTGGTAGCTATATATAGGCCATATAATTATAAATCTTAGGATACAATTCATGTAATTAATTACATAGAAAACATGTAATTAATTATAGATATAAATCATTCTTTTTCATATTAAATGAAATGTAAAATACAACTAACTTTTTATGTTTGATATAATGGTTCTTGGCACAGGAATTAATCCAAATTTTGGGAAACGCCCCCAAATTGAGGCTTTTAGTTGCAGTATTACGTTCTCATACGGCTATCAATGTCATGGGCCTGCACTCCATTCTGATGCAAATGTAGCTACATTTTTCTTGGAAAAAGACCTGCATCCCGGAAAGAAAATGACTTTACATTTCGCCAAAACTATACCTGATGCCTCTAATTTCATACCCCGTTCAGAAGCTAATAAGCTCCCTTTCTCTTCTTCCAAGTTCCCTGAAATCCTTGACCATTTCAAACTCGCGAAAGACTCTCCCCAAGCTAATGAGATCAAACAAACACTCCAAGTTTGCGAACAACCGGCCATTAGCGGAGAGAAGAAGTATTGCGCAACATCACTGGAATCCATGATGGATTTCACGACATCTAGTCTCAAACACATAATCTTCATGCAGTGTCAACCAATGTAAATTCCCCAAATGCACCAAAACAAGATTACACGATAATCAAATCAAAATTAACGTCACAAAACGAGCTAGTTGCATGTCACGTGGAGGCATATGCATATCCCGTATTCTATTGCCACATGACTACGCCTACCAAGTCGTATAAGGTCAACTTGGTAGGGAAAGACGGAGGCAGAGTGGATGCAACTGCGGTGTGCCACATGGACACCTCTTATTGGAACCCAAAGCACTTGGCATTCCAAATGTTGAAGGTACAGCCCGGTGCCGTACCGATATGTCATTTCATCCCGCAAGATAGCGTTGTATGGATCCGTGCCATGTAGACCATGGTAATTATGAACGTATGAATGTTAAGATTATGGTGTATTATATGGATAATGCGTGATATATGTTTTTCCTTTAAAAAATATATCAGTACTGGATTTGATCCTACTTATGTTTGTGCCACTTTCATATTTAAAATATATCTTAATTATATACCGCTCTGTATGTGCTTATGATATTGTTCGTATGATGAAAATATTATATACATAGTACATATATGATGGGTGTTTATTAGTGTTTATATTTTGCTGTATTTTTTAGTTTTAGTTTCTGTGATTCCCTGCATACTAGTACTGCATTACAAAATGATTGAACATTACCTGCAAGGCTGCAACTATTTGTAATATAGAAGCATCGTAGGCAATTTGTCCACAGACTTCATCAAATTATTTCTGCTGCAAGACTGATTAAGCTGATTTATGTCATGTTTTTGTATTAACTCGCTATAATATGAATTGCTTGATATTTCGTTCATCTTTTTTATTATGAAATAATTGATCACCATGTCTTGGGCCCTCGATTATTTCGTCATTTCTCGCTGCACCAAGCCCGTGTAATATTTGACCCGGGCTTGATAATGTTGGGTCGGACTTGACAATCAATAACTGGGCGAATTTGATTATATTTGGGCTGGCATCTGCACGTTTATTATTATTATTATTATTATTATTATTATTATTATTATTATTATTATTATTATTATTATTATTATTATTATTATTATTATTATTATTATTATTATTATTATTATTATTTTATTTTATTTTATTTTTTTTCTTGTTGGTAGCTCATTTGTCGTCTTAAGAGTTAGGACATTTCATTGATTAAATTACCCTAATTACTGCTTGTCGTTTTGCTTTTAGTTGGTGCAATATATTAAAGCTCATGGTTTGCATGTGCATTTTTTAACGACCAGCGTGCTTATTAAGCTGATCAGTGATCACTAATCATTGCTGTTCTTCGTGTTTTAAAAGACAACCTTACATCTTGATCAGAAAAGCACCAACTGGCCTATAATTCAAGTTGATTTACTTGCCTGGAACCATGAAGGTGGAGTCTGTGCAATCAATAGCATCTGCTAGCAAAAACCTAGGCACGATCCCAACCGAATTCATCCGGTCAGAGCAAGAGCAACCTCAGATCACAACCTTTGATGGGCCGGTACCAGAAGTACCTGTCATCAACTTGGCCGACGTGGATAAAAACCAAGTCTTACGTGAAATTGTTGAAGCGAGTGAAGAGTGGGGTATTTTCCAAGTGGTGAATCATGGAATTCCAAGTGAGATGATCAAGGAACTACAGAGGGTTGGGAAAGAGTTTTTTGAGTTGCCTCAGGAAGAGAAGGAGAAAATTGCGATGGTGCCGGGGAGGTTAGAGGGATATGGTACGAATTTGATGAAGAACGGAGCCAAGAGTTGGGTCGATTTCCTGCTCCATGTTGTCTGGCCATTAGAGCAAGTTAACTATTCTTTCTGGCCGCAAAATCCACCTAATTATAGGTTTGATCTTTTAATTTAAATATATGGTGAAATAAAATTGCTTTTATTGCGAAAATAAAAAAAATGTCTTTTGGTACTATAGGAAAGTGAATGAGGAGTACACCAAATATATGGTGCCTTTAGTGGATGAAATCTTCGAGTACCTCTCCATCGGATTAGGTATAGACAACAATCTTCTAAAGGAGGCATCGGGCGGAGACGACTTAAAATTGTTGCTCAAAATCAACTTTTACCCGCCCTGCCCTCGTCCTGATTTAACCTTAGCGTTGGATTCCACACTGATGTATCAACAATAACACTACTCGTCCCAAATGAAGTCGAAGGGCTACAAGTCCTTAAAGACGATGATTGGTTCAATGTGAGATATGTGCCTAATGCAATGATTATCCATATTGGCGATCAAATTAAGGTTAATTTGTACCAAAATATTACCCTAATTTATCCTAACCGGAAATGTTTTTTTTTTCCGTTGATACTACAATTTAAACATTTTTTTTAAAGACAAACTGATTCTCAAATCTAAATTAAATTGTATATGTAATAACTGATAAAAGTATTATAAGATCAAACAATTGTATTAAGCAATGGAAAGTACAAAAGTATACAGCACCGCTCCATGGTGAACAAGGACCGGGTCCGCATGTCATGGCCAGTATTTTGTGAGCCGCCAGAAGAACTTGTTATTGGCCCTCTGCCGCAACTTGTTAGCGAAGAAAATCCGGCCAAGTTTAAAACCAAGAAGTACAAAGACTATGTGTACTGCGTAGTCAACAAGCTTCCCCAATAAACTTATATTCAGAGTCCTGGATCTTCTTGTATGCAAGAAATTAAGAAGATAGTAATAATAAAGTGTGGTATGAACTAACTATTATGAAGATTGACTGTTGTTTGTTTATTTAATTTATTTTTTGTTTATGAAATAAACTGAGCATGGTTTGGCATATTCGCCCAATAAGGGCTTGGCCATTCGGTCCATATAACATAGTTGGGCTAAATATTTAGGACGGGTTTGGTAACATTGAACCGAGCTTCATACTTGTTACAAGTACATCCAATTTGTGTATGATAAGTTGATAACCTATTATAAATTTAATTTAATTTAATGGAACAAGGACTTATTCTTATATTTATCAATTAATTTAATCATTCAAAAAACTTAATAATAATCTATTGACTTCTGTAGTCTTTGTTTATTAAACGTGGCTTCCAATATCTGGTCAAGCCGATCAAACGAGATCAATTAAAACTAGAAAAAACATGAAAAGCCCAAGCAATCTCCAATCTCCCCTATCCTATCTAGAAAAAACATCAAAAGCCCTACAAGTAATCTCCAATCCCCCCCTATCTCCAAATTTAAAATACTCGATCATTCAAAAAATCAAACTTCAAAATCAATTCTAATTAAAAACTATGAATGTGGAGTCGGTGCAATCCGTAGCGTCTATGAGCAAGGCTCTAGACACAATCCCAGAAGATTTTATCCGGTCAGAAGAAGATCAACCTGGTCTAACAACATTTGACGGGCTGGTACCAGAGGTACCAGTGATCAACTTGGCTGACAAGGATAAAGACCGAGTCTTACATGAAATTGTTGTAGTGAGTAATGAGTGGGGTATTTTCCAAGTGGAGAATGATGGAATTCCAGAAGAGGTGATAAAGGAACTGCAGATAAATAGTTCTTTGATTCGCCTCAGGAAGAGAAGGAAAATATCGCAATGGTTCCACGAAAGGACACTATGAAGGGTATGGTACGAAGCTTCAGAAGGATTTGGTAGGGAAGAAGAATTGGGGCGATTTCTTGTTCCATGATATCTGGCCGTTGGATCAGGTTGATCATCGCTTTTGGCCGGAAAATCCACCCAAAGGTTTGTTTGATCTCTTACTTTTGGATCATAGTGAATTAATGGAGGATTTTCACTTTTTTTTTTTTGCTCCTTCAATACCAGGTTGTGCTCGGTAGTTGAAAGAAAAAAAAAATAGTTTATAAAATCAAATATTTTTAAAGTTTTATACTTTCCTGAAACAGAAAATATATTTCTTTTCTGATACAATAAGAAGCTGAATGAAAAATACACCAAATATATGATGCCTTTGGTGGATCAAATCTTTGAGTATCTCTCTCAATTGGGTTAGGTCTAGAAAGGAAAATTCTCAAGGTGGCATGAGGCGGAGACGACCTAAGATTGCTGCTCAAAATCAACTTTTATCCTCCTTGCCCCCGTCCGGATTTAGCCTTGGGTGTTGGACCCCACACTGACATGTCGGCATTAACGTTACTCATTCCAAATGAAGTACAAGGGTTACAAATCTTCAAGGATGGCCATTGGTTTGAAACCAAGTATGTGCCCAATGCAATGATCATCAACATTGGCGATCAAATTGAGGTTATTTTTCAGAAAAAAAATATTTCCTTACAAAATTTATTGAATTATTTTTATCCCAACAAGGAAGCTTTGATCTATATTTGACCAGATTCCAAGTAATGGGAAGTACAAGAGCGTGTTGCACCGGACCACATGTTAAGGATATGGGAATCGTGTGTATTAATGGCAGATGAATCTCGGGGATCTGTGTATTAAGGGTAGATAAATCTTGGGTGATTATATTAGAGCCGTTGGACGATTCAAAAAAAAAAAAAAATTAGAGCCATTGGGTGGGTCTCTATATGGCCTTAATTAGAAAAATAATTAATGTGGTGATTAATGGGGACAATTAGCCGTTAGGCGTAGTATTAGTAGGTGGTAGTAGAGCTTATAAATATGTCATCCATGTAAATGTGCAGTATAATGATATTCCATTAATTCGTGAAATTATATTTATTTCTCTTCTCCAATATTAAATTCTACACCACAGTTTACAAGGACAAGTACCGCATGTCATGGTCTGTGTTTTGCGAGCCACTGGACGAGTTTGTTATAGGCCCTCTGCCGCAACTTCTTAATGAAGAAAATCCGGCCAGGTTTAAGACCAAAAAGTACAAAGACTACCAATATTGCAAGGTTAACAGGCTTCCCCAGTAAGAACTAAATAAGAGGCATTATACTAAGAGGCATTATACTCTTTATCGTGCTGCGGTTGTTGTTTGGTCATGTTGTATGGTATTTTTGTAGCAAGAAATGTAATGGTTACATAAACAATACTGAGGTTGTCATAAAATAAAAACAAAAGTTAATTCTGGATTGCGTTAACTATTTGCTGTTGTAAGGCTTCATTCATTTTTTTGTTTACTTTTTATTTATGAAATAATTGAACATAGTATGTATCGTTGCTTATTAGGTCTGAGCCAAGTCCCTGAAACATATTTGAGCGGGCTTGTGAAATTTTAGCGGGCTTGATAAATGTCGGCCTGGTCTTAAAAATAAATAAATACGTAGTTGGGCTTGATTTTATATTGATGCGGTCCAGGCGGCCGTCTAGGCGGGAGCAAAACGCCTAGAAATTGTGCAAGTCGGCAGTCTGTGCATTTTGTCCGCGCAGAAACCGCCCAGCGACCGTCTAGACCCGCCCAGCGCCGCCCAGACCGCTTAGAGCGGCCCATTTTATTTTTTTCTTTCTCGACCCGGCCCGGCCCACCTTTCTTTTTTTTTATTCTTTTTCTTTTCCTTTTTGGCCTGGCCCAATTTTTCCTTTCTTCTTTTTTTCCCCCTTTTCCTTCTTTCTTCTTTCTTCCGCCAGTCACCTTTCTGTTCTTCCCTCCTCTCTCTGTCAAGAAAAACACCGGCCGCCACCGCCAGTCACCTCCAGCGCCGCCGCCGCCGCCGCTGCCGCCGTCAGTCGCCTCCAGCCCCTCCGCCAGTCACCTCCAGTCGTCGGCCCTCATCTCCACTCCATCCGCTACCTTCAAAAATTGTATATAATATATAAAAATACTAAAAAATATAAATTCGCCTAGGTCCGATTAATCTCCGTTAATCCCCGATTAATCCTCGATGGTCCCGACCGCCCGACTAGCGCCTAGCGCATTCTGTAACATTGATATTAATACAATACCAGTTCAACTTCAAACTTCAAACATACAGAATCCTGTTCAAAAAGTCAGTTTTCAAGATTTGTATTTTATCAATTTGGTCAGTTTATTTTATATCAAAATAATTAATTGTTTTTTTTTTCTTTTATAAATGCAGTTATTATAGGAAACTTATGAAGAGTTTCGGATTTGCATATGGATTTGGGTTAGGATTAGGATTAGGATTGTGTATATGGAACTTAAATATGTATATGATAATTGGAAATGAAATTGGAGTGGGGAAAAGTATGAATGAATGAATTTTCTTTTTGAACTTGACTGTACATATATGACAATCATTATTCTTATGTAATGGATGTGATTGTTAAGTATGTGTTGTATGATATGTAATAGTTGCTAAGGGTACAATTCTACAAAAGTGCAAATACAAAAAGAAAAACTAAAATCATGATAAAAAAGAAACAGATTCTACTAAAAGGAGAATTTCAACAACAAACTTAATATTCCAGCAATAAACTCCATCAGTCCTGAGCAACAAAATAAATTCACTACCACCAAAATCTACTAGATTCCCTCTCTAAATCTTGATGAACTTGCCATATTGCTCGGTTGTCCATTCCAAACATAACTATTCGAGTCAGTTAGCGAAAAAGGAATGCTTCCAAATTGGGACATCATGTTTGGCCATGTATGCTCCATCTCCATGTAACTCGAGCTCCCAAACTGTTTCATGCAAAAAAAAGATATAAATATATATATCAAACATAATATACATTGAAAACAAAAAGTTATGTAAAAATCTTACATTTATATTAGCATAGTTCATCCCAAATACTTGATTATTTGCATCCATCTCAACATCCTAATATTGGAACATAAAAGTTAATTAACAATAATTATAATTAAATATATAATATGAAATAATAGTAAATATTGTTATACCTTTTTTTCTTCTTTATTCTTTGTGATAACAAATTACTGCCTTCCATTGGATGAGCCCTAAAACTCTCTGACATAAATTTTGATGTCAAAAAAACAGAACAAAAGATAAAAGAAATAGAAATATTGACTTTGAATCAGGTTTTAAATTTTATGACAAATTGAAAACTGAAGGAAAAAAAGAAAAAGAAGATATCGCATATCTACGTACCTTTTGAAACAAAGAAAACGTCGGTCGGAGGTGAAAAGGATCTTGCAGGTCGGAGGTAAAAAAGATCTTGCAATTTGGTGTATTCCGGCAACGGCGAGACGGAGCTACGATCGGTGATTTGGGAAAGGCATGATTTTGAGGAAGCTACAGTGGCACTAACGCGAATTTTGTGAATTTTTTTGCAAAATAGCACTTTTTTGAAGAATAATTAATCAGATGGTATTTTTTTCGAAATATTTCAGCAGATAGCACTTCCGCCAGACCCTCTAGCGAAACTGAAGTAGTTCCGCCAGAGGGTCTGGCGAAAATAGTCATTTTTTTTTGTTGATCTCAACCATTTAGCACTCATAAACGCGCTTATTTAAGAAAAAAAAGTTAGTTTCGCCATAGGGTATGGCAGAACTAGGTAAAATTTATTTTTTCAGATTAAACTCTTAATTTAGAAGGCCAATTAGCTCAAAAAATTACGAATTCAGCAGTTCCGCCAGAACTCTGGCGGAACTAGCTATTTTATATTTTTTTGCCTCTAAACAGCCATGAAAATTCAGCAAAAAACAGACAGCAAGATTTGTATCTGGATTGATTATCACGTCTTTGGATGTAACGCCTGTTTCTTGATCCGTCGAGGCGGGAACAGTTTCAGTAAGGGAGAGACGAACAACACGGCCACTTTTGTATTGACGCAATATATTGCCAAACTGAAATATGATTTCTGTGTCTGGATCCATTGATGAATGAAGATGGATGAATTATTAAGATGAAGCTCAAGCGCTGCTCAGTCCAAAGATATAAAGTGAGAGATTTCCTGTTGTTTGGTTGTTGTTTGGTCGGTTGTCAATTGTCATTTCTAATTGAGCTACCACTTGCTAAATGAGTGATTAATTCCGTCTTATTTTGATTTGTTTTGAACAACCGACCAGAAAAAGGAAACTTCCATCAATTAATTCTTGATGTTGCATTCTAAGATATTTTGATCTCCTTAGATTTGGGCTCTAATTGCGGATTAAATGGGCCAATGAAAACAAAAGAATGAAAATTACAAATAAATTTCAAACAAACTTAAAGTTAAAAACACTCATATGATTAAGAATTAAGCTAAACATAATTATATTATTATTTAATACAACATATAACGCTTAAATTGTCTTGTTAAGAAAAGCAGTAGTGTGTTTTTTAAGATCAATGGCCTTCTCACAATCCGGCTTCCAAAGATGAAACGCATGGCCTTCTCCTTTCGACTCATGCAGTTCTAATTCCCCTTTCCACAATGGTGTGGACAATATTCATATTCAGTGGATATCCAACCTGAATAGAACGGGTAATACCCAATTTCCATACCCACGGGTATAGATATAGATAAACAGAAAAATCCAGTGTCGGATATGGTATTGCTATATCCAGCCCATGGGTATATCCATAACCGTACCCGATGGATATCCGTGAGTATATTACATATATAGCATATAATCTTAACTAATATTTTTTTATCTTTTAATGATATTTTTATTATTTTGTTACCTTTTATAAGAAATTCTTTATTCGCTTACAATTTAGTTCATACCAAATTATTTATCACCTTGTAATGAATGATCTATATATATTTATATTTAGGTCAGACAAACAAATGTTTATAAATTTTGTTAAATAATTTTATTTTATGAATTATTTATGAATTTGGCTAGTTGAGTTTGGTGTTTAATGGATTTAGTTGTTTTATGGATTTTATTACATTGCTTGTTTATTAATTTGATTATTTGTGAAAATATTGCGGGTACGGTTTTCCTCATATCCATAGTTATATCTATGGGTACGGAAATAGGGATGAAGTAATACCCGAAGCAGAATCTGAATATGAGTATGGATATATCCATTTATAAATGGGGCGGATATGAAAATGTTATATCCATGCTGGACCCGCACCATTTGTAGCCAAATTTCCACCCACTTTCCTTCAACTTGAGATTGTACCAAAACCCTAACCGATCCTCATCTGATACACACACCATCACTCTTTTACATCTCAAACTCTTTATATCAGGCGCTTCTTCCACAAATGGATTCGCCAATGGATCGTCCAGTCCGGTCGTGTCTAGTTTCATAACCTTCCATGTCTTCTCAAGCATATTTTTAAACTCTTCACTTATTCTTTCCGATTTGAAGGCTTCAGTTCCCATGAAGAACGGATGGATCAGCATTAAACCTTCCATCGTCACTTCAGGTTCCAGATCTTCATTTCCAGCACGGATGGCCATGTTATGTGCTATATTTCCTCCTGCACTGCATCCTGCTATGAAAATCCGTCCGAAATCGCCGTGATTTGTCAGCCATGGTTCAGATCCGCCATTGGAGTGAGATAAAACCCATTTCAGAGCGATCCATGAGTCTTCATAAGGAACAGGGAACAGGTTTTCTGGCGCATCTTTGTAAGACTACTTAGCTTTCGACAAGTTACGCAAAATATCAGTCATGTATCATTAGCTGTCCATTATATTATGTCTGAGATCCATATATAACAGCGCCTCTAGGTTGGAGAAACATGATACCGCCAGCGCATGTTACAATTTGGAATATGAAATTGAAAGGTGATGAAGATTAGTCAAATTTTGACTTTAAAGGAACATGATAGATATCCAGCATTCCAGCTCATGACTTTGGAATGAAATTAAATGCATATGAAATTTAGTCCCATTTTGATTATTGTGAATTTACTTAAATAGTCAAAAAATTATCACTAATATAATTTAGTTTGAGTATTTTGAACTAATTGTTAGACTGAGGTAGTTATTTTGGGTTAAAAAAACATTCAACCATAAGATGATATATAATCCCTACCCTTAATTATAAAATGGGTACACTGACTTATAATTTTGTTTTGAAATAAGTCCATTTGACTAATAATTTATTTAATTTAATGACAATGAGTGATTTTTAGGATAACTAGAGAGCAATTCATCAACTAATGTAATCAAACGAAACCTCCATAATCTGCCGTGTTCTATCGTCTTTATTTAAACTTGGCAATTGGCATCCATAATTGATCAATCACCAATTAAAACTAGAGACCGCAATAAAAAGCCTTACAATTAATATCTCATCACCCTTAGATTATCCCCATTACTTAATCAAAATCCTCCGTCATTCCGAAAAACAAAATTTAACAACGCAAAAAGCAATGAAGGTGGAGTCGGTGCAATGCATAGCGTCCATGCACAAGAATCAAGACACAATCCCAGCCGAGTTCATCCGATCAGAAGAAGACCAACCCGGTATAACAACAGTTGCTGGACCGTCACCAAAGGTTCCGGTGATCAACTTGGCTGACATGGATGAAGACCGAGTCTTACACGGTATTGTTGAAGCGAGCAAAGAGTGGGGCATTTTTCAGGTGGTGAATCATGGAATTCCAGCGGAGGTGATAAAGGAATTGCAGAGGGTTGGTAAGGAGTTCTTTGATTTGCCACAGGAAGAGAAGGAAAAGATTGCAATGGTTCCGGGACACTTTGAGGGGTACGGCACGAAGATTCAGAAGGACTTCATAGGGAAGAAGAACTGGGGTGATTTCTTATTCCATGGTATCTGGCCGTTGGATCAGGTTGATCATCTCTTTTGGCCGAAAAATCCACCCGATTATAGGTTTGTTTGATCTTTTGCAGTGAATTGACCATCTTTTACTTTTTTTTTTCTTCTGCTATGTATATTTTTCTCAAACGAAATCTTTTTTTTTTGGTGCAATAGGAAAGTGAACGAGGACTATACCAAATATATGGTATCTTTGGTGAATCAAATATTCGAGTACCTCTCGATCGGATTAGGTCTAGACAAGAAACTTCTGAAGGAAGCATCAGGGGAAAACGACTTGAAATTGTTGCTCAGAATAAATTTTTATCCTCCTTGTCCTCAACCCGATTTGACCCTAGGCGTTGGACCCCACACTGACATGTCGGCATTAACATTACTCGTTCCGAATGAAATACAAGGGTTACAAATCTTTAGGGACGGCCATTGGTTTGATACAGAGTATGTGCCGGATGCAATGATCGTTAACATTGGCGATCAGCTCGAGGTAATTTTTCAGAAAGTGTTACCTTCAAATGTTATTAAAAAAAATTTATCGAACTTTTGGTTCTTTATTGGAACAGATTTTAAGCAATGGAAAGTACAAGAGTGTGTTGCATCGGACCACGGTTTACAAGGACAGGACTCGCATGTCATGGCCCGTGTTTTGCGAACCGCCAGCTGAATTTGTTATTGGTACTCTGCCGCAACTTGTCAATGAAGAAAATCCTGCAAAGTTTAAAACCAAGAAATACAAAAACTACCAGTATTGCAAGATTTACAGGCTTCCCCAGTAAAAAAATTGTTCAAGAACCCTTTGTCTTCTTGTATTTAAGAAATAAAATAACAATAATGAAAAGGGAGTGTTGAAAAAAATAGCAATAAGAGATTAGATTTCATTCAACATTGCTGCGATATATCTGAAAATTAAGCCATTTTGATGTACTTCAGGTTTATTTATTTTCATATTAATAAGTTTGTAAAGAATATTGTCAGTGAACAAAATATTTATGTTCTTCATCTTCACCTCATAAGGGCCTTGCCAAGTCCATGCAAGATATTTGGTCTATTAATATTTCCGCTGTTTTTACAACACTGGGCTAGGCTTCCACACTTGGTAATCAATACTTACAAACCTCGGTTATATATTGGGCCAATACTAAATGAAATTTGATAAGTTTGTACATTAAATGCACCACCGACCGCCTTCCTTCATGGCTATAAATACTCTTCCACCTCCACGAACTTCTCGTCTTGACTCATCACTCCAAATGGAATTCATTGACTTTCCAAACAAATATTCTGACACTCAAATGGATAATCTTCTCAACACAATTCTACAAATGGAGTCCAATTCCATCACCTCTTCACCTTTGTCTCCCTCTTCTCATTCACCTCTCCATTACTCTCCGCCAACTACCACCTTTGCTCCACCAACAGCCACATCACCGGAGCAGATGAGAGAAATAATGTATTGCATGGCGGCCATGCAACCAATCAAGATTGATCCAGATGAACTGAGACCTCCGAAAAGAAGAAACGTCAGAATATCAAGTGAGCCACAGAGCGTGGCAGCCAGACTGAGGAGAGAGAGGATCGGTGAGAAGATGAGAATTCTTCAGAGAATGGTTCCTGGCGGCACGAAGATGGATACGGCATCTATGTTGGATGAAGCGATTCAGTACGTTAAGTTTTTGAAACGACAAGTTCAGACATTGGAACATAGTTCGGGTTCATTCACCTGTGGTGGGAATGTTGACCAGGCGCTTTATTTTCGGTGAAAATCTTATCTGGTGATTGTGTAATTAGTGGAGATAATGATTGTGATGTTATTCATGATTAGATGATTTATTTTAGATCTTTTTGTTCTTTTTGGTTGGAGGTGTTATTGTGCAAAGATTGTTATCTTTCTTAACATATTGTCAATTATTTGTGTTGCTCTATTAGTATTATTCATCTTCCTTGAGAAATAAGACATTCTAAATCAAGTAAATAATATTTCATTACATAAATTCTTCCCTCGATGGAAATTCCACGTGAGAATTTGAAAGTCATACAATCTGAGTGGCTAGCTAGGCGTCCCATTAGTGATGCATGCAGAAAAGTAACTTCATTCAGACAGTGGTTCAGTTATCATGTATACTGCATGCATGCATCTGACCAAACAAACCCCAAGTCTTAACTCAAAAATTAATACATCAAGCATTGGATCTCTTTTTCATATGTACAACTCAAATAAAAAAGGGAAGAACAAAAACAAATATATCTTGATCAGGATGCATGCGACGGGGTTGTTTTTGTTCAGAGACATCATGTGGAAATAAATGTGGCAAGGGACCATTTTTGCGACTCGATCAGGGCCCCCAAATCTTTGGTGCTTGATTGATGGACACGCGTCGATCTAAAGCTCTCCCTCTTGATGTTTACATATGACCACCCTTATCAAGTAATTCTTTGATTTTGTTCATCATTGCCCACTTGCCAACTGCCTATCTAACCTAGTTTCATCATATTAAACATACTCATTATTTGCCATTATTAAATTCCGCTCAAAGTTCTTAATATAAATATAGAAATATATCTACAAAATATAAACGCATGAATTATATAATCCATATGTATCTTTGAATTTTTTTGGAGTCTCCAGCAATCAAGTTATATACATTTCAGTATAAATGCATTGTCGTTGTCGAATAAAATACATTAGGCTGATTTCTACTTAATATTATGTAAAAGAAAGTAAGAGATAACAAAACAAAACAAAACAAAATCTATATTATTGTAATAATAAAAGAAAAGGAGATTAAGTAAAAAAAAAAAAAATTGGGCCCTCTATATACTGTATATCCCTTTCTGCTACGTAACCAGTACCAGTTACATCATTTGTGGGTTCCATTTCCATTGGGCCAACACGCAAATATTTGGGTTCAATGTATCAGATCACTTAAAATTATAGAAGGGACCAGATCGGACTGAGTCTAAGCTGTCGGAATCCGGATTTATTTTCAGTCACATGGCACTCCTGTTCATTTGCAATTCACAATATTTGTTTCAATTTATTAAAAACTCATATATTAGATATGAAATATGTTTAATTCTGCTGTGCGATTTTGAGTTCCTCTTCTTTTTTTTATATTGACACAATTCTTCATTTGTTTCCCTTTTAAGTCATGTAAACGCAAAAATATTATCTACAATCTAGACCCCATCTAACATACTGAAATCCTCCTATATACAATTCTTCAATTTTTCTCAAATCATGACAGTTGCATTTTGTATATTTTTTGTAATCAATTGTCTATGAAACGAGTCATGTGATAAGAATTTTGTTTTATTCTTTGGACCCGTTACAGATTTAATATAGTAGTTTTATCTAAAAAGTTGAACACATTTATCAAGTAAATAGATATGTCTAATGAACATTTATCAAGTAAATAGATATGTCTAATGAATATATTATACGTATAACGAGTCATCTTTCTTTACATAAATGACCAATTATAGAGAAAACATAATAAATTTTCCATTTTAAAACAGTGGGTCCCACTTAGTGAATAAAATTATATAAACACATCACATTTATGTGGCTCTTATTGTAACGAGTCATATTCAAAGTATAAAATGATCCCTTATATTTTAAATGGAGATTGAAAAAAGTTAAACATGATATCCAAAGCTCAGTTTCTCATATATTTTCGACATGTGTCATCATAGAGGATTCTATGTGGCCATTTTAGTATTGTATTATATAAAATGAATTTTCTTCATTACCTTAAATCAACCATTACAACTTTTACCGTACTAAAGCGTCAAGAAAATAGGTACGCATCTTTTATACAGAAAGAGCGCTTTAGGAAATTTGCAAATAACCCCTTGGCATGCTACACATCTCCAAATTATACACAATGATTAATTTATTATTTTTTATAGTAATTTTTAGTGAGTAATTTAAAAAAATATTATGTATTATTTTTCACATTTTTATACACAAAATATTAATAATATTATATTATATTAAATTACTAAACATTTTTTATTTTATATTGCAAAGTCATTCGATTAAAAAAATATTTTAAATTTCTTGACATGTTATTTTTCATAACATTTTTTCAAAAACATTTATTTAAACTATCCAAATTTAATTGAGATAAAAAATCTAACTAAACTAATTTATTATTTTTTCATAGTAATTTTTTGTATGTAATTTTTTTTAAAATATTATGTATTGTTTAAATTCACAAAATATTAATAATATTATATTACATTAAATTACTAAACATTTTTATTTTATATTGCGAAGGCATTTGATTTAAAAAATAATATTTTTATTTCAAATTTCATGACATATTATTTTTCGTAACATTTTTTCAAAAAATATTTATTTAAACCATCCAAATTTAATTGAGACAAAAAAAATACTAACTAAACTATAATATTTTTGCAAATTGTGTGCATATTGGGGATAAACATCACGCGGGGGAGTTGTTTGCAAATTTTGCATTTACTTTTAGAACCGAACACTCTCAAATCCAAAAATGACGCGGCGAGAATAAGTTTAGAATTTGATTTATTTTAGAATTTCACTTTTAAATATGCCTAGGCTCAATATTCCTGCACATGTGATTTTTTATGGGACAACCAGACAAGTCATTATTCAAGTATATTTTTATATTTCTAACCGACTCATTATATATCCTTCAATCATTATTAATGCAACAAAAATCTACCTTAAGAACATTTTACATTAAGATTTGATGATTTTTTGCTTTTAAAAAAAAATTATATATCAATAAAAAATTTATTTCAAGCAAAATATTATTTATATTCTTTTAATTAAAATTTTATTATACTACAATTCTCAACATTATTTTTAATTTAATTTTCAATCTTATAATTAGGAGAAAATATAAGTCACATTTCGATTTTTCAAAATTTATTACTAATAAAAAATAAAATAATATATTATAATATATTTTAAAAGTTTAATTACATAAATTATATTTTTCTGAAAAGTTATCTTACAAAATATACTTTTTCAAAGAAAAATTGAAAAGATATTATTATGAAAAATGTTAATAAAGAATAGTTTTTTCTCGGAAATATTACTAAAATAGGTATAAAAACAGCTTCTTAAGAAAAATGTCTTTGGAAATAATTTCTCATTTTTTCTAAAAGAGATGTTTCTCTTAAAAAATTGTGAAAATCATTTTTTATATTTCTTTTATTACATTTTATGCCATTTGGTATTACGTTAAAAGATTTTTACTTCCTATTCGTCCAATTAATTTGTTCTAGAATTGATGGTTTTTTCAAATCAAAATAATTGAATAAAAGAAAATAACAGCATATAAAATATAAAAATAAATTATAAAAAAATTATGTAAAACGAAAATAATTTTTTTTTAACACAAAATTATAATGTAACATGTAATATAAATAGTATCATAAAACATCATAAAAATAATACTACAAAATATGATGACAAAGGTATCATTTTATTTATTTATTATTTTAGATTGAATAGAAGATATATGAAACATATTAACAAATAAAATTTTAGTTCAAAAAAAATCAATGAAAAATAAACCATATTTATCATCCCAAACGGAGCCAGGGTGATTGCTAGTAAATCTAAATTTCTTGTAATCCTTTCTGAATGTCCTTTCTGCCCTTTATGAAATTGAGTTTGTAAGAAAGAGGTAACTTAGATATTTGTCCCTTTTTGGAAGTAGAGGTATCCAATGAAAAGGCAACAAGTTTTCTAAAAATTTAACAAAATGAAGAGAGTATTTACGAGAAATGACGTAAATGTTCTCGAGGGAGGGCAAGGTTTTCGGATGTCATGTGATGTGGGTCCGAATCTAATTTCTTATTTTTATTTTCAATATTCTCCATTTTTATTTGTCAAAAATATGAAAAGGGGCCTATTGTATGGACCATTAAACAAATGAAGCCCAATACAAATAAACTATTCAAGAAAGCCCTCATAGCTCTAGCTATATGTAATTGGGCCAACTAAAATCCCATTTCTCACACTGTAATGTTAGACAATGAAATAGGTAGAAGTTTTTTTTTTGAGAAAATTTGGAGGGGACTTATTGTTGGGTCTCGGACGTGCATGACGCAGCGGAAAACAAAAAATTTCGTCCAAAAACCCATTCCGAGAATCCGTGCGTATCGGTTAAATCAAAGAAATAAATCTTAAAGATACCTTTCGGATTACGCTTAATCCGTGACGCTCAAACCATGCGTGTTGTCCAAGCGCCTCTAAACCGGTTACCGTCCTAACCGATTTTCCGTCCGTCTAGTCCGTCTAGGTCGGATCATGCGGAAGCCATCTACCGCACATACAATCGGTCTCCACCAAAACTCTCAACAACCTGTTCTCATCTTCTTAGGCCGAATAGATCACAAGCGCCGAAAGTACGAACGCCTCTACCGGTATCCACACGAACAAACTTCTTAAAACGGGAAGAAGAACAATATATATGCTAGTAGCTTGTTCTTCTCTTGCACAAGAAAACTCTTTTTCTTCTTCTTATTTTGTCTCACAAAAGATGTATAATTCTCTCATATAATTGCACCCTTTCATTTTTCATATAAAAGGAAAGCACCCTTTAGTAATTTTGTCACACAAATGAGAAAGGATATTTTCTCTCTTTTTGTCTCACAAAAGAGAATGAGAAATAATGAGAGAGAGAATCATTTTGTACAATGAATTTGGAGCCCTCTATGTCCTTATATAGAGGTGAAGAGTCATGTCTATTCACACTAAAAGATGTGTATGACATCACTCATCATTATCCACATATCATCATCTAGACTCTTCTAGATTACATGATCTTGTGTGCTCATAGTCTTTATATACATATATATCACATCTTATCACATAAGATGACAATATCTTTTGTGTCATTATTATGCAACTCATCATATAAGTCGTTAGGATTTTCTGCACCCGTTTCAGTTTGTTCTTTGTGTGTGACCCTGTAGGTTCACTTAATGTTGGCAATAAACTTGACAGTCTATAAATCATGAGCGGACTCTAGCAAGCCATCATGACTACCCAATTTAAGTGAATATCAGTGATCTGATTTACCTAATCAACAATCACGTATTTAGTCCCTTTGTCACACGATATCTATATCGATCATAAGGCATTTAATACGTCATCCTTATATTAATCGAATTAATATTTCTTGATCCCGAATTAAACTGAACAAGAACAAATGACATTAATAACTCTTATTAATTCATTTGAGTATGGCCATACATTTCTTCAGTTCAATTCATCAAGAGGCCTAAAGATATCTCTCTCATTTATGAGAGGAACAAATCCCGTCTTGATTGCACTCATCCCTCTACATGATTCATTGTATACCTAATCACAACCGTTATGACCACCCGGTTAAAGGCAGTGTTAGATTATATTAAAGTATAAAATTACTCATGTTGGGAACCGAGACAATCTCAGGTCAAAGGACTATAAATACTTTATGTTACAAGAATCGCTAATGACGTAAAACATGTAGCATTCTTATGGCGGGTCAGTCCAGTATATGGTCTCTAACATATACCTATATTAATGACTTGATAACTATTTATCCATGATCAGTAAAACATAATCATCAGTCAACTAATATACTGGTGTACATTTATAGCTTGTATATAAATATATATATTTATTTATATCCGCAAGTATATTTGTCTCCACAAATATCCTATAAATGACCAGGGACGATTTAGAATACCATTCATAACACTTTATAGTTTTACTATCAAAGTCACACACTTTGATGACATAAAGTTGAATTGCATATTCATGGTCTATTTTAATTATCTTAAAATAACCTATACGCACATATTATATGAAATATCTTAGAATAAATATTATGTTTGTTATTACAATCCATCATCTAGGTCACAAACACTTTGGCCTAGGGCATAACACCATCACTTATTACCCCGTTCCAAATATATTTATAAAATTTACAAGTTTTTCTTCGTACACAATTGCATAGAAAGAAATAAACTGGTCGAACTTTCCTAACCAGACACAAGCCCAAATTCCTATCTGAATCTATTTTTTTTTGAGCTTTAAGTGGGACGGGTTAATCCCGTACCCAGCATTCTATTCATTCAATAATCCGGAATTGCTACTTGAATCTATTTTTTAAATCCCGGATTTTGAAGCCTGATTTTTCAATTCCTGATTTTACAAATACGGAAGTAAAATCTTAATTCTAGAAGAGTCATAACAAAATAAAATAGGTAAAAGATTTCTCTTAACACCTTGCATTAATTAAGTATAATGCGTTATACCAAACGAGGGTTGACCAGAGTCAAACTACATTGTCCACACTACTGTTAAGTTCACTTTTCTAAATTCACACTTGTCAATTACCTTGTTCGCATTAGTTAATTACTGAACATTAGTCAGTCTATAGTCACTATATATAAAAAAAGTCAGTAAAAAAGTTAGCTTAGTTGATTTTATAAACTTAAGTAGAGAGGTTTACAAAATATTCTCATTGTTTTGATTGAAAATATTATGCTTTTTAAATTGATATGCCACATCTACGGTCATAAAATACTTGACATCTCCATTCCACTTATCACATGGTTCGAAGAATCGTCTAATTCCGATTTGATTGCCTACAGGCTTAAAAGGAAAAAAATCCGATTTGATTCAGATTGGTATTTGAAAGGCCCGATCTGATCAATATCCAAGTTCCATGATTATACAATATTAATTTTTTTATAATAATTTATCCAGTTTTTCATTCGATTCGGCCGTGAGATCGACTCCGAGTACAATTTTTCGAACTACGTCGGAAACCTAAGCCCCATAAGAATTTCAGATTGAGCAATATATTGTTCCGTTCAAAGCCAAATATTTACAAAAATCTAGTAAATCAAGCACATATAAGTTTATAGAAAAAATTGATTCTTGAAAATTTACAAAATTATTGAAAGTTCCATTTTCTGACTATGAAAGTCACTATAAAACCTGTTGTAGACAGATATATGTTTTCCAATTTTATATTCTAATGAATCACTTTATTTAAGAGTAGTTTATTTACAAGTATTTTTATTTTTTGACTGGCCATTAGCACGCGAATTTCCGAGCCAAGATTAGATCGAGATGATCTAAGTCATTAGCACGCGAATTTCTGAGTCAAAATTAGATGATCTAAATGATCCCCACATACATGAAATCAGGTGAACGCACGTTAATTGATGTTTATAATTATAGACATTAGGATAATATTCACGCTTCGCTGTAAATATTTTAATTTTATTGTTTATTTCAATCTTTAATATATAAATTACAATTATGAAAATTCAAAATAAAAGTTTGAAATGAATTCATAGTTTATAAATAATATATAATAATTATGTTTAGTAAGTTAGAAATGTTTAAAATCATTTTGAATTATATTATAAGTTATTTTATCCATTTATTATTCATTCAAAAATATTTTCTAATCACGTTTAATTTTGCAAGAGCGGATAACTCTACACAAATAAATTTATATATGAGAAATAAAATAACATAAGTGATGAATTCATAAAAAAAAATAAAAAATAACAACCCACTAAATAATTTGGATAATTAATCTATGATCTCAATTTATGTTTGCATCAAGATTTGTAAGATTAAAAGATCATCACTTTTTTTATTCACTTTGATTTCTTATATCGTTATCTCTTGACATATTATATTAGAAAAAATCAAATATTAATCAGGCTTAGATGAAGGAGACAAAAAAAATGCAAGATAATTGATTTCATAGATTTTAGTTGAAACTATATATGATTTAATAATATAAATTATTAAATTTAAAAGATACAAAATAATAATTATATTTAACGTGATGTTTAAAAAGAAAATATGATATTATATATATGGAAAAATTATGTATACTATACATAGGAAACTGTAACATGACTCTTTTTTTCAAAAAATTGTTACCCTGATATTTCCTATTATTTTTATATTTTTAGTTGTTAAAATGATATGGATTATGTATAAACTAATCACATATTTTTTTTAAACCCGTAATACATTAAGTAATATACTATAATTCTCAACACTTTAATTTTTTTTATATGATAGTTCTCACATAATTAAAGATATAACACGAAACATTAATCTAAATGATCATGTGATATTGTGGTAATGATTCAAATGAAAAGCTAAGATTTGAGAATTTTTTTGATCCGATAGCCGAAAGAAAATTGATGATAGGCCTCTTGAGAATGCTCAATGAGAGGTGAAAAACAAGATATGCGTTAATTAACGTATTATTTTTTATACGTTCTCTTACATAGTCTATATCACATATTTTAGCAAGAAGAAAAATTAAATTGGAACCATAGCAATATGAAATTCAAAATGAAGAGAAAATTCTAACAAATTTTTTTTTGGTGATTTTAACATGAGAAATAAAATGTTTCATTAAAAATTATTATTTTTTAAAGAAAAAAGAAAATATATTTATATTTCAATCAATGAACTTTTCATATTCTATTTGTATTAATATAACTTTACACCATAATTTATTAAAACCATCTGATTAAGATCCGATGGTCAGAAATAAATTCATAACGGTTCTCACTAAATCGGGGATGAAATACAAAATATCAATTCAACCAATCGTATGATTATGTTTTAATAACCACACACATCTTGCCATAAAATATTAATAAATTTTAGGAAATTAAAGGTTGAGATTTAACAAAAAAAATTGATCGAACGATCGAGATAAAAGTGATGATGTGACTTTTTGAGAAAGCTCAAAATTAGATAAAAAAAATAAGAGGTTAGGGTTAATTTTGTTACATGAAGTTGTGATAATATTCGTTTAGCACATGATAAAAAGGTAAGATTATATTGATAAGTCCAAAAAAAAAGATATGTGGACCAACTATATTCTCAAAAAAGTACTTAGCATTATTGATAAAAAGGTAAGATTATATTGATAAGTCCAAAAAAAAGATATGTGGACCAACTATATTCTCAAAAAAGTACTTGGCACTATTATAAGCTAATTTCACTTTTTTTTACAACTTTTTTCACCCAATTCTATATATATGCCTCGCATGTTTTTCACGTTACACATTTAGACCACTATGATGATTCCTTTTCTCTCTCTTTTACATAAATATTATAGTTAGACCCTGTCCAATATTATAGTTACATTTAGACCGTGTCCGAAAGTCAATAAATATTAAAATATTCAGATACTTCACGTGGCGTGTCCGATACGTATCGGAGCTGTGTCCGTGTCCGATACGCTTACGGCTGATTTTGAAGTATCTGCGTAACATAGTCTGAAAGTTACCAACTTTGATTGATCAGTTTTCGGACATATCATCAGTAATAATGTGTTTTTTTTTTCTAAGGAAGCAAGGTAGCCCTTTGGGTCCCTTGGATCAATTTAATTAAACCACTACAAAGTGGTTTTTACTTGGCCTGAATGCTAAGCATGCTGAATCACAAAATTTGACTTGCACTTCATGCAATATATTAGTAGATCCAGAATTTAGATGAGATGTAGTTTTACTTTACCTTACATTACAAATGAATAAGAAATAGTTTTTTTTTTTTGAAGCTTCAGGAGGCGATTATCTTACCGAGATTTTCATTAATAAAGAGTTAAAAATACACAGAGTTTTAGTTTTGGAAAAAGATTTGGACCTCCCATTATATGTAGTTCCTATTGCCTCCCACTTTTTTGGGAGCCCAATTTTGGGAGCCCGCTCATACTCCAAAGAATTTCTCCTTACCTCCTAATGACTCCAATACATTTTACCCCAAATATTCAATAAGCCCAAATTATTGGCTCCCTCCGCCTCCCATCCATCTCATCTCGCGATTTTTTGAATTTCTCACGATATTTTTAATTACTCGCGACACAGACGATACGGGTCAGACTGATATGTGTTTCTACTACACTTGTATGTATTTTGTATAGACTGTTATGTGTTTGTTCAAAATTTATATGTTCAGACTGATATGTGTTTTGTTTAGATTTATAGGTTTATATCTTACTGGTATGTGTTTTGTTTAGACTGATATGGATTTGTCAACATTTGATATATAATGACTAGTATGTAATTGTTGAAATCTGTTTTGGACTTCTATTCATCTAATATGTGTTTTGTTCAGACTTGTATGAGTTTATACGTTACTGGTAAGTGTTTTGTTTAGACTGGTATGAGTTTGTCAAAATTGATATATAACGACTAATATGTATTTGTCGAAATCTGGTATTAACTTCTATTCATCTGATATGTATTTTGTTTAGACTTGTATGTGTTTCTACCTTACTGGTATGCGTTTTGCTTCGACTGGTATGGGTTTGTCAAAATTTGATATATAATGACTAGTATGTGTTTGTTGAAATCTAGTATGGACTTCTATTTATCTGATATGTGTTTGTTTAGGATAAACCCATAAATTCAAAAAAATGCGCTGAAAAATTCCAAAAAATTATACTAAAAATGGGCTTAAAAACTCGCGTGCAGTTGCATAGATGTCCCTCAGCGCAGGTAACGTCAAAAAAAGTGCCAAAAAAATAAAAAAATTCTATTAAAAACGTGCCGAAAAAAATAAAAAAATTCTAATAAAAACGCGCCAAAAAAAGTAAAAAAATGCTACTAAAAACATCGCGAGAAATTGAAATCTTGAGAAATTGAATAGAAGCTATTAGGAGGTAGGAGAAAAAAATATATGTTTAATTTTCATGGAAGGCAATTTGGGAGTTTCTAATAGTATCACAAATATGGGAGTTGATAGGTGGTAGTAAAATGCGAGCCCAAAATATTTTTCTAAATATCTCTCATTTAGATGTCACGTGGTGCGCTATGGTTAATTATGGGAGGTAAATAGCCGTTTCTTTTAGTTTTTAGGAAGATTACAGACGAAGCAAAGGAAATAACAAAGAACATAACAGCACAAGAAAGAAACCAGAAACTAGAAACTAGAAACTAAATTAATAAGAAATAGTACACATGAATAATTCGAAAAATTAAGATGTTTTAAATGAAATTGTCATTTATCCTCAACCTAAATTGACTCGATCTTTGAGACATAAATTGACTCGATCTAAACATGTGCTCTTAGTTTATATAAAACGAGTCAATGACCGCACACTGAAACGTACGTGAAACCCACCATTTCCCTTCTGATCTATTCAACTAACTTTACCAAGGGCGAGTCATTAATTTAAAAAAAAAACTTAACACGCGCACTGAGCCATATGCAAAACATGCACCACAGTACACTTGAAAGTATCTTCACTTTTTCTATATATAACTTCAATCCATAGTGTTAAGACAGCAAGAAAACCCACACAACTACTTGATAATTTCTAACAATTAATCTTCTCTCTCTTTCTCCAAGTCTACAGAACTACTTGATAATTTCTAACAATTAATCTTCTCTCTCTCTCTCTCAACTCTCAATGGAATCAACCGATCACTGTTACAAGGAATTCCTCATATTGCAACCAGACAAAGTAAGGTTTAGCGATTTAATCCATCTCCTATATTCAGGTGATGTTTGCGCGAATAAAGCGGTGGATTGCCCTGATGGAACCGACACGATAAACAGTTTGGAGCGTAGGTGGGCTCTCGTTGCGTCTCTTTTGGTGCAGATGATTCTTTACAAGCTTGCCACGCCAATGGCTGCTTTCGGATCGAGGCTCGAGAAATGGATGAACCTCTTTTATGACAATGGAAGTAGTTTTAAGGCTCTCTTTGCAACTCTTCTCAATGGTGAGTTTATATATATATTCGATATATAAGATGATACATTTTTGGATTTTGACACGGTAGATACGATATTATTATGTAAAAGCATAAAAAGAGAAGTATACTATGTTTCTCTCTATCTGCTAAATTGAAAAAGATAAAATTATTTCAAAAAAAAAAAAAAAAAAAACACAATACATTCTTTACCGGTGTTGTTGATTGAAGCCAACTAAGAAAATTTTATAAAGTTTTATTTTGGTAATTTTTTTAAGTTCACTTCAAAGTTAATCATGTTTTTTTTAATAAACAAATTCAGTTATGTTTTTCTCTTTATGTTTTTAAGCTCATGTTTGGTAGAAGTAGGTCAGTTGTTTTATTAGAATAATGAAGAGGTTAAATAAATGATTGCTTGTCGTTTTGTTTTAGAGTTGATATAAAGTATTTAAGCTCATGGTATTTGTGTTCAATTTCTAATTACCATCGTCAGACATATAGTAGGCTCACCAATACAATTATTTTTGCTTTCAAGAGGCGACGTAGCTGGTTTCATTTGTATATATAGTACTTTAAAATTAAATGATAATAATGCATTTGAAGAGTACTTAATTGAAAAAAAAAAATCATTGTTATCAGGAACTGACTTGAATTCTAGTTGATTTTTCTCTGCATTTTTATTTTTGTTGAACAAATTGCAAAATTCAGTTTTCTTTGATGTGACATTTTTCAAGTACCGTGGACGTCCCATCTTTGACCCTGTCAAAATTTAGATAGCTATACATGTCGCTTTTGCTTTAAATTTGAGGAAGTATCTCAATCGTAATGTAACCTTAAACTATAGCTAACCTCAAATCACTCATTTATATCTCAATCATGAGTCAGCCTTGCCACGTTTTCAAATTGAAACGAAAGTAAAAACTCATACTCACCTTTATTTCGTTTTTCAAATGGTGTGGTCTGTCCAAGTCAGTCAATTTCTAAATTCTTACTGGCAAGGCAAGTTTTTTTTAGTAGTAGTACTGGAAGGCAAGCTTGTCTAGCTTTTTTATAAGCTGAAGCGTCTTGATAATAATACTTCTTATTCAACTAATTTGAAAACTCAACCTCTTGAATTTGTAAGAAGTATTTTATGAACTATGTTTTGAACCTCTTCAAGAAAAAAAAACTATATGTTTTGAACCATTAGTTAAGAAGGATAAATTATTAATTTTTCTTTTGTAATTTTAATTTGGATTAATGTTTACAAATTACTAAATTTCTCTAGGGAAAAATTCAAGTCCCGATAAGGATTCAGCGAATTATAGATCAGCAATTGGGCTCTTGGATAAACGAATCGATTTGGATAAGAATATAAAGCCTGGTGATAGCAGATACAACTCTGCTCTCTCTATCATGGCTGCAAAACTCGCCTATGAAAATAAGAATGCCATCACTAGCGTTGTCACAAATAATTGGAAGGTTAATTATTTTAAACTTTATATTTCACAAAGAAATGTTTAGATGACCAGCTGACATATCTTTTCTTTTCTCCTTTTAATTATTTCAGATGAATTTCGTGGAGTACTGTGATTGTTATAATGGTAAGCCTCCATGAACATGATTTTTTATGTTACTCATCAAAAAAAGAACATGATTTATGTCATTATAACACACTTGAATAATCATTAATGAAAGTTTCTCTTTTTTTTTTATATATTTTATTAGAATTTGAAGAGAGGAACACCACTCAAGCATTCATATTATGCGACAAGCCCACCGATGTGAATTTGGTAGTGGTGGCATTTTCTGGTACCAAACCATTCAACGCACTACAATGGAGTACCGACGTAGATTTTTCATGGTACAAAATACCAGGCGTAGGCAAAATTCATGGCGGTTTCATGAAAGCTTTAGGATTACAAAAGAAAATTGGCTGGCCCAAAAATTTAAGTGAAGATAAAGAGGGGCACATTTATGCTTATTACGCCATTAGAGAGAAGCTCAGAGAAATTTTAGAGGAAAACCCTAAGGCCAAATTTTTGGTGACTGGTCATAGTTTAGGTGGTGCATTGGCTGTTTTATTTCCATGTATATTGAAATATCATGATGAAGAGAAATTGTTAGAAAAATTAGAGGGGGTTTACACGTACGGACAGCCACGTGTTGGTGATGCAACATTTGGAGATTATGCAAAGGAATTTCTGTATTCTCCTAAGAAGAGATACTTTAGATTTGTGTATGGCAATGATATTGTGCCACGTGTGCCCTATGATGGCAAAGCTCTTTTGTTCAAGCACTTTGGAGACTGTTTTTACTATGACATCTTCTACAGAGGAAAGGTTAGTAATTATATCTCAAATTATAGTTTTTATACCCTTCTCTTTCTTCTTATTTATAACTTTTAAAAAAAAAATGAGAATTTAATCATTTCTTGGTATGAATTAACATGTATGTATTGACCTATATATGTATATGTAGGTTATGAGTGAGGAGCCAAACAAGAACTATTTCTCCATATTTACAATGATACCGAAATATTTCACCGCGATAATGGAGATCATACGTAGTTTCTTCATCGGATATATCAACGGCTCAGATTACAGCGAGGGATGGGCTTCGATATTTGGGCGAATGTTCGGTTTGATCATCCCTGGCATTCCGCCACACGGGCCTGTAGATTATGTCAACTCTACGAGACTCGGCCATTTTTCCATTTTTCCCTCAACAAACAAATAGATGATGATATATAATTCCTTACATTATATGATGTTTCGATCTTCTTCAACTAGGGTTTCTACTATTATTTTTGATGTGATAAATGTATTGTTTTTTTAATCAATTGATGTAAAATTAATGCGTTGCCTAGTCTCCAAAGTTTTCAGGAGGACTAGGCTTAATAGAAAATTACTATGAGAATGTTTCTTGGCTTTCTTGATCAGAAAAATCATCCTTGAAAAGATAATATATTTTGGTAAACTGATAAAAGGACATCCATGCATGCATGATGCGCATGTGGGGAAACAAGAGCATACATAATGGAAACTATAAAGAAAATTTTATTGCTGTCCTAAAAAAGTCAATGACTAATTAATCTAATTAAAAAAGCTAAATCTGCAAGTCAAGTGGCTAATCTCCATATAATCCACACTATAATATACTGCGTTTCGAACACTAAATCACTATATAAAGTCATAGAACAAATCTATCCAAACCAAGACTTCTTAATCCTCAATCAAAAAAAGTCATCTTATTTTCTCACACCATGGGGGCTACTTCACGGATTTTCTCGGCTTACTTCCGCGAGATTTAGGGTTGTTCGATGTCTTTCGTCTTTTATATGAAGGTGAAGTTATCCGTTGTACCGTGCATGATTGCCCTTATCGAACGACAAAGATTGAAAGTATGAAGCGTATATGGATTTTGGTTATTTCTCTTTTGGGCCAAATGATGCTTCTCAAGTTGGAAATCTCATTGGCCTTGGCCGGTTTGTTGAGAAATCAATTAACCTAATTTTTTTTTTTTGAGACGATTAACCTAATTTACTCCAATGGTGGTAGCATTTGGACGCTCATTCGAAATGCAATCAAAGGTGATTCTCACATTTTTTTTCTTTTTATAATAGAATTGATTCTTACATATTTTAAAGGAATTTATAATCCTAAATGGATGGATGTATTAATTTCAGTTAATGTAGTTGCTGTAGAAAAAGAGTCATCAAATTACAGAACTATATTTGGGCTTGTCGATCTGCTAGACGAATTGGACAAAAAGTATAAAGACAGGCGACCCAATGTAAAATGCTTCACTCTCCGTTATGGCTTCCAAAATGGCTTATGAAAATGAGAAAGCCATGGAGACTGTTGTTACAAACATTTGGAAGGTTTGTATTTCAATATTGTTAAATTTGGATCTTCTTCTTAGAATATGCTACTTTTCAAGGAACTAACATATTTTAATATTTCTTATTCTTGTGTACTTTTCAGATGGAATTCGTTGAGTATTGCAATTGTTGGAATGGTAACTGTATTACTCAATTTTAAAAGCTCAGCAGAATGAAACTGCTTCAGTTTCTTAGAGTGTGAGATTCCTAATTGTTGCTGGACCGGCAATGATGTTTTCTTTAGAGATTTCAGCTGAGAAGGAAGGTTTGAGAGGAATCTCTTTTTGTCTGATATTGTTTCTGTTAGAGATTTCTTTCTCTGCTCCAGCTTTTCGTTCTTTTTATACAATTCCTTCCTCTAAATCACAAATCAAGAAAATCAAGATCAAGAAACTGATAAAAAAGATTGTTGTAATATTAATTGTTACTAATTATTGGATATTTTACTTGGAAAAGTTCAAAATTGAGGCGTTTAAGCATGAGATCGTGAGACGGATCGGAAGTGACAGACTTGCCCTTGAAGTCCAATTCAGGGACCAGATTTATTTCGGGAAACTTCGAGTGGAAGTCCTTGCACGCTTTTATCGCATTAAGTAGTGGTTCTTCTCATACATCAGGTTGTGCAGTTGCAGAGTCGTGAAATCCACCGGAGCTTTGGCTCGTTCCGTTTTGGACTTCACCTTATCTTCCTCCAGCAAGATCGCCCGATCCACCTTCAAATATTAAAATGTAAGTCATTATTTGCAACGAAAAGAAGGAAGAAATGTGGAGAATGTAAGTAATTATTCTTCTACCTGGAGGAGGGTAATGAAGAGAAGCGACATCTGAGTGATCAGTTCCCGGAGCTCCGACTTCGGCCGACCTTCCTTCTTGATGAAGAGCATCTTCGCCACGATCTCCTCCATCGCCACGCGCATCTCCTCCAGCAACTCGCACGGACTCTCCCCCTTCCCACCTCCCGCCGCCGGCGCCACCTCCATTTCCATCGCTTCCGTAGCCATATCGCCGCCCACTGATTGTAGTTGTACAGTCAGCTCACCGGACTGGCTGGACCTTCTTCTTCATTCAGGCTTAGAAAAGAAAACCAAAAACATATTTGTCCTTTTTTGGAAGTAGTATAGTAGAGGTATACAAAGAAAAGCCATAAGTTTCCTAAAAATTTAACAAAATGAAGAAAGTATTTACGAGAAATGATGTAAATCGGCTTTTCGAAACATTTAACAAATTGAAGAAAGTATTTACGAGAGATGACGTAAATGTTCTTGAGCGAGGGCAAGGTTTTTAGATGTCATGTGATGCGGGTCTCACTCTACTCTCTTATTTTTAAGCTCCGACTTCTCCATTTTTATATGAACAAATATGAAAAAGGGCCTATTGCACGGACCATTAACAAATGAAGCCGAATTGTTTAAATTATTCAAGAAAACTCTCATAGCTCCAGCTATATGTAAATAGGCCTACTGAAAACCCATTTCTGTCACAATATAATGTTGAACAATGAAATACGTAAAAGTTCTTTTTTTTCAGAAAATTTGGACGGGCTTGTTATCCCCCTTCCAAATATATATATACAAGTTTTTCTTCTTACACAATTGCATAAAAAGAACTAAAAGAAATAAACTGGGCCAACTTTCCTAACCAGACCCAAGCCCAAATACCTATCTAAATCTATTATTTGAAATCACGGATTTTGAAGCCAAAATTTTCAATTCCCGATTTTATAAAATACGGAAATAAAATCTTAATTCTAGCATATAGAGTGCTTCACTTAACACACTCAACATCGAAGGAGAATTGCTGATTATGGAAGTGTTCCGAAAAAGTCCGCTTCTTTGGTTGGCTCCTACTGCTAGATAGACTGCTCACTCAAGCTAATCTCCAAGAAAGAGATTGGCCTAATCACGGAGAGTATCAGCTCTACTCTTCTCATACTCTCGAGACAACTTCCCACCTATTCTTACATTGTAACCTAGCAAGTAGGATTTGGGCTAGGAAAGGGGTGAACTCGAACTTAGCTCTTGACATTTCTTCTTTCTGGAGATCTCAAAGTCAGGGAAGGGATAAGGAGACCCGAAGCCAACGAGATACGAAGTGGCTCAACACCTGCTGGATGAATCTGAAAAGCACGTAATCAGATGACATTCCGACAAAGGAGACCTCATCGTCCGAGCATCATAAAAGAAACCAATCAACAAATAATCAACTCGAGGAGGCTCTGTTAGAGCTCTCATTCAAGCGTCGAATGGAGAGAATGCTCGTGTTTGAATAATTTAGGGATTTCTTCTTTGTTCTTCTTTCTTCTTTCTCATTTGTGTGTCGTGTAATTATTTAAAGACTTGGACTATTTGTATTTTTTTTTTATTAATGAAAATTTCAGTGAGACATTTCACCTCCTGAAACTTAAAAAAAAAATCTAATTCTAGAAGAATCTATCATAATAAAATAGGTAAAAGATTTCTCATAACAACTTGCATTAATTAAGACTAATGCGTTATACCAAACGAGAGTTGACCCAAGTCAAACTACATTGTCCACACTACTGTTAAGTTCACTTTTCTAAATCCACACCTGTCAATTACCCTGTCGCATTAGTTAATTACTGAATATTAGTCAGTCTATACTCTCTAGTCATTATATATAATATCAAGTCAGTCAAAAAGTTAGCTTAGTTGATTTTATAAACTTAAGTAGAGAGATTTACAAAATACTCTCATTGTTTTGATTGAGAATATTATGCTTTTTGAATTGACATGTCACATCTACAGAAATATTTGACATCTCCATTCAACTTTATCACATAGTTCAAAGAATCGTCCAATTCCGATTTGATTCAGCGGATTCGGATCGGTTTTTGAAAGGCCCAATCTGATTAATATCTGAGTTCCATGATTATACAATAAACAATATTAATTTTTTTATAATAATTGATCCAGTTTTTCATTCGATTCGGCCGTGAGATCGACTCCGGTTCCAATTTTCCGAACTACATCGGCCTAAGCCCCATAAGAATTTCGGATTGAGCAATAAATTGTTCTGTTCAAAAATCAAATATTAACAAAAATCTAGTAAATCAAGCGCATATAAGTTTTACAGAAAAAAATTGATTCTTAAAAATTTACAAAATTATCGAAAGTTCCATTTTCTGACTATGAAAGTCCAAAAATGTTAATTTTATGTTTCTTATTTTTTTTTAAAATGTAATTTTATGTTTTTTAATTTGGGTTCTTTCGTTTTTTCTTTTTAAAACCTGTTGTAGACAGATATATGTTTTCCAATTTTATATTCTAATCGAGCACTTTATTTATGAGTAGTTTATTTACAAGTATTTTCATTTTTTTGACTGGTCATTAGCACACGAATTTCTGACTCAAAATTAGATCTAGATGATCTAAGCCACCACTACCAAAGTCAGCTTCTTTGGTTGGCTTCTACTCCTAGATAGACTGATCACTCTCCAAAAAAGAGATTGGCCTAATCACGGAGAGTGCCAGCTCTGCTCTTCTCATAACTCTCCGAGACAACTTCTCACCTATTCTTACATTGTGACCTAGCAAGTAGGATTTGGGCCAGGAAAAGAGTGAACTCGAACTTAGCTCTTGATCAGGAACGGAGCTTAATAGAGACTGGGAGGGGCCATGATGCTTCCAAAATTTTGACGGAACAGTATATATTAGTAGTGTTTTAGTAGAAAAAAAATTTGTTCTATGCATTTGGCTCTCTCAAAATTTTTATACAGTGTTAATTAGTAGGAAGAAATTTTTTTAGTCTCCTCAGTAAATTCAGTCAAGCTTCGTGTCTGCTCTTGACATGTCTTCTTTTGGGAGAGCTCAAAGTCATGGAAGAGATAACGAGACCCGAAGCCAATGGAACACGAAGTGGCTCAACACCTGCTTAACGATATGAAAAGCACATAATCAAATGATATTCCGGCAAAAGAGACCTCATCGTCCGAGCATCATAGAAGAAATCAACCAACAAACAATCAATCAACTGGAGGAGTCTCTGTTAGAGCTATCATTCAAGCATCGAATGGAGAGAACGCTCGTGCTTGAATAATTTAGGGATTTCTTCTTTGTTCTTCTTTCTCTTTTCTCATTTGTGTGACGTGTAATTATTTAAAGACTTGGACTATTTGTATTTATGTTTTTTTTTCTATTTTATTAATGAAAATCTAGACATTTCGCCTCCTGAAACTTAAAAAAAAAAACTTAATTCTAGAAGAATCTCTCATAACAAAATAGGTAAAAGATTTCTCATAACAACTTGCATTAATTAAGTCTAACGCGTTATTCCAAACGAGAGTTGACCCAAGTCAAACTACATTGTCCACACTACTGTTAAGTTCACTTTTCTAAATCCACACTTGCCAATTACCCTGTCGCATTAGTTAATTACTGAATATTAGTCAGTCTATACTCTCTAGTCATTATATATAATATCAAGTCAGTCAAAACGTTAGCTTAGTTGATTTTATAAACTCAAGTAGAGAGATTTACAAAATACTCTCATTGTTTTGATTGAGAATATTATGCTTTTTGAATTGATATGCCACATCTACAATCATAAAATGCTTGACATCTCCATTCAACTTTATCACATAGTTCAACTTTATCACATAGTTCGAAGAATCATCCAATTCCGATTTGATTCAGGGGATTCGGATGGGTTTTTGGAAGGACCAATCTGATTAATATCCGAGTTCCATGATTATACAATAAATAATATTAATTTTTTTTTATAATAATTGATCCAGTTTTTCATTCGATTCGGCCGTGAGATCGACTTCGATTCCAATTTTCCAAACTACGTCGGCCTATGCCCCATAAGAATTTCGGATTGAGCAATAAGTTGTTCCCTTCAAAAGCCAAATATTAACAAAAATCTAGTAAATCAAGAACATATAAGTTTTACAGAAAAAAATGATTCTTGAAAATTGACAAAATTATCGAAAGTTCCATTTTCTGACTATGAAAGTCCAAAAATGTTAATTTTGTGTTTTTTTCATTTGGGTTCTTTCGTTTTTTTCTTTTTAAAACCTGTTGTAGACAGATATATATTTTCCAATTTTATATTCTAATGAAGCACTTTATTTATGAGTAGTTTATTTACAAGTATTTTCATTTTTTTGACTGGTCATTAGCACGCGAATTTCCGAGTCAAGATTAGATCTAGATGATCTGAGTCAATAGCGCACGCGAATTTCCGAGTCAAGATTAGATGATCTAAATGATCCCCACATACATGAAATCCGGTGAACTCACGTTAATCGTGTTTATAATTATAGATATTCTGTTACATGAAGATGTGATAATATTCCTTTAGCACATGATAAAAAGGTAAGATTATATTGATAAGTCCAAAAAAAAAAAGATATGTGGACCAACTATATTCTCAAAAAAGTACTTAGCACTATTATAAACTAATTTCACGTGCTTTTTATACAACCTTTTTCATCCAACAACCGTTCTATATGCATCGCATGTTTTTCATGTTACACAGTTACCACTATGATGATTCGTTTTTTCTTTCTCTTTTACAGACCAAAGGCTATGGTGAATCTTGAAGTTTTTTACACATTCGCTAATCGCTACCACTATGATGATCTGGAAGTTACCAACTTTGATTGATCAGTTTTCGAACACCAGTAATAATGTGGTTTTTACTTGGCCTGGATGTTAATCATGCTGAACCACAATTTTGACTTGCACTCCATGCAATATGTTAGTAGATTCAGAATTTAAATGAGATGAGATGTAGTTTTACTTTACCTTACCTAACAAATGATAAATGAATAGGAAATAGTGCATATGAATAATTCAAAAATTAAATTGAAAATGTTTAAATGAAATTGTCAATTATCCTCAACCTAAATTGACTTGATCTAAACATGTGCGCTTAGTTTATATACAAGTCAATAACCCCACACTGAAGCGTGAGATCCACCATTTCCCTTCTGATCTATTCAACTAAACCATGACTCCATGAGCGAGTTCATTAACTAAAAAAAGAGATCTTATAAAGCACGATGGTACTGTAGCACGACTGTTCACGACAGATTTAATAGCAATATATATAATTTATCTTATAATAATAATATATATAATAATATATATAATTTATTTTCTAATAACAATATATACATAAAAAGTAAAAACAATATATATAAATGGGAAAACTGTATAGACAATGAGAAAATAATATATAAAAGTAAAAAAAATAAAAAATACACAGAATAAACAACAGTATATAAAATGACAAAATAATATATAAAATGAGAAAAATAATATATAAAATAGAAAAAAAGTATATCTTCAGTGTCACATTTCCTTTAAAAAAAAACTTAACACGCGCATTGACTGAGAGTCTGAGACTGAGCCATATGCAAAACATGCACCACAGTACACTTGAAAGTATCTTCACTTTTTCTATATATAGCTTCAATCCATAGTGTTAAGACAGCAAGAAAACCCACACTACTACTTGAAGACTTCTAATAATTAATCTTCTCTCTCTCAAGTCTACACAACTACTTGATAATTTCTAACAATTAATCTTCTCTATCTCTCAAGTCTCAATGGAATCAACCGATCACTGCTACGAGGAATTCCTCATATTGCAACCAGAGAAAGTAAGATTTAGAGATTTAATTCATCTCCTATATTCAGGCGATGTTTGCACGAACAAAGCAGTGGATTGCCCTCATGAAACCATCACGATAAGCAGTTTGGAGCGTAGGTGGGCTCTCGTTGCATCTCTTTTGGTGCAGATGATTCTTTACAAGCTCGCCACGCCAATGGCTGCTTTCGGATCGAGGCTCGAGAAATGGATGAACCTCTTTTATGACAATGGAAGTAGTTTTAAGGCTCTCTTTGCAACTCTTCTCAATGGTGAGTTTATATATATTTTTGATATATAAGTTGAGTATTACATTTTTGGGTTATGAGTCATGACAGGGTAGATACAATACTATTATTATGTAAAAGCATAAAAAAGAGAAGTAGATTATGTTTCTATCTATCTGTTAAATGTTGGTATATAGGAGAAAATCTTAATAAACTTTAATTGAAAAAATTCAATACATTCTTACCGGGTGTTGTTGATTGAAGCCACCTACGAAATTCTATAAAGTTTTTTTTTGATAATCTTTTTAAGCTGACTTCAAATTCAGTAATTATGGTCCCTTCTTTTATGTTTTTGAGCGAATTTATTTATTTATTTTAATTATTGAGGGGTTAAGCTCATGTTGGTAATGGTAGGTCAGATTGTTTTAATAGAATAATTAACAGTTCAAATAAATGATTGTACATATATTGTAGGCTCACCAATACAATAATTATTGTTTTCAAGTGGCGACCTAGCTGATTTCATCTGTATATATAGTACTTTAAATTAAATGATAATAATCCATTGGAAGAGCACTTTATTGTTAAAAAAAACATCATTATTAAAAATCAGCAACTGGCTTAAATTCTAGTTGTTTTTTCTCAGCATTTTTATTTTTGTTGAATTTCTGTATTCAAATTGCAAATTTTAGTTTTCTTTGATTGTGAAGTTTTAGTACCATGGACGTTCCCTTATATCTAAGTTATTAAGTTATTTAATGAAAATAAACCCCACAAGCCTCCATCTTTGACCCTATCAAACTTTAGATTCGACACAATACATATATATATGTCCCATTTGCTTTAATTTTGAGGAAGTAACTCAATCTTAATGTAATCTTAAACTATGATAAGCTCAAACTACTCATCTATATCAAAATAATGACTCATGTGTTTAGCCTTTACCACGTTTTCAAATAAAAAAGAATGGTGGTCTGTCCAAGCCAGTCAATTTGCAAATTATTACTGGCAAAAGACTTTTTTTTCTCAAGTTTTATTGGCAAGGCATATGTCTAGCTTTTTTTATGAGCTGTAACGTCTTGATAATAATAAATACTTCTTATTGGAGTTATGCGAATTTTCACTTTAATTATTTACCGTCAACTACTTTCAAAACTCAAACCTCTGGAGTTTATAAGAAGTATGTTATCAACTAGATGTTGTGAATCATTGGTTAGAAAGGAATAATTATTAATTTTTTAGTTGTAATTTTAATTTGGATTAATGTTTGCAATTTACTAAATTTCTCTATAGGGAAAAATTCAAATCCCGACAAGGATTCAGCGAATTATAGATCAACAATTGGGCTCTTGGATAAACGAATCGATTTGGATAAGAATGTAAAGCCTGATGATCGCAGATACAACTCTGCTCTCTCCATCATGGCTGCAAAACTCGCTTACGAAAATAAGAATGCCATCATTAGCGTTGTCACAAACAATTGGAAGGTTAATTATTTTTCATATATTTACATTTCTCACTTTACATTTCTCAAAAAGAAATGTTTAAAATGTTTAGATTAACTGACATATCTTTTCTTTCTCCTTTTAATTATTACAGATGAATTTCGTGGAGTACTATGATTGTCATAATGGTAAGCTTCCTTGAACCTGATTTATGTCGTTATAACTTATAACACACACTTGAATAATCATTAATGAAAGTTTCTCTTTTTTTCATACTTTTTGTTAGAATTTAAAGATGAGAACACCACTCAAGCATTCATATTTTGCGACAAGCCTACCGATGCAAATTTGGTAGTGGTGGCCTTTTCTGGTACCAAACCATTCAACGCACTACAATGGAGTATCGACGTAGATTTTTCATGGTACAAAATACCAGGCGTAGGCAAAGTTCATGGCGGTTTCATGAAAGCTTTAGGATTACAAAAGAAAATTGGCTGGCCCAAAAATTTAAGTGAAGATAAAGAGGGACAGATTTATGCTTACTACACCATTAGGGAGAAGCTCAGAGAAATTTTAGAGGAAAACCCTAAGGCCAAATTTTTGGTGACTGGCCATAGTTTAGGTGGTGCATTGGCTGTTTTATTTCCATGTATATTGAAATATCATGATGAAGAGAAATTGTTAGATAAATTAGAGGGGGTTTACACGTACGGACAGCCCCGTGTCGGTGATGCAGCGTTTGGAGATTATGCAAAGGAATTTCTGTATTCTCCTAAGAAGAGATACTTTAGGTTTGTGTATGGCAGTGATATCGTACCACGTGTGCCCTATGATGGCAAAGCTCTCTTGTTCAAGCACTTTGGAGACTGTTTTTACTATGACATCTACTACAGAGGAAAGGTTAGTAATTATATCTCAAATTATTTTTTTTATACCCTTCTCTTTCTTCTTATTTATAACTTTTTAACAAAAATGAGAATTTAAATCATTTCTTGGTATGAATTAACATTTAACTATTGAACTATATGCAGGTTATGAGTGAGGAGCCAAACAAGAACTATTTCTCCATATTTACAATGATACCGAAATATTTCAACGCGATAATGGAGATCAAACGTAGTTTCTTAATCGGATACACTAAGGGCCCGGATTACAGCGAGGGATGGGCTTCGATATTTGGGCGAATGTTCGGTCTGATCATCCCTGGCATTCCGCCACACGGGCCTCTAGATTATGTCAACTCTACGAGACTCGGCCATTTCCCCTTTTCCCTCTCAACAAAACAAACAGATGATGATATATAACTAGAAAAATGCCCACACTTCGCTGCGGGGTGTTCAATCTATTTTGCTAGTTTGTATACACACAAGCGAAGTAAAAAGAAAGTTAGTACTACAAGAAAATAATGTTGTGGAACCATATAAGCCAAAAAAAATTGCTGCTCTAGTTGCTAGGTGATCTCAAAATTATAATTTAATCACAGAACATAATTATATTGGTAGTTGTACACCATACAAAAATATTTTATTTAGAACACTAACGCGTGGTATCTTTAAAGATAACACAATATATCTAAATATCTGCTTAGCGACAAAGCTTTATTGTTCAACTTTGTTCTGAGTATCAAAATAAGATTGAGATGGTATTATTATACATGTCCATAGATCCAATTAATCTATTTGTGTTTGAAGGAAAAACATTGTTATATATTCTCATATTTTTGTCAAACATTAAATAGATTGTAATTCTGAACTACATTTGTCAAGCATACAATATCTTTTTATCTACCACTTTTGAATACTAAACTAAAATTTTATTTTTTTTAGAAGAAAGCCGTTTCTTTTTTCAAAATTATCAATCGTGCCATTTATTTTAATTCGTTAGTATTTGAATATAGTATTTTTTTTTTATCAAATAGCATTTGACACTTAATATGTTATTTTTGTTTTTCAATTTTAATTTAGTTAGTCCGTTATAAGATTTTTTATAAATATAAAATATTAGTTAGTCATTTTGGCCTTTTTATGTACTTGTTATTTCGTGTTTATGGAGCAATTATGAATTCATGAAATTACATAATAATGAAAATTTATTTTTTATTCTTGTATATGTTTGTAAGTATTTAGCCAGTATATTTTCTTAATCAACCTTTATTTGAATAAGTATATTAATATTAAAATTTCTAAAGATTTCATGAATAAAAATAATTAATATTAATAAGTTAACAACATATTTTATAGAGAAAAGTCTATTTTTGTCCCCTCAACTATTGAACAAGCTCATTTTTGGTCCCTCAACTTTTTATTGGTCCAATTTTAGTCCCTCAATTATTCAATAAGTGCATTTTTAGTCCTTCCATCCGTTAAGTGCATATGTGTCCGTTAAATTTGACACGTAAGCAATGACGTGGCATTAGTAATGTGACAAATGTTTGAAAAAAATAAAAAAATTATTAATTCCCTTCTTTTCTTAAAATATTATTTTTATTAAAAAATGTATATTTTTTATGCATGTTTATTTGTTAAATAAAAATTAACACGTTATTGTGTATGTGTTAAGAATATATGCCACATCATTGATTACGTGTCATATTTAACGGATACTTAAGCACTTAACGGATTGAAGGACCAAAAACTCACTTATTAAATAGTTGAGGGACTAAAATTGTACCATAAAAAAGTTGAGGGACTAAAAATGAACTAATTCAATAGTTGAGGGAGTAAAATTGGACTTTTCTCTATTTTATAAAGAATTAGTTGATTTTAATGAATATTCATAAATTTGAAGGTTTTGATGATAATTACGCTGGAGAGAGAAGGAATCAACAATAAAGAGTGATATATTCTTGTCTTTTTTAACTCAATTGATTGATATGTACAAATAAGGGTAAAAAAGTCTTTTTGTCACAATTTTTCCTGCTCCTATTAAATCATTTCCTGCCCATATCATTTCCTATAGCTAATAGACTTTTTATATAGACAAGATCTGAAGGGTTGCCAAAAGAAACAATTACTTTATTACTAAATTTACCCTACAATACTGTCTAACATAAAAGATAAAATAAAAAAATATATGGTAATAACGAAATCTTCTTGCCAAGAAATCTTATTCTCAATAAATCTCCTTCCTAATTTGTAATTATAGCAGGTTAAGGTGCACCAGAGAGGGCGGTGAGTTGGAGAGGGAGGGAGATGGAGAAGAAGAGGAACGGTTCCTGTATATTGATGGAGACTGTTTTCACTAAATCCAACATCAAACCAAGAGAGAGCAATGAAAATCTCACACACAACAAAAAAATTCAGAAAATCAAAAGGGAGAGTTAAAAATCAACGGCCGTAAATAGAGGTAAAATATTAATCGAAGGGCCCATAACATTTTTACCACGTGTACTCTCAAGGATGCTAAAACATAACTGAGTCTATATGGGGGGTAAATTCCTTACATTATAATTATATGATGGTTCATCTTCGTCAACTAGGGTTTCTGCTTTTACTTTTATTGTGATAAATTAATCCGTTGCCTTGTCAGCAGGCCTAGGCTTAATAGAAAATTACCTACGAGAATGTTTCTTGGCTTTTCTTGATCAGAAAAATCATCCTTGAAAAGATAATATATTTTCGTAAACTGATAAAAGGAATTGATGTACAATATTTTTTATGTAATGAATTTTCAAGTTTATTGATTTGGAAGAAAATTATAGCTCAAAACCTTCATTTCCTTCGTTAAGGACCAATAGCCTACATATCATTACAACATAAATTAATTCCCACAAAAAAGAAAGAGATCCTACAAGAACACGGACTCCACCATTTCCAAAAAATAAAATCCAAAACAAATAACATACATAAATGAAATTTAAGTGCAAATAATACATACCTAAAAGACTTGCCTACTGATAGGTGTTTTCCCAATAAACAGACATCCTTCTATCCCTGCCCCTAACAAATCTAGCCCTCAAATTACCGCTGACTGGCTCCCCAACCAGAGCCATTATCTTTTTCCTCTCATCCGGCTCCGAAAAATACAAATCAAAAAGCATAACCAAGTATTTTACCTGGTGAGCCAATGTGTAGTTTGCACACTCCAACGGTATTACCTTAAGTATGTGTAAATTCACCTAATAATATTTGAAAAATACATAACTGTTTACAGTACATTCATAATTAAATAAATAAATTATTGAATAACCCTATAAAATAATAATGTATACAAACCTCAGCTTCCATTGAACGGAGCTCGTTGTGATATTTTGAGCCGTGAGAACCTTCCGGATGCAAGCTCAACTTGACAAGAGGAGGCCTAAGAGGATATTCCACACTCACTTTCACCTGCCAAAAATAGAAACTATATCAAACACAACCAAAAAAAAATATATTAAATTAAATCATCTGAACATACCTTAGCTTCCAATTTAAGAATCTCATTATTCCCCAAACTCTGGCGCAAGACCAATTTATACTCCCTCAAGCCACAATCCTCCCAAGCCTCTACAGAACCAACAGGTCCATTATCCCTCTCCATTTCATCCATAACTGGACCCTCAAGTTCACTATCGCTATACAGCACCATCATTTCATCCTCATCATCATCCTCGCCTCTCACCACATTCAAATCAATGCCCTTCTTAAAGCGGGGCCCGCTTTTCGAGATCATGGACAGGCTTCTGGAGAACTCGGCCGGGTCGGCTTCTGACCCGCCAGGTGGCGGAGAAGTCGGAGTCTTTTCTCTGACGGGTCGGTTCTGACCCGTTACGGGGTTGGCCATGGGGAGTTCGCCGTCCTCTCTGTTGCTCTCTCCTTCTTCCCAGTGGGTGGTTGTTATGGATCTTCTGTCGGAAGCTTCTAGAAGGAATGGGTTCGAACCGGATGCTGAGTCAGCGCTGGTGGGACCCACTTGCGACCAGCTGTATAGAATGGATGATGAGGTGTAGCTGGCCCAAGGGGCGTTTTCGTAATTTAATGCCGGCCATTTGAGCTTTGATAAGGAATCAAGCTGCTCCCTGTGAAATAAATGAAAGATTCAGATCTTTGCAAAAAGAAAAAAATCACTTTGAAACAACCACTATTTTATCCCATTTTAGTGGAACATTTTATTTAAATTTAACAGTAAATGTATGTAAGGCATGTGTCCAATAATTTCATAAAAAGAAAAGGTGCATTTTGTAAAAAAATAAAAACCATCAAGTACTAATAAAGAACAATCAACGCACCAAAACAAAAAAAATGCATAAAATATAGAACCATTTCATTAACTAATAAAGAAAAAAAACATAACGTGCCTAAACTTAACCACCTTACAACAAAAATAAAAATAAAAATAAAAATTACAAAATAATGACTCACTTAAGAGCCAAATGGGCGAGTTTCCTGGACCGGATCCTTTGCAAGACGGACTGGACCCGGTTTTGACGCCTGTAAACTGCCAGGCTGGACGCCACATCAGCATTTTTCATTGACTCATCACTTTTCATCTCACTTGACGGCGGTAAATCCGGCAAAAAGTCAACCCCAGCCAAATGCTGGGCCCACTTGTAAGGCCTCGTGTTCATTTCTCCAATTTTCAAACTATCTCCACCCTTCAGTTTAGCCGTCTGAACAAAAAATTAGAAAAATTGTGACTTATAAGTTTAATTATTGAGTAAACAAATTGGTTTATTAAAAGGGAACATTGATTGATTGATTTATTACTGAGTGGGGAAGATCAAAGCCAGAATCATCGGGAAATAAATTACATAAAATATCCTTATTTGAGGTCTCATCTCCTTCAATTCCAACGCAAACCACATTTAATTTCACCAAGTATTCGAACCTAAGTGCGATTAATTTAACGGCATTCTCTCTACTATCGTCAAATATATTCATAATTATTTTGAGCGGGTGGATTTTGTTTATCCCTTCTTTATTATTGAAACCAGTCTGTTTATTTGAATCCTTCTTAGACCTGGTTCTTCTTCTCTGCCCGTCTTCTTCTTCTTCCATCAAATCCTCCTCATTTGATATTTGACCTGTAAATAATTAAAAAAAATAAAAAAAAGGAAATGAAAATAAAAATGCAATAAATTATTAAATTATTACCGGTTTCTTTGTTGGATTGTTGATGCAAGAAAGACAGAGCCTCTTTAGTGCTTCCAACAATTTCCATCTCAATTCTCTCTCCAAAAGCTTCTTTCTGAGCCAAGAGCTGAGAGAAAATAATGTAAAGCGGAGCGGGCAAAAGGTCAGCAGAATGAAACTGCTTCAGTTTCTTAGAATGTGAGATTCCCAATTGCTGTTGGACCGGCAAAGATGCTTTCTTCAGAGATTTCAGTTGAGAAGGAAGGTTGGAAAGGAATCTCTTTTTGTCTGATATTGTTTCTGTCAGAGATTTCTTTCTTTGCTCCAGCTTTTCGTTCTTTTTGCACAATTCCTTCCTCTGAGTTTCAAATCAAGAAAATCAAGATCAATAAAATTGATAAAAATAGTTAATTCTAATATTAACTGTTAATAATAATTGAATCATTTACTTGGAAGAGCTCAAAATTGAGGCGTTTGAGCATGAGATCGTGAGAAGGATCGGATGCAAGAGACTTGCCCTTGATCGATTCCGGTGCATTTGCGAAAAAATCCGATTCAGGGACCAGATCTATTTCAGGAAACTTGGAGTGAAAGTCCTTGCACGCTTTTATCGCGTTCAAGTAGTGGTTCTTCTCGTACATCAGGTTGTGCAGTTGCAGAGTCGTGAAATCCACCGGAGCTTTCGCCCGTTCCGTTTCCGATTTCACCTTATCTTCCTCCAGCAAGATCGCCCGATTCACCTTCTCATAAAACGCAAGTCATTAATTGAAACGAATAGAAGGACGAAATGAAGAGAATGTAAGTAATTATTCTTCTACCTGGCGGAGGGTGATGAAGAGAAGCGACATCTGAGTGATCAGTTCCCGGAGCTCCGACTTCGGCCGCCCTTCCTTCTTGACGGAAACCATCTTCGCCGCGATCTCCTCCATCGCCACCCGCGTCTCCTCCAGCAACTCGTACGGACTCTTCCCCTTCGCCGCCGGCAGCGCTGCCGCCTCCACCTCTTCCGTCGCCATATCGCCGCCCAGTTACTTCGGCCGGGTTCTATTTCTATACAGTCAGCTCACTGGACCGGATTATCATTTAAGCTTGATAAATTAACTTGGGCTTTTTGGCCCAACTATAAAATTTCAAGTATAAACGGCGCGAGTTTTCTTTTCTTTTCTTTTCTTTTTCTTTTGAGGGCAGACAAAGAGTAATTATAGGCAGGACCCACAGTATAATAAATAGAGCCCGCTTTTCTGATTCCACATTGTCCAGCAGTCAAACTCCTCCTCCAATCCCGTTTCACACTTTACAGCCCCAGTTACCGAATAGACGGATGGGACCCGACGGAGAAACTCGAAATGTTGTTAAGAGACCTGTACGATTCGACTATACATTATTGCATTACTAGCTCGGTTCCATATGAGTTCGACTATACATTATTGCATTACTAGCTCGGTTCCATATGAGTCCGTTCTGTTCTGTTCAGGTCTGGTTGAGTTTAAATGACTAAATGGCCCCTATTTATTATTTAATGAAGCTACCCGTTCTCGGTCTTTTTTTTTTTTTGGAAACCCTTAGGCGTTACATGTTGAAAATAGTTAGAAAAAACGTAAGTCACCCTTACTAAAGAACAACAACACTTTAAACTAAAAAAACATAAACTAAATAAAAGATAAAAATAAAAACTACTTGAAACTATCAGCCACAAAAAATGATGCCCCAATATCATTATTCAAAGGAAGGCATTGATGAATCCAAATAAGAAATATTCAAGATTCTTAATAGTTTTACCAAGTAATCAATTTTTGTGTTAAAAGATCGATTCAAATACACAAATATCGAGTCTTTAATCATTCTCTTTCATAACAAGCATTCTCTAACTTCTTAAATAGCTAATCAGGACGAAAGCATCAAATCATTATCAAAATCAATCAAGTTTAAAGTTTATGTCATCTCTGAATTATTCGTCATAAAAATTCCATTTTTATCAGGTAATACCGTAATAGCAAAAGCTATGTCTGTCATTGCTCTCGGTCTTCATTGCCGGTATGGAATTAAATCCGCAATACTCTTTTGTACATCCAACCCTGATATTGTTAATATTAAATTTGGTGAGCATTAACTTTGGTGGTACTGCTGTTTGCCGCGCGCAAGTTACGAAAAAAAGAAAAGAGCCCTTTTGATAGAAATAAAATACTAAGTAGGGTATATGTGAAAGAGAGTCATCATTCCTAATTCATGCATTCTCATATAATGTAAAGAAACAATTCCCAATATTAAAGTGAAGTGAGACTCCACCACTCCACTCCACTCACTCGCCATGAGACTGTTCACAATCCCCTGAAACGGACTCCGTTAACAACTCGGCGGCGGCGGAAGGCTCGAGAGCGAATGCGAATGCGCGCCGGAGGTTGTACTGCAAGAAAATGCCCGATCTTGAGCCAGGTTTAGGCGGCGCTCGTGTTCACAACAGCGACAAGAAGAAGAGCAAGAGAAGGAATCAGAATCAGAAATCGCGATCTGGTGCGGAGACGAAGAGGAAGCAGAGAGAGGAGAGGAAATCGGGAGGGGTTTCTGATTCTGCTGATCCACGCCCTGTTTTGGTTTGATTTCTTACTTTAGCTAGCTTGAGCTTCTTTTTCGTTTTTTTTTAAGGGAGTTTTTGTTTGTTGTGGATTTTTTTTTTGTTTGTTTGTTTAGGTGAAGTGACAGCATTGTTTGACAACGTAATTAGTTGAAAATGCTAAGAATTTAAAAATCAAGATGGATTGATTAATTTATCCACGAGAATCCTGCCAAAGAAGTAGAGAAAGAAATTATAAAAAAGCTAGTAGTGAACATGATCAAATATTTATTGATTGATCTGTTTGTTTATTTCTATTTCCTAGCGGAGTCAACAGTCATGAATATTTTTTATTTGTTTGAGTTTCAAACTATATTTCAAAATCAAGATGCGGATAGTATGGAATCCAATGATCAAAGCGTCAAAAACAATAACAAATTAGAAAAAACGAAAAAAAAAAAAGGAATTTTTTTTTCATCATTTCTTTTACACTCTGTAGCCTCTCTTTATAATTATTGCTCTTGATTTTTGAAACAAACTTGATTCATTTTTCTCTTCTTTTTTTGATTGAATCATTGAAAATTCTACAGTGTTTGGCGGGCCCAGATCCAGATCTATCCAAAAGAAGAACGCCCCACCTCTCTTCCTCTTTCCCTTCCTCCCCTCTTTACCATCCCCACTTCAATCCACACTCATCAGGTTTGCTCCAAACTACACTTCCTATTTGTTACTACTACTTTACTTTCTAGTTCCTTCCCTCTTTTTGTACTCCCATTGTCCCCTCCTCCAATCATAACTCCATTCCCCTTCTCGCTTCACAGAGCCTTCTTTCTCCCAAGCTCTCAAAGGTACACACACACATTCCCTCACCTCCATTAAATTCCAAAAAAAGAAAAAAAAAACTTACATTTTTTTTCCATCCAGAATGCCAAAAACAGAGGGTGAGATCTGAACTCGTCCAGCTCAGCATGAGCAAGAGCTCGGCGGAATCTTCCAGAAGCAGATCCGGAACCTTCCCCAGCCCCGGCACCCCAAACTACACCCGGTATGGCTGGAGCTCAGAGCGGGTACCTCTAAAAAACACGACCGTTTTACCCTTCAACCACGGTAAAAAACTCCCCTCAAAATGGGAGGACGCCGAAAAGTGGATCCTCAGTCCTGTCTCAGGGGCCAATAGAACGCCCGGACCGCCAGCTCATCATAGGAGGCCGAAATCGAAGAGCGGGCCGTTGGGAGGCCACACGGAAGGCTACGCGGCTTGTTCTTCGTCCCCGGCGCCGTTTTTGGCCGGGGTTTTGATTCCGGAACATGGCAGTTTTGGGAATAGTGATGATTGCGGGGGTAATAATGGGATTTTACGGTCAGTTAGTGTGAATGGGTGGATGGATACGTTGATGGAAGCTACTGCTGCTTTGCCGCCCTCTCGTCAGACCAAACCAGGTTCCCTTTTATTTCAAATTTTATTATGATACAAAATTTGTTAAAAAAAACTTACATTATGCTGAGATTGCAAAATGGCCCAAAACCCTGCAATTTTGTCCAAATTGTGAAAAACCCTACAAACTAACACTGTTGGATTCCTACTCTAGTCTAATTATTTAAATAATGCAGGGGCTTTTTTGCAATTTTGGCATAATGTAGGGGTCTTTTGCAAATATTTATAGTTTTTTTTCTAAAATTATTGTTTTATTTTTTGTTGTGCAGAAGAAAAGGTGCAAATTACGAAGGAAGCAGTCGAAAGAATAACGGCTTCAATCATGACAAAAGATGTGGCGACTCAAATGAGCTCTGAAGAGAGCGCCACATCATCGCCGAAAGAATTATCTTTTTCCTATTCGGGCCCGATTGAGGAAGTAAATAATAACGAGGGCTGTAACGCAAAAATGGAGGTGAGAGATGTTGAGATTGATAAACAAGTGACTGTTACGAGGTGGAGTAAGAAGAATGTGTTGAGGAGTTTTGATAAACGGTCAGTTGATTCGAAGGGCGGTTCATCGGCTAATTGGGAGGAGAGAGAAAGAGTCAGATGCACTAATAAGTACGTGTGTTGGATTTTTTTTGGATTTTTTTGAAGTATTAAGTATGGTAGTTTGTTAGTTTGTTTTGATTGTTTTTGTTTAAAAGATTCATTTAATATTGGTTTTAGGTCTAAAAAAGAGGAGGCGAAAATAACTGCATGGGAGAATCTTCAAAAAGCAAAAGCCGAGGCCGAAATAAGAAAGCTCGAGGTAAAAATAAATAATTCATTTTTAATTTAAAATTGAAAATGATACGAATCAAGATTTTGAGATTCTATTAAAAAAAACTGTGGGCAGATGAAACTGGAGAGGAAGAGAGAGTCGTCAATGGAGAGGATACTGAGCCGGCTGAGACGAGCTCAGAAGAAGGCCGAGGGAATGCGTCAGTCCGTCTCGTCAGACCAGGACCACTGCGTCAGAAAGCCGGTTGGGAAACCGTCCCCATTTCGTCGCACGGGGAAACACACTTCGTTTACCGGTTGCTTCCCTTGCGTAGTTTTTAAGTAGTTAAAGAAGATGGTTAGAAATTGAAATGTCGATTCGGTTTAGTTGGGGAATAACATTGTGTTGAAATGGGCACGCCCTGTACTGCTGCCTTGATTGATTGTTGAAAATCATTGTGAAGTTATCATAAGTTGTTGGGAACTTAACAAGGCTGCATGGTCATGTCATACCTAACTCTGATGAGTTTGATTAAGTTTATATGGTTGCATTGATTCATTGCTCGCGAAAATGTAATGCGAAAAGTAGTATTACTAGACCATAACATCTTAAAAATTTTGTCTCCTTTTTTTGAACTAGTTTACAGATGCAATTATGAATCTCTTGTTGAAACAGAAGATATTATTTTGGTCGAGTAAAGTCAATCATTTTATTTTGGGCCGTCAAAGCCCAATATATGCCTATGATTTTTTTTTTATACCATTTTCATCAAAAATAAATCAGCAAATACCATCCCTTTCAAATTAATGCGGTATCTATCATTTCCGCCACTACCAGTGACGGAACACTATGTTCCGCCACTACTAGTGGCGGAACATGTGAATTTTCTGTTTTTTCAAAAAATTCTCATTTGACTGACTAAACACGATTAATTAGTGTAAGTGAATAGTATTCCGCCACTGGTAGTGGTGGAACAAGAAAAAAAAATTCCTGAGAAAAAATTAATTTTTTCTCTGTTCCGCCAGTGGAAGTGGCGGAACACGTAAATTTTTCCCCTGTTCCGCCATTGGCAGGCGGAACACGTTTTTTCACTAATTAATCCCGTTTTTGAAAAATTATAAAATCCACATGTTCCGCCACTAACAGATTCTGTTCCGCCACTAGGAGTGGCGGAAATGATAGATACCCCATTATTTTGAAAACAGTAGTATTTGCTAGTTTATTTTGAAAAAAATGGTATATTAAAAAAAAATCCCTATTAGGTCATATGGAGATCCACGGTTGATTTGGGCCCGAAATAAGAGCTTTTAATCTTAACTCAGAAGAAGGAAGAGAGAACCAAAAACTCGATGGAATTCCTACGCTACCTTGCCCATACAGTAGAAAGTAACTTTGGAAAGAATACTCAATTAGAGTAGTATACAAGTAGAGCAAGAAAACATACGTGCATTTCTCTCGTTATTTGTTCTAATCCTTTGATGATCGTTTCCAACTGTATGATATCATGCATTGATATGACAATCTAGTTTGTGTGAGCTGACTTGTTCACACTTCACATTTCTTGATTGCTTAATATTTTTCGTAACTCTTTTCTTTTTGCTAAAATGCCCGCAGGCTAATATTTTTCATTATTCGGTACAAAAAATGAAAATAAGTGCTTTGATTATACATTTAAGTTTCATAAGAACAAGACTGAATCAAATTATCAAAAGAGTAAAAGAATGAATCAAATTAGAGTTATATATATGTATTTCCTTTCGACTTCTTTCATGTATATTATGAGGTCTAACTAACAAATCAATCCCCGCTATCCTGGAGAGCCATGCACCCAAGCCTTATTTTCAGCTCTCTCTTTCTCACATTCTCTCTAGATGAAGTTGGTTGCACCCTATCTTATTTGGTAGTTTAGCCAAATAAGAAACAAGCTCTTTTGATTGGATAACATTATAAATTCATAATACACTTTTTGCACACTATATATATGACCACTGAAAACAGCTCCTTCACCACCTTTCCTTTGTCATATCAAACGACTCAACAATGAAAACCAACCAACTTATTTCCATCTTATCAATTTTAACTCTGGTTTTACTACAAAATGTCACGGCCGACCTAAACAATGCCGGTTTTGTCAGAACCAGTGGGACTCAATTTACAGTGAATGGTCGACCATTGTACACTAACGGTTTCAACGCATATTGGTTCATGTACCAGGCGTCCGACCCGTCTGATAAGAGCAAAGTTTATGAAACTTTAGATGATGCTTCTAGACTTGGTGTCAATGTAATCAGAACTTGGGCATTTAGTGATGGTGGCTATAGGCCATTACAAGTCTCCCCTGGTTCATACAATGAACAAATGTTCAAGGTATTTTATATATCGCTTCAAAGGTTATTAATTATGTAAAAGAAAAATTATAAAAGGAACTCTAAGTTTAACTTTTGTATTTAGGGTTTAGATTTAGTAATTGCGGAAGCGAAGAAGCGCGGAATATATCTGATATTGACTCTGGTGAATAACTGGGAAGGATTTGGAGGCAAGAAGCAGTATGTTCAATGGGCAAGAGATCAGGGTCATTATCTCAATTCGGATGATGATTTTTTCAGTGATAATGCAGTTAAGGGATACTACAAAAATCATATCAAGGTACAAATTAATTAGTATGTTGTGTACTTTTTTTGAGTGAATTATCAATGCTAACATATTGTGTACAAAAAAACAGGCGGTCCTCACGAGAGTTAACACCATAACAGGAGTAGCATACAAAGATGATCCCACCATCTTTGCATGGGAACTCATGAATGAACCACGCTGCCAAAATGACCTCTCTGGACAAATTCTTCAGGTCAAGACAAAGCATAGTTTTCACTAAACTTTTTCTTTTATAAACACAAATATATAGGACTTTGATACAACGCGCCCACCAAAATTGCCCCACTAATGACAAAATTAACGAAATCTACTTTTATGTTACATGATTTCGTTTAACATTTAGTCATAAATACAAGGATATGATCAAAGTAGGGCAATTTGAGGAGGGCAAACTAGAATATATATTTATTGAGCTTATATGTATGTTTGATTAAACAGGCTTGGATTTCGGAAATGGCGGCTCAGGTCAAGTCCATTGACGGCAACCACTTGCTTACTATCGGACTCGAAGGATTCTACGGCGAGTCTGTACCTGAAAGGAAGCAATTCAATCCTGGTTATGAGGTCGGCACAGATTTCATCTCCAACCACCAAATTCATGAGGTCGATTTCGCCACCATTCATGCCTACCCTGATCAATGGTATAAGCCCTAATTTGAAAAACTTTTTTCCATACGATCAAATATTAATTATGAACCATTAGCCTTTGACATGTTTTCTTTATATGTTTAGGATCTCTGGATCTAATGATGAAACTCAACTCGAATTCGTGAAAAAATGGATCGAGTCTCACATCCAAGACTCTAGCAATGTCCTCAGAAAACCACTCATGGTAACCGAGTTTGGCAAATCTTCACGTTCATCAGGCTACAATGCAGGAGTAAGAGACTCCTACCTTCGCACAATTTATGATGCAATCTACGAGTCCGCACGTGTAGGCGGACCTTGTGCAGGAGGTCTGTTCTGGCACGTGATGGCTCAAGGGATGGAAGGATGGAGCGATGGTTATGAGGTCTTTTTTGCGCAAAACCCCTCAACAGGAAGCGTAATCTCGCAACAGTCAAGCAGGATGGCCAACCTTAATGTGCGATATGTGAGGAATAGAAGGTTGCAAGAAATGTTGCTTGCGGATGAATGAAGATTGATGAGATTATTGGAGATTGTAATAAGACATTCAGTGATTTTAGTGTAATCAGAATGCATTCCAATGCAATAAAGGGTTTATTGTTTAAAGTTTATATCATATGGTCTAAAGCTATTCGTAGTTATCAAATTATAACTATAAACATGATTTGGTAAGTGGGTTGTTATTAGAATATATTTCTAAAGAAGATCTGTGCATAATGTATCCGGGCCCATATGGCCGGTATCTGATTCATCTACAATTTTTTTATTAAAAAATCACAATAAAAATATCAAAAGTTCATAATCAACCTAGAATAAATTAACCAATAGGGATGCATAAGTATGATGGTTGGTTAGGGTTGACTCCAGAAAGTAAAAAAAATAAATGTGATCTCTAACAAACAATTCAAAATATTTGAAAGAGGTATTTTTGTAAGAACTGGGTGTCATGATTTCTTCAAGCTTTTTGACAATAATAATATATGTTATCAAAGCTTTAGTAGTTAATATTTCAAAATATATACAAATTTCTATGTATTTTGCCTCTTCAAACTTATGTGCACGACTGATTGGTAGTAAGAAAAAAATTGGTCCCTTGCATATGCAATCAAGATATGCCCCTATTTGAAGGGTTACTAGTATTATATTGAAAAGTATAACTTGCCCCTCAATACATAAATTTCGATTTGATGCTAACAACAATACATAAATTTCGCCACATTAAAGACAACACCGATTGAGACATCATTCAACATAATAAAAAAAATTAAACTGATAAAAAAAGAATATATTTTCTCATGATAACAACTAATGATTTCTCACACACAATAACTATCAAAACTAAAATGATATGCCATTGCTTCTCTTTCGTCGTCTGACCACTAAGAGGTGGTCAGCATTTCAAATATCAAATGTGCTCTGGCAGCAAATCCGAAATACAAAACAAGCTATGATTACATATGGAAACTCAACATACCGCCTAAATTAAAGATTTTCATTTGGAGAATGGTAAGAGACATACTGCCGACGATAGATCAACTTACCAAGCGGGGATGCATCTTGCCAAATGTGTGCGTTTTATGTATGGCAGATGCGGAGTCCGCCATACATTTATTTCAGCAATGTGTCTTTACAACACACATTTTCTCTCTGATGCAAATACAAAACATGCAAACCATCCAATTGCTAAAGTACAAAGGTGATAAAAAATTGCAGATCAAAATTGCTGCTACGAGTTTTTGGGTATGGAAGGAGCGATGTGCAAGAACATTTAGCGATAAAGCTTCAACTCATCAATCTATCAGAGAATCCATTCGTGCCGATCTTCTTCTTTGGGAAAAATTACTTTAGACGATATATTTTCCATTAAATTTGGTGTTTTTCTCTTATTCTTTCTAGTCTTTTTTCTTTCTTTTCTTTTCTTCCTCTTTATGTTTTATTAAATTGTCAATTCTCTTGGCAATCTTTATTACTCTTGTAATGAACTTTATTTTATTCCATTTAATATAAACTGCAGACTCTCAGGTTAAACCTGAGGTCTAATTTTCAAAAAAAAAAAAATATCAGATGTGCTCTGGTCAGATTGCTCTCATGTGCAAACCATTCCTTATATATCCTTACAATCCTCTGAGGATCATATTGTCCCTCTCCAATCCCGTTTGAGCCTCTCTTTTTCATCTTTTTTCGCCTTCACTCTCGTTTAAGCCTCTGTTTTTCATCTTTTTCATCATTTATTTTCTACTAACTACTAAGAGTTCAGGCCGTTGTCTGACGGCAGAGAGATGAGACTTGAGAGAGAGAGATATAGAGGGAAGAAAGAAAAGGTTCTAGTGATCGTAACTATCAGGCCTGATTATGAGAGGAACCAGTGGAGTGAGTGACGATGACTAAATGAGACTATGAGAGGGGAGATTGGCGAAATGGAAGATGGTGGCCTTGATAATCTAGTAAGCGTAACTATCAGGCCTGATTAAAACTCAAATCAGCCCATTGTTAGATTTGCAAGTCAAGTTTGTAAATTTGTATTAGCTCTCTTCTTTTTCAAATTGCTACAGTTAGTTATATCCGGTGTAAGCACGATTGTTTATCAATTATCATAAAAACTTATATTGAGTCCAAGTCAACGATGTAATATGTCAAATTTTAATTTCATCACCTTAAATAAAATCTGATCACATGCACTGCTGGTGCCAATAAATATTTCTGAACCTATCTCATCTCCATATGATATATGATTATTGAGAATTTATATAGTTCTTCACTTTATTATTTGGATTGATCATGATTTTTTTAGCCAGTTACAAAATTTTATAGCACAGTTTTTCCCCACTCATAGTTTAGGTCTTTGTTCATGTTAAAATTGTATATAAAAATAAGCAAAATAAAATCAAACAATTGTAGAAATGCACATAGGAATCAATGCTGGGCAACGGCAACTCATCAGAGAAACATTAAAATGGTGAAATCTGCTATACAACATTTCACCAAGAAAATTGATCTTACAAGCTGATCAAGACGAATAGTTTCAATTACTCAGAATTACTAAGAAGGAATTATATTTTCTAATTGTTGACTTCTCCGTCGTCACCTCACCTCATGAGGAAAAATATTAAAATATTCAACATTTTCACAGGGAAACCAACCAAAATAGATATTTCATTACGTCAGGTACTGTCCTGAATTTGCCAAGACTATCAGATGTCATGTCAGCAAGTTTCTTCATAAGGTCGGGGTAAATTTTCTACAAAGAAATGCAGAAAGAAAAGCATTAAGAAATTGTTATAGTGACTTGTCAAGAAAAAGGATTTTCTTTGAGGAAATCTTGTCCCTTTTTCGTTTCAAATTTTGGTAAAAGATATAAGATAAATAGTGTACTACGATAATAAGGCGAAAAAGTTATATTACCTTGCTGCATCTCAAAGTTTGCCTTGGAGTGAAATTTTGCCGGCACAAGCAGCTTCAAAAGCTTCACACTTGAGGAATTATTTCTTTGTATGGCGTAACAAACTTGTCCGTAAACCTCTCCTTACTTATACACATAGTATTATAAAAGCTGAAATTTCCACATAGAGCTATCGACTCGGAGAGATTTCAGAACATAATTCCTAGGGATTACTCTTTTCTCCAAGCTGAAAGAAATTAGGATTGGGTGACAGGAAATATATGCCAGATCTAAACCAGCTTCACTTGTTAAAAAATCAACATTTTTCCGGATTCTCTCAGCTGAATTTGAAAGCAACATCGGCTGCCTCTTGATCAATGAATCAATCTCCTCCTCGGTAAAACCGAGGTTCTTTAAATTCTTGATCTTGGCACCGAATTTATTCGGATTCATGGTGAATAACGTAGGAACGGTCGTTACAATCTTCCCAATTTGGCCCCAAAAAGGGCGACCAAAACTCGACCCTCCTCTTCAATGAGCTGTATTCGAATTTTAACATGATTGGGGTCAGTGGAATAAGTCAGGCGACCTGGGCAGGTGAGAATCCCATCTCCTGAACCTTCAATACTCTCGGCTTTAAGGTATTTTCCAGGCTAGCACAGAGAAGAGTCGGATCGGAAGTGACAGCTCTTGTGATATCAGCATCACCTATGCCAATCTGCCGCAAAAATTGGAGGACAGAATATGAGGTGGGGGATGTACTTGGACGCTTTTACCGCGTTCTCTGTTGGAATCCCGCATGATTTTACAAGGTATTCGACTGCAAAATGGGTTTTGATAGGTGGATTTTCGCTAATGGCTTCAGCTGAAGAAAGAGAAGTTGAGAGACTTCAAGACCCAACTATAACTCAATCGGCGCATTGTTAGATTTGCATGTGAAGTTTGTTATTCTAGTATTAGTTATTAGTTATTTATAACCGATGATTAAGAAGATTGTTTTGTTGAGTTTCTCATACAAAAATTTATCGAGTATAACTATAACCTAACGATATAATATGTCAATTTTTAATATATGCACGCCACCTGTGTTGCTATGTTTGCTAAACTTATTATCTCCCTATGATATATAAGATCTGTAATGTTAGTTCAGTAACTTTATTTACTTAATGACTATAACTGTAAACATTATACTAACTTAATATTTGTTACACCCCGGAACCAAATAGTGGAATGTGTGTTAGTTGATTAGTTCCATCTTGAATAGTGAATGAAAATTAGAGTTATTTAAATAGACTAGTGCAGTAACTACTTTCTTTTTTCTATCTCCTCAAGACGTGCAAAATAACAATAACCGATCTTTTACTACCCCTCACGTGCGATGAGATTTGAAGAAAAAGTTGATAAATATGTTCTCTCTCCAATTGGCTGAATCTGGACAGAAGAACAAAAAATCATTATCTATCTGAATAAGGGTCCAATATGTAAAATTCTCTAAGAACTTCTGTTAGTCGACAACAAGGAGAATATTTTACAAAAAGAAATCTGGCAATTGGATAAAAACTTAGAGAGATCCATGCGTTCAAAATTGGAGTCACAGAAAAAAAAAACATAAGTTGTTTCTTACCAACCCGTGCTAATTAAAGCAGTTCTTCAACTGCGGGCGATATTCTTGGCTCATTCTTTTTTCTATCTCCTCAAGACATGCAAAATAACAATAATCTATCTTTTCCTACCCCTCACGTGTGATGAGATTTGTACAAAAGGTTGATAAATATGTTCTCTCTCCCGTTGGCCGAATCTGGACATCAGAACAAAAAATTACTTTCGATCTGAATATGGGTCCAATATGCAAAATTCACTAAGAACATCTGTTAGTTGACAACAATGAGAATATTCTACAAAAAGAAATCTGGCAATTGGATAAAAACTTAGAGAGATCCAAGCGTTCAAAGTTGGAGTTAGAGAAAAAAACATAAGCTGTTTCAGACCAACCCGTGGTAATTTAAGGAGTTCTTCAACTACGGGCGCCATTCTTGGCTCATTCTTTTTTCTATCTCCTCAAGACAAGAAAAATAACAATAACCTATCTTTTCCTACCCGTCACGTGTGATGAAATTTGAAGAAAAAGTTGATAAATATGTTCTCTCTCCCCTTGATTGAATCAGGACAGCAGAACAAAAAATCATTTTCTATCTGAATATGTGTCCAATATGCAAAATTCGCCAAGAACTTCCGTTAGTCGGCAACAAGGAGAATATTTTACAAAAAGAAATCTTGCAATTGGATAAAAACTTAGTGAGATCCATGCGTTCAAAGTTTGAGTTAGAGAAAAAAAAACATAAGCTGTTTCTGACCAACCCGTGGTAATTTAAGGAGTTCTTCAACTAAAGGAGCTATTCTTGGCACATTCTTTTTTCTATCTCCTCAAGACATGCAAAATAACAATAACCTATCTTTTCCTATCTATCACGTGTGATGAGATTTGAAGAAAAAGTTGATAAATATGTTCTATCTCCACTTGGCCGAATCTGAACAGTAGTACAAAAAATCATTATCTATCTGAATAAGGGTCCAATATACAAAATTCGCTAAGAACATCTGTTAGTGACAACGAGTCGACTATTTTACAAAAAGAAATCTTACAATTGGATAAAAACTGAGAGAGATCCTATTGTTCAAAGTTGGAGTCAAAGAAAAAAACATATGTTGTTTCTGACCAACCCATGGTAATTAATGGATTTCTTCAACTACAGGCGCAATTCTTAGCTAATTCTTTTTTCTATCTCCTCAAGACATGCAAAATAACAATAACCTATCTTTTCCTACCCCTCACGTGCGATGAGATTTGAAGAAAAAATTTATAAATATGTTCTCTCTCCCGTTGGCTGAATCTGAACAGTAGAACAAAAAATCATTATCTATCTAAATTAGGGTCCAATATGCAAAATTCACTAAGAACATCTGTTAGTCGACAACGAGGCGAATATTTTTCAAAAAGATATCTTACAATTGGATAAAAACTTAGAGAGATCCAAGCGTTCAAAGTTGGAGTCAGAGAAAAAAACATAAGTTGTTTCTGACCAACCGGTGGTAATTTAAGGAGTGCTTCAACTACGGGAGCTATTCTTGGCACATTCCTTTTTCTATCTCCTCAAGACATGCAAAATTACAATAACCTATGTTCTTCTACCCCTCACGTGTGATGAGATTTGAAGAAAAAGTTGATAAATATGTTCTCTCTACCCTTGGCTGAATCAGGACAGCAGAACAAAAAATCCTTTTCTATCTGCATATGGGTCCAATGCGCAAAATTCGCTAAGAACATCTGTTTGTCGACAACAAGGAGAATATTTTACAAAAAAATCTGGCAATTTGATAAAAACATAGAGAGATCCAAGCGTTCAAATTTGGAGACACAGAAAAAAAAACATAAGTTATTTCTGACCAACCCGTGGTAATTTAAGAAGGTCTTCAACTACGGGTGATGTTCTTGGCTCATTCTCTTTTCTATCTCCTCAAGACATACAAAATAACAATAATCTATCTTTTCCTACCCCTCACGTGTGATGAGATTTGAAGAAAAAGTTGATAAATATGTTCTCTCTCCCCTTGGCTGAATCAGGACAGCAGAACAAAAAATCATTTTCTATCTGAATATGGGTCTAATATGCAAAATTCGCTGAGAATTTCTGTTAGTCGACAGCAAGGACAATATTTTAAAAAAAGAAATCTGGCAATTGGATAAAAACTTAGAGAGATCCAAGCGTTCAAAGTTGAACCAAGCTTAAGTCTTTTTCAGAACAATATGGTGTGGGCCTGAAGATTGGGCTGGGCCAGTTAATATACTAGGCTCTAACTGAAGATTGGGCTGGGCCAGTTAATGTACTAGGCTCTAACAAATGGTATTCAGAGCAGTTCGATCCTGAGGGTACTATCGTGCGGCCGGAAATGTACCATACTGTTATCATACCCAAAGAACCTGAGAATCGTGTATATGCCTCAGTGGGGATATATGTATGGAGTGAAGGTGCGCACGGATGTGTACTAGGACGAGACTGAGACTAGGTGCTAGTTCTGACGGGGACGTCAGAAATTTAAGTGGGGGAGTTTGTTACACCCTGGAACCAAATAGTAGAAAGGGGGGGCTAGTTGATTAGTCTCACATTGAGTAGTGAATGAAAATTGGAATTACTTAAATAGGCTAGTGCATTAACTACTAGCACCAACCAAGCTTAAGCCTTTTTCAGGACAATATGGTGTGGGCCTGAAGATTGGGCTGGGACAGTTAATGTACCAGACTCTAACAATATGATCATAATGAAAGCAAAAAAAAACCTAAAATTATCATAATAATTGTATACATTATGCAATAATTTATCAAACATAGCTAAACATTACAGACCGGAATTTGTAACAGAACTATATTTTCTTATATTTTTGAAAATCCTTCACAAAACAGGCCCCTTTCGTTTTTACTATTTTTTATAACAGTAGGCGATTTGCCTACTGGCACCAGCCCAAAACAGTAAACCATGAAGAACCAAAAAATAATAATGTAGAAAAAAGTAACAGTTTACGAATACATTTATCATTTTTCACAGTTATGTTCTTCAGCTCTTTGTTCATGTTAAACTATATGCAAAAATAGGAATAAAAAAATTGTAGAAATGCAAATAGGAATCAAATACTTAGCAACTCAGCAAAAAATATTAAAATAGACCATATATTTTCGGCTCCTCAGAAACAATAGGAAGTTAAGAGTGTGTGTGTGTGGGTCAACATCAAAAATACATATTTTTTTCATTCAAGAGATGTGCTCACAAATTAGATAATTTTTCAAAATATTGAAGATGGCACGGAGTTTATTGTGGAACTTAATAACTCCCAAGAACTTGCAAGGCCCAACAGACATATAACTCAAATTGGGTAAACAGCCGAAACTCAATTAAATCAAGAAATGACCCAAACTTAAACTAAAATATTTACAAGTTTTAAACAGTTTCAAATTTTTTTACAAAATCTAAACAAATTTTAAGACATAATCACTTTTAAAATCCGACCTGTTGCATACAAAAATAATTTATAACTAACTTTATCTATTCCTTATCTCAACAAAATAAAATCAGAAAAATATTTTAAAAATACAAAAATAGATATTTTCAAACATGCTAAAAATGTCAGAAACTCCCAATAAAAATTAAACCATTTTCGGAAAATCTCACTTTCATTCATCCAACTTGAACACTCAAATATCAAAACAAAACAATCCAATCATTAATTTATTGAACAACATCAACCGGCCAGCGAAATCCAGCCATCAAACATGTTTTGTCGAGCCTAAAATCAACGACTGAGATGGTTCCATATATAATCATCTGATTGGAGAGCACATCACATCGCCAAGCCCCCACTTTCTCTGCTTCTGCCACGTTTCACCCTCACGATGCTCGTGCTCTCCTTTTCTCGCTTTCTTTATTCCCTTATTTACTTCCATTATTTTATCATTTTACCCCTATCCCAGCATCATTTCCAAGGTCACTTGATTCTGATTTTCTGTAGCATCGTAATTTTCTTATCTTACTTGTGCTGATTGCAAGATATTTATTTTGTTTGATGTATTGTATTCATGTTGAGATATGTTTTTTTCTCGAGTTTGTGATGTATAAAAATACTCTATTTTTATATTATAAAATTTGTTTTTGTTTTATTGTAACATACATTGTTAATTTTTAGAAATTCATTATAAACTCAACTGGAATAGTAACTAAACTTAATATCTCAACAATCAATACTCAACTTTCAGCAATAAGCGGGTAGGTATGTACACTATATAACTAACTACTAATCCTTAACTACAACATTCCTCTAAAAAATTACAAGCCAAGCTATACAAACAATGCTACACAGATAGATACATGAAAGAGTTCCACGGAAGAATAGAAGGTGACAGCTGTTGATTTCCATTTTTAAGGGAGAAGAGGGCATAAGGAGGCGACACCTGGCTTGTCCCGTTTGTGCGCCGTGATCTTCTCCCCCAAAAAAGGAAGCTAACCGAGCTCTAAATCTAATTCAGGTCTGTCCGTTCATCTCCACTTTACTATCTGCCCACCAAATCTTGGCTTTTATTTCCCATATAATCTTCTTCAAAATTTAATTATTTTGATTGAATTGTGTCTGCCTGTCTGAACGGAACAATTGCCAATTTGGTATTTGCTACTATTTCTGGAAGGGAAAGGGGTTGGGATTGGCTTCCCCTTCTATCCTTTCTTTACTCTTTCTTGTCTCTTTAATGCTCCTCTTTTCCCAACTGTTTTAACCGTTTTTCTCTCCCAAATTCACACAATTATTCAGGCTCTTTGAGTGATCGAACCTTTTCTGTGCCCGTTTGGGAAAGGATAACTGAAAAAAGATGGATTTCACAAACAAAAATGAGCCTCCGGGCACTCCTCTGCCATTGATGCGTCAAGGCTCTGTTTACTCTCTCACATTCGACGAGTTTCAATCAACTCTCGGAGGAGGAAGCAAGGATTTCGGGTCGATGAACATGGACGAGCTCTTGAAATCCATTTACAGCGCTGAAGAGACTCAGGCCATCGGAGCTCCTTCAACCATGCCGAGCTATTCAAACCAGCCCGTTCTCCCTCGACAAAACTCTCTCACTCTGCCCAGAACCCTCAGTCAGAAAACCGTCGACACGGTTTGGAGAGACATCATGGGCTTCGGCACCACGTCCACCAACAACAATGTCTACGCTGGCCAAAGTTCCGCCCCTCCCCCCGCCGCCGGTCCGGCGATGGTGCAGCAAACGAGAGAACCGACTCTCGGCGAGATGACATTGCAAGAGTTCCTCATCAGAGCCGGCGTAGTGGGAGATGAACCGCCTGTAACCATAGCTTCTTTCCAAGACCCTTCAACGGTCTGTGAAAACGACTTTGGAAAACTAAGCATGCCTGTGACAGTAAACGGGTCGGTGAGGCCGTTCGGAGTAATCGGGTTGGGACCCAACCCGGTTGACTCGCCGGTGGAGTTGTCGCCGGTACCGATGCCGGTACCGTACGCGTTTAAAGGAGGTCTGAGAGGGAGGAAAGGGGCGGCCGTGGAAAAGGTGGTGGAAAGACGCCACAGAAGGATGATTAAGAACCGGGAATCCGCTGCTAGATCTCGCGCACGTAAACAGGTATTTTTCTGAGGAGAAATGGGAAATCACGACGGGGTACTGTAACGACGGATTGAAATTATATAATGTTTTCTCGCGTTTCTATATACGCTATATATATATATATATACCGTTTTCATTTTTTTAAATATATATTGTTTACCGAATGAATTTTTATATACTGTTTGTTTTCACTTTATATGTTTTTATATACTGTTTTCATTTTTTTAAATATATACTATTTTACCGAATGAATTTTTTATATACTGTTTGTTTTCAGTTTATATGTTATTTTCAGTTTTTATATACCGTTGCTACAGGATCGCTACAGTACCCGTCGCGTAGTATCTGCTCCCTTTTCTGAGTAATAGAAACTTGTTTTTATTTTTTATTTTATTTTATTTTACTTTATTTTTTATGTTGCTTTATGTTTTTGTTATTTTTGTGCCGTTTTATGGGCCTCTGTTTGTAGTAAGGTTTTGACAGTGGAGGAATAGTGGGAGTGTTAGAATAGAAAACAGAAAGTTGGAATAGCTTTTTCTTTAATTCGTTATTTATTTGTCTTTCCATTACTGTTAATGCAGTCAGAATTAGTGCTGTGGGACAACTTTATATCGTCATCTAATGGCATAAAATGAGGATATTCTGAGTTTAATCAATTGTTGTTTCTGTTGGGTTATTCTTTATTATCATTTATTAGTGTTGCAATTTGTTTGTTGGCCAAGCATTTTTGCATCACAATTTGTTTCTAGTAGTGTGGTATGGTTTGTTCTTGGTTAACAAAACATTGCCGAAACCCAAACTATTACAGAAGGAACTAAACTGAATAGGGAATTAAAATTAGTTATGTAGTTAGAGGAATCTAGTAGTATTGTAACTGTTTATCTAATTAGGGGAATCTAGTATTATTAGAAATGGTATTTCTAAGCTGAATGTTTGTAATATTTTTATGATTGATGTTGATTTTTAGTCAATTAAAATAGCATAAAATGAGGATTCTGAGTTTATTCAATTTTGTTAGGCTTATATGATGGAACTTGAAGCTGAAGTAGCAAAACTCAAAGAACAAAATGAAAAATTACAGAAAAAACAGGTATTTTTTTATGACTTTACACTCATACTCATTTACGGAGTGCTAAAGATTTTTTTTTTATTTGCTAACTATTGTTGTTTCAAATTGCAGACTGAAATAATTGTGCTCCAAAAGACTCGGGTAATTATTATTTTTATTTGACAATTCTTCCTATTAATTTTCATATTTACACGTTCAGAATTATTTATTTTTTTTGATAAATTAAATTTTTTTCTTTTTATGGTAATATATTGCAGGTGAGAGAGCAGATGAATCAACAAAACAGGGCCAAGAAACAATGCTTATGTAGGACATTTACCGGCCCTTGGTAAAAGATCTGATAAATTAACATAATTAATTTCCCGGCGAAATTTATGTACATTATATATTTATGTTAGGAATCGATCGCATTTTGAGTTCCATTTCAGATTTGAGCATTTCGTGTCACTGCATGCAGGTCTAAGGAGATTTAGCTCCGTATATAATTTTGATTTGGTTTAGTCTGCTTGTTGTTTGTTAGTTTAGCTAGTGTGCTTATATATTTTGGAATTTTAAAGAGTTTTATTTCATTGAGAATTTGATTTTGTTCGATTGTCAAAACTTAGTCCATGTATCTTATCAGTTTGCATGAATTATGAGCATGTTTATTTTAATATTCTATTAAATAAGAAGTTTAATCTTTTGATTGATGACCTTCGATAATGAATAAGAAAAATTATTACAAAGCAGCGAAATAATAAATTATATTCTATTCATAAACTATATTCAACTTACATAACAGCTAATTGATTCTGTTCAATCCTTCCTTTAGATTGATTCAGTTCCATCATTTACACAAGTCAGTTTCTAATCCTTTTTTCTGACACCTTTTTTTTACCAAACTAATTTATTTTTTCTATTACAAAAACTAAACAAACTAAAAATAATTCAATTGCAGACCTTGCCACTGCTCTGTTGCACTGGCCAAGGTGAACCAAATCCTATCTTCAAATTTTTGTTTTCAACCCTATAAATCTCACTATTTTCATCTACACCCCTCTTCCTTCCACCTTTCTCTTTCAAACGCACTCCAAAAAGCTTAAACCCACACTCTTCTTCTTCCTTCATCTCAATCTCATCCCTTTTACAAACATCACGATTCGAATCCTCATCTCCTTGCATCAAAATCCGGAAATCAAATTCCTTCACATCCACAAACTTGGAAAGAAATCCCAGCATCTCATTGCACCGCCTTTTGACGAAACTTAACTCGCAAGTCAGACTCAGATTATCCTTTTTCAGCTGTTCATTTTCGTTTATCAAAGCGAGCAAGTTCAAGTTTTGATGAGGAGGAGAAGGAGAGAGAGGGGAGGAGGTGGTGGAGGATGTGGTGGCAGAAGGAGGAGGTGCCACGTGGCTGGTGGTGGTTGTGTTTGAGGGTTTTTTTACGCTTGTCAAAACGGAGGTTTTACGGCGGCGGATTTTGGAAAGGAGGTTTGGTTCGTTTTTACGGAAATTCTCATTTGAGAATTCCCATTTGTCTGGCACCACCTTTCTAAATCCCTGCATGAAAATAAGAAATAAATAATTAAAAGATTAGTAATTAGTTGAAAATAATTATTTGTACGGCGAAGAAGGAAATAATGTAAACTTCTTTTTCTTGTTTTGGCTTGGAAAGTCAAAGAACTTTCTTGAAAGTGAAGGTGGTTGTGAATTGGGATAACGAAAGAATTAGTAATAGAACAAAAAGTTAGTCAATATGGTAATTAATGTGATGTTTCATAAGTGGGACTAAGCAATTTATGTTGTATTGCATTCATCAGCCGACAAAGAAATCTCAAGTTTCTCAATCTCCAACTACTTTTAACAAAGAAAAAGAGTATCTAATTGAATTATTAATTCCAATTAATTGCAATTTGGTCTGAAATTGACAATACATGGAAAATATATATTATCTCTGGACAAAAGTTAACATTTTGGTATATTTTTTCTTACTTTGGTGAAGTTCTTATTTGGGGTGGAAGTTTCGTGCAAGTCATTAGAAAGAACATTGATTAATTGAACTTGTTGATTATTATAATCCAATACTAAAATTAAAATATTCACTAATTTGCATAATTAGCAAGGTAGAAAAGACAACAATTCACCAACCAATGAAGAAATAATCTTTTTTTTTGAGGTACACGAAAATACAATCTTTAATAGATGCTAATGGTAAGTTAGGTAACTATCAAAACGCCATTATTAAAAATATATATATAATTATATTGGAGAAATGGTCCAAAATAATCTTTCTTTCCAATTCGGGTAGTGAAATTTTTATTTCCGATAAACTTGGCCTTAATGTTCAGAAATCAAAATAAAGTCAAGACCAAAGATCATACAAAACTATTTTTAATTTAACTCCATCAGTTTACATGTAAAATAACGTTAAAATATGTTTTCTCAGAAAAATGAAAATCAAAATATATATTACCTAGAGCATTAGAAATAAAATCATCACAATCAACAGAAAATTTCTCAGTAATACTAATCAATATCTTCTTTATTAAAAAAACACACAAAGATTATCAATAAAATGAGGATGCATTACAAGCACAAAGATCACTTTAATTAAATACCCGTTTTTTTTATTTTCATTAACCCTGCTGTAAATATACCTCAATTTAATCTACTCCCAAAGAAAAAATAACAAAATCATCATGAATGAACTTGAACTAGAACTAAAAAGTAGAAAACTCACGTAAGTATTGAGCTGACGAACAAAAGAGGAGAAGTTATTATGCTTGAAATGAACCGGCAGCAAATCACGCGCAAACTCAACCGGCTTCCTCACCACAAAACTCCTCCCGTTCTCTCCCCAAGAAATGACGTCATCCGTCGCCGGCTCCTCCACCATCTGGTGCGTCTTCATCAGAAACGGCGCCGGCCCTCCTCCCCTCTTCTGCACCATCCTCAAAACCCAACAAGAAGAGAGAAACTCAGACAGAAATTAAGAAACTATTCGAGGAAAGGATAGAGATAGTATAGAAGCATTTGAGAAAGAGAGGGTCATGGATTGAATAGGTGTTGGTGTGTAGCTACTTTCCACAGAGAGAATAAGAAGAAGCTTCTGAGGAGACCTGGAGACCCGGAAGGACACGTGGCGGGCATCGAAGAGGGTCTGTTGGCGTGCCTTGTCCGTTTCCAGAGTTTTCAATGGGCCATTATACAAGCCTCGTTTCCTTTATCACATATTTATCTCTAAAACCTTTGTAGCAATCTTGTTCAATGTAAGTTTGGTAGTGGTATTGACTGACTCGATTCATCTATTCTCGTTTTTGTAGGTTATAGATAGTTTAGAATTAAATGTAGGAGATGTGTTGAACAAGAAGGTTAGAGAAAGTCCGGATAATCTTGTCATCTCCATTTTTTTTTAACTTGGGAGGAGATTTTTAAGATTAAATAGATAGTGTTGGTTAGAAAGAAAGTGTACATTGTGTGAAGGAATGGAGAGGTGGGGAGGCATGACTTGGTGAGTAAAGAAATTCCGGCGCAATAATATGTGCCGGTCATGATAGGTATTCTACTACCTTAAGCAAAATCAAATAATAATAATAATAATAATTTCCTTCATTTTATTATCAAATTTCATCTAAATTCTATAAAAAATATTCCCTCAAAAAAAAATTCTATAAAAAATAACTACAGAAAGAACTGAAAAAATTACAAGTCACTGGAAAATTTCTAGGAGGATACATGATACATGCCATGTTTGAACAAATTACAAGATATTTTAAGGGAGATATTATTACATTATTAGTTTCTATAAGAAAGTAAATTTCAAGTACAAAAAAGGAGAAGAAGAATTCAAAGCAATGAAACAAACAATTTCAAGAGGGGAATTAATGTGAGAAAGGGTTTGGTTGACCATCAACTTTGACTTCCATAATCGTACCTTCACCGGATTCCGTCTCTTACGTCCAATCCTCTCCAGTTTCTGTCAGTTTTCCTGCTTAAAACAAGTTATATTTGACTACAGGATCTATACAGGATCTATCCGGTTAAAGAAATAATGGAGATAGGAAGAAACCTTATTACGTCTGTCACGACTATTTCTGTTTTGGTGATAGATCGTTTTTTGTTTGAGAAGAAGAAAGGGATTTTTGTGAATTAAATTTTTGTTATTTCCTATCCATTTCAAAGTATATTTATTAAGACATATTTAATATCTTAGGAGAATGTGAATAAAACAGTTTTGTGTGTATCAATTATTATCATTAGTTTTCAAAGTATATATCATTTTTCTTGAAAGAAATAAATCCCAGTAGTTAGAAATCAAATCAACATCATTTTGTAGGTCGTAATTGCAGGTGTAAATTTAGAAAAACGAAAGAAAATGACGCAACACAACGCCTATTTTGCAGTTGTATTATATTTTCATACTTTCCAACCCACTTGTACATAGATCACAAGACAATATATAACAAAGAATACAATATAAAAAGATATGGAATAGTTTAACAATACCAATAGCTTATTGTCTAGTTTGCTAAATATTTTGTTTACTGATTATTGAATCATAGGTTACGGATTCAACCCCACATAATAGATGGACAAAATGATCTTCTTAAAAGTCAATAAAAAGATAAAGAATATATTAGTAAAATAATCAGATGAGAGACGAAAAAATTCAGGATAAAACAGCAAAATTAGAAGTTTTAAAGAGGAAATGCCCCTCAATTTTTTTTTAATATTATCAATCTTGGCCTTTGGTTGATATAAAGAGCAAGCAAAATAATGCATTCCCATTTAGGAGAAGAGAAACACTTGTATATAATATTTGTTTATGCATTTGACTTCCTAAAATGTATAGCTCAATAATTATTTAGAAACCTATGGTGATTGAAGTTATTAAAATTGTTAATTATTTAAAATGTTACTAACTGTTACATATTAAGTTAGCTCATAATTATTTCGAAAAAGCTCGGAAGGATTGCAAAAAACATATAATATATATTTTTTTGCATAGTCATTGGATATGACGTCAGTTAGACTCAGTGTGCACTCATAAGTTTAATAACAACTGGCTGGTCACAATTTTCTTCTACTAGTTTTGAAGTTGGTTTGTGGTATGAATCCTTGAAAAAATCGGTTTGAGTAAGTTTCAAAATGTAGGTGGGGAAATTCAACAGTCAATTTCTTCTTTTCATTCTTTTCCCTCTTACCCTATGACTTTTTTCTGCTTGCTTCCAAGATAAGATTCATTTAATCTCACAATGAGTCCGACCATGTACTTTTTATTGTACCTCTAAATTCGCACAATTTTAGTTTGATT